>OX438892.1:11081522-12529593 GCA_949316265.1 Diarsia mendica
CGCATTTGTATTAATAATATTCAGTTATCGTAATAATTTGGGGAAGATAAGTGCTTGTGGCTATAGATCAGCTGGTACCAAGGTCCAAGAGCCGCTGAATAAATTATAGTGAGTATACCTAAACGCTGTCTTCACAAGATGTCACGGAGTGTTAGTAAAAACGGTCATTAAATATTTAATGATATGCCTAAGCAGATAAAACTATTAGATCTTGATGGGCATAGATCAACCGTAGTTAAAGGTCCATTAAGAAATGCTAAATAGTTTTCAGTATTGTTTGAAGATTTTCGGTCTGTTTGCATAACGCAGATCGGATTTTGGTATTTTTACACGACTGCCCCAAAAAAAAGAGTGTTATGTTTTTCCTATATTACATTCCTGGAAATCCTCTGTTGTTCAACCGATGACCTATTCTTGTTATGAATAACACTAATGATCTCATTTACGAATTACCCCGCATCTTATCAGCTATGCGACGTACTCGTAATATAAGGGTAAACAGTTTCGCATCTCAGTAGCTGTTTAACTTTTGTTATTACTAGACCATTTTGTGCGCAATATTTTTATCGACCATCTTACTACTACGTGTGAGTGCTGTGAGTTTTAGATTTTCTATTGTTGCCATTTAATCTCGGGCGCCAGCAGTACTGAAAGCTTTAAATTCGTACAGCGAGTATAAATCGATGTGTCGTGTATAAGCTTAGGTTGGCGGGAACGAAAATCTGCTCAAACCGCACGTGATACCACCCCGGGAGCATTTTTATCTGGCATCGCCGTCGCCGCAAGCATGAAGTGTGAACACACCGGAGATTTTCGCCGATATAAATCCCGGTACGCGACACCCTTACTTTACACCCGTCGCATCCTCAGTGCAATCCGTGAATTTGTGGAGTGGAAGCTGCCGGCGGTGCATCGCGTCTAGAATTTGAACGCGCCAAATCTTGCTACCCCAACACCGAACTCTGAGCGTCACGTACTCCTGTCTATGTATTCACAGGTTTGACACCGCCAGCGACGTCACGTTTTCCTTGTTTCTGTCGTGGTGGACTCTGATTCGGTTACTTCCTTTATCTAACAATTTACCAAATTCGACATCTACATATTAAATTCAATTACGTGACAAGGATGTCTCTTGCTGCGATGACGGTTTCTGGCCCTTAGATTTGCAGTGGTGTTTGTAACACTTTCTGATCTGTGTGGGACGTGAAGGATTAGAAAGCTATTAAATAGACAATAGTCAGTAAGAGAAACGCTAGTGGACGGCTGAAACGCGGAGGTGACAGGCGGGCCGTTAACATCGCCGTTACAGGCTCAAGTGATTTATGAGCTGCGAAGTGGCTTGGTGCCGCTGTCACTTCGCGTTCCGCCGCCGCTCCACACTGGCAAAAAGATAAAAAGGATTCCGAAATACGATTCACAAGTGGGCTGCCGGAAATGGGCAGAAAGTTACCGAGCACGGCTTTATGTCGGGCAATATATCTCTCGTATCGCTATCCAATTTCTGCTCTATGGCATGTAATATCCCTCTAGGGATCCTTTAATTTGAAACTCCTTTTAATCAACACCATTTATTCTAACCTCAGTTTAGTGGATCTTTAAAGACCTTAAGGGTTTTCCCTTTATATTATTACTATGTATTAAGGAACATGAGAAAACCTTCATTTAAGACAAGTCTTTGCCATTTGGTACTACTCGTAGTAGGCCAATCACGTGCAGTGTAGTTCAGGAATTTGTTATGACATAGGTAGGAATTATATTATTTGAATCTATTTGACTTGAAAATAACCGCGAGCAATATAACATTAATTCATTTTAACAGTGTAGTCATGGTAGAACATCGGCAAAACAGAACTCTTCAAGAAAAATACTTACCCGGAAGAGCAAACCTTTCCGACCAAACTAAACACCTCAGAAAAGCCGACCCAAATTGATTTTTCCTATAGTTTATTCAACCTGTACTTTCCGTAGATAAACTGAAGTTTAAGTTGCGTGACTGGCCCGACCGCCACCGACCTCCGACCTTCATTGACCTGTGACATTGAGGCGCACCCTACAGCTCCATCCCTATCACTTCACCCACGGATTTATTTCCACCGCAACTTTCTTTTAGTACGGGAAATATACCAATGTTTTAATGCCCTTGTTATACTGAAGAGGCTACGGGATTACATCCGTGAATTTTCCTTTAAGTAAGGACTTAAAAGGCACCGAAATAAGTTACACAAACTAAGTAATATTTATATCAATGCTTGAGAATAAAGCGATCGCTGTGGCCTGTACCGATGGACAGAACAGGACGGTCAAATAATTTGATTGCATCGTATTTATACTATTGTCCGACGCTATTGGTCTACCGGGAAAATCGTTCCATCGGAAATATCATCTGGTTCTTTGTGCGTTTGTGATGCGAACGGACGCCTAAACGGAAACGAATTGAAATATTTGTAGCGAAAAACAACCTTTGTTTTGTCCGCGCTTCAAATTAGATCACCAGTCTAAAATGTACCTCAATGTTTGTACTTTGTACACGTGCAAAAATCAATTCAAATTCAATTTGCGCAGCGTACACTATTCGTAAACTATATAGTCCTGAAAGGAATTAAATATTCTAAGTCGATCCGCAGAGTACACAAACGCGGCGCTCTCGCTAACTGGATCCGTCGCTTTTCCTGTTTTCAATAAAGAGAAACAACTTGTGTCATATCCGCAAAACGTTTACTTACATGGTGGAGCGCAGTAGTTGGTAACGAGGTTATACGAAACAGTTTCGGGCGAAATTGCTCGGGGAATGTAGCTAGGTGTCATAAAGTTTCTGCAAAGCTGTCGGACAGACGTGTGCAGCGTTGAAATACACGTGTCGAAGCCATTTCATCTTGCTTACGCTTCAACTTTGTTATCGAGTCCTGCTATTGGTACTAAGTGTTCTACTAATACGCTCTCGAAGTTCCAATATATTATGTTTTGGAAGTGGTGGCGTCACGTTTTCGCTTATTGGCGTTACTTGCATTTGTCGACCTATTTGAACCAATGTTTTTATTATTTACAGGTCGATCATGGATTGGAGGACGGTGCTTTGTACCTTCGCCTTGGTGTACTATGCTGATGGATTCTCAAGTGAGGTTTTGTTTTGATTTTAAGACAATTTATGATCCAAATATAAATCAACCGTCTATAAGCAAAGTCGATACGTTCAGGAAGCACCATTGTTTAAATTTATGATATTCAAAATTAAATATCATAAATTTAAACACAAACAAACTAAAACCCAAAGTAACGGAGTGGCTACTACAAAAGGACTATGAGGCACACGGAGTCTTTACTCACATACATCAAGTAACATAGATACATACTGCCTAACACACACTTACATTAAAAGGACATACATTACTACATATATCTCCCAACCAAAAACTCGTACTTGCACTACATTTCATACACGCACAAACATTCACACACACACACACACACACACACACACACGCATACTCACACTTCGCACAACCAATCTATGTAACATCTACTTATAACAATAGGGGATCGGACAAAAAAAACTAATTAGTCCGGTATATAGATTTCCAAAAATTATTGGACACGTATTTTTTCTTTTTTCACGTAAACTTAAAATGAAGATGATACAGTGCTTTGAAAACTCGTGTGACGTCATATGATAGTACATTTTGACGACATAAGTGACGTTTCAAGCCCCACTCCAAGATCTTTGACGCGTTTTATCTTCGTCATTTTTTATTGATTTGATAAAACAAAAAACACGTATTCAATATTTTTCGTTAATCTAACTTACGGACTAAACAGAATCATATTATTTTGACCTAGTCCGATCCCCTATTATAATGAATAATCTTTGCACCTTCACCTGTTGTAAACTAATGTTTAAGGAACTGCTCGGCCGAACACTGTCTCTTAAAATACAGGTTAACCTAGTTTAAGAGGCAGGGTTGTATATTACTGTACAGAAATTGCAACATTTGTTAATTGTTCTCGTGATGATGATCTGTAACTTTGGTTGGTGAATAAAATATTATTATTATTATTACTAGTCTACATGCATAAGAGTTTGTTAACAGCTAGACCGTGTAGCCTTAATATTATCATTTCCTGTTATTACATACATGCGCGCAGTCTATTCGACCTGCGACCTTCACGCCTACGTAGTGAGGTGTCACTTGATATTATATCCTATTTAAACGATCCTCGTCTTCAGTATCTCCCGATATTTGACAGGCGAGCACTTTTCCTGAGAGCACGTACGCACAGCCTCCGAATTGCCAAGATATGGCTCGATTCCATTACCTAATGTTGGCGTAAACCGCGCATCAGACTCCCGGAGCTACAAAACATTGAGTTATGATCCTACCCGTGATGCCCTTTTTATTTGCTTATATTGCATGTAAAGCAACCGAATATTTTATTTCGGGGAAAATTACATTTACTCGTTAGCCTGGAATCTGGAATGGTTTTGTTACATTTTTGTATTTTGTTTCGTGGGCAATGGAATACTGTACTACACACCCATGTATTACTCGTATATAGCGATTTTGTTACACTGGAATTGAGTCGAATGTCAACCCAATGATAACAATTAGAGGCTATTTAGTGCTTACATCACTCCTAAAACAGCATGCGCTGCGAAAACTACTATGAAATACTTGGTGAAAATCTTTCGTGACTTTATTTCGGTATTTATCTTCTCACAATGCACTATGAGCATTTTTACCCAGAGAAGACGTGGCTGTAGTCGTAAAAGTTTTGTAATAACAATATAGTAGTGAAATATTAAGACGTAAAGTGCAGAGCAGTCGGTTAACAACCAACGTTAAACTTCATCATTATTTCCAAGCCAGACACGGCTTTATTATCTGCACGCGGTTTTCCTTTCACAAGGAATATGATATGGATCTAGAAAGACTAGAACTTCCGCTTTTACAATCCGCTTTAAGACAACTGCAGTTGTCCCGTTTTCAAGTGATTAAAGTCGCGTCTGGGAATTCAGGGAAGTTGCAAGCTAGGATTGAAAAGTTTAAAGTAGTTTCTAATAACATGTTAGTCATTCTATAGAAAGTCTGAACATTTACAGATAGAGTTAGGTGCATAAAAACGACTTGGTATTCGATGTAATCGAACGAAACATTTCGGTGCTGTAAATATACGAATTTGTAAGTAGAAAAAATACTACTGCAATTTCGGATAAAGAGTCTTACCTGTATTACAAAAACGTATTATGATAAAGCACATAAAACCTACGTAGTGGAAAACAATTCGATGGCAAAATTTTTCGGTTCGGTAGGCTTTTATTACGTGTGATATTGACTCTCGAAGACGACGGCGAGTCCAATCTAAGTATATAATCTTGTATATGCAAATGATCCCTATTCCCTTACAACCGAATTCTTTACCCGGTCACGCCTTTTGGGTTATAAAAGGGCGAAATTCTCGTAGACACAGCGGAATAAAATATATTCATACGATATTATATGGAGTTTTTTTTTTCATTTTCAAACACGTTTTACCTATCCAAATCCCTTTTATTATTCCAGTAAACGGGCATGAAACGATTGCAGCATTGCGTACTCTGTAGATAATACCACTAAGTAGGTAGGTATCTGGAAATGATTTATGTTCTGGAAAAATTTGCAGTACTTCCGCATCAGGAATTACATTAGGAGGAAATGGACGTCCATTTTGTTTCGTGTGTACATTGTAAAGATGATTCGGAAAATTGGGTCCGCTCTTTCGTTGTAAGACAATTTGATGGAGTGGTAACATAAGTGATACTGTTTTTGTTCTTGTTTTCTTGGAAAAAGCGTTTTGACCTTCGGTTATTCAAAGATCAGCCTACTAGTAACAAAATTAATTCTACAGGAACTTTTATCAGTAGACAGCGGATAGATGTTGTTGCCAAAGAAAACATTTAGCTACGTCTCGTATGATTTTCTCGGTATTTTATTTTGTTTATTAAATGTTCCCTGAAATCTGACTAGTCGTGGACGTTGAACTGGCAATGATTCATGTAACCACATAATTATACGTAAATCACTGAGTTACACGGCCGTTATAGCGTCACAAACTTATAATAGAGAGAATCAATACTCATTACTTTTGAATTAAGCCTGTCAACATCACAGCTTACATGGGTCAATTGACTTCAATTCTGGGGGAAGCTAATTTAATTTGAATTATAATAAGAATCATGGACAGGACAAAGAATAGGACTCCCTAAATCGAAAATATCCCTAAATTAAGTAAACATACTTAACACTTATTTGTTTGTATTATGGTATATTTCAGAGTATGGACGTACCTGCAAAGACATAGGATGCCTCAACAGTCAGGTGTGCGTGTTAGCCGAGGACCCGTGCAGTTTCGGACATACTTCCAACTGCGGCACATACCCCACCTGCAAAAAGAAGTCTGAAGTTGATGGCGGTAAGATTTGAATTGCATTATCAGATTACATACGTCTAAATTAGACTATTAAAAAGTATATATACTTGCCACAATTTTTTAGCTCTACCAACAGGTTTAAACCTATGGGTTTCCACTCCAGGCTTAATTATTTTAAGTTTTGTAAATCTCATCATATTTTTTTCAGGATCTCACTCGGAGCCAGCCAGGCCAGCTGCGCCAAAACCTCAGTCACCTTCTTACGACTCTGTCCCTAACTACAACCCACCAGCCCCTCCCAGTGACACGTCCAGCGGTGGCGGGTCACCTTACGGAGGCAGTTCCCCTTACGGAGGAAACTCGCACACCGGCGGCAATTCACCTTATGGCGGAAACTCACCCTACGGCGGAAGCTCGCCTTACGGCGGAAGTTCACCTTATGGCGGAAGCTCATCTAACGGCGGAAACTCACCCTATGGTGGCAACTCACCATACGGAGGCAGTTCCCCCTACGGCGGAAGTAGCAATACTGGAGGAGGGTCTCCTTACGGCGGAGCAAGTAATACAGGAGGAGGATCTCCTTACGGCGGAGCAAGCAATACTGGAGGAGGATCGCCTTATGGCGGCCAGTCACCCTACGGTGGTAGCTCGCCATACGGTGGATCCTCGAATACCGGGGGCAGCAACCCGTATGGAGGTAATTCTCCTTATGGCAGTGGCGGCACGCGCAACTCTAACACAGGCGGATTAAGCGGAGGCGGCGGCAGTCCTATTGACAGTATTCTGAACTCTCTGAGCAAATACGCTGGCGGAGGCAGCCCCGGAAACACTGGAGCCGGCGGAGGTTCCGCCGGCGCCGGCTCAGGCCTCTCCAATATATTTGGAAACATCCTCGGCAATCTATCTAAGAATACCGGAGGATTGAACAACTTGTTCAACACTAGGCCGATTCAGGAGAACCCGAATTACGCCTCGTACGGATCCAATTCGAGGAGCTCTAACCCCCAATCTTACCCATCAGGATCGCAAGCGACGTATCAGCAACCGAACACGAACAAGAATTACGGACAAAGTAATGCGCACCATAGTGGAGCGACCACACGCAAGCCCGTCCACTATGGGTGGAACGTTAGGTAAATTACTTTCCAAGCAATCGTAGAAAGCTTGCGTGGTGTCTCTGGTTTTTTTTGCGTTGCACAAGTATTGCTTATTGGCCCTTCTGCACTTCAACATTGAATCTCTTGCTTTGGTGTTACCAAGACCCGGTTTTTGGTACGAAAATCAACAAAATAATTTAGCCTTACTTTTCACTTGTCATTGGTTTGTCAACAGCCAATCAGATCACTTCTTGACTTTCGTTCCAAAAACTGGGTGAAAATTTCTGACAGTTACGTTTTCCGCGCTGCACTGTACAGTCAGCATCAGAAGTAGCTGAACATTTCGGAATTTTAATTCTTTTATGTACAGGACTCTAGCATTATTTTTAACGTTTCAGAAGATTATTCGTTAAAATAGTCCTTACACTCCAATAACATGTAGTAACGAGTAATATCTAACAAGTTTTTATTAAAAAAACAGCTTCGAAACTTTGAGTAATGTTAATATACTTCTGATGCTGACTGTACTCGATCAACTAGTGTAAGCTTAATTTTACTGCTGCGTCTATTTTTTCTTGGGGCGATAAAAATGCTTGTAAAATGTACCAAGCATTTTATAGTCATCAGGGAAAATCTCATTTAAAACAGCACTAATGCTTATACTCAACATTTATGTCACAAATCAAATTGCATTTGCAATGTCATGACAAATAAATCTAATCTGTAATATACACCAAGAAACTCACAAAATCATGTCTTAGAATAATAATTGTAAATAAATAAGGGTGGAGGCTAATCTCTTCTGATTGACAGGAAAACCAGAGAAACTTCCAGATAACCTGTAACTAAACTTTGCATGAATAACAGTACCTGGATAACTTTCGGTGAGGCATGATTTGTCCAACCCTATAAGTGATGTTATAAGATAAATAGAATGTACGCACATTTTTTTATTTTGCCGTATGATCTGTATTTTTCATAGCTTTTATAAGAATACTCATGTATACTCTGTGGCTAGTTTAGATAGATAGTAATTTAGTGGATAATTAACGTTAGTAACAGAAGTTTAAAGCAATAATTTGCGTCAACAGTCTCTTAGATAAGACTATTCGGTAAATGCAATATCGAAATACGTGCTGAAAGAAAAAATTGCGTAATAATATTGAACAAAATAAATAACAAATATTTTGTTATATATCCAAGTGGAAGGTTACTCACAAAATACTTTCTAAACTGAATCTAGCCTATACCACAAAACATCAGTGCCATTTCTAATATTGTTGTATTGTATTTTCATTTCAGTGTGACAGTGGTCTTGACGTACCTGATACAGCAATATGTCCAGAGTGTAATTCGTAATTAATTATATATCTTTTAAGTTTGTAATATTTTATTTAAGCATAATATACTACGGTGCAATGTTGTTAATACATTTTATTGTGGTTAATCTTCAAAGTGAACGTAAAAGGGTTCCTTTTTGAAACTTTTTTTTTATTTTGACCTTTTGACTGCAACAAACGTTGACAAGAATCTCCAGTTTTTTTTTTATTTGTTATTTTTTTTTTAAACGTAGTGTGGTTGTTAAACAATTAGCATACAAATTAAATTAAACAAAATATTATGGCACTAGTGAAAAATATGTTGGTGCTTATTTTTAGCTTCGGCGTAGATGATATCGCTATTAATGACGTATACTGGCGGTCAACAGGTTAAATATAATAATAATTTTATTGTGATAAAGTTTATGTAACACCGTGCATATTAAATGAAAGAGCAATTAAATAAAAACAATGTTTAAAATAAAAAATATAATTTATTCAGTCAATTGAGACAATGCAGACTAGAAACAAAATTCGGTAAATAATATTTATCTGAAATTGCATTATTAATAAAAAGCACAAAATTGTAACGCGTATTTTACGAGTTAAGTATTTAAATTGATAATAAAAATGTGTAACTTGTTGATTTATTAATTGCCGTTGAAGCATTTATGTACTACTGCAGGCATTTATCTCTACCCAAAATTAATCCATTGCGAAACCCGCGGAATGTCAAAACTTTATAGATAGTCTTAATATTAAAATAACCTAAGCCCATTTTTTACAACCAAAGTATAATAATGTACTTGGAATTTTGACAGTAACATAATTCATTCAGCATTTCCATTGTAATACAAATTTAAAACATTTTGTTTTCAATGTTGGAATGTATTCCATAATTTCGAAAAGTAATTATCACGTAAGTATGTCTAAACTACTCCGTCCGGAAAACTTTGAAGAGCTTGCGCATCGTGTCCAGAACCTGCCTTTTGTATCAAGCCTTTTGAGCCTTGATAAGCAAGCAAGAACGTCACGTGATCACGTCATGGTGTCAATGGAATCTCTTCGCTACTCACACAACTATCGAAACAGAAGTTACCAGTATTTACATTCTCGTATTTATATAATTAATATTGTGAATAAAAACTCCCACGCACCAAGTGCTATAAATATAAAAATCTCAGAAAAAAAATGTACCTCATTTTAATCCCACCCAAGGATCTCCAAACTGGTGATCAAATGTGTACCTAGTTTAAAAAAAAACCGGCCAAGTGCGAGTCGGACTCGCGCACCGAGGGTTCCGTAAAAAAAATATATTATGTGATGTAACTAAAAATTTATGGTTTTCGTAATTATTCCTTTATCTATGCTATAAGACGTTGCTTCGTACCAAATTTCAAGATTCTGAGTTCACGGGAAGTACCCTGTAGGTTTTGATTCCCTTGCGAGTGTCGAAAATTTGCGGCATAAACGGGAGTATCTTTTGATCGCGTTGACTTAGAAGTTTGATTTTTTCACAGCTCCAAGAGACCATAGACTTGAGTATTTGATATGAATTTCAGCTTGATACCTCCACGCGTTCCTGAGAAAAAAGGTCTTGACAGACAGACAGACGGACAACAAAGTGATCCTATAAGGGTTCCGTTTTTTCCTTTTGAGGTACGGAACCCTAAAAATGTATCCGTTATAGCCCGTTTTCACGACAGCGGAATACCGTGGGACGCTGTACCTTACCGTATTTGTTATGTGTATAATGTATATTTGCTGAAAAATCAACAGTATGATTCAGTACAGCTACGGACAGAACAAAAATCCTAGCGCAATTTACTGGCTGAGTATCACTATTTATCAAAGTAGAAAATTGTATGACTCGACGAGGATATCAAGACGTCAACTCGATGGCGACTCATTCGCGTGCCTCTTCGCGAATGGTAATGGTGAATTCCCCACCATGTACCTATGACTATTTATATAAAAAAGTATGCGGCTACAAAACGGTCCGTTGCTGTGTAAATGGGCTAAGGGTTGGCCGCCACAAGATAATGACGTATAAATTATGCGATCAACCCCATAATATTACTTAGGAACTAACCACGATGTACTATGCGGAATGGAAGGGACGCCGACGCTAAAACGGCTACCACGTAGTCAGTAGGTACACCATTCTGTGCCCCCCTCCGTACCTCTCAAAAAAAGTACAATACGTCTCACTACCGCCGTCTCAATATGCCTGCTGTTTACTTCTTTTGGGCTCTGAAAGACGTACTAAATACGTAGTAACCGTTTTCGCCTCGGTGTTCTTTCCACCCTGTATAATATCGAATAACATTCTAGCTAGGTGATGTGCATTGGATTGACCGTGTCAGTCAAATGATAAGTTTTATCGTAATGATAGTGCTGTATTTATCTTAAATTCGAGATCGTGTTTTGTTCCCAAATATACCTACTTCTGTTGTACATTTGATGTTGATAATATTGTTTATAACTATTCTTTAACACTTACATTCGAATTGAGCTAACCGTGAGATTACTAAATTAAATTAATTGCTTACAAGTTTTTGTTTAATTACCTCTTCACCTTCGACTTGACTGATTCTGGGACGCTTACTTTTGTGTATTTTGTTTAAAACCATGCCTAATATGAGGAAGGCAAGCCATACTCCATACCAATAGTGGTATACTGATGAATAGTAAATCCAAATACGATCGAAGGTTAGAAGAAGGAATGCAGCAGCTTGATAGGACTCCGAATGAGAGCGCAGGAACCACATTACGAAGCCCAGGACTTTCTTTTTCTGAAAGGAAAAATCCATACTAATATTATAAATGCGAAAGTAACTCTGTCTGTCTGTCTGTTACTCTTTCACGCCTAAACGGCTGAACGGATTTTGATGAAATTTGGTACAGACATAGTTTGGAACTTGAGAAAGGACATAGGATAGTTTTTTTTTTCGCGAGATAAACCAAAAATCTGCCGGAAGTCACTATTCCTCGCGAACGAAGTCGCGGGCAAAAGCTAGTAATATAATAAAGAGCTATTCAGAATGCTACATACTGTCGTCATACAAGATTTGAGTCATCGATTCTAGAAGAAGAACTGTCCCCAAAATCATAGGCATTATCGGTATATGCTTACCAATCCTGTGGCGCCCTTATAGTACAGCTTGAAGTAAATGTCTTCGGCCATCAAGTAGAATGGGCAGAAGTAGATACAGAAGAAATAGCCGGCGTGGAAACCGTGCCAGATCACTGACACAAATAAAGCTGCGTGAATTCTGAAATTTTATGGAAATTCAGATTTAGTTGTTTCAGAATATTTTCTGTAATACTTACAATACTTTTAATAGTCAAAAGTTTTGTTACTTTGAAATGAGGCTGTAATGAAATTGAACAATGGTGCTTGTTTTGAAGGAAACATGCTAGATTTTGGGCATAGCTTAGAACAGTTGTTTCATTCAGCACAGACTGGGATACTGATATTGTTAACCTGTATCATCCCATAGCTGGGCAAAGGTCTCTCCCCGTGACTTCTAGTTGATTCGATCGAAGGGCAATGGTCGCTAGCATTTGTCCAGATCGTCCCGTCATCTTCTTCGAGGTCTGTCGCGACGCCTTATTTATTGTTTATGTATTTTACAATTTATGTACTGTGTGTTAGGATCCAAAAAGTGGCTAGGTAATTAGGCACACAGCTCATTGCACACGCGGTAGACGTTCCCAGTCCAGTCCCACTTCAGCTTAGCGGCTGTATGCACGTTGGTAGACCTTGAGTTCGGAGTCGGACTTCTGTTTTTTTTTGAAAGATCAAGTATGGGATCCATAGGTCAAAATAGTTTGGGATGATAAAATTTTTATTCAAACGTAACTTACTTTAAAAACTTGATAGGGAACCTCTTATAGACAACCATGGCCACCCAGTATTGCACAGCCTTGTTCCATACTTTCATAGAATCACGTAGTGTGACCACGGTCTCGCAACCCCATACATCCATTGACTCCACTGTATTGAAATCATATTGAGTGGTTCTTGCTTCCAACTCTGACCTGTTAGATACCAAAGTTGAATCTGCTAATTATTGATATCTTAAAAGCCCGAAAGTCTGAAATCAGTCTTACCAAGAGGCATTAGTCAGTAACTGGGTTCTGGTGGTCAGATAAGCAGTTGCTCCATGTATAACACTGGTATTCAGCTGCATCAGGTTAGACTGGAAGCTTTTTCCCAACTTTGTCAGCTTTCAGTCGAAAGCAGACTCTTAGAAAGTTGGGAAAAAACCAGGTAGATGATGCTATATAAGTAGATGTATATATGTACATGGTGATAAAATAGGTTTCAGTCAAGTCATATGATAGTAGTAGCTGTATTATCATTTAGTGATCACTCTAACAGTCCAAGAAATACAAGACATTAGCCACAAAATTTTAACTTTTACAACCTACCCTAAAATCGAACTCCAGTATAATTGGGTCACACAAAATAGCCTGGAAATATATTCAATTTTCATGATATATGAATAATAGAAAGACTCCTCACAAACTCAATATCCTTACATTTCTTTTAACTTCAAATATCCAACAGTGGGTCCATGTCCCGTCCTATTCCTGCCCTGGACTGGGTAAGCACCAAGTCCAGCTGACGTACATACACTCTCAGCCAGTGTCATTCCAGAATATATCCGCTGCCGGAATTGTGAAAACAATGCCCATGGGTACAGCATGCGGTAAACAAAGTTCCTGTTGTTGTGGTCTTCTGTTAAAATGTACTGAAATAAATAAAATAAAAATCTTATAAAACTTTATAATGCTTAAGTATTAAATTAGCATAACATTATGTCTCTTATTTCGTTGTTACGTAAGATTTCTAATGTTAATAGTTTTAATTTGTTTTAGTGATACTTAGTTTTTTTTTATTATTAAGATTTTATTGCCAACACAATATTATACACAATTCAAAATTTCATAATTAACATGCAATTAAATAGATATCATAGTAACAATTTAGTAAAAAAAAAAACAAAATAAAACATGCTCACCTCTAGAGGCCAAATCTTAGACAAAGCCAAGTACAGTGAAATATAAAGAGGAACCATTCTCATTGTGTTGATGGTAAAGCCAAAAGTGTCAACATACTTGCTGTAAGGCAGGTGGAAGTAGTCATCAAAAGTTCGGTATCTGTAGTAAGGACCTGAAACATTATTGTGACTTCTGACTTATCATTTCAATTTCCAAGGAACTTTTTTAATTACGGGAAGAATAAATTCTCGCAAAAAAACTACAATTAATAGGAAGTTAAATTTAAACATATAAACAAGTAGATAATTTTAATACTTTAGAAACATAAAATGACAGTCCAAAGGTTTTTTACTTATGATAAGTTTACCTGTTAACAGTCCAATGTAATTGAATGTATAATGAAACAAATCCTCAAAACTAGGATTTATTATTTCAAGAAAATCATCATCTTTCGTTTTTTCTTCTTTCGGCTCTTTATTTTCTGCCTTTTTAGCTTTTCCTATTGCCAACCAAGACCCATTGATTTCAAATGCAACCCCCACTACTCGCAGAACTATTATCATTTCAATGAGGTTTGTCTGTCCTGAAGATAGTGGGAGGCCAAACTTATCCGCCAGCCGAAAGAAGAATAGGTATCCGAACATTAAAAAGAAAGCCACAATATGACAGTATCTGAAACAATATACATAGCAAGTTTTAAGTGTGTTCATATTTAATTATTAAGGTTACAAGAGTAGTATTAAGATTAGGTATGTCATGCTTAATTAGATTAAATTAATGCTGACAAGACAAAACTACATAGCCATGGATGGTGTGAGAAATGGCAAGACAATACTAAGCCTTTTTTCTTGAATGTTTGATAAAGACTTACCTTACAGTAGCCACTTTTATAGCGATTATACCCAGGAGTCCTGACAAAATAGGATGGATAGAGCTGTATCCCGAAACAATCATAATAAGTACAAGGCCGACTATGCTGCCAACCCATTTCTTAGCCTGCACTGTTTTTAGAGACCGGTAACGTGGCCCTATCCCTACGCTAAATAGAAGCAAGGATAAATATATTATATCGTTTTTGTTTTTAGTAAAGAAGGACAACATCTTTATTAAATGATTATACTAGAAATACAAAAAATAAAACGCCTGTATCTTGAGAAATCGATGGCACAACAACTCAACAACGCACACAACAAATCCAAACAACACAACATACGACAGTGAGTGACATTTGACAAGGAGTGACATTGACAAGCTGCGATGACAACATTGAAAAGTGTTGCCTTGCACAAATTGGTTGCCACAAGTTAGTTGGTTTTAGTTATAATAAACGACTAACTGCCGCACTCAGTCACTATCAAAATCATGTCAAAATCTTTAATATGTGATGGCATAAGTAATCATTAAAGCTCTCTGAGTACGGCAGTAAGTGTTCCTAAATATTCGACCTTTGTAACCTTTTTAGCTAACACACTATTTTATTTTTATTTTTTATACAGCGTCATATTTTGATTGTTATAATCCCGTGGGGGGGGGGAGTAACCGGTGCTTAACTACTTATATAAACGTTGTATGGTTTTTTAACTATACAATATTTAAAAAGAAGTATTCTGAGTTTGTTTCTAAACGTGATGACCCCGTGTCAAACCTCGAGGATTTAAGGATGCACGGTATTAGAAAAACATCGATATCGAAATCGATTTTGTATTAATTTATTGGGTAGAACTTTGTTGGTAGCAACAAAGTGTACGTCAACCAACTTATGAAAAAAAATCTGAAGCTGTCGATGTTACTGTTCAGCACATTTGTTTTTTGTCAACCAAATAAACCTACACCAAGGAACTTATAATTATGTCCTGCCCCCCTATTGCGTATCTTTTTAACGTCAGTGGCTATCAGAAATGTCCATAGATTAACTGTAAATTGGTTATGGTTTGGTACATTTTTTTCTTAAAAACTCACCATTTGACAGTTATTTGATAGACATTTTACGTTATCCACTGTCATTAAAAGATACGCAAGCAATAGCCTTGCTGGACCTACGTCAACATCTATGAATTCCAATCCAATCGTGGAAAAATATTGGAAAATTGTACATAGATGTATTTGAGGAGAAACAAATATTTACAAACGTCGATGTTTATTAACCATCGACTAATGATGTTCCAACATCCCTACATCCAAAAAAGTCAGTCAGCTGTCTTGTCACTACTCACTTCTGTCAATAAAAATATTGATTTCGTATCCAAATTTCAATAATAATGAGAATTCAAGATGATGGGTTACAGTGAATCAGATTTTCAAGTGAAGTTGAGCGAAGAGGAGAAAAAGGAAATCATAAAGACCCTTAACATAAAGATAGGTTCTAATATAAATGATTTGGCAGGAGCTCTAGCATTACAGGCTGAATTAGCTATCAAGCGGGATAAAATTACACGTTCTGTAAGTCCCTTTAAATATTTAAATATATTTTTACCAATATTGTTGTGTTTACAAAATTTCCAGACAATCTCACCATAGAAATTTTTAAACTGGCATTGTCACTTACACTGAACTTATCAATAACACTGAAAACTTTACCATACGTGATCAGATCATGGTGTTTTTGCAACAGCGCCGAAATATCGGGAACTCAAAACGAACAGTAAACATAGTAAATATCCCATTTTCAGTGTTAATGAACTCCACCTTTATGACATGGTAAAAATGTTAATTGTGAAATTATGGTCAGCGGGAACCTTTGCACAAAATAATATATTATTATCATATTTTAGCTTCAGGTAGCCAATAGTGAAGTCCCAATCAAACTGTCAGCAGCTTTGCAAAAAGCTGAATTAAATTCTGACCAAATAGACAAGCTAAAAACTAGAAGTGACGACTTGAAAAAGAAAGTTGAAAGATTCTTGAGTAAAACAGAACCACTGAGAAATGAGGTTGATAAAAGGTTTGCTGCTATCAACAAGTTTGAAGAAGTATTAGTCTACTTAAAATCAATTGAGAAAGTTGAGGAATTAAGGTTTGTATAGATACCACATTCTATGACACTTACATACTCTTGTCCCCTCATCCACATTAATACATCTGGTCATATTCACATGAAAGCTGAATTTATTAGACCATAATCAAAATCAATTGCGTAGTCTTAGAAAAGCAAGACTTCCAGTATCACAGCTAAATATGTATAATAATATGCATGTGACTGAAAAAATACAGGCACATCTATTTTTGAGTGATTCCAAAGACTCAATTGCATGATAGAAATTAAAAATATCCATTTCTTTCACTTTCATTCATTTTAACACACAATTTATTTTATGAACACCCAATAAATTCAATTTTAAATTGTCTTTGTGAAATCATGTCTGCTAAGTAGGGATTAAGTTTTTGATATTTTATTTTTTTATATATTTTAGTCGTCAAATGAGACAGACTAATCCCAATGATGATGAGCAATTGGTTCAACTCTATGGTGAGCTCAGCAAGATGTGTCGCCTTTACAAAAAGGGCCAGAGGTCCACTTACATAAAGGAATATACAAACTACTGGCATAATGTGCTCAAAGATAAACTGACCAAGTAAGTAATACTTCAGAAAGTTAACATTTGAACAGTCAAATAAATATCAAGATTTTTACCAGCTTCAAAATGTATTCTGTCAGTGTCTCAAGGGTGATATTTTTTAGGGTCCCATACCCAAAGGGTAAAAACGGGACCCTAGTATTAAGACTTCGCTACCTGTCTGTCCGTCTATCTGTCACCAGGCAGTTTCTCAAGAACTGTGATAGCTAGACAGTTGAAATTTTCACAAATTCTGTATTGCTGTTGCCGCTATAACAAAAAGTACTAAAAACTAATAAAATAAATATTTAAGGCTCCCAGGGCTCCCATACAACAAATGCCATTTTTATAGATAATGGTATGGAACCCTTTTTTTTAGTGTGTGGAAAATCATCAAATAACCCCCCCCGCTCTTGGACAGAGCGAAGGGGAGTGTCAGACTTCTACTGACTAAAAACCGAACCCATGTTCCTTCTTCGCCCTTGTGTCGGAGCCGCGTTATCCTTTCGATAATCCACAGCCCTGACGGGATGGTACGGAACCCTTAGTGCGCGAGCCCGACTAGTATTTCTAATATTATTATTTAAATTGTGCTCATGTCTATTACTAATTCCTCTTCCAGATCTTATGAAGATGTACTAAAGCTAGTTAAATGGCCCTTCTCAAGTCTACCGGAGAACCCGCCAGCACCTAAAGATGTGATGATGAAGTTTAACAATCTGACCAGATATCTGTTCCTCATTGAATTACCTGAAGAGATGCTGGTATACAGCACCCACGTAGATGGTGTGTGGCAAGGTGAATAATTTAAAGGTTAACGTGTTTTAGAAGATTCTGAAAAGTTTGTACTTATAGCGAGATAGCTATACAACCAGTACCATTTTGCAATAAAAACATACATCTAGATTTAAATTCAAAATCTGAGATAAGTATAAATACCGGCACGGTTCTTGAGCGCTCGGCGGAAGAGTGGGGATCGCTGTGCGCATCGTACACTATATGACAAATAAAACGCACACCCATTTATTATTTATTGGTCGTGAGGTAAGTGCAGCAGGAGTAATAATAATAATAATAATAATTTATTTGACACAAAAAAAATACACATAAATGGCAGATACATCATCAGCGCTCACATAAGAAAAAACAAATAAATGATCAATGACCCCTATGCTAGGTAAAACCTGTGTTATAGGAGTCATCCATCCGTCCATTATTGATCACGATAGGGTTCAAATTAATAATGTGCACTTAATATGTAAAAATAAAACTAGACTAGTACAATTTATAAAGAGGTAAAAAAGAAAAAAAAAAATTAAACATAAGAAAGTAAAAGGAAATGGGGTTTAATTAATTAACAATAAGAAAAAAAGAGAGAGAGAAAAGAACAAATCCCGAGTGACGGCTATGACGCGATGCGCTACGGGCCAATCACCTCACTTTCCCCGCCAAAGAGAACCAATAACTCACTTTTGCGTCAGCGCTCAAGAATCGTGCCGATGATAATATTCGGTTTTAAGGACAAACAAACTCCATGTCATACAAGTCAAAGCTAAAATTCCATTGTTACTGAAATTCATTTACTTATAATCTTTTTTTACCATAACAATTAAGTAGATAATTGTAAGTGGCAATAATATTAAACTTATTCCGTTCCAGAAAAAGCTCCATGTAATCCTATTCGAGTGCTACTGAGCCCTCTAAAAAAGAGGTTTCAATTTCATTTCGCGGGCAGTCGTCAAACGGCGCGCATCGATCGGCCGGAGTGGTTCCTCACACAAACACTTACTTGGATTAAACACCACCAAGGTTTTATTAAGAACTATGTTCAGCCAGTCGCTGATAAGTTGGAGTTGAAGAATGTTAGGGCAGTGGTATGTATGCAGTTGTCTATTATTGGCTTCTTCTTCTTCTCCTTATCGTGTGGGCAGTAAGGTCTAACGACCCCACACACCCTAGTGTCAGAGTTTCTAAACCGCCTCAAAGATCTCTAACATGGTTTGACGACCGCCGTTTGGCGGCCGGGACCACCGGCTTATACGTGCCTTCCGAAACACGGAATCATCTATTATTGGCATTTACTGGTTATCATCACAGTCATAGTAAAATTCCAGCAAGAAAATAAAGTTGGAAACATCAGAAATATCTTGAATTATACATGTCTGCCACCGTAAAAACAATCTAAACTACCAAACAATTAATCCTGTTAACCGCTTGGCGGCGCATGAACATCGAAATTCGATATCGATCTAGGAATACGAAACGCTTCGAAATTAGTAACTACTTGCTTAAACCCTCAGGTATTTGCAAAAGCAATTCCAAATAACTTTCAAAGTAGGTACTAAAAAAATAAACCTCTTTCAGGACGAATTCAATGCTGGTCTCATAGCGCTGGCCGCCGAGAGACTTCATACAGTGCTAGCAATGTATCACTCCCAGGGCTCTAAAGGCGAAATAGTCGACGTGGACGCGGCATTTGCTCATGCAGTGGACGAAACTCTAGGTTTTCAAAGAGAACTGGTTGAGATCACTGGCAGAGAAATCAATACTGTGCTCTCTGTGCTAACCAAAGTGGAGACGTTTTTGAGGTGGCAGATGGTGGAGAAGAAATGTAAGTGAAATATTTTAAATATTATGGGGAATGTTTACATGATATAACATAACATCACGCCTGTAATTCCCGAAGGGTTAGACAGAGGTGTACCTAATAGTTCACTCCCATTTCATTTTGGCAATAGGCTCGCCCTTACTTTACCTGCCCACAATTCCACACTCCGTGGCTGCCATTGAGAAAATCCTGATAGAAAAACCCAATAACACTTTGCCCAATCCGAGATCTTTTGTGCTTCAAAAATAGTAGTAACATTTTAGCAGTTTGCACCAAACTCTTAAAATAAATAAATAATCAATTAAATCCTGAATTTCCAACAGATGCCTTAGCAAAGATGGACGAGAGCCTAGAATGTCCTCAGTGGTACGAGGGGGTGGGGTCAGGCGCGGGGGCGGCGACGGGGGCGGCGCTATGGATCCCGCGCGCCGCTGATTGGTTCGTCACACTGTTGCGGACTATTGAGGATAGATACAAGCTACTACCACAACCGGGGCACAGGTCAGTTTTAAATGGCAACTAAAGACGACAAAGTATCAAGTTCGACTAAGGGTACACCTCTCCTGCGCCGCACACGTGCCTTCGACACCGGCACAGTTAGGCATGTCTGTAGTTTTTTACGAATTAAAAGTGTTTTTTAAAAAACTACAGTGACTTTTAAGTCAAAATATTGTTACAAAATAGAAAATCTGGTTTACATCATTCATGCTGAGATCATAATCTATACTATCTATACTAATCTATACTAATATTATAAAGAGGTAAAGTTTGTTTGTATATTTGTTAAATTGTAAGGGGTAATCTCGGGATCTACTGAACCGATTTTAAAAATTCTTTCACCAATAGAAAGCCACATTATTGCTGAGTGTCATAGGCTATATAAAAAACCGAAAAATAAAAAGGCTTTTACGTGGTAGTCCGTTTTGCAAAGTGAATCGGAGAAAAAAGCCTGCTTTCCGGCGGGCGCGGGATGGTTTCGGGTTTAATTCGCGTTCGTGCCCGCTTCGGGAGAAAGGGGCGTGGCCTTTTACATCTGATCTGAGAGGTAGGTACCCGTGCGGCTCAGTCGCGTGGTCGGCTCCTTACGCAGCGGACGTCCCCGAAATTGAATTTTTCGAAACGTAATTAGCACACTTTCGACTAATTATGCCCAACGAAGTGGGCACGGGTCAGCTAGTATTATATGTGAGAACGATGTAGAAAAATGAGCAAGTTATGAACGTCCAGAGTAAAAAGATTTACTTAATAGATGACCAGTCCCTACTGACAGAGCCCGTCTACGAACATGACACATGGATATACTAACTTCCCGTCGGGGCTGCGGGTTGTTCGCAAGAGATACCACGGCATCGACATAAAGGGCTAAGAAGGAACATGGGTGGTTTTTAGTCAGTAGAAGTCTGACACTCCCTTCCGCTCTGCCCAAGAGCGGCAGGGGTTATTTGATGATTTTCCACACACCAAAAAAAAATTGACATACTAACTTTACCCCTACATTTACTTACAGACTAAATTTCCTGGAGCTCCAACTAGAGCTCGTAGAAGAATGGCGTATCCGCCTCACTCAGCTGCTGAGCGCGGCACTCGACAACCTTCATGTAGACTCGTTCCTGTCTCCCGACGCGGCCTCACATCCGGTCACAGCTGTCATCAACGCTGCTCATCATACCAGGACTGTTCTGTTGCAGTGGGCTCATTCTTTGGTAAATAATCTTAAAAAAAAAACAATTATTTCATAAGTTTGTCCATAATTTATAGGAAGAAACTTAAAACTATGTTAACAATCAATCATCAATCAATAAAATTAAATGATAACAAATTCGATATCTAGGACAAAAAACAAAACAAAAACTACGCTAGAATCAAAATTTCAATAATTAAAAACAACTGTTAGGTAATGGTCTTACTTTATAGTTAAAAGAAAGAAAGAAACTGTAACATTTTCCCAATTAACTTTGAACCTAAACCGCCTTATTACGAAACGTAGTTAAACCTGGTTTAACTTAGACCTGGTTTATCTGGCATGCTGTCACTTTCTTTTGAATATTATTGAAGTGAGACGTCATGCGAGATAAACCAAGTCTAAGTTAAACCAGGTTTAACTACGTTTTATAATAAGGCGGAATAAGTTTTGCAATTAAGTTTTGCAATAAAATTAAAAATCTATTATAGAAACATATAGGCAGATTATAGCCCGTACCAAGTTTGGTTCTATCTTGTAATGTTTTCCACTAAATAAATTCGTCGAATTTAGGCTAACCTACTTTGAGCCGAGCCACGCTGTTTGACGCATTCTAGGGCATGCATTTTAGCATTTTAGCATAGCAAAAGAAGTACCCATGTTATTTTCATTTATTTACTGGTTATAGGCCGTAATAAATTGTCTGTTAACATTCATGATCTCGAATTGATATACATGGTGGCTATTTAGTTGCCTACGTCCGCTAAGGGGATGATTCAAAACCTTGCAAACTAAAAAAATAAATAAATAAAACACTATATTAACTAACATAAGTGCTATATTTATACAGCACTACCTTCAACTGCACTTCTACCGGCGCCAGTTCCTGAACTTCACGCAACAGCAGCATCAGGACGAAGAGTTCAGCGAAGTCACGTCAGATACTGAGTACACTGACTCTGATGAAACACCTAAGAAGCACAAAGGTGAGAAAACTGATGATGTGCTGCTGGATTTTCAACTTACAGCTGAGGGCCAAAAGTCAGAAATTCAATAGCCGGTTAATGTACCTTACGACTTTTTTGTCTACTGTATCTACAGTTCAAAATGTTCCTCTTTTTGACAGAGGAACATTTTGTGAGCAAAGTTTTGGTTGGATTTCTCAAGGGTGTAAAAGTACTAACGAAGCCGAAAAGCACTTGTTCTCTCTAGACACCAAAAAAAGGGGCAAAAACAAAATTCTAGTTACGGAGAAATTGAAGATCAAAATTCCAAATCTTAAAGTATTTTTTTGTGCCAGATTTTAAGGTTTTTAGTTTAAACACCTCCATGCTCGTTTACTATAAAAAATATCCATCAGTTTTTAAGATACGTTTAAAAAATCTCCATAAAAAAAAACATTGTTTCCCAGCAATAATATTTACGTATGGACCTAGTAACTACTAGGTCCGTTCACATTCTACTGTAGTTTTTGATGCAAAAAATAATAATTTACAGATATATCTGCACAAGCGTTGTCTCTAATGGAAGTGGAGCTGCAAGCCAAGCACCTTGCGCTCAGTGAACTGTCGAGGAGGAATTCACTGGTAGCTGACTTGAACCAGTATGATATTGTAAGTTGCTCAAAGTTTATTCTTAGATGTCTTATTAATGTACTAAGTTATGATGGGGTGGTTTTGGGGCTACCTCCTAGCGGTCCACCCCGGGCAACGGCACCACATGTCCTCACGGGCTGTGGTGACGGCTGAAGGATCCATATTTAGCGGTGGTAGGCTTCGGCCGCCTGGCGCGCGACCACCCTCCCGCCGAAGTCCGGCGCCAAACAGCTTGTCTGTGTTCCGTTGGTGTGCGGGAGTGCCAGTGCCATTGGGGAATGGAAATGATCAGTTGCACGGCTCTGGACCAGTCGAGGGCTCTAAGCAACTCTGAACCGGATGACTCATACTGGAGGGTAGCGGGATCCGAGGCACGGTCTTTGTCGTTGGCCGACCGCAGTTAGTAGGGGGCCCAAGTACTGCGCCAGCCACGTGGGAAAGGCTGCCCCGCCAACTCGCGAAAAATCCCGAAATGCTCCACTGTGCCAGTTGGCGACTGGACGGGAGGACCCAGTGGCCATTTCGGGGGGGCTCGGGCGTCTCCGCAGTCTCCAGATGAGTCTTCCACAGTTCGGACGAGCTGAAGAGTCCCGTTGGGTAACCGAGTCGTGTCTCGATCATACTTCTGTTTCCCCACAAACAATACTCCAAATG
This sequence comes from Diarsia mendica, assembly GCA_949316265.1. NCBI lineage: Eukaryota > Metazoa > Arthropoda > Insecta > Lepidoptera > Noctuidae > Diarsia > Diarsia mendica. The sequence goes on from OX438892.1 coordinate 11,105,443, forward strand.
ATGAAAAAGCACAAGAAGAAAATGGTTTTTAAGCGGCTGCACTTCCTCCCACTTAAAGTGCACCTCACCAACATCAGGGGGTTGCACTCAAATCTCGATCCGGTCCACCACCACCTCGAGACCGAGAAGCCGCACCTATTCTTTTTAACGGAGACGCAGATAGCGACTCCGTCAGACGTGGCGTACCTCAACTACCCAGGTTACTCGCTTGAACATAGGTTCGTAAAGTGAGCTGGGGTCTGTGTGTACGTCCGCGATGACGTTTGCTGTCGGCGTCTCCGTTGCTTTGAGGATTCAGGGTTATCTACAATTTGGATACTGGTGGACACTGGGGTCGAGAAATCTCTCTACGTCGGTGTCTACCGGTCGCACAGCGGTGACCAGGAGACGACCAGGCTTTTCGAACACCTGATGGAAAAGGCGGATTGTGCCCAGCAACGGTACCCAACGGCGGAGCTTCTTTTTCTGGGGGACTTTAATGCCCACCACGATGAGTGGTTGTTCCCGTTCCAGAGAACTGACCATGCTGGGAGAGAGGCGCGCAGATTTGCATTGTCGCTAGATCTCACTCAGCTGGTGAATGAAGCTACGCGGGTGCCGGATGTTGATGGACACACACCTAATTGCCTGGACTTGCTGCTGACTACTGACCCAGACAGGCACTCAGTATCGGTATCAGCCCCACTGGGAACATCTGACCACTGTCTGGTGAAGTCCATATCTGTCAGCTCCCCTCCAGATGATAGCCCTAAAGGCGAGCGGCGAGTTTGGCGATACGAGTCAGCAGACTGGGATGAGATGCGGCACTTCTTTGCGTCCTTCCCTTGGCAGTCAGTTTGCTTTTCTGCGCGCGACCCCACTTGCTCAGCTGAGGCTGTTGCGGCCGTAATACGGCAGGGAATGGAATACTATATTCCATTCTCCGACATACCGCTCGGTCACAAGGCCCGTCCATGGTTTAATGCGGACTGTGCTCGTGCTGAGGCCCGAAAACAGTCTGCATACCAAGCCTGGGTGCAAGCTCGTGACCGTAAAGTTCGAGCGCGTCGGGTTCGCGCGAAGAAAAGAGCTTTCAATTCTGCCGCAATTGTAAGCGGGTGATCCGAAAGGCACGTTTCGACCACGTCAGTCGCATAGGAGCCAAACTGGCGTCCTACCCTTCTGGCAGCAAACAGTTTTGGTCCCTATCAAAATCGGTCGAATCTAACTTCTGCCGGTCCTCACTACCCCCCCTGCAAAAACCGGATGGGTCGCTGGCTCACTCCGCTACCGAGAAGGCAAATTTATTTGCATCTCTGTTTGCGAGCAATTCGCGTCTAGATACTGGGTCTAAACAGCCACCAACGATTCCTCGCTGTGATTCTTCGATGCCGGAGATCACAATACACATGAAAGAGGTTCGTAAAGTACTTCAGTGCCTGGACGTGAATAAAGCTAGCGGTCCGGACGGTATACCAGCAAGGGTCTTATAGAACTGTGCGCCTGAGTTGTCTCCTGTGTTGACACGCTTGTACCGCCTCTCTCTCAAAACCAGAACGGTGCCGAACTCCTGGAAGGTTGCTAATGTACAACCAGTGCCCAAGAAGGGTAGTCCTGCCGACCCCTGTAATTATCGACCAATCGCCATCACCTCCATACTGTGTAAAGTAATGGAAAGGGTACTCAACGGTAAGCTGCTGGCGCACCTTGAAGCGAACGACCTACTCAGCGACCGTCAGTATGGTTTTCGCCGGGGACGGTCAACTGGGGATCTTCTGGTGTTAGCTACGCACTGCTGGGGCGAGGCCATCGAGAAACACGGCGAGGCCCTTGCCGTGTCGCTGGACATCTCGAAGGCTTTCGACAGGGTTTGGCACGCAAGTTTGTTGAGCAAACTTCCGGCATACGGCATTCCCGCTGACTTTTGCTGCTGGATATCTGACTTCCTGAGTGAACGGTCGATCCGAGTGGTCATTGATGGCTGCTCCTCTGACCTTATGGCTATCGATGCCGGAGTTCCTCAGGGGTCTGTTCTCTCCGCGACACTTTTCCTGCTGCACATCAATGACCTCCTTGTTCCTGGTATTGTTGGGTACGCAGATGACAGCACTGTCATGGAGAGTTATACATCCAGCGCAAAAGCCAGTGGTAATGAAGTACGTTCATTAAGAGAGGCCATGGTAGAGCGAACGAATTCAGCCTTAAGACTTGTCTCCGAGTGGGGTGACGAGAATCTGGTAGATTTCAACGCCACCAAAACGCAAGTGTGTCTGTTCACCGCCAAAAGGAGTCCGTTTAATCTGGCCCCTACTTTCCGGAGTGCGTCTGTACAAGTTACTGATAGTCTCGAGCTTCATGGCACGAAGTTTTTTTTATTTTATTATAAATGGGCTTGCTCTTGACTTCAATCTTGCCCTAAGGGCATAGATGATGTCGACGATGGAACGAGCTTACCCAGTAGAAGCCTGTTTACTCGCGACTTAAACAGATTAGGGTTATATGAACTCGGAAAAACCGACGCAGGCAGGGAATTCCACTCCTTGGCTGTGCGCATAATAAAGGACCCAGCAAAGCGCTTCGTTCGAATGTGTGGAATGTCGACTAGGTATCGGTGGTACCCTGCAGTACGTCTAGTCTCCCGATGGAAGAAGGGAGATGGTGGGATCAGCTCGTGGAGCTCTTGCGCACACTCCCCGAAGTACAGCCTGTAGAAGACCGACAGACATGCGACTTTGCGACGGTGGGCCAGGCTATGTAGCTTGTTAACCAGCTTTTCGTCACCAATTAGCCTCCTGGCTCTGCGCTCTACAGAGTCAAGTGTGGCAAGCTGGTATTTGGCTGAGCCATCCCAAAGGTGACAGCAATACTCCATGCCAGACCGGACTTGAGCTTTATATAATACTGAAAGCTGTCCAGGCTTGAAGTACCGCTTAACCTTGTTTAGGATGCCCAGCTTTTTCGCCGCAGTTTGAGCTTTCGACTCGATGTAGGCGCCGAAGTTCAGATTCGCGCTCAACTTCGTGCCAAGAAGCTCGAGACTGTCAGTAACTTCTACAGACGCACTCCGGAAAGTAGGGGCCAGATTAAACGGACTCCTTTTGGCGGTGAACAGACACACTTGCGTTTTGGTGGCGTTGAAATCTACCAGATTCTCGTCACCCCACTCGGCGACAAGTCTTAAGGCTGAATTCGTTCGCTCTACCATGGCCTCTCTTAATGAACGTACTTCATCACCACTGGCTTTTGCGCTGGATGTATAACTCTCCATGACAGTGCTGTCATCTGCGTACCCAACAATACCAGGAACAAGGAGGTCATTGATGTGCAGCAGGAAAAGTGTCGCGGAGAGAACAGACCCCTGAGGAACTCCGGCATCGATAGCCATACAGTTCAGAGGAGCAGCCATCAATGACCACTCGGATCGACCGTTCACTCAGGAAGTCAGATATCCAGCAGCAAAAGTCAGCGGGAATGCCGTATGCCGGAAGTTTGCTCAACAAACTTGCGTGCCAAACCCTGTCGACAAGTTAGTGGTTAACAAGCTACATAGCCTGGCCCACCGTCGCAAAGTCGCATGTCTGTCGGTCTTCTACAGGCTGTACTTCGGGGAGTGTGCGCAAGAGCTCCACGAGCTGATCCCACCATCTCCCTTCTTCCATCGGGAGACTAGACGTACTGCAGGGTACCACCGATACCTAGTCGACATTCCACACATTCGAACGAAGCGCTTTGCTGGGTCCTTTATTATGCGCACAGCCAAGGAGTGGAATTCCCTGCCTGCGTCGGTTTTTCCGAGTTCATATAACCCTAATCTGTTTAAGTCGCGAGTAAACAGGCTTCTACTGGGTAAGCTCGTTCCATCGTCGACATCATCTATGCCCTTAGGGCAAGATTGAAGTCAAGAGCAAGCCCATTTATAATAATAAAAAAAATAATATGATAGTGACCCCCGTATTTTAGGACATAATGGTACTAGTCAAAGTGATAACTTCCGTAAGTGCCTGTTTCACACGCCCGTCGGTGCTGCGGATTTTCGAAAAAGATACATGGTTGGTTTTTAGTCAGTAGAAGTCTGACACTCCCTTCCGCTCTGCCCAAGAGCGGCAGGGGGTTATTTGATGATTTTCCACCCACCATAAAAAAAGGGCCTGTTCCGTTAACTAACTTCCGTTAATTAAGTTCCGTTAACTAACTTTGAAGATCATTTCATACAAATTCTGTTCCATTCATCTTCTTAGCGTGTCGATGGCAAATATTCACTAAATAAATTAAAATAAATATTCTGTCCCATTTTTTAATTTATTTGGCTATTTGAACATTAAGGAATAGGCCCTAAAATTAATAACATAAGATATGATTTTCATTGTGTAGTTTAGTAATTGCTTGAAGTTTTTGGACTATCAAAAGCAAATATCGGGAGCATAATATTGAATAATCACGTAAGATATGCCATAGTTCCAGTTTAAGTTTAGTTATAAACCTTGACCTTAAAACAGTGTTTAAAACGTGGTAAGAAACTAAATAAAGGTGTACCTAAAATTATAAACTGATATGGTCACTAAAGCTATCATAAAGTAAAATTTAAGTAGGTAACTATATTTTTGTATTTTTTTCTGTCATTTTGGGATTTAATGCCTGTTTAAATAAATTATTAATCTATTGCATAGATTCTATCGCGGGCCTTGAGTTGAGCGTGGAGAGCGAATCCAGAGATTTCCTAACATTAATATTCAGTGTCAAGTTTAAGGGTTGCTATGGTTACGGAAAATAACGAGTCCCTATAATGCCCGTCACAGTAATGCACATACCAGCAATGCACGACATGACAATGTCATCATCATCATCATCATTTCAGCCAAAAGACGTCCACTGCTGGACATAGGCCTCCCCCAGGCGTCGCCACATTGACCGGTCCCGTGCGTCTCTCATCCAGCGGGTTCCTGCAACCTCCACATGACAATGTACAACATTGGAATTCAAAACACTAAACATTCCTATGTCGCGCGTTCTCGTGTCGTGCATTCCTGTGTTGGGCATTGCTGGTTCACGTTATGACACTTACGTCAGGCTGTCAATACTTTTTCTTTTAAATTTTCTGTCATAGAGTTTCTTAATAGCTTAGTTAGTTTAAGAAGGTTAGTTTTGATTTATATAATGTACATCGCGCGAAATTCGAAGATCAAACTCTTAATATCGTTATTTTTGTTCAAATTTTTTGAATGAATAATTATTTTGGTGTGTAATTACACTATTAATACCTAATTATTTATACCTATTATTGCATAAGTTGATAAAAAATGCTATGCAATAGATTTACCGCGGCAGTCTCCGAGTGCCACACGTTTTTTTTATTATTATTATAAACACTGAAAACTGAATATTCACCATGTTTACTTTTAAAGTTCGCGAGTGGGCACTGTCCGCCTTATTAATAAAAATAGTTAAACCTGGTTTAACTTAGACTTGGTTTATCTCGCATGCCGTCTCACTTCAAAAATATTCAAAAGAAAGTGACGGCATGCGAGATAAACCAAGCCTAAGTTAAACCAGGTTTAACTATTTTTATTAATAAGGCGGAGTGAGTTTTGTATCAAATAAGAGGGTGACCGTTTTGTCTGCTCATAGACATCCACCCACAATAACTTCAGAAGCGTGATCATGGTGCTTGTAACAGTGTCGAAATATCGAGAGCGCGAAACAAAAACAAAAAGTAAACATGTTAAATATCCCGTTTTCAGTGTTTATGACAAAGGTTCCTTAAAATCCCTTTCTCCCCCAGACGTCACCAATAGTGAACTTAGCAGTGACCGGCCCACTCGCCGGTGACGACGAGGCTGAAGAGGCAGGCGTGTTTGCCGAGGCACCGGCTTTACTGGCCAGACTTCGAGACAGCGGCCTCTCCTCGCTGGCTGAGCATATACTACTCGAGTTCAAGGCTGGGTTGAAAGACTATAAGCGACAGAAGTAAGTAGTAAGGAAGTCTTAACCTTTAGTTTGTACTATGGATGAAGGTATATAAATAACCATGAGCCATGTTTATTTCATGTACATTTTCATCATTGCGCATTTGATCATCATTAGCATGATTTTATTTTATATTTTTAATCATAAACAATCCATGACTTATATAAGCCCATGGATTAAATAAACATACAAACCCGTGACTTATAAACTCTTCTTACTTTTGAAGTTTTTTTAAATTTAATTTCATGGTCGTTTTATATTACACCAATAAAGCTGAACGCGCATAGTCCTTTTAAACAGTGTTAATGTGGATTGTATTCAATTTCATTAGTAAAATCATCAATTCGTAAATACATTCACTAATTTTCTTGAAACTATTCCCACCTAGATGGCACGGCCTAATGATTGTAGAAGAGATGGCTCTAACCGTGTCGCCATCTCTATGTCGGCCGCTGTCAGCTCTGTGCGCGCGCCTGTCGCTAGCGGCGCAGCGGTTAGCGCCGACACTCACCACGCGACTGCGGGCGCATCTCGCTGAGATCGTCGACATCTTCATCTTTGAGGTGAGTCTTATGTTCATCATCATCATCATCATTTCAGCCGAAAGATTAGAGTTAGAGTCAAGTTGGCCGCTGTGGACCCAATTTGTCTAGATGAGGTATAATCGACTTAAATCGACCCATTTTGGACAGAATATGAGGGTGGTGCCCCAAAACAGGATATTGTACACTCAAAGACTTGTATGAAGCAAACGACAGAGCTGTCCGGGTTGCCACGTACTGTTCGGACAAACTCAAACTCAAAGCATTTATTTCAATTAAGCCATTACAGGCTCTTTTGAATATCAGAAGAACATTTCACAAAAAAAACGAAACTAGAGTGCAATACGTCATTCCGAAAGCCACCACGCCGAACTACACGCCACCGAATGCCCACAACAACGAACACTGCGAGCACGAAAGCACGCAGCGACGCAAACCGCAACAACGAATGCTCGAGACCCCGAATCACGGAACAACGAATGCACGCCGCAACGTGCAACCGCCGCCCCGCGACCCGGAGCCCCGCACACCCGCCGCCACGGCACACGCTGCGCGCGCCCCCGCACCCACACCACTCGCCGCCGGTAACATCCGGCGCCGCGCAGCCCGACGCAGCAACTCCCGAAACGACGCATTGCATTTTTTCACTTTATCATTATTTTTGAAAAATTTAGAGATCGACTCGAAATAATAGTAAATACTTGTACTTTGGTCAATGTTGCGTCTACGAATGTCAGGCGGGGCTGTCAGCTTAACGAGCTATCCGAGGCACGAAGAGTTAGAATAATAATACAATATGAGATTAATCGACCCTCCAGCAGTTCCGAGCCTTCCCCCCACAAACAACACAGTAGATGAATAATAATTCTGTTAATATATTTTTTTTTTCTTTCGTAGGAGATAGTGCTTGAGAGTTGGTTCAACACGGGCGGGACGATGCAGTTCACACACGACGTCAAACGTAACCTTGTGCCTGCGTTCGCGACACCTAACAAAGTTGCGTCCGAAATCTACGAGTTGCCGAGGTAAGTCCAGTAAAACTAAGAAACAAGTTATAATGTATATTTAGGTACCTAAAGTTTGAGTATTGACTAGTATGGAGCTCGTGTTAGTTTAGGGGTTGTAAAAATTCAAATTAATTATGCCGAGTCATAATTACAATTTTATCCTATTCAATATTTCAACAGCAAAATTTGAATTCAAATTTTGAATTCAAAGTTATTAATAAGAATTTCGATCGATCGGCAATCATGCATCGATCGGCGATCTCGCATCTTAAGAAGCCGCTTCCATACCTTTGTACCCTTGCCGGGTACAAATCCTTACTTTAAGTAAATATGCATCCAATCCCTAATAATAAAACTAATTGATGGCAGTAACAACAAACAAGACTCGTCATTGTCTTTATGCAAACCTTATCGGCATTATAGATTTTATTTAATTCAATTCTCGATCTAATCTAAGTAAAAAGTGATGCCTTTGTTTTTGCCGTGTGATCCGCTATCATTCTCGAATGAGACACCATTGGGTATGCGAAGCTCCGGTTGTATGGCCTAAAGAGGGTATTGAACAGTGAAGACAAAATATTCCCTTCTGAAACAGACTGAACGAGGCCTGCAAACTCCTCAACCTGGATTACGACGACGCTCGCCGTCTCCGCGCCCAACTCACGAAGGCGAAAGAAGATCGCACTCACGACGACACCCTCGCCACCAACGGAATCCGCTACATACAACTAGAACAAGCCATCGTGATCCTCAACCAGAGAACTGACCTCAGTGAGGCCAGCAGTCCATCTTCAGTCATGGAGTTATTCTGAAATTACGAGGGAGGAGGTGTCTAAACAACTTGCCAAAGTACCCGGCCATCGACTTTAGGAGTTCGTCTATATAGTGTCTTCCTTGTCACACAATCGACGGTCTCTTTCTAAAGGGCGATGGGTCGCTTGGATAGCTATTGCACATTGGTATGGCATGATCGGAAAGGCCGGTTGCTGTTGTCGTGTAACGAAGTTCCAGTCATCGTTCTAGGTGATTAGGAATGTGATGTGTTCAAAAAAGTAAATGCTATTTATAAAGTAAGCTTGAGATGCTTATATTTTCGGCCTGCCCTTTGCTAAAGTCTAAAGATCTAAATAGTTACACGACAACCTTCTTTGAAATTCCCATTCGCATCCATTTATTTGCATATTTTTGCTCATGTTTTGAATACGGAAACCTCTTCCGCTATTTCCGCTAACATTATAGTAACTTTAGTATCAAGATCTAGATATATTTGCTAACACTTAAGTATTTATTTGAACTTCGCTATTCAGTTAGAATATCAATAGGAACGCGGTTACAACGAAGGTCACAGGTACTCAAATATTTCCGCATCATACTAATGATCATGTAATACGGAAATATTTGATTATGATCCTTAAAATAATGCTTCTCACGTCATATTTTAGAAACCACGCGCTTAGCTTTTATATTTTTAACATAATATAGGGTTAAGTCGGGGGCTAACCATCGACTTGATCCTTATAAGACGCATCATTTTGTGCCAAAAATCATGCTTTTCCAACTTGGAACAGTAAATAGTTGTAACAGTGACTAAATTGGTTCGACGGCATTAGCTAGTGGCAAGTTGATTTGAAGAGATAGCCTCCTCCTTTTAAAGACGATTTATTAAATATAACTACCGAATACTCAAACGCAACTTAGTTTTAATTAGTCTTTAAGTCTAATTCTGTATCTGTGAACATAAAGACACATTGACGGCGATACTTCACAAGCTTGATTCATATCGATATGGTGTAGTGATAACAAAAAACTGATAGGTGTACTGTACGGTACGCCTCTGCCTTACCCTCTTTGGATGAAGATGGTTGTAATGATATATATTTTAAACTCATAATTTTAAATAACTAGAGTTGATTAACCTATTGAGCGCCACAGTCACGTATAGACGACAAGCCGAACAAGCAAAAATGTACCTTAAGACTGTCGACTTAAGGTACTTTTTGGCTTGTCATTTTACTTGACCGTGGCGGTAAATGGGTTAACAACGGCCACTGATAGTGTAGCTACTTGATTTTATGAATTTAGAATTTTTTAAATTTACCTTTGTCTGAAGTTTCCCTACTTAATTTATCTTGACTTTGTTTAGTGTGTAAATGGCCGATAAACTGCTGAAAGTGGCGTTTGAGTAGTTCAGGTACGTGTGTGTATAAAATTATGTGTCTAATATTATGTGTCTATTTATGTATTTACGTTGTCTACATTGAACTGGATATATGTCATCTTAGATCGTTTTTGCTGAGTATGTTAGGACTTCTAGAAAAGTTACTGCTAAGTTAGTTGGTAACTGCATTTATTAGTCACTATTTTGTCTATACCTATATTATTCCAGTAGAGCATTATTGAGAATGCCACATGAATTAATCATATTATAACTGTAGTATATATTGAGTATTCGATTAAATCTAATATATAAATATCTCGTGTCACGGTGTATGTGGTCGCGCTCTTCCGAAATGACTCGACCGTTTTTATTGTATATTTGGTAGGTATGAGAATAAGGTCGTTTAGTATTTTTGCCCTCCTAGTAAATGGTGCAATGCAACGTATTCTAGGCACAGCTAGTCGATCTATAAAACATTACACGCTGTAAAGTAATACCTATGTATTTTCACGAATTATTGCTTTTTGATCCCTCAAGATATTTATTTCGTGACACACCATACCTGTTTTTCTTTTGTTAGTAGGTATATAAGGTGTAAACGGATTCATTACGAAGCCTAGCCTTTAGTAACATACGCAAATAATATTGCTGTGAAAGCCGTCGATTGGCTGCGTCGTTTGGGCTGCTTTAATATCTATAAATACAGTGACAGCAGTTAAATTGTAATTTATTATAGTTTCAATGTGTCTAGTTTATAAATGAAATCGATTGCAATTTTTTTGTTGCACCTTTTGTAATAAGTAATTAGCAAGATAATATCATTAACACTGAAAACGGGATATTTACTATGTTTTATTATTTGTTGTATTTTTTATTATTTTACATGGTAAATATTTTTCTTAATAGCATCACACGAGTGTTGTAATGCCTAATTATGTATAGTTGCATACACTAATTTATCTACCCGAATATCATAAGGGCTCTATGATGGGTTCAGGAACCATAGGGAAATGACCAGCATTGTTACCAGTGTAATGCAATAAAAAATAAACAGGTGAATAGTTGCATTTGTCGCTGCATTTACGATATCTGGCGGAGTGCTCATGTTAATTTCTGAGTCACTATCACTCATTTTCGACAGAAATAAAGAATTTTTCAGAAAATTTGTCTACTCTTATCTGGAAGTGTGAAAGCTAACGAACAAATGACAGCTCGAAATGGCGGCGTTTCGGATATCAGTTCTGTCATTTTTTTTAAATCATAGGCAAACGAACAAAGTCACTATTCTTGTGTCACTCGAGATCAAAATGTCGTGCGATTTATAATTAAAATCATACTGAATTGGGGTTTCGTATCGATAGGTATCTGTTTTAATGTAGATACTAGAATAGCACACTCACTTGAATTTGACACCTGTTCCAAATTTAAACTCATAACCTACTGTTTTCAGTAGGTTATGAGCTCATTACAGTTCTGTTAATTTCTGCTGGTTGGTAATGCTGGTCATTGCCTATGGTTTTTGAACGCATTAAAGAGGGTTTATGATATTTGGGTAGATAAAAACGTATATTAGCAAAAATAAATGATAATCTGCTAAATCTTCAGTAGTCCTTATTCAAATAATCATATTTTACTCATATTGGTGTTTTGTCAAATCAGTCAGTGTCACAACAGACTCAATTTACATTGTATTTGTATATTTGTGGTATAGATAGGTGTGTTGAAAACACTTTAGACTGAGTCTAAGTATAATTTTAAGTAGGACGGTAGGAGTTTTTTTTTAATTTTGTGCGATTATGCATCTCAGGTGAATTGTAATACCGTAATAAATAAATTAATATATTCATGTTTTTAAATGTTTTATTTTAACAAAATACAAGAATATTGTACAAAATAACTTACGAACTACTATCTCAGATAGTTTAAACAAGCAATGGAATCTCCATTCTTAGTCTCAGTATGACCATGTTTACTAAACGTATTAAAACTAATATAAAGCCTGCATACAGATCTCTCTAATGGCACAAATTGCACCCTGAAATCAAATGCATAGAGTTTTGCAAGGGTCCGCATGAAATTATGTTTTACAAGTCAAAAGAAGCAAGACAAAACGGTCACAAATTCACAATTTAGCCCCGTGGTAACGTAAATGTACATACAGATTATGCAACATGTTGTTTAGCGTGTGTTTTATAACAAGTTATATAACATATTTTGTAACATGACATTCAGGCTCCACATTACAGAAACATGTTATTTATCAAAGTTTTATAACATGTTATGTTTTTTATTTGTACGCAAGGTGCGTACCGATGCTGATACAGTGCGTACGTAAATATTCCGATTTCTTATCAAAAATACAATCATCTATAGCATTTTAATTCAATTGTTTGCAACAAACACAATCACTATTAGCCATAGATATTATGATTATTTTTTCAATTCTAAAATTATGCCAATTTTCATGCGAAAAGAGTGTTTTTAATTAAAAATCGACGTGTATATGCTCGTTACGTCTACAAAGCGCGCTCGTGTGGGCCTCACCTCTTTTTCTTTGAAACTAAAACAATATTTTCGAGAGTTCTTAAGTTCGACTAATGTTTTTTAATTGGAGCAATGTCGACTCCAAAAAATATAAAGGAGCGTTAGATAGATTATAATTATGTTCATAACTATTCCGTACAACCAATTTTCAACTAAATGCAAATCCTATTTGTGATTTGTGTGGAGTTAGTACATTAAGCATTACAAAATAGCGCATTTGTTATGGCATGCTCATCGGTCTTTTTGTCTTTTTTTTAGTTAGCCCATATTGTCACACCCCTGGGCCCCCTATTCCTTCCATTTCTCTCGACTTTTTGACTTACAAAATATAATTTCATGAGTGCACTTTCGCGTCATAGTACCATTGCATTAACACTTATAACTATTTTAAATTACATCTATTACTAGAACCATAATATAATCAATGTACTATGGAACGAAAGGTTCATCTCTCTTATGTTTTCCCTATACTCCGAATTTGTTCACAGCCACTTGCAAAATTATTGAACAACGTACCTAATTTGTCAGTGCATTTGTCGAATAAATATTCTTCACAAATATTTACAAATATGCAATCAGTATTCATTAGACAACCATAATACTTCGCATATATGACTACTTAGTTTCTAAATCTAAAAGTACAGTCATCAACAAAATTATAATACTTGTAATAAATATTGAATTTAATTTTAAGCTTACAATTACTTTCTTGCTATTACAAGATTACTAAATCGTTCAATTATCATAATTTTCCTAATAATAACTAGAACGGGATTATTAATTATTATTATTACTATCACATAGCACTGGCGGTGGATTCAGTGAATCGCCTTTTATTATGATTTATTAAAGAATTTCAATTTAAACGCTTAGGTTTGTACTATACATTATTTTCACATACAGATAGTCTAATATAATCTTGTTTGTTATTATATAAATTGTCTTGAGTCAGCTGCTTACGCCATAAAACGGATGAACTAAGTACGTTTTTTTATTGTCTAAAGCAGAGCAGTTATAGTATGTCCTTGGGCACTGCGTCTAATTAATAATAATAGTATTTATTTACATTTTTCTTCCGGAACAAGGAAAACGGCCTGAGCCTCAATTCACGTCGAATATTTTCCTGGTTTTCGCGATTTGAACCATTTTTTTAGTGATATTCTACAACTTGACCTCGGCGTTGATGGAACTGTTGGTGCCTGCCTCGGCTTCGATCTGTTTCCGCGGGTCTTGCGTGGTGGTGTTCCACCACTGCTCGTCGCCGGACGCGTAGGCGACGAACACCAAGTTCGTCAGTATGAACACTGCCAGCGCTATCCAGAACACCAACCGCCATTGTACTAGCGTGCTCTGAAAAGATAATGTGACCATTAGTAATCCATATTTTTTTTTCGATGTTCCCTGTTTATAAGTTTCAGTATGGACCAAAGAGACCTAACAAGATCAGTAGGCACTTCTTTTTATTTAAAATCCATAAAAGTGCTATGATGTATGGGAAGAGCCATTTTCCGAACTGTATAGGTACTTATCAACATTATTTGATTATAACAGGTTATTGGACATCATCATCATCATTCGCAGGTCAACTTTACTCACTGCTGGGTATAGGCCTCTCTACACTTGTGTCAATCTTCACGTTAGAGCATTGAGCTTATTGGACCTCAATCAAATCAAACCTTAATAAAGGGGTAATATGGTGCAAAATATTCAAAGGACATCGGGTACCTACAATTAGGTCAAGTGTATCTGTGTTTTAAAATTATGGAATGCAATAAAAAAAAAAGTCAACCGATTGCCATAATCGTCAGCCTTTTTGTTGCCAAAACCAATCTCAAGGACTTGTGTTCGATTTGCCCAAGTAACCTTGTGCTGCAATACAATACGCAATTCGTTCCGGTACTTACATCAGGAGTTAGCAGGCCGACTAGGTAAGGCGCGATGATGCCGGTTATAGCACCTATGCCGTTCACGATGGCCATTATGGTGCCAGCGTATTTCCCGCTCAAGTCAAGTGCGTTGACTTTCATGCCAGGGTAGAAGGCGCCCATTAGACCCATGGAAGCAGTGAAGAGGATGACGACAGCGTTTGTGTCGCAGCCGGAGTATGAGGCGAGGATCATGCAGATGCCAGGACCGACGGATGCTGTAAAGATAAATGTGGTTTAGTTTTTGGACTTATTGGAGGGTTGCTGACATGTTCTAGGGATTCCATCTTAGATCTATGGTACCTAGTTCTTAAAATGTAAAGTTTAAGATTGTCTAAACATTTAATATGGTAAATGGTGAACTATTTATACTTAACTAATTATTAGAATAAGTGCTACAAGACTTATAAGAGTATTTATGCGTAACTCACAATGCTTTTTACGATCATAATCATAAAATCCGGTCGTAAAATTGCGAAATCTTACTCAAACGATCACAGAAGCGAGCAAACAATTTTACCTAATTAAATAACACACAATGTTATGGTATTCAATTAGCATGTAGGTACATAAGTGTTACATACCTATGGTGGTGAAAGTCTTTCTTGCGTTAGTGACAGTTAGCCAGTTTCTCTTGACAATCTTGTCGCAAATCCAGCCGAAAGCGATGGAACTCAGCCACATGACTGCGTAAGGCAAGGCAGCAAGCGTGCCTGTCCGGTGTATGTCGAACTTGAGGACTCCTGTCATGTACTTGGGAAGGTCAGTCACCATCGTGAAGTATCCGTAGTCGTGGCCAATCTGTAAACAAGAAATGCTGGTAAGAACATATTGGAGGAAATGGTATTTGCTTACACTAGGTATTATGTAGCATTAGTGATTACAGTAGGTAGTAGCATTAGTGATTACGAACGGGCACTGATAAGCGCTTGTTTTGATCGTTACTGGTACGTAGATTAGGTACTAGAAGTTTAAACTTTCTGCGCTACTGGCCAAAATCGAAAGTCATACCTTAGTACTCGCAACTACTGTCAATATTGACTGCCTGAACTCAAAACCTAAGTATGAGGAAACTAGCCTAAACTAGAAAGTACAATCAAACAAGCATGTTCTTAAACAGCTGCTTGCGTACCTAACCTACGTCTGCCACAGCCTTAAGCAGCCAACAATAAGCCTTTATCAAGCCGAATTTTGGTTTATGTCGTGTTTAACACACAATAAGCAATTATGCTAAGCGGATGAGCTTAATGACTTGATGATCTAGTCATGCACTCCTTTTCCTACGTCTTATTTGTTTTGAATTAGTCAAAACATAACGTTTTTGGCTGTGGGTGAATGAGCGATTTTATCTGCAATTCCGGGTGGCAGCTTATGCATCATCTGTCTATAGTATTCCCATTTTTGGGACATAGGCCTCCTCCCTGTAAGAGGGAATGGATCTTAATCAACAACACCGGCCCAGTGTGGGTCTACTCTAGTTCATTGATCTAGTGGTCGCAAGCGTGACTGCTGAGCATGAGGTTATGTGTTTGATTCCGGGTCGTGCAAAGTCGTTGTTCATTATAAGGTATCAAACTCAAATATTTTATTTCAATTAAGCCATTACAGGCACTTTTGAATGTCAGAAGGACGGAAGAAGAACGAAACTACGAGTGCAATACGTCATTCCGAAAGTCACCACGCCGAACCACACGCCACCGAATGCCCGCAACAACGAACACTGCGAGCACGAAAGCACACAGCGACGCAAACCGCAACAACGAATGCTCGAGACCCCGAATCACGGAACAACGAATGCACGCCGCAACGTGCAACCGCCGCCCCGCGACCCGGAGCCCCGCACACCCGCCGCCACGGCACACGCTGCCGCGCGCCCCCGCACCCACACCACTCGCCGCCGGTAACATCGGGCGCCGCGCAGCCCGACGCAGCAACTCCCGAAACGACGCATTGCACTCCTACGCTACAGTCACAATCACAAGGCTTAATAACTTGTGAAAGTACTGCAGTTGTATTGTTGCGTTACAGGTACGTAATATCGTAGCATAGTAATTAGGTACTTACTACAACTAACGCAGTAATTACCTATCTATCCTGATTCGGTCATTCCTACTTAAAAGTTAGGTAGCCTTTAGCCTTAGTTAAACTTATTCTCTCACTAAAGGAGTATTTCCTGTACCGGTAAATGTTTTTTTAATACAGTTGCTCAAAAAGTGGCGTATTGCAGGGACGTATAGCGTTCGGGATGTGGGCTATTACGTACTCGTGCTTTTTCTTTACCTTTCCCGAACTCGTGCGTTCTCTTTCCCAACTGTCAAAATAATGTCCATTAAAAAAAAAACCAACCACGAAGTATTTACTAAATAAAATCATAGAAGTTTTTATGATTCATGCAAATATTTCTAAAGAAGCTACTAATTTGTTTCAATATCAGATTTAATTATTTGATTCAATGAGTTAAAGGTTTTATTCCATTTCATCTCATTAAATTTAATTTTTATTTCATATCAATAAAAAAAATCTACTGAAGACTTGGCTGTATGGGCATAGTTACCTTTGCCTACCCAGAATGGGTGAAGAAAACAAAAAAAAATCTCTGCTTATATTCTTTTACGGTTAGCGCCATTTTCCAAAAATGTTCTTTGCGAGTTTAATTACGGTTTTATTATTTTATTAAATTGCTTCATTTTTTCGCAACTGTATTAAAAATAGTTGTTCAGTACACGTGCGGAACCGTCATTGCAACTTGTTCCGACTGTCAACCCTCGCCGTCGGCTGTGCCTCGGCTCGGCTAGACATTTGTCGGAACTCGTTGCAATGACAGGCTTTCCGCACTTATAATGAAATATACTATTGTAATGTGCTACGTAATGAAAACGCGCTCTAATGACACGTGCTAACGTTCGCGCGTTCTTACGTACGTTGCTCGACGTCGCGTCGCGTCGCGTGGTATTTACAATGTTCTAAGTTCTACGTACGTACAGTACGCTCAAATTATCTTGGCAGCTCTGAACATAGGCTTTGCGAAATTTTACGCATGTAAACTTGGGAATAAAACTGTTATTGCCAGATAAACCAATACTTAAACGATCAGAAAATATCTAATTTAAACAGTGAGAAATACAAATAAAGTAAATATCATAACACTTTAATACATTCGTTGTAACAAAATGACCTGCACGAAGTTCGGAGCTGCCAAGATAATTTGAGCGTACTGTAATAGGCACGTACATACAGCATACAGTGCAGTGCACACGCATTATAAATGCCAAATTAATGCACGTGTACGTCGCTTAATACAAAAAAGGTGCGTAAGTACCACTGCCGCAAGGCTTTGGCGGATTCGGTGTTATTCAAAACTGTGTTGCTTAACTTCGTGTAATGTGCATACATAGTTAAGTACCTAACAGATAATTTCAAACTAAGACTGAACTGTTTTACAGTTAGGAATAAAAAGGTTTTTGTTTTCAAACATATAAGGTGGCTAATGGATATGTGGACTAATGAATTAGTGAAGTAATGGATTAGAACATTTGGATTATGATAGAAAGTGTGTTATGGTGCTGGTTTTTAAGTTCGTGTTGATAAATAAATCGTTAAAAAAAATTACGAGTAAAACTTTACAGACGATGACGGGTGGCCCTGAAGGAAGAAGGCCCTGTGGATCGAACTTGTCTCTAAAACTGTAAATATAAAGATTATGATGACTGATGTAGGTAATTGTTTTAGAAGGTAGCGTAAATTACCGACTTGTTGTTAAACATTACATGACCTGTTTTACACATTCTTCATGAATCGAGTTGAAGGTCATTCAGTGAACTGTAAGAGTTATGAAACCTGTGAAGGTAATGCTAATGTCAATGGTCATCGGTATGGAGTGACTATTTCACGAAAAAGTCATTCAATGGGATTAAATGGACTTAGAGAGTTGAAATGATTATGTAATACATACGTGTTAATGTCGCGAGTTATACTTAAATCGACGTAAAGCCTGACTGCACTGACCTACAAATTACAAAAAAAAGTAAGAAAACTCTGTAAGTCTGGCCTGGTACTTCCACCTTAAAACATCGAATGAATCACAAACAAAGAGAAGTTCTACTCGGTTCAAAAATCTACAAAAAAAACTATTTAGTATTCCATACGGCCATTCTTTATTTCATTGCGTTTTTTTATTTTCTTCCGTTCGGTAACTGCTCTGGAATTCATTTTATGTCTAATATTTCAATGCTAGCGACCTCTAAGTTTGGTAAGTAGCTTCCTCACTGGAATATTGATGGATTGTGACGCGAAGCTAATACAAATGTAGGTAGGTACATACATCTTAGTTCCTGGGCGCTACTACAACGTCTTAAAACAGTCCTGTTTAAGTCTTACTTTGCATTTTCGTACCATCACGTCCTTAAAACAATCTTAATGTAGGACTGCTAAAAATATCAGTTTTGATGACGTCACCTCAAATAGTTCATTCAATTGGTACCACGACGTGCCTTTTGACAGCGAGCAGGATTGTTTTTATGTCAAATAGCAGGAATGTTTGACATTCTAAATAAGTTGATCTGGGCCGCTACTACCACCTCTAACAAAACAATCCTATTGCAGGAACGTTTTGATTCAGGCTTGAAACAATAACACTTTGTTTGGTACCATGACCTCTACAAAACAATACTGTTTTACTCTTGCTTAGTGCGGGGAAAGAACGAACGATCTGTAAAATTTGTCTATTCCCTGCTTTAACATCAAAGAAGCAACTAGCAATACGTAAACTGTATAGCGCTGTCTCTTTTTCAAAAATCCGGTCCGAATCGTATTCCGAAATAATAGTCATGAAACAAAATATAACTTTGATGAAAATAGAAATATTATTTACCATACAATTTTCCATTTTTATTGGTAGTTTTAAGAAAATAAATAATTAAAATCGTAACATTTATAAAATCTTTGAGGATTTTCCTTGACAAAGTAAGAAAATGTTTCGAAGGAGGTTAAGCCCTTCATTGTAACATAATAAGATTCGGACCAGTGTTTTTTTAAAACTGGCTGGTATCATTATCGTTTTTTAATAAAGTGGCATCCATGTCAATGCATTACGTCATTATACTTGTCAGTGAGTGGTTGTCAACAAAATTCAATAAAATTACATCATGTTTAAATAATAATTCTAAATTAAATTATGGTATTTACTTTTCTTGTGTGCTGTGATTGTGAATATGAACCGTTTTCGATATTCATATATTTATGATGGACTTATGACATAATATGTACCTACCAAAATGCTGGTTCATAACATTGTTCATAATAGGATGCGATACATACTCATCTTATCCTTATTTTGAAGCTGGCTTGAAATAAAAACCTTAACGTGAACGTGGACATGCGAATGTTTATTTTCCCTTTAGAGATGAAGAGCAACCAATGGAAGGGGGAAAGGGACATTTATTTACAATATTTACAAACTACAATTTACAGAACTAAAATAATGATAAAATATATACCAATGAAAAGAATATCATTAAAACTGCATCCATGCATCTTTTAAAAACCACTACTATCACTATGGACCATGGAGCTGGTTAAAATAATTCCAGGAAATTCGAATATGGACTGATCTACGAGTTGTTAATCGATATTTTAAACTGTATATTAAAGAATTCTGACTATAAACCATTATTAACTTTGATCGTTTTATTTAAGTAGGTACCCAAGTACTTTAGGTCTGCTAAACTGCGTGTAAGAAGTTGTGGATGATTTCATGGGTGACTATGTTCAAACGATGTAAGAGCGTTCGGTTAAACACGCTTGTGCATTCCCGCGAGTTTGTAAAACTAGATTTATTTTCAGTAGCAATGTTTGGAAGGCACTCTATGCTTCGGAAGGCACGTATAGGCTGCTTTTCATCAAGCACACATCCATAGTACGCATCCTTCCATACAGAAAACATCTTAGTTGAATCCGCTTCCACCAGTGCTAAGCTATGTGCAATTGTGCACCAATGAATATGATTGGCGGATATATAACGCATCCATAGCAACGTAGCATAGCGCATCTCTGATGGAAAAGCACCCTAAGCCGGTGGTCCCTGTCGCCAAATTGCTGTCGTCAAACCATGTTTAGAAACTCTGACACTAGGGTGTGTGGTGTGGGGTCGTTAGACCTTAAGACCGTCATTTTCAAGCATACAAACAATAACACAGTTATTTTAATGGTAGTTTATTGATTCTCGAGCAATACAAGTTATAGGTAGGTAATCTATAGCAACAGTACATTTTACAAATCGATGTTTATGATGTAAATACAAACGACAACAACATCCACTTTTTCTCAGGCATCTTTGGCAGCCTTACATACCTTAGTATGTCATGTAAAGCTGACTAACATAAATATGACAAAATACAATTTGTATTAAGTAGTAAAGAGAGCCTTAAAACTATGTTTGTAACACTTCAGTTAAGCACTAAGTCTTTGTGCTGCACGTAGGTACATATGGCACTTGCCCATGAAAACGACGGAACACCACTCCCTGCGGCCTAATGTCCTCTTCCAGCACGATTATGCAGATCCATAACATGTTGGTACTTATACCACGAACGCCCCAAAGTTGACGTAGCTTTGCGACTCCAGCAACTCCACACTCTCGCCACGTACTTGGTCTTCTGGCGCACGTACTCCTTGATGTCCTCCGCCGTACTGGTGTAGTGTATGCGGGAAATGTACACAGGAGTGTTTGGGTTCGCGGCACGAATATGCACGTTGGGCTCCGATGGTGTCATGTCACAGTGGTTCTTGTTGGTACATTGACGGTGCTTCCTCATAACACCGTCACAAAATCATCATCAGCCTAGTCATAGTCTCTCTAGCTCTTCCTCCTTTTCGGAATGCGAGAAATACAAGATCGGTCGATGTGGCGATGCTTGGAAGATGCCTACGTCCTGCAGCAGACAATTTCTTGTTGAAAATGATAAAGATGATGCACTGAAACCACTGAAAACATTGTCTAATCATGGTCCAATCGAATACTTTACGACACCATAACATTATGCCTGTAACATCCGAAGGATTATGGGTCAAAGGTGTTTAATACACCCCTTGCACGTATATAAATGTGTTTTTGTTACCAAGTCTATCACGGCAGTACATTTCTTTTGTATAATTTATAAAACAATAATATATTCGTCGCCCCAGATCAACTTATTTAGAATGTCAAACATTCTTGCTATTTGACATAAAAACAATCCTGCTCGCTGTCAAAAGGCACGTCGTGGTACCAATTGAATGAACTATTTGAGGTGACGTCATCAAAACGATATCAAAACTGATATTTTTAGCAGTCCTACATTAAGATTGTTTTAAGGACGTGATGGTACGAAAATACAAAGTAAGACTTAAACAGGACTGTTTTAAGACGTTGTAGTAGCGCCCCTGGGGCGACGAATATATTATTGTTTTATAAATTATACAAATGAAATGTACTGCCGTGATAGACTTGGTAATAAAAACACATTTATATACGTGCAAGGGGTGTATTAAACACCTTTCCTTCGGATGTTACAGGCATAATGTTATGGTGTCGTAAAGTATTCGATTGGACTATGTTTTCAGTGGTTTCAGTGCATCATCTTTATCATTTTCAACAAGAAATTGTCTGCTGCAGGACGTAGGCATCTTCCAAGCATCGCCACATCGACCGATCTTGTATTTCTCGCATTCCGAAAAGGAGGAAGAGCTAGAGAGACTATGACTAGGCTGATGATGATTTTGTGACGGTGTTATGAGGAAGCACCGTCAATATACCAACAAGAACCACTGTGACATGACTCCATCGGAGCCCAACGTGCATATTCGTGCCGCAAACCCAAACACTCCTGTGTACATTTCCCGCATACACTACACCAGTACGGCGGAGGACATCGTGGAGTACGTGCGCCAGAAGACCAAGTACCTACGTGGCGAGAGTGTGGAGTTGCTGGAGTCGCGCAGCTACGTCAACTTTGGGGCGTTCGTGGTATAAGTACCAACATGTTATGGATCTGCATAAACGTGCTGGAAGAGGACATTAGGCCGCAGGGAGTGGTGTTCCTACGTTTTCATGGGCAAGTGCCTTATGTACCTATGTGCAGCACAAAGACTTAGTGCTTAACTGAAGTGTTACAAACATAGTTTTAAGGCTCTCTTTACTAATACAAATTGTATTTTGACATATTTATGTTAATCAGCTTTACATGACACACTAAGGTATGTACGGCTGCCAAAGATGCCTGAGAAAAAGTGGATGTTGTTGTCGTTTGTATTTACATCATAAACATCGATTTGTAAAATGTACTGTTGAGATTACCTACCTATAATTTGTATTGCTCGAGAATCATTAAACTACCATTATAATAACTGTGTTATTGTTTGTATGCTTGAAAATGACGGTCTTAAGGTCTAACGACCCCACACACCCTATAGTGTCAGTTTCTAAACATGGTTTGACGACAGCAATTTGGCGACAGGGACCACCGGCTTAGGGTGCTTTTCCATCAGAGATGCGCTATGTTACGTTGCTATGGATGCGTTATATATCCGTCAATCATATTCATTGGTGCATAATTGCACATAGCTTAGCACTGGTGGAAGCGGATTCAACTAAGATGTTTTCTATATGGAAGGATGCGTACTATGGATGTGCGCTTGATGAAAAGCAGCCTATACATGCCTTCCGAAGCATAGAGTGCCTTCCAAACATTGCTACTGAAAATCAATCTAGTTTTACAAACTCGCGGGAATGCACAAGCGTGTTTAACCGAACGCTCTTACATCGTTTGAACATAGTCACCCTGAAATCATCCACAACTTCTTACACGCAGTTTAGCAGACCTAAAGTACTTGGGTACCTACTTAAATAAAACGATCAAAGTTAATAATGGGTCAGAATTCTTTATTATACAGTTTAAAATATCGATTAACAACTCGTAGATCAGTCCATATTCGAATTGCCTGGAATTATTTTAACCAGCTCCATGGTCCATAGTGATAGGTAGTGGTTTTTAAGATGCATTGATGCAGTTTTAATGATATTCTTTCCATTGGTTGCTCTTCATCTCTGAAGGGAAAATAAACATTCGCATGTCCACGTTCACGTTAAGGTTTTTATTTCAAGCTAGCTTCAAAATAAGGATAAGATGAGGTACCTATCGCCTATCGCATCCTATTAAGAACAATGTTATGAACCAGCATTTTGGTACATATGTCATAAGTCCATCATAAATATGAATATCGAAAACGGTTCATATTCACAATCACAGCACACAAGAAAAGTAAATACCATAATTTAATTTAGAATTATTATATAAACATGATGTAATTTTATTGAATTTTGTTGACAACCACTCACTGACAAATATAATGACGTAATGCATTGACATGGATGCCACTTTATTAAAAAACGATAATGTTATCAGCCAGTTTTAAAAAACACTAGTCCGAATCTTATTATGTTACAATGAAGGGCTTAACCTCCTTCGAAACATTTTCTTACTTTGTCAAGGAAAATCCTCAAAGATTTTATAAATGTTACGATTTTAGTTATGTATTTTCTTAAAACTACCAATAAAAATGAAAAATTGTATGGTAAATAATATTTCTATTTTCATTAAAGTTATATTTTGTTTCATGAAATTCATGACTATCATTTCGGAATACGATTCGGACCGGATTTTTGAGAAAGAGACAGCGCTATACAGTTTACGTATTGCTAGTTGCTTCTTTCATGTTAAAGCAGGGAATAGACAAATTTTACAGATCGTTCGTTCTTTCCCCGCACTAAGCAAGAGTAAAACAGTATTGTTTTGTAGAGGTCATGGTACCAAACAAAGTGTTATTGTTTTAAGCCTGAATCAAAACGTTCCTGCAATAGGATTGTTTTGTTAGAGGTGGTAGTAGCGGCCCTGGACTGTGAACAAGATTTAGGAAATAAGTCCCAAGGTGAGAGAGATTAGTATTAGACGGGAATTGCTAAACGGATAAGCAAACTCGATCAAGGCAATTGGCTAATAAATGATAAATCACAGCATATACTACATATTTAAAACTACTGTTACGTTAGTCCGGAAATTATCTAAGCTGAATTACATCAATCAATTGTAAATAGGGATTCATAAATCATAGCACCTATTCATATCATCTATATGAGTAAGAAACTAAGAAAGTACAGCCATTGTTTTATAATATAAAACAAAAGGGACAATGACTACCTCCTGGTCTAGTGGTCGAAAGCGCGACTGTTGAGCATGAGGTCATAAGTTCGATTCCCAGGTCGAACAAAGTGTATTGAATCTTTCCATCGGGAAACTCCTCATAGCCACGGAGTCTGTGTGAGTACTCAGTTGATGGGAATAGGCTCGGCCCCTACGAGTTGTGGCCTGGGTGTGCTATTAGGTGCAACTCTGCCTCACCTTTTAAGGGTTACAGTTGGTTACAGTGAATACAAAAAACGACATAGGTACCTGAGCGCAAACCAGAGCCCATAGAGGGACGGACATGAATATGGCCTTCCACGGAATGGCTGAAGGAAGGCTGCTACGGTGACTGCCCAGCGCCTCTTCTAAATACTTCTTCTCCTTGTCGGTTATGAACGGATGCGATTCGGGGTCGTTGTAACACAGCAGTGCCTAAAACAATAGAAATAAAAATAAGTTTATGTAAACATACACATAACACACAATCATTACGTTTTCAAATAGAATTCTAATAGCAAACTCGCTAAATCAACAGTATCAGCGTAAACTGGAAATGTATAGCTTGACGTGTAGCCGTGTGTACCTACCTAATTGTATTTTCGGAAAAATAGGTCTAAAATAAAATTATAATCCGTCGCGTTCTAGCCACCTTAAGTGTACAACAATAACAACCTGTTATAAATCAATAAGGAACCAATTTACTAAGATAAAGAAAAGATAATAGGTAGGTACCTAGTTTTATACAAAAAAACTTACAGACATTATTCTTTGAGCCATTATATATAGAATCGCCAATTTATTTTATGTCGCCTTCTTGTTATACGGGCACGAAAAAAAATAACAAAACATAAAGGCGGTCTGTCCTGAATACTCGAACTTATATGTATAGGTACCATCTATGTACCTACCCATTGTGTTGCCTTTAACTAAGTACTTATAGGTAAGAGCAACGAACGGGTTGACAATGATTTCCGGCACTTGGGACTTTATACCTAATACAGGTGTTTTAATTTTTGATTTGAAGGTTAAGGTTGTACGGAAAATTTGACAGTTTCGGGTAGTTTGATGTGCTGGCGTCTGTACAATCCGATCTACCTTTTTTTTTGGTGGTTGAAAAATCATCAAATGACCCCCCCCCCCCCCCCCCGCTCTTGGGCAGAGCGAAGGGGAGTGTCAGACTTCTACTGACTAAAAACCGAACCCATGTTCCTTCTTTGCCCTTGTCATCTCGTACTAAAATCCGCGGCCCCAATCCAATCTACCCTTGAGTAGTATCGGATCGTCTGTTTAACAACCCGCAGACAACTCCGATGGAGGATTAGGAACTTTCCACCCTGTTCCCAATGGCTCAACATTACCATCGCAATTTTCGAAATTCTTAAAAGGCAATGAAACAAGACTTACCCAAAGGATAAACCAGAGAATTCCGATAGCTCCAAACAGGTAGAAGACGGACTGCCATTCCCCAGTTTCCTTGATCACCAGCCCTGATAGATATGTTCCAGCTATGTTGCCGATCTGCGCGCCTCCGAAGACCAGGGACCCCATTCTTCCTCTCTCCGATACCGGAGCCCACCGCGCAAGCATTGCGTTTAGTGCGGGGAAGGTGAAGCCCTGAAAAGATGGTTGGCATGACTTATTGATGCTTGTTAGTGTTACCGTGCTAACGAAAAAGTTGAAGTTGAGAATCTAATGATAGACCAGGTAACATTTTTTGGTACCTATATTCATAGATGCCCAAGACAGGTGCCCAATGTTTACTCTGGCTCAAATCTTTTTTTTTCCTGTGGTTGGACCTTATGTTGAAAATGTAGTTTCGACCTGCGATTTAGGGCGGGGTTTAGTTTGCGAGTGTAAAGAACTACGCAGGAGACACCATCGGAAAACTCAGAAAAACAAAACTAATTTAAATCAAAAGATCATTGATTTCAACCTTATTTCACCTCGATTTTCAATTTGGTCTATTTTGAACATAAACAGCTTATATAGTATACTATTAGATACAGTAAAGAAGTGCTTACCTCTCCAAGTCCTTCCAATACCCTCAAAATGATAAGTCCAGTGGCGCCACCAGCGCTGACGGTCCACGGCGTCAGTAACGTGAAGACTGCGGTACTCAGCACTCCGAACCCGAGAGAGTACTTGCCTCCGAACCGTTCGGCGAGCATTCCGCCAGGTAAGTGCGTCACGATGTACCCGTAGTAGAACGCACTGAGGATCATGCCCTGCGTCGCTTCGTCCCAGTCGAAGCCTGTTAGCTCCTGAAAGAGGTCAAAGGATTAGCATTCAGGGAGTATTATGAGAACAGGGATCTGTCTTTGATCAGTTACTGCAATGGATGATCGAGAACCGTGACAGGTACTAGGTATGAAATCAATATTTGATCATTAGGAAGAATAAGTGCAGGTAATACAGGGCAATGGCTGTGCAAGATCCAGAAAGGTAGTTCTCTAATCCATAGAGTCGAGATTCAATCCGCGACGAGATTCGTTACTAACTGCCTAATTCGATTTTTATAAATATTAATTTTATTCATCTATTACCCTTAAAAGATAAAGATACTTAATTTTATTTGCTTTTGCTTTTTTTTTTTCCTTTTCACTAAAATTAACCCAAGTCTGATTATCAGGTTTGTTTTCCAGTAAAATCTCCAAAACAAGCATGAATTGTAGAATAACAATGCATATAACAAATCGGGTATTTTTGCAGTAATTTAGCAGCTGACGGATACACATGCATTATATTCTAAGAGCAAATCAAAGTCTACCACATCGTTTTCCATTATTTTGATCTTTGGTGTAACTTGCATGTCCACATTAAAAACGTTTTATTTTTATAATAATTTTCCGGAGTTCGATAGAACCATTAACCTTCAACAATTAACCGGTAGGCATAACAAATCGACCACCCCAATTTGACATAATTACTACAAAGTAATCAACGACGTATTGGCTAACAAATCGAATAATGAAAACAAATGAGGTTTTAACTACTCGATTTACTAAATTAATGTCATTTTAATAATGTTATCATTATTATGACACCAACGAACCGCCTTAAAGATGTGTTGGTCACTTAGAAGAGCTATATGTTTATCATAACTAGAAGGAAAATGCCATAAGTAAATATAGGTACCTACACAGCTCTTGCTCTATGTGCTTGTAGTCATTCGTCCTTTCTCCTTCCCTATTCGCGTCCATCCACCGATTCTTTGGTCTTCCTCTATTCGTGTAACTACCCACATTCACCATCAATCTTAAAACTTTCTATCATGCCAGGAAACGAAACTATCAGATCACATACACGCATAACAATAGCAATTTGTATGAAATCAATTCCAAAAATTACGTACCTACATAACCCTATTCTTGGCGCTGTGTTATACAATTTGATACATTCAACTTTATGAAAATCTAGAGACGTTCCAAGACGTATTTTCAAAACATTTATTATTTTATAAGTATGGTACAAAATATAATCCAAATTCTACAAAAAAATAATATTTTATCATTTGTTAATCCAAATATGCAGTAGCAATCAAAAAAGCAAACCGACCAAAGACGTCTGGGCGTTACAAGATAAAAACACAAATTTTACTATATTTAAATCAAATTATTTTCAAATGCTGTTTAATTCCAATAGGTTACACTATTTGCTACTTAGAAACGCAACTTTTGAGTACCAAAATGGATTCAAATCTTATGTAATTTACTGTTTTTTTCTTAATGTATCAGATATGATACACTGCCGGATAGCCACCCATTTAGATAAACCAAGGAACCAAAAAAAAAATCGTATTTGTATGAAAGTGACTGAACTACTGAGGTTGAACTGCGGTATTGCTTCCTCACAACGGACTCCGACACCAATTCACCGCCTCTATGATTGCCATGTTCATTAGAAACCTTATTTTTTCATCAGATGGCTATAAATCAAGTGGTCAATATCTTTGGTACTATACTCTCAATCATTGCAGTCAAACCCTTGTTTGCCATCAATTTTATCGCCCAATCTATCCTCCTACAATATCTGTACAAAAGATCAAGAAAGGAAGAAGGCAGCTTAATTGTGCTGAGCCTAGGCCATTGTGTCCGGTACCACCCTTGTTACATCAAGTCATTTCACTGGAAACCTCTTTGTAAGTACCTTCACGACGGGCAACCTCCTTGCAACTGCCTTTACCATGAGCCAGCAACTTGACACGTTACACCCAGGTGCTGTTACCATTGTTTGTATCTTCTCTCTCAACGGCTACTCGTTCTAAAAGACGAGTGGTCGCGATAAAGAGAAAAGTAATACCAGCTAAAAGATTACAACCTAGCTGGAGCTGCTGTAAGTTTATAGGTTCTGGTGAAGTGGTATAACTCGTTTGACCCTCGTGAGGAGACAAGTGTCATTGCAACCTGTTTTTCAGATGACTCTCTCATAGAACAACAAACAATTAATATCTATAGGATACAAACAATTGGCTGCTCAATAAATACCACAGATGATGATTTTCTGGCGATCCTTTTATTTATGGGGGTAGAGTGAAAAAAACTAAAACTGTATAATATATAAAGCCTACGAAGCATATCGTATGCAAATACACGTTTTAGACATGGACACCAGCCCGTTGTGACAATAATTGTGATTTTATAGGGTCCAAAGGGTGTTACTACCATGATTTTTAATTTTTACCGACTAATACTAAAAGGGGGTTCTGTTTTTTAAATGTATGGAAGTACAAAACAATGTGTCATAAATAAAATATTTATTTCACTTTAGGGTGTATAGTTTTATATTTTTGTTTTGTTAAAATAACGTTGGAAACCTGGCAGTGTAGCAAATATGATACTTACATAGATTTTATAAGGTAGATTGCTAAGAGTCTGGCAATGTATCTAATGTGATACATTCAATCAATCTTAAAATACTATAATTAGATTTGTATTATTATTTTTTCTCTCCTCAATGAACGCATTTACTGTAAAAATTACCAATACCTATTTCGAAAAAAGAAACCTTGCCAAATACAGTGTTTAGGTAGGTATAAACACACATAGAAATATAAAATATTGAGACACAGGTGTGAATTCCTATAAAAATATAAAATTAACAACACAGGAAAATGTGTTGCAAATATGCGGCAGCACGCATAACGAGTACCTATGCTAAGTATTTAACAACATAGCAACCTATTCAATTAATGTAATCTCATTATCAGATATCTATTACGACATCAAACACATACCTACTACTACCTACATAGTATAGGTAGGTAATTAGTGTAGTAGATCTATTAGGTCAGCGACCTCTATTGTGATAGTTATTTACTGATAACGTATGAAAAGGTTTTATCTGCAGCAGCCTTTCGATCTCCACAACTTTTAAACTTAGGTCTTCTGCATTGCATTGCCTACCTAACAACCTACCTTCATAATTTCCATAGGTACATAGAGTCTTCACTATTATTTTCCGATTGCTTGAAAACCATTTTCCGATTGGATCTTTTCGACAGCCTGTTTGCTTTACCTACTTAACTCCCGCCCGATGGTTTAATTTTGAAGATTTAGCTCTTACTTATGAATGCGGGGTCAAATATAAACAAAATAACAAGCAACACCTTACCACCCTATCACTCTCACTTTTCTTATTACTTCACAGAAAAATCACATTTTGAAGTGTTTTTATCAAGAAAGGAAAGAAGTAATATTCTTTGTTTTTATGATATACCGGTGCGCAGCGGTTTCGCCCGCGTGGATATCGGTTATCACAACCGATGTAAGTTATCGCGACCAAAATTAATCCCTCCACCTTCCCCTTTCAACCAACAACCTTTTTTTCGCATTAAAAGTAGTCTATGTCCTTCCTCAGGCTCATAATATTAATTATAGTAAGGATTAAAAATACTTACAGTAGGATCAGTTCCATCCCCGCTACCTTCTGGAGCATCAGGAGCAGGACAGGATCCATCGTTGCCACCCGAATGTGGCGGCCGATGGACCATCTGCGTAATCGCTATGTTGAGGCAGACCCGCATCGTGTATGCATTGGCTACGGCCAGGAAACCCATGATGGCCATCACCCATCTTTGAGGTATTATGAATACTGGAAACAAGGAAAAATTATATTTTATTTTTATGAAAACGTGTTTTCTAACCTGGAATAGTAAATTGAAAATGTAAAGGAATTAGGGCAGTGGTTTGTCAGTGCCGCGTTATGGGACTATTATACTGACACCTTTCACTAATAATTTACAAAAATAGACTAGAAGTTGTTTCCGAATTAACTACGGTCGTGTCAAAGATAGCGAGTCTTTGACACGATCGTAGTTAATTCGGCACATTATCAATAGCAGCCATGGGCCCGTGAAATCATCATCATCTGCCTAGCCTTTTACCAACTACTTATGTTGGGGTCGGCTTCCAGTTTAAAACCGGTTGTAGCTGAATACCAGTATTTTACATGGAGTGATCTGACGTGTGGTGTCGGAATTCCGTGTGGTGTCGGACGTAAAGAATAGCACCATCCCATATCTTCCCGTGGGTGTCGTAAGAGGCGACTAAGGGACTTACCAGAGAATGGGCAGCAGCGTTCTCTGTGCCTTGGTAACAACCATACTGCGATCGCCAACCCGCCTGCCAAGCGTGGCGATTATGGCAAACCCCCCTAAGCAAAAAATGAGCGCAACACAAAATATACGGCCCCTAGTACCCGGCAGCCCGTCTACCCTCGACTACGGTAGCGGTCGAGGTAACGGCGTGGCAAGGGGTGCGAAGAATCTCCGGATGAGATCCGGCTACCCCAAACGACGACTGGACCTGGCAACCTATAACACGCGCACACTCCGGACTGACGAGAAGATTGCGGAGCTCGAAGAGGAATTAAGCAGGTTGCGATGGAGTATTGTCGGATTATCTGAAGTCCGAAGAGAGGGGGAGGACACGATAATCCTGAAATCCGGCAACTTGCTTTATTTCCGAGAGGGCGACCGGCAGTCCCAGGGTGGTGTTGGGTTTATCGTCCACAAGTCCCTTGTGAACAACGTCGTGAAAATCGAGAGTGTGTCGACCAGGGTGGCGTACCTTATACTCAGAATATCGTCAAGATATTCGCTGAAGGTTATACAGGTCTACGCTCCGACCTCGACACACTCCGACGACGAAGTGGAGACCATGTATGAGGATATCTCTAAAGCCATGCATGGATTCAAAACTCAATTCACCGTTGTCATGGGGGACTTCAACGCGAAACTGGGCAAACGAGACGAGGATGAGCTGCTAGTAGGGCAATTTGGGTTTGGACATCGGAATCGCCGGGGACACCAACTGGCTAGTTTTATGGAGAAGGAGGGCCTCTATATGATGAACTCCTTCTTCAAAAAACGTGAGCACAGAAAGTGGACCTGGCAGAGCCCCGATGGTGTGACAAAAAATGAGATTGACTTCATCATGTCTACCAGGAAGCAAATGTTCAATGATGTCTCTGTGATCAATGCGGTAAAAACCGGGAGCGATCACCGCATGGTAAGAGGCACATTGAACATCAATATTAGGCTTGAAAGGTCTCGACTGATGAAGTCTACGCTCCGTCCAGCACAGATCCAGATCCAAAACCCCGAGAACTTTCAGCTTGAACTCCAGAATCGTTTCGAGTGCCTAGGAAGCTCAGTGGACGAATACAACGATGGGTTCGTGGAAACTGTCCACACGACGGGGTCTAAGTTTTTCAAGGCACGTCGTGTGAATAAGAACAAGAAGCTCTCTGATCAAACTCTTAGACTCATGAAGGAGAGGCGTGAAATGATTCTGCAGTCTTCAGACGAAGCGTGTAAATACCGGCAGCTCAATAGGCGGATCTCTAAATCCTTAAAGAGCGACCTCCGCCGCTTTAATACTGAGTGTATTAAAGAGGCAATTGAGCGGAATAAGGGCTCTAAGGTATTTGCAAGAGATCTGTCTATTGGGCAAAGTCAGCTCACGAAACTGAAAACCGACGACGGCAGAATCGTATCCACCAAACCGGAGCTTCTGAGGGAGATCGAGAGCTTCTATGGGCAGCTGTACACGTCAACCAGTAAACCCATTGAAGATCTAGCGAAAGACCCCAGAGCTAGACTGACCCGACACTATACCGAAGACATCCCGGATGTCAGCCTGTACGAGATTAGGATGGCTCTGAAACAACTTAAGAACAACAAGGCACCGGGTGATGACGGAATTACGGCCGAACTCCTGAAGGCGGGTGGCAAACCAATCCTTAAGGCCCTTCAGAAGCTGTTCGATTCCGTCATACTCGAGGGAAAAACGCCGCAG
The DNA here is from genome assembly GCA_949316265.1 of Diarsia mendica. NCBI lineage: Eukaryota > Metazoa > Arthropoda > Insecta > Lepidoptera > Noctuidae > Diarsia > Diarsia mendica. The sequence continues at coordinate 11,138,076 of OX438892.1, forward strand.
GCATGGTGCAGGGGTGTGGTGGTACTCTTCTTCAAGAAGAGCGACAATACCCGACTTAAGAATTACAGGCCCATCTCACTTCTGAGTCATGTCTATAAGTTGTTTTCAAGAGTCATCACGAATCGTCTCGCGCGCAGGTTCGACGACTTTCAGCCTCCCGAACAAGCCGGATTCCGAAGAGGGTTTAGTACCGTAGACCACATACATACGCTGCGGCAGGTTATACAGAAGACCGAAGAGTATAATCTGCCTCTCTGTTTAGCGTTTGTGGACTACGAGAAAGCCTTCGATTCGATCGAAACTTGGGCCGTATTGCAGTCTCTCCAAAGGTGCCAAATTGACTACCGGTACATCGAGGTGTTGAAGTGTTTATACAAAAACGCCACCATGTCAGTCCGGCTTCAGGACCAGACCACGAAACCTATCCTTCTGCAGCGAGGCGTGAGACAGGGAGACGTCATATCTCCGAAGCTGTTCACCGCTGTACTGGAGGATATCTTCAAGGTTCTGGACTGGAGAGGACTAGGCATCAACATCAATGGCGAGTACATCACTCACCTTCGATTTGCCGACGATATAGTGGTCATGGCTGAGACCATGGAGGACCTCAGTACAATGCTCGATGGCCTCAGTAGAGCTTCTGAAAGAGTGGGTCTAAAAATGAACATGGACAAAACCAAGGTCATGTTTAATGCCCATGCTACACCCACTCCCATAAAGATCGGAGACTCTACACTCGAAGTTGTAGACGATTATGTCTACCTGGGACAAACAGTCCAGTTAGGTAGGTCCAACTTTGAGAAAGAGGTCAATCGTCGAATCCGACTCGGCTGGGCAGCGTTTGGGAAGCTGAGAAGTATCTTCTCTTCCAACTTACCCCAATGTCTCAAGACGAAAGTCTATGACCAGTGTGTGTTGCCAGTGATTACATATGGGACCGAAACGTGGTCGCTCACAATGGGCCTCATCAGAAGGCTTAAAGTCACCCAAAGGGCAATGGAGAGGGCTATGCTCGGAGTTTCCTTGCGCGATCGAATCAGAAATGAGGACATCCGCATGAGAACCAAAGTTACCGACATAGCCCGAAGAATCGCCAAACTTAAGTGGCAGTGGGCAGGGCACATTGCTCGCAGAACGGATGCCCGATGGGGCCGGAAAGTTCTGGAGTGGCGACCGCGAACCGGAAGACGTTGCGTTGGAAGGCCTCCCACTAGGTGGACCGATGACCTGGTGAAGGTTGCGGGGATCCGCTGGATGCGAGACGCACGGGACCGGTCAATGTGGCGACACTTAGGGGAGGCCTATGTCCAGCAGTGGACGTCTTTCGGCTGAAATGATGATCTGACTGTCGAACCCCAGAAATGAATTACTATAATATTGTCTTAGTTTTGCCATCTTTTTAATCTGCGTTACAGGTTTACATAACAGTATTTTGTGTAACTCTTTTAAAACACGCGAGTGCTATAATATTAACACTAAATAAAACATTTAAATGTATAGTCATAATTAATAACATGCTAACAACGTTCATTATGCACACTGGTATGAAAAAAAACTCGTTAAATATATTTTTTATCGCATTTTAAACAATTAATTAACGAATACGTACATTTATTTTTACATAGCTATTTTAAGTAAATTACTGTTGTTATAACATACACAGGCATTAAAACAATTATCATATTACATGAGGATAAAGTATTTAAGCCTAAGTGTGTCTATTTGACCCTGACTTTGTTGCACAAGCTGCGTAGCGGATTAAGAGAATGCACTTCAACAATTTGTGTAAATATCCGACTAGCAACTTAGTAATACCGATTACGGATTACTCATTATACCTACCTACCTACCTGCATTAAGTAAAAAGTAGGTCTTTGGTATGGCATATATTTAATAAAAATAAATTTTACTGGCTGGCTAATGACTAGAAAGTTGGCGTCCTTTTACGTGTATTTTTTTTTTTTACATTGATACTCGATAGTTGTGTTATGCAATTCATATTAGGGTTTATGTAATTTTAACGAGCCCGATTTGTAACCTCGATTAGTCGTTTGTTTATCCTGTTTAGCTGCTCGTTTTGTAATTTGTATTTGGAACTTGCCTTCCTATTTCTTTTTTTTTGTGATTACAATTTCGGCCAGTCATGATCAGTTAATTTTATTGCATTGTTACATTGGCAAAAATCGTCCTATTAACTGGCTAAATTAATATAGGTAGGCAATAGGTAGGTCCTGTACATTATTGGTGTTTTATTTGTGTAGATTATTAGATAAATATATGAATTAAGTCTGCTCTACTAGCGAACTAGGATGCTCTATTTCTCACGCCCATTATAGAAGAACAATCGACTTTTATGAATCCTTCAGAATAGCTACACAAATTAAGCAAGAAAATAAACCATATAAGTGTACAACATTAGTTAATAATTCTTGTAACTGTAAATTAACTGTTTGCGATAAACTCAAAACTAATACTGCACCGATTTTCATGCCATTTTCACCAATGGATAGAGTGGTTCTCGAGGAAGGTTTTAGGGCGAAGCCACGGGCATCAGCTAGTTACTTACTTATAAACTAACCGAAACGATCTCTGCTAATGCGATTACTGTGTTTAGTCATATATCACCAGCTGTGTGAAAAATCAAACAAATGTTCAACTCTCCATGTTGCTTTCAATAGTTACATAGTAGTTAGCTTCATAAGGAAATGATACATTGTTACTATAGGTACAGATAGGGTTTGAAATATAAGTAGAAATTTATTCTATCGGCTTCGCCGAGATTCTTCACCCTGAGCATTTAATACAAATTTTCCTCTACATACATTCCCGTTACGATTTGGTTTTTTCTTGATTTTTCTCGGCTTCATTACCTCAACGTGAGCGCATATTGCATCGTCTTCTTCTTAGGCCCCAATGGGCACATTATGAAAACCAGTACCTACCTACGATATAATTATAATTGTTCTGTATAATTTTGTGGTAAGTAGTAGCTCCATAGATATAATACATACTCTCGAATGTTGTTTTTTTTTTTTTTTTTTTTTATCTTTATTTATTTAGGGGCTTTTGGTCATACATACCTGACCATGTCAGCCCCATCGTAACTCATAACAATATGATTACAAAAATACTTAAAATTAAACTATACTACTTATAACTACTGAGATAACTACTTACTGCCTAAGAGAATTGTAAATAAACTGGTATATTCTAATAGCATCCGCACTGCAGGGATTTGATATGAGGCTTTGAAAAGCACCCAGATCTAGCCTGTTAGTGTGTAATTCGGCCATCAAAGCGTCTCTTTGTCTGCTATTACGGACACATTCCACTAGCAAGTGATGCACATCCTCCACAGTGCCGCACTGTTCACAATTAGGGCTACTCACTTCTTTCATTAGAAAACCAAACTTGTTAAGTGGCATGTGTACTGACCGATCATGTACCATTTTTTTATCCATACTTCTTACCGTCAAATATGTACCTAACTGATAATTGCAATGTGAACGTGGCTTTACTGTAGGTACACAGTTTTCTTCCTACATTTCGTCAAGAATGCAAATAGTAGATAAGTACTTATATTATTTTTACAGTTTATTTAACAAAACTGAGTTTGTTGTCAATGTCGCGGTCGCCGCTGACCGCAATCTCATTAGATAAAATGAACCGCGAATGAATGCAGCCTCAGTGTTGAGCACAGAAGAGATAAAAGAGGTTAGAAAGGAAATAGTTCCTGATTTGTATTAGAACGCGTGTCGCCGCTTGTCTCCCACTCTCTATATCCACTACATGCAAGACGCTTATAAGTACGCGAATTATGCACACAAATAAACCGCACTCACTTAGATCGCGAGCTTGCTACTGGTTGTCACACTAGCGCAAACATTGCGTTTGACGTACACTCACACTTGCGTATATTTCTCATACATGTTACGGTGACCAAAAGGTCGATAATGTATATCGATAAAATTACTTGATTTTTGTTACTTTAAGTTTTGCAGTTTTTGCTTTAATTTCGGGACGGGACAGAAAGAAAGAAAATAAGAAAGCAAAAATATTTATTGGTCTCTCACACATAAAAAATTAAAGATAAAAAGTAAACAGAAAAGATTTTTTTCAAATATTGATCATTAAGTACTTGAAATTCAATTTCAATTCAGATTTTATTATTGTCTTGAAATAAAACGTATTTATTAAGTAGCAATAGCATGCGCTTGCTATCTTTCAAATTCGAATTTTTCAGAATAAAATGCAATCTCACACTAATATTTTTCTATAATAGCTTTAGTCAGGTCTGTAACATATCTGGATCTGTTGGAAACCTAAAAATAAAATTTAAAATGTATGTTTCGATTTATAAATGGCTAACCTCAAAACAAATTTTAGATGAAAAACAATCAATAAACAATAATAAGGTATGGGATAAACAAAAGTTATTTTAATCATAACATAATAATCATTTGAATGCATTCACACATACTAAATATCGACATTATTGACAACTTGGTACAACACTATCGAAACGCAAAGAGTAGGCAGAATTTAAGCTTTGGCTCGTCGCACGCGACGTTCGCAGTGGACGAAATGCATTGCGCAATCGCCCACGTAGTACAAGATGGTACCCACGTATTGCAAGCAATGTACATAATTTCGTTTCTGCTTGCGATTGTATCATTTTTGTCTGCGAACTACATAATACTATTGTAATAATTACAAATATCACTTGTATTTTAAGGTTTTTAGACTTACCCATGAAGAGAAATCCCTTCTCGAGCCACACTGCACACCTGGCTTCTTTTCCGACACGTAATAATCGCGCAACACGGCATAATTCTTTTTTTTTCGCGGAGCTCCGTTCGCTGTCACAATATGAGCGCGATTGTTGGTCAGTAAATCAAATTTTGTCGACATATGATCGTCTGATCATATAAGCGGCGCGCGTGCCCCGCCTACATGGCCTTTCTAACCTCTTTTATCTCTTCTGTGGTGTTGAGCACAATGTTGAGTTGGTCTCAGTTTGATTAACAAACCCCACCCTCAAACCTCGGGTTTATCGACCGTTTAGATGATGCACAACACAATAAATGGAACACAATTACTTTACATGTTTTTTTTTTACTTTTTATAATAAACCTCTAACAAACTTTTTTAACATTTTTTTCAGAGCAATCGTATAAATTATTCGCACTTCGCAGTTTCAGTATATTGTGATGAAAGGTTATTGAACAAGCCAGGTGATTCAATCTGTCGCAGTTTAAAAGGCCTTGAAAGTATAAATAGGTATCTCTTTCAAGTTTTTTGACAACGATTCGAAGAATTTTTGTCTCGAATTTGCCACATCTTTCAGGATTTCAGTTGCAAATTTAGAAGAAAATAATATTACTAATAGATCACGAAATCAACTGGAATTGCAATACTGACCTTAACAATATTTCATAACAAAGAACATTGCAGAATCTACGCGGAATTTCCTGAACGCCAAGTTCGAAATTACCTATCTATTTTTTTCTGTAGACGGTATAGAAAAAAAAATATTACAGGAAAGAGTATCTATGGTTACATAACGTTTAGAAATGTGCGGCACCCAGTTCTAACGGACCGTACCAAAAGGGATAGGCTGTCGAAGAAAAAGGATATTTAAGTACAATTATAATAGTCTTTTTGTATGCTTTTTACACTAAACGTAAGTAAACATTCTTCGAGTAGAAGAGAAGAAAAGTGACGATATTGATATAGGTAACATTATTAATGATCGTAATCTCGAAACATTTGCAAACGAACCAATGAATTAAACGACTGTTATTTTTTCAGTTCTATTTCCTACTGAAGCAGTTAACGAACATATCGTAACTATGTTCGTTAACTATCGTTATCTCATAGTATTCCATAGCAGTAACAATTTTCGACCAAGTGAAAACTTTCAGGTTACAGCTCAGTAGCAACGCAGTCCTGGGGTTCTAAAATGTCGCTTTAGCATAACTTTTCATTTGAATTAATTTTATAAATAAATTGCAACTTGTAATTCATATTATTATCCTACTACGTGTTATGATTCTGCCGAAGCGGCCATTTTAGATCCCTAGAACTATGACAACCATAGAATTAGATTGATCAATCCACGACTTCCGCCTCACGGAGTCAGAATGTCTCATCGCATTAAAAGTCATTGCAATTATCCTCTTATCACAGACAATGCACGACGGATATCAAATGAAGTATAAATAGTTGATATTAACTTGTGATCGGTCTGTTTGTCACTGCATTGTTGTGCAGTGACACGTGACGAATCTGGGAGTGCAGGACACGTTGTGCTTGTGAGCCAGCTGATGTAAACAGACTTTAACTCGTATAGAACTTGAATAGACGTATTTTAGTTTCATAGTATTTAGACAGACGTAGTCAATAGATTTATTAGTTTGATAGCCCTCCTCCTTCCTCTGAGTCTGTACTGAGACTCCGACATACCCTGCGCACGCGCTACTAGGAAAACTTGGATGCAAAAGCGAGTAAAGCGAGCTCGGGACTTGGGGAACCCCGATTAATAGACTCTACAAGGCCAAATTAACCAGTCTTACCGAAAGGTATCGTGTTAACTAGAAACTAGAATATTTAGTTGTCAGATAGGCAGTCGCCCCGTATAAGATACTTACTGGATTTAACTGCGTCTGGATAGATTGGAAGCCAACTCCAACTTAGTCAGGACAGGAAAGGCCAGGTAGATAAGAGGGAAGGCTAGTAAAGTTTTGCTAGTTAATTTCATTCAACCCCGCATATCTACCTCGTACTGGTTTTGATTTGGAAAAATACCGAAGAAGAAAAACATTACACACAAAGTCATTACATTTTTTAAGCGGTTTCGAGTAAAGTTGGGCGTTCACCCAGAACAGGTGATTGACGTGTCCCAGATATAAAAGAACTCCTCAATTTTAAAAATAATTGAGGTGCACTTTTGTCCATTTTGGTTTACCTTGACATCAGGTTGTCAGATTGCAGTGCAAGAATGATGAGTTAATGGTTGAGCAACCGATCCTGTTCAGCCAAAACGAAGATAATCGATAACAATATTTAGAGGTTTCAGGCTACTTAATACTAATTGGTGAGAACTAATCTTTGTGGTGTGTGTGATGAACTGGTGACAAAACTACAAGTTAAAAAAAACCGCCTCGTTGGTCTAGTGGTCGCAAATTCGACTGCTGAACATGAGGTCCTGGGTTAGATTCACGGTTCGGGCACAGTGTTATTGGATATTTCCATCAGGAACTTCTCAGTAGCATTCTCGGAGTCAGGATTTGTGCCCAGAGTCTGACAATTGGCTCGCTCCTTATTACATGGAACTTCAACATAACTGGTGAAATGTGAGTGTACTAATTATAGGTATGCCTCTGCCTAACCCTTCGGAGATTACAGGCGTGATATATACCATATCACGTACGTAAAAAAACTAAATCCGTAACCATGAAAGTATGTTACACGAATCTACGGTTCCACAAATCGGTGGGCAGATGCACTAAATGCAATTGTATTATAACAAACGATCAAGGTAAGTTTCCGCTTCGTGTAATGGGCAGCTAAGTGCCAGTAATTATCCGTTTGCGTTAACCAAGTGCTTCTATTGACACACTAATTGTAAACGAGCGTTGGCGGCTAAACTAGGCGTTAAACTGTGCCTGTCTGGAATAAACTTAACACGTTACCGACACGTACTTTCCACGCGAATGCTAATTTGTCCATTGTCTTCTTAGAAATAATGTGATCTTATCAGATATTTATAGGATGTGTACTCCGAAAGGGAAAACTGAGCTTTCTGCGGCTCGGGATTTCGATCACCTATTCACCAAATCGGCCCTGATTGAAGACTTCGTTTAGGATAGTTGGAAATGCAGAATAATTGCGGTCATATAAGACCGTCAAAATAATTATAGTCGTAGCTCTAAGCAATGAAGCCCGCCACTCTATTTCCAAACTTAGTAGTTTGGAAATAGAGTGGCGGGCTTCATTGCATTGGGCTTCCAGAAAAGTGCCGAGACAATGAAGCTCGACGAAGTACCTACCTACCACAGAAACAATTTAACTATCGTGGATACCGCATCGAAATTATTCAGAAAATAATAGCGGAGGAGACAGAAAACCATTATTTTTGATTGCTATGAATTACCGAAGTAGGTTTCAAGTTCAATTAGCAGTATTTTAATAATCATTGAATTTATGGAGTCTCACATCGACAACGACCTTTTGTTAGGAATCCCTCAGTACTTATTTATAGTATTATGAATACCCTATGACAATAGGTCATGGTGTCATCTCATGTCCTGCCAGAGACCCGGCGTATTAATGTTATCCGACACAAAGGTTGACCACTTTACAACGGTGGGTACAACCTTTATGTCAGATGTCATGCAGTTCAGGCTTCCGTATAAAACATCCCAGAACAATGGGAATTTTCAAAGTGAATCTGAACCACGTCACTGTCATGTCGGCGAACAAAAACGGTTTTATAATTTCCGTTCTCCGCGCATAGAATACAGATCAAAGCGCGCCGTTAAAATTCCCGTTGACGGCCTAACACCGAATTGCAGTGACGTATGCAACACTGTCCACAAGCCGCATCATTAAACCAATCCGATATGGAGCTGAAACACACGCTCCAGTCGAGTCAGCTACCTAATTTGGCATCGGTATCGAGAAACTCGTTAGAAGTGGTAGTTTTTGCATCGATCCGCGAAAAAGTTTCTATCAAAGTGGACGAGCGGAGTATTCCGTCGTACGATCGGAGTATTCCCCGGCCAATGGCAGCTCCGAACAGGTCTGCGTTGCCAGACAGGCTGGCGGTGGTTTCGCGGCTTGGGACACATTGTAATTTAAACGCATTAAATCGCAGCTTTCCAAGAAGCCGTAAGTCGAGCCGCGTTTTATTGGATACTCTGCATTACTGCCAATCTCAAGTTTTCCTTAAATGTCGCCAGGTGGGTATGTCTGATCTCCATGTTGTTTGTAAAATACCAGAACAATAGAAAATATTATCTGACATAGCAATCTTAATCAAAGGATTTCCTCCTTCATCCAATATCCGTGTTTAGAACCACAAAAGTTTGTAACTCACACCACATTTCAAACAGCTGATTCGATTATCTGAAAATCATAAAACTATGCAATTCTATTGACTATTAAACCACTGCATATTACGTCGCGTATATTTATGATTCACATACGGTGAGATCAGCTGTTTTCCACGTGCTGGTGATTTGCAAACTTTTATGACCACATAGTCACATAGCTCTAACACTTTCACCTTCGTGGGACATTAAAAGAATGGAAACGATTCTGTGATTTTAACTCTTAATCGTGCGGAAACTTTACAGGAACTAAAGGTACCTAGGTATATCTAAGTAATTGGTATTTATTAGCGACAAGAGAGTCGTTGGGCCAGTCAGGTCCCTTTCACCTCGATGCTGTAAATCAAACGACATCGCACTAGTCGACTGAGTGGGCGAGATAATAGATTTTCCAAAAGCTGTCCCACGATAAGTGATTGTAGAAATCGAAGATTGATTTGTTTTCCCCTTTACAAGTTAAAGTCTAAAATGTTACCCAAACTGCAAATTTTGGAGTAATTCTTAATAAAATTATGGTAATGATGGAAAAATAACAAAATGGTTGAGAAGTTATTTTTATTTTTAATCTGGCGTGGAGAGGTCTTTGGTCAGCAATGGGATGAGGCAGGCTAACAGTATCAGAAAATGTTGTAGGTGTACCTATAGGTGTATCTGCAGCAGGTATTATTTTGTATAACAACGTTTCGTCGAAAATCACTCCGACTAATTTTAGTTAGTACCAATAAAGTCATTTCGTATGATTATTCATTTGACCGAATAATTAATCAGTAGATTTTTATTTAGCATATTTATTTATTTTAAATAATATTTGACCGAATTTTCAAATGCACTAATTTTATTTAAACTAATGTTTCACTAGACTAATAATGATTTAGTCCAAAGATTGTATCGAATATTCAGTTCATTAATCATTCGTTTCCTTTCATTCGTTTCCGTCAGCAGTTCGACGGAGCCCCGCTGCGGGGTTCCTATTTCTGTCTGCACCTGCAGGGTTTAAAGGGACCTAACTAACCGAACCTCGGGGTGCCCCTGACATCGACCGTCTAGGGTAAGGATTTCTGTCACCTGTGTTTGTTTGGGGGAAAAATTGAATATTCGATAAAAACACAAATTATACCACCTGAACATTACATCAAATGAACATGACACGACCTTTTGATCAATAGTGCAACTGTTGATATCGCAAATAAATATTCGATGAAATGGAAATTATGTTAACCGATATTATACAAAATGATTATTTTCTTAAACGTTGTTCGAATTAGTAAAATTACATCAAAAGTTGTTCGGCGAAACAAGGGTGAACGGTTAGTATAGTATGACTTTATAGATTTATTATTTATCTTATAATTTTATAAACTACATTTCTAAGTCGACCGTGGAACAAAATTCTCAAGAATGAATAATAAAGTTAACTATTTACAAACACAGAGTTACAAATCACGAGCCCAATTATCATTTTCTCACCAACAGATATCTGACAATCTTTATTGAAAGACTGACATGGCAAAGCCAAATTCAATCGTGTTGCGATCGAATTTGGCTTTGTCAGTCTTTTCACGAAGTAATTTTACGGTTAGCACAAATGTTCCGCCTAATTAATGATGCTGTTACAAAAATACTATGTTTTTATAAAAATACAATAAAGTTTGATTTGCACAGTTTCGTGCGCGAATCGAATCGAGAACTAAACGAACAAGTGGTACAATTCTTGTAACAATTTTTTGCTGTATTAAATAGAAATGTTTACAGTTTTCGTAAACTTAACGCAATATCTAGAGTACCTACCTAGCTGCCTAACACAAAAGAAATCAATCGTTTAAATATTATTAGTCTAAATAGCATTTATTTCAAATAAGTGCGCATATTTTCAAATTTTGTAAATCATAAGGGTTTGGCAATAGACTCGCCCCCTATTAATTGTGAAATGAGGGTGTACTAATAGATACACCTCTACCGCATCCTTCGGGGATTTCAGGCGTGATGTTCCATTATGTTAATTTTAGTTTGGTTTTTCAAGCTTGGGACGATTCAGGCAAACATTAAAAAAATGCTTGATGCTTTACACGTTACCTATATCTATTAAGGCATTAATTAAACACACTATCTCATTTAGCAGGACTTGACAAGTAAAGTGACTATGCTTTATGATGATGACGGACATTCTTATGTTACGAACATAATAAAAATCTGCAATTATCTACATATAATGAAACAGCTCAGAATTACAGGTAATTTTGTATGCTGAGCCTTGTTTTGTAAAACTGGAATCTTTTAAAACCTTCATATTAGCCATGATTTCTACGAATGTTTCATTTTCTTTCAACTTATCTTGTCCTACAAAAGTGTAATATCTACACTTTTGAGTGCTATCATGCGTACAATAGCATGGTGTGTGAAAACTATTGCGATGAGCGACGTCAGGGTTATTCAAGAACCTGTGCAAACACTTGATAAAACTGTATAGCATTGTTTTAAAAAAAGAAAAGAAAAAGGAAATGAATTATGACCCCAATCTATTTAAGTCACGAGTTCATAGGCTTCTTTTGGGTTAGGTCGTTCCATCGTTGGTTGACCTCATCTCTGTCTTCAGGACAAGATTGAGGTCAAAAGGTTTTTTCATATAAAATAGGGCTTCCTATTTTATATGAAAAAACATCAAAATATTTTTTTAATCCAACTTTGATACCAATGAGGATATAATTATTTATACTTAGGACGTCCTAAGTAAATAGATATAATATAGATAGATAGAATATAGGTATAGATCCTAAGCACGTGCTTATATAGGATCTATATTAGGATCTCAAACAAATGTTACACAGATACATGAGAAATCACACCTCTACTTTTGGTTTTTTTTACGTGTTTTCCTTTAATTATAAGAGACCACCACATGCACGTTTGACTATATATACCTACATTATTGTTTAGAAAATAAAGATAGAAAATAAACGGAAGCATAAATACCTTGATTTTAAAAGAAAGAAAAATACCTAATACCAACCTGAGGAACACAACAACACGTCTATAACCCCCTAGGGTTACCCACATTTCGCCAGTTACCTCCATTTAAGTCCCGTGTGATGAGAAATAGATAGGTGGTGAGATATTGCCATCAACTGGGTACAAATCCAGACTGCTTGGCTGCTACTGAGAAATTCCTGATGATAAATCCAATAACACTTTTCCCGACCCAGGAATTGTACCTAGAACCTCATGCCACTAAAGCTCTTATTACTCTTTGCATTTTTTATACGGTTTTTTATCTGTGCATAAAGTTTTAATAAATAAACATTGAATGCAGGACATTGTTTTTACTATTATAAAAACCAAATAGTTCAAAACAATACAAAACACATTACAATGAAATTCCTTTTCCAGGACACAATATGGTCGTGATGATAAAGGAATTTCATTGTCAAGTTTCATTAATTTACATTTCAATACGAAGAGTAATAATGGCATTTAAATGCAAAACTTTTACGATCGTAAAGAACCTTTTATAATTAGACACGTTTACGTGTATTTACAAATTGATAATTTACATAATAGGTGGGACCATAAATATAAAAAAAAGTTTGTTTTTTTAATATTTGTTTGTTTTGTAGAACTTATTTAGTTTTTATTGTTTCACGGCTTTACTAGAAATCGGAGAGTAATAAAAATGATAACAATTAAAAAGTTTTTCTTTAAGATTTTCTCACTCAGCCTCAGCATTTTATTTTTGCTTTGGGCTGATTTATTCCGGAATCCAGGATTAAAAAACATCCCATCTAAAAAATCACCTTGATTAACTTGACTGCTATAAACACTTTACTTTGCTTAAAAGCTATATGCTCTCTGATACTGAGTCGCTCGGCGCTCCGTCTACCTCCGCATAGATTCACAATAAAACTTAGGTGCAGTCACGTGCAACTACACTCAAGCAATGTAAACGTGACACAAATTAGCGCCCAGTATTATGAGATAATTGTATATTAAGTGAAATTTGCAATTTATATCCTCCATTGATATGCTGCGAATGTATAACGTCGATATCGCCTTATATAGGAACGAGACTTGTGTATGATGTTGACTTTCCATGGAAAGATACAAAATAGAGCTATTTAAAAACATTGACCAAAATAAGAAAATCTGGAGAGTTACACAACATGGGTACCATCTATCTGGCAGAAACTTGATGCTCCGAAATTTATTTGGCATAACACACTTGGCATAATTATTCTTCTTTACTTTGAACGAATGTATATAAGGCAGAACAATTATTTACTAGAATTATCGTTTCGCAGAATGTTTAAATGGCCGATTTTTCAATGGCAGAATTTTATTTGGTAGAATTTTTTAAGGCATATTAGCTACGCCGACGACATGGTGCTGCTGAGTGCGTCAATCTGCGGGCTAAGGGCACTCGTAGCCACTTGTGAGCAATATGCCAGACAACATGGTCTGGTGTATAATGTTAAAAAGAGTGTGGTCATGGTCTTTGGTGCCAGGGGTAATTACCCAGAAGCTGTACCTTCAGTTAGGTTGAACGGTATACCCCTTGTAAGGGTAGACCGATTTAAATATCTGGGTCATTTATTGACCACTGGCCTCAGGGACGATGAGGACATTGATAGGGAGCGGAGGGCGCTGTGTGTGAGAGCTAACATGATTGCCTGCAGATTCAGGCGTGCCTCTAAAGAGGTAAAGTGTACGATTTTTAGTGCTTACTGCACGTCTTTTTACACTTGCAGTCTGTGGGCTCTTTTTACTCAAAAATCATACAGCGCTCTTCGCGTCCAATACAATAACGCATTTAGGGTGCTGATGGGGTTGCCCCGATACTGCAGCGCATCAGGGATGTTTGCTGAAGCTCACGTAGATTGTTTCTACGCCGTGATGCGTAAGCGATGCGCGTCCTTGGTTCGTAGGGTGCGGAGCAGCCCCAACAGCATCCTCTCTATGATAGCCACCAGGCTAGATTGTGTGTTTGTGAACCACTGCTGCAAGGTTTCGGCTGGGCCTGTCACCTTGCAGCAGTGATAATAATATCACGAGTGTAAGTGTATTACTAACATAGTTTGTAAGAACATTGTTACTAACGCTGTCTTGTCTTGTTGTCTTGTGTCCGCCTTGTTTCTAAATTATTACTGCCTACTAACATAGTTCATAAGTTACAATTGTTACTAACCATTATGGATCATTATGTTATCTGAATAAATAAATGTATTATTATTATATTGCCAATTCTATTACAATATTTTTAAACTAATTTAAAATTAAAACCTAAGCTACAAAAGTTAGTGACAAAAACAAATCGCTGCAAAACCGACTCCACGTAGTCTCTTCTGCCCTACCCCGAGAGTGTAATGTAAGCCCGCGTATTAGACGCGGAGGGGCGAGGCGGCCCGCAAGTTGAGGAGCAGGCAGCTTCGGCTTGAAGCCTCAGCCGCGGTGGTGTGTGTTAAAACCATCTGCGACGATAAACTTGCGTGGGACCGCCGCCCGGAGCACCGCAGCACCGGAGCCGTGACAGAAGCGATGCCTGCTGCATGTTACACTTATGTATCAAAAAGAAATGTATGCCAAAAGACGATTCTGATTGGGAACTTTCGGCAATATGATGGTTCTGGAAATGAAGTTTATGCTCAAAGATGATTCTGACTTAAAAAATTATGCGTTTTGAATTTATGGTAAATGAGTGTACGCCAAATGATTTTCTGCGAAATGAAGATTCTGCCATACACTGCTATGCAAAATAAAATTCGGATATAAAAAGTTCTACTAAAAAAGGTAGACCCACACAACATAACAGGCCTGTAAACTTCGAAGAGTTAGGCAAAGGTGAACCTAATCATATCCACATCTCACCAGTTATGTTTAAGTCCCATGTAACTACTGCCATCACCCGAGTACAAATCCAGACTCTGTGGCTGCTATTAAGATACTTCTGATGGAAAACTCTAATAACAATTTGCTGAAGAATAATTGAGAGGAAAGCAAGGAGGTTTGATAAGGAGAGAATCAAACAATAAAAAAGAAAAGTCTGGTTTCTAATCATTAGGCCCACATTGAGAGCACTCGTAGCTCAGGGCAATTAAGATGTTCTGCATTACTCCGCTTTTACAGATTAGACCGTATAAGCTGCATGCTACAAAGCAAACCATCGCTTACCGCTTCAATCGATTTAAATATTTGTCCCGTATTTGATCCGTAGTTGATGACTAGGGTAAGCCCCCGAATTTTTAGATATTGCCATTGAAAGACCATCAACCCGCTTAGGTTTCGTGTGGAGGATAGAAGAACTGGGTCCCAGCTGTGGGAATATTCTTAGCTGTTATAGCTATGCAAGAAGGATTTTCGTTTCGGATGATGTGAAAAATGGATTTGAAACTTTAGTGAACCGATTTTGTGTACCCTACGCGTGACAAATCATCAGTCTGCTTATTTATGAATCAACAATGCCTCGTGGAATATTGTTTTTTTTGTTGCTAAATATAGATTTTGGTAAAAGTGTTTTAAAAGTTTTTAACTAAACGAGTTAATCCGAGTTATGCAAATGAGTGGAAAAATAGTGACATTAAAAATGTATAAGGAATAAATTAACTACTTCGAAATACCTTTACGACTTTATAAAGAGCACTCAGAATATTATAAATACATAACCTGAATATTCATTAAGCTTTTAATTGTTTCAATATAGAATTAAGTACCTACAGGCATGATCGTACGGATTGAGGGCCATATTGCGGACGATGCCACATTCTCTGCCACATTGATCGTTTTATATATATTTTTTTTAGTACCTAGGCACTAAATTTGGTAATATCTTTCAATGTAGGTACCTACGTAGAAATGTGGGTGTACTAGAAATTAGGTACCTCAGCCTAATCCTTCGGAAATTGCAGGCGTGATGATAAGTTATGTATGTATGTACATCCGGCAGTTCAAAATGGCGTTGCTATGATTTAAGTAGTCTTTGTTCCCGAACAGCTGTGTACATTAAAAACATCACTACACATCGCACAGAGACAATACTAGTCTAATGAGAACTTTGGTTTCCAATATTTGATATAATCATTATTTAAAAATATAAACTTGTCATTATTTTGTAACAAGTAGATTGGTGTTTGTTGGAACGAGCACCAAAAGCGTGTTGGGTTGACGTTATCATCAGGAACACAGGAAATGGCCTCATCCATTTATGGGACATGCACAATACAGAGAAGAGTGGCAGAAGAAAGGTGAGGGTTATTCCAAAAGTGGGTAATTCAGGGCTGAAATGATGAAAAGATCGATGTTTGACAACACTTTTTGCACCCAGCTCAAAACTGGCATTTATAGAGATCCTTGGGAAACGCCTGTTCAGCATTGGACGTCTTTTGGTTGAGATTGCTAATAGTTGTATGGTACATCTTATCCGTTTTTTTTCACGCAGTAATTTTTTAGAGAAAATCGTTCGTAAATTTAGAGCAAAATCAGGTGTTCTTACTCATAGAAATATCTTTGAGGTAGATTTCTTTTACAGGGGTTTATTTTTACATAAAGATATTTACTATTTCAAATGTTATTATAATAGTGACATTCCTAGGTCCATTTTACTTCGTGAGAAACCAAACATTATTAATTTATTACGTAATGTATAAATCATGTACACATAAAGAATTTGTTTATTAGGCTGTATGGTCAAGTATGGTGTGTGTAACACTGTTATGAAATATTCTAGCTTACTATAATGGTAAAAGGAAAAAAAAACAATAGTGGATGCAAGTTACGTGAGGTTAATGCCACGTGCTGATTGAGTTTTAATAAACACAGAACATCGAATAGTCGATGCCCTTATCGTCTAGATATAGAAGGTCTGCAGTACCTATTCAATCTTTATGTCTATACTAGCACTTTGCCCACGGCTTCGCCCGCGTGGATGTCGGTTCAACTACAAAAATGACGATTTTCCATACAAACTTTCATCTCCCTTTTAACCCACTTAAAGGTTCAATTTCCAAAAACCCCTTCTTTGTGCTCCCCTACATTATAATAGGAAGCGGTGTGCAAAATTTCACATTCCTAAACACAAATACTTACTTAATAAGATTTTCCATACAAACTTTCATCCCCCTTTTCACCCCCTTAAAGGTTAAATTTCCAAAAACCCCTTCTTAGTGCTCCCCTACATTATAATAGGAAGCCGTGTGCAAAATTTCACATTCCTAAACACAAGTAATAAGATTTTCCATACAAACTTTCATCCCCCTTTTCACCCCCTTAAAGGTTAAATTTCCAAAAACCCCTTCTTAGTGCTCCCCTACATTATAATAGGAAGCCGTGTGCAAAATTTCACATTCCTCAACACAAGTAATAAGATTTTCCATACAAACTTTCATCCCCCTTTTCACCCCCTTAAAGGTTAAATTTCCAAAAACCCCTTCTTAGTGCTCCCCTACATTATAATAGGAAGCCGTGTGCAAAATTTCACATTCCTAGCCCCAGTAGTTTCGGCTGTACGTTGATATGTCACCCAGTCAGTTATCCTTTTATATATATATATATATGTCGGAGATTGCAGTCTCTGAACGTGGATAAAATCAGAACTACTGGAATGTCGAGCAACTTACTATTGTCGTGTAGTTCAACCTCTTTAGTAGTTGTTTGGGTGTGTTTAGTTCTGGCACGATTTATAACGACAACTGTCAGATGAATGATGACAGATGCGCTCGTCAATTTAGAGGAGGCCGAGCCAGCAGGGGCTTCCGGGGCGGACGGCGCTGCAGTTGGTCGTGGTCGTGTTTCCTACTAACCTCACTGCATTCCATGTGGTTGACTTCATCGTTTATCATGAACCACTGACTGTTATTTCGAGATATCCATCCTGTCTTATCATCGTCATCATGGAGAATACCTTGTTCTCCGACATCAGAAGTGGGATAGAACCTTATCCACGTGCTTGGTGCTCAACTGTCGACATTTGTTTAACCGAGCAGCCATTGGAAGGCGGAGTCCTAATCATTGCCGTAAGCAAGGCGCTGAAAGGTACCACGTCGACCTGGTGGTCGCATGTATCGCATGCGGCGGAACAAATAACGGTATCGGTACACAATCAAATCCATTATTGGGTAAGTATTGCAACAAGCCCGACGGCGACGTGTGGACGAAGTTCGCAGCGTCCTTGGACAGCTACAGCAATCCGGTGAGTCGTACTCATGTTGTTTGATTCTGGCGCAGAGTGTTCTCTTGTTGAACAGTGTAGCTTATTCTAAATTCTCGGGTAAACGTGCACTTAGAACCGTGCAAGTAATTGGTATTGGTTATAACACCGAACAAATTCTTAGCGTTGTTGTGATTGATAATAAATAACGATTTGACGATTTTATCTTGCGTTCTACCTACCTGATGACTGTATGAAATACGACGTTATGATCGCACGCGTTATTTGGCCACTTGGCTATTCGGTACATTTCACTGAATCAACCCTACCTATTTCGTGAAATGAAAATGTAAATTGTTGCGATTTACTTCCTTTATTTGATTTTTACAATGTTGATTCTGATATTACAAACGAAAACAAACACCGGTTGACGTCCCTTCTAAACGCGTTTTCGAATACTTTTATCGTTAGTTTACCGTTAGCTTGAATGACTACTGGTTAATTTAACATTCGATTAGTGAATCCAGCTCGTATGGTAAGGTGAACAGCAAGTGTAAGCGAAAAAGTCAGTGAGATATTGAGAGCTAACTTCATTCATTTTATTGGGCGATAAGTAGGACGAAAACAAGGGTATGTGTGAAGACTACCGTGAACTAAATCTTAACATAGTGTCTGATCTATTCCCTCTGCCGTTGATGGGCGATCAGATTATCAGGCGTTTACTATTACACCTGTCTTGGGTGGCTTTCATCGGAGTCCCGTCAGTGAAGATAGTATTATTGCTGCATTCGTCACCCCTCACGGGCAGTGAGAGTACCGAGTAGTAGTAGAGTAGTAGAGTAGTGAGTGATGCCGTCTGGTCTTCGTAACGCTCCGAGCGTATTTCAGCGTGCGTGTCTAAAGCACTTGGTGAACTTTCTCATCGTATGCTGCACTTTTCATGAACGACAGTTTATTTCTCTCACTTGATAAAGATGAAAGTCTGACCCGGTTGCAGGAAGTTCTTGCGGCGTTCACAAAAGCAGGCTTTTCTTTGAAATCTTCAAAATACTCTCTGGAGAGGAATGGTGTGTGTGGAATTTGATTATGGTATCTCAAGTGGTGCCTCATAGGGGATCAGTCTACTTTAGCGAGTCTGAGTTCAGATCTTTAAAGATTTCTCAAGAATAAGACGTCTTCCATTGTTCATTCTCATCATCAGTAAAAAGTTTGAATGGAAAGCTGAGCACGAAGTTGTCAGACAACGTGATTTCGATTACTTATAACGAGTAAACCCGTCCTCATGATATACAACGCAAAGCTTCCAATCGAACTTCATACTGACGCGAGCGCTGAGGGTTGTGGTGATCCTTTCCAAAAGCTCTCTCGATGGTAAATGGTGATTGCATGTTGTCAAGTATTTCAGCAGGTGAACCGCGGGCGGAGTCAAAGTACCATTCTTACGAATTAATAACTAGCGGTCGTGAACGTTGTGAATCACTTTCGACATTATTCTACAAGGTTATTGTTTTACTATTGTCACACTGGTGGGCTTTCCTTCAGACTTTCTATTTCGACATTGAGTATTGACAGGGTAGGCACATAAGTCATGTTGACTTATTGTCTCGAAACCATTTTGCTGAGCTTAACAAGACTCCTATTCTTAAAGTTTCCATCCAAAAGACAGAGGAAAGGCGTTTAGAGTTTGCGATTGTATCTGAAAATTGGCATTTCGCTGAACAGTTCCAAGACTCAGAAATTCAGAACATCGTCTCTAAGTTCAAAAACGGTTAGATTTTAGCGGAAGTAGTGAAAACTTATGTGTTACGTAAAGGTGTGTTACTTCGTAAAGTTCTGTTCTTTATCATACCTTGAGCTAGTCGTTGGTCCTTGGTGAATCTTGTTCATGAAGCCCTCATGCATCTTAGTTGGGAAAAGAGTTTGGAGAAGCTCTATGAAAGTTATTGGTTCGAGCACATGACCAAATATTGTCAGTTCGTGGAAAATTGTATTAGACGTAGAATCTTAAAGTCTTCTTCCGGTCTGGTGCAAGGTGAGTTGCATCCAATCCCAAAAGTGAATGTCCTATGGCACACGGTGCATGTTACTCAGGAAAGTTGACTGAGAATAATTTATTACGTGAAAGAGAATGTAATAGTTTTCATAGACGCGTTTACGAAGTTTGTGTTATTGTACCATTGTCTACGTCTCTCTCTATGCAGCCTGCACTATTAAAGCTTTGAGTTCCAGTGTTGCTCTATTTGGTTTGCACTATTATCACTGACCAAGGTCGTTGCTTTGTCAGTAGAGAGTTGACCTCGTACAAAAATAAGATCAAAGTGGTTAATTTCAGTGTTGGTGATTTGGTCAATTAAGAGAGAAACCAAACCAAATTAGAACCCAAATTTAAAGGTCCTTTCAAAGTTGTAGAGTCACTTGAAAATTATCGCTTTGTTTTAAAATCACTGACAGGAAATAGAACGTACAAGTACGCTCATGACTGCATTCGAAAACTGCCGCAAAGTGGAGTTTCCTCTGAGCTTAATCCTATTAGCGAGAGCGATGAAGACTAAAGAAATCTCTTTTATTTGATTGTATGCACACTTGTAACTATTTGGCCGCACTGCACGTCTTGTCGTGATATCTGTAACTGCAGTTCGAAGCTGGACAGCGGCGGTGAGCGGCGGTAGACGTTGTGGCGGGGGCCAGGGTCTCGTAGAGACTAGATAAGTTTGGCCGACTTGGACGGACCAGGAAGTCATGAGGACTTTAGGGCTTGGTTGGCCC
The DNA here is from genome assembly GCA_949316265.1 of Diarsia mendica. Taxonomy (NCBI): domain Eukaryota; kingdom Metazoa; phylum Arthropoda; class Insecta; order Lepidoptera; family Noctuidae; genus Diarsia; species Diarsia mendica. The sequence goes on from OX438892.1 coordinate 11,159,085, forward strand.
AGGGTGACATATGCCACTAGATAGACTGTGAGTTTTGGGCCTGGTCAGCCCTGGGTGACATATGCCACTGACTGTAAGTGTTTGGGCCTGGTTTGCCCTGGGTGACATGGGTCACTAGACTGTAAGTGTTTGGGCCTGGTTTGCCCCGGGTGGCATGTGTCACTAGACTTTGTGTGTGTGAAGGGCTTGGTCACCCCTGGGTGGCATGTGTCACTAGACCGTTAATTAAGGGTTTGGTCAGCCCAGGGTGGCATGTGCCACTAGACTGTATGTGTGACATTTTGCTAAGGGCTTGGTCAGCCCTGGGTGGCACGTGTCACTAGACTGTGAATGTGGGCTTGGTCAACCCCGGGTGACAGCTTGTCACTCTAGTACTATGAATGTGGGCTCGCAGTCAACCCCGGGTGACGGGCTGTCACTAGGACTGTGAATTTGGGCTTGGTCAACCCAGGGTGACAGGTTGTCACTAGGAATGTGAATTTGGGCTTGGTTAAGCCAGGGTGACAGTGTCACTAGAATAAGCTGCCTGGGGCAGCAGGGTTACAAGAGTGTGTGCAATTAGTGAAGTATTGCTTTGTTTGATTATGCACAGTACGACGCGAGTTTTTGATTGTTTTGAATTAATGCGATTGGACCTTTGAATCAGATTTGCTTTCATGATTTTACGACTCTATTGACAGAGGCATTTATCTTGGTCAGGTAGGCCGAGTCGATAGTCTAGTTTAAGTTTGTGTTCTCGTCGGAACAGATACCATATCACCACCACACGAGGACGTGTGATAGTCAGTTCTGGCCGTGTCGGAGATTGCAGTCTCTGAACGTGGATAAAATCAGAACTACTGGAATGTCGAGCAACTTACTATTGTCGTGTAGTTCAACCTCTTTAGTAGTTGTTTGGGTGTGTTTAGTTCTGGCACGATTTATAACGACAACTGTCAGATGAATGATGACAGATGCGCTCGTCAATTTAGAGGAGGCCGAGCCAGCAGGGGCTTCCGGGGCGGACGGCGCTGCAGTTGGTCGTGGTCGTGTTTCCTACTAACCTCACTGCATTCCATGTGGTTGACTTCATCGTTTATCATGAACCACTGACTGTTATTTCGAGATATCCATCCTGTCTTATCATCGTCATCATGGAGAATACCTTGTTCTCCGACATATAGATGCAGTATGAAAATAATACGAAATTGAAAACCAAGTACTTTTTTATGCATTTCGTGGGTCAACCTATAAGGCTGGTCTCGCTGATGTAATTCTGGTAACTTTTAACCGACTTCAAAAAAAGGAGGAGGCTTTGCATTCCACACATAACGTTACAAACAAACAGAAGCTTCATACGTAAATAACATTTAAAATTATGAACTACTTAACCAATTTTAATAAAGTTTACTTCGAATACAGGAAGAGATGTGATCGTAAACTGAAAGGAAGGCCACGTTACGAAAGTTAGGTGATGAACTGATGTCGATAATTACTTGTGAGTGCTTGGTGCTTCCTCGACTCGATTACCTACTATCGATATCTTTGATACGAACTGTTGCTGCACTTCTTACGTGTCTACTGTCTTAGAACATTTAGAGCAATAAGTAGGTATATCTACAGCTATGTTATAATTATTATATGTTGGTAAAAACTTGTTTGTTCTTTCTGAGCATTTTTTTTTTCTTATGATTTTGTTAAATTAATCGTTGGTGAAAAGAACTTCTGTGTTCATTCCTTATCAAACGTCTTAGTTAAAGGGATAAATTTACAATCGCGTGAATTTTATACGTCTCAACCCAGTGTTGCCTGCCATTAAATATTTTTAAAATTACTTCCAAAAAGGAGGAGGTTCTCAATTCGATTGGTATCGAAAGCATTTTAAAAATGAAAACCTTTAAGTATTTTATATTAACTTAGTTCCAAGACAAAGAGCTTAGGCCTTTTTGTTTCTTTTCTTTTTAGGCAAGGTCGTTTTCCGAAGAACACTTTCACATAGAACATAGTGTTCCATCAAAATAATGTTTTGACAGTGAAGAATCGTGAGCAAAATAATAGCCTAATATATTTTATTTTATGAAAGGATTTAAGTATAGAGTACTTAATGATTTGCGGAATCGAATGTAATATCAACCTTGCCCGCCCGACAACAAGTTATAATAATGTATAACATAACAATAGGTACAGCGCTGCATTTTTTTAATTGATAGCTCACAATTATATAAACCTTTTTTTTTCCTTTTCTGTTCATACTTTTTAATTCTTCAACGCAAGCATAGGGAATACAATAATTTATACTTTACATAATTATTTATTACTTAGTCCGTACCTATTAGTAATGTAGAATATTTCCTGCAAAGATATTGCTAAGACATAGCATACCCTTTGGTGTGACGTACATAAGGCTTATTGTATAAAACATTGTGTCTCTACGTTAGTATTTATAAATAAAATATTATTAAAATAAAATTATATTATTGCCAAGCGGTATTAATACCGGTACCTATATAATATAATAAAGTCGTAATAATTTTCTGCTTTTGATACTGTTATTTTTTTAAAACTAGATTTATAATTTCAAATTCGAGTTATTAAATGCCTATCATATATTCAAGTTTATAGCATGGAAAGATAAGCTAATTAATATTAATGATATTAAGTATATATTACATTATTATGTTTTTTGTATAATGTTATTTATGTGTTTGCAATAAAAACATACATTGCAATAGTTAAGATAAATGTACTAAAAACCAAAAAATAATAAAATAGAAAACCGTGGGGCACGTCAATTGTCTACAAATTATCGACTTAATTATTATTATTATGATTTCAATCAACGATTGTAGACAATTGACGTGCCCCACGGTTTTCTATTTTATTATTTTTTGGTTTTTAGTACATTTATCTTAACTATTGCAATGTATGTTTAACATAAAACCGTTTAACTTAAAAAGTTTTTTTACCTATTTTTTTATTTTCTAGTTTTTAGTTTTTATTTCGCATTCTGTTTAAAGGGGCCGCCATCTTGGATTTTAATTTTATATAGTATATTGTATTATACTGGTTGAGCACTTTCATTTGATACCCATATTGATGGGATCGATAAAACCTACGTTAACCGCCATTTTGTAGCGGCCGCCATCTTGTATTTCAATTTTTTATAGTATATTGTATTCTGCTTGTTGAGCCCTTTCATTTGATACCCATATTGATGGGATTGATAAAACCTACGTTATCCGCCATTTTGTAGCGGCCGCCATCTTGGATTTCAATTTTTTATAGTATATTGTATTCTGCTTGTTGAGCCCTTTCATTTGATACCCATATTGATGGGATTAATAAAACATAAATAAATTATCCGCCATTTTGTAGCGGCCGCCATCTTGGATTTCAATTTTTTATAGTATATTGTATTCTACTTGTTGAGCCCTTTCATTTGATACCCATATTGATGGGATTAATAAAACATAAATTATCCGCCATTTTGTAGCGGCGGCCATCTTGAATTTATAATGATAATGAATAAACATAATTGTATTGTCACCAAAATCCAATGTGTGTACAAAATTTCAGATTAATCGGTTGACTGGAAGTGGGTGAAATTTGAATTACTAAATTTGATCCAAGAAAAAAACAAACGGGGTGAGCTAAATAAAACCGTTTAATAAAAAAACATAAGCGACAGGGTTAGTAAAAAATAGGTCTTATAGTCACGCACTGGCACTAACTGTCTAAATAAGTGTCTGCGTGAAATACTTATTCAATTTTCACTACTGAAAGTTTTTTTTTTAAATGGACCGAATCAAAAATTAAATATTTAATCAATCAATATTTTTAGAAAATACCTCCTACAATTAAAAGAAGATCGCCATAACGGGGCCCTCTTAACTTCAGAAGCGTTTATCAATGACAGTGTGTAAGTACGTTTTAGAAGTAAAATTCTACGTTATAAAAATAATAAAATATAAGATAATATTCGTATTCATAAAAATAATACAACATAATAAAAATATTTTGAATGACACAAAGACATACAAACATAACAAAGAATAAACATAATACCACGCCTGAAATACCCAAAGGGCCATCAACTGGCCACAAATACAGGCTGCTACTGAAAATTCCTGATAGAAAAACACAATGACACTATGGCCGACTCGGGAATCGAACCCAGGGCCTCATGTTGTGCGGTCACGTTTGTGACCACTTGACCAATGAGATCTATTCTAATCAAATGACAATCGATATCAATCATGCATGGATCCTACTACACATATAATTGGTAGGTAGTACCTACTTAATAAACCTACCTACTTACAAGTAATCTTTATTTATTTATTTACGATGATTTTAATAGACATTAATGCTCATGTTAATGTAGAAACGTGTAAATCAAATATATAAGTTCTTCATTCAAACACATGAATATGCAGATTTAACATTTACGACATTTTCCAGAGAATTAATTTCCATACTAAATTGTATAAATATGGATATCTAAAATATAATTTGCTATTTTTGATACATCCTAGGTCCGATGTGATTTATTGTGATTTATAAATCGTCATGATCATCATCGTCAACCTAGTCTATTCCCAAGTAGCCTTTTTCCCCGCTATGGTTTGAGCAGAAGGAAGTGCCGGGCTAAAACCCACCCATGTTCTTTTGTAGCCCTTTGTTTTTCAGGGCCACGGTGCATGGTACAGTCCCGCAGCCCATCATAATCAAGCCTGACCCTTTCTAACGATGTTGGCATCGGCTGTATTCCAACTAATTGTGTGCTTTGTTTAAATGTTAGAAACTCGTAATTTAAAAAATAACTATGCTGTTACCAAGTGAATACTCGTATTTTTAATAGAGCGACTGTCCTCTAAAACCGTTGTTACTGGGTAAAGATACCCTTTGGTTTTTCAACCAAAAATGTTTTTCTACCAATTTTTGGTTGAAAACTTTCGTATACATCATCATTCGTAATATTGTAAAACATTTAAAGAAAGCTAATTAAGGGGCCGGTGAACGAACATTCTCCATACAAACGTAATACCAAAATCATTCGCGATACGAACATATTACCAACTTAAAATTATGTTATTCGGATACAGACGATATTTATCTAGGTTCCTATTAAACTTTTTTTTTTAACATTTACTATTTACGAAATGCAAGCGAATTGCTATTTACTATTGACGAAATGCAATTCGCTTGCATTTCGTAAATAGTAAATGTCGAATAGTAAATAGGAAAATATCGTCTGTATCCGAATAACATAATTTTAAGTTGGTAATATGTTCGTATCGCGAATGATTTTGGTATTACGTTTGTATGGAGAAATGTTCGTTCACCGTCCCCTTAAGATTTTTTGATAGAGTGCAGTCTTTAGCAGGTCATGGGCAACTAACATTCTAGTTTAATCCAAAATACATGAGCACCTATCACTAAATAAACATATCTAACTAATAGCTAGCCTAAATACTTACCAATTTCGGTTTCGAAATTTGGTTCACATTTGGCATGTGGGTACAAGTTACTGGTATTACACGGAACCCTGGCTAAGTAACAAAGTCATAAGAGCAATTTACTAAATATTGATTGACCGTTACCTAATAATACTACAGTTATGCACTTTTTATTGCATTTTGGACACGGTCGTAATACGTGAATTACCTACATACACCATGTGAATTAGTTTTGAACACTACATTTATCTAGTTGACACAGTTTACATAGCAGCGATACTAAACTTTTAAATATCTTAATTTAACTGACAGACGCAAAGTAGAGCCTTTGCCCCTGGAGTCTAGAACTCTAGAAGCATGAAACTTTTAAAGGATCATCTTTTAAGGGTTCAGTAGTCAACTAGGAACCCTATAGTTTCGCCATGTCTGTCTGTCCTCGCTTAATCTCTGTGACCGTTCGCGTTAGCACTAGAAAGCTGAAAATTGGTACCAATATGTGTATCAATCACGCCGACAAAGTGGTAAAATAACAATTGGAAATTATTTTTATTAAGGTAGCCCCCCTATATGTAAAGTGGGAAGTGTTTTTTTTTTAATTTCAACCCTAACGTGTGATATATAAATGAATAGGAGTTTACTAAAATCACTTTTTCATAATGTCAATAATTTCAGAAATAATCGCTCCAAAAGTAAAAAACAATGTGTCCCTCCTCTAACTTTTGAACCATAAGTTTAGAAAATATGAAAAAATCTGAAAAGTAGAACTTTATAAGGACTTTCTAGGAAAATAAATACTAATTTCTGGACTAAGTTTGTAGTATAATCGTATATGCAAGCATTTTTTTTAACTTCGTTTACATATTTTATTATCCTGAACGTATCATTTTTCAAACTAAAAAATAATTATTACTACGGAACCCTACACTGAGCGTGGCCCGACACGCTCTTGGCCGGTTTTTTTGCCTTGTCCCTACTGTGTTGGGGTCGGTTTTCAGTCTAACTGACTGGGGCTGAAAACTAGTACATGGAACGACTTCTTGTCTGACAACCGCATGCCAGTTAGGGAACCAGCAATGTACAACACAGCAATGTACGACACGAGAACGCGCGACATCGTTTTGACAAGTGTTTTGAATTCCAGTGTTGTACGTTGCTGTGTCGTGCGTTCTCGGCCCGGACCTCGATCGGTCCGGGCAAGAATGTACGACACGCCAATTGGAATCATCACAAACAGTGACGTCACATTTAAAAAAGTAGTAAGCCATCAAGCCATGTGACAATAGGGACGGGTGATACACAGATTTTATTGATTTTGATTGAATACGGGTTGAAAGAGACGATTGATTTTGTAGTAATCTGTGAATTATCTATGTTATGTTTTGTGTTGTGTGCTGTGGTTGTGTGGAACTTTTTAGAAACGCAGTTTGGGTTACAGAGTACATTTTAAATTCTGGTTGTAAGGCGGGTTTCTACAGCTAAATTATGAAGAGAAAATGGTCCTGTTATGAGATGGAAGAAAACAAAAGATAATGAAATACTTCAGTAATAATAAAATCAGCAACGTGCAAGCGTTTTCAACAAGAAATGATATTTCATTGGTGATCTTTGAGATGTTGCAACTTGCAACATGTTTGGCAAGTAAGTACCTACTTACAAATTACAACAAGTACGTAATGGAAGTTTGAATCAGCATAGCAACAATTTCTCCATGAGCAACCAGGGCTCCTCTGAGGGGCTCCTAATATGAACTTACTAACCCACCTCAATAGCATTATTCTCAATCCGTAACTTGAAAATCGTCTCAACTAAGATACCATAAGATTATCAGTGTGTAAATTATTAGAGCTCTGTGTGTATCTGGTGGGTCAAAGTGTCCGAGTCTTAGGGGCACTATGAAAAAAATACTTCGAAAAATTTCGCAACCAATTTCGAGGTAGCCGCTGCCGCGGTACCACCGTACCACTCGCTTCGCTCGCTCGGCTCGCGCGTAGTTGAATGAGTTGATCACAGTTCTAACCTAACCTATGGATCCCTTCGACATCGTTTTTACGACAAACGGTTGGTCGGAGACAAAAAACACCAAGACACTTTTAAGCTTTTATTTCACTCCAACCGGAATTTTGTAGAACGTAAGTTCCTACCTTTAGCTGCCATCATAATAACTTTCTAATTAATCTTATTTATTTTAGATTTTCACTGCGACCGTAAGATGTGCGCGACTCACACTTGATGGAGATAATTATAAAAGCAATGAATTATTTGCCCCGAACATAGTCCATACCACTATTGTGTTGCTGCTTGCTGCTCAAGAGGACCGCAAGCCTGACATAGAATTCCATTACATTAATATATGGTTTGATCGCAGAAGAAAAGAACACTTTAGTAAAAAGTTAATTGGTTAAACCTAGTCAAAGCTGCCCTGAATTACATACCTTCATAACTGCTTGTGCAAAAGAAATACCTACTATGAAATAAATTCTAGAATAAGAATAGTAATTGGATAAACTAAATTAAGGGTGCAACCAGAGGTAAGAAGGTTAAGTGTGGAGACAGTATGAAAGTGGCAATGTAAATTATTATCCAGATAGCATTATAGTTACTGCTCAATGAATGCTATACCTAGCTTATTAAAACCTTAGCTTATTTTCCTAATTTCGATCAAAGTATCAACGCTATAGACAATAACATTTAAATTGACGGCACGGTTGGCACAGTGGCTGAGTGATTGGACTGCTGCGCTGCGTGTCGCGGGTTCGATCCCCGCACCGAACAAATATTATCAAAAAATTATTTTAGTAAACCCCTATTCATTTTTAAATACCTTTCCAACAATATATCACGCGTTAGGGTTGAAATTAAAAAAAAATCACTTCCCACTTTACATATAGGGGGGCTACTTACCCTAATAAAACATTTTTTTTCCAATTTTTATTTTACTACTGTCGGCGTGATTGATACACATATTGGTACCAAATTTCAGCTTTCTAGTGCTAACGGGCGATGACGGACGGACAGAGAGACATGACGAAACTATAAGGGTTCCTAGTTGACTACGGAACCCTAAAAAATACGGAAATCACGAGTAATGTTTTAAAATCAGAATAGTAATACCAGCTGTTTGTGTTTTCAGACCGTAATGCCGAGGACGTGGAGTCTACGCCTGAGCTGCCAGACACAGTGATGTGCCATCTGGCGAGATGATGCCAGAACCTGTGTCAAGCACCTCCAGTGCTGCCGAAGCCCTGCAACCTGAGTTATAGGAGTACGAGGACATCCTCCGGTCAGGAGAGGCCGTGTTAGCAGAAAAGACACCGTCACGACAATGCGTGAAGAGGAACGCACACTCCAGGGACTCCAGCCACCACGCGGCTATATAAACCGCTGCACGACGCATTTCGTCCCTTTTCTCCATCGAGTCAACAAGCTACGAGGAATCTGTTAAATTGAATTGTTTAAAATATAAAACCGTTGGTTGATACTTAGTTGTTTTTTTATTTTTATCTGTTTAATGCTAGTTTTCTTATAATAGTCTATACTTATTAAATAAGTAAGAAAGACCAATTTAACCACTAGACCTTGTGGTGCACCTTGGCGGAGAGGCCCATGTCAAGCAGTGAAGATGAACAAATTTTTATTATCATCATCATCAGCCATTAGACGTCCACTGCTGGACAAAGGCCTCCCCCATAGAACGCCATAAAGATCGGCAGCCTGCCGTTTGCATCCACCGGTTGCCCGCGACTCTCACGATGTCGTCGGTCCACCTGGTGGGAGGCCTGCCAACGCTGCGTCTTCCGGTTCGTGGTCGCCACTCGAGAACCTTTCTTCCCCATCGGTTGTCCGTTCTTCGAGCGATGTGGCCTGCCCATTGCCACTTCAACTTGCATATTCTGCGAGCTATGTCGGTGACCCTGGTTCTTCGGCGAATTTCCTCATTCCGGATTCTGTCGCACAAAGAAACTCCGAGCATAGCCCTCTCCATGGCTCGTTGCGTGACTCTGAGCTTTTCTAAGAGGCCAGCAGTTAAGGACCATGTCTCTGTGCCATAAGTCATCACTGGCAACACACACTGGTTATACACCCTCGTCTTGAGACACTGCGGAATTTTGGACGAAAAGATGTCGCGTAGTTTCCCGAACGCTGCCCATCCGAGTTGGATTCTTCGGGCGACCTCTTTGTCGAAGTTCGATCTACCCAGTTTAACAGTTTGTCCCAGGTAAACATAACTATCAACAACTTCGAGAGTATCGCTCCCAACAATTACCGGTACGGGTGGAACACGGTCATTAAACATGACTTTCGTCTTGTCCATGTTCATCTAAGACCCACCTTTTGAGAAACGTTACTGAGGTATCTGAGCATTGTGTTCATATCCTCCAGCGATTCAGCCATGATGACTATATCATCGGCAAAACGAAGGTGAATGATATAGGTATTCGCCGTTGATGTTGATGCCGAATCCATCCCAGTCCAAGAGTTTGAAAACATCCTCCAATGCGTTCGTGAACAGTTTCGGAGAAATAACGTCTCCCTGTCTCATTTTTATTAGATCATCAACAAATTAACAGCCTCCATTGTCTAGTGATCCGAGGTTCTGGGTTCGATTCCCGGTGGGGACACTGTCTCACAAAAATATCTTAAGGTGAATCCTCCAACCAGCCCGCGAAATTCAAATTTTATTAAGTTTTTTGCAATTTGCAGGCCAGTGATAGGTTGTATGTTGATGAACATTTGATTCGCGGCTGTAAGACGTATGTAGTTACAGAATTATAATCATCAAAACCATTAATACAACCCTCCGAGCTCATAAAGGTTTAAAAATTACTTTTTACAAGGTCAAAGCCATTCCGGAACCTTTATGAGCTCGGAGGGTTGTATTAATGATTTTGATGATTATAATTCTGTAACTTTAAACGTCTTACAGCCGCGAATCAAATGTTCATCAACATACCACCTATCACTGGCCTGCAAATTGCAAAAAACTTAAGAAAAATTTGAATTTCGCGGGCTACCCTGGACTGTTCCAACTTCCAAGTTTAGTTTTAAAAGGCATTGCATGTTTAGAAAGTAAGATGATTATGTGCTTCAGATTCGGAGGACACGTTACTGTCGGTCCTGGTTATTTTCTACGCGGCACCTAGTGGAAACAGAGCCTAGGTAGTTTTAATGCATGTTAACATCTCGCTGAAGTCAAAAGCAGATTTCATTTGCTGACTTTTTTTCCTTCTCCCAATTAATGAAATCTTCCGCCTTGCTAGACCTAAAATAAATCGGGAGGCTGAATACTATTATTACTTAACCGATAAAAAAACAGCTTAAAATTATCCATCATTAACATTATTTATTTCTTAATTATTAGGCTGCTGCAGCTGGAGGTTGAGTTATGAGCAGTTGGTCGTTATGGGATGTAGTACGTTTGCCCCGCACGGCCTCCCAGAATTTGCGTTTTAGGTGTGCACCAATGCAATGTACTCGCCTCTAGGAATATAATTATGTACTTACCCGTTTCTTTTTCAATGTACCTACCTCTGTAGGTACTTTTGAAGATACTACTTGCTTTGCTACTACTAGCTTGTCCGTGGCTTTCTTCAGCTTCACCTGCGCTAAAAGTGATTTTTCCTGGATAGTACCTACATATTTTGTAGGAAAGTCAGAATTAACACTTGTTAGTTCTGTGAATGTTATAAATGCGGTTTCCAGCCCATTCTATTTCGGGTACTTAATCGCCGTGATTGCAATAATAAAACTAGGAGCTTTTTTTCTTCGTGGTCCTTAAAATACTGGAAAAACCCGTGGTTCCTTCTTTTTTTCTTCGTGTTCCTATAATACGACCGTCTCGCAACAGTAAATAAATAAATAAGTGTATACCTATAGGTTTAATTAAACGTTGCTAAAGGTAAATAAAAAACTGAAATAAAATACTGAATTTTAATAGCAAATTACATCTATGACATTTTAAACAATAGGTAATGGATAGATCTGGGTTTTCCAAAATATCACTAGTTTCCATTAAAGATTTGACATATATTATGCTTCGTCGTATTCTACACATATAATTTCAACTTTATTATTATTTTGAAATTTACTATCTGCAACACAAAAATAACATTTTTTTATACCACAAACATACATTTGTAATTGCATTTGTGAGTAAAACTTTTTTGTTGGCTTTCCATTTTGTATGTAGTTTTTATAAGTTTCTTCACTAAATGGACAATATGGACATTTAATTTCAATAATAAAATCCTGACCTATTACATCTGGTGAACCAGCAATCATGAAAAAACTTTTACTTAAAAAAAGGCCACCTCTCTGATTTTTTTTATTTAGCTTTGTCTGTAGTACCTCAAGCACTTTATTTTCCAACACTCTGCCTCTTTTAATAGCTGGTGTATCAGGCACTTTACCACCCATGATCAGCCCGACTAATGCCCCATCTCTAGTCTGACATTTACCGACTTCATAAGATTTTGATGCTGTTATTCGAGCAAACCTTAGCTCATGCCATAAGTGGCTTTCGGCTTGATCCCTTGTACTTTGATCCGCCTTTACTAAAATATCTCTAGTAAATGATGAACATATTTTTTTTTAATTCTTCACAACTTTGATCTCTATACATGAGAGATAACTGACATTGATATTGTATCAAAATCCTTTGGATTATTTTGCACATGTCTTAGTAGCTCACAGTTTTTGATGCCTTTGTATCTTCAGATGTTGACGCTATTCCTGATCCCATTTCCAAGGCCGTTACATATTTTATTGACGAACCAACTTTGGATAAAGTTGACTTGTGTGCAAGAAGGTTCTTCACTTCTCCGATGTAACCACATTAAAAAAAGCAACGGCATGCTTGCAACCGCCTGCCGATGCCGCACAATCATGGCATTTAGAACTCACGACAGCACCATTCTTTTCGTCCACAATAACAGTGACTGCGTAAGGCGTAGAGCGAACTTTGTGCTCAGGGCATACACGACACTGTTAGAGTTTGTATGCTGGATACATTTATTCTATGGTCACTTAGGTTGCTAAGTAACTCTTGTTGATATAAATATGTTCTGTCTTCTGGAAATATTGGTAACAAAAAGTCAACCATCTTTTGAGTTTCACTAAACTGGCTCTATTTACAACTTATTTCAATAGACACTTAATAGTACACACATTTAGGTCTCTTTTTATTTGGACATATCCAACAGCATCATCGCCATAAGATTCTCTTGAAGATCTGAAACAATCAAACAAACGAGCTGTTACAAACTTATTATTTTACGCACATAACCTAACTCTGTAAACAATGATTTAAACGAAGTTCTAAACACGATAAAATAGATATAAAAAGCAGAAAATCATCTATTGCATATGTACTTGAATGTTTTTTATGTATTTGTAGATAGATAAATAGTATTAAACATAAAACTGTACTTACAAAGATGTTTTCACGTTCCTGAATAAAATTCTGAACCACAAAAGTCTTTGTTTCTTGCAAAAAAGTTTGCCACCATCAAATAATCTATCTTTGGTAAGTTGGAACTATTCCCTTTAGTGAATCTAGATTCCATCGTAGTATTAATATTAAGTAGTTCACAGATTAATTCGTCGGTAAGATCGCAAAATAAGAAATTAAAGAGAAGTACAAACAAGTTGCGTGCGTTGTTGTAAACGTGTTTGACGTTTGACGACAGCTTGTTTTGACTTTTGAGATCTGTGACATATGGCAAGCGTTTGCAATCACGTGACAACAGATTAAAAATATAGGATTTGAAATCATTTTTAATTTTATTCTAGATTAAATTATAAAAATGTGATTTTTGGCATTATATTAATACAAACTATTAAAAAATTAACACTAAACATTGATTTGTGATTAGTGTTTAACCTGACAATAACCTGCTAATTGCAAAACGCGTAAGAAAATTTGAATACCCTGGCGCTTCCGCCATAATGGCGCACCCTCACCACTTGTAATATAACAATCCAGATTTTGAGCAATATGATACAAATAGACGCTCCCGGTGGTGAGAGAACATTTGAATCAAACATAGCAATATCCATGTTTGATTGGTTTGTGTTTTTTGGGAATATAGATAAAACTAATTTTGATAATCACACCCATGTTTTTTGAACAAAATTGTATTGTATTGCAATGGGGATGTTAAAATAGGTACACATGCACAAGCGATTATATAATTATTAAAATTAAACTTTAAAGTAATAATAATTAAACGATTAGGTATTCATTTATTTATTCATGTAACAATTCGCATTGTGTTTGAATGTTCTATTACATAGGAGTTTAATACAGCTTTGTAAATAATAAATTATTGCATTTAACATAAAAATTAATATTAATCAAATTACAATAAAAATAAAATAATAAGTCAGTAGAAAGTAAATAGTCAAGATGATTGTAAATAGTATCACGTCAAATTATTATTAATTATTTCGGTCATTCTCTTAAATGTAAAAATTTAATTATGTCTTGAATATATTAAATTATTAATGGTAATAAGTATTAGACAGGTACAAAAAAGTAAGTTACTAAATATTTAATAAAAACTATTTACCATCACTTGTCACCAATTCGGATAAAGAGTATAAACATTTATATAATAGGAATACTTTAAGTTTAGTTTTGAAAAGCGTAGCTTTGTAAATCAATGTTCCTAAAAGTCAGTAGGCAACCTATTAAATAATTCTACTGCAATATTAAGTTTATAAGCAATATTTTATTTTTTATAACATTTCTTCTAGTGTTCTCTCTTAGTTCACGTTCTTCTTTTGATTCGTGCTCGTGTATGTATTTTGCAAAGTGGCTGAGTAGTACTAATACATTTTATACTTGGTACCGTTAAAATGCCTAATGTTTTAAAATATTCTCTACATGACTCCCATTTGACTGGCCTGTTGGTCTAGTGGTTAGTGACCCTAACTGCTATGCCGGAGGTCGTGGGTTCGATTCCCACCCAGGACAAATGTTTGTGTGATGAGCACGATCATTTGTTCTGTGTCTGGGTGTAATTTATCTATAATATGTATGTATTTAGAAATATATAAGTATGTTTATCAGTTGTCTAGTACCCATAACACAAGCTCTGCTTAGCTTGGGACTAGATGGCGTTGTGTGATAGTTGTGGAATATTATTATTATTATATTATTGTGGGATTCTCACAATAGTGCTTGATAGAGTTGAAGAGTTGACGATGACGTTAACATATTGAAAAAAATACTGGATATTGCTGTTTTTGTTCATGACAGTAGGATATTGCTGTATTTGAACCTCCTACTTTAGGATTTTGCTGGATTTGCACCCTTATAACCGTTGCCGCCATACTGAATAACGCTCCGTGATTGGCTAGTTGGGACTTTGCTGCATTTGGTTTTGACAGTCTTTTGGATTTTGCTATTTTTACACCGAACATTAAAATTGAAACTACTTTTTACACGGGATATTGCTGTTTTAGCAGCGCTATTACTTTAAAAAAAAGTTTGAAATTTTACTTAGATGGTGGCGCCATCATCAGGCTCATTTGAGAAAAAAGTGGATATTGCTGTATTTGCTTATAAAGGATTCATTTGGTCAGTGGGGTGGATTTACCTATTCAATGGAGCAATCAAATCAAACATCCACGATTCAATTTTGCGCTTGCATGGAAAGAAGTTACAAGCTGTGTAGTGCGCATGAATGGTGTGGTGCGCAACCTGTAATCCATCTGGGATTAGGATTACAGGTTGCGCACCGCAGAATCATCATCGTCAACAGCCTATTAATGTTTCCACTGCTGGGACACAGGCCTCCTCTCTTTTGAGAGGGAATGGGCTATAATCTACTACGCGGGCTCAATGCGGATTGGTAGATGTCACATGTCTTCGAATTTTTTGGTTCTAAGACATGCCGGTTTCCTTCACCGTTTTGAGAGAAGAGGTGTTGAAATAAATTACACAAAGTAATGTGCCTGCCTGGGTTCGAACCCACGACCTACTGTTCGTAAGTCGGGGCCGCCACCACTGGGTCACCGCTGCTCTCACCACAGAATACTTTTATTATAATACACACAACACTGTCTAGGGATATTTTGTATAAAGTTCTTAAACTCAAAAAATACTGGCCATTTTTTAATTCTTTTGAAGAAAGTTTATTTTGTAAACCTTTTTGAATGATTCTAAATTTGAATTTGAAAAAATAAAATAAAAACAAAATATTTTTTTACGCGGTATAATGGTAGCGTAGTCCGAAGGTTTCATTTACCTACAGTAGGATGACAGTAGGAGTCGTTCTCGTTACCCGTGGTTTCAGCATTAGGGATTGTTTCCTGGACTTCTGAATATATCGATAGAAAATACAAATCCATAATAACAGCACATATTTTATTAAGTACCTACCTTATTTACGAGTGCGGTGCCATTCGTCTAACTAAATAATATAATGAGTTCCCAACGAGTCAATCAAACCCAATCGTGTCACACTGTGACTCGGTGGGATTCTTGCCGGCCGCGAGGCCGAGCCTCGCAGCCTAAATGCCGCGCGGCATCTAATGGGGATGCGGCTTGACGTTTCTCAGTCTCTTGTTTATATTTTTCGGAGGAGCAATCAACACCTCTCTTCGGACTTCAGAGAGAGCCACTCTTGCGAGTTTGATATAAAACAGTAAGCAGCCAGTGATGATTCTGCATGTTTCAATATAGGTCCCTACTCAAAGCACTGCCTGCAGGCCCCTGCCTGCAGTGACACTGCAAATTGTATTGTATGTATTTATGCAGGGCCGATATTTTAATTGTTCACCCTACCGCAAGGCCGCAGTTTCGTTCTGCTAGCCCAATGCACGATCTCCCCACTCCAAATACTGCAAGCTGTGCAGCATCTCTGAGATGGACTACTTACACAAAATATCGAAGCTTTGTGGAGCAACACCTTCTGTTTATAATCTACCTTCAGATTTTTGATTTTCTCCGCCGCGGTGCGACAGAGGCGCGGGGCGGAGAGGAGTTCGTATTGAGACGTGCTGGGCGTCGAACGAGTATTATAGTAGCCATAGAATCACGGGTGAGAGCGCACGCGCATTGATTAAATCGACTTGTGGAGTCATTTCGCGGCACCCAATAGGGGATCGGACAGGGTCAAAATAATATGATTCTGTTTAGTCCGTAAGTTAGATTATCGAAAAATATTGAATACGTGTTTTTTGTTTTATCAAATCAATAAAAAATGACGAAGATAAAACGCGTCAAAGATCTTGGAGTGGGGCTTGAAACGTCACTTGTGTCGTCAAAATGTACTATCATATGACGTCACACGAGTTTTTGAAGCACTGTATCGTCTTCATTTTAAGTTTACGTGAAAAAAGAAAAAATACGTGTCCATTAATTTTTGGAAATCTATCTGACGGACTAATTAGTTTTTTTTTGTCCGATCCCCTATTATACTAGTTAAGCAGTACGGTTAGCGACGCTGTGAATGTCGAACGGGTTATTGATAATATCATTGGTTTGCCTTGTCACGGGAGTGCTATTGGGAAAGCACCGAGGCTTTTGTGGTTAGACTAATTCGGAGTGAGTGTGGTGGCTCGCGTTAACGGCGTGGCTTGCAGCGACGTGGAAGAGTCGTCCGGAACTACCAGCAAACCATCGCGAGGTCATATACACTCATTATACACATACACAGTTACACAACTTGCGAGGGGTCAAGGAAGTGAGACCGGCTCGAAGAAACGAGGTAAGGGTAGCTGTAAGATCAAATTGAAATATATTATCGGAGGCGCGTATCGCGTCTATTTGATCACGTTAGGACGGCAGCTGTTCTGAGACCTGTCTCCCATGGGCCCGAGATAAGGTTCGGCTGAGTCCTGGCGCGATCACCTTCTTTGGCAGTAACTGCAAGCAGGCCCTGCAGGCAGTGCTTTGTGTACGCTCGGGCATGATGCATACAAGGAGTAAATTCGCAAGCATAGGTTGTGGATTTTCTTTTTGTGAATCGAGTCATGTTGTTTTTATTTTATTTTATGTGTTTGTTTTTTATTTTGATTCTTTTAGAAACCATTCAGATGTAGGAGCCCAGCGAAGTGGATGACGCTCCGTTGACCGGGACTCCCTCAACTTGGATGCAAGAGCAAGCGATTCAAATTATCAAGCCCTAGCCGGTGCACGGTGTACAGCACGAGTAGATAATGTCATTTGGTGAAATAAAAAAACAAACAAAAAAACTCGATTCACTTTGGCTGGGATCGAACTCACGTCACAAGATTGTAAAGCAGCGCTGTACCCTGTGGCTGTACCCCCAGCTGGCTTGTTATAAACCGTGGCGAATATTTGTAAATAAGTATGCTACCTAATCGCAAGCCAGTCTATTTTTCGTGCTTTCTATCACGATGTCTAAAACCTCTTTTTTGATATTCTTTGGTTTTACTATTTTATATGTTTTTTTTTATCGTGCTGCCACCTTTTTGTTGTTTTCTGTCAGTGTATCCAATATAAAACTGTAAAGCCGCGTCCCCACTTACGTCACCCGAAACGTTCCTGTTAGGCTCGCTGCTCGGCCTCATAGAACCGCGCGGCCTAAGTCGGGACGCCACCGGTAGTTGTTGCCTATTAGGCCGCGTGGATTTTGTGGGGTCGCAGCTTAAGATAATGCCACTCAGACGTGCTAAAAAGAAGTATGATCGTAAAAAGTACGCTTTTGAGGTCTGTGCTTTAGAGCAAATGTACCATTGGTTTTACTATTTTAGTTTATTATTTAGTATTCTCAGTCTCACGGAGCCGCGCGGCCTAATTGGAGATGCGGCCAAACGTTCCTGTTAGTCCACGCCCACGCGGCTCATGCCTCGCTTACGTCCACACTCTGTCAACTCATGTGGCACGGCTGCCCGACTCTAGTGGGGACGCGGCTTAAGATAATGTCACTCAGACGTGATAAAAAGAATATGATCGTAAAAAGTATGCTTTTGAGGTCTGTGCTTCAGAGCAAATGTGCACACTCGGAAAGCATGCTTTTTAGGACAATACTACCTACTAACAAACAAGCATGCTTTTCTAGTAGCATGTGTTTTTCAGGCTTAAGATCTACATATTCGCCACGGTTTATAACAAGCCAGCTGGGGGTACAGCGCTGCTTTACAATCTTGTGACGTGAGTTCGATCCCAGCTAAAGTGAATCGAGTTTTTTTGTTTGTTTTTTTTTATTTCATGCATTAAAATTTGGACCCAAAAGTCATAATACTTTAGACAATAAACAAACAAATTTCAAATATCGCACCCTTACTTACTTTTTCCATGCAATTTTCACAGAGTTTTTATTCGCCTTTTTTAAATTCCTGGTGAAAATAAATAAAAAAATTGTAATTTAATATAAATATAAATATCGCTGGACATAACACACTTAAAATGGAACGTGTTATAACGGTCAATGGCTGATCGAGTCCCTATCAATTTTTCAATCACGCAATCAATCGTCTTTCGGACAGCACTACCTAGCTCAATTACCTAGTATCCAAGTCCCAAAATTTCGAGCCGACCAGTCGGCCAACCAGTCGGGCGATGTCGCCGATTGGCGTGCTGTACATTCTCGGGTCGAGCCAGCAAGTCGCCAATTACAGTGTCGTACACTCCTGTGTTGTACATTCCAGTGTCGTGCACTGCTGGTACGTACGTTGCTGTGACGTGCATTATAGGGACTCGCCAGTTAGTGCTGGCTAATGCGATACCCCTTGATAAGGTTGATTGTAAAATTTTAATTAGCCTTAAATTCTATCATAAATACGTAGCACCTCAGATCAAATAGCAGCCAGATAGAGCGCGTAGAACACGAGATTGCTGTCACCAAGGCAAATACAAATTCAAAAGAGAATACAACCACGCGTCAGTACTAAGTTACGCGTCGTACTGATTAGACGTCACAAGTGACTTATTATTTTATGTCAAATCATGCCGTCTTGTGTCTTTAAACATTGTAAAAGTTGTTCCCAAAAACAAAGAAAAGAAGATGGAATATCTTTCCATAGGTTACTATTGTTTATTTTATTGTTTTGGTATTTATTTTCCCTTTAATATTTTCAACACACTCAGAACGAAAAATATTGACAGTTATTCGTCTGTGTTGCCAGTTTACATCGAAATAGGTCTCCTTGAATTAGGGGAATTTGCATTGTGTGTAGGAAGATCGATGAATTTATACATGTTTATGCAGAAATAATTTTGTGTAATCTATACTAATCTATACTTCTATACTAATATTATAAAGAGGAAAAGTTTGTGTGTTTGTATATTTGTAAAATTGTAAGGGGTAATCTCGGGATCTACTGAACCGATTTAAAAAAATCTTTCACCAATAGAAAGCCACATTATTGTTGTGTCATAGGCTACTTTTTATCCCTGTATTCCCACGGGAACGGGATCTACGCGGGTGAAACCGCGGGACGTCCGCTAGTAATAGTATAAAGCTGAAGAGTTTGTTTGGTTGAATGTGCTAATCTCTGGTTCGAAAAATACTTTTGTGTTCGATAGCACATTTATCGAGGAAGACTATAAACTATACAATATCATGCTACGGCCCTTAGGGGCTGAGCTGTTGGTGACACCGCGGGGAACAGATAGCATATTTCATAATTATCTTTGTTTGATTAAACTGTTCTTTATTTTAACCAACCAAAAAGTGCTTTATTTTCGATTTTGAGTTTTTAGCAACCGCTAAATATTGTTCATCATCTGCCTAGCCTTTTTCCCAACTATGTTGGGGTCGGCTTCCAGCCCAACTGGATGCAGCTGAATACCAGTATTTTACATGGAGCGATTGCCTATCGGACCTTCACAACCCAGTTAATACTGGGTAATACGATATCCTTTGGTAAGACTGGTTGTCAGACTTTCAGGTCACTGACTACCTAATGACTGCGAAAGATCTACATAATATATCAAAATATTTTTTCTTTCTTTTTTTATGTTTTCGAATTATAATACCTATACATAATAAAAATGTTAAAAGACCAATTTCCAGAAAGCGTCATAAAGTATTGTTCTTGTCTGATGTTAATTAATTAACTCAATGAAGTGTTAGTAATTATAAAATAAAAATAAAATCATTTAATTCAAGTATCACCGACTCATAATAGAAATAATAATACATTCCTAAAGTAATATTACATACTTACACAACATTCAATAATATTCAATAAAAAAATATTTAGCACGGCGGGCACAAGCTAACTTAAATCATAAATAACTTTTATTCCACCTTTATTTATTTAATAATTATTATTCTGTTCAATTGATATTACTTAAGCACCTATATGCTAAAGTGCATTAATTCCAATTTTATACATTAGTACCTACAATAATTGAAAAAATTGTGGGAATTTTTCCCAATACCTAGCAACATTACACACACGCAGATGCTCATGTCCCTACACTGTCGCTCCTAGCTGTCACGCACACATAAATTTTAGGTAACTTCACATTGTTTTTTGCGCATGTTCTATCTGGCTGTTATTTGATCTGAGCGTAGCACATATTAAAGTTAAATAATGTCGTAATTATCGCAAAACGTTTTAATTAACATTTCAGTAATTTCATCACATTACTCGTACATTCCTTATTCCTTTCATTTTATAATGAGAAACATTAAACTTATTCCCATTACCTAATTATAATGAGAAAACTCACGTCTAAATTGGTTAAAACGGGGATAAAAGACTATGGAAAATTGTAGGTTTTTCACACGCACTTATGGATTGGCATTTGTTAAAAAGCATCTGTTAATGGATTTTTCCATCAGAAAATTTCTCAGTAGCACCCATGGAGTCTGTATATGTCGCTGGTTGATGGTAAAAGGCTCGTACCCTGTTACGTGGGACTCAAACATACCTAACTAATGAAATGTGGGTATTACCTACAATTTTTTAGGTAAACTTATGCCTAATCCTTTGGGTATTACAGGCGTGATGCGTGATTATGCTGTGTAATCCATTTCTACAGCTAGCGGTAAGTTTTTCGCTACTCTTATAGATTAGTCGGAACTAACAGACAGATCGACCGACAGACAGACCGACAAAAATTATGTTGATCAGTAAATCGCTGATATTTCAAAATTACAAACACACATGTGCTAAGGTAGGTAGGTACCTTAGCACACAGCAATACAACCAAATCTCATGAAAATTGATGACACGTGAAAATGTAAATGACAGTTTAGTTGGGAAAAAACCGTATATAGTAAAACGATAGAGGTTTTAAATGGAATAATTCTGTAGTTACACATAAATTATAATGTGTTACCTACCATTAAATCGTATAAAGCCATTGTTTTTACCACTCTACTATTAGGTACCATTTTCTGAGAACAAACTGCCTGTTTGAAAATTTACTATATGATTACTGTATCATCGCTACTAGCAGTACTAGGTACCTCATCATTCTCCTGCCCTTATCTCAATCTATCTATATAAATAAAAAGAGAAGTCCTGATTGACTGAATGACTGACTGACTGACTCATCAACGCCCAGCCCAAACCCTTGGACCTAGAAAGCTGAAATTTTGCACAGATGTTCCCTTCATAATGTAGACAAGGAATAAGGAAGGATTTATCGAAATTCAACCCCTAAGGGGATGGCCCCTAATAGGGGATGAAAATTTGTATGGAAAATCGTCATTTTCACGCGGGCGAAGCCGCTGGCAAAAGCTAGTATATTATATTTAGGGTCAGCACAGCTTGTCTTCTTCTTTCAAACCTAATCTTTATCACTGGTCATGCCAGCAGTCACCTCCTTTCTAGCCATATAATCGTTCAGACAGTCCTACTTGCTTCATGTAATTAATTATTATATTTATTTCCGCCATATAATTAATAATTATATTTTTTTAAGTCTGAGTACCGACTTAAAAACGTACATTATATTATTTTGATAAATTTTTATTCAAGTTTGTGTTTTAAAATTATTATTTTATGTTAGCTTGTGAGCCACCTGCTTAGTTAACAGGTAGACAGGTACAAATAATATAGTTATTTATTAATAATAATAAAACATTTAACATACTGACTTTGACTTATTAATAACTAGCTGATGCCCGCGGCTCCACCCGCGTGGATGTCGTTCAAATTTTATACTAAAACCTTCCTCTTGAATCACTCTAAGTATCTATTAAAAAAAACCGCATCAAAATCCGTTGCGTAGTTTTAAAGATTTAAGCATACCAGACAAACAAACAGACAAAAAAGCGACTTTGTTTTATACTATGTAAGGATGGGTTAAAAGAAGGCATTAGAAGTCTCTATGCTAGGCACTCTTAACCCAAAGTGTAAAAGTAAACAAATAGTAACAATAATTAAATTGGTGATGGTTAACGCTAATATTGCCAATATTTGCCGCAATGTAATTGAAGTTTTAAATCGATTCGTCACCAATAGGTTAGAAGTTAAACTTAAGTATTTGTTTAAGTTATATCAACCATATTTTAATGAAACTGAAATTATATTTAAACCCAAGGAAATTGTGACTGATATTTACACTCTTTTATTATATTTATGAGTTATATTTACGTACTTAACTGTATCGATGAATGCACACTTCATTATTTAATATAGTTTTATGACATAAATTCACACTACGTAATAAGTACATTAATCATAATTAAAATTCAACCGCGAAAATCGAAAAAAAAAAATAAAACACTCACGCTTTGACAAAATCAGCTGCCACCCGGACAACATGTTTGTTTTTTTGAATTAAACAAACTCCACAAAAAAACACTTTAAGTTCAAATTTATTATTATTCACTGGATGTTATTTGATAATATCCATAGGAACCATATATCACAAGGTACGAGGATTGTCGAAGCCGCGAAGTATGTGCAGGAGTCGCATGCATGAACCGTCACCCGCAACACGCAGCCTACAATTACGCGCCCGCGCAGCTACCTCCACTCTATATACCGCAGCGCCGATCGCCTGGCCAACGTAAAACCATACTACCACAGAACCACGATACCATAATCAATTATCCTGTTGTTGATATAAATCTAATTTGTTTTTTCATATTCAGAATTGAGGAAATCATTTGTAGGCTCGAACTGCCGTCAGATATAGATCTTTATTATCAGACGTGTGCAGTTTAACTGAAAGTAATAAGTATTATGGTAACGATGTTTTTCTCGTCTAGAGGCTCTGTTACCTAGGCTGAAAATCGTAGTAATAAACCTACTTTAAAATTATTAAATAAGTAATAGGTAAATCCTCCAGTAGTGAATTAGTTTTACTACCATCAAACAGTAATTACCTATGCATAAAGGATTCTATTTCGTTTCAATCTTGTAGATTCTGCAAAGAGACGCAATTAGGTCACTATCATCTTTGAAAAAATGTAGGTACCAGTCCAGAGCCTCCTTTTAATATATCAATGGTCAAGAGGCTAGATTTCCTAAAGGTTTTTTACCCTTGGCGAAATGTGGGACCTTCTATGCTTCCGTGTAACTTTTCGGGATTATCACGTTTGACCTATAGATAACTTTTAAAACTACCTATTTCTATATCCTACAAACAATGTCACCTTCGTGATTAGAATACTATTCAAACGCCTTATTCAATATTATCTACGTAAGTAAAAACGTATTACATGTGGGTCATACATAAGCTGCTATAAAATTGGCAAACCAGTTTTTTTACGTAACGGCGATACGGTCAAGTTCAGTAACACACGCGCGTGCAAATCGTGTGTCAAAATTGCAACTGTCGGGCTTATATGCGTGATAATTTCCCATAACGGATACACTGGTTACACTGACTGTATTCATTTTCAAACTATTCACATAAAACGTGCAATGTATCGGACACGGCTATTTGCTTTCACTTACACTTGCGTTGAAATTGTTTTGAAGTTGAAAGCACTGCCTGGATTTATTTCATATTGTTTAAATTATATGACCGTAAACGTACTGTAAGCATAAGCTGAACGTGGGCCAGTAAGACCTTCAAACACCTAAAAATCCACGAAGTTGCCCACCAGTCAAAATTTAATCAAGTGGTTACAGCAGCCATTATAATTATCCATACGTTCCATAATAGCTCTTTAGCTATGCTAGCCTGGTACTTCAATAACTTAGCAAATAGTCCGCGCAGACTGTCAACAGTCCATGACTGCTGAAGCAGCCAGTAGATATTTTCGTTGGCGTGTTTAATTAGTTCTTCGTAAATAATTCAAACTTTGGTTCTTTTTGTTCAGAATAGACGACTGTGCTTTTAGTTGTTATTCTATAAACAGCTACGTATAATCTGTTTGTGTCAGCAAATAAGTTGTCAACAGCAGACAACTAACTATCCCAAAAAAATAATTAATACTGATTTAGTTAGGAATTATTACAGACTTATTCCTTACTCTAGGAATAAAATCGATTTAGGAACATGAAGTTGATTGTTATCCTTTCGATATCCTTTATTAGCTCCTACTCTCTTGCTGCCGCACTCAGAGACGTTTAATGGTTACTTAAGCCATCACTTAGTAAAGTTTATTACATCGTAGTGAAGGTTTTGTATATACAAAACCTTCAGTAAAAAACTTTCATATGAAATCTTAACTGTGACGGCTTAAATAATGAAAATCATTAAAAATCTCCCAGTACGTCAGTTTCTATGAGAGTCTTGTACCTCAGCGTTTTTCTTAAACTAACAAGTCCATGATGAAGACACCTTAAAAACATATAGGTCGGTACAAGTATCCATCAATTAATGAATTAATCAATCCTTTGATTAATATTATATAAAACGCGAATTGAAAAGTGTGCCAGCATCACTTCTATCTAATGTTATCTACGTAATAAATAAATAAAACATGTAAATTGCGTTAGATGGAACATTAAGTAACTTTAGTGCCTTTGTCCTGGTGACTCCTGCTCAGTTAAAGACTCAAAAGATTTATTCCTTGAAATAAAGTGCGAATACAGGAAGTCAGGAAAATAGACTCGTATAGGTAGTGTTCGTTGGGTCATTCATTACTACAAAGTTGAAAGGGTTTTTGAATTAGTATAAAAGTTTGACGCAATACCATAAAATACTGATTTCATGTAAAAACCTATTGCTTCTATCAAATAAAAAAATAAGTTCAAAAATCTAAAACCCGACTACTAACAAAATCGCGGTCTTAAAAGTAGAAAACAAGAAAATGATTCTTGTCTGATATTCTTCGTAGTCGCATGCCACTGATACCTGATGCTCCTTCATGGCGTTCTCATTGATACAAGGTGGCATGCGACTACGAAGAATATCAGACAAGAATCATTTTCTTGTTTTCTACTTTTAAGACCGCGATTTTGTTAGTAGTCGGGTTTTAGATTTTTGAACTTATTTTTTTATTTGAATTTTATTTTTGTGTGTACTTAAACAATAATATAATACATATTTGTAATGTGCTCGCCAAGACCTTTCATTTGATACCAAACTTGCTATGGTTATCTCAATTTAATATTTTTTGAGGTAAGTTTTTGACATTTAAATTCCGTCATAAAAAGAATTTATAAAATTTATATAGCCTATGTCACCCGGGCTATTCTTACGAATCTATTGACACCTAATTTATTAAAATCCGTTCAGTAGATTAGGCGCTACGGTGGAACATACATACATACATACATACATACAAACATAGACTGCCAAAATCATTACCCTTCCTTTTGGCTTCGCCGTAGTCGGGCTATCAAAAAAAGGGGTTTCCCGCAGTCATTGTTTTTCGCAAGTATCTACTAAGTCGTTGCTGGTCATCATAGCAGACCCTTAGCAGTATAAATGTCTTTTTACCCGACTACGGCGAAGCCAAAAGGAAGGGTAATGATTTTGGCAGTCTATGTATGTATGTATGTATGTTCCACCGTAGCGCCTAATCTACTGAACGGATTTTAATAAATTAGGTGTCAATAGATTCGTAAGAATAGCCCGGGTGACATAGGCTATATAAATTTTATAAATTCTGTTTATGACGTAATTTAAATGTCAAAAACTTACCTCAAAAAATATTAAATTGAGATAACCATAGCAAGTTTGGTATCAAATGAAAGGTCTTGGCGAGCACATTACAAATATGTATTATATTATAGTTTAAGTACACACAAAAATAAAATTTAAATAAAAAAATTAAGTTCAAAAATCTAAAACCCGACTACTTACTAACAAAATCGCGGTCTTAAAAGTAGAAAACAAGAAAATAATTCTTGTCTGATATTCTTCGTAGTCGCATGCCACCTTGTATCAATGAGAATGCCATGAAGGAGCATCAGGTATCAGTGGCATGCGACTACGAAGAATATCAGACAAGAATTATTTTCTTGTTTTCTACTTTTAAGACCGCGATTTTGTTAGTAAGTAGTCGGGTTTTAGATTTTTGAACTTAATTTTTTTATGTAGAAATGAGTATGGTTTGATGTAATGAGATCTTCTCTCTTACATCTCTAGGCTTATCTCCTTGTGAGTGTGTTGTGTTCACATTTTATCATCATCATCATCATCCACTGCCCACTCTGTACCTACTGGGCATGAAGCCTCTCTTTTCTTATGTTAATCCCCATGCTACTGTTGCAGCCTCATCCTGGTTCTGCTCTCTTGACGACAACAATATCGTCCACTCATCATCTTGCAGCCGGACGACTAACACTGCTTTTTAACCGACTTCTACAACTTGACTTCAATAGGGATGTTTTCTGACTAAAATAAAATATGATTCATAATAAATGATTGATATGATGTGAATAAGTCCGTCTGTTAGATTATCGAAAAATATTGGAAACGAATTTTTTGTTTATTAAATCAATAAAAATTGACGAAGATAAAACACGTCAAAGATTTGAGTGGGAGGTTGTGACGTCACTGCTCGCTAAGAAATGTCATACTAATGTCTTAGAATATGACGTCACACGAGTTTTCAAAGCACTGTATCGTCTTCAATGTTTGTTTACGTGAAAAAAGAAAAAATATGTGTCCAATATTTTTTGGAAATCTATCTGACGGAAAAATTTGTTTTTTTTTGTTAACATCCCTATTATACTAACGGAGTACCCTTATCTATTTTGTGACATCATCATCTACGCATGATTAATTTTTCTCTTACATTGGATGTTCTTCTGTCTGCAACATTACACAATCTAGTACTAAGAATATTGCACATGAACAAGTTTATAAAACAATCGATCATTGATCTTTTGGTTGCAAAAGTGATAGTGACTTTTTTATCCTGGCCTGCAAGAGTAATAAGCCTGTTCATATAATAGGTATAGCATCAAAAATTCCTCCCCGAAGCTAAGTGTTTTGTAAATTTAATTGATTAACGACACAAAACATAAAACAAAGTGATAAGTAAGTAACATGGTCAAGAAGTTTTTTATTCTCGTTTCTATTGAGATTTTTCAGTTCACTAACAAAAGACGAGCAGCCTGGCAATGGCCGTGGGCCGCGGGGGTGTGTCAATATTATTTGTCACACTGCATATTATCACTTATTAATATGACCTATATTGTCGTCATCGTTCAAATGTTGATTTACGATAATGTGCCGTTATTATTAAACAGTCATCACCTCATCCCATATTGACGAAGGAAAATACATTCAATCATTACAACAGCTTCATATCAGCAAATAGGAAGACTGATTCTATCTACGTTCTAGTCTACGCAAGACGCAAGCAATCAAAATTGACGTAGACGTCTATAAAAGGGGTCGCATATCAATTGATATGCGAATAAACAAGAACATTGAAGATTATGAACCACTTAAACACATTTATCAATTGTTTTTAAATGGTGAAACGTCATACCGCAAAAAACACTCCTCCAAATCATCACCCAATTGTTTCCATACGACGCAAACGGTGTATGAGGCTTCGTTTTTTAGAATAGGAATGTGTGTAAGTGACGATAATGAATAAACCACAGGAATAAACATTGTTCTCGCCTTGAAGTACACAAGTACATTAAAGGGAGATGTAAGGTGCGTCGACGCATCCCCGTAGTGTTCTTCATACACGACACACGCGACTGTAACAACTATTCTTCTAGGTATACAATAAAGAGCCTGAAACAATATGTATCAATCATTTGCCCGCATTAATTAATAGAGCCAATTGCGTCTTTGTTTCGCGAATGTATGCTAAAAGGACTATTGAATAGATAATACCTGCTTATAAAGTAGTCTATGCGACTGACGGATGGTTACGAGTGCTCTGCCGGTTACCGGTCCACATTACAATTACACTCATTAACTCATTACATGTGTTTCGTCAATCTTTAACTAATGCGTTCAAGCTTTGTTACGTAAAGTAACTATGACTAAACTGTAGAAAATGTTACTTGTTTTATTGTGACAATACTGGTACTATTTAATGGCAAGATTGATTACTTAATACTTCCTTGATAGTGTTATGTAGGAGTACAGTCTAGGAATAGGGTCTTTCAATTCAATTCTTGGACAAAATTCAAAGCGCCTGTATTTTATTAGGCAGGAGGTGTATTGTATCATAAAGCACATCCCAATTCACCCCATTCGCCTGCTACGTTTAAGGCTATTATCCGAGGGTTTTGTCATTAGGGCATCAGAAAAGCAGTACCTAAAACTGCAACGCCTGACCGTATTGACAAATCAACATTACCATCTCATCATCATCGGCCTAGCCTTTTCAGTCTAACCGAATGTAACTGAATAATAATAATAATATAATAATATTCCACAACTATCACACAACGCCATCTAGTCCCAAGCTAAGCAGAGCTTGTGTTATGGGTACTAGACAACTGATAAACATACTTATATATTTCTAAATACATACATATTATAGATAAATTACACCCAGACACAGAACAAATGATCGTGCTCATCACACAAACATTTGTCCTGGGTGGGAATCGAACCCACGACCTCCGGCATAGCAGTTAGGGTCACTAACCACTAGACCAACAGGCCAGTCAAATATCAGTATTTTCCATAAAGCGACTACCTATTTGACCCTCACAACCCAGTTAGAACTGGGTAATACGATAGGATCCCTCGGTAAAACGAATTATATCCCAATAGTCCCCTCTAGCCCTGTCCTCCGGGGTGACAGCTGGGAATTGTCTTCCCAGTTGTCACCGGGGTAACAATTTGTGTCGACTGTTCCCTTTGAAAACTGACTAGAGGGGACAAATGGGAAGTCTGTTTCTCAGCTGTCGACGGGGTTAATATTTTTTGGCAGCAAATATCACCCATATTTGCTGCCAAAAAAAAATTAACTTTCCGCAATATGTAAAAAATAAAATTATAAAGGGGACTATTGGGAATATTCCGGTAAAACTGATATCAGATGTTCACTGTCACTGCCTACCTGTAACGACCGTCAAAAATCTAGAAATGACAGCCGGGACCAATATTTTACCGTGTTTTTCGAGGCACGAAGGAAACTCGGTTTGTTATGTGATGTCACCCATCCACATACCAACCTAGCCACGTGAAGATTGATGAACCATGAGCTCTAGTCCCCTGTTATGGCGTTTGAATGGCTTTACTATATATACTGCGGTTTGAAGATGTTGCGGTCGTCCTCTGAATTGTATCATACCAAACCAGATTATTTTAAAATAGTTTTTGTATTTTACAAATTGTTTTTCTTTAACAAACAAACAGTGCGCTCACGATTATTATATTTAAGATGACAAAATAAATACACCAAGCTTGTAGTGTATTTTTCGTCTAATATTCTTAGAAAGTACATAGATCTACATACATAAAGGTCGATTTGCACTGGAGATCTTTGACATAATTATTTTCATTTTTTTTGGCATTAGCAAGAGAATTAGTCCTTCCCACTCAAGATGCAAAGCCAAACGTTACCTTGCACTTGCAGAAATTGCAGATCCGAACCATCTTGCTAGCATGCAAGCTACCTACAATAAAATTAATAACGTCGATGGATCGAAATGGCATCGAGCAAATTAGAACTAGACAGAACCGATAATTACACACTAAAGTTTGATGTTCATGTTCAAAGCGATTTTATTTGCTTCACGAGTGGATTGGTCTAGACAAGGCTCTATTGTCGACTATCGTTTGGGTACTGGTTTCCATAATAGGTTTTTGAGATACAGTTGAAACTTCAAACTCGCCGTACTTAGGTACAACAATAGGGATGGTAACAAAAAAAATCCAATTAGTCCGTCAAATAGATTTCCAAAAAATATTGGACACATATTTTTTCTTTTTTCACGTAAACAAATAATGAAGACGATACAGTGCTTTTAAAACTCGTGTGACGTCATATTCTAAGATATTAGTATGACATTTCTTAGCGAGCAGTGACGTCACAACCTCCCACCCAAATCTTTGACGCGTTTTATCTTCGTCAATTTTTATTGATTTGATAAAACAAAAAATACGGATCCAATATTTTTCGATAATCTAACTGACGGACTAAACAGAATCATATTTTTTTGAGTCAGTCCGATCCCCTAATCTACACATGCCCTTATCCCAATTCATTTGGGGTCAGCGCAGCATGTCTTCTTCTCACACGGTTCTCTTTAATCGTCATCTCATAAGAGACCTCCTTTCTTGCCCTATCATCCTTTACACAGTCCATCCATCGTTTTTTTGGTCTTCGTCTACTCTAATACCCATACACTTTTATACTCAAAATTTTCCTTTCGACTTTTTCTCATTCCTTCGCATCACATGCCCATACCACGACAACAGATTACCACACAATTTTTCAGTCACCGGCGCCACTTTCAGACTTTCGCTTACCTATGTACTCATTTCTTATTTTATCCATTCGCGTAAGACCACAAATCTCCCTTAGCATTCTACACAATCGAAGCTACAATAATTAAACTACAGTGGTTTTACACAAAGTGGCAATTGGTTCCAAAGTGCATTATTAGTAGGACTGTCAACAGCATCGACAGGAGTGTTTTAGTAACTTTAAATATATAGGTATTAATAAACTTTAAACATTTCTTTCATCGGTTTCGCTGAACGAATGCCTCACTGGCCTTCAATAATGAATAGGTAATTGCTTTGTCGTCTCAATATAAACGCACCTTAAAACAAATGCCGACCACCGTCGCACACTGCGCTAATATTTATTTAACTTGACAATATAGAATTACTACAATATTAGTAGAATATCCTGATTCGGTAATCCGGTAGGCAGAAAAACTTAGTCTTTACTTAGTTTATTTCATTACCTAGTCTTCAATTTTTTCTTTCATCGTTTACTTTCGTGCTTTAACTTATAAAAATACAGAAAACACGGTCGTGTTATGTTGCTGTATGTTGAAATGCCACGTGAGTTCCAAGCAGTCATGTATGTGCTACGTGGACTTTACGAGAGACAAACTACGCGTCTCCTACGAAATGTTTGGGGTGACATGCCCGACGGCCTACAACAGTATTAACTATAAATCATACTTAGTAAAAATAAAACTTACCTACCTTTTATTGTCGTACAGTTGGGTTAAAACCAATTGTAACAAATTGATTCTACTGAAGGAGTGCAAATATTTGAAAATGTTACAACGACCTAGGCTCTACGAGTAGTAGTAGTACGTACTCCAGAATAACCGATAGGAAACGTACATTCCGTACTGCAACACAAATATTGTCAAGTGGACACTGTTACAGAATAAATAGGCAGATCATAAGGCCCGGACTCCACCAAAGCGGAGACGAGCGGAGTGGAGAGGAGACGTGCGGAAATCGACCAATCACATTAGTTAAAATTTACATCTGGTCTTTCGACCTTCCTGTGATTGGTCGAATTTGGCACATCTCCTCTCCGCTCTGCACGTCTCCGCTTTGGTGGAGCCCCGGCACAATGGGAGTAGTACGCATAGCGAAGCGGAAAGGAAAGACACTGTTTTCTCTCCTTAATTGCGTTTTTTTTTTTATCAAAACTGTACTTGGGAATCTTCTAGTTACAGAGATATTGGAGGTCAAAGTTTCAACATTTTCCCGAGGTTATTTTTAAATAGAAGTTTTTAATTTTCTAACTTTACTTTAAATATCTCCACAACCCACGTACAATGCATCCAAAAGAGCAATGTTTTGAATGCGCTACATAGAGTAAAGCGTGATCTTTCCACCCCAAAAAAATCTTTTTCAGCAACAATTAATAATAATAGTCCTCCTGACCGTTTTTCGGCCACGGCGGCCAATCTCAGCGGAGATTAGCCATCTGCGCGGGAGATATTAATTTATAGTGCACAAGTGTGTGCGCAGGCACAAGTGCACTCTCTGTTCCCTTTTCTCTCATAGTCTGATGGGACGGCAATCCGACACGGCCGGAGAGAGATCAGGCGCAGGACCAACGGCTTAACGTGCTTTCCGAGGCACGGGGGTATTATACCGCCAACTTCCAAACTCCGGGATATTACTAATGGGAAATTTCTAATGAAAAACCCAATAGCACTTTTTGCCCGACCCGGGAATCGAACCCAGGACCTCATGCTCAGCAGTCGCGCTTGCGACCACTAGACCAACGAGGCAGCAACAATTATTGCGTATTATAGACGAACTTAGTTTGACGTAAGTACAGAATGTTTGGTTGATGGCTTTGTGAAGGGTTATATATACACTTTGTGTTTACTAAAGAGGCACGTGAAAACACAAAAAAAAATAGATTTGTATGCTTAGTTTGCATCGTATTAGGAATTCAATTAGCAAACGAGATGAATACAAATGAACCGGACGCATACTAGATTAGTTTCTATCTGAATTAGAATGATGATCAGAAATCAATGCCGTTGATTCCGATACTATTAATAGAATCATTCAACAGAAGATTATTCCGATCTAGGTACGTTTTATTTGACAACAGAAGTATAGGATAAAACAGTGCACGTATATTTACGGAACTACAGGCTATTTAATTTATTAAGACACTACCGGGCTGTCTTTGTTAGAACTAAAACATGTGCAACACGAAATGTTTTCCCTAACTAAAGTAAATCTGGTAGCACAGAATCCAGGGCCGACAACTTGACCTTGCAGTGTTACTACTGAAAGGAAATCGAGAGACAATCAGCTATTCCAGTAACAATTGTTGTGACACGACTGTTGCAAAATTGGTATAATCGTTACAAATAATACTTGACAAAAAAATAAATTGGACAAATAATTTTATTGTGGTCTATCATAGATATCATATTGAAAAGTGATTTAATCTGTGTCAAGTGGATTATAACCTCTTTTCACTCGAGGTTTTTGTTTGTGGTACTTCAAATTATATCAGTCGGTTACTGTGGTTTTGTGCTACATATTTTGTATTGTTTTTCCCCGTAGGAAAGTATGAGGCCAATGGCAAGAATGTAATTGTTACCTAGGTTCAGTGGAAGTTTCACTAATTAGTAGGTACCCATTTTAGATTTTTCTCAGATAAATTAGTAGGTAGTCTACTTCGTTGCTCTTCAAATAGATAGTCGTGTCACCACAGATGTATTTTTATGTTTGACTGTGGCGCTGTATCGTTAAATTCTAGCAGCAAATGACAAAGATATTTAAATAAATGAAATCTTCTTGATTACAATAACATAACGCATGTAAGCCCCGAAGTAGACAATGGTTTACCCATTAGTACGAGTACACCTACATTTCGCCAGTTATGTTTAAGCCCCATGTAGAAGGAGGTGAGCCTATTGCCATCAACCGGGCACAAATCTACTCAATACATTTATTGCTTCCACAAGTTTACTTAGATGGTAGGTTTTACAAAGTTATGATCATTGTGGACCCTGTCGGGCACTGCAATAGTAGGAGAGAGGAAGAGGGCTTTTATTTGACTATACCAATATTAGAATTATCCTAAATGTATTATTTATAATGCAATCTAATTATCTATTAAAATATTTATTTATCTAATTAAAAATTTATCAATAAAGTATTCATTGAGATTATAATAGCATTTAATTAATAGAAATTGTTTTAATTCCGTTTTATCTAGGCTCCGTGACTGGTAATTTGAAATTCCTAATGGCAAAAACACTTTGCCCAACCTAGGAATCGAACCCAGAACCACAGCAGTCGTGTATCTCCATGATTAGATACGGCAATATTTTAAAATTAAAATATACGCACAGCACCTGACAAGGAAATAAAATAAATGCATTCTAGAAGGGATTCCCATTTTGTTTGACTATACGCTAGAAGATGAGGTCAGCAAACACATATGTGATCCATGACATGTATGGACTAGTCTAGAGTCACATGTGCTCTACTCTGTATTCAAGTAGAGTAGTATTATGAGCTCAGACTTAGATCTAACGTCAGTCAGTGGTCACGAAACCAGTATAAGCTTGCCTCATATTACATTGAAACCCCTCACTACGGAGGGTCAAAATAAGGTCTACGTTTTACCACCGACTTGCGGTTGGGTATGTTACGGAAGTGGTTACGGTCTGGTATGAACCGAATAAAATAATTTTGGAGGTAGTGTAGTAAAACCTTTGTTCAAGTCAAAGTTAGCATTCAAGATGGTAATTATGTAGGTACAGGAGTGTATCTTGTAATGTGGGCGTCAGAAAAGAGCTCTACTTGAATTTATACTACAGTAGGTAAAATAAATTTTTATTTCATACCATTTCGGCTTACATTGCAGGTCGACAGAATCTTCTTTTAGGCATGGAAAATGCCTTTTTTTAAATTATAAATGGGCTTGCTTTTGACTTCAATCTTGCCCTAAGGGCAGAAATGAGGTCGAAGATGGAACGAGCGTTACCCAGAAGAAGAAAAAAGCGAAAGCGCTTCGTTAGAATGTGCGGAACGTCGACTAAGTATGGGTGATAACCTGCAGTACGTCTAGTCTCCCGATGGAAGAAGGGAGATGGTGGAATCTGTCCGTGGAGCTCCTGCGCACGCTCTCCGAAGTACAGTCTGTAGAAGTGCCATGTAGCTGTGCTTTTTGGCTGCTCTTGGGCAGAGCGATAGGGAGTGTCAGACTTCTACTGACTAAAAACCACCCATGTTCCTTCTTAGCCCTTTATGTCGCGGCTGCGGTTTCTTTGTGACCAAACCCGCAGCCCCGGAAGTTTAAATACGATCAATTGTATATGTTGAAAGCACTGATTTCTAAATTATATTATTTCTTATGTGCCTTTTGATGGATAAGTAGGTGATCACGTTAAGGTTTCTCTAAGAAGGACGCAGACGCACGCTTGATTAAAGAACCGACAGACAGAGGAAGGGGGGACCCTTGCCTTGTTTCCAGTAGGGTCAAGTGGGGGACAGTGTAACAGAAAAGTCATTTTCATTTTTAGAAAAAAAAACCTTTATTAAATCGTATTCTTATTATTTACCATAAAATGAGCAGTCTTTAACCTTCTTATTATGCTTGATGTAATATCGAATTTATACTTAGAAACTGTTTTTTTTTTTTAGTTTTCTGAGATCACAAGTTTGTTATAGTGTACCCCAGGGGTGGGGTACAGTTTAACAGCCATTGGGGTACACTCTACACTGTAACAGTAGACTAAACAAACATCATACGTAATAAAATATGAAAAATAGAAAACATTTAACCTCAATAACATATTCTATAACATATTTTTGGTACCTACCTAATAAAAATCAAACACAAATCACTACATATTATAAAACAAAGACCCCCGCCACGTCTGTCTGTCTGTTTGCAATAAACTCAAAAACTACTGCACCGATTTTAATGCTGGTTTCGCCAATAAAGAGTGGTTTTCGAGGAAGGCTTCGACAGCGTCAAATTCATCTTTTTTTCACACTTATTACATGTTACACTGTACCCCGTTACACTATACCCCGTTACACTGTACCCCACACCATATTATTTTAAACAAAAAATCGTTAAAATTTGATAGGTAAGTTAGAAATTGCAAACTTTGTTTACTATTTAAACACCAAATAATTGAAGATTAAAGCCAATAAGAACAAAAATTCACTCTCTAAATTTTCTTCAAATTTTTAACGAAAATCATTCTTCCGTTCATCCAGTGAATTGTCGTTCGATGACAGATGATTATGATGTCTACGCATGAGACTGACAAAACACGTAAAGAGACACCATTGATAAATTAGAAAACGACAGAGTTAATCTTGACGTTACACTGTCCCCCACTTGACCCTACATTTAATTCTGATCAAACAACATGATTTTGATATATTTAAATTAGGAAAATTATGTCGCAAAATACCTATGTTTCTATATGTCAGTGGAAACTAAAGACAATTCCACAAAGCGATCTATTTAAAAAATTTCATGTTTTGTTTACGCAATGGATGGAGGACTTCGTGACCCACTCTTTAGTCGTGGCATTATATTCTCAAGTATAGTAAACCAACAATAATACCAAGAATTGCTACTTCTTAGAAAGAACCACATGTACTTATTTATAAAGGTTTTACGTAACATCAGTTTTATTCGCGACAAGGTCGATACGTAAATTACGTTTGTGGTTTTTAAATCTAAACTAGGACACTCATTTTTCTTAACATAATTTATGGCTTCAAATTTTATGCATTAGAATGAGAATTTCAAGACTTTAAAATAACCTTGCAAAAATTGAGACATAAATATCTATACATTCCATCGTTTGTGTCCTAATCAAAAGGTTACACCTATGGCCTCCCATGCCCCCCATGGGTATCTCTAAGCGGCCAATATGTGAGGCGCACGTGTATCCCCTTTTCGGGAGCTGAAATATAGCGACGTAGCGACTCTACCCTTGCATGAGAGGAAAAAAAAACGAAATTCTGAAGCGCTTTATTCACTGCACAGGCATTTGTTTTCCAGAAAATTGAGTTCACAGATCACAGAAAATTGGGTTAGTGTGACTTATGAAATATCAGGAATTTCTCAGTAGCAGCCACCGAGTCTGGATTTGAGCCCGCCGGTCGATGGCAATATGACATAATTTTTCGTTGTTAATATATTTGATTGTAAACGTGCTTTTGATTACATGGCACTTCAAAATAACTAGCTAAATGTGATACGATGTTAAGGCAAATTATACAATCAAAGGACATTGAGGTAGGAAGAAGAATCTATAAAATTTAGCTCAAAATTTGGGAATGTAAGTACCATAAACTTCGCAAACAAGTTTAAAAATCTAAAACCCGACTACGAATAAAATATTGGTTTTTGCTCTCCAAGACCTTTCATTTGATACCAAACATGTTATGATTATCTCAATTTAATATTTTTGAGGTAAGTTTTTGACATTTAATTTCCGTCATAAAAAGAATTTATAAAATTTATATAGCCTATGTCACCCGGGCTATTCTTACGAATCTATTGACACCTCATTTATTAAAATCCGTTCAGTATTTTAGGCGCTACGGTGGAACATACATACATACATACATACATACCTACATACATACATACATAGACTGCCAAAATCATTACCCTTCCTTTTGGCTTCGCCGTAGTCGGGTAAAAAATAATATATTGATTTATTGTTGACACTTGACAGGACTAAAGTACCTAAGGCGCCGAACTGAAAACATAAAATTCCTTTTAAAACCAAGCTTTGGTCAAAAACACAGTGTTTACATACAACATTCTTTGATGTAGATCCGTCGAGTGTTCGCAGAAGTAACACCAGTTGACCGCACGTATTTACTATGTTGTGGTAAATAATATCAATATCTCACTAATACTTCTTTATTTAGTGGTATACCTGTGACACGATCTTTGTTGAGAAAGTCAATTTACGAGGTTTTAATACACTTACCTAATTAATTGAAAAACCACAAATATACCTAAACTACATAGATGATATAATAAATATAAGCTATCAAAGTTACTATCTTATTTTTCGGAAATGTCATTCTTAAGAATCAGGGATTCTCAACCAATGGCGCACGTCTCACTTGGGGGGCATAGGATGGTCAAAGGGCGAGGTGCTCTAAATTTAAAATATAATATTACTGTAGCTTGAACTACCAATTTTCATGAAAACTAAAGATTTTCCAACTGTTAATGGTAAAAGCCTGGTTCTGCCATAGTTCAATTTGAACTTTTACAACCATACACTCGGTAAGTCTTAGGTTTTACTTCAAAGACGCGTGAAATGTTGGCGTCTTTGAGTAATCGGTGAATATACATAAAAAAAGATTCCGACGAATTGAGAACCGCTTTTTTTGTGGTCGGTTAATGAGATTTACCTTCTATCATCAGGTCAACCTAATAGCCTGAAAGAATACAACTATCGGTCCATAAGTACCTACGTATAAATAAGAAGAAATTTCCTTTCAACTCCTAACCGTTGCGTTGAGGAGTTGTACCTTGTATCATCATCGCATCCACATGAAATTATGATTATCAGACGCAATTACTTGAACAGCTTCCGAAAATATATAGAAAACGTAATCAGTGCCTATAAAATTTGAGAGTTGCCCTCGATTTCTAAGGGATCCCATCATCAGATCCTGACTTCGTGACAATGGAATCACCTCGGAAGTAAACCCTTTCAAACACAAATATAATTTTGAAAATTGGTTCACAATTGACGGAGATATGCGTGAACATACATAAAAATACAAACACACGAATAGAGAACCTCCTCCTTTTTGGAAGTCGGTTAAAAAGAAATGCTTCTGTGGTCAAAAATGATATCGCCAAAAAAAAAACGTTCTTGTTTTATTTTGTCTTGCATCATGAACATAGGAATTTAGGTACGTAATTAAACATAAGAAAAACTTAGTCACGAAAATTCTAAAACAATGAATAAAATTCTTGTACAGCCATCTACTGGTGGGTTTTTTACTATTTACGAAATGCAAGCGAATTGCATTTCGTCAATAGTAAATAGCAATTCGCTTGCATTTCGTAAATAGTAAATGTTTATAAAAAAAAGTTTAATAGGAACCTAGATAAATATCGTCTGTATCCGAATAACATAATTTTAAGTTGGTAATATGTTCGTATCGCGAATGATTTTGGTATTACGTTTGTATGGAGAATGTTCGTTCACCGGCCCCTTATGGGATAGTTCTCTGATCTCATGCACAATAGCTATTTATATTTTCAAACAAATAATATTTGCATATTTACCTGTGATTTGTTCAACATTTACCTGTGTCCCATCTCGAATTCTGGGCGATAAATATAATTAAAAAAAAACGAATTCGTGGGTCCTGACTGAGTGGGTGCTTTTAGAAGATCTAAAAAAATTGTTACGTGTGTATTCAGAAGCCTTAAAAAGTGGCAGTCTTACCGAGTGTCATCTACTATATCTAATACCTGAGTTGTGGAGGTCAGATAGGCAGTCGCTCCATGTAAAATACTGGTACATATTGTGTCGCATCAGGTTTTAGAATGGAAGCTGACTTTAACATAGCTGGGAAAAGACATATTATATCCTTAGGTCATTGATCCTAAATCACTACGATTTTTGTTTTTTTTAGTTTACATAATTAATTACAAAAACAGTACCGTAGCTAATAGCTTTAAACTTGACCGTAACATTAAACCATGACAAGATAATTGCTAAAACAAATAACACACTTTGATTACCAAGTAAAATTAGCATAATTATTTTTACCAACGAAAATAATCGTGACGCATTTAACAACAAGATAATACTATTTTTAGCTAGTACTAGGAATTTATCGTTTGGTCTTGAACTACTTTTTTCTAGCTTCAGAATCATGATTAAAGATAATTTTGATCAATAAAGTCAAAGTACCTAAATACAGGATGTAAGAGACAGTCCGCCAGAGACTGATGAGGAAAGACATTATTTCAAGAATGTTTTGGGACTACAATACATCTTGGTCTAACGTACACTTTACCTACCTAATAAGATTCACCCTCATGTGTTTTTTACACGACTGCCCCAAAAAAAAGAGTGTTATTTTTCCTTTGTTTTTTCCTTATTTTTAGCATTTTACACTTTTCCTCTACTGACTATACATCAACAAAACTTCACGTACAAAACCCCCGCCAACAAATAATTATTTAAGTATATGCGTACCTAGTGGAAACTCTAAATCATGATAAATTGTATGTCAATTGAAAGGAAATAGGCAATTTCATGTATCTCGATAAATAATGCGTCAGCTAGCTGTTGTCACTTATTAAAGAATACAGCGTGTTTAATTTACTAATTGTTAAGGAGTTCCACGTAGTAAGCAACGTGTAGCAAGTTACACGTAGTAAGCTACGCGTAGCCAGTTACACGTAGTAAGCTACGCGTAGCCAGTTACACGTAGTAAGCTACGCGTAGCCAATTCCACGTAGTAAGCTACGCGTAGCTATACTATTCCACGTAGTAAGCTACGCGTAGCCAGTTACACGTAGTAAGCTACGCGTAGCCAATTCCACGTAGTAAGCTACGCGTAGCTATACTATTCCACGTAGTAAGCTACGCCTAGCCAATTCCACGTAGTAATCGATCGGACTGGGTCAAAATAATATGATTCTGTTTAGTCCGTAAGTTAGATTATCGAAAAATATTGAATACGTGTTTTTTGTTTTATCAAATCAATAAAAAATGACGAAGATAAAACGCGTCAAAGATCTTGGAGTGGGGCTTGAAACGTCACTTGTGTCGTCAAAATGTACTATCATATGACGTCACACGAGTTTTCGAAGCACTGTATCGTCTTCATTTTAAGTTTACGTGAAAAAAGAAAAAATACGTGTCCAATAATTTTTGGAAATCTATCTGACGGACTTATTAGTTTTTTTTTTTGTCCGATCCCCTATTACACGTACTAAGCTACGCGCAGCCAGTTACACGTAGTAAGCTACGCGTAGCCAATTACACGTAGTAAGCTACGCGTAGCTAGTTACACGTAGTAAGCTACGCGTAGCTATACCGTTCCACGTAGTAAGCTACGCGTAGCCAATTCCACGTAGTAAGCTACGCGTAGTCAATTACACATAGTAAGCTACGCGCAGCCAGTTACACGTAGTAAGCTACGCGTAGCTAGTTACACGTAGTAAGCTACGCGCAGCCAGTTACACGTAGTAAGCTACGCGTAGCCAATTAAACGTAGTAAGCTACGCGCAGCCAGTTACACGTAGTAAGCTACGCGTAGCCAATTACACGTAGTAAGCTACGCGTAGCTAGTTACACGTAGTAAGCTACGCGTAGCTATACCGTTCCACGTAGTAAGCTACGCGTAGCCAATTCCACGTAGTAAGCTACGCGTAGCCAATTACACA
Organism: Diarsia mendica; assembly: GCA_949316265.1. Taxonomy (NCBI): domain Eukaryota; kingdom Metazoa; phylum Arthropoda; class Insecta; order Lepidoptera; family Noctuidae; genus Diarsia; species Diarsia mendica. The sequence continues at coordinate 11,200,654 of OX438892.1, forward strand.
TAGTAAGCTACGCGCAGCCAGTTACACGTAGTAAGCTACGCGTAGCTAGTTACACGTAGTAAGCTACGCGCAGCCAGTTACACGTAGTAAGCTACGCGTAGCCAATTAAACGTAGTAAGCTACGCGCAGCCAGTTACACGTGGTAAGCTACGCGTAGCCAATTACACGTAGTAAGCTACGCGCAGCCAGTTACACGTAGTAAGCTACGCGTAGCCAATTACACGTAGTAAGCTACGCGCAGCCAGTTACACGTAGTAAGCTACGCGTAGCTAGTTACACGTAGTAAGCTACGCGCAGCCAGTTACACGTAGTAAGCTACGCGTAGCCAATTACATGTAGTAAGCTACGCTGCGCCTCTCACAACTGCACTCGTCTCCACTTTGGTCCAGGCCTAGAGTTATGTATGTATGTTTTTTGTCATTGTACAACACCCTGTTCATTCCATATTTATAACACTCAATGGCCATGACAAAGACAAACGTGATGACCGTAGTATTTGATGGCGCATCACGTTTATATTCGTTTTATTTATATAAACGAGCTATTTAAATAGACATATCACTGGTTATTTCTGTTTCAAAATATTAGTACCTAAGTATCTCTAGGATGATAATTATGGGAAACACTCTTTTTTTTGGGGCAGTCGTGTAAAAAACGAGGTGTCTGATTAGATGACAAATAATAGAGTATTACGAAAGAAGAAGACACACTGTGCCGACCCCAATTAAATTGGGATTAGAGCAGGAGAATGAGGATGAGCCCAGCTAGCACTAGTGGCCCCAATTTACGTGTCACACACCGAATTTGGGCAGCCTGCAGGAAGAATGATGAAAACTTGAAGTCTTGTGACAACTGGCAGTGGGCCTGGCTATAGTTATGGCCAACTGCCCCTCACAGGGAGGAAGTACCTATGTGTACCAGCTGTGGGAACGTCCGTTAGAGGTTATGCAAATTGAAAGTTTTACGGTTTATTGCAATTTGCCAGCCAGTGTTAAGCTGTATGATGACTAAAATAAAAATTAACATAATAGGGATGTTAGCAAAAAAAATCTGATTAGTCCGTCAGATAGATTTACAAAAAATATTGGACACATATTTTTTTACCCACGACGGAACGGAGACTGTATACGCGTTTGGGGTGAGAGGATGTTTGTTTTTTTGTGCAAATACATGTTGCCATTTTTCTTCAAAACTACTAGTCCGATTTTGATGCAGTTTTCAGTTATGGGTTCGGGTTTGATTGGTGCATGTTCTTAGACAGGTGTTACGGTGACAACTCACCAGGGGCGCTGCAGCAAACATTTTTTGTGCAAATCAAAGTTGCCATTTTTCTCCAAAACTACAAGTCCGATTTTGATTCAGTTTTCAGTTATGGGTTTAGTTTTGATTGGTGCATGTTCTTAGATAAAAAAAATAAAAGTAAAAAGTTTAAAATAAAAAGCAAAATTAAAAATTTTGAAAAAACCCACGCCGGTTAAAAATTAGTTGCAAAAAGGATAAAATAAAGTAAAACACCCGCCTTAAAAAAATCCAAGAATGTCCGTCGGGAGCTGAACATTGCAAAACTAGTTCATTTAATGGCAGCCCCCGACGGACATGCTTTTTCTTTTTTCACGTAAACAAACAATGAAGACGATACAGTGCTTTGAATACTCGTGTGACGTCATATTCTAAGACATTAGTATGACATTTCTTAGCGAGCAGTGACGTCACAACCTGAACTCAAATCTTTGACGCGTTTTATCTTCGTCATTTTTTATTGATTTGATAAAACAAAAAATACGTACTTATCCAATATTTTTCGATAATCTAACAGATAGACTAATTAGAATCATATTTTTTCAGTCAGTCAGTAAACTTCCTTAGTAACGGATAATTACAAAAATCGTTAGAAAAACTGAATTTTGCGGGCTACGCTATCGCTTCCCCCTTAATTTGGTGAATGAATAAAACAAACAAGTATTTAGCTAAAGCATTTTGTTGCATAAAACAAATTGGTGAAACTTAGTACCATAGTAAAAACAATTTCCTAGTTCTAAAATTAAAACAGCGAAATCGTCCCTCGCCACGCTGTAGTAGAGATTAAAAAAATACTCTTAATTCTATAAGTCTTAGTTTTTATCCACGACAATACCTAGCGTTTTTATATTAATTTAAAATAGAATTGTTAACAAGTAAAACCATCCATAAATAGGTACTTAATTTTTGAAGATTTTCGTCTGGTTTTGGTATTATTTTCATTTTAATTCATAAAATTCTCCTCAAATCAGTGGTAATAATAAACATCGAGTAATCTGTGGTAGTGCTACCACTAATGTACGTGTGGTTATAGGTACCCTAATGATGTGATCTGTTGATTTGCAAATAAATAAAATTAAAGTGTCTCTTTGCAATTTCAGAATAACAGTATTTTATCTACCCAAATATCATAAACCCTCTCTAATGCGTTCAAAAACCATAGGCAATGACCAGCATTACCAACCAGCAGAAATTAACAGAACTGTAATGAGCTCATAACCTACTGAAAACAGTAGGTTATGAGTTTTAAATTTGGAACAGGTGTCAAATTCAAGTGAGTGTGCTATTCTAGTATCTACATTAAGGACGCATTTACGATTGATAATTCAAATCATTACTTTTTTAAACAAAAGTATGTTTATTAAATACAATGCTTTGTATTTTTAAAATGTTTTTGCTACTTATTGTAGATAGATGTGCAAGGTACAATTCTTAACTATAAATATAATTTTAGATATGTCAGATATGTCAGATGATAAGTAATGATTTGACTTATCAATCGTAAATGCGTCCTTAAAACAGATACCTATCGATACGAAACCCCAATTCAGTATGATTTTAATTATAAATCGCACGACATTTTGATCTCGAGTGACACAAGAATAGTGACTTTGTTTGTTTGCTTAAGATTAAAAAAAAATGACAGATATCCGAAACGCCGCCATTTCGAGCTGTCATTTGTTCGTTAGCTTTTTATTTCCAGATAGGAGTAGAACAATTTTCTGATAAGTTCTTTATTTCTGTCGAAAATGAAATGAGTGATAGTGACTCAGAAAGTAACATGAACACTCCGCCAGATATCGTAAATGCAGCGACGAATGCAACTACGTAAATGCAGCGACGAATGCAACTAATAACCTGTTCATTTTTTATTGCATTACACTGGTAACAATGCTGGTCATTTCCCTATGGTTCCTGAGCCCATCATGGAGCCCTTATGATATTCGGGTAGATAAATTAGTGTATGCAACTATACATAATTAGGCATTACAACACTCGTGTGATGCTATTAAGAAACTCGCCTTCGGCTCGTTTCTTAAACCCACACTTGTGTTGTAATGCCCTTCATTATGCACAGTCGCATAAACTACTATTACTGAACGCATAAATGAAAGTATATATGGTATACCTCAAACACTGTTTTAAGCTTTCACGGTTCATAACTATATTTAAAATGTCACTTACGGGATATCTTCCGTGATTATCATACATTTAAAACGTTTGTGTGTTTTGTTTTTGTTGTTTCATTGTTTGTTTGTTTGTTTGTGTGTGTGTTGTTTGTTGCGTTTTGTTGTTTGTTGTTGTTGTTTTGTTTGTGTTTTGTTTTGTTTATCATGTGTTTTTTTGTTTATGTTTGTTTGTTTCGTGTGTTTGTTTTTTCCATCCACCCGCATTCTCCAGTTAACCCGCGATCATGGCGCTTGCAACAGCGTCGAAATATCGGGAACTCAAAACATATGATAATCACGGAAGATATCCCGTAAGTGACATTTTAAATAAGGTATACCTACTTAATTATAACAGTTTTAAAAAAAACTTTCTTTTTTTTGCTGCTAATCTCCGAAACAGCTGGATCGATTGTAACAAGAGACTTTTACAGGCAGATAGCTGATTTTATCAGAAGTTAAAAGTTATTAAGTTAAGTTATTTTTTCAGATTGTAGAAAAAGGATAAGGTATTCGTGAAAATATATTGTAAACAAAGTCCGATTCAAATAGGGACATAATATTTTTTTATTAATAACTTCACGCGGACGAAGGTTCAGCTAAAAACACTTTGAACTATATAACTAGGTAATAGCCACAGGAAAAGATTAACTGCAAGTCTGCAACTACCTTTTACCTCATCATTCTTTGCGCAGCATTTCCCAAGATGGTGACATAAGTTGGATTTTAAGATTGTTGTAATGTTTGTTGGTTTAGTTACCTAAACTACGCTAGTAATATATTATCTGTCTGTCTTTGTGCTCTTCTATTCTTTTTATGTATTTTCCTTTTTTTGTATTTTGTGTGTACATAAATAAATAATAATAAATAAATCTGTGCCTAAACCATTGCTTTATGGTTCAGTTAAGTACCGAACAAAAAATTGCTATTTCGAAGTAATTTTTTTATTGGTTCCGTGAGGTGGTGTACCTGCCTGATGATACTTTGTTGTTGCTTCCGGAGACCCTTGATATTGTTAACAAAATCCGATTCAAATAGGGAAGTAATATTTTTATAATAATTTCACACGTGCGAAGGTCGCAAGCAACAGCTAGTAAATAAATAAAAACGTTTATTTCAAGGGAGCAAAATCAAAATCCGATCAGTATCCTTTATAATAAAAGTAGTATGTTTTCTCCTTTTATTAGCAGCTATCTATCTGCCAGGAAAACTACTTGGTTCCGTTAAAATCAGTTCAGCCATTTCGGACATTGGCCGGATCAAACAACCAAACAGACGGACAAAAAAGTAAAAATAAATGTTTTTATAACACATTTGCTCGTAAAGGGCCTCTTATTTCACCAATTTCAATATCGTAATGTATGTCATTACGTACTTGTGCGTAATCGTAAAGTAAAACGCACGAGTTTCTTTCTTTCACGTACGGTTTATCATGCTCCGTCTAAAACCAACGGTACTTTTTTAAATCTTAAGTAAAAAAACCGGCCAAGTGCGAGTCGGACTCGCGCACCGAGGGTTCCGTAAAAAAAATATATTTTGTGATGTAACTAAAAATTTATGGTTTTCGTAATTTTTCCTTTATCTATGCTATAAGACGTTGCTTCGTACCAAATTTCAAGATTCTGAGTTCACGGGAAGCACCCTGTAGGTTTTGATTCCCTTGCAAGTGTCGAAAATTTGCGGCATAAACGGCTGTATCTTTTGATTGCGTTGGCTTAGAAGTTTGATTTTTTCACAGCTTCAAGGGACAGTAGACCTGAGTAATTGATATAAATTTCAGCTTCATACCTCCACGCGTTCCTGAGAAAAAGGGTCTTGACAGACGGACGGACGGACGGACAGACGGACAACAAAGTGATCCTATAAGGGTTCCGTTTTTTCCTTTTGAGGTACGGAACCCTAAAAAGCAAAGAAAGCAAATCAAAAAGTTTTTATGTCAGAAAAGTGGTCAATATTTTATGAATAAAATTAACTTTGGGAGATAAAATATAAAAAATAAACATTTAATTCTTTAATTTAATTCATTTTGACAGTAAATTACATCTGTAACAGAAACAAAAAAATATTAATTTACTTTAGTAATACTGGCTGTTTTTGTACCGTTGCCTTAAAAAAAAAGCACTGATGCCCGCGCATCGCTAATTTGTGAACAAATAAAAATTATTCCGCGCGCTTTTTCTTTTCGCTGTATTGTTTTTATTTGAAAATGTCGTCAAGTAATGATGAATTTATTAATTCGACACCGCCAGATGTCTCAGAGGCCGCGAAAAAGGCTACTCTAAGCCTATTGCCCGAAAAATCAACCGATAGATACTTACAAGCGTATCAAAATTTCATGTTATGGAAATATAATTATTATTAATATTTTATCTATCCAAATATCATAAACCCTCTATATTGCGTTCAAAAACCATAGGCAATGACCAGCATTACCAACCAGCAGAAATTAACAGAACTGTAATGAGCTCATTAACCTACTGAAAACAGTAGGTTATGAGTTTAAATTTGGAACAGGTGTCAAATTCAAGTGAGTGTGCTATTCTAGTATCTACAATAAAACAGATACCTATCGATACGAAACCCCAATTCAGTATGATTTTAATTATAAATCGCACGAAATTTTGATCTCGAGTGACACAAGAATAGTGACTTTGTTCGTTTGCCTATGATTTAAAAAAAATGACAGATATCCGAAACGCCGCCATTTCGAGCTGTCATTTGTTCGTTAGCTTTTTATTCCCTTTCATTGAGTAGACAAATTTTCTGATAAGTTCTTTATTTCTGTCGAAAATGAGTGATAGTGACTCAGAAATTAACATGAACACTCCGCCAGATATCGTAAATGCAGCTACGAATGCAACTAATAACCTGTTTATTTTTTATTGCATTACACTGGTAACAATGCTGGTCATGGTTCCCTATGGTTCCTGAGCCCATCATAGGGCCCTTATGATATTCGGGTAGATAAATTAGTGTATGCAACTATACATAATTAGGCATTATGCACAGTCGCATAAACTACTATTATTTCCTCGCAAATGTGTTATAAAACGTCGTATGACATACGTGCGCTTTGATAATTACAGCCTCTGCTCTCTTGTAGCCCTCGCCTACGGCTCGGGCTAGCAATATCGCCTCGGCTGTAATTTTCAACTTACCGCACTTATATCATAATGTACTATTAAAACACTTTTATTTTAATTATTTGTAATTTCCGCAAAATTTCAAGTATTAGTTTACCAGCCTTCCTCTCCTCGGTCTACGGTACCGAAAAATTAACCAGGAATATTCTTTTCAACACACTTGCTCATAAAGTGGCTATAATTTCACCGCAATTAGGCACGTAATGACACCTATAATCAAACTGTGACTTTTTCATTGCTATTATTCACTAGTGAGTTATAGGTTTTTTTTTAAATTTTATTGGTTGAGTTGCTATGTTCATAAAAAAGTTTCGATACAAAAAAGATCGTGTTCAATAGTAAAAATAAATTAATGTACCTAGTGCTTCCCCATTTCATGCAACTTTGAATTTAAATAGATAATTTCAACTAATACGTTTTTAATAAATGAATCTTTCACTCAAATAATATAACTTTTGTTTTCTCTGTAATAAAGAAAAAAAAAAACCCATTTTGTCCGTGGCTAAAACTCTATCCGCGAAAAGTCAAAAGTATAAAAATCACATTCTTTTAGTCTATGGGCGATCGTCATTGTTACAGTAGTGGCGCCACTGGTCAAACTTAGTACATTTATTTTAGTTCCGTGTTTTCCCGCCTGCATAGATATCTTGGTAGAACTGTAGATGCGCGCGCATTAATTTTTCCCACTATTGTAAAAAAAAAACAGAACTTGTTTTAACTGTTGAAGTTGGTAGAACTGTAGATGCGCGCGCATAAATTTTTCCCGCTATTGTGAAAAAAAAACGGAACTTGTTTTAACTGTTGAAGATGACTTTTTAGTATTATTTTCTTCACAAGTGTGTTGAAAAACGTCGTATGATACACGTGTGTATTGATGATTACCGTCCTCGGCTTTCTTAAGACCCTCACCTGACGGCTCGGGTCTCAATGGCGCCTCTGCGGTAATCACCAACGTTACACACTTGTACCATAATGTACTATTCTTCTTATACGGATTTACCCGACAACCTGTCCTTCCAGAGATGGTGGGACGAGCCTCTCTGCAGTATTGTACGTAATACCCTTTTAAACACGTCAATCAATGCAGTGGAGCGTGCTCGTCTGCTGGCTGTGGGGAAGTGGGAGTCGGGCTTGTGGCTTCAGGCATTCCCATCATCCACCATTGGCACTATGATGGATGACTCATCATTCCGGGTCGCTACAAGTCTCCGCTTAGGCTCACCTTGTGTTGCTCCGCATCTTTGACACTGCGGTGAAGCTGTCGACAGCCTCGGACACCATGGCCTGTCCTGCTACAGGAGTGCAGGTCGCTTTGGGCACGCCAGCATTAACGAAATTATTCGTCGAGCCCTCGCCAGCGCCGGTGTACCAGCGGTTTTAGAACTAACGGCTTGGTACATGACGATGGAAAGAGACCAGATGGCATGACGTTGGTGCCTTGGAAGATGGGTAGGCCTTTGGTGTGGGATGCAACCTGTGTCCACACCCTTGCGCCATCTCACGTTGCAAGCTCGGCGGGCTGTGCGGGCACTGCTGCTGCAGCTGCTGAGACCCTGAAGCGGCGCAAATATGGTAACCTCATTGGTAATTACAGTTTTGAGCCGTTTGGGGTCTAAACGATCGGGCCATGGGGTCCGAGTGCGCGTCTCCTTTTCAAGGAGATCTCTCGTCGTTTAGTCGACCCTTCGCGCGACCAGAGGGCTGGCTCTTTCTTTGGTCAAAGGATTAGCATTGCCATTCAACGTGGCAATGCTGTCAGTCTTCTGGGCACGTTCCCGGTTGTCAGCGATGCAAAGGAGTTCCAGGACGCCTAAGTGGTCGTTGTGTATATATATACACAACGACCACTTAGGTAAGGTAAGTACCTACTAACTTTTAATTTATAATTACTTTTTTGTTTTATTATGACAACTCCTGTATAAACTTTTATCCATTATTTGTAATGGATTTTACGTTTTCCTTAGTTTTTGTTTTTTGACAGACACACAGACAAACGGACAACAAAGTGGTCCTATAAGGGTTTTCCTTTTTGAGGTAGGTACGGAAATTGTCATGTTATAAAAATCCAAACTATTTTTTCACATTAAAAAGGGTAAATATAAATAAATAAATGAAATGACATCGATAAAAAATTACTCATCAATAGATAGATGTAATCAAATAAAAAACCAAGAATACGGATGTCTCGCAAGCGATCCGTAAACCGCAATCTTTGTCAAATTGTTTCGTCGCGCTCGCATTCGTGACCGACGATTTGCCTAACCACCCGCCATGCCAATCTGCCACCACTGTTCAAACATTCATGTCTTGTGCCAACTTTATTATCCAACGAAGGTTTTCTACGAATTTATGTTCTTTACATTTCAATTATTCAGTACTAAATTGTTAAATTAAAGAGACCTCAAACCGTGATGTTTGTCTAGCATAGTTTAGTTCCCGTTCTGAAAGCGGAAGTCGGTATTTGTTCCGGTGTCATTGCCCTTTTTGTGAGATCAGATACAATTCAATTAGTTAGACTGATATTTTCTGGTGTAACTATGACTGTTATTGACCGCCATTGTTGTACCCATAGATTTAACAATTAATTTAGTTTACAACAAAGTGTAGGTACAGAATAGAATAGAATAGAATAATAATTTATTTGTATAGAATGCAGGTGCTACAATAGTGGTGTTAGTTTTAGGTATATTCCCAGTACATTCTGCCTGTTGGCATACAAAAATTTACATGAAAAGTTTAAGTATGACATAAAATAAAACAAATATTACAAATCATCATTAAAAAAAAAAAACTTCGTACTTCACTCTATCTGTATAAGGTGAATGCAATAGACTTGTTTATCTATTTTATTTCGCTAGAACCTTATTCCGGCGCATTTTTTTCTCATCTAAGTAGTAGTCAAATATAATATAATATGTAAATACTTAAATATTACTAGCTTTGCAGGAAATACTTTAGGAGCTTAATTTAAAAATGAACATAATATAAATATTGACTTCGGGCATTCGCTCCGGGAAAACGGAAATGCCGTTTAACTAGTTTTCCTGTTAGAAAGACGCGACTGGCATTTCCATTATCATCAACGTCTAGGAATGTTGCTTTGGTTTTCAAACCCATTCTTTTGATGACGTTGGTAAACTTGAGATCTTATACCTACGCCTTTCATCAGAGTTTCAGGCAAGAATTTCCCAGTAGTAGAAACTTGAGATTACGTACATCCGGTACATCACACTTTCGAGTGGAATTCTAGAGGAAATCTCTTTATCTTATTTTTAACGCTATGGAAATTATGCATTGATCATTGTTGATTAATATTTATATATTCCTAATGATATTCCTACTCAATAATAATGAAGTTCAAGATCAATAAATTTAAATTCCTTGGTTAGAGAAGCTGTACTGGCGACACGTGATGAAAGTGCATTTACATTAACTTATCGCTGCACGTTTTAATCTGCTAGTTAAGTGGTTGATGCTAAGCTTGCTAATCGGCTTGACGTATTTTTTTTTGGCATCCCTCGCATTCGCCACCGACGTCCGACTTCTTGTACCCACTGCATGACGACTCTGGTCCCTCGGTCCTGATGCATTCCCATTTTAAACCACATAAAACAGGGGAGAAGTCAAAAACTGGGAGAGCTATATCCCAGTTTTTGACCGTGTTGTGATATTGCGAATTCTGTCGCTGAGCCAATACGCTACGCTCCACTGCCCTTAAACTTTGACGTCTTTACATTAGTTTAGATGGTGGAAAATGGTGGAAATTATTGGAAATAGCCAAAGGGATTATGACGAGTTGTAAACTCTTCATCATAATACCTGGATGACAGAGAAGCGAAGGAGTTCTATGATGACATTTTCATTGTTGTATGAGTATATGTAGGTACTTAGTTTCAGTCCTAATTAAGTTTTATTTTTTTGGTAGGTAGGTAATACATATTTAAGTAGTTTTTATATTTATTTTTCTTCTCCTAGAGAGGAGGCCTGAGTGCCTGCAGTGGGAACATTATACGCTGATGATGATATTTATTTAAGGTTGTTTAAAGTTTTTAGAGGATTCTATATCAAAGTAACGTCGTAACGTAAATAGATAGATACCTACTTACTTCGTTACTACTAAACCTCAGAAGATGTTATTTACCACATGTAAATACAAAACAACTATCACTTAGCTACTTAACGCATCCTTCCTTAGTGGTAACTAAGTGCAACTTACTACCTGGCCAGCATGCTTCAACGGTCTTCGAGTGGAAATTTTCGCGCGGCCCACTTCCAGATGTGCGTTGTACATTTTATACCCATCTATGTGAACTAGTCTGCTGGTTCCAACACTATCACACGACACACACCTAATCTGGCTGTTAAAGGATTTAATTCGCAATTCGTTGAAGGTTTGATTACGAAAATTAGAATTGGGCAGGTTTATTTAGCAATACAAGTAAAGTCGTATTTTTTTTTGTTTGAATTTAATATTTTTTTACGCGGAAGTTGGAACAAAGAGTGTCATTCTCTTCCTACATGTACCTATAACACACCTACTGACAGTAATAAGGTAAATAAGAACCGTGTCTTTCCCATTTATCATTTTAAAGTTATTACGGTGAAATAGATTCCTTTTAGTTAAGGCTGGTCCAGTTCTACTTTTGAGCCTATTGAGATACATTTCGTTTCCTCTTATTGAATAGGCATGTCATGAATAATAATTTTTAAACACCTGACTGAAAGTCGAGCACAAACATCGAGATATATTGTACTTATATCTCGATGAGCACAAAACTGTTTATTTGTAAGTATAATTACCACCTTTTTGCACGGAAAAATATCTTCCATCGACCATGATGGCTTGCCTGGATTTGCTTGCCTACCTATTATAGACTCGTGAGCAAGATGAGACTACAGAGATTACATAAATATTCGTTAATTACAATAGTTAGTGACAGTTACAGCTTGTTCTACTACCTAGTTCATCTTTAAATCACTGTTAATTGAGGCGAAGGATGCTCACAAATCAAAACAAAAACAAACAAATCTTAAATGTTATTGCTGATTGTTGTGGCGGCGCTAACAATTAAAAGCGATGTATGAATGTTTATGCCAAAACGTATGTTTATCAAACGAAATGTTACCAAAACACCACAAAATTACATTATTTTCGAAGTGTCTATAATGTAGTTGATTGTTATAACTTTGGCTTCATAATCCAATTTAGACGGAGAAACCCGAGTTACGGCGATCACACATAATTGTAGGAATGTTCAAAATAAATAAAACAAAAGGTAAGCACCCACCTCTGATAGAAAGCGGCACATTGGAAGGTTTCTTCAACAGAGGTGACCATTCGGATGCAGATACGCCCTGCTTATCCAATGACACTGAATCTAATGAACATCTTTTCAATAGAACTTTAGAAAACAAGGTGTTTAACATTTTACTTTTAATTTTCTAATAATTAAACCGCACTGGCTGGAATTTGGGACGCGTTCCTTTGTTAAACGTGAAATGTCACATTTGAAATGTACACTACACTAGAGCAAGTCGCGTGGAGTACTGGCCATATACACTTGTACTGTTCCTCTATGCAATTAATAAATTAAAATTAATGTGTGTTATACTGATAACATGAAAGTACTTATTAACTGTAGATATGGGGCTATTCCCACGACCCCATTTACTAATAATTGTTGTTTTGTCTTAATAATTTTTAATTGTATGTAATGAGACCGAATGATGATGGATGTACAAAATAGACAAACGTATTTTAAAATTCTTAAAGTTTTTTTTCCGTCATGTTATAAATGCAAAAAAGACGATAATTAGTCATGTAGGTATCTAGGCCGAGGCCTTAAATTAAATGTTACGGAATATTAAATAAGGACTACTAATACAACCCTGAATTGTAGCACATCTTCTCAAGTTCGATACAAAAGTAAAATATACTGCTATCTGTTATTTGACCTTTCTTTATTAAAAACACTTACAGTATGGGTTTTAGCTAAAACACGTACCTACCTACATCTATTCCAAAACTAAAAACGTGGAGAATAACCCTTTAATACATTGCTAACTTATGTTTACTATTGTTGTTACGGAAAAATACTATTCCCTATCGCTTGTAAACAAACAATCGGGATAAACTTGACATAGATAATAGTAAGATAGCTGTGATTAGCGTTATCTACAGCAAACACCTTTGGCGTAATGACTGTGACAAAGTTGTACTCCTTCAATAAGTTCATGGGTTCAAACAATGAACTCTGCGTTGTGGAATATTTCCGATCTCGACCATTTGAATAAATTAGTCTTTGCCTTATCTACATTCCTCTGACTTCGACGGCAACCTAGAATAAGCGTGTACAATTGCATATAATTATACCTTACCACTTTAGAGTAAAATATAGCACACTATTTAATTTATCTAATTGAATCGAATAAGTATTCTAAACATATTATTATTGCAGATATTCTTATCTGCAACAATTCACTTCTAGGTTGATCGTTTTCCTTCTTTATTTTCTTTTAATTTCATTTGCAACAACAGGAGCACCGCAGGGATCTTTAAAGTGTGAAATAAATTAATCCGTTTGCTTACATATTCAGTAACCATAATACCCTGAAAACTAAAAACCCTTTAAAATGCAATCCATCATCATATTCATTTTAAAAGAAAACGGATCTCTACTAAAACAATTCAAGGGCAACACGATCCGCAAACATAGTTTGCAAAAATTACGATGACTGCTACAGCAAACTATTTTAAAGAATCATTCTATGGAAAAATAGCATTACAAATATAGACCAATTTGCAAATCAAACATGACAACTAGGTATCTAGATCCAACAGACAAAGGTAGGACATTGTTATATTATAATATTCAGCCGTCAGCTGCACACTTGCTTGTAGCTATGAAGATAATATTTTGTATTTTAATCCTTATTTCTTTAAGTTATGGACAAGATAGACAAGCAGTCATGATTGTTGACGTCATTCAATCTGCTGGTAGACCAGCTTCGGTGATAGCTAAACTCTGTTGGAGCCCTAGTAAGTAACTCTTTATTACCAAATTTTATATTTTGTGGTTATCATCTTAGTGAAAGACGTAGCTTCATGTAAAACACTGATATTCAGCTGCATCCGGTTTAACTGGAAGCCGACCCCAACATAGTTGAGAAAAGAGTAGGTAGATGATAATGATCTTAGTGAAACTTGAATTATATATTGCAAGTGGTAATGAATTCAATGTTCCAGCTAAAATTATTCAACTGCATTCTATTCTTACAAAAGAATACATTCAATTCAGCGCTGGAGATGTTATCAACGGTGATAACGCTCAGTTTTATGATGAGGAACAAAATATTGTGTTCTTGGCTGATCTGGACTGTCCTGATATTGATGCTTACTTTCAAAAGGTAAGACCAAAACCATCACTTTTAATAAAATAAAGGATTTATTTTATTAAATGTGATGGTTTTACAGAATGTTGTCGTACGATGTCTTCAGTGTTCCTAATTTATTTTGTACGTCTGAACAGTGTTTGTAATCGTTGCACTGTTTAATATGTTCATAGCATATTTCTGGCTTCATTTTCTTTTCATACCATTTCATTAATTCGTGTTTTGTATTAAATAGAACCACTTTCGAAACTTCTTCCGAGCACCATTTCGATGGATACTTTTTGGAGATTCTGGCAATAACAACGAAGACATTGTTCCGGAGGCTGTGGCTAACATAAGCATGCTACTCGACTCAGAAGTATTGGTACTACGGAGCGTTGACGATACCTACGAAATGCACTACAGTAAGTGTCTTCATAACGATTTAATTTAGGATGTTGTGCGGGTAACGATAATTATGTAGATTTCAAATGTTCTTGGTCTAATTTCCACTCCTTTGTTTGTCGTTATTATTCCATTATTAGCAAGGTAGTTTGATCACACACGAAAATGGTTAATTCTACTTTCTTATGCTTAGCTACAGATGTTTAATTTTTACAATGGCTTCAATAATGTCATTATCTTTGCCTGGTTCACAAACCTAGAATCACATTTTTCAATTACCTACTTTACCAATTTTGTTCCAGTTTACAAGATAGGCCCCAACACCACTTGGAACACCGAATACTATGGGACTTGGGATTCAAAAAACAGAATCCAAAAATCTCCCAGATTCATTGAACCGACATCTTTGCGTCGCCTCGACATTGACGGATATGAAATCAGTATCTGTTACGTACTAACAAATAACAAGAGCGTCGATCATTTATCTGATGGCCTGTAAGTGTTACACCGTTAGATAGTTATGCAGACAATTCATTAGAAAAAGTAATATCTTATTAGATCTACGAGCAAAAAAAGTAGCGGTTTGTCAACCAATCGGTTTGTCTTCTTCAAAGATTGTGAAGTAGCACAAACCGCAGTAACAAATGTAACAGTACCTAGACATAAAAAATGTATTTAAATATATTTTTCCTCTATTATAAAGTTACATTAGACAAGTCTGGGAATTTGGCTACAAAATTCTGCGCCGAAAAAAGCCCAAGTTCATTACCCGGCGAAACTGTTCGCGAGATATTTTTTAATAACTTTATACTAACTACAGTTACTCAACCATTGCAGAGACGATCACATTGACACGATAACAAAAGTGAGTTTCCCCACAACCAACCATTTGCTGGATTTCCTTAATGCTAAAAGGAAATATATTTTTGCTAACACATGGGGCTACCGGGTCAATGGCACTTGGAACGGAATGACTGGCTACCTAGTTAGGGGTGAAGTAGAGGTTGGAGGTAGGTTACCAATTAATGTTTATTTTGACGCACCATCTAAACATAAGAAACGAATCGCTGCAACTGTTCGTCACTGAAAAAAACTCAACAATCACCTATCTGAAGACTGAGATAGTGTAAATGTAACGACGACAATTATTGTCTGTTTCGTCGACAAACATGACGGTCTTGTCACATCCCGTTGAGGACATAATAAGAAACACACAAACAACAACATCACAAACTGAACAGAAATAACATCATGCTAGTCACCAATTTACTTTGCATTGTAAGCAATTGATTGATTAGCTAATCATTGTAACGGTCTCCGAGCGAAGTTTTTTTGGCAGTGGGTATTTACGGAACGCAAGAATTATGAATGACCTTCTATTTAGAGCAATAGTGAGAATTCAATTCATTGTAAACCTCGATTTACGCAATCGGTGACAAGAAATCGATGACTCTATCAAAAACTGAGACTGGGTAGCAGTGAGAAAGTACCTTGTAGTAATAACCGTCAATACAAAAAGAACCAAGAAGAAGCCAAGCATTTGCATTTGCGAATCGCTATTGCAAATAGAATGTCACTCTGTCTAGGGCTCCAGCTCGGCTTCTTCTTTCTTATTCCGCTTGATTCCTACGCTTGATCACAAGAGTCTTAACTCACTTATAGCCTGTTCACGACCATTCCTTAACCAGTGTTAATTTTCCTCTTTGGTATTTTTTTTGGATCCCACAGGATCACCAATGTTCTTCACATTTGAACGTGTATCATTAGTAGACTACATCGCAAGTCCAACGCCAACTCGTTCTAAATTCGTATTTCAACAGCCAAAACTGTCGTACGAAAACAATTTGTTCTTACTCCCATTTAATACTACAGTCTGGTACTGCACCATAGCACTGATATTCATTATATACCTGGTGCTCCTAATGGTTACAAAGTGGGAGTGGACGAAGACTAAGCATACGATTGAAACGGTAAGCTCTTTTTTTTTTAAAAAAAAAACGTTGCCCCACACAAGGAATTTCTCCTGCATCGTGGGTACGTTTACAAACATTTAAACTCACATACACAAATACCCAGACCCGAAACAACTATCTGTACGTCATACAAATGTTTGATACGTGGGGGGCTTTGTAAATGCAATGTCCCTCATGCCTATAAAAGTCTCTTATTAACCGTCAATCTACTAAGTTCTTCAAAAAGACCTTCAAGAAGACTAGATTATTTATTTCGCACGCACCATAGCACTGATATTCATTATATACCTGGTGCTCCTAATGGTTACAAAGTGGGAGTGGACGAAGACTAAGCATACGATTGAAACGGTAAGCTCTTTTTTTTTTAAAAAAAAAACGTTGCCCCACACAAGGAATTTCACCTGCATCATGGGTGCGTTTACAAACATTTAAACTCACATACACAAATACCCAGCCCCGAAACAACTATCTGTACGTCATACAAATGTTTGATACGTGGGGGGCTTTGTAAATGCAATGTCCCTCATGCCTATAAAAGTCTCTTATTAACCGTCAATCTACTAAGTTCTTCAAAAAGACCTTCAAGAAGACTAGATTATTTATTTCGCACGTCTTGTAGGAACACTTCAATAGGAACACCGAACATTGTGTGAACAGTGGTTTTTTAGGGGTGCTAATTAAACCGGCTTCTTTTTAATAGCATTATTTGCATCTAAAAATCTAACTTGCCTTCTAAATTACTAAGTCAGCCACAATTAACGAGCATATAAAAATACTATCTTAGCCACAAGTTATCTTTTTTTATAGCCACTCTAAATACAACTCAGCATCGTGATTATTTTTTAGCATCTAAATTTGTATCATGAATTCAAACAGTAAACTTCTAAAATACTAATATATGTCATCAAAAAATATTCAATTAGCTTCTAATTTATTAACTCAGTACGTTTAAATTATAACTCATGCCACATTAACTGAGCATCAAAATTTAATTAAAATTGTCATCAAATATTATATTATAGCCACTAATAGTATGTATAAACTCCTGTCGTGTCATCGAAAGGCTTAAATATAGAAGTTCAGAGTACTTAATGACCTAAATATTGAAGTTCACAGTATCGAATGTCCTAAAGATCGATTTTATTTACATGTTGTGCTACAAAAGTTATCGACAGAATCGCGTCAGAACTTCATTTTTATCGGAAAACTAGACAATAAATTGTGAAAACATTTCTGCAAGCAACTCGGAAGTAGCGCTCGCCGGCCGCTGCCGCGGCACCGCTCGCTTCGCTCGCTCGGCTCGCGCGCGTTTGGTCACAGTTTTAACCTAACCTAACCTATTTCCCTCAGTTTACAATAACGAATCATACAATCTGCCTGTGACTAGTCAATTAGACAATGGTAAAAACATTTCTGTAACTAATAGGTATTTTTAACGTAAATATAATAATCTAAAGTGTATCAAAAGTTCACATTTCATGGCGCTCTCTGATTGGTGCAAATGGCCGGTCGCTGTCGTCTCGCGCGCTCGCGCCAAATCTTTCTGTTGCTATTTTCACGATAAAAGAATGTGATGTATTATTTTACATGCGAAGTTATAATAAATGATGTTGAATACGGTCGCTTCATTTATATTTTTTTGAGGGCCTTGTGTTGAAGCTGTAAAATGTAAAATGGTGGTGAGATATAAATTCCGTGGCTGAGTTAGTAAATTAGATGCCTATGATAACAAGGACAAGTTAATATAAATGTTGATCGTCACTTGATGCTTTCTATAGAATATTTAGTGGGCGTTGTAAAGAAGACGAATTAGTATAATAGAGGCTATATAATTTTCCCGTGGCTTAGTTATAAAATTAGAAGTTTGATCCTGTGGCCAATTAAAAAAACTGAGGCTCGTTTAATTATTTCTCGTTTTTTAGTAGGTTAGAATTCGACATGATACATAACTCTCCGCTCGCCGATGTCATCATATCCCCATGAGGATAGCACTAAAAAAAACTGCTCTATCTCTGAAGAGAGAAACGACGAAACTGTTTGTTTTACTTACTTTTTTAACCAGTTACCTAAGCTATTGACGCCTATATTAGCGACATCAAAGGTGCTCAAGGCCGTAATATATGTAGAGCAGTAAACAATGTCTAATAGTTTTTATTGTATTTTAAAACAGGCTGGTGGCCACAACTCCACATCAAAACCCCGTTTTCACACCCGTTTTTTGCGTACAATGTCTTTAGATATAGGTAGGTACCCATTACATCTAAAATATTTTCAATTAAATGTTTTCAGAGGGAAAAAGACTCTGGCGTACTAAGAGCCAATTTTGCTGATGTTATCATTTTAATATTTGGCGCCGCATGTCAACAAGGAAGTCCTTCTGAGCTGAAAGGTAATTTAACATTAAAAGTAATTTCATTCTTCTCCACAAAATCGTGATAGTATCTAAAATGCTTTGGAATTTATGCCTAATTAGTAAGAACATTCGAAATCTTGTTTCCTTATTTTTCTTTTCCAGGGTCCTTGGGTCGAGTGGTTATGCTGGTCCTATTCTTAGCGTTGATGTTCCTCTACACCTCCTATTCAGCCAACATCGTTGCTCTTCTCCAGTCCAGTTCATCTCATATCAAAACTCTGGAAGACTTACTGCATTCAAGGATCAAGTTCGGCGTTCATGATACCGTTTTCAACAGATACTATTTTTCAGTAATTTCTGCAGTCACTTTAACAAAGTCTTCCATATTATCCGCACTTGCACAATATTCTGACAAATAAATTTATTATTATTATTATTATTATTATTTGTCCCTGACGCTGAACTTGTTTTTCTTCAGACTGCAACTGAACCCGTACGGAAAGCAATCTATGAGAAGAAAGTAGCTCCACCTGGAACCACTCCTCGTTTCATGACTATGGATGAAGGTGTCATACAAATGCGGAAGGTTTATTCTAAAAATAATTTGTAGAAAGTACCTTAAATTCTTATCGCCAAAATAATTATCTAAGTAAGGTTTTCCTTTTCAGGGTTTATTTGCATTTCATATGGAAACTGGAGTCGGTTACAAGTTCGTTGGGAAATATTTCAATGAAGGGGAAAAGTGTGGCCTTAGAGAGATACAGTATTTGCAAGTGATTGATCCATGGTTAGCTGTTAGGAAGGACACTCCGTTCCGGGAAATGTTCAAAATTGGGTTATACAGTTTTTAATAATGAACGTCGACATCATTATACAAACTATTTTCTGGTTTAGTACCTTTACTGAATTCTCTGATCTTTACAGAACCAAACGTATTCAAGAACACGGACTGCAATATCGAGAAAATCGTCTGATGTACGAGAAACGGCCGAGATGCTCAGGAGGAGGATCCAACTTCGTCTCAGTCAGCATGGTTGACTGTTATCCAGCTGTACTCATATTGACCTACGGGGCTTTTGTTTCTTTGTTCTTACTTGCTTTAGAAATATTAGCGTACAAAAGAGAAAAACTCTTGGGCTGTTTAAAACACGAAAATTACCAGTAAAATAACACGACCTGTTTTAGTATTTGTGTAGACCTAAACGCACTTAATGAAGACTTATAATTGTTAGTTGAATCTAAGCTAAACCTACAGTTAACACAGAATCATGAATAATAAGTTCTCGTAAACGCTAAAGTGGTGGGACAGCCCTTATGATTAACAAGCTACCTGTGTATTATACCTAATTAACGAGGGGCATCAACAATTACAGGCATGGAAGTAATAGGCACGTAAATTATAGTTGCACAGTCTGATTCTTAGACATTAGAGTTCTTTGTCGCTTCATTGGATACTACTGTCTTCAATATGAAGATTTTAACGTTATTCATAAATATATTTTGCTTGAAATGTTGTGTTTCAATATCTAACCCAAATAATGAGCTGCAAATGATTGTTGATGTCGTCAAATCTTATGATAAACCTACGACGGTTACTGCAAAAGTATGCTGGGAATCTTGTAAGTACAGTAAAACTTTCCTTAAATGGCATTTTTGTTAACTTTTTATATAACGAAAAATACCTTTTAAATACAGCGACTACAGAAATAAAACTGGCAAGAATGTTGGCAAATCTGGAAAAGCCAGTTAGCGTTCGGTATTTGCGGGAAAACAAAACAATTCAGCAGCCTTATCCAAATAACCATCTGGTATTTATATTAGACATACATTGTGATGATGCTGAGTTTTTCCTCAAACAGGTATATATTCCTAAAAACTTTCCAGAATTTTAGTTACATACTTCACATGCTCCATCATTTCAAAAAAAATATTATTGTCAGGCTGGCGCAAACAAAATGTTTAGCAAGTCCTACAGATGGCTAGTTCTTGGTAATGCAATACAAGACAATGGTACCATTGCATCGGAATTTGAGTATCTAGGAATTTCTGTCGATTCTGAAGTTATAATAGCTCAAGAAAAAGAAAATAACGATATCGTATTACATACCAGTAAGTACACGATTAATCTGGTAACCAATGCTGATTGTGATTTTATTGAACAATGTTTTTGTATACCAGACGATAATTTGTTACAGTTTACAAATTAAGAGCCAACAATGAATGGAACACGGAATACTACGGGATTTGGTCTGCAGATTATGGTCTGAATAAATCAGAAGATATAATACTCTCAAATATGCTAAGACGTAAAGATTTTAAAGGAGAACCTTTGACCACATCTGTTGTTATTGGAGATAACAGAACCAAGACTGATTTACTTGGTTTGAGGTATGTCATAAATGTTACCTGTGTATAATATAATATATACACAATTTTACCTAAGAAGAAGTAGAAGTAAGTAAATTCTTACCTGGTCTACCAATAAACCTTATAAACATTTCATATTTCCAGAAACATCTTTGTAGACACCGCTTCAAAAAGCAGTTATCGTTGTATCGATCCCTTGTATGACTTTTTAAATGCATCCAGGGTAGTAATCTTTACTGATACTTGGGGCTACCCAACCAATGGTACATGGAATGGGATGATTGGAGACATCAAAAATGAGAGAGCGGATTTGTGTGGTTAGTAAGAGATTCAAATAATATTTAAGGTTCTTAGAAAGTGTTTGACGTCGGGGACAGGGCGATACGCCTGAAGCGATTATAAGATTTATAAGATCAGGGGTTATTTTCTTCTTGAAGCATAACACAATGTGATTCATCTAAAACAGAGAATCGACAATTAAATGTTCATGCTTTACTATTCTTCTTATACAAACTTAAATCGTCTTTTGCACTTTTAAATCCAAGCGAATTTTCACAAATATAACTGAGCTTTAAAAGAAATTATAAAAACAAACATTTGCAATCCACGTTACTTTTGGATTCGTAAGAAAATAAAAACACGTTTCCTTTTTACACACTCAAACGTCACTGTCAGTGTCAATGTCATCACAAAGCTTACATCTACCCCCCTCGATTTGCAAATTTTTACTTGAGTAAAATTTTGCTGCGGAATCTAAAAATCAACAAGCATAGGAATGAGCTTTGTGACATGATATAGTCCAATAGATCTTGTACCACGACCGGTATTTATTTTAAATACCGAATCCGATATTTTTTCTTCTATTTCAAAGGGACCAATTCTAATTTCATCCATCTTTTTTTTGTTTAGTTTGTTTCCATAGTCAACATATACCTTATCTCCTTTTTTAAATTCGTGTTGTAATCTATTCTTGGCAAATAATGTTTTATTATATTCGTGCGATTTTATTGATCTTTGGAGTGCTATTTTCCGGTCTCCTTCCAAGCTTTTTGTCAATAACTGTTTTTCAATACGCCTGAAGTGAAGTTGGGCAGGACATTTGGCTAGACGCGGAGATGGCCGATGGAGTAAAATTCTGACCAAATGGTGGCCAAGGTTGGGCGTGAACAACCAGGGCCGCCCTAAAGCGCGTTGGATGGACGATATCGTCAGGAGCTCGGGAAGTGGATGGATGAGAGACGCACAAAACAGAGAGGACTGGCAGAAGAAATGGAAATGGGAGGCCTATACCCAACAGTGAGTGATTACGGGCTGAAATGATACTAATTCTGCCCTTCTCCCAATTAACTTGAGTTACACCGCAGTCCTTGTATACTTCTTCATCATCTACGACTCCATCAGTCATGATCTCAGTTTTCAATATCGTCCTAGGCTGGTCATCGTTCACGCTATTTACCATTAGACATTACATTACAGAACAGAACTACAGACTTACTTCTCAATGTCGGTATAGTCAGGAGTATCTTACTGCTGCTATTGTTGCTATTCATTCATTGTAATTTAATTTTGACTGTGCTCACCAGGAATCGTGACATTCATGACAATGGAACGAATGCACATTTTGGAATACTTGACCATCCCGACGCCAGTTATAGCAAAGTTTGTATTTAGGCAGCCTCCTCTGTCGTATCAGAACAATCTGTTTTTTTTACCGTTCACGTCTAATGTGTGGATGTGTCTTGGAGCGTTCGTTCTTGTACTGAGTGCTATACTGTACATTAACACGAAATGGGACCGTATGAAATATGAAAAATATTACAAGGTAAGGATGCAAAAAAGAATTAATCATCCCAATTTTCTTGGGGTACCTTTAAGCAGTATGACTTCTTCAGCCATACTTATCGAATAATCGTCATCTCATGTACTACCTCTTTTATAGCCACGCAAAAAGACAATTTTTGAAAGACAACATTTGGTTTTATATTAATTAACATTTTAGGGAAAGCTGGACCAGACATGCTTGCCACCAACTTGGAGCGACATCACGATTTTTGTTCTTAGCGCTATATTTCAGCAAGGAAGCTCTAATGAGTTGAAAGGTTGGTTTACAAAACTATTAACTCTAGATAATTTTATATGTTAGTAAATACTTATTTTAAAGATGTGTTTTCTGTTTCAGGGACCCTCGGACGTCTAGTAATGTTTATCGTGTTTTTGGCTTTCGTTTTTCTATACACGTCCTACTCAGCCAACATAGTTGCGCTATTGCAGTCGACCTCGACTCAAATCCGAACACTTCCTGATTTGCTGAATTCGAAACTAGAACTCGGTGTTGAAGATGTGGCGTACAACAGATATTATTTTTCAGTAATTTCCTTTTAAACAGAAACCTATTCATCTAAGGGCGTTCGCTCACCTCCGATGCGATGCAAACGTGCGACTGATGCATGTACTTTAGAATAATAGTGGGCGAAGGTATAGAGCCAGTCACATTATAAAAAGTCACCCTTCGAGAGGGCCCTAACATCTTTTTGATCTCCTTTTACAGGCCGCTTATACTTCTAAAGATTCGATCAAAAAAGCAATCTTCGAAACCAAAGTAGCACCGAGGGGTACACCAAACTACATGAGCATTGAAGAAGGTATTAAGACCATGCAAAAGGTTGGTAACATTGTGATCCTCCTGCAGTAACCCAACCAATAGTCATCATCATCATCATCAACAGCCTATAATGTTCCCACTGCAGGGTGTATGAGTACTATGAGTAGGCCTCCTCTCTAGGAGAGGGGGGCCACCACGCGGGCCCAGTGCGGATTGGCAGATGTCACATGTCTTCGAATTTTTTGGTTCTAAGACATGCCGGTTTCCTCACGATGTTTTCCTTCACCGTTTTGAGAGCAGCGGTGATGAAATAAATTACACAAAGTAATGCGCCTGCCTGGGTTCGAACCCACGACCTACTGTTCGTAAGTCGGGGCCGACACCACCGAGCCACCGCTCACCAATAGTACCTAACCTTATTTTAACCATAATAAAGATCAGTGTCTAACATGAATCTGAGTTAAAAAATACTGCAATGTAATAATTGCAATTTTCCTTCACAGAGACCTTTTGCCTTCCATATGAACATAGGCATTGGTTACAGAATTCTGTCAGCGTTCTTTCAGGAGCATGAAAAATGTGGACTACAAGAAATCGATTATATTCAAAACAGCTTTCCTTGGCTGTGCAGTCGGAAGAACTCGCCGTTCGGGGAAATGTTTAAAGTCGGGTAGGTGGTATATAAGATAAGAGAACACGAAGATAGCTCGGTTACCTTTCGCTGTCGGTTTTTTGTTATTAGCCGACTGCTGAGATGAGGAGTAAAAGAGAAGTATGCAAGAACAAAACTGCATTGATGCACTGACCCCTAATAAATTGAGATAAGAGCAGGAGCTAATTTTGCAATAAAAAACCAAGAGCGTGTCGGGCCACGCTCAGTGTACTGTGTAGGGTTCCGTAGTAATAATTATTTTCTTGTTTGAAAAAAGATACGTTCAGGATAATATAATATAATTATGTAAACGACGTTAAAAAAAATGCTTGCGTACCTATACGATTATACTACAAACTTAGGCCAGAAATTATTTTGTACAACTTTTCGTCTTTTTTGTACAAAAACAAACTTAAAATGCCATGAAACATAGGTACCTTCTTTTAATATTTCAATGCGTAAGATAAATGATGAATAAGTAGTAAGCGAAGTATCATAAATCAAAGCAAATAACTGCTCAGGGGTGGTCACCATCACAAATTACTAAGGCCTACACCAGTTAACCCTTTTTATTATTACAGGTATATCAGGCTCCAAGAGCATGGCTTGACTGACAGGGAAAACCGATTAATTTATGCGAAGAAACCGGTATGCTCCGTGATGGGTTCGAGCTTCGACTCAGTCAATATGATGGATTTCTACCCAGTGTGTCTAATGCTGTTGTATGGAATGATCCTGGCTTTCGTCCTGCTTGGAGTCGAGATTTTGGTACATCGTCGGCTGAAGAAACGAAGCAATCAAAACGAGATTTAAATTAAATCAATTGTTAACTTAAAAAGTAATGCACTAATTCTTCAGCTAGCTTTTAGTGTTGGTTTGCTTTGAAACGGATTGGTACGTTCTACCTAAATATCTATGATGAAAATAGGTTCTAACATCCGTATTTATAGTCAAGTTAAAGTAATATAAGTAATATGTAGGTAATGACTTATTATTTATAGATACGGGTGTTAGTACCTAGATGATTGTGAAAAATTGGAACGCGTACACCTGTATTTAACTGTAACGTACTGTTTAAGATACGATTTTTTCTCTGTAGTTTAGTAATTCCGTATATAGAACTATCAAACGTTAGAATTCTTAGTTTTGTTTTCATTGACGGTTCTAACTTCGTTTAAATTCTTGCCCATTGGCATAAAAATATTTGCATTACTTAGTATTTAATTACTTAAGTCCAAGTAATTACTTTGACTTGACTATAAATACGGGGGGTAGAGTCGTAGACAAGGATTACCGAAAACAGTATTATTTTTATTTTCATGTTATTTATTAAAAATGTACACAAATGTTACGCTACCTATGCAAATCTGTCACATAATAAAGCTTCATTCCTCTCGATTTTTCCTTTAAAACAAAATAAAACACAGTTTATCCTACATAATTTTCCAAGTCTAGTCTAGATCCAACATTTCCGAGGCAGCCAGGCAGTCTGTCGCACCTACATAACTGCTCCGTTATAGGCTGTGAAACCGGTAATTACATGGGAATCGATTACCTCGACGCGCGACGGCTGGATCTCTCGGCGACTTGTCTGATGTACGGCAGGTGAAATAGCAATTAAGATAAACACCGGCCACTGCTCCATCTGCGGCGCGGAACTGGATTCCTGGTCAAGTTAACATGAATGATTTATATGTCAATAGCAGTTTGATAAGCTGTTGGTTGGTAGGTAATTTGATGGTCCTCGTAAATGGCGTTTTTGTAAGCTGGGTGGGTGTGATACCTTGGTATTTAGAGTAACATTTTCTTTGGAGCAATGTGCAATTTTTACAAGTGTTGAACGGACGACTTTGGAAGTGGAAGGAGAGAATAAGATTTCTTAACTCTAACTTAACTTCTATTATACTTTACAGTGTGAGAAATCATCAAATGACTCCTCCTGCTCAGAAGCTCCCGCCTGACTAAGAACCACCCATGTTCCTTAGATCCAGATGCCTTGAATGGCCTACAAAGATTAAACCCTTCGTCTGCCGGAACGTAGATCCACGCGATCCATAGTGACTTTTTAATTGTGTCTAGATACACCACACCTCCCTAACACCTGGTTTTATAGTGTTCTGCAGAAGGCGCGGCTAAAGGGGCACCGTAAAAACGACCTGTTTTTCGTCGCAGAGTTAGCCGTATTGCTACTTATTACAATTCCAAAAAAAATACAGTGTATAGTCAAATGTATAGGTAAAAGACTTATGCAAAAATATTTTCTAAATATAATCAAGAACCTCGAAAAAAAAAAACACAAAATCACACGAAAAAACTTTTTCGTCTCGAAATGCTCAATATTTTGAGTGACAACTGTTATTTTTTTTTTTACTATCAGAAAGGAAATTTAACCAACTAAAGACATATGTAAAAATATTTTAACATTACAGCGTATTTTTTTTTTAATAAATTAAATCTGCGAACTATCGTTGATTTTGGCAGTCACGAGCATCAAACGCATCGCCATTTTCAACCTTATTTGTTTAGGCGATGAGTTAAACGCGCGCTCAAGGTCGCGGGCAGCTTAAATCTAAAAAGTCAGCGTCCAGTTCCATAATTCTATAAATAAATAAATACAATATAGACTGTACAGTAGGTTATATCCTGTGAAGATATCAATCAGTTATCAATTTACATCAAACGAAAAAATATTCTAGATCTGAGATTTAATTCCAATTAAAGACAAATAGGAACCGATAAGATATGCAATTCAAAGTGTTCATTATTGTGATAATGAGTGATATCGAAAAATCACCGAAGTACGCCTGAGTCAGTCACAAAGGAATGTTTGTTTGTGCAAAATGTATTTCAAAATAGTGATATTTGTGCTTGCTTGTGTTGTTGGAAAAGCTGTTGGTGAGTTTCTAGCAGTTATTGTTATTTAATTATTTTCATAACTTTGTAGAGCAAGAGCTGATTTAGGTGTCTATTCTTATTAAAGACACAAAATTTAAGTAGACCGTCTTCTATAACGTGTGGTTAGGTATTGCCAAACCTGTTGTCAGAGTTTGTATGCTATATAGGTGCCTCTGTGACTTGGCTTAGGTTTGTTTCGGTTTTGTCTTAATGTAGAGTAAGTATGGGAGTTACGGGGATCAATGGATTCAACCAATCTGCATATAAGACAAAGTATTCCTAAGGGTGACATGTTTGCAATGTGACAAACCCTTCTTAATTCATAAAGATTAAAAAAAAACTAAGAGCTCATAATTTGTCGTGGATCTTAACGATCCAAGTTCTAACTAAAGCTATCTTTTTGTGAACGTCAGAATCGTAGGTCAGTCGTTGAATAACGCGTCTTATTCATTTGGAAATGTTTAAGGCTTTTTTTCTTCTCTGATCACAACTGGCGCAGACAGAGTTTAACATTGATAATGAAATGTGATTAATTTTTAGGCGACGGATTGCGATGCTACACTTGTGGCTTTTCGTCCGTGGACTCGGATCGAGACTGTCTCACAATAACCAATGATACTCGAACTGTGGACTGCCCCCACACTTATTGTACCATCTTGAGACAAGAGTTCCTGGTAAGTAGGTAGCTACCTATGATCAAATTATGATAGTCTTAACGTCTTACCTACCGTACTGAAACATTTTCCTGGTGCTAAGGTTCACTATCCGCGACCTATTTGATTGACTACCTATTGACTAGATAAAGGCAGCAGGAATCCACAGGATCATAGAAGCAAAAGACCGGCAGACGCACATCACGCACAGAGACGTAACATCGCTTTGGGGAAGCTTATGTCAAGCAGTGGACTCTTTCTAGCCGATTTAATGATGATGTTAGAGTACTTATTTTGAACTTAGATTGGCATCACTCGTACCTTCTGGACCTTCATAACTTCTGACTTGCATACTAGCATCAGACACGCCTAGTAAATTTTGTTTTTTTTAGGATCCAGTAGGCCAAGTGGCTAGTTTTACTCGTGGTTGCGAGGGCCAACCAGACTTCCTGAACCATGAAGTAACGGATTCTACCTTTAGAACGTTTTACAGAGCCTGTACAACGGAACTTTGCAATATCGGTAGGTACCAAAGTATAAATAGGTAATTGCCCCTATGTAGTTACCTAAATACCTACCTATATTTGGTTTTGCAGTACCTACCTACCTAACTACGTATACTCGTGCCTACGTAGGTAGGTACCTAACTAATAAAAATAGAAAAACTTAAAATTGCATTAAGTAAAAGCAATAGGTAGTCAATTCCAAAATTCATAGGAGTTTTCCTGCATAATCGAATTAGAAATTATATAAGAGATCCACATCAGGAATTTCTAGGCCATTGACACAGCACAAAAATTTAATGCAAAATACTTTGGAAGAATCATTTGGATTCAGGTGGCCCATTTTCAATCGACAATGTGGCGACGCTGCCGCTGACGTTTGAGGGATATCCATGTCCAGCAGTGGTCTTCTTACGACTGAAATGATGAAATAAGCAATCTGAAAATCATAATAGGTAGGTAATTATAGAGTAGGTATAAGTATAATAAATTAGTGACTTTATTTTACAGGCAACGGCATACAATCGGTAACCGGTGGCAACTTATCACCTACGCCTGAGTACAATGGAATGAATTTACTCGTGCCGGGTAGCGATGCAGCTAGTATTCAAATATGCCTTGCTATGTTACTTCTGAGCATTTTTGTTATAAATATTATATAACTTTTATTCTATACTTGCCAACTTGTCTTTCATTGAATTTCATTAGATCTGCCTACTCCGCTAATGTACGTTCAATATTTGGCCTTTCATGCTTTTATTGTAGCAGATTACGTCGCCTGGTTCGATGCGTTCATTCATGCATAAAATAATGCAATCTTTATTGTTCAAATTCAATTGTACCCTATCTGCCTTATTACAGAGGACAAAATTACAAACTTAGCTGTAGGTCCTGTAATCGTGTAATTGTAACCGTTGCCACGGCAACTGAGAAGCGTAAATAGTATGAATTTTAATATTATTCACAGCGGATGCTTTTTTGTTAGTGCAATATTTTTTGTGTAGTCCTCCTAAAATATGTGTTTTGACTTTTGAATCCAATGATCAGTGTTTTGAACTTTTGAACGTATCTCAATCATTTTGACAGTTTCCTGAGCGCAAAATGTCAGTCTTGAAACGTAATAGGTTATGTTGTCTATATTTAGTAAAAATGTAATTAGTAACATAAATTAATAGTTTTGTTGGTTTAAAACCAAATATGACCACTTCACCTACAAAAACGAAACATAAATTGTCACTGCGGAAACGTCTGTTTGTTAAGAAATCCCCAAAAGTTGGATGCGTCGTCGATACAGATTCCAACGACGAATTTGCACAGTCTTCATCTCGCCCGATCTCTCCCGCTGATCCCTTCCTAGCTGCGAGTGCTCATAGTGCGGACCATAGCTTAGAAGGCTCGCACCAACAAAACGCTTCAACAGAACCATTTTGTAACCACGTAAGTCATAAGGCGACCAATTCCCACCATGAAGACGACAGTAACCCGAAATGTTGCAGGACTTTCTTCAGACGGTCCCGTCCTAAAAGCCTCGTGGATCACCAAAATTCTAAAGATGAGGCACATTCTGTGACCGGTAGCCCAGAGAACAATTCCAACAGTATAAGTGACCAAACAATATGTTCTCAAACTAAATCTGAAGAAATACCCAAAGCTACAATAAAATTTCCAAAAAGTGAAGATATCAAGAAATTGTTTGAACATTCAGGATCATTTGAAGGGATCAAACAGACAAAGAATAAATTATTTGTTAAGAGATTATCAGCTGATCATTTGATATCAACTGAGTCTAAGCCTCTGTATCGTGCATCATCACCTGAGAGTGATCGGAGTAGCTCTTTAGACCGGAAAAGAAGGTAAGATATATTTATGTGTTTGTAAAGGTTGTTTTTTATCTATATTTCTTCATAATGGTGTTGGAATCTTTTCTGTTGTATTTTTGTAATTGTCTACACTAGGACCAAGTCGTCTATCGCAAGGTCATCTTCGCGTGCAGGGAGCACTGACAGCTTAGCTCGTAACTCGCTGCTTGCCGCACAGGTCCTGCGTCTCATACCCACAGAGGAGGCTCGAGAAAGGTTGTCTGTTATCTATGTTGTTATGTTGAATTAGAAATAGAAATTCATTGCTATTTACATTTTCTTGTAGAGAACACTTCTAGAGAGTACTTTAAATCTCAAATGCTTAATGTGAATAACTATTTCAGCTTGACTTTTAGTAACAAGAAGAAATATTGCCCATTGTAAAGTGAATTTTACATTTAATTTCAGGAACTATCTTCATGGGCGGCTAGCGTCTCAATCCCTTCTAGGAGCTGCAGAGTTAGAACATGTCTTCCCAGATAGAGAGGTCAAAATATTTGTAGGATCATGGAACATGAATGGACAACCACCTCCAAAGTAATATTGCTATGCAAATTTTAATTTTCATATATATTTTTTTCATGTGTGCTGTTTCTGCCAAAAACTACCAAGCCACATCATGAAGATATTTATTTTTATGTATTTAGAAGATATTGTGAGTTTAGTTATTTTGGCAGAACCAAGTCCTTTCTACTAATTTATTTATACATATATTCCACAGGGAATTGGCAGATTTTATATTCCCAAATCAAGTAACGCATGTCCCAGATATTTTTGCTATTGGGACACAAGAGTCATACTCCGAGCGTACTGAATGGGAAATAACTATTCAAGAAGTATTGGGACCATCGCATCTGTTGTTGCATTCTTATTATTTAGGTTAGTAACCGTTTGTTAACTCATTAGTGAACTGTGAATGATAAGGAGTATTTTCCGTGAAGTATCAATTAGGCATGGTTATAAACAGACAAGTACTTAACTATTTTTTTGTTTACATGACTTTGTTGGCACAAAAAGGAATTTACTATTGGAGATGGAATTTTCCACTGTAACTTTTTCTAATCTCAATCTCAACATAATTTTTTACTCTTTTTTGAGAAAAATCGAGATTTTTTTTGGATATTTCGCCTATTATTACTGCGTTTTTTTGTCTGCTTCCAATTTTATTTTTTTTATTACATAAACAGAAAAAATATAGAATCAAAACCTTTTCCTGTTTTTCCAGGTACAATACACTTAATGATATTTATAAGAAGAGACCTTATTTGGTTCTGTTCCCTCCCTGAAGACGCCAGTTTATCTGTGAGACCAGGAACAGCGTTCCGTACCAAAGGCGCCGTCGCTATATCATTCGCATTATTTGGCTCTACATTCTTATTCGTAACGGCCCATTTGACCGCGCATCAAGAAAAAGTCAAAGAACGAGTGTCTGATATCAAGAGGATAATTAGGTCTATCGATTTGCCAAAGAATTTGCCTTGTAGGCATAAAAGTAAAGGTATGTTATTGATTTTTTATCTTATTATAATGCACCAGTAGGGTAGGCGTTTTCATTCATAAACTTAAGCTAGATGGAGATATGTTGTCGTTTTGGCACACTTCCAAATAGAGCTTGGAAACACTGAATAGTTAGTAAATGGAACAAAATAGTCATGCATACATAAGTATGCTCTCATCATGGTCACTGATAATCTGGAATATGTTTAGTGGATACAGACCATCAACCATATGGCAATTGGAATTCCTACACCCACAAGGAATACCTACACTATAGTATTTCAGCAAAAGAAAAGGAATATCTTTAATGTTCCATGTGCTTATTTCTCCGTGGTTGAATCTCTCAATTTTAGTCAAGCTATTTTAGAAGATTTTTCTAGATCATTTTTAAGTTTTATCGAAAGTTCTAGCTTCTTGATTGGATCTTAAGCAGTCTAGTCTAGGTCAACGTATTTAATTACTGAATAAATATAAAGCGCAAATATGTATATCAATCACTTTCCTTCCGCCAAACGTAAGCAAAATGGCTTTACTGATATGCTATCAATTTCCTTTCTCATATCTTTGTTGTCACGTAGATGTATGACGCGTCCTATAGATTTTACTTAGGTATTTTAATCATTTTATTGAGTTTCTTGCCCATTCTTTTACATAGAGATCTACGCTTTGGAATTGGCAACTACACTACTGGCACAAGTTAAAATACCATGTGTAGAGTGAAGTCACAAGGTATTTTAACTTGTGCTTCGCTTTCTTTGTTTTTCTGATATCCAAAAGAGCTTGTAATGATCTAATTGAAATAAATTCTTTGAGTTTGAAAAGTGTATAGAAGAAATTACAAAGCCGCTTGTTTAAAAAGGCAGCAACTATTTCGCCCGAAATAAACGGATCATAGAAAGATTAGATAAGATAAAGTAGGAGTTAACTTGCTCTAAAATAGACCACGGTCGATATAACTACAGCATAGGTACCAGCAAGACTATAGCAACACTTCTTGTATTATATAGTGTACTAGCTTTTGCCCGCGACTTCGTTCTCGTAGAATAGTGACTTCCGGCAGATTTTTGGTTTATCTCGCGAAAAAAAAAAAAAAACTATCCTATGTCCTTTCTCAAGTTCCAAACTATGTCTGTACCAAATTTCACACAAATCGGTTCAGTAGTTTAGGCGTGAAGCAAAGACAGACAGACAGACAGAAAGACAGACAGACAGACAGAGACTTTCGCATTTATAATATTAGTTAAACACTACCATACCAAGACTATAGTATATTTATGACTTCTGGCTTCCTATAACCGTTGTCGCTAATACTAAGAAGAACTAGGTAAATGAATGCCTAAATACAAGTGCACTCTTGGATTTTTAATTCTAGGTTATTATCTACTTATTATTATCAAAAAACTATTTATCGTGTCCAGCATATTATGTTACTTGCACAAGTTGCACATCACAGGAGCTGATGGAGGCTGCTGAAAGTGCCTAACTCGTCATCGAATTCGGGGCCGACTCAATTTAAATTGTCATCGACACGCTAAAAAGAAGATCAAAAAACTAATGACTAGATTTGAATAAAATTCGGCAAAGATACTTTATAATCTGGATTAACACATAGAATACTTTTTATCCCGGTAGTAAGATCCCGTGGGACATTTACTGAACTCCACGCGGGCAAAGCCCTAGGTATAAGCTCGTAAATAATAAATATCGTGACTGTAATATTTTCAGATGTCACCAACAATT
The DNA here is from genome assembly GCA_949316265.1 of Diarsia mendica. NCBI lineage: Eukaryota > Metazoa > Arthropoda > Insecta > Lepidoptera > Noctuidae > Diarsia > Diarsia mendica. Next base: position 11,234,131 of record OX438892.1, read on the forward strand.
TCGACTACGTGTTCTGGTGCGGTGATCTCAACTTCAGATTGGGAGAACCAAGAGCTGCCGTGTTGCGGTGGATCGAGCAAACAAAAGTACGTTTTTTTCTTATTTATGGAAGCGCACAAACACTACTCGATTACAGCCGATTAGTATATGAGGCATATAGAATCAAAGATAGCTAAGTGCCTCCTTGTCAAATTTTCAGGAACAGAAAAAAACGTTTTTCTAATTTAAGAGTCAGGGGTTTACCTTTGATTTTAGAGTATGTGATATTATATTAGTTTTGGCTACCTTTATCTATGAGTACTAAATAATAAGCCCAAAAATAATAAAAAATGAAACAACTTAGCTGTCTTTGATACCAACAGATTTTTACTCAAGGGAACCTAGCTGTCTTTGATAATGACTGGCGATTGGCGAACATTTTGACCATTTTGTTGTCGAGATTTCAAGCGTTGTGATTGGACATAAGGGTGACTTAGCTGTATTTGATCCCAAAATAAATTTTTGAACGAAATTTAAAGGGCTTTAGCTGTATTTGATCCTTACAATAATAGAATGGAGACTGCAACCAAAAATTCACTAGATGGCTCCATACTTAGTTAATTTTTTGAAATTGTGGCGCTTAGCTGCCTTTGATTCTATATGCCTCATATGTAAGCGAGTATTTATCCAAAAATAAACTCGACCAAACACAACTTTTTTTCTAACTCTGAAGATTCGAGTTTTGCTTTAAAAAAATATCTAATGTAAACCGATCTCAGATCTTCGGACACGTAATGGACGTTGATAACGAATCACAATAAAAAAATAATAATAATAATATTCCACAACTATCACACAACGCCATCTAGTCCCAAGCTAAGCAGAGCTTGTGTTATGGGTACTAGACAACTGATAAACATACTTATATATTTCTAAATACATACATATTATAGATAAATTACACCCAGACACAGAACAAATGATCGTGCTCATCACACAAACATTTGTCCTGGGTGGGAATCGAACCCACAACCTCCGGCATAGCAGTTAGGGTCACTAACCACTAGACCAACAGGCCAGTCAAAAATATCACTCGGAGACTGCCGCGGTAAAGCTATTGCATAGCATTTTTTATCAACTTATGCAAATAATTAATTATTTAATTTGACAACCTCAGTTGACAACCTTGGCATTTTCCGTAACCATAGCAACCTGGTTGAAAATTTTCGTTACGAAATTTCTGGATTCGCTCTCCACACTCAAGGCCCGCGATAGAAGTTATGCAATAGCTTAATCAAAACTACATATTATGGACTGTGAAGTTTCACTAATTTATTTTGACTTTGTATTTGTAGCTAATATGCGAAACATAACATAACGCATACACCCACATTCCCCAAGTTATGTTGAGGTTCCATATAAAAGGGGGCGACCCTATTGCCATTAACCTGATGAAACAATCGAACCCGTGGCAGGCAGTCGAGGCAGTACAAATACGAAAGGACAACGTATATGCATTGGTCGTACATTCATGACAAAATTAACAAGTTTACCATGTTCGGGTGGACCACCCGAACATGGTAAACTTGTTCATTTCACCGCCGTGGGAAAGAGATGAGACTATAGACGTTCTCTATAGCTCCATCCCTTTCCACTCTGGAATAATAATAAAAAATACTGATTTGCTACATCACGGTAACCACTCTGGTCTTACATTCACAGTTCCCGTTACCTCATCACCTGCCCCACGGGTTACTGCATGCGGATCAGTTGACCGCTGTCCTAGAAGATGGCGCCGCCTTCCGGGACTTTAGGGAAGCTCCCATCACCTTCCCTCCTACTTACAAGGTATTATTTATGTTTTCTTTTTTATGTAAAATACTGGTTATAAGCTGCATCAGGTGAGTCTGGAAACCGACCCCGATGTGTTGGGAAAAGGCTCGGTAGAAGGTGATTTATGTTTTCTACTTATTATTAATCTTAAACTCCTTTATTTATTTATGCATCTACTAGCTTTTGCCAGCGGCTTCGCCCGCGTGAAAATGACGATTTTCCATACAAACTTTCATCCCCTATTTGACTCCCTTCGGGGTTGAATTTCGAAAATTCCTTCCTTATTCCTTGTCTACATTATAAAGGGAACCTCTGTGCAAAATTTCAGCTTTGTAGGTCCAAGGGTTTGAGCTGGGCGTTGATGAGTCAGTCAGTCAGTCAGGACTTCTCTCTTTATTTATTAGATAGATGAAGAAAACGTAGAATATGCATCAACCGCTGGATCTAGTTAAAACCTACACACGTCCAAAAATTCCTTTTGTAGATAACAAAGCACTAAGGTAGAATTTTTCAAAATGAATCCCCGAATGGCGTTAAATCGAATTATATGGATTGAAAGAAGTTTTCGCTAATATTGAGTTTAATAATGGTTAAATCCACTATCACTCGGCCTGACCCGGAAGTCAACACAGGATTTCACGATTAGAAGTCACGCTTGTGCCCACATAATTATACTGCCAATATTTGATGCGGGTTGGCTTGTTGAATTCTATTCTAATTAGGTACAATAGAATATAACCTCTAGTTCCCCGCTATTAAATAAAGCAAATACCTACAACAGACCTAAACTGGCCTAGGGTAATAAGCTAAGAGGCCAGTTTATACGGGCTTTGTTACTCACTGCTACACTAACTGCCACCCTATGTCAAAGCAATAAAGTTGTATTTTTAATTTTCCAGTACGATCCAGGCAGTCAACAGTTCGACACGTCTAGCAAACAAAGAGCTCCAGCCTATACCGACAGAATACTGTACAAATCGAAGTCAATGACCTCGAATTCGTCATCTGCGTTTTCGGGTGAGCTTTCGTCTTTAATATTATGGCCTGACGTTACTAATCTGAAGATTTCCATTACTTGTTTTCCTCGTAGGTTAATTTCTAAATTCCCGTAAATGTTGAAAATAATCTTCTATATTTTAATCTCTGGTAATTTCCGCTTAACTTATTCAACAGAGTCATCTAGTAAATTGCTGATTACCGATCCCAAATATGAGCAACAGTTTCGCAAAGACTTTGGCATATTATAATGGGTGTAAAAAAAACCCTAATGAAGCAGAAAAGCACTTGTCTGCCCCGGCATTGCGATAATGTTTTTGTTCTCACATCTAGTACGTGGAACGCCCGTACTATTTCATATATCCATCAAATCAATGTTTTAAGTGCACTACATTGAGTGCTACCGTAAATAAAATGAGACTTTCACATCAATAAAAAAAGTCATTTTCCAGCAATATTTTTTGCATAGACCTACTTTGTTTGATGTATTTACACCCTGTATACTATATACCCAGTGTATCTTCCGGGAAATACCCTGTAGAGGTCAATTAGATTTTATTAGTGCTGTTGTAATTGGATCACAGAAAATCGAACCGCCAATCAAAACACTAAAACGAGACTTGCTCGCAGAATTATATGAATATCCAATCAGAGACCAGGAAGAAGTCAGTGTTTGCATCCAAAAATGTGTTTAACATAATGTAGTTAGACTTTTCAGGAAATCATCCCCTGTCAGGCGTTGTTGCAGAAAGGTACTGGTACATCCCCAATTTGACTGAAGCTCTTATTACTTATAGTAACAAGGTCCTATTTTGCACAACAGAGCCCTAAGCTGCTTTTAACTAGTTGTGTGTCCAACTGTGTTAGACTTAGCAAATGGTATTCGAACTAAGAATCCTTGAGGAGAAAAAACAGTGCTCTTACAGCACGCGGCTGTAAATATGGCTATTATTTTTCAGAAGAAAATCGGCTTTATTGAGCGTGGTCCTCAAATTCTTGGTAAAAAGAACGGCAGGTATAACAAAAACTACTTATAGGTATAGTCACAACAACTAATACATATACACGCAGCATCTTTTAAAAGTGCTTTTCTTTTACTGTATTGATTGTTATCGTATACATATCAGTGTTCAAGACTGTATACGTATAGTCTACCAGTTTTCACCCTTATGCGCTAAGTAATAAGGTCGAAAAGTGGTCTACCACCAATTGACTGTGTTAGTACAAAAAAAAACATAGACAATTCTAAGCGTTTGAAACACATCACTCTCTGATTTTCACACCTAAGTTGTTGCAGGGCTACGTCGCATCAGTTCGGTGCCGGTTACCTCAAGTGTCAAGTGCTTGGCATACAACTCCGTACAGTCAGTCTGCACCAGCGACCACAAGCCCGTGTGGGGGTTGTTCTCGACCATGCTGCGACCAGGAACTGACGTGTAAGCATACTTTTTTTTTGTGGCATCTTGCAGTACAACCTAGGTTGTCGACTACTAAACCGAATTTTCCTGTAGATGTCTTATTTTTTCTTTTTGTACGATGGGAAATTATCAAATGACTCCTCTTTCTCTGGGCAAAGCGGTACGGAGTGTCAGACTTCTGCTGACAAAAACCACCCATGTTCCTTCTTAGCCCTTTGTGTCGAGGCCGCGGTATCTCTTTCGACAATCCGCAGCCCCGACAGCAATGGGACAGGCTGTATCTGAGCGGTGTGTAAGCATATATTATGTAATGTTACGCAACAGTACTTCACTCCGTCATAAGACGACAATGATGACGGTCCAATTTGGCACGAGATTTGAATTGATTGAATGCCAGTTATGAGTGTTATTTATGTCGTGGACAATGATGGTGATAACTATTTCACGCATAACATTACATCACACCTGTTAGCAAGAAGGGTTAGGAAGGTGTACCTAGCAGTACACCCACAGATATAGATAGACCTAGATAACGCAAGAGCAACTACTTCGCGTGCCTAGCTTACATACAAAAATCGTAAGTGGCCACTTTCGCGCTCAGTCTGCATCGGTGTATAACGCTAGTCGGACGTCGACGATAGTGCAAGGCGGGGGTTGGGACGAAAGGGGCGCCGAACGCGGCGGCGTCTTGGAGTCGATTTGATTTTCCCATCACTAAATAGTGCTTGTGACGTCATAATAGGTAGTCAAAAAATGGCACGCTTGGTTTTCATACAGGGGCCGTATTTTTGAATCAATAGAATTCCAAATCGTGTACGAAATCGCAGAATTCGTATGCGAATCCGTACGAAATCGCTATTTTTGAATATTCATACCCGTGAATTTTGCAACGAGTGGTCCGACCCACTCGTTTCCAGGGCCAGATCGTGATACTTGCCTTATCTAGGTCTATCTATATCTGTGAGTACACCCATATTACGCCAGTTATGTTTGTCCCATGTGTCCAGTTATGTTAGTCCCATGTATTAAGGGCAAGCACATGGGACCCTGGGACCATGGGGTGGGGCTGGGCCTTCAACCGGAAACAAATTCAGGCTCTGTGACTACTACTGAGAAATTCCTGATGGAAAAACCCAATAACAATATGCCATGTCCGGAGATCGAATCGATTGCGATCACTGGATCAACAAGGCTATTTGGTTTTTAGCGCGCTGCTGGTAAACGTTTGTGAAATAGTCGAAATTATGACTTTAGTTCTAGTTATTCAAAAGAACCACGCGACTTTATAAAGCAGTGTATTCAATCACTATACTTCGATACCTTTGGGTTCAAAGGGCGTATAGCACACTAGGTATTTTTCAAAGTGTGCTTTACGCACTTTGAGCCCAGAGGTATCGCTCTATCAAAATATAAATATTAATTTGATCTGAGAACTACATTATACACACTGCATTTAATTACTTCAAATTCCTGTCAACATTTCGATATAATAAATAAATTAAAAACTCCATTCTCTTTTGTTGCAGTGTGCCCTTAGCTGCAGGCTTGTTCAATCGTGAAGTCTACCTCGAAGGTATCAAGCGTCGGAGAGCGCTACTCGACCACGCGCCTGGCACCTCCGCGGTATGTAACGTTCAATAGCAATCACCCAAGTAAACTACCGCAACATTTTTGTTCTCATCTCGATGCAAAATGTCCAATATCAATCTAATATACCAATGTATTACTAAATGTACGTAGAACGTATACTCAATGAAAAGCGTGTATATACCACGCAAGAGTTTATTTTCGATTGTCTTTATCTTGACCAAGTGGCCGTTTTTGCCATTGTAACAAAAAGTATTGCGTTTACCAAAGAGGTTTATATTTTTGTTGTTATATTTATTGATTTACACTTTTCAAAATGTTTTATTTTTATTGTTTATTTTATTTATTATAACGTCCTAAGTTAGCATAAGTGGACAGGAGTGCAATGTTATAAAAGACGACTTACTTACATAATTATTATTAGTTTTATAAATTATGCTTAATTTAGTTTATTTTTGTGATGTGCTCATTCTGAAAACGAAAAAGACAAATCTAGTCAGTATATTGAACTTCAGCAGTATTCCTAACAATAATAGTTATTTAAAACCAAACAAACTAATATAATTTTAATATTTGTAATAATTAATATTTCCACGTAGCTCTAAATTGTTTAGCATATATTCTATTCTTCAAATAATTATTGTGCTGTAAACAAACTAATATTCTTGGCTGTAGCTTAGCAATGAAATCTATGTTAAATATGATTTCTATAGTGTGTAGTGTATTTCCAAAACCTGTTTAGAAAAGTGAGCTTTTATGGATTATCATAATCGTAGGTACGTATCGTGGAGTTTCTAAAACAGTACTTAATTAAAATATTTCCTGCCTTATATCACTGTGTTATACCGTCGAATGAAATGTTAAGAACATTTCAAAGAGTTGATCAAACTTTGTTAATTAGGTGCTGTGATTAGTATTCGTCTAGTCTGATGTCCATTCCAGTTACCGTTGTAGTGTCGACAATCGAGAACTTGTTGTATGTCTTTAGTTATACACGTATACAGTGATCCGACCGAGGCTCCACTAAAATCATAGGGTCTCGCCGTCAAGGAATATTATCGCACACATGAGGCGCAATGTTACGTCCAACGTTTCGTCCTTCGATGTGTAGTTTTATCTGAGACTAGTATTTGCGTGGGTGCGCGAGCTGCGCGCAGCTCGCGAGGCGTGAAGAGGGGGAGAGGGGCAGCTTAGAAAAATGATTTCGACTGACGCATTGCACCTCTCAATGAATCTGAAAAAAAAAATGTTCCAAGTCTCATAACTTCCGAGATCCGCCTAAAGGGGGAGAAAAGGGGGGCAAAGCGGTCAATTAAAAAAAAAAGGTTTTTACTTTCCCGAGCCTCCTCTATATGAATCTCACATGTGCCACCACCTACCTACACCTACCTACTACCTACCTACCTACACCTACCTACTACCTACCTACCACCTACCTACATACTACCTACCTACTTCCTCCTACTACCAAAAAACATTACCCTAAAGTTTGCTTGTCGTCGCCCCTGAGTTACGCTTCACCCACTCAACCTTCGTTACGCTAAGGAGGTCGCCGGCTCGCTTCGCTCGCCACCTCCCCCCTTCGCTCCACTCGGTCTCGCAGGTTCGCTCCACTCAGGACCTACCTACCACCGGAAAGCTATCATGTCGATATCCCTACGCTACGGGGGTCGCCGGCTCGCTTCGCTCGCCCGCTCCCCCCTTCGCTTTACCGCTGTACCATCACCGGACAGGTGCCTACTATAATATTTGTTCAAACACCTAATGGCTATCTCTAACCGTTACGAAGTTACAGCCCTTTTAATTTTAGGGGAGGTTGGGGAGGGGAGGGGAGAGTATACAAATTTCAACGCCCCTCAATAAGTAGTTTTATGTAAGAAAAAAAAAAAAAAAAAAGTTGAAAAAAGGGGGGGGGTGAAGGGGGGGGGGGGGTGAGGGGGGGAGTCTCGAAAAATGATTTCGATTAACGAAAAGGCCCCTCTAAATGAATCTGAAAAAAAAATCGTTCCAAGTCTCTTAACTTTCGAGATTTGCCTAAAGGGGGGGAGAAGGGGAGCAAGGGGGGCCACTTAAAAAAATGATTTTTACTTTACCGAGCCTCCTCTATACGAATCCCTAAAAAAAAACACTTCAAGTCTCTTTGTTTCCGAGATACGATAGGGAGGGGGGAGAAGGGGGGGGAAAAGGGGGGGTTTCGGACTTTTCCCATACTCACCAGAGTAACTTGTGTACGAATCTGTCAAAATATACCCACCTCCCCATCCACCATCTGGGAGAACAATTCTGTCAGTCAGTCAGTCAGTCAGTGGTAGTTTAGCTTTATATAGTATAACTAGTATTTGCGTGGGTGCGCGAGCTGCGCGCAGCTCGCGGGTCTTTAGGAGGGGGAGAGGGGGAGCTTTGAAAAGTGATTTCGACTAACGCATTGCCCCTTTCAATGAATCTGAAAAAAAAAAATGTTCCATGTCTCTTAACTTCCGAGATCCGCCTAAAAGGGGGGTGAAGGGGGGCAAGGGGTTCAAATTTGAAAAACGGATTTTACTTCCCCGAGCCTCCTCTATATGAATCTCACGTATGCCACCACCTACCTACACCTACCTACTACCTACCTACACATACCTACTACCTACCTACTACCTCCTACTACCACTAAAAGAACATTACCCTAAAGTTTGCTTGTCGTCGCCCCTGAGTTACGCTTCACCCACTCAACCTTCGTTACGCTAAGGAGGTCGCCGGCTCGCTTCGCTCGCCACCTCCCCCCTTCGCTCTACTCGGTCTCGCAGGTTCGCTCCACTCAGGACCTACCTACCACCGGAAAGCTATCATGACATTAACCCTACGCTACGGGGGTCGCCGGCTCGCTTCGCTCGCCCGCTCCCCCCTTCGCTTTACCGGTACCACCATTTTACTTCCCCGAGCCTCCTATCCTATACGAATCTGTAAACAAAACAGAAAAAAAGGGGTGAAGAGGGGGGGGGGGGGGTGAAGGGGGGGAGAGGGGGGAGTTTCTAAAAATGATTTCGACTAACTCTATGCCCCTTTCAATGAATCTGAAAAAAAAAATCTTCCAAGTCTCTTAACTTCCGAGATCCGAAAGGGGGGGGATGGAGGGGGGCAAGGGGGTCAAATTTTCAAAATGGTTTTTACTTCCTCAAGCCTCCTCTATACGAATCCCTAAAAAAAAAACACGTAATTCTCTTTATTTCCGAGATCCGCCTAAAGGGGGGGAGAAGGGGGGCAAGGGGGGCCACTTAAAAAAATGATTTTTACTTTACCGAGCCTCCTCTATACGAATCCGTAATAAAAAAAAAATACCGGTCTCTTAGTTTCCGAGATACGATAGGGAGGGGGGAGAAGGGGGGGGAAAAGGGGGGGTTTCGGACTTTTCCCATAGGATTGAGAGTTCATTGTTTACGAATCTGTCAAAATATACCCACCTCCCCATCCACCATCTGGGAGAACAATTCTGTCAGTCAGTCAGTCAGTGGTAGTTTAGCTTTATATAGTATAACTAGTATTTGCGTGGGTGCGCGAGCTGCGCGCAGCTCGCGAGGCGTGAAGGGGGGGGAGAGGGGGAGCTTTGAAAAGTGATTTCGACTAACGCATTGCACCTCTCAATGAATCTGAAAAAAAAAATGTTCCAATACTACCTACCTACAACTACCTACTACCTACCTACACCTACCTACACCTACCTACACCTACCTACACCTACCTACACCTACCTACACCTACCTACACCTACCTACTACCTACCTACTACCTACCTACACCTACCTACTACTACCTACCTACTACCTCCTACTACCACTAAAAGAACATTACCCTAAAGTTTGCTTGTCGTCGCCCCTGAGTTACGCTTCACTCACTCAACCTTTGTTACGCTAAGGAGGTCGCCGGCTCGCTTCGCTCGCCACCTCCCCCCTTCGCTCCACTCGGTCTCGCAGGTTCGCTCCACTCAGGACCTACCTACCACCGGAAAGCTATCATGACATTATCCCTACGCTACGGGGGTCGCCGGCTCGCTTCGCTCGCCCGCTCCCCCCTTCGCTTTACCGGTACCACCATTTTACTTCCCCGAGCCTCCTATCCTATACGAATCTGTAAACAAAAGAGAAAAAAAGGGGTGAAGAGGGGGGGGGGTGAAGGGGGGGAGAGGGGGGGAGTTTCTAAAAATGATTTCGACTAACGCAATGCCCCTCTCAATGAATCTGAAAAAAAAAATGTTCCAAGTCTCTTAACTTCCGAGATCCGAAAGGGGGGGGATGGAGGGGGGCAAGGGGGTCAAATTTTCAAAATGGTTTTTACTTCCTCAAGCCTCCTCTATACGAATCCCTAAAAAAAAAACACGTAATTCTCTTTATTTCCGAGATCCGCCTAAAGGGGGGGAGAAGGGGGGCAAGGGGGGGCACTTTGAAAAATGATTTTTACTTTACCGAGCCTCCTCTATACGAATCCCTAAAAAAAAACACTTCAAGTCTCTTTGTTTCCGAGATACGATAGGGAGGGGGGAGAAGGGGGGGGAAAAGGGGGGGTTTGGGACTTTTCCCATAGTCATGAGAGTTGATTGTTTACGAATCTGTCAAAATATACCCACCTCCCCATCCACCATCTGGGAGAACAATTCTGTCAATCAGTGAGTCAGTGAGTCAGTCAGTGGTAATTTAGCTTTATATAGTATAACTAGTATTTGCGTGGGTGCGCGAGCTGCGCGCAGCTCGCGGGGCGTGAAGAGGGGGAGAGGGGCAGCTTTGAAAAAAAAATTCGACTAACGCATTGCTCCTTTCAATAAATCTGAAAAAAAAATGTTTTAAGTCTCTTAACTTCCGAGATCCGCCTTACTACCTACCTACACCTACCTACTACCTACCTACACCTACCTACTCCTACCTACACCTACCTACACCTACCTACACCTACCTACACCTACCTACACCTACCTACACCTACCTACACCTACCTACACCTACCTACACCTACCTACACCTACCTACACCTACCTACACCTACCTACACCTACCTACACCTACCTACACCTACCTACACCTACCTACACCTACCTACACCTACCTACTACCTACCTACACCTACCTACTCAACCTTCGTTACGCTTCACCCACTCAACCTTCGTTACGCTAAGGAGGTCGCCGGCTCGCTTCGCTCGCCACCTCCCCCCTTCGCTCCACTCGGTCTCGCAGGTTCGCTCCACTCAGGACCTACCTACCACCGGAAAGCTATCATGACATTATCCCTACGCTACGGGGGTCGCCGGCTCGCTACGCTCGCCCGCTCCCCCCTTCGCTTTACCGGTACCACCATTTTACTTCCCCGAGCCTCCTATCCTATACGAATCTGTAAACAAAACAGAAAAAAGGGGTGAAGAGGGGGGGGGGGGGTGAAGGGGGGGGAGTTTCTAAAAATGATTTCGACTAACGCAATGCCCCTCTATATGAATCTGAAAAAAAAATCGTTCCAAGTCTCTTAACTTCCGAGATCCGAAAGGGGGGGGTAAAGGGGGGGCAAGGGGGTCAAATTTTCAAAATGGTTTTTACTTCCTCAAGCCTCCTCTATACGAATCCCTAAAAAAAAAACACGTAATTCTCTTTATTTCCGAGATCCGCCTAAAGGGGGGGAGAAGGGGGGCAAGGGGGGGCACTTTGAAAAATGATTTTTACTTTACCGAGCCTCCTCTATACGAATCCGTAATAAAAAAAAAATACCGGTCTCTTAGTTTCCGAGATACGATAGGGAGGGGGGGGAAGGGGGGGGGAAAGGGGGGGTTTGGGACTTTTCCCATAGGTTTGAGAGTTAGTTGTTTACGAATCTGTAAAAATATACCCACCTCCCCATCCACCATCTGGGAGAACAATTCTGTCAGTCAGTCAGTCAGTGAGTGAGTGAGTGGTAGTTTAGCTTTATATAATATAATGTAACGAGAATCATCACAACAAGTTATGAATTCATAATTATCATGAATGATCAACATATAAAATAGCAACTCCTAAGAATGTACGTATCTTACATTCGTTTTAAAGCCGAGAATCGGATATTAAAAATAATTTTAATAAATATTCGATATTTTTGTGTTCGTAAACCATTTGTTAAGTAAATTATTTGTCGTAATCGTGTAATTAAGGTTTGTGTTCGTAAATTATGAATATTCGAAAATTGTAGGTCTCTTTGGGTGCCAGTCTAAGATACTGCCAAACCTAGTTTCGTATATTTCGTATTATTACTAAATTCTTACCGACCAATAATAATATTCGTGTTTTTAAAGAAAACTAGAATAAAACGTCCTGATCTTAGATCGGTGTGACAAACAAAAAAAGGAGTTAGAATATTGTAGCATATTTGATGTTATATAAATGTGGGAATTAATAATAAAATAAAAAGTTGAGTGTTTATAAGTATTTTTTCATAACTTTTCGACTAGTCTGAGATAGATGATTTAAATTCGACTGTGTAGTAGGCCTAGACCTAGAATTTGTACTGTCAATTGTCTGTCTAGGTGAATCGTATTCTAAAATATGATTATGAGGAAGCCAAGTATCACGTTAGCGTACGTATCACATTTTGATCGGCGAAATATATCTCCAATAACTAATGCTATTAACAGCACAGATTAAGTCCATTTTGAATTTATAAAAATTATTGCAACCACCCCAGTGCGTCGAATTAAACTATTTAAATGAATCGTTAGACTTGAGAAAATTCCATAAATTCATTCTAAGTAAATCAGTCTGTCTTCCATAATGTGTACTTATCATATTGATACATAATTTAAATCAGGATCGCTACCTGAAGTCTAGGCGTCAAAATATCCTTACCTTTATAGGAATTGTAACTCCTGTACAGTCACAAACGCAATGCTAATAAATATCGCGCAAACTGTTTCAGTTCCTTCCATGAAGGGATTAGAAAGACAATATTTAGATTGCGATTGTGACTGTACGTTTCGTATTCTTGTGTATCATTCATAATGTAAACTTTTTAAATCATTATTACGATATTTTATTAATTTAATATTAGTACCAGCTTTTTGCAACATTTATCACTTATTTTAGCTTATATGCTGTAGTGAATTAAATTTAATGTCGCACAAAGAAAAAAAAACACATTTTCTTCCGTTCCCATTTCTTCATTTAATATATTTACACAAATGTAGCATAGTACAAGGCTGGTCAATACTTGATGTTAGATAACTAAAAGTACAATGTTTTATAAGGATTTTATATCTACATACATACTTAATATTATTTTTCTGCTATACACGTTTGGTCTACACAAATGTGGGTACGTGACATCGTGATAAAAATCTCATATCGTAGAAACTTGTATACGAGCGTACCTACATGTAGTGTTTGTATATCAAATGTGTATATGAGACAAACAGAGATGGTATATTGCTAACAATTTTTATTTTGTACAAGGATTTTTTCTGTAATAGTTGAAAAAATTAGTCATAATGTTGTATTACTTTGGATAGGTCCTGAGTGGGGAGGTGACTGCGACAGAATATTTACAAGAAAGAATTCTCAATCATACTGTTATATGCGACCTCTTAAATATAAGGTGAACAATATAGGGGGGCTTAATGCCCATAAATACCAAATATATTTTTTTATTTAGAAATCTTGCTTATGATTGCTGACTGGTTAACATAGTTAAGTATACAGTATTATGCCTATTCGCTAACGCAATAGTCCGTAGATTTTTGTCGCAGTTATCTAGTCTTTAGTAATAATTGGTTATGATTTTCATTCAATGAAATAAATTGTATTGTCATTATTGTGAATTATATTGCTAGTCCATATTTTATAGATATACTAAGTTATAACTTACTTAAGTCGAAAAATGTTATGCTAAATATAGTTAACTTTCCTCGCTAATTCTTGTTTAATTTAATTCGACAAAGTCCTTAATTAACACAAAATATTAACAAAGAAACTAAGTAACTTTTCAATTAAGTTTTCTGCCTTACAGCAATAAGGTCGATATTAATTAGCTTCTTACACAGCTATTTGCGGATATCCTATCTATTTTTTTAAACTATTACCTAACATAGTAAACAAATAGAAAGAGAATAGCCAAAATGAACTTTTGAATAAAAAAGCGCCGCACTTAGAATTTTAAGAACTAGCACCATAAACCGCTAAACACATTTAACGGAAACGGCAAACGGCCCGAAATGTAAATGTAATAAAAACTTGAATAAACCTTAGGTACCTAACCTTCGTCGAATCGACGAATACGCGATAGAAAATTCACTGTTAAATATATATAAATTCACATTCAAAAGAGACAATGAATTTTCTATCGCGTATTAGACGATTATACGAAGGTTACGTGTTACAGTTAAAACAGAGAGGCTATTTTATTATATTCTTTGACAACACTACAAGTAAGTTACTCATTCCCCTACTTACTATCCCCCTGAACATTATTATATTGCCACTCGACACAGGCGGAACCCTTGACCCCATTCACTTCGACACTGCACCATCGTTCGTAAAACTTAGCTTCTCGTCCCTTTCCGATATAGAATGTGTCTTCACTGTCCACTTGCACTCGAACTGTGTAGGATTCTTTACCTGAACATAGAAATAGGTTTTGTAAATAAGATTGCCATTTTACAATATATAAGGTTTAAAATCTCACTATAAGAGGTCATAAAGGCTAGCGAAACTACAAAAACGTTATGGATGTCCAAGTCCATCATCATGAGCCAACAGCAGTTCACTACTACTGGACATAGGCCTCCTCAGTCGCACGCCTCTTATACGCCAATTCTCAGCAACTCTCATTCAGTTACTATCAGCTACCCTGCGAAGATCGTTGCTCCACTGAACCTGAGGGCGTCCCACCTTACGCTTGCCGATTCTACTTGAGAACATGGGCACCCCAGCGGTCGCCGGTTCTACAGCGATGTGGTGGATATTATTTTGGCACAAAGTTTTCCACCCCTCGGTTAAATTTCAGCTGCACGTCACAAAACTACAATGTGAACATCAGAAAATTTCTCCTCTAAAAAGTGTAAGTAAACAGGGAATTATTCGCAAAAGTAAGCATATCCGAATTCCACACTTTACCTCCTCGAGGATAGTTCAATATTGTGAGCGGATGTTTAAAGGCAACAAAATATGACAAAATATATGTGGCAGGTCTTACCAGCTCTGAAAATGAATGCATAGTCTCTGGGTAAGATTTGATGTTCTCCATGTTGGTACAATTGGAAGTCGCTGGACTTTACTGGTAGAACTTCTCGATCTGATTGCCGGCAGAGGTAGCCGATGGTCAGACTAAAACAAAAAGTATTTACATATATATAGAAGGGTCATCTCACTTCTCCAGCGAGTAGCTGTCATTGAAGGCGAGATTTTAATTTCGCCGCCATTTCTTTGGTCTACGGGGACGAGACTGATAATTGTGTTAGCACTGGAGAAACATTCACATAAAGCCTGTTGAATTAGTTTTTTTCCTCTTTTCAAGAGAAAAGAGAGACTTCAATTAAGAAATTGAAGTCTCTCAACCATCATGTTATGAATTTTCGCCAGCCCGAATGCAGTTACGCGCCAGCGCAATTTTCAACTGAATGACAACTAGCGCAAGGTTGGTATTTGTTTGTCAGGGAAAGCCGAACTTCAAGTTCTGTTCTAGTCCAAAGACAATATAAATATACACATATGATAAGGATGGATACTTACTGCGACAAAATTGCAGGTTGGCATACTGTGCCAATGGCCATGCAGTCCCCGTTTTCCAGGAAGATAAAATGATAGACATAACGGTGGAAAGTACGCCAGTCTCGGAACGGTCCTGTAATGAAAGTGCAAATAAGAAAGGGGCGTCGCAACAGAGGAGTAACAGGGTGGTCTAACTAAACAGATACTCATACCTACTATTACGCATGGTAGTTCTTTAAATGCACACTGGATTTCCAGCACTAAGTTCAACGCCGGAGGTTGAAAATCAAACTGCTAAC
This sequence comes from Diarsia mendica, assembly GCA_949316265.1. NCBI lineage: Eukaryota > Metazoa > Arthropoda > Insecta > Lepidoptera > Noctuidae > Diarsia > Diarsia mendica. The sequence continues at coordinate 11,249,929 of OX438892.1, forward strand.
GAGCAAGCAAAGTATTTGTTTACTGTGCGCTGTTGAATAGTTAACTGCGCGCTTTCATGTGAATGAGACCAAATAGTGATATTCAGACTTAAATCTACTTACCGTAACTGTGATCCCTGACGCAAGGTATGTCGACCATGTGTTGTTTGCCATCAATAGTGATAATGCCCTCCAGAACACCCATTTGCTCATAATGCGTTTGATGTAATCTGGAAATTACGAGGAGGTAAGTACTAGGTAATCTGTTTCGTCGGAAATTCATGTGTTTCACAATACTCAGGTCATTTTTTGCGTTACTACGCTCTAGTACAAAATGAACTTAGTTCGAATAACCATAGGTCATATTTTTTATCGGCCAAAACACACGAATAAATAGGCAAATAATACATTTCAGGCCTTATCTAAAACATATAGCCTCATGTTGTGGTTTTTAAGTAGAAGTTAGGCTAGTTCTTAACTTCTTATGACTTAAAGTTCTTACTTTTTGAGTAACTTGAAATAGCCTCTCGACCACTTCTCCCTGGCCAAGTCTCTGGCCAAGCCTTTGGGCGACATCTGTGTATCGTAGTTGAAGGGTGAGAACACTGCGCTCCAGGTCAGTTCTGCTTCCACTTGTACTGTCTTCTCCTTGTCATTTTTGGGTCTGTAATAAGAAAAATAAGTGTTTTTAAAGTATTTAAAATGTAACTAATGTGCAGAAAAGATGAATAACCGAAATAATAAGTAGGTATTCCTATAATAGTTAATGGCATAAAAAACGAAACCAATCAAACTTTAATGTCCCCGACTTCAGAAGCAGATTTTTATTCTGAAGTTTATTTTAATTTTTTTTGTGATTTTGCTTTTTTCACTTTTTGAAGTGGGTATTTTCTTCCTCAATTCTTCTGATTACCAAACTTAAGGCGCGTCCCCCAGCAAAACGTAGCTCTAGCCGTTTTTTATGCAGTTTTCTGGAGCTTATAACTCTTAAAAAAAAAGATATATCAACCAACAAAAAATACATTAAATTTCTACATACTCTTACCTTCAAAATGGTACGTTTTGTTTTTTTCTTTTTTAAGTAAAATATTTAATTAATCCCCTCACAACGAAACCACAGAAATGAGAAATAATTATTGAAAACATGCTACTTCTCCAAAACTAACAATTGTTTTTATTTTGTTTTTACACTAATGGATAAGCAATTTCATAATGAACATTATGGTACGATTTTTTTTTTCAAAAACCCAAAATTTGATTTTATAAAGATTTTTATGCAAAATTCTGAGCGTATTCGCAACCGTATCTATTGACATTCAGTATGCCGCCAGGCCTCGAAGGGGGAACCCGTGTCGCTCGTCACCGCGCCGCGTCGGCTCATGCGCTCGCTCGCTTACGTCACATTATCAACAGATCTAAGAAGTAATTTCAAGTAATAGATATGGCATTTAATGAAATATTTTTTTATGAAATATTTATTGGTGCGTCCAAATACTTTTGGTCATTATGAATTCAGTTATTATACTCACGTCGATAAATAGGTAGGTACTTTCAACTTTTACTGTGATACAAAATAATATTGGCACGATTACGAAAATGAGCTCAAAATTAAAATCCAAGATGGCGGCTAGGAAAATTTTAGGTTTTTCCGTCATGGGTGTCGTTTTCATGGTTTTTGGGGTCGCTGATTACGAAAATGAGGTCAAAATGAAAATCCAAGATGGCGCCGACGAAAAATTTTGGTTTTTCCGTCATGGGTGTCGTTTTCATGGTTTTTATGGTCGCTGATTACGAAAATGAGGTCAAAATGAAAATCCAAGATGGCGCCGACGAAGATTTTTGGTTTTTCCGTCATGGGTGTCGTTTTCATGGTTTTTGGGGACGCTAATTACGAAAATGAGGTCAAAATGAAAATCCAAGATGGCGGCTAGGAAAATTTTAGGTTTTTCCGTCATGGGTGTCGTTTTCATGGTTTTTGGGGTCGCTGATTACGAAAATGAGATCAAAATGAAAATCCAAGATGGCGGTAAAGATTTTTTAGGTTTTTCCGTCATGGGTGTCGTTTTCATGGTTTTTGGGATCGCTGATTACGAAAATGAGATCAAAATGAAAATCCAAGATGGCGCCGACGAAAATTTTTGGATTGTCCGTCATGGGTGTCGTTTTCATGGTTTTTGGGGTCGCTGATTACGAAAATGAGGTCAAAATGAAAATCCAAGATGGCGGCCATGAAAATTTTTGGTTTTTCCGTCATGGGTGTCGTTTTGATAGTTTTAGGGGTCGCTGAATACGAAAATGAGGTCAAAATGAAAATCCAAGATGGTGGCCAGGAAAATTTTTGGTTTTTCCGTCATGGGTGTCGTTTTCATGGTTTTTGGGGACGCTAATTACGAAAATGAGGTCAAAATGAAAATCCAAGATGGCGGCTAGGAAAATTTTAGGTTTTTCCGTCATGGGTGTCGTTTTCATGGTTTTTGGGGTCGCTGATTACGAAAATGAGATCAAAATGAAAATCCAAGATGGCGGTAAAGATTTTTTAGGTTTTTCCGTCATGGGTGTCGTTTTCATGGTTTTTGGGATCGCTGATTACGAAAATGAGATCAAAATGAAAATCCAAGATGGCGCCGACGAAAATTTTTGGATTGTCCGTCATGGGTGTCGTTTTCATGGTTTTTGGGGTCGCTGATTACGAAAATGAGGTCAAAATGAAAATCCAAGATGGCGCCGACGAAAATTTTTGGTTTTTCCGTCATGGGTGTCGTTTTCATGGTTTTTAGGGTCGCTGATTACGAAAATGAGGTCACAATGAAAATCCAAGATGGCGCCGAGGAAGATTTTTGGTTTTTCCGTCATGGGTGTCGTTTTCATGGTTTTTGGGGACGCTAATTACGAAAATGAGGTCAAAATGAAAATCCAAGATGGCGGCTAGGAAAATTTTAGGTTTTTCTGTCATGGGTGTCGTTTTCATGGTTTTTGGGGTCGCTGATTACGAAAAGAGGTCAAAATGAAAACCCTAGGTGGCGGTCAGGAAAATGTTTGGTTTTTCTTTCACGGGTGTCGTTTTCATGGTTTTTGAGGTCAAAATGAAAATCCAAGATGGCGGCCAGGTAAATTTTTGATTTTTCCGTTATGGCTGTCGTTTTATATATATATATACATATATAGTCGAAAACGGAAAATTTTCGTCGGCGCCATCTTGGATTTTGAGCTTATTTTCGTAATCAGCGACCCCAAAAACTATGAAAACGACACCCATGACGGAAAAACCAAAAATTTTCGTCGGCGCCATCTTGGATTTTCATTTTGACCTCATTTTCGTAATCACCGACCCCAAAAACCATGAAAACGACACCCATGACGGAACATCCAAAAACCGTCGGCGCCATCTTGGATTTTCCTTTTGATCTCATTTTCGTAATCAGCGACCCCAAAAACCATGAAAACGACACCCATGACGGAAAAACCAAAAATTTTCCTGGCCACCATCTTGGATTTTCATTTTGACCTCATTTTCGTATTCAGCGACCCCTAAAACCATGAAAACGACACCCATGACGGAAAAACCAAAAATTTTCATGGCCGCCATCTTGGATTTTCATTTTGACCTCATTTTCGTAATCAGCGACCCCTAAAACCATGAAAACGACACCCATGACGGAAAAACCAAAGATCTTCGTCAGCGCCATCTTGGATTTTCATTTTGACCTCATTTTCGTAATCAGCGACCCCGAAAACCATGAAAACGACACCCATGACGAATAAACCAAAAATTTTCATCGGCGTCATCTTGGATTTTAATTTTGAGCTCATTTTCGTAATCGTAATATTTGTATCACTGTAAAAGTTGAAAGTACCTACCTATTTAACGACGTGAGTATAGTAACTGAATTCATAATAACATTTTATAAAAAAATATTTCTTTGAATGCCATATCTATTACTTCTTAGATCTGTGAATTTTACTTGTATTCGTATGAAGTTCGCCAGGTGGCGCAAGTAATAGTTTACGAAGTATTGTAGAGGTGGGGTGCGGCAAAGAGGGAGCAAATGCTCAAGGTTATTTGCTCAGGGTACCACCTTAAAATATTCTTTCAACACTCTAAGTACATTTTTGTGTATTTTTGCTAATCAAAACTAGTCAGTTCAACACCTGTGTACTTCTTATCTACCTACTAATTGATGGCCTAATCAATTAGTTATTATTTTCAGCAATTATTACAAGATAGCCAGTTTTGATTACTCACTTCATGTCACCTTTGTAAGTTAGTTTCCAAGTACGCATAGGTATGAAGTTTTCAACTTGAAGTCCTTTTATTCTGTACTGGCCCTCTTCGATCGTCTCTTGTTCTTGGTACGTGTCTGGTAGCACAGGAGATAGAAGGAGATCTTGCCCTTTAACCTGAAGGAATAGTTTACCTTACATAGTATATTATATGCCTAGCCAAAACTAGCCATAAGAGTAGAGAGGGGATTGTCTTCGCCGATTGTATAATATTATGTTGATTGTCCCGGGATCGGTGGAGACAATCCGTTAGTAGAGAGATTGTGTGCAAGACAAAGGAGGTGTCATTTGATGACGAGTAATACAGAAGTATGGACGAAGAATACTTGCCTCACCGACGCCAAATATTTTGTTTGGAGTGGGACAGTACAGGCTAATAAAAAAGTTGCAAGGAGTCTTGAATTGTGCGAGCCTGTACCTGGATGGCAATAGTTTCAAGGTCCTTAAAACCGGTGGAATGTGGGCACTGTAATAATATTATAGGTAACCTTTGCGTAGACCTGTTTTCACCGTAGAGGGAGCTCTACAAAGAAAACAGGTGGGATGATATGTATTTTGTTTTTTTTTTCGTTCTGTGGTTTCTGCCTATTCCCATGGTAAAAGGGCGTGAGTTTTTGTATGTCATACCAACCTTCAAGTACAAGAAAGCATCAACAACATTCTTAGGCCTCCTTGCGATCCCGCAGATAACAGCATCGCCCTCCCTATTGTTTCCATTGAAATATACCGCATCGATGGCCTAGAAACATATATAACATTATTTATTACTAAACTTTGCTTCAGGATTGTGTTATATCAACGTAGATTAAAGCGCTTAGCGTTACAGCCGCGTTGGAACGCAGCGTATCGCATTTCAGTACAAAACATGTGATGAGTATATAGGTACGTATATAGCCTACTTATGGGGGTTTGTTTATAAGGAAACCCAGAACAATTGACCATTCTTCGCCTGTTAAATCATAGCTGTCCTTTGGCTTTACCGTTTCGTGCGGGAATCGAACCCGCGACACGCAGCATAGTAGTCAATCGCTCAGCCACTGCGGCAATCGTGCCGTCAAATCAGGATTGAAAGTTGGATGATTTTTGCATTCGATGCGGCCTTGCGGTGCTAATGTAGGTAGTAACAAATGCTGGTAACTTACGTCTGCGCTATCGTTAACATAATACTTGTTTTCCAATGCCTCGTCCTGCTTGTGAACGTGTTGCCCTCCGTCGTGGCTTTTGCCCGATTCGACGGTATATATGCGATATAGGTGATGTAATAGCTGAAAAAAAAAATTGTTTCATTGAACCCGCGGTAAGTTAAATGTACGGCTTTGTGAATAATTGTAACCAGCTAATCAGCTATGGCTTCACGATTGTTGCATTTCGACGGCCATGGACGGCAAAACTAATAAATTACTACTTAACACTTTCTGTCAGTAATTTTACGGAAATTCACCTTTTCATAAGGATCAAATTAGCATGTTCTAGAAAACTATTACTTTGTCAAAATAATTGAGTTTTTTGTTACTTCGCTGTCGATATTTCGTCATTCGTTTTATAAACCAAATCAGTAATTTATGTATGAACGATAAGTTATAGGTACTTCTTACTCCGCACTTACTTAGTCTATTCCTTACTAAGTAATTTAATCACATTCATTTACATACCTGTTTAATTCTCAAAGTGGCGTACATGTACAGAAACTTCAAGCAGTAGAACTTATTCCTCTGTTGATAAACACCAAATATGGCCGGCTTATTTGGCTTGTTTAGTATCCTAAAAAATACTACCAGCCCCACAGGAATAAATAGTGGTAATAAAAGGGAACACAACATTTTTCCTGCTTTGCTTGTACTTCTTAATTACCTAACCGGTCACGATTACTAGAAGCGACTAATTGATTAACTTCATTTAATCAAATTACCGTCTGGTTCCCTATCTTATCTGATACCGATAATTGTATGATTCGGAACCCAATATAGGATTTTAATAAATATTACTCATCCCCACAGATTAAGCTGGCAGATAAGTAGCTACCTACTACGGTTGAAACTTTGACCATGAATAGTTGATTAGTTGGTTGCCACGAAGTTGATGATGTTGATGAACCTTGAAATTGCCGCCTTGAAGAAGAGATCCGATATATAAGTTACCGCCTTCGGGTTTAGTTAGCACACCCATTAGATTTTAGCATTATCTATCGATAAAATACCCTAAAATGAAAAAGAAACCTTTTGCCATTAGGCTCTAATAGCTATAGGTAGCAATAAATCGAGCAGCACCATCTTCCTGCCCTTAATTGTCCCATTCTATTTGGGGTCGGCGGAACATGATTTTAGAGCTCGCTGCGCTCGCTCATTTCAAAGTTTTGAGAGGGTTCAGCAAAATTGTTGATGCTTTGAACTCACAACTTAGTAGACCAGTCCGTTTTTTTTTTATTATTTATTTTATTATGAAAAAAAATATATATTAAAGCACCCATAAATAGAACCGAAACTAGGAATCCCAAAAAAACTGGAGTTAAATATTTATAATTGTTTATTCCAAACTTATTTTAAAATAAACAGCTTTAAAATAAAATGCACAAGTCACAGAAAATTAAAATTGCTTTCAGATTTCCGTTTAGAAAGTGACCGTCGACATTCAATGCAACAAGGTCTTATATTATTATGAGGCTTTACTACTATATTAATTTCACACAGTGAAATATACTCAAGACAGTTAGTAGTCTTTATAATAACTTGGAATACGTTGACAGGTTGAAAAAAAGGATATAATTATTATTTATTCGGCCGTTGCAAGGAGATGTTTGTGCACACACTCCTCCTTGTTGATAAGATGCGTCGTCTTGTTCACGAGCTGCATCAGAGAGTTGAGGTTGTTTGACCACTCGTTCAGCCGGTCTGACGCGTCCATGTTCAAACTGGAATTACAAAATAATGGTATAACATTACGCTTTTAATCCCTGAAAGGTTAGGCAGAGGTCGAACCTCATACAGTACACCCACATTTCGCCAGATACGCTTAAGTCCTACGTCCTACCGATAGGGGGCAATCTATCCCGTCGGGGCTGTGGTTTGTCGAAAGGTTAACGCGGCTCCGACACAAGGGCGAAGAAGGAACATGGGTTTGGTTTTTAGTCAGTAGAAGTCTGACACTCCCCCTCGCTCTGCCCAAGAGCGGGGGGGGGGGGGGGTTATTCGATGATTTTACACCCACCAAAAAAAAAGGGGGCAATCTATTGTCATGAACTGGGCAAAAGTCTAAGCTCCTTGACTGCTAATGAAAAATTCCTGATGGAAAATCCAATAACATTTTGTCCGACCCGGGAATCCAACCCAGGACCTCTTAGGCGATTTATCCCAGATTAATAGTTATAATACTTAGATTCAGACCGTTTCTATTTATTGACAGCGACATTTTATTAATATAATTATTACGTATACTGAAAATCGTTTCTGTCATTCTATGGATGTGTGGGCTAACTCTTCTCACGTTTGGCGCGACTAAAGTTTTAATTTAATTACGTACTTTAACAAGCAAACAATAAAACACAAAATCATATTTCGTCTTTACCTGAAATGCACTACGCCTGCAGGGCGGTCGATTTTGGCGCGAACTACGCTGCTGACGACGAGTTGACTGAGCGCGTCTTCAGTCTCGGTCTCACTCAGTCCAAGCAGTTCACTCATTCGCTTCACCGTAATGCGAGTATAGTACATCGACATTATACGGATATTCTGCAATAGAAGGAGAACCAGATAAATGTGTTGCTTCTAGTTTAAACTAAAATATGTCTTGTGAATTATGGGGATATTGTTACGCTAGTTCGTCACCCTATTAGTTGAGGTGACGAAGTTGCTTTCATTTTACACTTATTTGTAAAATGGCCTAATGAGTAGCATAAGGACATGCTAAACCTATGAGTAGTTGCTCTCGCTGGAGAGCACACTCGAAATGCCAATTGTCACTTACCACATCTGCTTAAAGTAACCCAAGACTGATTGCAGATACAAAAGAAGAAAAAAAAAAAAAAATTGTAAAATGGCAATGGACGGTTTTTGACGTTCAGTACCTTACTCGAATAAATGCCTTGATTTTACTATAAATGAATGTTTTAGTACAAAATGGGAAAACGACGAATGTTTCCTACTGTAGGCTCTGTAGACACAAAAGTGGTTTCCTTTTTTTTTAAATTAAGGGATATGACAACAAAGAAAACAGCATTTTCAGGTCCGGCTCAGTTCTATGCACAATAGAATACTCCATAAAATGTTCAGGTGTATGTTCAAGTTAATGAATACGACATTGGTACTTACATGTTCAACAACCCTGTTCTTGAGGTCATTCCAACGCTCCTGTCCTTTCTCATCAGCTGAGTCGAAATAGCCCGTACCTCGGAGAGTCTCTTCATAGTTTTGGCACAGACAGTTCCATCTGATGATCTCTGGGGTCATGAATAGATCTAGCAACTGTCTGAAAATGGAAGAGAAATTAGATGTTATTGTAAAGGGACTTTTTATTTTTATTCAACATTTGTATTTGAAAAACCTTAGTAAGTAAGTGGTAGCTTACTGAAGGCTAAACAGACTAAAGAAATTGACTGCCTAGTGCATATAGGTAGTAGACCCAGTCTACACCGAAACGGAAACACGCAACATTCAACCATCATTAGAAAGAATAGAGTGCAATGTGGATAACAACAATATTATATAATTTAATTGGTTTATTTCCGCGTCTTTCTCAAAAACCCAACTTACTGTGAAATTTTCTAACTTTTTTTTTGAAGTCTTGTTGGTTTCAAATCAGATTGTTTCCAAGCTGGAGGGGCAGGTTTTTCATGGTATTATATTATCAAGTTGCTTTTTTTGTCAGATACACTATCCCATTTCTATATAAATTAAATGTGGACTTAAAAATTTAACAGAAGAACATACTTGTAGTTCTGCAGTTTTTCCAGTTCCTTATCCTCGTAAACTCTGTGCGTTAGATCAGCCTGTTCATTATCATATGGAGCCAGGATCAGGAACACCACACTACCAATTAGTGCCTCAGAGCCAGCATTCTGGCCCAAAGCCCGGAAGTGACGACACACTGACAAATATGCGCCGTTATGTTGGTCAACCGCTATCATGAGCCGGTAGAACTTCTCTTTCAATGCCTGTAAACAGTTTCAATATTAATGGATGAGGAAGACATGATACACAGTTTTGTAACTATCAAGTTCTAACTAATCAATGTAATATTTTTAACCGACTTCAAAAAAAGGAGGAGGTTATCAATTCGACTGTATTTTTTTTTTTTTTTTTATGTTTGTTACCTCATAACTCCGTCGCTTGCTAACCGATTTGAAAAATTATTTTTTTGTTGGAAAGGATATACTTCCCAAGTGGTCCCATGATCACCAAGTCAGGATCTGATGATGGGATCCTGGAGAAATAGAGGGAACTCTTCGAATTTTATAGGCACACTTGAAGTGATTTGAGTAGTTTTTGGAAGAGTACTTTCTCGGAGTGGTTTCATTTCAATTTAGTGAAGATCTGATGAAGAACTTCGGAGATAGGCAACGGAACTCCTCAACGAATGATAGCAAATGGACTGGGATTGCTGAAATGTCATGTCTGTCTATTGTTTAGACCAGATCATAACATAACTTCACGCCAGTACGCTGTGAAGGGGTAAGCACATGTGAACCACTAAAAAGTGAAAAATAAAAACTTTTTTACAAAAAATTAAACCGACTTCAACAAAAAATCAAACACAAAAAAGCGAAAAATAAACTTAAGAAGAAAATCAGCTTCAGAAGTCGGTGGCAAAATCATGAAATAAATCAAACAAAAGTCACCGACTTCAGAAGCTGATTTTCTTCTTAAGTTTATTTTTCGCTTTTTTGTGTTTGATTTTTTGTTGAAGTCGGTTTAATTTTTTGTAAAAAAGTTTTTTTTTAGCGTGTTGCTGAATTTTGTGTCCACAAACAGTTAAAATAAAGCAGATCCTCATGTGAATATGTGATAAGATTGACTGTTTTATTTCAATCCTGTCAAATAATCACAACACAGTAAGACTGCTCTTTTGACATTTACTGAATTTGGTTTAACCTTTATACTGCTGCTAAAAAACTTATTTTGTATAATACAAACCAGAGTATCCTCCTCTTCAAAGAATTTAGTGTTGATCTTCTTAGAGATGATTTGTGTGCGGACATAATCCTTGATGTTAAGGCACAGCCTCATTTGTTCCAGGATGAGCTCAACCTTCTCCCGTTTATCCATTGAACCGTATGTCTCCACCTGGAGCTCCTGAATGATCTTTGCTGCTTCATTGGTATCTCCTTCTTCCTCCCTCATCTTCGCTAAGATATGAGTAAGCCTAGCTCTTTCCACTTCAACATAGATTTTGCCCTCAGTTATTGATCTTAGTGTTTCAATTAGTTTTATTTTTGTTTCTTTGTCTGGAGTTTTGTCTACGTAAGTGCAACATTCTTGTACCATTTTCACTACGGCTTGTTTGAGTTGGGACCTAAAGATTACAATAGAAATGTAAGTTTGAAACGTGATTTGCTTATTATAAGTTAAGAGTTAAGCATATTTTCATAAATATATTCATTGTTTGTTAGTGTGTCATCCTTTTTGAAGGTTACTTAAAATCCCGTCGGCCGGTCGGGGCTGCGGATTATCGAAAGGCATAACGCGGCCTAGGCACAAGGGCGCGTCTCGGTAAAATACCCATGGGAAAATCCTGGTGACTATGTGGACTTAGTGAATAACACGCTTGAGTTAAGATCTCTATAATTACATACTTAAAATCAGCTCTAAAATATCTTGCACCAGTTCTTTGTTTGCCTGTGTTATCATAATAATTATAATTTGTTACAATAATTATCTTTTTCCACATTCTATCATAATTATCATATCATAAATAGTAGTAATATTTACCTTCTTTTTGACAGAAGAATTACTTGGTCATTGAGTGCAGACCAATTTTTTGCTTCATAACAAATCTGCACAATAGCTACTAAGATCCTAGCAGTGGAAGGCATATCAGCTCCCTGTAACAAAAAAACCTTTGATTACCTTCATAGTCAAGAGGAGGCCTATTGAATATTAAAAGAAATGAAGACATTATCTGGAATGTTAAATAGGGCAATGAATGTTGTGTTCACGGCACGGTTGGCGCAGTGGCAGAGGAATTTTAACTTTTTTTGAATTTTGAGGATTCACAGGAATTATAACTGCAGTGTGCAGCCTATTGCCATCGTCTAGGCATAAATCCAGATTCTACATCACCGGGAATATAAGGTTAGACAATAAGAGTAAACAATAACTTACAGTTCTAGTTTGTTTTTCTAGAGCCAAAAGTTGATCAATGGCTTCTTGAAGTTTCCCTTTGGACGCCCATGACTTCCACAGTGGAATCTTTTCATCACAGGTGGTACTGTAGTCAACCTAAAACAGAAACATAACATTTATAAGATTGTATAGAAAGATTAACGTCTTAGTATGCTTAACACCATAACCTAAGATTGTCTAAGTAAAAATAAGCTAAACAACACAAAATTGTCAGATAAGTGAGAAAACTGTAATAAGTTTTGACACACATCAGCAATTTGGATGGGTAGTTGCCCATCAACACTAGATAGTTTTCTAGAAAAGTACTCTACCAACCATCTCGTCATGGTACATAGATTAAGTTTAAGAATATTGTTATGCTATGTTGTTAGAGCTGTACTCACTTCCATTTTAACAATTTTGCCGCTGGCATCAAGGCTTGTGATATCGCCGTTCGTCGTCATTTTTACAAAGCTGAAACAGATGCACGATCGTCAATGCAAAGATAAAATGAGCAAATTAAAAGAGTCAATCTATTGATTAAACAATTACTTTATTATACTGGGCTAGTAATTGAGACTATAATCAGTAAACAATGAAAAGCTTTTCAGTTCCGACCAAAATGCTCGGTGTAATGCAAACTCACGATTATGACAAATTGACAATGACAGAAAGATCACTCACGGACAATGACTTGACTTGTTTTTTTGACTTGAGTCTTGACGGTTTTTGGATTTCTTTCACTTTTTTAATGGCTTGAAAACTGGTCTTTTAGGCGCAGGAACAGTAACATAATATAATGGAGGGACCACACAAACGCTTAGGGATATTTCTTTATTTATAGTTGCAACTAAAAAATGATCGCCATGGCCATGATAAGCTGTGCCGCTACTGGAATAGATTGTGATGTCTACGCGTATTATTCACCAACAATCGAATCGAAGTCGAATCGACCGTGACACTTTTTCGAGTAGGTATCAGACTTTTGAATCGAACGATTGAAAAATGCTCTGATTCGAGTGAGGATTCGAGCGACATGGTAGTACAAAATACAAAAATTTTATGGAGCAAGAGCAAATAATAGTAGATTTTACAACAAGTGCACAAAACGAACCATTTTTATCCGAGACTTTTAGCAGCCCGCAGCCGAAGGCGAGGGCTGATAGTAATGTCGAGGATAAAAATGGTTTTGTGGACGAGTTATAAACTCTGCTTTTCACTTCGAATGCGAGGAAATAAAACAGTATACCTAGTGTAACATATTTCTTTAATTCAAATTCAAAGTAAAATTTGTAGGTTTAAAGTAAATATTATAAAATAACAAATTCTATCTATGAACTTCTTATTGTGTTTGGCTGTATGGCTCATTTTCTTTGCCTTAATAAAGATACATTTATGAGTAGATACGTTAATGCCCTTGTGCACAAAATTCGATTTTGTGCAGCCTCCTCCTCCTCCTGCACAAAGAAGCACTTTCAGAGCATGAGAAGTGAAATAGTATATTTCAATATAAGTGCGGAAAGCCTGTCATTGCAAAGAGTTTCGACAAATGTCTAACCGAGCCGAGGCACAGCCGACGGCGAGGGTTGACAGTCGGAACAAGTTGCAATGACGGTTCCGCACGTGTACTGAACAACTATTTTTAATACAGTTGCGAAAAAATGAAGCAATTTAATAAATTAATAAAATAATAAAACCGTAAATAAACTCGCAAAGAACATTTTTGGAAAATGGCGCTTACCGTAAAAGAATGTAAGCAGAGTTTTTTTTGTTTTCTTTACCCATTCTGGGTAGGCAAAGGGAACTATGCCTATACAGCCAAGTCTTCAGTAGATTTTTTTTATTGATATGAAATAAAAATGAAATTTAATGAGATCTCATTGAATCAAATAATTAAATCTGATATTGAACAAATTAGTAGCTTCTTTAGAAATATTTGCATGAATCATAAAAACTTCTATGATTTTATTTAGTAAATACTTCGTGGTTCGTTCTTTTTTAATGGACATTATTTTGACAGTTGGGAAAGAGAACGCACGAGTTCGGGAAAGGTAAAGAAAAAGCACGAGTACGTAATAGCCCCCATCCCGAACGCTATACGTCCCTGCAATACGCCACTTTTTGAGCAACTGTATTAAAAATTATATTTAATGAGTATTTCTATAAGTTCTACAGTTCTACTATAGATTGTATTGAATATCCGTCGACTAAGGTTGATGTTCCAGGGTAGCCCGCGAAATTCAAATTTTCTTAAGTTTTTTGCAATTTGCAGGCCAGTGATAGGTTGAATGTTGATGAACATTTGATTCGCGGCTGTAAGACGTATGTAGTTACAGAGTTATAATCATCAAAATCATTAATACAACCCTCCGAGCTCATAAAGGTTCCGGAATAGCTTTGACCTTGTAAAAAGTCATTTTTTAACCTTTATGTTAGGTTAAAAAATGACGACCTGCGCGGCTTTTAGTTGGGACGAGCCTTAACGCAGGCAAAGAGAGTATGGTATCGCCAGTGTACAACATTTCTTCATCTATCTATCTATATATATAAAAATGAATTTCCGTTCGTTAGTCTCGCTAAAACTCGAGAACGGCTGAACCGATTTGGCTAATTTTAGTCTTGAAATATTCGTGGAAGTCCAGGGAAGGTTTAAACGGTGAGAAAGTGGTAAGTAGGTAGGCAGGGTAGTAGGTAGGTACGGTAGTAGGTAGGTAGGGTAGTAGGTAGGTACCCAAGCAACATGCTCACGTGAATAATGACGTGAATTTTAAGGCATCGAAAGACGTCGCATCACGTCATTATAGACGTAAATTTTGACGTGAGGATGTCACAAATTAGTGAGTCATTAATGACGTGATCAGCTTACGTGATTTCGACGTCAATTATACCGTCTATCATCACGTCTTAAATGGCTAAATTATAGTAGTACCGAGGCCGGGCCGACCCCCGACGGGTGTGGAGCGAGCCCCGAAAATCCCGTCAGCTTACAAAAGTCAGATTAATATACTGGTCCCTAGAAAGGAGGTGACTGATGAGATGACGAGAAATAGGGAAGTATGGAAGAAGAAGACATATTGCGCCGACCCCATTGGTCGTCAATATGATGATGATGATGATACTGGTCCCTCAGTGAGGGAACTTTCAGATATTGAGCTGAAAAGAACAGATACTACACTTTGATCTTAGCCAAAAGGCCGAGAAGCGATAACACATCTAAGTAAAGCAGGGGTAGTCATTCGCTCGTGGAGAATCTTAACACCGCGATTCAGAAACGTGACGTCAGCGTACAGCGCCATCTATCGAGCAGTGGCGCTACTAGATATCAAGTGGGTGGGCTCCGAATCACGTTACTTGATGACGTCTTAAAAAGCAAACGACGACATATAGCTCCGAATCACGTTACTTGATGACGTCTTAAAAAGCAAACGACGACATAAAGCTCCGAATCACATCATTTTATTACGTCATATATGACGAAGGACGTCATTGTTTGAAAGATGACGTCAGTTTATCGTCATTTATCACGTGAGCATGTTGCTTGGGTAGGGTAGTAGGTAGGTAGGGTAGTAGGTAGGTAGGGTAGTAGGTAGGTAGGGTAGTAGGTAGGTAGGGTAGTAGGTAGGTAGGGTAGTAGGTAGGTAGGGTAGTAGGTAGGTAGAGTAGTAGGTAGGTAGGGTAGTAGGTAGTTAGGGTAGTAGGTAGGTAGTGTAGTAGGTAGTTAGGGTAGTAGGTAGGTAGGGTAGTAAAAAGAGCATTGCAACGCATGCCGGGAACAGCTACTTAGTTGAATAATATAAATTAAAACGAAACCTAGATTAAAGTTCACTAATATTTTTGAAACAACAATCACAAAGAAAATAAAAGCATGTTTTCTTAATTATCGTATTTATTTGAACACGAAATAGTTTTATCATGTTTGAAAAGTCAATGCGGAAGTACGGTTACACTAGCTATACCTAGGTGCTGCCGGTAACAGTTGATTAAACTTTAGGTGAAAGCGACAAGGTAGCCCGCGAAATTCGAATGTTCTTACGTTATTTGCAAGTTACCGGTCAGTGTCAAGTTGTTTGTTATATAAAATGGGATTCGCGGTAATAACAAATGTTTTACTGAGTAATAATGATTAAAATCACCAATACAACCGTCTTAGTTCATAAAGGTTTCTTGAGTGTCTATTTCATGAA
Source organism: Diarsia mendica (assembly GCA_949316265.1). Taxonomy (NCBI): domain Eukaryota; kingdom Metazoa; phylum Arthropoda; class Insecta; order Lepidoptera; family Noctuidae; genus Diarsia; species Diarsia mendica. Next base: position 11,265,686 of record OX438892.1, read on the forward strand.
AACGGCATTCTTGAGATCTTTATGAACTGAGACGGTAAACAGGAAATAGGACCTGCTGAGGGACCTGCTATAAAATTCTCCCAACATGATATGCTTGCTTCTTTGGCGTTAATCTTCTTTGGCTTAGAGTTACAGATTTTCACGCCATGTTTTATACTGAACTGGGCGCAGTTTAATCATGGAGATTTTTCTATTCATTTATTAACATTGGATGATCTATGTCTAATTCGGTTTCACTCTCTTCAGAAGACTCGTCGGCATTCGATTCTATTTTCTCCGTTAAGGCATCAATAGCAGCGTCGTGTCCAATGAATTTCTTTTCATCTTTTATTGCAAGATCGCAAAGATTTTTCCATTGTTGTAGAGTTATTGAATTTATTTTTTCTTCTGCAAACTTTCTTTTGTATTTTATGGTAGTCAAATCTTTTCTCTTTCCTAAGGCCTGTTTAATTAATGGCCATATTTTCCTGATCGGATTTAGTTCTGGGTGATATGGTGGTAGACGAAGAACGGCGTGGTTGTTATTTTTAAGAATAGTATCTATTTTATATTCTTTACATCTATCCTTATGTTGCAATATCAACTGATAAAGCTGTGGCTTCAACATGGATGATGAGTATATGATGTTACGATAATCGAGCCAGTCAAGCATTTCTTGTTTACGAGCATTAGGCCCTGGGGCGGGATGCTGTAATATTTTTTGGTAAAAAGTGTGGTCTATGACCACAACACTATTTGCTTTTAAATTGGGAATTAATTGATTAGTCATCCATTTAATATAGTCTTCGCTGTTCATATAGTGATTATTTTCATCAGTACTTGGTTTAGCCTCAAACATGTATAATGCATTTGGCACATAACCATCCAAACCACCAGCATGTACAATTACTAATCCAAAACGTCTAGCAGCACCCCTTGTCGTAACGGAATTGTCTACAAATGTTTCACCAGTATAAACGATTGGGCGGCCTTGTGTTCGATATTCGGTAATTTTATTAAGAAAATTTATTCTAAGAAACCGTGTCTCATTTTTCTCCACAAGAATTCCGGAACGACCATCTCCATCTATTTTTTTCCTTTGAAATCCCATGAGCGACATTTCTTTACGTAGTGATGAAGATGAACCTGCATAATTTATTTTTTCCTTCATTTGATCATGAAAAGCTTTCATAGTCGGAAAATCTTCATCTTTATCGTAATACTCATAATAGTAATCAATTATTGTTTCTCGGACTACAGCTCTGTCTTCATCGTTAAGGATAATTCTTTTTTTAGGTTTCGCTGTCGGAGAATTAAACTGTCCCCCTTGTTCTCCTTCTTCGATATGTCTCGCTTCTAACATTACCTTTTTCACACTAGACCACGGTTGTCCTGTCGCCAAAGCTACTAATCTGGTCGATGGAGTGTCGAAGACACTTGACATGTCTTTGTTTTTGAGATCATTAAAATATTTGTATACATTATGCAAAATTTCTTTAGATCGGCTATCTAATAGTTTTCGCTTTTTTACATTCGTTTTAACCATATCCCTTTCATCCATAAAGTTCAAAGGTAAACCATTTTCGACGCCGCTGAGGTTTGCTGCTTCATGGATGGCTGGATTACTCTCTACTTCTTCTTCGTTTATTTTGGTCAACATACGTATTAGCAATCCCGTTTCTGCGCTTAGGTAAGGTTTACCCTCAGTTACAAAACTTAATGTTTCAAGAAGTTTAATTTTTGTTTGTTTATCCTGTATTTTGTCTACATAAGTAAGACATTCCTGTACCATTTTCACTATAGCTTGTCTGGGCTGCGACCTAAAAGCATGGTAAAATAAAAACATTACATTTACAATCCATTTTGTTTTAGGTATGTATTTGTTCTTAATTTTAGATGTTTCAATAACTCACTTTTTTTTTGCCAGACGAAGAATTTGTTCATTGAGAGCCTGCCAATTTCTAGCCTCAAAATATATTTGAACAATTGCTACCACGATTCTTGCTGTGGTGTCTGCATCAGTACCCTGTAAAATATATTATGGTATTGTATTTAATAGTAAAAGACTGCACTAAGATTCAGATAAAAATAAATCAATACAAGCATTATAAGCGCTGACTTTCGTCTGTTACTAATATTTCTACCAAAATTTTATACCGAACCGAGTGGCCCTGCAGGCCTGCACTTAGTAGTAGTAAAATGCATCGTTCGCACCAAACGTATTGTGCGCCGCTGACTGTGAGCCTGTGAGCACGCGTTACGCAGTTTATCGCTTTTTCAATATTTTAACTTCTTGTTCACACCGAACCGCAACCGACTATACGCCATTACGTAGATCCATAGAGACAGAAAGCATACTCACAGTCGGCGGCGGACAATACGTTTGGTGTGACCGATGCCAAAGTTTCACATAAATAAACGATTTTGTCCTGATAACACTTTCAAAAGGGAAATAAAGGCCAACCAATTTACTATACTTTTTCGAAGATATTTTTAAGTCTCGTTGATACTGTACTATTTAATCCAAATGCATAGACATAAGCCCTCAAAGTAAAAGAGACATTTTTTATATTAAAAGAGTTTGTGGTATTTTTATAATTCTTCCAGCCACTGAGTTCATTTGCGTCTATGAAGCAAATGAACCCAGTGGCTATGCATCATTCATCATTTCAGCCAAAAGACGTACACTGCTGAACATAGGCCTCCCCCAGGCGTCGCCACATTGACCGGTCCCGTGCGTCTCTCATCCAGCGGGTTCCTGCAACCTTGACCAGGTCATCGGTCCACCTAGTGGGAGGCCTTCCAACGCAACGTCTTCCGGTTCGCGGTCGCCATTCCAGAACTTTTCGGCCCCATCGGCCATCCGTTCTGCGAGCAATGTGCCCTGCCCATTGCCACTTAAGTCTGGCGATTCTTCGGGCTACGTCGGTATTCGGTAACCTTGGTTCTCATGCGGATGTCCTCATTTCTGATTCGATCACGCAAGGAAACTCCGAGCATAGCCCTCTCCATTGCCCTTTGGGTGACTTTGAGCTTTCTGATGAGGCCCATTGTGAGCGACCACGTTTCGGTCCCGTATGTAATCACTGGCAACACACACTGGTCATAGACTTTCGTCTTGAGACACTGGGGTAAGTTGGACGAGAAGATACCGCGCAACTTCCCGTTCCCGAACGCTGCCCAGCCGAGTCGGATTCGACGATTGACCTCTTTCTCGAAGTTAGATCTACCCAACTGGACCGTTTGTCCCAGGTAGACATAATCGTCCACAACTTCGAGCGTAGAGTCTCCGATCTTGATAGGAGTGGGTGTTACATGAACATTCAACATAACCTTGGTTTTGTCCATGTTCATTTTAAGACCCACTCTTTCGGAAGCTATAATGAGGTCATCGAGCATTGCACTGAGGTCTTCCATGGTCTCAGCCATGAGTGCCATGACCACTATATCGTCGGCAAACCGAAGGTGAGTGATGTACTCGCCGTTGACGTTGATGCCAAATCCTCTCCAATCCAGAACCTTGAAGATATCCTCCAATGCAGTGGTAAACAGTTTCGGAGATATGACGTCTCACACCGCGCTGCAGAAGGATAGGTTCCGAGGTCTGGTCCTGAAGTCGGACTGACATGGTGGCGTTTTTGTACAAACACTTCAACACCTCGATGTACCGGTAGTCGATTTGGCACCGTTGGAGAGACTGCAGCACAGCCCAAGTCTCGATCGAATCGAAGGCTTTCTCGTAGTCCACAAACGCTAAACAGAGAGGCAGGTTATACTCTTCGGTCTTCTGTATAACCTGCCGCAGCGTATGTATGTGGTCTACGGTACTGAAGCCTTTTCGGAATCCGGCTTGTTCGGGAGGCTGGAAATCGTCAAACCTGCGTGCGAAACGATTCGTGATGACTCTTGAAAACAACTTGTAGACATGGCTTAGAAGTGAGATGGGCCTATAGTTCTTTAACCGGGCATTGTCACCCTTTTTGAAGAAGAGCACCACCACACCCCTGCACCAAGCCTGTGGCGTTTTCCCCTCGAGTATGACGGAATCAAACAGCTTCTGTAGGGCCTTAAGGACCGGTTTGCCACCCGCCTTCAGAAGTTCGGCCGTAATTCCGTCATCACCCGGCGCCTTGTTGTTTTTAAGCTGTTCCAGAGCCATCCTAATCTCGTACAGGCTGACGACCGGGATGTCTTCGGTATAGTGTCGGGTCAGTCTAGCTCTGGGGTCTTTCGCTAGATTTTCGACGGGTTGACTAGTTGACGTGTACAGCTGCCCATAAAAACTTTCGATCTCTCTCAGAAGCTCCGGTTTGGCGGACACGATCCTGCCATCGTCGGTCTTCAGTTTCGTGAGCTGGCTCTGCCCAATAGACAGATCTCTTGCAAATACCTTGGAGCCCTTGTTGCGTTCAATCGCGTCTTTAAAACGCTCAGTATTAAAGCGGCGGAGGTCGCTCTTCAAGGATTTGGAGATTTGTCTATTGAGCTGCCGGTATTGCCGAGCTTCGTCTGAAGACTGCAGGATCATCTCACGCCGCTCCTTCATGAGCCTGAGAGTGTGATCTGAGAGTTTTTTGGTCTTATTTGTACGACGTATCTTAAAAAATTTAGATCCAGTCGTATGGACAGTTTCCACGAACCCGTCGTTGTAATCGTCCACTGAGCTTCCTAGGCATGCGAAGCGATTCTGGAGTTCAAGTTGAAAGCTCTCGGGGTTTTGGATTTGGATCTGTGCTGGACGGAGCGTAGACTAACATCAGTCGTGACCTTTCTAGCTTTATATTGATGTTCAATGTGCCTCTTACCATGCGGTGATCGCTTCCGGTTTTCACCGAATTGATCACAGAGACATCATTGAACATTTGCTTGTTGGTAGACATGATGAAGTCAATCTCATTTTTAGCCGCACCATCGGGGCTCTGCCAGGTCCACTTCCTGTGCTCACGTTTTTTGAAGAAGGAGTTCATCATAAAGAGGCCCTCCTTCTCCATAAAACTGGCCAGTTGGTGACCCCGGTGGTTCCGAAGTCCAATCCCAAATTGCCCCACTTGCTGCTCATCCTCGCTTCGTTTGCCCAGTTTCGCGTTGAAGTCCCCCAGTGGCTATGCAATGCTAAGCAATGCCCATGCATTTGGATCAAATAGTACAATATCAATGAGGCTTTATAATATCAACGAAAAAAGTACTTTACAATTTGCGTTTTTGGTTTCAATAGAACTTTATTTTCTACTTGAACAGCTCTATAATACTACCCTTCTACCACTCTGTAATAGCGACATAATAATATGTATGAATGTAGACAAGGCAAAATGAGTATGTAAGGATCATACAGGTGCACGATCTCCCGCGAGGCGGCGAATCTCCTTGCCGGATTGCCGCCGTGGGATCTGGAGGCGATAGTCCTCGCGCGACTACATGAGTGGCGCGCGGAGGCGCTACACCGGCCGGGGGTCACTCTGCTGCCGCGGCACATTGCTGCGCGGCGGACAGACCTCCGGTGCGATCTCATGGCGGCATGGAGACAGCGACTGTCGCAACCCCGTGCAGGGCACGCCACGATAGTGGCGGTAAGTCCCCTCTTTGAGGAGTGGCTAGAGAGGAGCCACGGCGCCCTCACCTTCCGTCTGACGCAGGTCCTTACCGGACATGGATGTTTCGGGAGGTACCTGCACCGAATCAGGCGGGAGGAAACGCCCGGATGCTTCCACTGCGAGGATCGACCGGAGGACACGGTGGAGCACACTGTGGAGGTGTGCCCTGCTTGGGCGGAGCCCCGCCGTGTTCTCGTAGCGGCGATCAGCGGCGGCGACCTCTCGCGTCCGGCCCTGGTGCAAGCCATGGTCCGGGGCGAGGAGGAATGAGACGCCGTCGCCTCCTTCTGCGAAGCAGTGATGCTAGCGAAGGAGGTGGCGGAACGAGAGAGGGAGAGAACCTCTCAACGTCCCAGCCGCCGCGGAAGGCGCTCCGGGCGCCGGGGGGCACGCGATGACCTCCGGCCACCGTAGACGCGGGCCTGTGGACGGTGAGTAACGGGCTAGCTCGCCGTCCGGCCGTCGTCATGACGGCAACAGACCGTGTCGGCGGCGCGTACGTGTTCCACGCGCGCCTCAAAGAGATGTCAGCAAGGAGGGGCCCGCAAGGGCCGACGCCCGTCGGGGCTGTGGCTTGTCGAAAGGATAACACGGCTCCGACACAAGGGTGAAGAAGGAACATGGGTTTGGTTTTTAGTCAGTAGAAGTCTGACACTCCCCTTCGCTCTGCCCAAGAGCGGGGGGGGTTATTCGATGATTTTCCACCCACCATAAAAAAAAAAAAAAAAGGATCATACAGGTGGGGTTTTAGGGTTTCTGCCTCCCCCATGGGAAAATGGGTGCCTGTTTATGTATTAAAAAAAAACGAAACTTAAAAACCGCCTTACAGGTCTAGTTTGTTTTTCTAAGAACATTAACTGGTCAATGGCTTCCTTAACTTTGCCATTTGCGGCCCAAGACTTCCACAATGGTATCTTTTCATAACAGGTACTTCTGAAGTCAATCTGGAAAAATAAAAACAATGTTACTGCACGCAGACAAAAAGCACATTAAGAGCTCATTCACACTGATCCGTCAAAGACGATTCGTGTTTTTCGACGAATCGTCTTTTTTCACGAATCGTTATTTTGATTTGTATGGGCGGCTAGCCGGCTACACATTTTAATTGCCCGTGTTCACACTATATGACGTTTCGTCTTTAACAAAAACCTTCAGTTTTAAATCACGAATCGTTATGACGGATCGATCGGGACGACTATGCTTTGCACCACACGGGATGTTGCGGATGCCGATTTTTTGACATCCGCGGATGCGAATGCGAATGCGGAGTTTTGCAGGCTCACATCCGCGGATGCGGATGCGAATGTTCAAAATATTATATAAATGAAGTATATGAATGAAGAATTATTAAAACATTCCCTAGATTACTTTGTGTCGGTGGTGACATTGATAATTAACTAGTTAGATAATCTATCAATAACGGGAACCACGCTGAAAAATAAAGATTTTTGTTATGATAATAATAAACTTCACCTACAATAAAACGTATTACCGGTGTAACATAATGGAATTGACCTGGCGATTGAAATAAGCTGAGCTAGGAACAAAGTAGTATTAGATTAGTGTACCTAATATAAAGTTTTATACAATTATTTACACACAATCGACTCAAAATATCAATCTAGGTATATGATAAGTAATCTACAGCGCAAACAAACACGTAATGATTTATTTACAAGAAACAAATGAAATGATGCACCACAATAAACGCGTCCGATCTTGTCACTAATTTCTTCGCTCCCATTGGTCATTGTCTTGTCACATGCGAAACGGCACGCGCCATTCCGCCTCGCCCAATTTCTTTCTTGCCGCAACTTGTATGACATTCGCATCCGCATGAACATTCGCATTGATTATTGCGGATGCGGATGTTCAAATCTATGCGGAAGCTCCGCATTTGCGGATGCGGATTCGAATATTCGCAACATCCCTGGTACACACTACGACCAGCGAATTCAGTGTGAACATCTATTCGGATATTTTGATGAATCGTGAAAAAACTCGATTCCGTATGCAATGTGAACGTTCATCCGTCATTACGTATCGTCTTTTTTGACGAATCGTCGTTGACGGACCCAGTGTGAATTAGCCCTTACACTAACAATTTTAGTAGCAAATAAAAGAGAAACAAAACAAATATGTTTTTAAACTAAAAACAATAAAATTCTATCCCACAACTTTATTAAATTGAATTTAGTGACAGTAAGGATGTTTTAAACTTACATCAATCCTGTTGGGTGGCCTTTCACTGTCAGTGACAGTATCCGTATCAGTATCCACGTACATAGCCATACTAAGGAAAGATGAAAGATCATACAAAATGGTCAAGATACAAGAAAGGGTTTGATTGGTTAGAAAGGGTTTTATAAATTAGTTGTTGCTTCCTCAACTAGAATAAACAGCCATAAGTCTTTTCCTCACAGCCCCCGTAGCATGGCGATTCTATGTCTATTCAACCAAGAATAGACGAAGATTTTTAAGCTATTGCATAGCTTCTATCGCGGGCCTTGAGCGTGGAGAGCGAATCCAGAAATTCCGTAACGAAAATTTTCAACCAGGTTGCTATGGTTACGGAAAATAACAAGGTTGTCAACTGAGGTTGTCAAATTAAATAATTGATAAAAAAAATGCTATGCAATAACTTTACCGCGGCAGTCTCCGAGTGCCACATTCTCTTTTTTTTCCATACAATTTGACATGAAACCTTGCTACTGTCATTTTGTCGATTCTTCCGTCGACAAAACCCGTTACATCGGTGGTCATGCTAAGCCGGCAGGTTGAGCATTCTATTTGAACTAAACTTTTACTATTTATTTTTATAGTAGTTATGTACCTAAGTACCACCCGATTTTAGCGCGACGTGCCGACCGTGCGTGCAGCGTGCTGCAATGATATTAAAAATTAAAAAGAGGTAGATATCGCATTAGCACGCACAAATTGTTGAGGACAAACTACGGCAATTGGTGCAGTTTAGTTACTAGCTATCTCTTTTTATCTTAAACGTTCCGTATTATCTATCCTTGTCGTAGAACGCAACGATATCTGAACGCCATTCATTATGAACATGGCGTATCTTTCTTTATAATATCATTGGCGTGCTGAGATAGCGAGGGTGGGGGGCACAGACTTTAAAATAAGTTAAATCTTCACAGAAATAAATCATGTTCCATACTAAGTAATTATTATCATAGTAGGTACTCTTTCTCAATTATTTTCAACATGCTTTTGAAATTTTTCCAATCTTGAACTGTTAGTTATTCAAAAGCTTATTTGATTTTTTTAATTTTTTATTTATTAATTAGTCGAATAAGACTCAACTATTGAACGATTGGGTAATCTGATTTTAAATAATTTATTTGAATTAAATTATAATTTCTATGGTTATTTTTGCTATCTATTGTCACGTAAACTTAATTTGAACTCAAATAAAAAGATAAATATTAAAAAACTTCTGATAATAATTTATACGTTATTTTTACTATGTCCCACTTTCGACGAAAGAATCCCGCTTTTTTTTCATACAAAACTTCTGAAATTCCGACTTGGCTAAAAAAAATCTGGCAACGCTGGTAAGTAGGTACCTACCCAATGTGATTTTATTGCAGATTTTATTTCAACTGTAAGTATGTATAATAATCACAGAGACGTTAGGGAGATATCTTTTTATAATCATGGTAAAAGGCGAAAGATTTATGCGTTTTGAAGGGAAACCAGCTACACATCATAATACCCATACCTATCTATTAATTCAATAAAATTCTATCCCACAACTTTATTAAATTGAATTTAGTGACAGTAAGGATGTTTTAAACTTACATCAATCCTGTTGGGTGGCCTTTCACTGTCAGTGACAGTATCCGTATCAGTATCCACGTACATAGCCATACTAAGGAAAGATGAAAGATCATACAAAATGGTCAAGATACAAGAAAGGGTTTGATTGGTTAGAAAGGGTTTTATAAATTAGTTGTTGCTTCCTCAACTAGAATAAACAGCCATAAGTCTTTTCCTCACAGCCCCCGTAGCATGGCGATTCTATGTCTATTCAACCAAGAATAGACGAAGATTTTTAAGCTATTGCATAGCTTCTATCGCGGGCCTTGAGCGTGGAGAGCGAATCCAGAAATTCCGTAACGAAAATTTTCAACCAGGTTGCTATGGTTACGGAAAATAACAAGGTTGTCAACTGAGGTTGTCAAATTAAATAATTGATAAAAAAAATGCTATGCAATAACTTTACCGCGGCAGTCTCCGAGTGCCACATTCTCTTTTTTTTCCATACAATTTGACATGAAACCTTGCTACTGTCATTTTGTCGATTCTTCCGTCGACAAAACCCGTTACATCGGTGGTCATGCTAAGCCGGCAGGTTGAGCATTCTATTTGAACTAAACTTTTACTATTTATTTTTATAGTAGTTATGTACCTAAGTACCACCCGATTTTAGCGCGACGTGCCGACCGTGCGTGCAGCGTGCTGCAATGATATTAAAAATTAAAAAGAGGTAGATATCGCATTAGCACGCACAAATTGTTGAGGACAAACTACGGCAATTGGTGCAGTTTAGTTACTAGCTATCTCTTTTTATCTTAAACGTTCCGTATTATCTATCCTTGTCGTAGAACGCAACGATATCTGAACGCCATTCATTATGAACATGGCGTATCTTTCTTTATAATATCATTGGCGTGCTGAGATAGCGAGGGTGGGGGGCACAGACTTTAAAATAAGTTAAATCTTCACAGAAATAAATCATGTTCCATACTAAGTAATTATTATCATAGTAGGTACTCTTTCTCAATTATTTTCAACATGCTTTTGAAATTTTTCCAATCTTGAACTGTTAGTTATTCAAAAGCTTATTTGATTTTTTTAATTTTTTATTTATTAATTAGTCGAATAAGACTCAACTATTGAACGATTGGGTAATCTGATTTTAAATAATTTATTTGAATTAAATTATAATTTCTATGGTTATTTTTGCTATCTATTGTCACGTAAACTTAATTTGAACTCAAATAAAAAGATAAATATTAAAAAACTTCTGATAATAATTTATACGTTATTTTTACTATGTCCCACTTTCGACGAAAGAATCCCGCTTTTTTTCATACAAAACTTCTGAAATTCCGACTTGGCTAAAAAAAATCTGGCAACGCTGGTAAGTAGGTACCTACCCAATGTGATTTTATTGCAGATTTTATTTCAACTGTAAGTATGTATAATAATCACAGAGACGTTAGGGAGATATCTTTTTATAATCATGGTAAAAGGCGAAAGATTTATGCGTTTTGAAGGGAAACCAGCTACACATCATAATACCCATACCTATCTATTACATTACAAAATTAAGGTCAGAAGTTCTTTTTGAAGTCTTGTTCAAAATCACTTCAAAGTTTTGGACTGAGGTTTTGGACATTACCTACTAAAAAGTACAACACAGTAGCTAGTGCTTGAATTATTTTTATTTTATTTATTTACCTACCAGTGTAATTAACTAATTAGTACAGTCGAACAAGCTAATAAGTATACAGCCAGCTAACTTGTATTTACTTTTAAGATTTTAAAGATACATTTATAGACTGATGTCAAAAGATACAGCGTTTGACATCAGTCGCATAATACGAAACACTTGTTAACAAAATTACAATCAATATTTTCAGTGAGAGAATTATGAAGATCTCTACCCTGTATACCTTTTTTTTTTTTCTTTTTTTTTTTTTTTTTTGGTGGGTGGAAAATCATCGAATAACCCCCCCCGCTCTTGGGCAGAGCGAAGGGGAGTGTCAGACTTCTACTGACTAAAAACCAACCCATATTCCTTCTTCTTCGCCCTTGTGTCGGAGCCGCGGTAACCTTTCGATATCCACAGCCCCGACGGGCGTCGGCCCTTGCGGGCCCCTCCTTGCTGACATCTCTTTGAGGCGCGCGTGGAACACGTACGCGCCGCCGACACGGTCTGTTGCCGTCATGACGACGGCCGGACGGCGAGCTAGCCCGTTACTCACCGTCCACAGGCCCGCGTCTACGGTGGCCGGAGGTCATCGCGTGACCCCCGACGCCCGGAGCGCCTTCCGCGGCGGCTTGGACGTTGAGAGGTTCTCTCCCTCTCTCGTTCCGCCACCTCCTTCGCTAACATCACTGCTTCGCAGAAGGAGGCGACGGCGTCCCATTCCTCCTCGCCCCGGACCATGGCTTGCACCAGGGACGGGCGCGAGAGGTCGCCGCCGCCGATCGCCGCTACGAGAACACGGCGGGGCATACTACATACATAGGCATACCCTGTATACCTATTAGCTTGTTCGACTGTACCTATATAAAAAATTTAAATATATAGATTTACAATACTGCCACTAGGCAATAGGGGTATTTTAATTCAACTCACCCCAACGCTGGCTGCATAAACAAATCCCTCTGACTGGCAAAATGGATCTCGATTTATTCTCGATTCAAAAGTTGATGCATATGTAGGTATAACTCAAATAATGTTCATAGCTTTATCTGTTGCGGTGCCATATCAACCATACTTCTACAATACTAACACATGTAAAAATAAAAAATATCACCGTTCAGAGCTTATTTTAGCGCCAAACACTGTTTAGCGAAATTGTAATTAATTTTATTGATTTTTAGTGTTGTGAAGATTGAAGTATGAATGAGTGAATGATATTGATTGACCATTCATTCAGTATGTAAGCAATCATGGGATTGGCCCATGAAGTTATAGATAAATATGGAGACCACACTTCGAATACCTACTTGAAGCAAAACTTATGCATCGCTATCTCGCTCTCTGTGGGCTGACCCCAGGGGTAGGACAATTCCATACATTGACAGATTTGAGGTATTTTATTTCACAAAGCGACACCTTTTATCCCCATCCAAAACATTTAGTTACTTTATCTCACCACAGATGGCGGCACCATCGACACAATTTAATTTGTGATTTATTTTGTGTGTGTGATATTATTTAATAAATATAACTTCGTAACCTTATTATTTTATTTAACATGTTTTATTGTTATTTGCAAATATAATTATGTGTAGATTGCAAGCAGTGTAATAATTACAATAGCAACACAGTGAATTATTAATTTGGTAATGATTACCAAATTGTCAGATCCAAATATGGCGACTTCTTCCTCCTACCTGCGCTAGCGCTTGTTTGTAGTTTTCGTCCATATTTGTGCCTTTCTTCGAGAAATTAATCTGCCGAGCCGCGTTGAGTCGAGTCCTCTCCTCCGTAGTGAAGTGTGAGAATTTTTCGAAGTTATTCTGTGAGTTGAGCTATTAGTTCCTCCGCCTCTCAGTGCAATCATTTTTTGCGACCCGGACGCTTCGTTTGTGCTGTTTCTTTGCGATATAGACGCTTGTGATTCGTTTTTATCATGCCTAAACGGTGTGCATTGGGATGTTCAAACAGTAAGTATAATCATCAATAACTATATCTGTGCCATTCCACCTCCGCCATAGATTTCCCTAGTACCTGGTGAACTCACATGCTTATCCTAAATATTTGACGGCACCATTGACGCAGTGGCTGAGCAATTGGACCGCTGGGCTGCGTGTCGCGGGTTCGATCCCCGCACGCAACAAACACCTATATGGCCTACAGATAGATACCTAGTTTTTTCGGGTCTGGGTTTTTGGTTTGTGTATGTGAGTTTAAATGAACGTAAACAAACCCACAATACAGGAGAAATTCCTAGTGTCGGGCAAAGTTTTATTAAAAAGGTTCATGGCTAAGATGTCATATTGTTATGCATCATCAATTCATCATTCAGGAAAAATGGTTTTAGATATTTAATATTTTCAGGATAAAAGTTGTGGTCTTAAATCCGGCCCTCAGATGACCCACTGACCGTGATCTTTCTATTTTTTTCAGAGAACTCCTACCATCAATTTCCAAATCCAGAAAAGAATCCTGACCGTTTCAAGGCTTGGGTTCATATCGCTGGTGGGAAGTTAGATACTCCAGCTGATTATGAATTGTATAGGAAGAAGGTTATCTGTGATATCCATTTTACAGACAGGGATAGAAACCGCAATAACCGGTTGAATTTTCTAGCTGTGCCATCACTTCATCTTCCTGGTAAGATTTACATAATATGTTACAAATTCTTGTTATTTTTATGCGTAACAGTATTTTTAAAATATAAATATGTTGTTCATTTTCTATGTATTATTGTTAATTTCTAATCATTATTCTGTGTGGAGGGAAAATAAAACATTCATTTCTTTTTGGCTCACTTGGAATAAAAAAAATATTTGACAGTTATTTTTAAAATAAATAATATTTCTATTATCTTATTTTTCAGGCAAGTCTGATGAAATTGCTACTTCGGAGAAAGTTTTACTTGCTCCTGAACCTGTGAATGAAGAAAGTAGCTTAACTATATTAAAACCAACACTCACAGGTACTTGCATAATATTAATTTCTATTATTAATTGGATTAATTTTGTTTGTGCATAAAAAGTAAATTTGAAATACGGGAACTTTGAAATAGTCTTATTTGGAATAAAAAAATATTTGACAGTTATTTTTAAAATAAATAATATTTCTATTATCTTATTTTTCAGGCAAGTCTGATGAAATTGCTACTTCGGAGAAAGTTTTACTTGCTCCTGAACCTGTGAATGAAGAAAGTAGCTTAACTATATTAAAACCAACACTCACAGGTACTTGCATAATATTAATTTCTATTATTAATTGGATTAATTTTGTTTCTGCATAAAAAGTAAATTTGAAATACGGGAAATTTGAAATAGTCTTATTAGGAATAAAAAAATATTTGACAGTTATTTTTAAAATAAATAATATTTCTATTATCTTATTTTTCAGGCAAGTCTGATGAAATTGCTACTTCGGAGAAAGTTTTAGTTGCTCCTGAACCTGTGAATGAAGAAAGTAGTATAACTACATTAAAACCAACACTCACAGGTACTTGCATAATATTAATTTCTATTATTAATTGAATTAATTTTGTTTGTGCATAAAAAGTAAGACTAAAAAACCATTCTACTTGTAATATTAGTGTAGTAGGCTAGCTTTTGCGGATTTAAAGAAACAGCCCTGTTAAAGACAGACACACACCAGAAGTTTAGCATTAGGGTGGCAATATTTGGGTATCAAACAGTATAATTAACAGCTAACATGTTTCACACTAAGTTAATTAATATTTCGCTCATATTGCAGATAACCATGCTGGAATTATAGCTTCAGGACACCTTTATTGCCCACTACCAAAGACGGCAATTAAAGAAAAGCAAAGTAAGTTTTTATTTTATTTTAAGGGAATATATGAAGGGGAAATTAAAAACAACTATGTTGCAGCGGGGCAATCTCGACAGCGGGAATTTTGAAATAATCTTGATAACTTCTACATTTTACTTTATTTGAAGAAGTGCCATCTATGACCGTATAGCTCAAAATCAATTTCATTGTGCTTATACTTATTCAAATAAAGTAAAATGTAGAAGTTATTAAGATTAATTGAAATTTCCCGCTGTCGAGATTGCCCCGCTGCACCTTATATTTTTACCCGACTGCGGCGAAGCCCAAAAGGAGGGTTATTTATTTTGGGCCTACTCTAAAAAGTTATTTTCCATTTCAATTCTAGTGTAAGTTACAACTTCAATGATAATAAAACGACATCATTGAAGAATGTTGTATCGCTGTAAATGGTGTGGATTTACAGCGATACATCATCATCTGCCTAGCCTTTTCCAACTATATTGGAGTCGGCTTCCAGTCTAACCGGATGCAGCTGAATACCAGTATTTTACATGGAGCGACTGCCTATCTGACCTCCACCAATTAATACTAGGTAATACAATACCATTTGGTAAGACTGGATGTCAGAATTTCAGGTCACTGACTACCTGTAACAACTGCCAAAGATCTGTATTTATGGCAGCCGGGACAAACAGCTTAACGTGCTTTCAGAGGCACGGAGGAAACTCGGTATGTCGGGCGGTCACCCATTCACAGACCAACCTAGGCAAGCACAGCTTTACCTAAAGATCGACCTGAGTGGCAGTTTTTATTAAGCCACGAGCTCTCTTAGGATGTATAGCGATACAACGGCGTGATAATTTATTACCCGATCTTACGACTCTTAAAATACTTTCTCTTATTTTTCAGGCAAGTCTGTTGAAGTTGGTACTTCGGAGATACTTTTACTTGCTCCAGAACCTGTGAATGAAGAAAGTAGCTTAGCTACATTAAAACCAACACTCAAAGGTACTTACACAATAATTCCAATTATTTATTGCATTCATGTTGTTATTCTGCCTCATTGGTCTAGTTGTCGCAAGCGCGACTGCTGAGCATGAGGTCCTGGGTTCGATTCCCCGGTCGGGCAAAGTGTTATTGGCTTTTTCCATAAGGAATTTATCAGTAACAGCCACGGATTTGTGCCCGGTTGATGGCAATAGGCTCGCCCTAGACATGGGGCTTAAAAACATAACTGGCGAAATGTGGGTGTACTATTAGGTACACCTCTGCCTAACCCTTCGGGGATTACAGGCGTGATGTTATGTTATGTTGTTAGTAAATATATCCATAAAGTTTACTCAATTCAATCTGAAAACAAACTAACAAAATCAACATTTCTCTCACATTACAGATAAGTCTACCAGAAATGTGACTTCAGAACACAATTATTGCCGACTGCAGAATAAGGGAATAACTAAAAACAAAAGTAAGTCTTTTTAATATTTTTGGGGGATTAGGAGATGGAGAGCACCGTTTAGAGAAACAGTGATTGTTGGTGGATCACTAGTGTTGCCTTAAATTTCACACTCATAAACTTTCGCCTTTATGGTATGGTGCGATACTAGCAGACCTGGTAGACGTCGTCCTGCCCGGCAAAGTGCGCCACCTACCGAGTCCAATTGTGAATCTAAACCATTCTCCAGGAGTTCAGTGACATACACACGTACAGTAGAATCCTTACATAGTATAAAACAAAGTCGCTTTTTTGTCTGTATGCTTAAATCTTTAAAACTACGCAACGGATTTTGATGCGGTTTTTTTTAATAGATAGAGTGATTAAAGAGGAAGGTTTTAGTTTATAATTTGAACGACATCCACACGGGTGAAGCCGCGGGCATCAGCTAGTTATATATATAAAGAAATATGTATATACCGTTGAATTGAGAAACCTCCTTTATGAGAAGTTAGTTAGATTTCAAACCTAATAACAAAGAGATAAATCCATATTTACTGTATAGCATATCAGTGCTAGTATGCTTAGTTTGGGATTAAAAAAAAACTTTTTTTACAGATAAACAGCAGCCGCAAGAGTTGCCGTCATTTTTGTTGAACCAGCTGCAAACGACCAGAAGCAAAATTAAAATTTTGCAATCGAAATTGATTCGGACACAAAAGAAAAACAAAATTCTTGAATCCAGAATAGCCAGTGCTAGAAAAATGTCTACAGATATGTTATTTAAAAAACTAGCGAACAAAATGACACCAGCAGCAAACATTTTCACGAAAATGCAGTACACCCAGACAAGCAAGAAGCCTTCTGGTCGCAGATTTAGTTTAGAGGAAAAAGTGCTCTCGCTTTCTTTATATAAGAAGAGTCCGAGAAGTTACCCTCTTTTGGCAAAATTTTTCACATTGCCGTCCACGAAATCGTTGAAAAGACTTTTAACGAAGATAGAAGTGGAGCCAGGCCTGAATAAATGCATCTTCATGAAAATGAAAAATACTGTCAAGGAGTTATGTCCAGAAGACAGGCTATGCAGCTTAATATTTGACGAAATGTCCATTTCCCCCCAAATACATTATAATGCTGCAAAAGATCAGCTTAGGGGGTTCACATTTGATGGAAAACAAATAGCAGATCATGTATTGGTCTTCATGGTGAAAGGCTTGAGAAAAAAGTTTAAGCAACCTGTGGCATATTATTTCACAAACTCGTTAAAAAAGATTCAATTAAAAGATATTTTGCAAAAAATTATCAAGTATGTACGTAGTACGGGACTAAAGATCATATGTACTGTTTGCGACCAAAGCACAGTAAATGTGAGTGTCATAAATGAGTTAGTAGAAGAAACCAAACAAAAATATCTAAGAGAAGAAAAAGAATGGAAGAATGAAGTAATTGAAATAGGGAAAACAAAAATAATCCCTATATTTGATGTGCCACATTTGTTAAAAGGAGTCAGAAATAATTTATTAACTAAAGATTTAAAATATTATGATTTTGAAGAGAAACGTGAAAAAACCATTAAATGGGAACATTATCAAAAAACCTACGAAGCAGATAAAACGTATGGAGAAGTAAAATGCCTGTGGAGAGTCACAGACGAGCACATATATCCCGACAAAATAAGAAAAATGAAAGTGAAGCCAGCAGCCCAAATTTTTAGCCACACCATGGCTACAACTGCAGGACATCTTGTGGCAAGAGGAGACATTCCTGAAGAATGCCAAAATTTGGTAAAGTTTACTAAACTTATGGATAATCTATTTGACTCCTTAAATTCAAACACATTTCATGTGCCTGATGGCAAAATATATAAAGGATGTGTACGAAGGTCTAGTCCACACCATGATTTGTGGAAGAATGCCATAAAAGTTTTAAAAACTGTATCATTTATTAAAAAAATTAAGGGCAAAAATAACAAAATCCGTGTGGTTGAAACCAAAGCTATACCTTCTATAAAAAATTTCATACGCACTATTGAAGGAATACAACGAATATGGATATTGCTATCCCAAACATATTCATTTGATGCTATGCTGACACGTCATTTCAACCAGGACCCACTAGAGAATTTCTTTGGGAATATCAGAAGTTATGGGGCGAGAAATACGGCACCAGACACAACTGCATTTGAAGGGGCATTTAAGTCCCTCTTAATTAATAATTTTAACTCGCCCCATTCTCTGCATGCAAACTGCGAAAAAGATGAGGATAGCTGCTTGCAGAATCTCGATTTTTTTGTAAGAGATAATATTCTGTCAACTTCTGATATTCCCAGTCCCAATGATGAGGAGACACCACAATTTTCTGAAAGCATTGAAAACGAAATTGTGGTGCCTTTCATCAATTTAAATATTAATATTAATGATGCTGGTCAGGGCAATTATGTTTGTGGGTGGGTCTTGGGGAAATGTATTAAAAATGTGTCAAAAAGTTGCAAAATGTGTAAAAAAGAAATGTATGGCGACCCTGAAAGCAAAACAAATGACTTTATAAGGGCCAAAGAATATGTAAAAGGGAAAAGCTCTTTAATATACCCGTCAAAGGAAATGGAAAAATGTTTTGTCCAAATTCAAAATTTAGTGACAGACATACTAAAAAAAGATGTTCCAAAAAAATACTTAAAAGTTAAAATAAAAATGTTCACTGACATATTTGTTGATTTCCCATTCAGTTGTGAAAAACATAAAAAAAATATTAAAAATTATTTTGAAAACACTATTATTAATGTGCTTGTTTATAGTTGGTGTCGATCAATAAACCGAATTTTGTCAGGCAAAATCACTTATCATGGTGAGGATGAGACTAAAGCAGCAGCGCAAACCTATAAAAATAAACATAAATAAATGTTTTATGTAAAATAAGTTGTTTTTTTTAAGCATCCACTGTGTACCTCTTGGAATTGATGCTTCCTTACTAAAATGCTTGTTTTTAATTTGATAAAGTTTTACTATGATTGTAACTTAATAAATAATAAAACTTTATCAAATTAAAAACAAGCATTTTAGTAAAGAAGCAATGGCACTAATGCCAAGGTAGTGTAGTACCTATAGCTAGTATAGCTATATCGTCGTTGATACTGCAATACCGCGTAAATAACAGTGGATAATACCGCGGAAGTACAAAAGTATCAAATTTTAGATTTGGCGGCAATGAGCAAACGATGCCGATTGGCTACGAACCACACTTATAGTCCCGGCGTATCGCTCATTCAAATGCGACCAATCACAAGTAGTTAAAACCGCGTGAGCGAACCTGTCAAAATAATTTGACCAATACCGCGCATTCTCGCGATTATTACAAGAAGACGTATTGTTTTTGTGTGGCGCTCCGGAAAATTCAAGTTTTTTAATAGTAATACGAAGCTAATCGGTAAGTTTTTAATATTGTTTTAATGCTTGTATCTCAATCAACTAGGTTACATAATAGAATCTGTAAATTCACTTGTTTTATAACCAAAAGCCCATAATATTGTTGTGATAGTAGTTCCGCGGTTTTGAATTTATTATGTTTTACTGGATGTGTTTGTTAGTTACGCGTATTTGTTGATTTTGTTTTGATAAATTATTCGTATAGATGTATTTAGAAAATATTATTAATTTCAAGTATTTATCATAATTACAATCTGTTGGTAGTTTTCGAGTGTATTTCAATATAATTTACTTTCTTTTTAGTTGACCATGGAAGAAGAGTCAGGTGTCGACGAGCCGGTAGTCTGGAAACATGCCGACGTCAGTAATAATGTTGTCACTCTACAAGAGCTTCAAAATCGTCGCCAGGTACTTGTAAATAAAAGGAACCGCATTTTGGACCAAGCGCGCGTGGGGAATCCACTTGTATTTCAAAAACCTGTCGAACAAAGTCCGTGTACAGATACGAATATCGAAAACTCTATTGCTGACTGTGATACTTTGACCACAGTTCTAGAACCTGTCTCTAGCTCGTCAGGTCTTCCGAAAGTTGTTACTGAGTCACTGTTGGATTGGACTTGGTGCAGGGGTGTGGTGGTGCTCTTCTTCAAAAAGGGTGACAATGCCCGGTTGAAGAACTATAGGCCCATCTCACTTCTAAGCCATGTCTACAAGTTGTTTTCAAGAGTCATCACGAATCGTCTCGCACGCAGGTTCGACGATTTCCAGCCTCCCGAACAAGCCGGATTCCGAAAAGGCTTCAGTACCGTAGACCACAGACATACGCTGCGGCAAGTTATACAGAAGACCGAAGAGTATAACCTGCCTCTCTGTTTAGCGTTTGTGGACTACGAGAAAGCCTTCGATTCGATCGAGACTTGGGCTGTACTGCAGTCTCTCCAACGGTGCCAAATTGACTACCGGTACATCGAGGTGTTGAAGTGTTTGTACAAAAACGCCACCATGTCAGTCCGACTTCAGGACCAGACCACGGAACCTATCCTTCTGCAGCGCGGTGTGAGACAGGGAGACGTCATATCTCCGAAACTGTTCACCGCTGCATTGGAGGATGTCTTCAAGGTTCTGGATTGGAAAGGACTTGGCATCAATGTCAACGGCGAGTACATCACTCACCTTCGGTTTGCCGACGATATAGTGGTCATGGCTGAGACCATGGAAGACCTCAGTAAAATGCTCGATGACCTCAGTAGAGATTCTGAAAGAGTGGGTCTTAAAATGAACATGGACAAAACCAAGGTTATGTCGAATGTTCATGTAACACCCACTCCTATCAAGATCGGAGACTCTACGCTCGAAGTTGTGGACGATTATGTCTACCTGGGACAAACGGTCCAGTTGGGTAGATCTAACTTCGAGAAAGAGGTCAATCGTCGAATCCGACTCGACCGACCGTGCGCGGTATCTTCTCGTCCAACTTACCCCAGTGTCTCAAGACGAAAGTCTATGACCAGTGTGTGTTGCCAGTGATTACATACGGGACCGAAACGTGGTCGCTCACAATGGGCCTTATCAGAAAGCTCAAAGTCACCCAAAGGGCAATGGAGAGGGCTATGCTCGGAGTTTCCTTGCATGATCGAATCAGAAATGAGGACATCCGCATGAGAACCAAGGTTACCGACGTAGCCCGAAGAATCGCCAGACTTAAGTGGCAATGGGCAGGGCACATTGCTCGCAGAACGGATGGCCGATGGGGCCGAAAAGTTCTCGAATGGCGACCGCGAACCGGAAGACGTTGCGTTGGAAGGCCTCCCACTAGGTGGACCGATGACCTGGTCAAGGTTGCAGGAACCCGCTGGATGAGAGACGCACGGGACCGGTCAATGTGGCGACGCCTGGGGGAGGCCTATGTTCAGCAGTGGACGTCTTTTGGCTGAAATGATGATGATGATGCTATTAAGTAACTACTGAGTTTTTATAATGACGAGACTGATTTAAGCTAGTACCTAACTACCCAATTTGAAATGATGAGACTGTGATTACTTGAGTAAATAAGACTTTTTTCTATTAATAAAATTCTGTTTTATTCTCCATCAATTCCGCGTAAATGCCAAAAAAGCTCAAATAACAAATGCCTTTTAAAATGGAAAACAGCGTAAGTGTTTTTTCTAGCTAAATTTTGATTGGATTGAATTAGAATTATTCTATATGGTAACTAATGCAGTTTTCTTAATAGCTTAAAGTTTAGACACGTATTTGATAAGTATAGGAGAAGATATTTAGTTTTTTCGTTCTCCTGTAAAATTTGCCACATCTATGTTACGCGGTATTGTCTGTTGTTAGTTACGCGGTATTGCAGTATCAACGACGATATATAGGTAGTGTAGTACCTATAGCTAGTATAGCTATATATATCACAAGTTTGTGGATGGCGATAATAGATGGCGCTATTAGTCCGATCAATTGACATTAGCGGTCATCAAAAAATTCTGCGAGAGGGCTCTCTATACCCGATATATTACTTTACTCTATGGCTGACCCTCTCTTTCTAAGTAGGGTAACCTTTATTTTATTTTACCTAGGACATTACGTAGTTTCTTTTCATAACTTGTGTTTGATTAAATTAATATATCCACATCTCTGTTCACTTCTAGATTGATGAAAGATGCCAATGATAAATTACGAAAGAAGCTGTTTGCTTACAGTGTGAAAGTTCCTGATTTTTTTTAGCAGTTTGTCATTTTCAATCACGCAAAAAAGTCTTACGTAATTTCGCACAGAAATAGAATATAGACCATGGCCAGTATAAAACTTTAGTTCCTGTAGCAATACGAAATTAATGATCTTCTATCTATCTATATAAATAAAAAGAGAAGTCCTGACAGACTGACTCATCAACGCCCAGCCCAAACCCTTGGACCTAGAAAGCTGAAATTTTGCACAGACGTTCCCTTTATAATCTAGACAAGGAATAAGGAAGGATTTTTTGAAATTCAACCCCTAAGGGAGTTAAATAGGGGATGAAAGTTTGTATGGAAAATCGCCATTTTCACGTGGGCGAAGCCGCTGGCAAAAGCTAGTAAATCATAATGACAGAAGAGGTGGTGACACGACCACGGTGGTTGCCTACCGCAAGGGCTGGTGGGGTGGCTCAAGATAATGAATCTGGAAGGATTTGGGAGAGATTTTTGCCCAGTACAACTCTTACTATAAAATCATGAAATCACAAAAAAGAAATTAGATGTTTCTTTTATTTTGTAGACTAATGAAAATGATACATATAAGATGATTTTTTTTTAAAGATTTCTGGGTAAGTCAGTGTTAAGGTTTTTTACCACTGTGGAATTTTTAATATTATGTATTTTCATCTAAATACGGGGCTATAATAGGAACGGTAATACATATATGTATAAAACCTCAAAAAGAAACAAAAACACTTTCTAAATTAAAATCATTTTATTATATTACGAAGACATGTCCTGATTTTTTTAGTCTGTCGTAAAACTCTTTGCTTAAGAATCTTAGATTTCTTCTGCAGTATTTTTTCTTCAGTTGATTTTATTTACACCTGTACGCCCCTATCAATCTTCGTAGAGACCTGGGCTTCGCTGTTGACCTAAAACCAGAAGAGTGTGAAATCAGAACATAATTTTTTATTATTCATTACATTTACTGTATTATTTAAATAGTAATTGGCTATTTGACTACTGTTAAAAATTCACGAAAATGTTATGTTAGTTCAAAGAACTAACAGAAATAACACGGTGTGTGAAAAAAGTAATAAAATGTAATAAAGCGAGTATGATAATGACTATATAATTAATGAAGGTCCCACGGAAAGTCCCAGATAATTATCCCCAATATGGTCACACTACTTCAGTATGACTCCATAAAAACAAAAACAAATAAAATTGCAGAAAGTCCATGAAATTCAATGTAAAACTGTTTGGTCTTTACATAGTTATCTAAGTTATCATTGACTAAATCATAGGTCAAGCTTTTATGAAGTAATTAATTGAAAATACAAAGAAATATGCAGAAATATGTTTACAATTATTCAGTGTCAAAAATCCCGATTTAAACACTTACGCGTGAAATCTTATATCACCTCCTGGACACCACGTACTACCACAACCACGCACTACACAAGTTTGCACCATTTTCTCAATTATAACTTTGATTACAGGCAAATAATCTCAAACGAAACTGTGAACCGCAAAGTAAACAACCGCCATATTGGTACGATTTATGTTGACATGTGGGGCCAATGTTGCCACATTACCACATCCTTAGGAAATGGGAAAATAATTCACTGATTCGCCAACCTTGTCAAGCATTCGTGACATACTATTTTGGAATTTTAATTTCAGTAATCTTTGTTTAGCTTTTTATTTATTAGCACATTATTTGACAGTATTTAACTTCTGATTACATTTGTGTGGTGACTCTTTTTAAAAATGAATAAGGAGATTTTAATAACGAGATAGCAATACTATTGTCCACCTTAGAAAGAGAGGTAAGCCCACAGAGAGTGAGATAGAGAATCGTAGGTATTTGACTCAAACTTTTGTTCTAAGTGTGGCCTCCATATTTATCTATTTCTTCATGGATTGGCCCATGGATTGGCCTAAACCGGAACTAGTGAGCCAGACTGAACTGTGGTGGCACCCACAGACTAAATAAACCTTAAGCGTAGTTTTAGAGGGTGGGATCTTCGACAGGCTAGCCCGCGAGATTCAATTTTTTCTTGTCAGTTTCCGGTTTTATGTAGATTAAAAAAGAATCACGTAAATATGGTCATAAATCTCAGCGTAATCGGTGTGCATGAAAAAAAAACTGGCCAAGTGCAAGTCGGACTTGCACATGAAGGGTTCGGTACCATGACCATGGTTTTCTTGTAATCCATACGTGTTGAACTAATTTCTGTATTTTTTTCAGAATTTTAGGCTTGGTAGTTTCGGAGATAGGGGGGGGGGGGGAATGGTCGGACTGACAGACAGACAGACAGACACACGAGTGATCCTATAAGGGTTCCGTTTTTTTTTGAGGTACGGAACCCTAAAAATATACCAATCGAATTGAAGACCACCTCCTTTATAAGTCAGTTAAAAATATGATTTGCGGTCGCGTATCTTAGGCTCATCCTAAGCATGTAATCCTTTTAATTTTTTGTATATTTTTATCAATAAAATGGGTAAAAGCATTTTCATAGATTGGAAAGAGATGAAGGAATCTCTTTTCAATCATTTTGATATCACGGCACGGTTGGCGCAGTGGCTGAGCAATTGGACTGCTGCGCTACGTGTCGAATTCGAACAACTATTTGTATGGCCTACAGATAGTTGTTTCGGGAAACCGGCCCAGGCATTTTAGAGACAGTCGGCCCTCCATGCTCGAAAAATCAACCCTTATACAAACGTTACTGGGTCGACAAACAAAGTCAAGATTAAAAAGGGAATACCTAGACGGCCCCAAGAGCGAGTGTAGCGTAATTTTTTTGACACCATGCCCTGTATAGGTTAGTATTGTTTTGACCTATTGGAGTTACTTGGTCGTCTTCGACAACGTAAGGTTTCAAGGTTTAAATTTACTAGTTACGGCTGCAGCTGAAGTTCTTCTATGAATCTAAAATACTTGATATAATTAAAGTAGAAATATTAATCCTGCACAATTATTTGAAAAATCCAAGAACCAAATGAACTAGGACTCCAAGAGCGAGCGAAGCGAGCTCGATAAACTCAACCCTTGTACAAGCGTTACTCGGTCGACAAATTCAAGAGGCAGCACCTAGTAGGTAGCAAGAAAATATTTTTTTTGACGCCGTATCCTGGTTAAGTTAGTTGTTTTGACGTATTGGTGCTACTCGGTAAACTTCAACAGCATAAAGTTTCAAGAGAAAGCAGGCTGCAAATGCGAGCGAAGCGAGGTCGAAAAATTTTGTAATTAGTAGAGATCAAAATGTCCACATATTCTATTTTTTGCAACCTTTTATATTATAATGATACAGATACTGTTAGCCTGTATCATCCCACTGCAGAGCAAAGTTTTTGCATGTTAAAATGATCTACCTTCCTTATTATTTCAGCGGCACATTTTTAGCCTCCAAATAAAAAAATGAAAAAAAAACCTCTATATATTTTACGCTACAATGGGGATGACGACTGACTATAAAATGTATGATTCTGTTTAGTTGGTCAGTTAGATTATCGAAAAATATTGCATATTTTGTTTTTTGGTTTACCAAAAAAAATACTGAACTTTGACGTCACTCCAGTTTTCGAAGCACATTTTTGAAAATAGGAAAAATATATTTGTCCAATATTTTTTGAAAATCTTTCTGACGGACTAATTAGATTTTTTTGTCGTTTAGCCTTTCGAACGACGATTAGTTACGTACTTACTAACTTATTTCAATCTATAGTATTGTTTTATTTTGGCAACGACTCCAGTCCAGTATGGCTCAACTTATTTACGAGTCATTATAGATACAAACGTCAATGAGATTTACGGTTTTTAAAAAGGCTAGGATCATGGCTAGGATTCAAGTTGGAATATCTATTCTCTCTGGGTTAGTTTTTTTTTTTTCAGCTTGCTTCATTCAGTTATTCAGTTTCATTCAGTTCATTCGTTCGTTCTATTGATAATGTTAGGTGGTATTGGTAATAGCTATGGCGTTGTAGGAGTCGATTGATTTATTTTTACATTTTACATGTAATAGTTTAACTTGATGACGCTAATCTCTTAAGAGATTTCAGCATTTAATTTACTTTATCTTTAGGGAACGTGTTATGCTCTTTGTGACTCTCCGGTGATAGCCAATATTTCTTTGTTTTTTTGCCCAACATATGTTGGACTACTTTTGTTCGTTGCAAATTACGCGGAACAAATTTGTGAATACGCGCACAATGATTTCATCAACAAATTGTGATAACTTAAGTTCAAGTCGGTGCATGGGAACCAGAAGTCATTCGGCTCAAGGTCTGGCGAGTTCCGTGTGTAATCCAACGATGAAGATACCGTTACCGCCCCGTCCATGGATCACAGGTAAAATGTTGTGTAATATTACCTCGCGCGACGTGTTGTATTGTATCCTATTTGTACACACGGTTATTACCATTAAAGTAATCAAAGAAATCCGTATCTACGCGGATAATGTTTGTTGTGTTGTGTTCATGCAAATTTACTTGGATTCGAATAAGTATGGTACTTAAGTGAAAGTTATCGTGCAGCTGCCTATTTAGGTCTTCCGAGTTGACAGATATATTTCCGTTTTATGTCTGATTGGGTATCCGTTGTTTTGAAGTTGTTATGTTATGTTTATTTTGGTAAACCACATGAAATAGTTAGATAGAACAAGCAGCCTCTATGTTTGTTATTGTACTGTATAGTTCTAGTAGTATTTATATACCTACGTCTGTCACGTTTGCTGTGCGCGTATGCATAATTTATGGTTCTATCATGGTTTTATCTGTATGTCTTAGTTCATTGTTACAATATAAGTGATTTGCAGACTTCTGGCCTTGCACAGAAGGACATTGTATTTATCTTTCATCAAAATGTTTAATAGGTAAATAATTAATTACCTGTAGATCCTATCTCTTATCCTGAGTGGATGTTATTCTTTTGAAGAAAAGAAAATATTATTGAAATTTTCATCAAATTCTTAACACAAAAAGCACCAACAACTACACTAAAAATTAAAAAAAAACTAAAAACTTAAATCTATTATCAACTTTAACAGCATAGCTGCAAAGTTCATATTTGCATGATGAAAATTATCATGGTTTTGCACTGGTCTTCCAATATTGAAAAAAATAATGACCATGTGGTTATTTACTAATTTATTTACAATATTTACAAACTTGTAAATAAAGTACCAGAGGGCTGGCCTATTCTTTGGCTGGGAAGCAGCATTGCCATCCAACGTGGTAATGCTGCCAGCCTTCTGGGCACTTTTCCTGTTGACAGCGATGTGGACGAATTTTTTGACGCCCTGTAATTCTTCTGTAAATTGTAGTTTCAAAAATAATTGATGTTTATCCACGAGACATGTAATTATAAGTCTTATAAACTTAGAGGGACTATTTATAAATGTATGGTTATAGACACCAACATGGGCAGAATAACATTACCATTCTAAAAGAGCATGCAGCATGAGCAGTGGTTATGTGCAATTGAATTTGCTATTCCAAATTAATTTACTGCAATTAAGCTAAATAAGAACTTAGTGTGTGGGTGGAGTAAGTAAATGAAATCTCATTGAACAACAATTATTGCAAGATGACATAATTTCAAATTAAGTTAAATTATAAGGAAAAGCTGCCCCCTTGAATAAAAATAGTGACATGTGGCTAAACATTCTAATAAAATATTGTTTTGTGAAATGCCTTGCGCAATAATAGGTTGACTCATCTAAAGTTGGCTAATTTTGTGATGTTGTTATTATTATTGCAATTTTAATATCAAGTCTTTACATATTCCTTTTTTAATCAACTATTGATAATATTTTGTTGATATTATGCAATATTAACTTCAGTAATTCAACAATTATTGTCAGTTATTCATCTATTACTTAATTGTGAACATACAAGTTAGATTCCCTACCTGCCCATTAAACTGCTTTGTCTCACTCTACAAGACTCTTTCTAGGTTTCAATTCACATTCTTACCAAATTTCTGTGCCATAAAGTGCACCTTTTTTTTTTTTTGGGTGTATTTAATTATCAAATGACTCTAATATAAAAATAGTTAAAGGGTGGACCTTCTTTCTACAGTCACTCAGTCAGATATACAATCAATTCGTAGGTACAAACGAATGACTTACTGGAGAGTTCCACTCAAACCCATTTGGGTCCTTCCATAAAAAATAAAAGACCATTGCAAACACTAATCTGACCTATATAATGTAATGATAATAAACCAACATTATTTAACGTACTTATTTATTTCATAATAATAACAAATAAACAGAACAAAAATAAGTAACAAAGGCACCAACTTCTGTGCTAACTGCTACAACAATTCGATGTGTCCTAGCAAATTGCTGAAGGATTTTAAATGTACTAAACAAAATATTCACTAAATCACTGTATTGCGGTTTTGTTTAAAAAAAAAATCTTATCATTCAGAAGAGCACTTTGTTTTTATTTGCATAACATAGATCTGCCCCACTTGCATTGGACATTATCCAATTTAAGGCAGTAACCAATCGCAAATAGGATGTGCAAATCATTTTGTTATCATCATTGGCATTGCACGACTGTCCCCTCAATGGTGCAGACACAGCATAAGCAAGTTCTCTGCTCACATAATTGTGCATAAGCAAATTCTCTGTTCACATTTATGTAATTCGAAAGTTAAAATTGAGTAACAATTTCGTAATCTGTTGCTACGCAGATGCTGAAGATGATTCATCAGATGACATTGATGGCGTTATAAGGGAAGAGGGCATGATACCCATGGAAAGAACCAGAATGAGGTCGCGGTATCGCCACCACAAACAAAGACAGACATGCACACCAATTGGTATATTTTGGGATATTGAAAATTGCCAGGTAACTTTCCATCCAACTCTCTATCTACTATCATCCTATTTCTTCTATGTTCATATCTTTCGTCTTCATCAATTTACGTAAGGGAGGTCAAGTGGCCTAGTCAATTGACTGCTCATTTCATTTAATTCACAACCAATTTTTTTAATAAATCCCACCATTTCAGATACCGCGAGGTTGTTCCGCCATAGAGCTGGTGGCTGCTATTCGAGCTAAGTTCGTAAGGGATGGACGAAGAGAAGCAGACTTTGTTGTTGTTTGTGATGTCAGGAAGGAGACAACCACAAGACTTTTAGAACTTAATGATGCTCAAGTAAGTTATATGTATGTTTAGCTTTATGCCCCTGGCTTTGCTCGCGAATATTCGGAGATTATCCGAAGGAAATGTAATACCGGGATAGTAATATGTCCTAATTCAGGTTATTTGTGTGTCCCAAATTTCGCCCAAATCGGTTCAGCCGTTAATGTGACAAGCTGTGACAAACATACTCCTGAAGTCTCCTGGTCACATTTATAATGTTAGTTTGGATAGTAACAATACCTAGGCGACACTACCATACAGATTTAGGATGGGACAGTTATGACAAAAACAACACTCCCAAACATGTTTTTTCTTATACTTTCCTAGCATAACAACTAGGTACTGTTAGTGAATTTCACCATCTTATTATAATGCACTCATAAATCATGCATTATTCTTATAATAATAATAATAATATAATAATATTCCACAACTATCACACAACGCCATCTAGTCCCAAGCTAAGCAGAGCTTGTGTTATGGGTACTAGACAACTGATAAACATACTTATATATTTCTAAATACATACATATTATAGATAAATTACACCCAGACACAGAACAAATGATCGTGCTCATCACACAAACATTTGTCCTGGGTGGGAATCGAACCCACGACCTCCGGCATAGCAGTTAGGGTCACTAACCACTAGACCAACAGGCCAGTCAAAACTGTCTTAACTGTCTTAGAACTGACTCCATAATTACTTCTATTTCTATTCTATTTATCTTCGGGGACGCCGGCAGACACCAGACGGGCGATCAGTCCTTTCGTTGTGGATTATTTCGCCCAGTTCCCCATTTTGGTGGATCCCCTTCATGGGTTACTGGTGGTCGGCATCACGAATCTTCCTGTCGCCTTGCAGAAGCTCACCAGTTGTTCGGTAGAGATTTCTGCGAGCTTCTCTTCATTAATCTCATCTGTTCCTAGGATTTCCCATCTGAGTGGCCCATACATTGTGCATTCCGCCACAAGGTGGAAACTTGTTTCTTCTGCTTCTCCACATGCTGGGCATATGGGATCTTCCTTTACTTTCATAATCGTCAGGTGTCTATTGAGTCCACAGTGTCCTGTTGCGATCCCTACTACTAGTCTTATGTTTCCCCTGCTCATTCTGAGTAGTTTGTGGGATTTCTTTTCATCATATGACTTTAAGAAGATTTTCGATTGTCGACAACCTTCTGTTGCATTCCATCTTTTATTTGACTCTCCTGTGGTTATTCTATGGATGATTCCTTTTGTTATGTTATGTGGGATCGGTAGCCTGGGCTCTGGTCCCACAAAGGTTTCATCTGCTCCTTTTCTGGCTAACTCATCCGCTATCTCATTCCCTTCGTGTCCTTGATGACCAGGGACCCATGCGACTGTTACTTCTGCTCTTTCCGCTAGCTGGTTGAGTGCTTCCTTACACTCTTTAACCAGTGCAGATGTGACTTCCACTTTGTTCAGTGCTTTGAGTGCTGCTTGACTATCACTGTATATAACTATTTTGGAAAGATCACCCATAATTACTTACCTACTTGGTAAACATTCACCTAAAGAATATTATTAAACAATTTTTATTGCTAGTCCATGTGGACTTTAACATCAACTTAGATAAGTAGCAGGAAAAATTACGCGAAAAATCCATTCTGTAGCCGTGAAAACCCAAAAAAATTATGATAAATAGCATTAATAAATACACAATTACTCTTTCCTTGAATTCTGAGACTTGTGCTACATAGTCTTATGTCCTATTTTTCTTCAACAGGTGAGCTTAATACATGTGTGTAGGACACAAAAGAACGCATCGGATGATAAACTTAGGCAATGCATGAGGAGGTTTGGTGACCTTCACTCATCACCTGCCGCCATACTATTGATCTCAGGAGATATTGACTTTGCTGCTGATTTGACTGACTTCAGATATAGGTATGTTTTCTTTTATTTTTAACTAGTATAGCAAATCGCATCTTCAGAATAGTGTGGTCTTAATTAAATAATCTAAGAAATTGACTTGAATGAGAAGAAGCGACGTTTTATAGGGTACCTATATGGCTTAACTACATAGTATATAACAAAGTCGCTTTCTCTGTCCCTATATCCCTTTGTATGCTTAAATCTTTAAAACTACGCAACGGATTTTGATTTTTAATAGATAGAGTGATTCAAGAGGAAGGTTTTAGTATCTTATTCGTACCCGTGCGAAGCCGGGGCGGGTCACTAGTTCCACTATAAAAACGCTTCTTTAATATTCACCTAAAACTGACCCTCTCTGACCGTAACTCAATTTCTTAGAGTCCATACTATTCTGAAGGTGCGAAACGTGTTCACAGTTTTAATAAATAGGGGATCGGACTGACTAAAAAAAAATGAATTCTGTTTAGTCCGTCAGTTAGATTATCGAAAAATATTGGATACGTGTTTATTGTTTTATCAAATCAATAAAAATTGACGAAAATAAAGCGCGTCAAAGATCATGGAGTGGGCT
Organism: Diarsia mendica; assembly: GCA_949316265.1. Classification (NCBI taxonomy): domain Eukaryota; kingdom Metazoa; phylum Arthropoda; class Insecta; order Lepidoptera; family Noctuidae; genus Diarsia; species Diarsia mendica. The sequence continues at coordinate 11,297,667 of OX438892.1, forward strand.
TGAAACTTGAAACGTCACTTGAATGTACAAAATGTACTATCTTAGGACGTCACACGAGTTTTCGAAGCACTGTATCGTCTTCATTTTTTGTTTAAGTACGTGAAAAAAGAAAAATATGTGGTCAATATTTTTTGGAAATCTATCTGACGGACTATTTAGTTTTTTTTTTGTCCGATCCCCTATTGTGTTTTTGTGGTTTTTCCATTTAAATATTTACCCAGAAATTCCCATATTTACTCATCAGGAAAAACATGGAAGTGATATTGGTGCACAAAAAGAACACATCAGGAGCTTTAATTGCGTGTGCCTCAGCTCACTATTGCTTTGACGAGATTGCCTCTACTCTTCCCAGAAAGGTAAACAAGAACCACTAAAAGCGATTATCAATTAAAAACCATCATTCTGTTTCTTTCTACCGTTTGAGAATGATAGAGACAGAATAATGTTTTAATTGTGTGTACAATCACGAGCACTAATTACACAGCCACTTTCAAACTAGATTTTCATCTACTGTATAATGATTAACGTTTTACGTTTTCACAAGTATAGTATTTTGGATGTCGTATTACCTAGTATTAACTGGGTGGTGGAGGTCAGACAGGCAGTCGCTCCACGTAAAATGTTCCCAGTATAACATAGTTGGGAAAAGGCGAGGCAGATGATGATGATGAGTATTTTGGATGTCATAGTGTTACGAAATAAGTTTTATTTCAATGTAGAAACCGTAGTTTCACAAGAAAATCGCTTTTGAATTTTGCAAAGTGTATACCTATTAGTGTTCTTGACTGTGCAGTGCATTGTTAAACGCATTTAGTGATTGGTACAAAGTGGGCCATAGTGTACATACCCTGGTCTTATTGTTTACACATTGTGTAGTTGAGTGCGTACTGATAAGCTATCGAAAACTTACGTGATTCTACTATGCCAATACCATTTCTTTATGGTTTCAATCCAAGTTAGCTTGTTATGGAGAATTAGGACTAAGTCACTGCCTGTCGGGGCAGCGGGCATCTCGGGGCTGCAGGTTGTTCGAAAGAGATACCGCGGCCTCGAACACCAAAGGCTAAGAAGGAACATGGGTGGTTTTTAGTCAGTAGAAGTCTGACACTACCTACCGCTCTGCCCAGCGCGGGAGAGTCATTCGATAATATCATATTAAAATAAGTACTAACTCACAGAGAAGAACCTGATTTGCAGCAAAGTGATCATTATAGGTTGTTTGTTTATATGTGGACTGTAGGTGGTTTGGTTATGTAGAGTGTATGGTTTGCTCTTGGACTCCTATTCAGTTCAAAGTTAATGGTTATAGGCGACGTTTATGTATTTTTGAGCAGCTTTTAGATAATAAAGTAACTGATTTTTACAGAATTTTCAAATCATTATTGTAAACAAAATTTTATAAGAAGTTGATATTGATGATAAAGCATTATCCAGTTATAAATAATGCGAATATAAATGTAGTACTGTGTAGATAAATGCTAATCGGTCACTTTTTATAAAAAAAACAGCTTAGTTGGAAATATATTTTTATATTAACTTCGAGAAACATAACATAACGCCTGTAATCCCCAAAGGGTTAGGCAGAGGTGTACCTAATAGTACACCCACATTTCGCCAGTAATGTACAGTTGTGTACTTCATGAAAAGTCTAAAGAATAGTTTTTGTACCACATTTTTCTGTGGTGTTTTGTTGAAAATGAAAGTCAAATTTTACTCTAATGGGACTTGAAATAAAAATAGAGTGCAAAATGGCTGGGAATTGCTTATTTTTGTTTGTTTGGCAACAAAACAAAAGCGATTAAAATAAATCACTGTGGTTAGCCACATTTTTGTGTAAACCACTTAATTTACAAATTATTGTAAAAACAATATTGTAATGTTACATTACATTTGAAAAAGAAATTATATTAATCAGCCTTAAGGTAATAACAGTACTTAATAAAATATTTCATTTCATTTCATTTCATTTATTTATTTTGTAAAACATAGGTAAGTATTACAGATAGTCTTTGTTAAAATGAGCACTATGTTTTGCCATTAGATGGCGTACAAAATTACATTAACATATTAATTACGTATAATTTAAAGTGGCATGTCAACAGATCACAATAAAAATAATTCAAAATAATATATATGTCAAGTAGGTACAATAAGAAATAAAAATAAAATAAAAAATATGTCAGTAAATAGGTCATCACAATTTGAAATAAATACAAAATTAACACAGTCGTTACTCAGTCAATAAAATCATAAATGACTAACCAGCAAGTCGGAATCGTCATACCTCCGTTTATCCGAAGTAAACTCAGTGATGGAGTAGTAACATCTATCTAATAGAAATTTAAATAAAGACCTCTTAAAGGAACCTAGACTCTCTTTATTTCTAATAGCTGCTGGTATATTGTTGTATATTTTTGGGGCCATTCCTAGCACACTTTTCCCGAAAAATGCGGTTTTATGAGAATTAACATGAATGGTATTCTGATAACGTTGAGAACGTAGTTTTTCATATAAATGTAGGTTACAGCGAACAAACACTCCCATTTCAAATATGTACATAGACGGTAGAGTCAGCAGACCAAGTTCCTCAAACAATGGTTTGCAGCTATCAATTGATTGTAGCTTGGTAAATGATCGCAAGCATTTCTTCTGAGCTTTAAAAGCAATGTCTCTGTCAGTGGAGTATTATCTTTATATCCAGTTTAAAGTATGAAGATCTTTATTTATTTGAGTAGGTAAAATAACTAAATAAAAGCCTTGACTCAAGCAAAATTGAAGAAGTCTCTTTCAAACTTTCGCTTAAAAGTGTTGAACTATCAAAAATCCATTCTTAGTGTGGAACTGATTCTGTAAGAAATTCTTGCACAATTTTATGTTTCTAGATCCAGCTGTATATAAGCTGTCTGATTTTTATGAAGTCTATATTCAGCACCTCACTACAAACAATTCTTTAATATAATTCAGATATCGAAAAGCGAAGATGATACGCCAACATGTGAGGTGGAAGTGTTGAACTTGCCCAAGGAACAACCGCCCGAGCTTGTGTCTATAAGGCTCCGGACTCTTGCCAAGAAGAGCGGCGGTCGGGTCGTGTCGGTGACTGCACCTACGGCAGTGATGAAGTTCTCTACGCCTGACCATGCTTCAAGGTAAGGCTTTCATATTTAGGCTATAGAACAAGCAACATCTGCCTAGGCCTTTCCCAGCTATGTTGGGGTCGGCTTCCAGTCTATCTATTCGGATGCAGCTGATTACCGGTATTTTAGATCTTCTTCTTCTTATCGTGTGGGCAGTAAGGACACCCTAGTGTCAGAGTTTCTAAACCGCCGCAAGGGCCTCTGATTTGGCGGCCGGGTCCACCGGCTTATACGTGCCTTCCGAAGCACGGAACCATCTTTTTATCAGACAATCAGGTGATTCAAGCCTGAAATGTCCTAACCAAACTGGAAACAACTTCACAAAGTATGCTTCCCGTGGGAATCGAACCCACGACCACCGGGTCACAAGGCAACGCCTAAACCACTCGACCACGGAGGCAGTCCAGGTATTTTAGATGAAACGACTGCTTATCTGACCTCCATGATCCAGTTAGAATTGTGTAATATACCCTTTGGTAAGACTGGTTGTCAAAGATGTCTACAAATGACAGCCGGTACTTAACGTATTTTCCGAGGCACGGAGGAAACTGGCTAAGTAATACCCATCCATAGACCAATAGGGCTTTCAATCCGGAGTTCCGGAGTTTCGTAACTCCGGAGTTTCGGAGCGATTTTAAGCATTTTTCAAATCCGGAGTTGAAATCGAAACCGGAGTTGAAATCGAAACCGGAGTTGAAACCGGTTTTCAAAAACCATGAAACATTATTTACAAAACGACGAAAACTTGCAATTAGATTGCAACTTACCAAACAAATGTTAATTTTTATTATTATTGATTGTTTTAATATTTTATAATGCGTATTAGTTGTCTGATACCCTGGTTGTTCAGTAAATTTCCTCATTTCGGATTTTGTTGCACAAAGAAACTCCGAGCATAGCTCTCTCCATGGCTCGTTGCGTGACTCTTAAGTTTCTCTAAGAGGCCAGCAGTTAAGGACCATGTCTCTGTGCCATATATGTCACCACTGGCAACACACACTGGTTGAACACCCTCGTCTTAAGGCACTGCGAATGATGAAAAAAAAAAGAAGAGATGTCGTTTAGTTTCCCGAACGCTTTGTTCGATGCTTCTGGTGACCTCTTTGTCGAAGTTAGATCTACCTAGTTTTGTCCAAGGTAGACATAAATTATCTATCGACAACTTCGAGAGTATCGCTCCCAACAATTACCGGTACGGGTGGAACACGGACATTCGACATAACTTTCGTCTTTTCCACGTTCATTTTAAGACCAACCTGTTGAGAAACGTTACAGAGGTCCCTGAGCATTGTGGTAATATCCTCCAGCGATTCAGTCATAACATAATTACTATTACTTATATAATATATCATCGGCAAAACGAAGGTGAGTCATATATTCACTATTGCTGTTGATGCCAAGCCCAGTCCAAGAGCTTGAAAACATGCTCCAATGCGTTCGTGAACAGTTTCGGAGAAATAACGTCTCCCTGTCTCACGCCTCTTTGCAATTGGATTGGTTTCGTGCTATCGCCCTGTAATCGGATCATACGGCATCGCTGAAGACACTAACACCGCCCAGGTTTCGATTGAATCAAAGACTTTTTTATAGTCCAAGACATAATGGCCGATTATACTCCTCAGACTTCTGTATGATCTGGCGGAGCATATGTGTTCCATGGTGCTGAAGCCTTTTCGGAAATCGGCTTGTTCGGGTGGCTGGAAGTCATCAAACCTGCGTTCGAGACTTTTCGTAATGACCCTGGAGAACAGCTTGTACACAAGGCTCAGGAGTGAGATGGGTCTATAATTCTTCAGTAGGGTGTTGCCACTTTTTTTGAAGAAGAGCACCACCACACTCCTGTGCCATGCTTCTGACGTAGTACCTTCGAGTATGACGGAAAATCCGACATAGCTCTCAGAATATGCTCTCAGAAGTTGAAGTGGCAATGGGCAGGCCACACCGCTCAGAGAACCGACAAGCGGTGGGAAAGAAAGGTTCTCGAGTGGCGACCACGAACCGGAAGACACAGCGTTGGTAAGCCTCCAGGTAGACCGACGACATCGTGAGAGTCGCGGGCAAGCGGTGGATGTAAACGGCAAGCTGCCCTTTATGGCGTTCGATGGGGGTGGCCTTTGTCCAGCAGTGGACGCCTTATGGCTGATGATGATTATTTGTCAATTGTAACGTCTGTCTGTCATGCATTAAATTTTTAAACAAAAAGATTCAATAGAAAATATTAAGTATTCTTGTCAAACAAATGTTCATTTTTAATGATTGTTTCTATATTTTATAATGCGTATTAGTTGTCTATTATAACTTCTGTCTGTCAGACAGTAATTTTTTAAACAAAAACACGGATTCCTTAACAAATAAAACGTCTATTAATTAATATAAAGGGCCTTTTAATTAATTTCTAAAAAAATTGTCAACTCCGGAGCCAACTCCGGAGTTCCGGATTTGTTTGCTCAAAATCGTAACTAGCTCCGGAGTTGATAACTATCCGATTTTGAAAGCCCTATAGACCAATCGACGCAATCAACATTTTAGCATAACAACCAACAATTTATATGACACAAAAAACATAACAAACCATGCGTTTCAAACCCCTCTTCTCTTCTCTCATAAAAACTACATTGACCGTGCACTGTAATGTTTGATGTCCCCTCTTTAAATTGCGTCTCAGACTTCGCGAATAGATATGTAGCGAAATTGAGCCATGACCGATACTTATGTAATTACGCGTCCCCTTCGCATAATGGACAGTAAACACGGGTCAATGTCTCTATGGCTGTGTACATTGCTTCATGCGTTTATGATCTGGTTTAAAGTTTCATATACATGCGGTAATGAACGATAAACGATATGTGCATCGACAATGCATTGGGTAATTGATTGGTATCAGGTTCCCTATACCCGTACATACTATAATATGTGAACTAGCTATTACGTGCGACCTTCGTCTGATTTTGTTAACTCCTAGTTAAAACCTTAGTTACTCGTTATAACATCAACTATCTCCCATTAAAAGTCCCGTCGAAATCGGTCCAGCGCTTTCGGAGATATCCCGGAACAAAAAGACTGATATACACATTGAATAAAAATGTTAATACAGGATATACTTTCATCATAATTATGCATTAAGTAAAAATCTGTTGTTTTGTAAAATTACAAACAGATACTTCAATTATATTTATTTGTACGCATTGTGGTAACGACAGCAGGCAATACGTGCTGTAAGTGAATTTACCACAACAATGTCGACGCATATACCTACCATACTTATGTGCAATTTTAAACGTTGCTTATTTTGTACTTCCATGCAGAAACATTGCATGCACAGTTGGCTAAATTGTATACTTTTGGATTGTATCATCGGGAATACAGCAACAAAACTAAATAATCAAACTTTTTGAATCGTGACGTCATGATTTCTGAATATGGTAAGTAAAATATTTCGCTGGTTTTTCCCCCTCTGTGTTCGCACCCTAATAGCCAAGAGAGAATCGATATTCTCTTACGTTTGCCAGCTGTTACGTCGTCATTTACTACCTTGTGGTTTTTATTTAACGTCACAATTATGATTACTCTAATTATCTTTCTTTGTGCCATTCAGAGGCGTGTGTTGTTTTGAATACAAATATACGAACATAAATGTTTTTGTATAGATAACAATATCGCGGTTTATGTGTTGTTTGTGGTTTACAAAGATGGTATAAAAATATAACAATGGTAACTTCACACTTTCCGTCCACATTTGCAATGTTTACCAACCTTTGTGTCACTGACAAGGCAGTCAAGCGTGTTTTGTTTCAGTCTTTTGCCTTCATCTAATGGAACTATCAAACACATCACAGTATCACAAAGTCACTGTAAACATGAGCCAACTGATAATAGGCTCCTACAAACAATGGACAACAAACTCTTAACGATTTCATATTAATTCTCCTCTCCTGCATTTGTTTTGAAGCATATTTTTGTGACAGCTGATTTTTGAATGACTAATTTGACATTTCAAGACTTCAAAAATTACTAAGTTTTTTTGAACATACCCACATTGTGTGCATGGTATTCGATTCCAGGCAGTTTCATTTTGAATGGTTCATTGCAACGTCAGGCACGAGCCGAAACACAGTGATTTTTCAAAACCTCAAAATTTAAAGTGTAACGATTTTTTTTTTAAATTAGCTATTTTAGTATATTTTATATTACAATCAATGATCGCCTGGCGCGAACTCTAGACACTATGTTATTATCAGGGTAAGAATAATTCCTTTTATTTTGCTTTATTTTCTAGTGTTATTCCGTTAATTTGAAATAAACCCTAGGAAAACCCATGAACCAATCATGGGTTTTTCTTCAAAGATATTTTACTCAATGGACATCGCAGACAAACTTAATCCTATCATTGAAATACAAATCAAACAAAAAATGAAATAATCATTAAAATAATGAAATTCTATCAAAGATTTTACTTATTATGTGCACATTTCTACCATTTCGCGAACTTTTGTGCACTAAAAAGAAAATATCAATGTATGTACCTAAGTTTTAAAGTAAATCAATCGAATTTACCATTTCAATAAAGGCCAAACTTTTCTCGACCGGTGTTGGGTTCGGCTTCTAGTCTATTCGGATGCAGCGGAATACCGGTATTTTACATGGAGTGACTGCCTATCTGACCTCCACAACGCCGTTAGTACTGGGTAATACGATCTCCTTTGTAAGACTACAATATCCACCACATCATTTAGTGATTGATTAAAAAAAAGAACTCATTAGCCCAGCTTTTTGCGCGTATTTTACTTTTGTCTTGTCACGAACAGCTGATTACGGCCGTCATGCGACAGTTTCTTTCTATTTTCGTACGTATCCTTCACTTTTATCGCAATTGGTTGATTTCAATGGTAGTTAGTAACGTCACACTTGATCGCCATCTCGACCTCAACGGTACGGAACACTGCACTGAGTTTAATCGTGTCCATTCCTATAAATATTTGTTTTGTAACGTGCGCAATCGATTTGGCAAATATTTTCACGTACTGCTGTATAAATAAGCGTATAAATTCACATCTGAGAAAGCAATGAAATGTGATGTGCGATTTGTGTTGAACCCTGTTTAAATATAATGCGTCAAAGGGTGCATTAATTTACCGCCGTTAATAATTAAGTAGTAGTATAATTCATCATCATGGCTTTGATTTTTACAATGGAGAAAATGTGAGGGTACATTGAAGATAAGTTCGTTACAATGTCGACTTTGATCAGCTGTTTCGTATCCACAAAAATAAACAATACAAAAGAGCACAGAACTCGGTAATAGTGGTATTGTGAACGAAACTAGTCATTCAAGTTTGTTTTATTGCCATTTCTGAAGGTCACAGATAAAATATAATTGTTTTAACTACACTTAAGCGCTTTACATGGGTATATGCTACCGTGACTTGCAAATAAATTATTTTGGAAATACTTCGATAGCGAATAAAAAAATATTGTTTTTCAAATAGGCCTTGTGAGAGATATCGCTTGACCGTGATGCGCTCTGAATAATTTCGATGACCGTTAATTTGGATGACTTCAACTTTTGTTTTTCAGACTACAAAATATCTAGACTGTTCTAGATTTTAGGGAGATTTTCCACCAGAGATGTGCTATGCTACGTTGCTATGGATGCGTTTGATATCCACCAATCATATTCATTGGTGCACATAGCTTAGCACTGGTGGAACCACGCACTAAGCTGTTTTTTATATGGAAAAATGCGTGCTATGGATGTGTACTATGGATGCGTGCTATGGATGTGTGCTTTGGACGCGTGGTATGGAGGCGTGCAATGTTCGTCGCTTCGCCGCTTCCCTACTATCGAAACATAGCATAGCTCGAGCTGCGCATCTTCCTCGCATAGCTACTTTGCGGCGGCGCATCTTCATAGCACATCTAACTCGCACAGCCACATAGCTTAGCATCAGTGAAAACGGTCACATAGTTTCACAGCTTATAAGCTATTACATCTTCACAGCATAGCTGCATAGCACATATCTGGTGAAAAACCACCCTAGTAGCAAAAATGCGTTACTCAATAACTTATGACTACAAAATAGGGCAATAAAATCTTCTCAGATGTTGTTATATTCGTGTTTTGTGGGAATATTCAATGATGATGATGATACTGTTAAAATGTACTTATTTTTTATTCAGTGTATAAAAATCATCAACTGTTATCCATTATTTTCGGCCGTTTTGAAGTGCCCTTTTGTTTTAACTCGGATTCAGACGGACTTAACTCTGATCTAGGATCATGTACTGAATTCATGGTAACAGGTTGCGCGTGTTGTTATAGAGATTTACCTTTGTTACTATGTATTACGTAAACCACCATCAATTTCATTGTGATTTGATTCACGGCAGTTTTATCGCCTTATATGACGTCAATGTGCAACGTCATGACTGGGTTATATGGTATGAACAGAATTCGTCCGACTTAAGGAAATAGCGACAGATTTTAGTGAAGTACAAGTACTATATTTTTTGTTGTGAATCCCGTACCTCCTAAAGGAAAATTAATCCTGTTGTTGATTTTGTTTACTAAATGGTAAACCTGCTTTCATTTTTCATGAGAAAATAAGGTTGTTTTTAAGTTATTCTACAAAAAACTGTATCGAATTGTTTTGCAATTTTATTGGTAGGACTAGTTGGTTGGTCTGTGGAGGGGTGACCGCCGATTACATACCGAATTTCCTCCGTGCCTCGGAAAGCACGTTAAGCTGTTATAGATTATAGATCTTTGGCAGTCGTTACAGGTAGTCAGTAACCTGAAAGTCTGACAACCAGTCTTACCAAAGAGTATTGTATTACCCAGTATTAACTGAGTTGTGGAGGTCAGAAAAGCAGTCGCTCCATGTAAAATACTGTTACTCAGCTGCGTCCGGTTAGACTGGAAGCCGACCCCAACATAGTTGGAAGAAGGCTAGGCAGATGATGATTGGTAGGACTAGATACTCTGTGTTTTGATTTTCGATAAAGGACCTTGCTTTGTTGGTCATCAACTCACTGTGTGGTGTCCTGCAGGACTATTGCGTATCTTTTAATGACAGTGGCTAACCTAAAGTTTCCATAGATTAACTGTAAATTGGTTATGGTTTGGTACATTTTTTTCTTAAAAACGCACCATTTGACAGTTATTTGACACTTTATGTTATCCACTGTCATTATGAGATACGCAATAGCCCTGCCATGCTGGGCTTTCAGGGTCTTAGCCACGAAGTGGTGTACGTTTTACCTTGTTTTTGTTTTAATGTAGTAAATATCCTTTCAGAGCTCTGATGCGTATGGATGGAGAGGATGTGTACGGACGCAAGATCAGCACACGGTATGCCCGCAGTGCGGTTCCGCCGACGTATTCCAGTGACGAAGGGTACAGCACTGCTCCGGCCTCGTATCAACAACCCGCCTTCATACCTCCGCCGCCTCAGGTTTGTACAACACTTATAAAATACAGTGAAACTTGGTTAAGTGGGACCTGGATATGTGAGAAACCCCCATAACTGGAACTTATGCTGAGGTCCCAACACTCCTCGTGGAATTCCTCTATAAGTGAGACAAATTTGCGGGTCCCTTGAAGTCTCACTTAACCAGGTTTCACTGTATGTTTAAAAAAAACTTTGATCCGAAAGGGATAGGTATATCAGTGACATTGCCAAATAAAATAAGAAACATACAATATTTATGAAAATAAAATTCTTCTAAAATTTTATAATGCGTGGCTTTTTTCCCAAATTTCCTGAATTCTGACAAACTTTATATTTAACAAAAGCCTTTTTCTTAAGAGGGTGGGTAATCAGAAACCATATAAAGAACCAATTGTACAGTTGGAAATTAATTTCAATTAGTCTGTAACTTGGGACTCTAAACTTTGAAGGATTCTTATTATATTTCTCTTGCTTTGTCCTCTTTCATACTTCAATACGTAACTTTTAAGGTAAAATTACTCAAATTATGCTGAAAGCCAAATGTTTAGGTAAGTAAATTAATTATGATGTTTAAAATTTAGGTATCACATTTGTCCGGGGCTGCGGTTTGTTCGATAGTGACACCGCGGCCCCGGAACACAAAGGGATAAAAGGACATGGATGGTTTTTAATGAGTAGAAGTCTGACACTCCCGTCCGCTCCGCCCAGAGCGGGACGAATCATTTTATGATTCCGCGGCAACAAAAAAAAAAGGTATCACGTTTATCTAGAGACCATTAGCACGACTACTGAGCATGGGGTCCCGGGTTCAATTTCCATGTCGAGCTGTCTTGTGCTATTTTAATTTTACTAAGAATGTCTAAAAAAACAGCTGTTCTATCATTAAACACAAAAATGAGACGCTTCCAACAATGATGATGATGCCATCTTGCCGATTTCGGCCACAGCGACAGCATCCGATGGCTTTATGGATTGTCAAAAGCTTTCCAACAATATCAAATTAATAACCCTCCTGTTTGCTCCGCCGTAGTCGAGTAAAAATAGGCTTACCTCCTACTGCATGGCTCTGCATCATAACTGGCGAAATGTGAGTGTACAGTCACCTGCAAAATTGCATGGATACTTTTAGTCTTTATTACTTGTGAATAGAGTTCAGAACTGTCCATGCATTTTTGAAGGTGACTGTACCTAGTACCTGCCTATCTAAGGCTGAGGCTACATTAGGCCGCGACGCGACCTGCGACACATGAGCGATTAAATCAAGTAAATGAATGCTCACGTATATGGCTACACCGTACATCGCTCTTTTTTCTCTATTTTCTCTTCGCTCTTCCAGTCGCATCGCAAATCGCTGCCTACTGTAGCCTCAGCCTAACTTTTAGAAGTAGATAGGTATTAAGATCCTGCGTGGATTACAGTCATACTAATTTATTGTGTTCTCAGGTATGTTCTTCACCTCACGAGGTGAGCACGTTCAACACTCCGTGCATCTCCAAGGAGTGGGCCCTGGCGCTGCAACAGTTGCCCGCGCCTACTCCGCCGCCACACGATTTCTGCCCACCACCCGCACCCAAACCTAGGAAGATTAGAGGCACGCATGGTAAGTCACGAATGTTATAGCTGTGTGACTTAAATATTTATTATTCGGTCTGTATAATTTGCTAGCGAAACGCTGCTTTGAACATTGCTCTGGCTGGAGGCCTAACACTCAAGTCACCTGTGAAGTTTTGCAAGGCATTTTAATTACTTTATTACCGGTCCCTCGGTATTTTCAGGAAAACGTTCGTCTATAGAACTGTACCGTCTTCAGCATTGACAGAGTAGAACGCAAATCGTTTTTTTGTGTACTTGTACAACCTGTTGTCTGTGTTAGTTATTGAAAAGTATTATGAAATTTATAATACTATGTAGTAGTATTATGTTTCACTCGTGCACTGTTACTATTACTTGAAATCTAGCATTTTATAAACCTACAGTAAACATGATGGATCACTTTTACAAATTCCAACCTACCCTGCAACTTCAAAACATTTTCAACCAGGTTCTGCAAACCTGGACCGCTCAGGTTGCTCATCAAGCAATAGCGGGGAGGGTCGTCACCGGGAGCATAGCGCCAGCCGGGCCGTGTCTCCGTGGAACTCTTCGGCAAGCTTCAGCGAACATAGTGAGGCTGAGGAGACTACCGCTGAACTAACCGTGTCTAATTTACCGCCTTATGAGTCTTCGGTTCTGCAGGTAAGATTGAACTTGTGATGGTGATAAGAGCCAAGTCCGCACTGAAGGCGTTTCAGTCTTGTTGGACTACCACTATTTCATATAGCAGTGTAGTTTGATGTATCTTGCCACACATCTGATCATAGTCAGTGATGACTGATAGCAGATAAGAAGAGGAAAAAAAAAAAAACTTCAGTATGGGAACTTCCGGAACTTCCTGTCGGGGCTGCGGATTATCGAAAGGGATAACGCGGCCTCGGCACAAGGGCGAAGAAGGAACATGGGTGGTTTTTAGTCAGTAGAAGTCTTTTTTTTTTTAGATTATTTGATGATTTTCCACACCAAAAAAAAAAGTGTGGGAACTTCACCATCTCTTGGTGATATACAAGACTGAAGACGAACTCCATTTTTTTCCCACGCTATCTAAAGTAAAATGTTCTGCTATAAGGGTTTGAGCTTTGGTTTGATTAGAGACAGTAGACACGGACGTCATGAAAGTGACGAGCTGTCGGCCGCTCAGACGTCCATACTGTCTTAAGAAACCAAAGCTTCAGTAAGACACCGAGTGTGTACGATGCTTAAGAAAATATTATGTATACTCACTGTTATGTATTGGTCCTGGGGGCCTAAATTGGCCGTTTTACCAGAATCCTAATAAGATTTATTTAGCTTTTATTTATTTTCTCCATTATACGACTATCTTTACAGTTACCTAATTCGATAGTGTACACAATAACAATATTAATAAGATAATAATACGAATACCGTTACATTTCGTAAAATGGTCACTGGGACGTAATATTAACTGCGTCTGTAATATTATTAGAATCCCATTGCGATTCTGATAAAGCGGGTATTTTATCCCATGATGTGTGTTATGTTTGCAAACGAAGTTGAACGAGGTGATGTATGGTGAGGGACTTAAAATGAGCTTATTTGTTGATCTAACTCATATTATTATTGATTTGTGACTTTCGTAGACACTTATACTGCAAGCCTAATCAATATACAATCGCCTCGTTGAAGCCTTCTTCTATATTATTGTCCTTGTCTGTGTTGAGCTTTGGTTGGGCATAATTATACAGGTTGAGTTTTGAGGTTGCAGTCATGTTAAATAAATATTTTTAAAAAATAGTCCATTTTGATAATAGGTAATAAATATTCTTTTTGACTTTAAAAACTTGATCACTCAGCATAGTATTCATTATAATTCCTGCTTCAAAACTCACTCTGTATATCAATGTCCATTTTACCATCTTTAGTGTTTCATCATCACCCAAAGATTGATTTTTTTCTAAATTATCACAAAATTTTAAAGGGGTTTAATTGGCATTTAAGAACTTATTAAATTGGCATTTAAAAACTTAACTTACGTTGTGAATACACAATAAAAATAAATCGAAAACATTTCTCCAACAAAATGCAAGCGACAGCTCTCACCTGACAGACAGTGTTTTGCTTTGATGATTCATCAGTTCATCACAGGCACATCACCAAACATATAAGGTACAACATATAGGTAGATTTCGCGCAAGTTAATCTTCGATTATTTCATTAATTAGTTGCTTTGAACAAGTACTGAAGCAAAGCTCTAATTGACGGTCTTTAATGTTTAGACCGTATCAGATAATATTATAATAGCGAAATCTACCTGCATCTAATGAAAAACTATCATATGCCACAACATTTCTCACAGAAAGTACGAATTGTCACTAGGTCTTTCAATCGGTACACGTATGTATTACAGAGTCATTTAATGTTAGTTCTGTATGACTGCTTTTCCCTTATATTATTTGTACTTAACCCATTTTTTCCATAGCTTTAGTTAGTAGGTATTTTTTTTCTATAATATCATTCAATAAAAGGGCATTGGTATAATGTGCAACGTTTTAGCTTTTATAATATTGGCCTTATATCTTGTTTAGGAGATGCTGACTACACTATTCAGCCAGTACGTGCAAACGGTTCGCGTCTCAGTATGGGCAGCTGGAGAGGGTCCGTTAGCTACCGTAGTCCTACGCTCAGAGTGGGACGCGAGGCTCGCTATCGCACGCATCCACAAGCGCCGCTTAGACAACCAGTGGACGGGGCGTCGCCTAGAACTGTCTCTAGGGAAGCCTTCACCCGCACCGAATCTAGACGTACTTAGAGCTCGCCTTCGAGCCATTCTTCTGGATCAACAGAATCACACGCTTCCTCTTCTGAGACTGAGGGATGCGTATGCAAGTCGCCATTGCTGCGCGCTGACGACTTCAGACATAGCGAAGCTCAAGGACACAGTTATCATACATGAAGGATTCGGCAGAATGGTGCAGTTGGTAGATCTGACACCGGTGTCGAACTCTGAGATGGAGGAGGCCCCGTGGAAGTGCCACATCCACGCGTCCATGAACACCGGACAGGAAGATGGCAGCCGTATCTTGCAGCCTGTATATATGGAGATCGCGACTTTGGCTAAGAATGTACACACTCTGCTCGAGAATCATGGAGGAATTTTGCCATTGTTAAGGTAAACTTTATTTAATCTTTCTGCAATGGTTTCATTTTAAATGTGAATGAATTTGAAGTAGATTCATAAAACTCTATTGTTATTTTTCTTGTCTAAGTTCATATTTATTTACCGTTACATTGCAATAGTGTATTTTTTAATATTTGTATGCAAGGCGTTCTAATATTTGAATGCAGGGCAAAGCAAATGGATCTATGGTCTGATTTAAATAAATAAATTTTAAAATTAAATAAAAGCGTTAAATGGTTTTTACATAACTGGAGAGAAAAGGGAGTGTACTATTAGGTAAAACTTTACCTACCTAACCGTTTTGAGTACGTTTGAACACAATTTCTAATATTTTAAAGCAACTTATCTATCTCCCATAGTTTCGTGGAGTGCTATGAGGCTCGCTTCGACGCACTTATGTGCGACCCGCGTCACGGCGTGGCACTAGAGCTGCTCCTGCGCAGTGTGGAGGGACTAGAGGTGCGCGACGCCCCATCCCGCCACTTGGCGTGGAAGAACGCGCCTCTAGCCGTCACTCCGCCGCTTGGTCACACCGCTAACAGTCAGTATAATACTACAGAATATTCGATTTTCATTTGCCTACGCTTTCTTTCTCTGGCGACCTTTAAATAACCCGTTGAAGTTTCAACTCGTCTTAAGAAGGTCGCAGGTGGGGTGTTGCCCCACGGTAACGTACTTCTCGTATTAAAAGTATCATATTTCTTGACCCAAGTCATCGTCATCGTACGAAATTCCACAGAAATCGGTTTTGTCGTAAAGGCGTTTATATTGACTTTAATCGCTGGATATTTTTCGTCCAAGTGTATTGAATCTGTGTGATTTTTTAAACCAAGGCAATATTTTAGGGGCGTGTAGTAATCACAGTAGTAGCAACTTATACTTTATGACTCGCTCAGAAATATGTAACAGCTGTTCCCTACATGTTTTTTCTCTTAGTTAAGCAATTATAAATGTATATCAACTGATATTTAAACCAATCACATCACGTTTATCAGTTAAATATCAGAATACTAAAGACAAAATCAAAATGACGATGGAGGTATGGGGTCAAATGCCACTTCCGTATTTTCAAAACTTGCAACCTTCCCCTTTTCAAAAAAATTCTTTTTTTAACCGACTTCAAAAAGGAGGAGGTTCTCAATTCGATTGATATTTTTTCAACACACTTGCTCATAAAGTGGCTATAATTTCACCGCAATTAGGCACATAATGACACCTATAATCAAACTGTGACTTTTTCATTGCTATTATTCACTAGTGAGTTATAGGGCTTTTTTTTAAATTTTATTGGTTGAGTTGCTAGCGTTCATAAAAAAGTTTCGATACAAAAAAGATCGTGTTCAATACTAAAAATAAATTAATGTAACCTAGTGCTTGCTCATTTTATGCAACTTTGAATTTAAATAGATAATTTTAACTTGTACGTTTTTATTAAATGAAACTTTCACTCAAATAATATAATTTTTGTAAACAATTTATCTTTTTTTTTAATAAAGAAACCTCATTCTTTTAGTCTATGGTCGATCGCCATTGTTACAGTATGACCATTTTAAGTGTGAAGGTTATGGTGGCGCCACTGGTCAAGAAAAATGCATCGCTACGTCAAACTTAGTACATTTATTTTAGTTCCGGGTTTTCCCGCCTGCACAGATAAGTTGGTCGAACTGTAGATGCGTGCGCATAGGAAAACCGATTAATTTTTCCCGCTATTATGAAAAAAAAAATCAGAACTCGTTTTAACTGTTGAAGATGACTTTTTTGTACAATTTTCTTCACAAGCGTGTTGAAAAACGTCGTATGATACACGTGTGTATTGATGATTACCGTCCTCGGCTCTCTTAAGACCCTCACCTGCACCAACATTACACACTTGTACCATAATGTACTATTATGTGACATTATTGTAACATTTATTTGGTTTGCAGGCGAGAGCTCTCGCACAAGCGGCGACCGTGAGCGGCCCCGCACGGCGCCAGCTCTGGAGCCGATGCTGGCTCTGTTCGAGAGGGAACTCATTGATCTCTTGCGTACGGCTCCTAGATGCTCCATACCGTTCAGCAAGTTAGTATTACACCGTCACCATCGTCTTTTGCAACACGTTTTCTTTTTCCAATGTATCTGGACAACCTAGTTATCCATTAACTCCTCTAGTCAATAGGGATGTTTACTAACTAAAAAAAATATGATTCTAATTAGTCCGTCTGTTAGATTATCGAAAAATATTGGATACGTATTTTTTGTTTTACACATATATTGTTTTACACATATACATATATCTCGGCCAGATAGTCTCTTTCCAGGCAAGACAAGACAAAGAAGTTGCTAGACGCACCGAGAATGCCTGGAAGAGCTACTGGTCGATGAAACATTTAATGAAGGGATCTCTCCCTCTTTCACTCAAGCGAAAGCTCATGGACATGTGCATTCTCCCCACCCTCACCTATGGAGCGCAAACATGGTCGCTTACGAAACGTCAGAAGTCCGCACTTGGGGTCTGCCAACGAGCTATGCAGCGAAGTATACTGGGTGTCAAACTTACGGACCGCATCAAAAACACTATAATTCGCTCTAAAACCCAAATAGCTGATGTTGGTCTTACGGCTGCGAGTTTGAAGTGGAACTGGGCTGGTCACATCTGTCGCATGTCGGAGGAGCAATGGGCAAAAATTACCACTCAGTGGATACCAAAAGGCAGGAAACGACAACGCGGCAGGCCCAGAAGGAGATGGCGGGATGAGCTGGACTCTTTCTCAAGGGATTGGTCTAACATCGCACTGGATCGCGAAAAGTGGAAAGAGGGAAGGGAGGCCTTTGCCCTGCAGTGGGACAACATGGGCTCTTAATAATAATAAATAATTTTTTGTTTTATCAAATCAATAAAAATTGACAAAGATAAAACGCGTCAAAATTTGAGTGGGAGGTGGTGACGTCACTGCTCGCTAAGAAATGTCATAATAATGTCTTAGAATATGACGTCACACGAGTTTTCAAAGCACTGTATCGTCTTCATTGTTTGTTTACGAGAAAAAAGAAAAAATATGTGTCCATTATTTTTTGTAAATCTGACTGACTAGATTTTTTTTGTTAACATTCCATTAGCGAAATACACGTTTTTGAATTTAATTGCTAATAGTTTTAGCATGACAATAGCGGCCATTGATCCAACTATTGTCGTTCTTCATTTTTAAAAGGTCATCGACAGTCGACATCGTGATCCTCGATTTTTTTTATATAGTTTGACTCGTGCAAAGCAATATTAGGATAATTTTTCGCCCGCTATTTCAATACTAAAACGCAACTTCTATGGAATATTGATAAATTGGTGTATTTAAATGGTTTATTTTGAAGATATTGTCTGAAATATTAATGATGAGCACACTGCGATAGTTTTCTTCCCTTTTGAAAATCGGCAAGATTGAAATTCATCTACTTTAGGGCACCAAATTAAAATCGTTGATCATACCATCTGCTTCTGTATAAGGGTTCATAGTGTTGGTTGAAAATAGAAGCAGAAAAATTAATTGAACAGGGTTTTAGAAATCGAGGTTTAACATGTTGATATGTTTACAGACTTATACCAGCTTTCCATCACCATTTCGGGCGGCAATGCCGCGTGGCTGACTATGGCTTTACTAAACTCCCGGATCTGCTCGCTGCTCTCGGAAACGCCATTGTGGTCAGTACTCCTTTACTTAATATTTCTAGAACTTTCATTCAATATAAGTTATATTTCCGTCCTTTAGTTACAATTAACAATCACGCAGATTGATAAATCTTTTCTAACAAAAATATGGTAGCATTTAGTAGAATTTGTTACTAACATTATATTTTTTTTAATTCAGGTGCTTGGCTCCGGATCATCACGCATCATAACAATATCTGCGTCAGCACAAAGCCGTCGTTGGACGTCGGATCTCGTGAAGTTGTTAAAAGCGCAATCAGGTCGTCCAGTGCAGTTGCTTGATATCGCACAACTGTACCAGGCAGCAAATGGCCGTCCCTTCTCTCCCGTCGACTACGGCGTGTGCTCACTTGCGGAGCTCATGCAGCGAGTCAACCCTCAGGCTGTCACAGTTAACCCTGATGGCACTCTATCGCTGCCTCGTCGCACGCCCACTCCTGAGGAGAATGCCCGCACTCGACAGTTTGCTATGCAGGTACGAACTACTCCTTACTCACTTTCATCATCTTCATATCAACTCGCTTTTCATCGGATGTTATTAAGGGATTGCCAAATACGTTATGGTTAATGAATTTATGTTTGCAGTTTTAATGAAAATAGGCCAGTTGTAAAGTTATAATTTTTGAGATTCTGCAGTATCTCTCAATGTCTCTTTGTCCACGGATAGGGTAGTTGCTTTTAGACTAAACTTGACTGCATTAACGGTACTGAAAGTGTCATAAAATATTTAGAACCATATTTATTTCGGTCGAAAATTCACCGAAACAAACATGTTTTTAAATAATTTTACTTTAACTCTGTGGCTAAATTGATAGATCTTTGGCGAATATTGGTGTTGTCGTGGTAAGTGCGTCTAAGAAATTCTTCACAAAACGAATATTTATTAGGATGACACGAATTTTCTTCGAATATCTGTAAATATGGGTACTGGAGTTAGCGTAACGTTGCTATTAGGCCGTGGAACTGCTCCGCCACACGCCCAACCTCCGCATGGAGTTCTCTCGCTTCGTGCCGGCGTACCACGCGCACTTCGGGCGTCAGCTGCGCGTAGCTCACTACGGCTGCGTGAAGCTGGCCGAGCTGTTCGAGCTGGTGCCGGCCGTGGTGGCCGTGTGTGGAGACGCGGGCGGGGAGCGCTCCGTGCGGCTCAGTGTGCGCGCCGCACGCAACGAGGTCGCACGTCGCCTGCGTGCGCTGCCGCGCGTCGCGCTGCAAGACCTGCCCGCGCACTACGCGCATCACTACGGCGCGCCGCCGCAGGTATGTCGCGACCTACAGGCAGTGCCACTATACACCGAACATTACGAATCTGACTAACTAATTTACCTTCAAAACTGGCAGGACGGATTTAGGCAGTCGCAACAATCAGTATCTTTTGACCTCAGGTATATCCTATGGATGGCTATCTATGTATAGCAGTGACATCGTTAAGGCAAGGCAAAACGTGCTTCTATATATAGATAGGTACATTAATCACACAGTGTTTGGCAAGCTCGTAGGTATCCTCATTAGGACATTTTTTTTCATATTTCAGAATTTCCATGCAGACAAACCTTTACCACACTTCCTCCATACATGCATGAAATTTCACATGATTAATATTTGCAGCCCGATATGCTGGACGCGGAATCATTGGAGGGGTTAGTGTACGCTGCGGGCGGCTGCGTAGAGAATAGCACGGTGGTAGCACCGGGCGGGTCGCCTACTTGGGCCGCGTCGTTGCTGTGCGCGTGTGCGGTACTGTGCGGCGACCGCAGTGTGGCGCGCGGGTCTACGCTGGAGTACTTCACGGCGGCGTACCGTCGCGTGCGCGGCGCGACGCCGGAGCTGGCGCGACTGGCGGCGGCCGGCGTGCTGCTGGCGGGCGACGCGTGCGTGGCGCTGGCGCCTGCGTGGCGCGCTGTGTGGCGCCTGGCGCAGCTGCTGGGCGACCGCGTCGCGCCCGCCAGCGCTGATGAACTCTACCTGGAGTACGCTAGGAGATATGAGCCCGTTTTCCCTGGAGTTGAACCTGGTAAGCACAGCTTTTGTTTTCAATGCGTCGGTGTTCCCAAGCTCATACGATTCCAATATATTTAAGTCGCGAGTTAATAGATTTTTTTGGGTTGACTCGTTCCATTCTCGACCATATTTGAGTCTGTTTCTGTCTCAGGACAAGATTGAGGTTAAGGCGCAGTTAACGGGGGAACCGTAAAAACGACCTGTTTTTCGTCGCAGAGTTAGCCGTATTGCTACCTATTACAATTCCAAAAAAAATACAGTGTATAGTCAAATGTATAGGTAAAAGACTTATGCAAAAATATTTTCTAAAAGTAATCAAGAACCTCGAAAAAAAAAATCACAAAATCACAAAAAAATCACACTAAAAAATTTTTTCGTCTCGAAATGCTCAATATTTTGAGTGACAACTGTTATTTATTTTTTTACTATCAGAAAGGAAATTTAACCAACTAAAGACATATGTAAAAATATTTTAACATTACAGCGTATTTTTTTTTTAAATAAATTAAATCTGCGAACTATCGTTCATTTTGGCAGTCACGAGCATCAAACGCATCGCCATTTTCAACCTTATTTGTTTAGGCGATGAGTTAAACGCGCGCTCAAGGTCGCGGGCAGCTAATGTCGCCTTAAGAGAAGGTCCAAATAATATAAAAAAAATACTCGTTTTCAATCAAGAAGTGGACATCTACTTAGATGTCATTCGATATCGTTCGATACATAACCACGAATATACTCATTAGGTGCAGAAGGCGTGGTCGAGTTCCTCCGTCAGTACATGGAGATATTCACGGAGATGGAGAGCGGCCACTGGACGCTGTGTCCCGGCGTCGTGGTGCCGCGCTGTCGCGAGCTCGCGTCCGGCCCGGCGCACGAGGACTACTCTGTACATGATACACCGCCCGGGCAGAAGGTACTGTCACTACTTGTAATCACATTTTATAATAAAACATCTATTTATTTCTTTTAGCACCTCTAGTGGCGGGACTTCAAAGTTTACTCAACCATCCATTCGTAAAAAATATTTATTTTGAAAATTGAGCGTTAAAGTACTTTGATAAGAAACACAAAATCAAACTCGAAGGTAACAGTCTCTTAAAGTCTTGACATATCTATATCTATTATATTGTCTTGACGTATCTTTGACAGGTTTTATGACGATTATGCAGATTAATGTCCGAGATGCATTTGTCAAAGTTGCTGCTGGTTGTTCGAAAGAGATGCCGCGGCCTCGGCACAAGGGCTAAGACGGAACATGGGTGCTTTTTAGTCAGTAGTAGTCTAGGAGTCATTTGATGATTTCCCAACTCCCAAAAAAAAGAAAAAGGGGCTCATTATATTGGGTCCCCTTCTATGGATGCCAACGTGTAATATATTGAAAATCATAAATAAAAATACCTAAAGCAATATTTGTTCCAGGGCTCCCGTGTATTCGATTCACCAAAGACCAATATATGGTGTTCCCCACCGGCTAGCGCATTGCCGACACCAACGGCTTTGCTCAACCACGAGAACCGACGTAAGCATAATCATTTATTTATCAAATACAGCAAAGGAATTGATAGTATTTTGTGGTATGATAATATCCTTAAAGGTCTTTGGTCCTGGCTGTAAGATCTGTGACTGTCGTTACAGGTAGTCAGTGGCCCGAAAGTCTGACAATCAGTCGGACCATATTACCCAATACTAATCGGGTTGTGGAGGTTAGATAGGCAGTTGCTCCATGTAAAATACTGGTATTCAGCTTTCTGTTAGACTGCCGACCCCAACATAGTTGGGAAAAGGCTAGACAGATGATAATGGTGATGATGATGAAAATAATGTAAATGGTCCACTGTTTGTTTTGCAGGTCGTATCCGCTTGGCGGCTCACTTCGACGGTTCCTAGTCCCACCGCGTCGTAAAAGAAGATGCATTCCTTTATTTTTTTGATGTAGGTTAGATTTACTCGTGTTCCAAACGCGACACCTGAAACTTTGGAGTGATGTGAATCAGGGTCGCAACGAATTTTAACTACTAGACTTATGTAAGTGTCCAATAAATTGTGATGTCTGTAACAATAATATTTTAGATGTTTATATTTTTATGTGTTTATTTAGTGTAAGAAATCTTATGGTGCATTCGTGAAATGTTTAAAGTGCTGATGTAAAACTATGTCCCACGTCTTGTACAATGTAAAGGTAAGTCTTAAGAATCATCTTGACCGATAACTTCTTTTATTATTTTTAGTGTATGAATTCTAACAATGTTTTATTTTAATTGACTAACGCTACTTTTATATGTTTCCAACTGAGTCAGTTTCGTGGTGTGTTGTTTAGTCTCTCCAAGTTACTTGATGAACTAATTATAAGATTGTTTAGAATTTATTAACAGTTCAACTGAGTAACTCTAATCAATTTTATATTTTATTTTACCTTTTGACATTTTATATATTATTTTTTCTTAGTTTTATATTCCCGTGGCTCTTCATGTAACAAAGGACTGAACAAGCTTAAAATGATACTTTAGGGTACTAATAAGTTTATGAAAGATCTACAGTATATTATCTACGTAATAATTTTTAAGTAGATAATGTTACTGCCATCGATACGAATAAATCAAAATAAACACTAAATGTACATATCATTGATTTGAGGCTCAAAATATGTTAAGAATAGTTGCTAAGTTTTATTAAATAAATATCTCGAGCACTTGTAACATTTTTCGGATGCCCACAGAAAGTACAATGATCATACAATATGTTGATTGTCCTAGAGTTTTATCTTCTATAATATATTTCGGCCACAAATCTATTTGCATGTATCTTGCTTGTGTATTGTTCCAGAATATTGTCTTCTAGTTATTGTACAGACGAATTCTAATTTCTCGTTCGTAGGTAAATCACATTCGAATTTATGTAATTTTAGATAACATTTACATTCATGGTAAGGTCCTACGATGAATTACGTAAATTATTACGCCAGTTAATTGTTGAATCTCACTGTTGCGAACTGGCCTTGATGACGTGTCAATTAATATCGTGCAAAGGTTTTATAAAAGTATTCGATGAATGTAGATGTAGGTGATATTATTGCTTTGATAGAATATGCTCGTGCCTCAAGTGCGATGTTGCTTTAATTTTATGACAGTCGTTTGTGTTATTCTAATATTAAATTTCTTAGTTCCACATTGTATTCTCTGTGGAAAGACGCAGATTTATGTTCCATTTACGGTAGTACAATGATACTGATAAGTTAATTATTGCTGGAAACAGCCTTATAGCATTTATTGGCTTGTTTGAACATGAAAATGTTGTAAATAATCGAAGCTTCTAACCTCTAACGAATCAAGCTGAGTTATAATGATTGATTGATGCCAAAGCACTAGTTAAACTCTATTATGCCAAATTGCCTTGTACTAAATGCTAGAATAATATGCTACAGTGATCAAAAGTACGACATTAGTTAGTGTAAATCATTTTGTAAATTGGAACTAATTCCTCTTGTCTTTCTAACATCCCTAACAGATGTTTCATGGTTTTTATTGTACCTTTATTTTATTTTTATAGATCTAAACGAAGTCTAATGAGGTTGGTCTGTCTGACATATGTTTTAAACGACAGCTAACCTTCAATAGGAGGTAGATATATTTTATTTTTAGTCAATATGATTTGAATTAATGAATAAATAGTATTATCAGATTTATTTGAATACATATTGGAAGGATAAGCTAATAATTAAAATTTGTAAATACACAATTTGTGATTTAAGTCTGTATTCTAAGGCATTACTACTGTGATACTTCTGTACCATTGAATGCCATACATTTGGTTTCAACTCAATTATATAATATGTAATCACAAAATATTTTCTAGTGCGTGCAGATGGTTTGTAATCATAAGTCGACTACATATTTTCGTAGGTATGTATATAGTGTACATAATATTAAATTGATTATTAAATTGGTACAAAGTGAACATTTGAGTAACAAAATATATACACTTGATAATGTGGAACTACGATATTTAATTATGAAATTTAATTATTTACAGATAATTGATTTTATATATTTTATGTAAGCAGGATCTTGCATATTTGAAGTGTATTTTTTCAATGCAATTATCTTAACGTTTGTTACACTGCCAGTCCGCATTTACATCAGTATTGGCCATCAGATCTATGTATCAAAAAGAGATATTTTATGGAAGTTCTATCTAATAATTTTACGACCATTATGGGTGTCATGTAAGTTCTGAATGTGATAGCGTTCACATAAGGCCAGAGTACTGTCCATCGTTTAATAAAATGTTACTTAAGGTTGATAAATTAATTACCAAGTTCTGTAAGACTGTAGTGAAGATACATTTAAGTACTTTATAAGCTGTTGTTTTATTTTCTGACCAATAACTATATATTTTGTAACAGTAAGATAGAATTAAGTACGCCTCCGAAGTTCTTTACGGGAAGATGTAACATTTAATATTATTTTTCGTACATCTTCGTAATTCTGTGATTATTTGTTATAGTTTTAACTAGTGAATCGATGTATTTGAATTAGTCGTTTCAGTATTGCATGTTTGATGAATGTGTCGGAAAATAAATGTTATTTTTTCAATAATAAATAGTACTTTTCATTTTGTTAAACTGCCACCCCATTCATTTATGAAGTTAAAATATGCCTGGTTTTAATCAAAAAGTCAGTACTTAGACGTAATTGACTGAATGATTCTCTGGACTGTAATGGATTAATTTTGCATGCCGTAAGGCAAAATACATTTATCGGGACGCTCATCAAAACACTATCATATCCATATACCTACATTATTGGCAAATAGGTAAATGATTCTGATTCAGCCTTTTTTTTTGTTTTTTGGTGGGTGGAAAATCATCGAATGACCCCCCCCGCTCTTGGGCAGAGCGAAGGGGAGTGTCAGACTTCTACTGACTAAAAACCGAACCCATGTTCCTTCTTTGCCCTTGCGCCGAGGCCACGTAATCTAGTACAAAATACCGCGGCCCCGACGAGCGTCGGCCCTTGCGGGCCCCTCCTTGCTGACATCTCTTTGAGGCGCGATGTCCGTGACCACCGCCGCCGGACCACCAACGCCTATCGCTTCCATATTTGGTAAATCGTTACTACTCCATTGGTACCAATTAATACTCGAACAACAACATTGGTACCCTAGTAGTTTTCGAGAAAATCGACTTTGAAGGTGGTCCGGCGGTAGTCACGATCCCTTCAGCAGGACCACCATGAGCGCCGGAAAAGGGGGCATGCTACAGCTATTCTAAGTATACAAATAGTTAATACCCTCATATGTGATTCATTTCGTAAAAAAAAACAGATCTGAAACATTTGTATTTACCGAGAAATCAACGATGATGACTTTCCGCTCTCGTTCAGCAGGACCACGACTTTGAATGTTGATTACAAGTTTGAGGAGTTTGTCGCTTTCCTCAAACCTACATAGAAAGTTACTACCCTGCAAGATAAAATCAGTACCCAAAATTCAAAATGCGGACTCCAGTAGTTTACGAGATATACCGTGCCATTGGTGGGGTGGCGGTAGTCACGGTGTAAAATTTTCATTTCAAGATTTCCCTATTAAAAACTCTATGATTTCTTCCCAAATTTACACAAAAGTTACTACTCCTAAAGAAGATACGGTGACCAAAAATTCAGTTTTCTAAGTGTTGTGTATAAAGAGAAATTAGCTTTCATTACTTTTCCATACTAAATCTACGCGTATAACCCGACCAAATTAAGTCGTCAATGGTTTTAAAGTGTATACGAGATGTACACTCGTGTACATAAATTTATGGATATGTCGGAATAGTAGTAGCTACAGTTCATCATCTATATTTTATATACAAACTGTACCTAGGTACGTACTACGTATTAAGATAAATAAGATCACCTATCGTTACCCATGACCTTTGCTAATGACGTAGGTAGGTAGGTACCTTCTGTGTTGTTATATGAATATCATTAAACAGCGATAGGTATTTCTTATGTATTTCTTTCCTACTAAAAAACGAAGTATTATTAAAAACCTAATTTACTGCAGTAAAAATATGTTGCTATAATAACGAAAGTATAAAAGAATTACATAAGTAACAGGTATGTATTTTTTCAGTACTTGAAGTCGATTTCATCAAATTTTTACCGACATTTTTTTTGGCCTTGTGTGTAGAGGAAGGGAAATGATGAATGATAGACTTATAAGGACTAAAAATCCCCTCCCCCCTCGTCGCGATGTCCGACACCCTGGGCGTCTCCCACGGTGGCTAGGGCTTGAGATAGAGGATTACCGCTCCCTCAAGTTTCCGCCTCGTCCTTCGCTAGCATCACTGCTTCGCAGAAGGAGGTGACTGATGTAACCAAGGTTTTGTTGATAATTTTCTGATTGAAAAAGAGTGTCCATGGAGTTTCTTGCCCGTTTTTCTCCATAGAGATCTACGCCGCTTTGGAATGGGCATCTACAGTTATTGTGTCTTGTGAATGGGACTGTAGCTCCATAATTTTTAATTGTTATTTTTTTTATGTTTTTTGACAATTCAAAAGTGCCTGTAACTGGCCTACTTCAAATAAATGCTTTGATTTTGACTGCTTCTCATTTCCCCTCGCTTCGTAACATGGCCTGAACCAGGGCCGGACGCGAGAGGTCGCCGCCGCCTATCGCCTCCGTGAGGACATGGCGGTGTTCCGCCAAAGCGGGGCAGACCTCCACCGTATGCTCCACCGTGTTCTTCGGGCGGTCCACACAGTGGTGACACCCGGGTGTATCCTCCCGCCGGATCCGATACAAGAACCTCCCGAAACAACCGTGTCTGGTGAGGTCTAGCGTCAAGAGGAAGGTAAGGACGCCGTGGCACCTCTCCAGCCACTTCACACCGGCGATAACGGTGTGCCCGATATCTGTGGACCTTGGATACTTACCTATATTTTTATTTAGTTACTTATTCAATACCTACTTTGCTAAAGCTAGGTTATGAATTAGTAGTATTTTAAAAATCGAAAACACGTTTATAAATCGAACAAGTTTTATTAAATAGAGATCACAGTTCGATAACAATTTGTAAAATCAGTAAAATTTTAAGTACTTAAAAATCAACAATATAAAATGTGCACTTAGGTTTAATATCACAAATCAATCAGTAGATACTATTACGGTAAGTATGCCTGCTAGTAGGCAACTAGGTAGAACCATAAACAAAACTATAACTTTGTTATTTATCTAGCAAATAGGTTCGTTATAACAACGGCAAAAGCTTCGATATTCATGCATAGTTACAACAATTAAAGAATAGAATAAAAATTAGTTTTAACATTCTTAAAACCATCTCAAAATCACAGATTAATTATTATTAGGTACGGCAGGCCCACACGTCTTCAATACCTAGATATCTTAAAAGTAAGGTGAATGACCACACTAATCATTTACAAATTAACTACTTAGAAAAATAAAAAGGTGGCAATACTTATTTTTACAATAATGAAAAATCTTTATTAAAAAAAACAACAAACAAAATAAAAGGAAAAATGTTTATGTGAACTGTAAACATAAAAATAATAATCTCAAAATAAAATAAACATTATAACTTTTAAACGATTTATCTACTTGGTCAATTAATTTTAGTATAAATAATGCAATGCGGTATTACGAATGAAGGACTCTTTGCACACTTTGATTTTAAGTCATCATAAAGTTGCCACTTCCTAAGTAAATGTCTATATATTAAACTTTTATAGTGACCCATTGTATCTTTCTTCGTAGATTCAAATATGATTGCTGATAGTACTCTATATGATTTGTCTCCCAGCTTGAGTAATTCTGGAATTTTTTTTACCTCGGTAGATATTTCGTAATTGAATTCAAAAAATAACACATTGTTTAGTTCGTATTTAAACTTACAGTAACCGTATTTGCATTTGGTGCAAGGTTTGCTCTCCTCTTCTAAAGAGGCTTCTGCTGTCGAATTCAGAGAAGCGATACCCTCTTTTTGTATAGTGTCTATATTTATAGGCAGGTAGCTACATTTCCGTGGGTTATTATTATTTATCTCACAATCTTTGTTGGAACATTCTTTGACTCTTAAAGCACTAAAAAAGTGTTCCCCAAGTATTTGCTCTATTATTTTAGAAACGTTACACTGACAATCAACACTTTTTATGATAGGTTTAATGTTTTCGCTTGTGCCTATTTCTATTTCATGATCAATATCATCATTTACTAGCATGGTTTCATTGGTTTTCATGTTATTGGTATCACGATCATCATCATTGACACTTTCAAACGTATCCGATTTGAAATGTTTGAGTAAAATTTGACTTCGCTTTACGTATATTCCATTGGCGCTTTTTTCTTTTTGAGAAGTTAAAAGTGATTTTATAAACCTACTTGTTTCATCATTTAGGTCTTTTAAATATGACTTAAAAGCTTTCCTATCTTTATAAGCATACGCAAAGCTTTGCGCAACAGAATCGAAGGCACAAGTGTTATAAATCAGAGTCCCTTCAATTCCTGAAGTGCTCATATTTCCGTTTTTAAGTATATGAACAATAGTAGTCCTTTTTTTGTCTTTCAAGGCTTTTCCCCTCCAGTTTTCTACTGTTCTGGGATGTTTCATAAAAATGGAGCTAGAATCGAAACCGTCACTTGATTCATCATCTGATAGTTCTTTCTCATTTTTCTTTGGTAATCCCATATCGCTACGATTCACTACAGAATCATCCAAAGCTAACTTTAATGCCCCTGTTATATGGGTTGAATGTTTAATAATAAACTCATCAATACGAACCCGGTCATCTGATTCAACAATATATTTTTTTATGTCTTTAAAATAACTTTCGCAATTTGAAGAGCTCGGGCTTTCATAGCCTGCCTTAAAAAATGAATTTATAACACTGCCCCACATTGGCAATTTATTTAAAAGCCTTACAAGGGTACTATGAAAGTTTGGCAAGTAATATATATTTTCGTATAATCCTCCTCTGTTGTTTTCATCAATGTGCTGTTTTTCGAAATTAATAACAGCGGAACAATAATCAAACATCATATTTTTTGAATTTGTAAAGGTAGCACTTGTGGGATAATAGTCGTTGTCATCAACTTCATACGTGTTTACGACATCAATTTCTTCTTCATCCGTTACGTTATATTTTTGTAAAGTACTTTTTAATCGTGCTATAGACTGCTCCGCATGCGATAGATTGCCATTATCAGTTATTCCTCTAAATTTGTACAATGATGTTATAATAACATCTCTAATAATTAATTTTACTTGATCATAAAATTCACATTTTTGGATCAATTTAATACATTGAATATAAAAAAATTTTACTCTTACATCGACATTATTTAAAACGGTCAAATTATATAATTTTTTAATAAAATGTGATTTGTCCAGGCGGAGGAAACATTCTGGTAAATCAGTTGTATTTCCTTCTAATATTTTAAAAGCGTGCTCGAGATATGTTTGGGTAGAAGTAAATCTTGTAAAAGATTGTACGGCTGCCCCAATCAAGGCTGATGAATCATCTGTAATTACTTCTTTAGGCGGCGTCCTTCCTTGAAGCCACGTACTTAGCCAGTTACGTATAGAAATCATGTCATGATTCTCTGATATCATTTGGCATAAAGGAATACTTGCTTTTTTTACAGTGTCCGTCATAACTTGGTATAGAAATTTGTGTTTTTGATATGTTTTAAATTTTTCAGTATAATCATTTAATGGAGGAAGAAGATTTTTTTTAAAAATCGAGCCTGTGGCATCTATGGATATTCTTAAATTATTATAGTTGTTGATGCAGTTCTCATAGTACCGTATTTGTTCCTGTGTCCAATAGTAAATATAAAATGGGAATACAGAGAATCTTTGTATTATTTTATTATAAGGTGGGGTATAACACATACACTGTAAGGATAAAATTACATTTACGTTGAAAAATAAAGACATTTTATGTCTTTGTTTCATTTTTCGAAGAGTTTCCAGTTTAGGAAGAATTGACGGCTCAGCATCAATGTCATCGTGATGTAATTGGGTGGATAGGGTTTTGTGAACGACCGATGCTGGTTTATTTCTTAATAACTCACACAACTTGTTTTTTTTCAGCGTAGTTGATCTAACTTTAATTAAAGGGGAATGGTGGAATTCCGCATTAAAATTAAAAATTGTATAATCAAATTGAATAAAATTTTCAGATTTCATTTTTGTATGTAACATAATTTTAGCCGAGCATTGCTTGCAAATTCCACAGGTAGATATCTCGAATTCACTTTTCACTTGATGGTTTTTAAAGATCCAATTACATGGAGATTTAATATTTTTCCATAGTTCTTCTCGAAAGATAGAAGTCCACGCATTTCCTCTTAAAAAATATTTCTTATGGTACAGGGAATATGGCTTACTATGATCACTGCGTTTCGTATAAAATGCGTTTGGCTGGATTTTGCGCCAGGTATGTATGTCAACTTCGAAATTATTAACATAGCTATTTGTATTTTTAATAGAATCACAATTCCAGTCACTATCTGATGATACGGATAGTCCGTCCTGTTCATCATGTTTACTAATTGAAGCTAAATTGTCTGTCGTTACGTCAAAAAAAAAGTTGAAATTCTTTTTTATCGACAAGTAAATTGCCTTTTTTGACATTTTACAGTTAAGTTTTAAAAATATTTCTTCATACACTTTATCACTTAACGGAGGAAGTGGCAACTTTAAGGTATCTTTGAAGTTATTAAACACTTCCTTCTGATGCTCTAACGATACTTGTGGTTTTCTACCTCCCATGTTTTTCACTAAAACTATGTTGACGAGGTATATTGACTAAGGCAATAGTGAAATTAAATTATATCGATCACAAAAACAAGTAAAAACAGTCTTAGAATATTAATAATACCGTGTAGTTCCGGTTCCAAGTCCATACAGCTACATAGGCTTGAAATTTGAAGATGCTGTACATTTTGTCCATCCATCGATTTTATTTTGTAGCCTGTGGTTTTTATATATTTAGCAAATGCCTGAAAATAACAAATATTATTAACAATTGAGATTGATGTGCTGGCTAATTAGTACCTACTTAAACTCAGGTAGGTATACGAAAATATTTTTAGTTTAATTCGAATCAGAATCTTACAGCCAAATCTAAAACCTAGGAAACCTAGAAAAAATAAACCTAGGAATCTTGCAGCGGCTTGCATTGAACCAATAATTGGCTGTATGATTCTGTATTATATTGGCTGTATGATACTAACTAGCCAACACAGCAAGCTACCCCAGTCTGTCTATTTTTTTTTAATAGATTTTCAACTTTATCACAAAAGAAGAAGGTTCATGTTCGATTGGGAAAGATTGGGGTAGGTTGATGTGCTGGTGTCTGTACATATATTTTTATTTAAATAACTACTCACTTAGTAGTTACTTATACCTATTTCCTACTAAATTAAAAACTACTACGCGTTTCAACTAAGAATAGGACGGCTAGGGCGCCAGATCGTGACTTCATGCACGCTTTTCTAATACTTCCATGCTCTTAAATAAACAATAATTTTATAAAAATAACATTAACAAGATAATAACGATAGTAACTATTTTTGAAAACAAAAGTTTTTTGTTAAATGTAACGGGCGATCTTTTGTTTTTTATTTACTTGCCATAGATAGATGGCGTTACTCCAAGTATGGCGAATCAGTCCCAAAAAATCCTAAGTAATCCACAGTCCACAGTGCAGTAATCAGTGTCCTAGTTGTTTGTTTTCAAGATAAAATAAAACTATCAAAATAAAAAGGAAATCGCAGTCAAAAAAAGATCTAGTGGAAAGGAGCAATGTCACTAATGTTTGTGTCAAATGGAAGGTTGTCAGCCCGGTAGCTCGGGTGTTTGTGTATGTGAGTTCAAGTGTTTGTAAACGCACCCACGACACACGAGAAATTCCTAGTGTGGGGCAACGCTTTTTTTTAATATAAAAAAATATAAATAAAAAAGTATTACTCATAGAGGTAGGATTCCTTATTCAGTGGTAGGTATTACTACAGGCTAATGAATGTCATCAGAAATAAAAATAATGGCTAAATACCTACAAAAATAAACACATCATGATAAATACCTAGATTCGATACTCAGAAGATATTACAAAAACTTTTTATCCTACACTCTAAAATCCCTGGCAAAATTATTTTTCTTTTCTTTCTTTTTCATTAAAACGTTGCCCCACACTAGGAGTTTCTTCCTGTATCGTGGGTGCGTTTTTCGAAATAAGTATCCTAAATAGCGAATAGTCTCTGATTGCAATAAAATATTACTGGAGTTTCGAGATAGACTAAAATGACGAAATATTTTTAAACCAGCAACATTGAGCAGTGACAGAATCGCTACACTTCGTACAGCGCCATCTTTTGAGCCTTTTAGGAACGCCCGGAAAATACCCCATTGTTGTCACAATATGGCGTTAGAGTCGTCCTATTCTTAGTTGAAACGTATAGTACGTCGCTGCTACGTTGTCAACGCTCTGCCGCCATCACGCCACGCCGCATACTCCTCTACTCTTCCCGGGCGGTGCGGTGCGGCGCGGCGCGCGTTTTCAATTATTTACCTACCTAAGTTCTTAAGACAATAAACCAAAACAGGTTTCTAGAATGAAACGGATGAAATGGGATAGTTGTTTGTTATCTTGAGCACATGTATACTTCTTTAAGTAGTTATGTATCTATATAAATAAATGAATTATAAACTTACCAGACAGACTTCTTCACACAAACTCCTTGAAGATAAGTCTCGAATAAGAAAACTAGATGATTTTACTTTAATCCAAGTTTAATCTGAAAAATAAAAATAAGTTACTATTGTAAATACGTATGTAAGTACTTGTTAATACATTTTAATTATTTAATAAATTAAAATAGTTACCTGCTGTAATTACATCTAGACTTACTTAAATTTCGTCAAAAAACGTGAGTCAAGACGCACAAACTATATAGAGCTTGTCAAGACGCGTTCAAACGGAGATCATTTGGCTGTATGTTATTTATTCACACGAAAGTAATTATGTATCCTCATGATACAGGGTTAATTTTAAGTTCTACTCAGAGAACAACAAACAAAACCAGTGTTGCCAACGAAGTATCAAGCTCCCCACCAGAATCGACGTCTAAAACCACCAGAATTCCACTAAAAATAATCGCACGTTTTAAAAAATCGCTAAAATTTTCCACTAACTTTATTTCTGGCATATTTGTGGCCTTTGCAAGAAGAAAACAATATTTTTTGGGAAAGTTTATTAAAGCAATAACATTAAAAATACATATTAGGTAACAAATTACATCAACTTCAACTCTCTATTAATTAATGGCTTTTGTGGAAGAACAAAATACTTAAAAATACCTGTATTTAAAAGATGTCAATCAAATTATATTATTAAGTTATATTCAGATAAGTCGTTCCCGTTCGTATCATCATGGTTAATCTCCGATTGATACGACTCTTTGGTACCAATTAATGGGGAGGAAAACTGCCTTTTTATCCCGCTTGGTGGCGTCTAGGCAACCGTACCTTGCTTTGACATAAGAACTGTCAAATCCTATACATTTTTTTGTAAACAAGACCAAACTTCTCGTTTTTTTATCAAGAATGCCTCAATGCAGTGCCTTAAATTGTAAAAACCGGGGAGTTCATCTGTTCCCCAAATGGGAAAGCGCTTTGCGGATTAAAAATTTCAGGGCAAGTGATACAGCAAGGTTATGTAGTTTGCACTTCAGAGAAAGTGATTATTTCGGAAGAAGTAATTATACAGGTAAATTAAATGTGACTTATTTATTCTCCAAATACATGTATAAATATTTACATCATAGTCATTCTTACACATAAATGTAAAATTTCAGGTAATGAACCTTTGTCAAAGTTCCTTTCCTAAACATATTATGAACTGTCTTCTTCAAGATCAAAGTGGACTCCAACATTTTGATTTCGATCGTATGCCTCCAACCTAGAGGAAGACAAAAAAATTAAGTTTGTTTTAACATAAAAAAAGAAGAAATATGAAAGATAACCTCAAATACTTAAAATGCCTACCTTTCAATCAAATCGGCCTTTTTCCCAGCAGTCGACGCATTTCTTCGTCGAAGCTCAGTTCGAAGTTCTCTTAAAGATAACAGCGTGTACATTTTGTAAGGTTAATCACAAAATAAACACAGAAAATCGCAACCACACACTTGTTAAAAGACGTAAACAAGGTACAGTCGCTCGCAGCGCCATCTGTTCCTACCTTTTAGTGTGGCTCCCCATTCCACTAGAAAATCCACTAGCCACTAAAACCTATATTTGTCCGCTAAAAGGGAAGTCAAAATCACCAGATTTAGTGGAAAATCCACTAAGTTGGCAACACTGAACAAAACTAGCTAACTGACAGATTCAGATGATTTCGAATCTTATTTTATCTTGTCTATGGTCCAAAACTTTTTAATGTGGCATGGCGCGCAGGTTATTACTGGAGTAAGCGAGTAAGCGTTCGCGAAGCGTGTCGTGGATACATCGAGAATTTTTTTATTCGTTTATGGTTTCAATTTTTTTTAGACAAAGAAATAAATGAATATTAAGCAATTTAAAAGAGTTCACATGTCTCCATATTTATAGGTTTCAGAAAACGATAAAACTAATAATATAACAACACAGAAGGTACAATTCAGAAAAATAATTGTTCGAGTACGTAACTACCTACCTACCCACGTCACTAACAAAGGTTTTATCTTAATTATGTATGTATAGTTTGTATAAAATTTGTAGATTATGAACGCTACTACTATTCCGACATCCATAAATTTATGTGCACGAGTGTACATCTCTTATACAGCTCAATACCACTGACAACTTAATTTGGTCGGGTTATACGCGTAGATTTAGTATGGAAAAGTAATGAAAGCTAATTTCTCTTTATACACAACAATTAGGAAACTGAATTTTCGGTCACCGTATCTTCTTTAGGAGTAGTAACTTTTGTGTAAATTTGGGAAGAAATCACAGAGTTTGTAATAGGGAAATCTTGAAATGAAAATTTTACACCGTGAGTACCGCCACCCCACCAATGGCACGGTATATCTCGTATACTACTGGAGTCCGCATTTTGAATTTTGGGTACTGATTTTATCTTGCAGGGTAGTAACTTTCTATGTAGGTTTGAGGAAAGCGACAAACTCCTCAAACTTGTAATCAACATTCAAAGTCGTGGTCCTGCTGAACGAGAGCGGAAAGTCATCATCGTTGATTTCTCGGTAAATACAAATGTTTCAGATCTGTTTTTTTTTACGAAATGAATCACATATGAGGGTATTAACTATTTGTATACTTAGAATAGCTGTAGCATGCCCCCTTTTCCGGCGCTCATGGTGGTCCTGCTGAAGGGATCGTGACTACCGCCGGACCACCTTCAAAGTCGATTTTCTCGAAAACTACTAGGGTACCAATGTTGTTGTTCGAGTATTAATTGGTACCAATGGAGTAGTAACGATTTACCAAATATGGAAGCGATAGGCGTTGGTGGTCCGGCGGTGGTCACGGACATGAGGCGCGCGTGGAACGCGAACGCGCCGCCGACACGGTCTGTTGCCGTCATGACGACGGCCGGACGGCGAGCTAGCCCATTACTCACCGTCCACAGGCCCGCGTCTACGGTGGCCGGAGGAAGCCATCACGTGGCCCCCGACGCCCGGAGCGCCTTCCGCGTTCTGATTCAGCCTGCATCAATGTCATATTTTTTTTTTATTCTCGGTAACTATTGGGTTGAGGCCTATGTCCAGCAGTGGACGTCTTTTGGCTGAAATGATGATGATGAACGCAATTCATATTATTATCCTATTATGGTTCTGCTAAAGGGGCGATTTTAGGCCCCTTACGCTGACTGCAAGTACTGCAACATTTATAAATATTTTTACCTACGTACTTTATAACATTTGGTGCATTCTTCCGATTTTTATGTAGATTGATACTTAAGGGTCCTATAGTAAAAGTTGTTCACAATGTTAATTACAAGGAGCCCATATAAAAAGTTATTAGTGTAATAAAAACATTTTGAGCAAGCCTATTGCCATCAACCAATGTCATTAGGAGCAAGCTCAACTGATGTAATTAGGGACAAGCCTATTGCCATCAACCGATATAATTAGGAAAAGCCTATTGCCATCAACCAATCTTATTAGGAGCAAGCCTATTGCCATCCACTGATTTAGGTAATTGAGAACAAGCCTATTGCCATCAACCAACCTAATTAAGAGCAAGCCTATTGCCATCAAGCGATTTAGGTAATTGGGGGAAGCCTATTCCCATCAACTTTCCTTGTATTCGTAATGAAAAGCAGTAATCCCTTGTTCTTATAATACTAGCGAAACTAATTAAATTAAAGAGGTTATTCTATGAAGTTGAAGTTGGTGGCTGTTGGGCCGATTACCTGTGCCGATTACCTTGGTCTTCGACGAAGATTTTACTTTATGCTCTAGAGCATAAAACGCGACTTTATGTCGCCTACGCACGACATAAAGACGAATTTTAGAGCGAGAGAAGTGAAAATGTTTTTTTTAACTAAGCAGTATTAGTAACGACATAATTCAGTTGTTATGTCAAGTTTCCTACTGAAAAAAAGTTAATTGGCGGAAACCATAATTATTTTTACAATATTTACAAGTTGCTGTTGCATTTCCTCGCAATCGAAGTGAAAAGTAGAGTGTAAAACTCGTCCATAAAACCCATTTTACTCTCTACTTTATATCCATCCTCGCTCGCAAGCTCGCATCGGATGGATAAACGTCTCGCGCAAAATGGTGCGTTTTATGCACTTGGTGTACAATCTACTATTGTGTATTCCATTCAAATAGGCAACAAAACAATCAAAGACTATAATGTACACACTTTATTGCAGCAGCAAATACCCTACTTTGACATTAAAACATTATATTCCATTCCACTTAGTTTCAATTTAACTGGTCAACTTAGAGAGGTTTCCATGGCGCCTCTCCCAGATCATGCGGTGCTTTTGCTTCATGTAAGCTTTGCGAGCATCGGCATATGCTCCAAGATCACCATCTGCAATATAACAGTTTCAAGGTTAATAAAATTATGATCTACTAGCTGTTGCCAGCGGCTTCGCCCGCTACAACTCGTAAATTGTCCCACGGGAAGATAAAATTGGGATAAAAACTATCCTATGTGTTAATCCAGGTTATAAACTATCTGTGTACCAAATTTTATGCAAATCCGTTCAGTAATTTTTGCGTGAAAGAGTAACAAACAAACATCTATCCATCCATTCATACATACATATTTACAAACTTTCGCATTTATAATATTAGTAGGATTGACCATTTTTTTTTTTTTATTATAAATGGGCTTGCCCTTGACTTCAATCTTCAATTATTTGGCATTGAGAGAGGACATTAACACGTTAGCTGTCCAGTGTACCAAATACAGTACACGCCGTGTGGGTCCATCAAGTCTGTGCGCAGTACCCTTGTCTCTTTTTATGACCTCTAACTTCATGGACCTGGTGTGTTGCTGTATTTGTCAGAACTTGTCAACAGGACACAAATAAATAATTTTGTAATTTTTTTTTCTAAATGTTTGTGGTAGTGGAAAAACTTAAAACAACCTGTTAGTGGCTTTTTTACTAACAGCGTATGTTCACTATCAGACTCCTCCAACACTCCTGATATTTTCGTATGTCATTTTGCATATTTATCTTACCACTTTATCCAATTATTTATATATTTATTCGCACAATAAAAATTTGAAATAATTAAGTATAGTAGACCGCCACAATTAAAGCAGTACTTACATTTGATAAACCAGGCCTCTTCAGCATCCTTGTACGCTGCCCAAAGAGGTTTGCAGTGGACTGCATGGTCAGGGTTTTCATAAAGCATGCAGTCCTCAAAACGTGCACGCATGATACTCAGGATCTCAGAGTCCACAGCTCTGAAAAGTGCATATTGGCTATTTGTTAATAAAATAAATAGTATGAACTACATCTGATACGAATAAAGGCTTCTCACATAACTCATTTGAGGCCTAAAATTGTTGATGACAATAATAATTGACTATATCACTACTTTAGTCTTAGGGATCATCTTATACAAAAATATTGGTCAGTGGGTAGTCTTAGGGGCGGTTTAGTATATGTTCTAATTCTAAGTTATGCATCAAGAAAGGGATAAATAACGATGAAGAGCTAACCTATCGCGTTTGAACTGTGAGTTCGCTTCGAAATCGCAAATGGGGTCATCTTCGTAGCACTGGTCGATGGTAGGCACACGGCGGAACTTCTGGTGATACCACGGGTACTGCTTCTGATTCGGCACCACAACCTTCTCTAGAGAACAATAACAAACAACATCAGTATTCGCATACGGACTTACATAACAATAAACTAATGAGGATTTTTACCTCGGAACGCAGTTACTGGCGCATCGATTGTCGCGTAAAGTGCACTCATAAATGCTCTGAATACATTGGGTTCACTATCTTTACCCGGATCGCCTGTCATTATTTGATCTTTTTAAGAATTTGCCAGTACAAATGAAGCAACGTAAAGTTGCGAATGGTTGATTTCAGATTTGATGGTTTTTTTAGATCATATTTTGCTATCAATTTGACATATGACTTTGACATTGACACATCTTATGTGGTGTGGACAGATATCAAAAAGTGTTTTTTTTTTTTTTTTTTCGTCTTGGCTACTCTCATTTTGTATAATATGTACACTTAGAATAATAATGATAATTATTTTGAATGCAATCACAATGAGACAATTATTGTCGAGTATTCTTGCTTCTTTCTTCCTGTTTTTATTTTCATACAAGTTACAAGTGTGGCTATGTCTACACGATATTGTATAACATATTTAGTTGTAGCAACACTTTCAACAATTTTACCAACATTAAACCCACACAGCCACAGAACAGACAAAAAAACCTGTCCCTCGGGTCCAACGGTCCAACCAACCGATCAAAGAATAAGTTACTATGTATTAGGTATAGTCGACCAAGAAATTGGTTTACCACTCTAAGGTTGAATATCATTTGCACGTACAAAACATCAAGTGCTATTTTCACGTCAGAATCTGTCAATCTGTCATCCTTAGCGAATAATTATGTTACTGGGAGATGTCATCAAAAGTGGTACCTAAACCAATTTCTTGGTCGACTATACCAAAGCAACAGACTCTACCACCACTCTATCATAACCACTCTCTTAAAAAAAGTTAAAAAAAACTAAAACCCGACTACGACAAAAAAAACGACGCTGAAAAAGTATGAAACAAGATTTTCAGGATAGAACAAAAAGAAAAGCCGTATATTTATATAGTTACACGTTAAAGTGCTTAGGTTGGTACCTATAACGTGTGACTACGGCTTTTCTTTTTGTTCTATCCTGAAAATCTTGTTTCATACTTTTTCAGCATCGTTTTTTTTGTCGTAGTCGGGTTTTAGTTTTTAACTTTTTTTTATTTAAACAATTTTGGTGTTATAAACTTACTTATTTTTTTTTTTACTCTTGACTTTTTGTCCGCTAGAGTGCGTGATTTTTAATTTGAGCAATATTTTGGAAATGTACAAGTTAGGCTCTTTCAAATGATACCAAACACGGCGTATTTATCTCCATTTTTATTTTTTAGGCCTTACTTTTTGTCCGCTAGAGGGCGCCAAATCGCTTTTTGTGACAGGCCTATGTTCAGCGGAAAATTAAGACGGTTCTAACGATACCTCATCTGTCGAGTTCCAATAAGTAGATTAGAAGCTACGAGGGAACAGATGAAGATACTCACATACATACAAACATACATACATAGCCAGTCAAAATCATAACCCTCCTTTGGCTTTGCCGTAGTCGGGTAAAAATAATAATGATGGTGTTGGTTGACCATTTTACAATCATCTTACTATCGGCAGGTAGGTACCATATTTATTTATCTGCAGGAAACAATAGTCTATTTTCTTATATAAAAGTAACCTTACGGTATTCCGTATAACATCAGCTATCTGGCAGTTGAAACTTTCTCACGACCCCACACACCCTAGTGCCAGAGTTTCTAAACCGCCTCAAGGGCCTCTGACACTGCGACCACTCGCGCCCGGCCCTGGTGCAAGCCATGGTCCGAAGGCGTGGCGTGGCATGGCGAAAAGGAATGGGACGCCGTCGCCTCCTTCTGCGAAGCAGTGATGCTAGCGAAGGAGGTGGCGGAACGTGAGAGGGAGAGAACCTCTCGTCCCAGCCGCCGCGGGAGACGCTCCGGGCGTCGGGGGCCACGGGGTCTGATACATAACATCGCGAGTCACTACATCGATGGTCGCTGTATCGACAACGGTCCATCGACGGGTTAATGAATCGACAGTACCCCAAATCGATGGTACGCTACATCGACAGTACACCAAATCGACGGTGCGCTATATTGACAGTACACTACATCGATGGTACGCTACATCGACGGTACCCCAAATCGATGGTACGGTCAGCATCAGAAGTATATTTAACATTTCGGAATTTTAATTCTTTCATGTACTTAAAGGAGTCTAGCTATTATTTTTAATGTTTCAGAAGATTATTCGTTAAAATAGTCCTACTCCAATAACATGTAGTTACGAGTAATATCTAACAAGTTTTTCTTAAAAAAACAGCTTCATACTTACTAAAAAAAAAAATGCCATTTTTTTTGGTTGGTTAGGGGGAGGGCAGTTGCTCGCGTCCGTAGGACTTACCATCTTTTCCTAGACCCACCCTACACGTCTCCCCCGGGTGGTGCTAAACGAGCAACAACGCCGAGTCTCGGGCGGCGGTTTCTAACCCGAATCAGATTGCCTAACAAGCAGTTTCTTGTTGGGGGTAGGAAATGACCTCCACAACCCGCAACTCCATAGTATTATGGAATCGGGGGCATTGGCTTCACCGCCCGCGTCAAGAGGTAGAAAGCCTCTCTAAAAATTCACCCTAATCCTAAGGTGGGCACCGCGCCGAGAGGATGTATGGCTTACAGGTAGTAAGTTGCTAGCGCCAACCTCAACGGACCTGGCAAACGTTGTTGTATGAGCCTTCTTGAAGGAATAGGCGTCACCCTTCAAGTGACTACTTATTTCGACCTTACTCGTGGGAACAATATGAATGAAACCAATAAATTACCAATTAATCCTAACAATATGATCCAGCAACAATTTCACAAAAGTATGTTTATCAGAAACCGCAGTAACAGTCTGCCGTCAGCTGCAGCAAGTAAAACCAGCGATAAACAACACGAAAACCGAAAACAATACAAAGAGCCCCATAAACCCGTGGCAAAATGATCAGGTACCACTTCAAAGGCAAAAAAGAAAAGAAACAAGCCCAGTCTGCAGTGACAATACAAAGAAATCGAAAAATTCACCTACTTTCGCGGTGCCTACGCATAACAAATTCGATATCCTCAACAGTGATGAAACAGAAGAACCGGTCCCAGTTACAGATTATATACCTAAACCTGAACCTATTTTTGTGACAGGGGTCATGGATATCACAGCATTGAAAGTAACTCTAAATGAAATTGTTGACAATAAATCATACCTTATGACAACATTAAGATCCGGCCATATCATAAAGTTAATGCCGAAAGATATACAAACTTATAAAGCCATCCGAGAGCAGTTTATAACTAATAATATATCACATTATACTTATCAATTAAAATGTGAAAGAGCATACAGAGTTGTACTGCGAGGACTACACTCCACAGAAGACACCTCGCTAATAAAACAAGAGCTAAAAGAACAAGGCCATGAGGTGAGACAAATAGTAAATGTTTTACATCGATCTACCAAAGAGGCATTGCCAGTCTTCTTCGTCGATTTAGAGCCAAACAAGAACAACAAAGAAATATTTAAATTGAGGTACCTTAGTCAAATGAGAGTGACATTTGAAGCTCCTTATAAGAAAAAAGAAATAATGCAATGCAAAAGATGCCAGAGGTTTGGACACACTAAAAATCAGTGCTTCAGACCATTCAGATGTGTGAAATGTGGTAACGATCATCCTACTGCCTCATGCACCAAAACACCAGAAACAGATGCTACATGTGCAAATTGCCAAGAAAGACATCCTGCAAGCTACAAGGGCTGCTTAAAATACAAACAATATAAGGAAAGAATATTAAAAACTAAACCATCTAACAAAGAAAACAACACAGCTCTGTATACAAAACAGATCAAAATATTGGATGAAACAATAAACAAAAACTTAAGACAAAATAATAACACAGAAAAAAGAAGCTATGCGGATGCAACAAAAGACCGACCACAAACTGAAGGCATGGGTCCGGACCCAGAGAAAAGTCCAGACAGATTAGAACAAATGTTCGCCAAATTTCAACAAGTCATGATCAGCATGATGGACAAAATGATGGACAGAATGATCCAGCTTATCTCAAGCCTAATAACAAAATGATTAACTCACTCTGAGTAGTCACGTGGAACGCCAACGGCTTGACGGACCGTCGTCAAGAGTTTTTAACATTCCTTCAAATTGAAAAAATTGACATAGCTTTAGTTTCTGAAACAAGGTTCACTGCAAGATCTCACTTCACTATACAAAACTACACAGTGTACACAACAGATCATCCATCAGGAAATAGTCACGGCGGAACTGCAGTAATCATTAAAAATAATATTAAACATTATGAACTGGAGAAATACCATACGGATAAAATACAAGCTACATCAATAAAAGTGATATTTAATGACAAAATTGAGACTACTTTTTCTGCAGTTTATTGTCCACCCAGACACACTATAACAAAAAATGACTACGACACGTACTTCTCTTCACTCGGCTCCAGATTTATATGTGGTGGAGACTGGAATGCAAAACACACTTACTGGGGCTCACGATTAATCACACATCGTGGAAGGCAACTACATGGTACAGTACAAAATCTAAACCTTGAATGCATGAGTTCACGAGAACCAACATACTGGCCAACAGATAGAAATAAAATTCCCGACTTGCTAGACTTCTACATAACTAAAAACATAGGTCGTAACTACATGACCACTGAAGCGTGTACGGATCTATCTTCTGACCATACGCCAGTCATATTAAACATGAGCTCATCAGTGGTAATGGTGAACCCCACAGAAAGACTTTACAACAAAAATACCAACTGGGAGTTATATAAGGACACAATCACGATGGGA
This sequence comes from Diarsia mendica, assembly GCA_949316265.1. Classification (NCBI taxonomy): domain Eukaryota; kingdom Metazoa; phylum Arthropoda; class Insecta; order Lepidoptera; family Noctuidae; genus Diarsia; species Diarsia mendica. The sequence continues at coordinate 11,341,845 of OX438892.1, forward strand.
ATAAAGCTCATAAATCCATTAAAAACAGTGGAAGATATAGAAGAGGCTATTGAGAACCTCAACACGAAGCAGCCACTATCTCCACGAAAGTGCGGAAAAAGTTACCACTAACACTTAACCAATATCCAAAGACGATCAAAGACAAAATATCAAGACGTCGTATACTAAGAAAGATATGGCATGACTCAAGATACCCGGCTGACAAAACAGCATTCAACAGATCGTCGAATGAACTAAAAGACCTCATTAAAAGCTTTACCAACAAAAATCTCCAGACGTTCCTTTCAAATCTGACCCCAAGTTTAGGCACAAATTACTCACTGTGGAAGGCAACAAAGAAATTAAAACGTCCTAATTGTCAGATTCCTCCTATCAGACTAAGAAACGGGAATTGGGCTAGGTCAGATACGGAGAAGGCGACGATCTTTGCTGAACACCTAAGCAAAGTGTTTCAACCTTTTCCTGGATCGAGACCAGATCATGACGCCGAAATAAAAAAATATCTAGAAAGTGCACAGCAAATGTGTCTCCCATTAAAATACACGAGCCCTACCGAAGTGGCTGGTGAAATAAAACAACTCACAGATGGCAAAGCACCAGGATACGACCAAATCGACAGCGTTCTCTTAAAAAACCTGCCAAAAAAAGGTATAGTGGCAATTGTCAACATATTTAATGCCTGCTTAAGACTTAGCCACTTTCCGGGACAATGGAAGATAGCCCAAGTAATAATGTTACCAAAACCCGGTAAACCACCTAATGACGTAGCGTCTTACCGACCTATAAGCCTATTGCCATTAATGGGGAAACTCCTCGAGAAGATGTTACTAAAAAGAATGAAAGCTCACCTAAGTAATATCATCCCGAATCATCAATTTGGATTCCGAGAGAACCATGGAACAATCGAGCAAATTCACCGTATTGTTGAAGTTATAGGCAGATCTCTCGAAGAAAAAAAATATTGCTCGCCTGTTTTTCTGGATATAAGCCAGGCATTCGACAAAGTATGGCACGAGGGTCTTTTATACAAAGTCAAAAACATGCTACCACACTCGTTTTACAACATAATAGAGTCATATCTCAGCAAGCGATGTTTTGAAGTAAAGTTTAATGATGACCTTTCTGACGTACATGAGATCAAATCAGGGGTACCTCAGGGAAGTATACTGGGACCCGTTCTCTACACCATATATACTGCCGACTTACCAACATCAGACATGACCACGGTTGCAACATATGCAGACGATACAGCATTACTATCTACACACACGAACCCAGTAACAGCCTCAGAACAACTACAACACCACATTGACAAAATTGAAGAATGGCTCAAAATCTGGCGAATACACGCAAATCGCAGTAAATCAACACATGTGACCTTTACCCTCAGAAGGGACACATGTCCACCGGTTATACTTGACAACGAAGAAATTCCGCAAGATGATAATGCAAAATACTTGGGCATGCACCTGGACCGAAGACTGACATGGAAAAAACACATATGGACAAAGCGGAAGCAGCTAGATTTAAAACTACGCAATATGTACTGGTTAATAGGACGACACTCACAAATGAGTACACACAGCAAGTTGACAGTATATAAAGCCATCTTGAAACCAATATGGACCTATGGCATACAGCTCTGGGGCACGGCTAGCAATAGCAATATAGAGATACTGGAAAGATTCCAAACCAAAACACTGAGGACCATATTTAACATCCCTCAATACATCAGTAACAAAATCATATACCTTGACCTAAACGTGCCAACTGTCAAACAGGAGATAGCAAAGTATAGCACCAACTACCAGAAAAGACTCTCAAACCATAAAAATGAGCACATCCTGCACATTGCTGTATACCTATGTTTACAAATAAAGAATATTGATTGATTGATTGATTGATTGAGCTTGCCCTCAAACTCAGTGGAGATCAAGCCATTCAACATAAAAGGTTGAAAAGACACAGTGTCCCAACCATAAGGGACAGATTCACCAAGATGGATTGAGACACCCACCAGAGAGTTGTCTCACCAAGCTAAAACGCCTTTACAGATGCACTACGAGTAGTATCGGACAGAGCAGTGGCTTATTGTTGTGACCAACAGATTGCCACGAAGCAGGAAAGATAAAAAAAAAAAAAAAAAAAAAAAAAATTTTGTTGGTCTGAGCTCTAGACATAAAAGGCGAGGCGAAAAATACTAACTTGCACTCGAAATTGGTTAGGTTAGGTTAGGTTTTTAGGGTTCCGTAGTCAACATGGAGCCCTTATAGTTTCGCCATGTCCGCCTGTCTGTCCGTCCGTCCTTCCGCACTATATCTCAAAGACTTTTAGTAGGTACCGGTACTAGGGAGCTGTAATTTGGCATGAATTATACAAATGAGTTACCTACGTCAACAAAGTGGTAAAATATTTCCATCTCCAGTACCTTCTACCTACACTTGTATTGTAGGTAGTCAGGATTTCAGGAATCATCCCCATTTTGGGATGTTTTTTTTTTCTCGCGAAGTCCGTTGTGTGGGATGTCGCTGGATAAGCAGGTCTTCGAAAAAACTTTTATGCAAAAAAAAACTGACTTCAAAAACACAAAAAGTGAAAATACAAAAGCGAAAAATAAACTTCAGAAGAAGAAACTTCTGAAGTCGGCGACATTTGTTTTACTTTTTTTTGCCACCCACTTCAGAAGCTGATTTTTCTTCTAAAGTTGATTTTTAACTTTTTTGTGTTTAAGAAGTCGGTTTTTTTGCAAAAAAGTTAATTGACAACTAAAAATCGAAAAATAAATTTTCGATTTTTAGTTGTAATAGGTATCCTTTAAAAATATTTACTATGCATTTAACATTCAACCAAGAAACCAAACCCTCAACCTTCAATATTCCTTTATTATTTCTTTCAACTCCTAACTATTGACACATGAGAAGTAGTACCTCCCGTCGGGGCTGCTGGTTGGTCTCAAAGATACCGCGGCCTCGACATAAAGGGCTAAGAAGGATCATGGGTGGTTTTTAGTCAGTAGAAGTCTGACACTCCCTTTCGCTCTGCCCAAGAGCGGGAGGGGTTATTGATGATTGTCCACCACAAAAATATGGGGTAGTTCCTTCCATAATCAGCTCACCTAGATAACCTGAACGAATACAACCATATAAGTACGTCCTCATAATATTTTATTAAAGAATTATCCTTCAACTCATAACTGATAAGGCGAGTTGTTTGTACCTTCCATCATCAGCTCATCAACATGAAGTGATAACTGCTAGATGCGAATACTTGAAAAGCTTTAGAAAAAGCATGAAGCATACGTGCCTACTGCCTATAGAATTTAAGGGTTGCCCTAGATTTCTCTGGGATGCCATCAGCATCAGGTTAACATAATAACCTGAAAGAATACAGCTATCGGCCCATATACGTATGTCGTATAGTTTTGAAAGAATTTCTTTTAAGTTTTTAACTCCTAACCGTTGAACCTTCCATCATCAGCGCATCCACGTGAGATTATGATTATCAGAAGCAAATACGTGAACAGCTTCAGAAAATATATGGAAAATGTAACAAGGGCTTATAAAATTTGAGAGTTGCCCTCAATTTCCCTATTAGGATCCCATCATCAAATCCTGACTTGGTGACAATGGGAGTAATGGGACCACCTCGGGAGTACCTATACTCTTTCGGATACAAAAATAATTTTGAAAATCGGTTCATTAATGACGCAGATATCCGATAACAAACATATAAAAAAAAAACATACAGACGAATTGATAACCTACTCCTTTTTGGAAGTCGGTTAAAAATATTGCGGGTTTGCTCAAACACTTTTTCGATTAAAGGATTCGTCTAAGAAATAATAGTAGATTATACAACAAGTGAATAAAAAGGGAATTTAATTCGAGGTACGAAGTTGGATCCCGAGAGCAGCGAAGGATTCTAGAGTAGAATCACGAGCGTAGCGAGGGATTCTATACTCTAGAATCCTGAACGGAGCGAGGGATACAAGTACCTACCGAGATAAATTTTTTATTCACGTGTTGTGTACTCTACTTTTTACCATTGACTGTGAGAAAATAATTAGGATGGTATTTATTTTCGAAGCTAAGCTCTCTAGATTTCTTTGGCTTATTACCCACGGATAGACGTACTTTAAGTATGTCACAAACTTTGAGTATTTTGAAATATCAATGTTGTGTTTGATTCTCACTCTGGCTTTTATCATAGAATATATGCTCCAAAGTGTCGACGGCGGTCTTGGTTAATTCATTGAAATAGTTAAGAAATATGCACTCAGAGAAGGAAATTGGCGCCATTCATGGTTTTCCAGTCGCAGAATAAATTGTATGTTTTCAGGTACAACTCCCGAGATTTTGGCGGCAACAAATCATCTACTATAACTGCTGCTTTAGAACGAAATTATTCCGGAGTCAGTCTCTCATTTTCGTCATCGGAAGAACTCATTTTATTATAATTACTTACTTATGTAAATAGATTTTCCAATAACACAAAACAACCACAATTAAAGACAGAAAAGAACGTAACTAAATTGGCGGGATATTATTTTAAAATTTGGAATGGAATAGCTCCATTCAGCCACCCAGTACGTACTATTTCAGCAGCAGCGATTTTTTTGTGTAGTGCGCGCGGAACTAGTTGGCCGCGCCTTAGGCATGTTTTTGTTTTTTTATTTAAGTATTCTTTTCAATAAATTGAACAATTAATATCTCGAGATTGGTCATCACTGTCTAATTATAGTCTCCTGTACATTGCGAGCTGTATAAGGCAACCCGCCCCCTCATCCCTGTCGCCACATAAGGCGCGGCCAACTAGTTCCGCGCGCACTATACGTAATTCGTGTTTGTTCCTAATTCAAAATGTCTTTATTCACTCAGTGAATAAAAGAGCGTTTTATTCACTGTTATCGATGAAAAAAATGCCCTTTTTCGAGTGGCAATGGTAAAAAAGTGCTTTTTACCATTGCCACTCGAAAAAGGGCATTTTATTCATCGATAACAGTGAATAAAACGCTCTTTTAGTCACTGAGTGAATAAAGACATTTTGAATTAGGAACAAACACGAATTACGTATAGTGCGCGCGGATCTAGTTGGCCGCGCGTTAGGTGGCGACAGGGGTGAGGGGGCGGGTTGCCTACAGCACGCAATGCACAGGAGACTATAATTAGACAGTAATGACCAATCTCGAGATATCGTGAACAATAATTGTTCAATTTATTGAAAAGAATACTTAAATAAAAAAACAAAAACATGCCTAAGGCGCGGCCAACTAGTTCCGCGCGTACTATACAAAAAAATCGCTGCTGCTGAAAGTACGTACTGGGTGGCTGAATGGAGCTATTCCATTCCAAATTTTAAAAAAATATCCCGCCAATTTAGTTACGTTCTTTTCTGTCTTTTATTGTGGTTGTTTTGTGTTATTGGAAAATCTATTAACATATAAGTAATAAGTAATTATAATAAAATGAGTTCTTCCGATGACGAAAATGAGAGACTGACTCCGGAATCATTTCGTTCTAAAGCAGCAGTTATAGTAGATGATTTGTTGCCGCCAAAATCTCGAGAGTTGTACCTGAAAACATACAATTTGTTCTGCGACTGGAAAAGTGGAAAACCATGAATGGCGCCAATTCCTTCTCTGAGTGCATATTTCTTAACTATTTCAATGAATTAACCAAGACTAAGAAGCCGTCGACACTTTGGAGCATATATTCTACTAGCTTTTGCCCGCGACTTCGTTCGCGTGGAATAGTGACTTCCGGCAGATTTTTGGTTTATCTCGCGAAAAAAAAAAACTATCCTATGTCCTTTCTCAAGTTCCAAACTATGTCTGTACCAAATTTCATCAAAATCCGTTCAGCCGTTTAGGCGTGAAAGAGTAACAGACAGACAGACAGAGTTACTTTCGCATTTATAATATTAGTATGGATGGATAATATGGAAGTATGGATGATAAAAGCCACAGTGAGAATCAAACACAACATTGATATTTCAAAATAATCAAAGTTAGTGACATACTTAAAACGTCTATCCGTGGGTAATAAGCCAAAGAAATCTAGAGTGCTTAGCTCCGAAAATAAATACCATGCTCCTATTTATTTTCTCACAGTCAATGGTAAAAAGTAGAGTACACAACACGTGAATAAAAAATTTATCTCGGTAGGTACTTGTATCCCTCGCTCCGTTCAGGATTCTAGAGTATAGAATCCCTCGCTACGCTCGTGATTCTACTCTAGAATCCTTCGCTGCTCTCGGGATCCAACTTCGTACCTCGAATTAAATTCCCTTTTTATTCACTTGTTGTATAATCTACTATTTTATACGGGTTGTATTTGCGTGTGAAAAAATACATAGGTACAATGTGGGTACAATAATTATAAAATAAATATAAAAAAATAAAAGGAAAACTATCACAGCCAAGTAGGCTTATTAAACAAGTTTACGCTTCGATGAGTAAAATACGACCTACTTATGAAATGTAGGTACCTACTTACTTAGGATCGATCGAAGCGCAGATTTTAAAACTGAAAATGTAAGTTTGTTTTATTTTTACAATAATAATCATCGTTTGGAGGCAGGTAGGCAGGGTGGTCAAATCAGATAAGAAGTTTACATAATAATAATAATTATTAATTTATTGTTTTGTGCATGTGGTGTTTACCTATATGTAATTGTTACGTTGTAGCATTATTTAAAAAATGAATAATGTCGATGTATTAAGTGTGAACAATTGTTGGTAGACCTAAATAAATAAATAAATAATTATTTTGATGGACAACTACAAAAATGTTCGAAATTCCACCATCTCCCTTCTTCCATCGAGAGACTAGACATAGGTACTATACTGCACAGCAGGTTATCACCCATACCTTGTCGATGTTCCACACATTCGAATTCGTACGAAGCGTTTTGCTAAATCTTTCATTATTAGGGGTACAGCCAAGGAGTGGAACTCCCTGCCTGCGTCGGTTTTCCCGAGTTCATTTATCCCCAATCTATTTAAGTCGCGAGTAAATAGGGTTCTTCTGGGTAAGCTCGTTCCATCGTCGACCTCATCTCTGCCCTTAGGGCAAGATTGAAGTCAAGAGTAAGCCCATACAAAAAAAAATGTTTAAAAATTTCCGGTTTTTTTTTATTAGGTAGTCATTTATGACATTTATTCCAAATATATTTCGTACCTATTTGGTAAAATTACTAGTAAGTACTTAATATTATTTTGTTACCATAATAGGTACCTAATTTTTCATGATAATAGTTGATTTATGTTAATTATAATTATATTGTTTAAATAAATAGTAAAATTGATGACGAACAGCACAAAGCGTAACATAGAAATTGGAGGTGTGGTGATTGGGGTGTTGAATATAATATGTCCTTGAATACAATCATATACCTCGGTTCTCAGATCTTCGGCCAGATAGTCTCTTTCCAGCCAAGACAAGATAAAAAAGTTGCTCGACGCACCGAAAACGCCTGAAAGAGCTAGGTACTGATGAAACATTTAATAAAGGGGTCACTCCCTCTATCAAATTCTCTCCACCCTCACCTATGGAGCGCAAACATGGTCGCTTACAAAACGTTAGAAGTCCGCACTTGGGGTCTGCCAACGTGCTATGGAGCGAAGTATACCTACTGGGTGTCAAACTTACGGACCGCATCAGAAACACCATTACTTCGCTCCAAAACCCAAGCACTACACCTGTTATTTTCGAAGGGTAAAGGGAGGTGTAGGTATACCAATTATTTTACCCACATTTGGTCCGTTATGTTTAGGTTCCATGTAGCTATCATGAGGCAAACTTAATAAGCATAATCTTCATGGCTGACACTAGAATAACGAGTTGTAGAAAATGTAAGAACAAAAAGATCCACTATCCAGAGGTAATCACTGTTTTCGATACAGACACGGAACAGAAATTTTCTATTCCATGGATCCAGATGTAGATTATTCTTTGGAAACCGCCTATTGGTAGGTACCATAATACGTTGACGTCGTATAGTTAGAACGGACGGTTTTAAGTAGCGGTTTGACACTACATGCAGCTGTCGATTTACTGCCGCCTGAAGACCACAACAGGAAACCACGTAATAAGTATACGGAATTACGGTGTATAACATTGTGTCTGTTTCAAGTCGATTCCAGCAGGAAAATAGTCCGTACAACAGTAATAAAGTTCTTAATCCCGATCGGTATAATGTAATCATCCCATTGGCCCATCATGCTGCAGGTTATCCTAAGTTTATTTTACCTGTCTCAGCTACAAATTTCGCCATAAAACACACACTTATTAAGGAATGTGTTCTGGTCAGTTCCGATACCAAATTCATAAGGAAGGGTTTTTTTATTGAAGCGAATAACGACTTGCGGCAGTTCTTTTACAGCAGGTAATAGATGATTCATTGACTTCAGTTTCATACATTAATACCTAGTTGAATTCGAACAGTTATCGCCTATGAGAACTCTTGGGTCATATTAATAATTTAAAACTATAGGGAGAACGTTCGTGTCGGTTAAAAAAAAACAAATATTTAAGTGGACCCACATTGGTTCACTACAATATTATGTGCACGGTAAGAACAGGAAGTTGCACCTGATACGAATATGATATTAGTAGCATGAATGCTAGTCGTTATAGTACTAGGTATGATGAGGATGGATCGAATCACTTTCTTAATAAATAATGTTATTGTTCATGCGAAGACTTCGACTGCCCACAACAATATAAATTATAAACACGACTTGGTTAAAGCCTCACACGACCGGTGCCTTATGGCTGTAGATAACCTTCGAATTGATGACTGAACCATCAACTACATAATACCTATATTTGTCTGCTCTTAAACGATATCTAAGTAAAAAGTTTTGCTACGAAAGTCATGTTTTCCTACGTTAATCCAACAAAGGATTGTTCTATACCTAGCTGTTAACATAGAGCTTAGTGTTCTTGTTTCTAAATCGTGGAATCAGGGTGATGTAGCCTAAAAAATTGCTTTCCGATACAATTTCGTCGTTTTGTGTACCGGAAATTCCTCCACGCTTCGCATATGATGTGAGGGTGCATTCGACAGCTGATAGGCCTAATAAAATCTCCTTGTATAGCTAGACTCTTTACATTGAGCGTCAAGTCATTGAACGAAGGGCGGGGGCGCGCATGCGTAGCTGATAGCTACCAATTTGGGTTGCTATTCACCACACCGAATGTATTTGTGGTGGAAAATGTTTCAAAATTCTATGTGTTTGTCTTGTTTCGCATGTAAAATTTTGTGATGCCGTGCAGTAGGCTCAGATCCTTCCAGAATGTAAAATTGCTTGTTACAGAAACGTGCAGAAATTTTCATTAATCTGAAAGCTTAGTTAGCCATTTCATTCTTGTTATAGAATTTAGATCATCAAAATGCGAACATTGTTGTGAAAATGTGTTCGTTTCAATAAGTGTGTATTATTACGATTATTACGATGAAGTTTTGAAGGGTACAGAAAGCTCTTCCGGAGCTTGCAACCCGTTTGAGAGGTGTCCTGTCATTCCACCATTGCGTATTGTACGTTAGTGTGGGAAGGCGTCGTGTTGTGTTTTGACGCGACACGCGGTAGCGGAGCGCGGCGCGGCGGTTTAAGAAGTATTTTGCTCTTTGGGTATGGCGCTGCGGCGCTGGTGATTCAGTCGTGTGGCGCGCGCGTTAGCGGCCACTGTTCTCTCAGTGCTCATGCGAGTGCAGTGTCGACGCGATGAAGTGGCGCGCGGCCCCTTCCCGCGCCAAAGAACGCGCCAATATCAGTTTCTTCATCTTCATCATGTTCTTTGCAGTGTTTGGTGTGATAATCCTCACTGAACTACTGCCGTTGGAAAGGCCGAATGAGCCGACGAGATCGCGAAATGAACATCTGCAGGTCAGGAACCTTTAATTTATTCCTCTCATAAGATTCTGATTTGTGGCACAATGACAACCAAAACATTTGATAGAGCTGCTTGACCATGACCTGAAGACAGATGCTAATTATTTTTAAGTTGTTTTCCTATCGGATAATTTGGACAATACAGTTATTGTAGACATAACAGTTGTATCCATTGAGTTGTATCCAACAATAAAATGGGTGCTGAGGTTATAAATAAACTGTCCGTATGTTTTAATCTTATAAGGAAAGACAAAATATACAATGATCTACTTAGTACTAAAACAGAAAACAGTAGTTCTAGTAAAATGGTATTAGCAGACCAATAATATCAACTGGTAATATGTCCTAATAGCGATGACTGAATAGATCAACTTATGAGGTCAACACCTGGTCAACATCCATATGGTTGAAGGACATTTGTTTGGATGGGAACCCGCTTGACTTGTGAATGGAGAAGTTAATAATAATTGTCTAATTATTAGCAACCGTGTGAAAACGGTAGCTTCGGCCTTTGTTTGATAACACATTCCTTACGCAAGCTTTGTTTTGATAGGAAGTGAAGCAAATATTTACGTCACCAAATTTATTGTCAGTTTTCTACTCTCGGAAAGTCAGAATTGGAGTTGAAGGTCTTTCTTTGCTTGTGTTCACATCACTGTATAAGTAATAAGCTCTACAGGTATTAGCTGAATTTGTTGCAGTGTTTATAAATCTATTGTTGGCATGACGTTTCCTTTCAAGTCGTGCTATGGTCTTAGATGGGGCTACACTACATACCTTATTTTAGATTGAAATACTGGGTTAATTTTCTTGTTTGTTGCAGTTTGAAATCTGATCAGATTTTTCCGACAAGTTGAATAATGAGCTTTCATTCGTATTATATTTCATTAATATTCAAGAATCTCCTTATCCCAATTCTACTTTTCCATCGAAGCTTGATAAAAGCTAGAATTATTAAAAATTTGGAAATATAGCAAAGTATCAATTGGACATTCTGAATGACCATGTAAATGTTTTTGCTACAAATTAACGAAAATATTCTATTTTGAAGAGCGCAACGAAACATAGCTTGAAATAATATTCGTGACATAGCAAGTCATTGTTGCATAAAATAACTCATCCTGTCGAGAGAGGGCTAGCGTATGTCCACATAAGTGCTACTTGAAAAGCAGGTTGGTGACCGTAGAACCGGTTTTTGCGAGCCAGTGACCTTGACTTTGTCCACATGGTATTGGAAATTTTAAACAATTTATCGGTCAAGTCATTTACGTCAAGCCAATCATCATTGTATTTCCACCTGTCAGATTACAATTTCGTCATATCAATGATTTACCGGTCATCGGATCGAATTACTACTGTTTTAGAAATCTTCTTCATTATAGATGATATCGTAATGAATTAATGCTTCATGTGGTGCAGTAACCGTGCCATCATATTCTCCTATTATTAAAATGTAGTAAATGTGTAATTGACAAAATTAGAATGTAGGTTCAACCGTAAATAATAATAATAATAATAATATATAATAATATTCCACAACTATCACACAACGCCATCTAGTCCCAAATGTAACAAATGTAGTAAATGTAACATAACCCAAAGGTTAACGTAATACAAGAACCAGTTTTCAACTCACGTGTTTTATTTGAGTGAATGACTGAATTACTGTTGCCCCGGTCGCGGCACGCACATTGTTCAAAGCATACTGCAGCTAGTTATATGCTGTTATTTTTAGGCCAGGCAGTAAGTTCAATGAATCTGCAGTCTTCACAATGTCTATTACTTTAGTATTTGAGGCAGCTCTTGATAATTATGCTTCACCACCACCTCCTAATATGTCCCAATCATTGTAACCTGAACAACCACCTTCTCCCGAGCTGTTTTTCGAACATCTTTAACAGTCGTCATGGGTACTTGGTCAGTCAGAAGCCCAAGCTCCAAAAATCCGGCAATCAGTCTTACCAAGAAGGGCTCTCGAACGATTTGTGTTACTTTTGCAGTAACTAGGTCGTGCTGGTGAGATATGAAGTTGCTGTCCGTAAAAATACTAGTAATTAGCTGTGTCCAGTTGAACTGTAAACATTGTTTTGCTGAGATTATCTTCGATAAATATTTCATTTCCGAGCACAATGTCATACCGTCATACGATGTAGAATAGCTCCCACATATGTCCTTATAGAATAGCGTCAAGTAGCCATGAAAAAAGTTTAACAGCTGAAGTAACAAGAAAGGGATCCACACTATCTAATAATTTGTAGACTGGGGATAACTTCTTGTTTCTACCGAAAAGCTTGGAAGTCACAAAGAAACTAAAACTACTCTTTTCCAACCCTGCTTCAGGTTAGTTAGGTTAATGTGTTTCCATCCTTGTGTCTACAAAAAAGCTTTTTCCATTCATGCTACGTGTTTCTGCTGAACGAGCGTGCGAAGCAAAAGTTTAGCTACTTCTATCACAGTGCTCATTAGTTAGTGGAATTCATTAAGACGGTTTTAATCTTTTTCTAGCGTTTCAATTTGTTTAAAAGCATCCTTTCTAATATCGTTACGCTACTATGCCTTTGTTCGGTTGTGTCGTTAATCCATTCAGTTGTCAGGGTCTTTTCTGCTTTGTTTGTTCGTGCTACATTGATTTATATCTGCTTACAGTAGATACTTTGATTTGCTATGTTTGTAAGATCTGCCATTATTAAATTCTTGCCATTCAAGTTGTTACTAAGTAAAACCTGTGAACGTGAAATCTTACTGTGGTGTTTTTCCCCAAATGAAAAGCCCGAAAAAAACACCCCGTTTAAACACCCCGATGAATAATTTATGTAATGATAAAATATATGAAGCATATTAGACAATAAACGCTGTCTGACTTCTCTGGGCCCGTCGTAACTGGTAACAAGAGACTATACTAAGTATCAAATATTTATGACTGACTGGCATTAGATTATTTCTATGCTATCCTCGAGGGAATAGAATGTTTTGCTGGAAAGTCTGCTAGTTATTCGAGTACCTATGTATGGTTCATGGGTATTCTCTTGAGCAGATACCCGCTTTAGGGAGAGAAAAATTAAAGGGCATAAATCTTTGTCTGGCCGGCTCAAGTTCAACCGATGCTATTAAATTAAGTAGTAACCTCTCACTCTCTTTTCAGGCAGTCATTGCTGTACCTAAGGAGCCATTAAAAATAAGTCAGACATCGCAGTTTTTAAAACACCTGTTGCCAGACATAAGCTAGTTAGAATGTGTAGTGCGTAGGGTAGAACCTAAGTGAATATCCTACGTTGATCGAATTTTCAATGTCCGCGTTCGGTTGGCTCCATTTTCGACGGGACGGCAAATGCAATTTGGGACGTATAAATTGCGTTGTGTACCTACGAGTATTTATTGACTTGATATAGTACGGGTTGTAGTAGTTGAGGATTTAATGGCATCAGATCATTTACGTATCTACGCAATTTATACTTTTTCATTATTTTAGTAATAGGAAAACATCAGTCACATTTTAATAAATATTTCCTATTTCCGTTTTCCTATTACTAAAATAATGAAAACGGAAATAGGAAATATTTATTAATATGTGACTTTCGAAATAACTACATACCTAAATCATATTTTATGTTTTAAAAATATTTCCTTATCTACCGTAAAAGATATTAATATTTTCTAATGTGGTTCATTTCCTTTATTGCATCGTATGTGATCGTATCTAGTGCAAGCATACCTATTTTGCATTAAATTAATATTGCGAACGGTTGCATATCGGTGATTCCACGCTGAAACTGATACCTATCTCGATTCTCGATGGTGGACCCGTTGCTCAACGTTATACGTAAGCACCTATCTTACATTTTGATATATAGGTAAGTGGAGAAACTTATATCAAAATATACTAACAAAGAGCGGATAAAAGGAAATTAAATCATAGTTTCCGAATCATTTATGACAAAATGACTAATTGTTCTATTATTTTATTGCTTTGACAGTGTACCTATTGAAAAACGTCGTTGATGGATACACGTGTGACGTGTGGGCATTTATTATTATTACTACAGCAATCGGCTCCATAACAAAGTTTCCCCACTTGTATCAAAATCTATTGAAATACGATGTACCTTTGTAGTCTTAGTTTTTTTATGATGTTTCCTTATGTTCTCTCCTTTGTGTGTACATAAATGATAAAATTAATAAATATAGCTAACTTTATCCTATACGGCTGGTTGTTCTATGTAGATATGTTCTTTTCGTGTTTCGGAAAGTACACAAGTGGTAGTCCCGGACTCCCGGCTGTCATTCGTAGATGTTCGGCAGCAAAACGCGACTAATAAATTAAGGCGAGGTTGCAGTACTTTGTTTTTATGTACGCACGACCTCGCCCCCCGCCCTGCCGCGCGAGCGATATAATGCCTAAATTTTGACTGTTTTTGCTTCTTGGAGAAAAACTATAAAGAAATTATACAATAAGTTTTCAACATTTACTTCAAAATAAAAAGTTCTATCTATTAATATAACTTTTATATAAATTCATGATGAAATGTCTTAGCAGTACACGTTTGAAATTGTGATTTAGAGTCATGTTTGATAAAAAAAGTATCGAGCCGATCATTCTAAATCGCGTTTCTATCTTTACGATTTATTAGAGAGTATGTTCAATTTTTATGTAATGATTTTTATTTATTAAAAAACTCGTATTTAGTTCGATTTTTATAGGTTCAAAAATCTTAAAATTACTGCAACCCCGCCTTAAAAAGCCTTGCAGAAAGTGAATAATAGGCAATTCAGCGCCTGTTGCGGTTTTTATTTAAGTTTTCAGTATCTAGATATGTTATTAACAAAACTTTATCTCCTTTTGCAACTAACCAAACACGAGTCGAAAAAACTAATTAACTTGTTAATGTTCGCTGGATGACACTAATTAGTTTGGCCTATTACTTACTGAGCACAATATGGCGGAAGTTAGTGAGTTCAGCAGATTTATGTCCCACTTTAACAGTTGCCAGGGTAAGTTTATATAACAAGCCTTTGAGGCACGTTTTAGGTACCTACGATACGTTCCTACATGTTTTTGGTTTTGTATTTTAGTGTATGAACCAACTGTGGTGTTAACAGACAGGCACACAAAAAGTCGTCTGATCGAATGTTCCAAGACTTTCTTATTAAGAGATTCCAAACTGCACTCATCGGGGTACAATGGCTTCTATGTGAAGTAATGCTTATATATCGCGATGTATGTTATGTGCCAAGTGTGTATTTTAACAACAAACGAAACACTCATTAGCCAGTCCGAAATTCCGAATCCTTTCTGATTGTCACCAATTCTTGCAGTTTCTGCAGTCTACCCAGCTCGCACCTCTGGGCTTCTCCCACAACACCGTAGAGAGAGAGTTGGACTTCGTTTTGCGTGGGAATAATAATTGGATTATTGCTGAGCAGTGGACGAATGCTGTTGTCAGATTTTTGTAAGCAGTTTGGCCTTTAGTTGTCCAGGTGGATATCAGCGTGTATACAAACAAGCAAACGAGAGTCCTACTCCATGTGCTACAGAAGAAAAAGTTTTTTATCAGAGAGGCTCCATAGTGTTATGAGGAGCCATCACTTGTGAGGCTTGTACCGAATTTGTTTTCATTGATATATGTAGTTTAACTGCTCTTAGGTATTTGGAAGAAGTTCTCCAAGATCGTAACACGTAGGTACCCATAGTTCACACCATTTTCGGATAGTCATCCTAATCTACGATAACGCACGTTGTCATGTTGCTAAATCCGTCAACCACTATCTCGAGGAGTTCGGAAACCAAAGTTTACCACGACCAGCACAAAGTGCGATTCCGATCCTTAATCTCGAAGAACATGTATGGGCAACCGTAAACTATGGGTTCGGGTCAAGATTACAGCATTGACAAACATGGAAAGTTCAAGACAACTTTGTTAGAGGGGTGGCATAACATCCCTCATTTGGAAATTAAAACATTACCTACTTCCAAAAAAGCTTCAGGAAGACTTTGGACCTGAAGGGTTTAAGAAAAACTAAAATAATAACAAAAAATGTAAACCACGAATTTATAATTCTGCAGATTAAGATGTGGTTAATTGAGCCTGTGAGTGTAAATAAATTCATAATATTGATGCTTGTCGTGAAATGGAGAATCTAAACTGGGGCCGTATTTTTGAATCAATAGAATTCCAAATCGTGTACGAAATCGCAGAATTCGTATGCGAATCCGTACGAAATCGCTATTTTCGAATATTCATACCCGTGAATTTTGCAACGAGTGGTCCGACCCACTCGTTTCCGATATTCTATCAGTAGAAATGACGTGATGAATTCTGCGATTTCGTACACGATTTGGAATTCTATTGATTCAAAAATACGGCCCCTGGGCACATCCCAAGAAAGTGCACTGCAAGCGCTTTTGTTCTGAACTTCTCTTATGTTACGAAAACAAAGCAACTTCAAATAATGGTCCTTTATAGGAGGTACACTTATCGGTAGCGATAATATGCAAGGCTAGGAAAACAAACATTGATATTTGTCGATATGAGTGAGAAGAGTTTCTCGCTGATGGGTAATGTTTGGAGAATAATGTATAGTGACCCTTGTGGCCTTTTTGTATGTTCAATGGACGACTGTGACGTATTGACTCGAAAGGTTGGGCAGAAGTGTAATGATGTACTGTTTGCCGATGACCTCATTATGCACGGGACCCCTCCTAAGCAACAATTTCTATGTAGATTGTTTCGTTTTCTGTTTCGGGATTGTTGAACTAGTGAGTGAACTGCTCCCTCTTGTGAGTGAACGAGTTCGTCAGTTTTGTAGTGTACGACTAGCAATACGACTAGCAACTGCCGCGTCTTGTCATGATTCAAGTTCACACTAATTGGGTACGTTCGTAAATAAATTAATGTACGCGGGCGAAGTCACGGACATTATATCAGCTAATTAATAATAAAGCAGAAGTATTCTCTTCTGTCGATACACAACACGTTGAGTTTCAGTTCAGTGTATCTCGTACTTTATATTGCAATATTGCAGCTTTAAACAAGAGCAGTCTGAACGATAATATCGCATTGCGTCCCTCCACCAGTAATGTAGCAACTTCATTTCCTATGCTATCGGATTATGTATGACCAACTTATTCGCGGGCAAATGCAGAATTTATTAAAATTACGGAAAAAACTTCTCGTGAGCAAAATGTGGACTTAAATATCCATTTCCCCGAAGTGAACTTTATTCGTGGTTAGCTTTTTTCGTGGTTTCGCATCGGGTGCACGAAACTAGAACAAAATTTCGTGTTTTATTCTGTTTCGTTTTTGCGGGAAATTACTCGCGAAGTTTTTTCGGAATCCCATAGAAATCGGTCAGTAAACTTTGAAAGATTTTACGCTCACAAAATAAAAAAATGTGCTCACTAAAAAGTACCTAAATCGTTAGGTCAAACTTTTGGCTTTTAATGTTGTGGTTATAAACTTAACTACCAAAGTTCTTCAGCCATCATAATGCATAGACGTAGGTACTGGACTTGTATCTGATAAAAAAAACATAGATAGGCTTTTCGATAAAATACATTGAACTTTTTCGGCAGTTTCCAATCTTTCGAAATTGTCGTAATCTAACTGTGGTTACAAGTTACAATAAAACAAACAGAAGAAAATTTGAACTGTTGTACGCTAATTCTAAATCCGGAATACTCCGGATTGATTAAGATTATTAGTTGCAACAGACCACATAGATACTAGATTAAGAAATTTGAGACGGCTTGCGGTTACGTACACCTGAGTCTCTCCAGCTCAGTACTTATACCTACGTAGATACAGTATCAGATTGGTCCTTCGAGTCTTTATCGTGTCGAGAACTCGAGATCGAGATAGTTCTTTAATTTATTTTGGATATAAGTTTTAACCTATTTCATTATGCATCAATACTCCCAAATAAATATGTGCTACTGAAAGCCAATACAAATATACATACTTACATAAAAACCTATATACGTATTACCTACATAAAAACCTTTTGCCTAAGTTTTTTTCCCATGGGGTAACCAGAAACTACAGAACACCATCTGCTACAATCCTTACACACCCCTTCCCTTTGGTCCCTGTTCATACACGCCCGCCGGCTGCCGACAAATATGTCAAATACTAACTTTTTATACGGCATACTCATCGATCACTAATATTACTACACTAGTTGCACTACAGACACTCCTCATTGTAGTTTTTCTAATTATAAGTCGTTGGAAACATTTGAAGAACAACAGTGTATAATTAGCAACTATTCGACACGCATGAGTAAAACTCTTCTGTGAGTAAAACTGTGGACGAACTGATTTAATTGAATTCATTTGGTTGACAATTACATTTGTTGGCTATTCTCAAGGTTGTTAAAACGGTATTTGTTGAAGAGAAATAAGGAACAGTGCCACAATCTTATGGGGAACTAATGCAATCTCTATGAGAAGTGAGAAACTAGGTCTGCCACTTTTTGTCCGTCGCCACAGCAGCTGTTACCGGGTCACATGGGCCAGTGAGACTCCAATAAAGCGGGTAATATTGCCTTACAAGCTGTGGCCCGTATATTATTAGTATGTAAATATGACGAAACAATTAATTTCCGAATAAATTGGGTCAGTGGGCGGACTGTCCTTCTATTTCCAGCCGTGGATCATCCCTGATTTACGTTCTTGGTCAAACTTTTCGTCGCTTCATTAAACTTTATTTTTTTCACTGTCATAGTCAGGTTTGTTTGCATAATTAGATTCTACCAAACAATGGAATCATAATAACTAAATCATAACATCCTTTCACATAAAAGCTAACGACCTAAAAAGAAATGCTATGTTATTAAATCTTATCATAAAAAAAGAAATAAACATAAATGAAAGCATTCAAATGTTTTCAAAGCGTTTAAACGCTTTCATTTGTATGTTTATATCTTTTTTCGGCTTCTAAATATATGAGACTTTTGGTAAAAGCGGTGGTGTTTTGTAAATACGAGATCTGAAGGCAATAGGTAATTGGGTGACCTATTGCGGTGAACTCAAGGCCATCGCTTAATGTATTCCAAATGGGTTCACCTACGGTTTGTTTACAATCGTTGCATTAATCTGTTCGAACCTTTACACGTGACATTGACAAATTTATAAAACATCCAACTACTCGATCGAAGAGGTCACCTCGCCCTCCCGAGGGAGTAATAGGACGATACGAGAGACTGGTATTTTAATGGGTTTAATTCTTTAATTGTCTCCTGTCTGGCTCACAAATCGTGTAATTTCGAATGCGTCAGTAGGTATATCGACCTCTAATGATAACTTGCAAATCTTATGGTGTGTCTATGGGACTTCATCGAGCTTCATTGCCTCAGCGCTTTTCTGTTGGTCACCACCGTGATTCTGCGTTTCAGTGATTTAATGGGAACAGTGTGGCGGGACGGACTTGTCCAAATTAAAAAGAAGTCTAATGGAGTTATATAATTCTTAGTAATTAAAAAACTAAATGTGGCACTCGGAGACTGCCGCGGTAAAGCTATTGCATAGCATTTTGTATCAACAGACAACCTCAGTTGACAACCTTGTTATTTTCCGTAACCATAGCAAACTGGTTGAAAATTTTCGTTACGGAATTTCTGGATTCGCTCTCCACGCTCAAGGCCCGCGATAGAAGCTATGCAATAGCTTAAAAATGCTCCTTTAAATCATTGTAATGTCGGGTGTACCTACTGTACCTAATTATTATTTAACTGCATCCTCGAAACCTTGCCCATAAAAAAGGGAAACGAAATCTTGTTCAAAATAAAGTATTTTCCCCTTGATGAAAATTCCGAGCGCTCGAGTTTCAGTCCGCGTGGCGGTCGACGGTCGGGACTTCGGGACTGAGCTTTTCCGTTCATTAATTTTATTAGTTAGGCAAGGCGTAGTAAGCTCGCTCGTAAAACAACAATCTCGAGTGCAATCAATTTTAAATATGTCCTACCTATCTTGTGCTAGTTGCTTCATCGGTTTGCGGGAAACGAGCTTCGAAACTAATTTATTTTCTTATTTAATAAACATGAGGCCTCTCTACTTTCTAGCCTAGTTTTCAAGAAGTTTTTATTGCATCGCCTGGTCGGTTAAGAAAACTGAAGCGTCCTCTAATGTTGGACGCCCCCTTACTCCAACCATGAGCATGAATAATTTGCAGCAATACCTTAAGAGATAAATTCTCTCAAGGATCGCATGCAGCCAAATAAAAGACGGAGTTTGTAAAACTCGTTTATCCTGCTCTAACGCATGAAACTTTGTGCTGGCCAGTGAATAAACAACAGACTTCTACATCCAACTTCGTTAATGATCTTAAGGTGGAGAGGTGTCACGTTACTCGTGGAGAAAAGCAGTAGGTCGGTAGCGGCGATTGAAGAGAAAACTTTTGTGGAACTAACTAGGTAGGAACATTTATTTACTTCTTGAAATAAGGTTAAGAGCGGCATCTCTATCAGATAAGGATATAAGGTTGACAGAAATCATTAGGTACTAATAAATCCCAAGGATAGATAGACAAAAACGAGCAATTAATATTAAATAGTTTAGGGGACCACTAAAGCCTATTATTTAGGTTGCATTTGCCAACATGATTACATACCTGTAGATATTCTTAAGCCTTTAATAGCTTTTCCCTTCCCACCGTTGCTTTGGTAACAAGATTTATCAATTTCCTTTGACAAGGGTTTAAAAAGTCCTTGAGATTAATAAATTGTTCATCGTTCGAGGCAGGTATTTTTCTGAGAGAATACTTTTAATGGTGTAACTACTTTTGCATACTTAATACAAAAAAGTGATAACAAAGCGACCAGCATCCTTCATCCTCAGCCCCGGCAAGCCGGTAACATCTTGCAAGGACGCTAATGAAATTCTTCCGGATAAAAAACGACGTCATAATAAAAAATGCGGAATCCAAAAGGATTGTATTTATCATACAAATGGGAACCATAAGAGGCGATTTTACGAGTGAGGATATTCCAGAAGATTTTATGAGCCGAATGGACTTTTTGAAATAGTCAAATTGGCTGCTATTTACGTTACGGTCTGCTGTAAAAGTATCAACTATGATTTCAAATATACGTCGAAAACCCCGTATGCAATTAGCTATGGATTTAAAACATGGAACGAACAATCTAATATCATTATCAGTATTTGTTTGACTATAAGTATGTATAGTAACAGCAACTCTATCGGGCAGGAAATACTGGTAGTGATAGGATATGGTCCTGCCACCAAATGTGCTGATTACGACATATCACCAAATATTCATAGGAAACGGAATACACTACACATTATCATTAACACTAAAAACAGGATATTTACCATGTTAACTTTTTGTTTGGAGTTCCTGATAATACCGTTAAATTAAAAGTTTCTCATTTTCAGTGTTTTTTAATTATAATGTTATTGTCAGTATATAAACGAAGAATATACTGTTTTAAAAAGTCTTACAAGTGAGGCTTTACCATAATTTATAATTTCAATGGCAACAAAATAAATAGAGCGTTTTACAGTTGCTGCATTCAGAATGAGGGTCAGCCCTTATTTTCCTTTATACGAAGACCAAAAGAGAATTGAAACATGAATAAAAAGTTTTTCAGAATACTGTAAAGTGCAGTCTATTTCAGACACGGTTTTAAATGGCTGAGACGCTTTTATGGAGAAGATGAATGTATGTCAATGGCGCTACAGAAGCGAGGTTGTGAAATAGTTATGGTTGGTACAGTTGGCATGGTACAGTCGGCAGCATATCTAGCTACCGGAAACTGTCAAATTTTCACCATCAATCTTGAACGTAATGCTGATAAAGTTGGCAATCTATTTACGAATTTTGACAGATTGTAGCTTGATGTACTGGCGTGAACCTGAGTGATTGAACGTCACATGTATTTTATAATTGCTCTGCTAAGAATACACATGCTATTACGTAGTAGCACGAAAGCATGCTATTTTTAAGCAACTGCCACCTAAATACGAATTGTCTATAGAATGTGGGTAGTCGAGAGCTATTGTTCGATCAATAGATTTATTTCATTGAAATCAATCAAAAAAAATTCGGTACATTAGTAAGAGTTGGTTTTAAACTATGTGTGTGAAGTGGAATTTATGTTTTTCCTACTCCTCCGCTATTCTTTTCTGATTAATTTCGTTGCGGGATCCAAAACAGTTAAATCCCACCCCGACCCGTGGTACAACTGCGATGTCCAACTGGTTGTACTACGGGGAAGTAAATTTACCCATGGTTCAACTCTTTTTTCTGATATTTATGATTATGACCCGTGGTACAACTGTGGAATTATGTCCAACTGGTTGGACCACGGGGATAGGATGTGCAACGCATGTTGTACTCCATGACGCGCGCTCGCTTCGCTCGCATATTACATAACACTATTGTCTTCTGTCCCCGAAGTGCCGGGCCTCCGCCGGCCTCCTTCGTCGGCCTACGGCCCGGTGCCCATACCGCCCATAAAGGATACTGTCGCGAGACGGTCGTATTATAATTTTGGTTAAAAGAGGAGGTATAGTAATTGCATTGCACTTCAGCATTAATAGATAACCTTTTCCTGTTTATTACCAGTAGTTGTTCCATAGATCATACATTCAATTCCCAGAAGTACAACTAGTTGGACCAAGGAAAGAACAACTCACTGTAATTGAACCATTGGTAAAGATATTTCCCCATAGAACAACCAGTTGTACCCAGTTGAACCATGGGTAAATTTACTTCTCCGTAGTACAACCAGTTGGACATCGCAGTTGTACCACGGGTCGGTCACTGTTAAATCGCTTCTCTGGGACTTCGTCGAGCTTCATTGTCTCGGCGCTTTTCTTGTGGTGGTCACTGTTGATTCTGGCT
Source organism: Diarsia mendica (assembly GCA_949316265.1). NCBI lineage: Eukaryota > Metazoa > Arthropoda > Insecta > Lepidoptera > Noctuidae > Diarsia > Diarsia mendica. The sequence continues at coordinate 11,364,600 of OX438892.1, forward strand.
AACAGGGGTTACAGTGGTTTGGGAATAGTGTGGCGGACTTGTCCCAAAAAAAAAAAAAAACTGTGTGTACTGTGTACACTGTGTGTATGTGTATGTATGTTTTAATGAATGGCATATACGAAAAAGCTTGTTGACTTTATGACATATTAGGTCTTGCACTTTAGGAGATAAATAAATTACTATTGGTCGTATTTTCCGGATTACATTGATGTTCGATCAAATCAATCGGGATGGACACCGAACCGGACCGATTCTGTCTGTGCGGTGTACAGAGCCAGTCCGCAGTCCAACCAACGTGGTTTGCCTTTAATTAGATCTCCCGTGTATTATTATGTATGCTGTGTGTGATTGCGTGCGTATCTTTAAACACACAAGAACGGACACAAGCCATTGAGATGGGAACTAATATTTGTCTGATCTGCAAATGTTTGTACTGCTAATGAATCGAACTGGCTTTGAGCACGATATGCGAATAGCCACTTTGTCCTTTACAGAATAAAACACACAGTATTGATAAATACTGTTAATAAATGTTAATATGAAGGACTCATGACTAAAAAATGTATGAAAATAATCTTGATTTATGTCATGACGAATGACTGATGTCAACAATCCTGTAACAGTGTTCCTTAAACTTGTAAATTCGATAACATTATGATAAACAGAAAACTCACTGCATGACTGCGTTTGTTTGGCGATGTTTTGATGTTTTTGGATTTTGTAATTGCGGAAAAAATACCCAACGTTCTTTTTACCTGACTGACCCAGGAGGGTTAGGGTTTTCGCATGTAAATAATATATCTATCTATCTATATAAAAATGTTATGTTGGTTTGTGTACGCTTCAAAAACTCAAAAGCTACTTCACCGATTTTCATGCTGTTTTTACCAATGGATAAAGTAGTTCTCGAGGAAGGTTTTTAGTATATAATTTAACCAACTCCCACGCGGGCGAAGCCGCGATGATTAGCTACGTCTTTTGATAAAGTTTTAATATGCTATACCTAGTTACTTTTTTATAGTTACTTCATTGTTAAATCATATTTGAAGCGGCACTGATGTGATTCGTCAAGGTTTTATAGTTTGATATGGCGATGAACGAATGAATATTGCAAGTTTTATTACGTAAAACTGTAATATTATAATAATGTGGGAATTTAATATAAACTTGACCTTCTACCTAGATATGTATGAATATACATATCTAGGTAGAAGGTCAAGTTTATATTGGATTTTTTAGTCAGGAATTTCTCAGTAGCAGCCACGGAGTCTGGATTTGTTAACTGGGCACAAATCCAATGGCAATTGTCTCGCCCTCTATTACATTCACACGCATTTCACCAGTTATATTTAAGTCCCATTTAATAGAGGACGAACCTTTGCTTTCATGAATCCAAATTGCGATTACTCTACCAAAGAGTCAATAAAAATTACTCTACGTAGCGCGTAGGACGTAGGTACTTATGCATATCATAGTAAATCTCGCCCTGTGCCAGAAGTCACAAAATGTGACTAAAATGTATGGAGCCACAGTGCCTTTTTATTCCAACGGCCACTAACGAAACTTTATACATGTAGAAGAAAATGTATAAACTTTCGTTAGTGGCCACTGAAAATGTATAAACTTTCGTTAGAGGCCACTGAAAATAAAAAGGCACCAATGCCGCTCATTGGCTTTTAAACTGAATCTGCTGAGCTGTTAAGGCGTTAACAGGTGACAGACAGTATCTTTCGCAACAATAATATTAGTAAATTATAGATAGTTTTCGTGATATCTATTTTTTTAACTGAAAGTTATTTGTGCACTTTTCTTATCTTCGTGCAATCATCGATACAAAAAATGCATGACAAGCAAAGATTTTTTACAAAGATTTCATAAATCGGTTTTTAATAGTTTTTAATTATTTTGTAGCTTGTTTACAATGGCTTTTGCAAGGTCATGTGCGGGATTTATAGTTTTAAAACAAAAACAGTAATTTATTGATCGTTTTAAATGCTATGTTAAAGTTAGGTGCTTACCTAATGTATAGGTACTTCTATTTTGAATCCAAGTTGTTTTTTTCCTTATGTAACGGGAAACGTTGTAATAAGTAGATAAATAGGTTTGAATATAGGTTAAAATAAACATTATTTTGTGCATTATCACTAAAAACGCGATTATTCATAAAGTACAGATGTAATTTAATTTAATAATATAATGGTTCCGTTTTTTCCTTTTAAAATGTAGATATTTAAAAAGTATGACATAAGCACCCAGCAAAACCCCTTCTAAGCCGAGAAACCTTAAAATTGAAATGTTTATGGAACGAAACTCGCCAGCAGGGTGAGGCATAGATAAAATTTGGCTATGATCCGTAAGCCGGGACGCGTGGTGAAAAACCGACGAGATGCCCACGTCATGTCCAATAAGCTTTAGAGCCGAATAAAAATTCTTGGAGCCCAACCTTTCTATCAAAGAGGATGAAGAAACACTCGGTTTTTATTAGACAAAATGTTCGGTCGCTCATGTTCATGATTGATATATGATTACAGAATGGAATTATTATAAAAATAGGATTTTGTATGACCTTGTCGGTAAGGAAAGGTTTGAAATAAAAATTGCATATTGGATCGAACGAAAACAAAATTTCAAAAACTAAAAACCCGACTACTGAAATATCACGTTTTTTAGTTAATTAAATGTAACGTCACCGAGCCCGTAACCAGCGGACAATCAAGACGCAAAGAAAAGTGGTTAAGAACATGAGGGACATGGACAGACATACATCTATACCGGACAACATCATAACCCTTTTGTTTTTTTTTGGTGGGTGTAAAATCATCAAATAACCCCCTCCCGCTCTTAAGCAGTGCGGAAGGGAGTGTCAGACTTCTACTGACTAAAAACCACCCATGTTCCTTCTTCGCCCTTGTGCCGAGGCCACGTCATCTCTTTCGATAATCCGCAGCCCCGACAGGAATATCATATCCGTTTTGCTTCGCTGTAGTAGAGTAAAAATCAAGTCTCTAAATTGAATAACATAAAATTCGACTGTCTCTATGCACCTTTGTGATATGTACCCTAATACATAATGTGTACAAGCAGGTGGATATAATAAAATACACCAGTTTCAATCAAAAGTCTGAACGCCTGGAAAGCAAATGGCCTCGTATTATTTCAAAAACGACAGAGCAATTTGATTAAAAAAACATCATTCGGTATAACGTGATGACCTAATAGCTCAGGGCCGGCAAATAGGGCGCAATAACATTGACTTAGGCCGACGGACATCAATTGCGATTGATTAATAATTTACAGGACAAGTTTGTTGTTCTACTATGCATTGGTGAGCCATACATTTGCATATTACAGTGCAGCCCTTTGTAAATATGAGGGTAAAGAATAATGTTTATGTGCTTCGTCATTAAGCTTTGTTTGCACTATTGATCGGAATTTGATAACTTAAAAAGTGTGATAAACATTAGTGTGGATGTACTGTATATATACCGTTATGCTGAAAAATCTATCGATACTACAAATATTATTAATGCTGTCTCCCTATCAGTAAACAGTTTACGTTTGAACGGATGTTGATGAAACACAGATGTTTTTTTGTCCCTAAATTACGCTCCATTGGGATAATTCCTGATTTTCACGTGGGTGAAGCCGTGGGCAGTAGCTAGTAAAACTATACATACGATATTCGATTACTCATGTAAATAAACATACGTAGGTACAATATTACTTCACATAACACAAAGATATTACGTGTTCACATAAATAATAATAATATAATAATAATAATATTCCACAGCTATCACACAACGCCATCTAGTCCCAAGCTAAGCAGAGCTTGTGTTATGGGTACTAGACAACTGATAAACATACTTATATATTTCTAAATACATACATATTATTATAGATAAATTACACCCAGACACAGAACAAATGATCGTGCTCATCACACAAACATTTGTCCTGGGTGGGAATCGAACCCACGACCTCCGGCATAGCAGTTAGGGTCACTAACCACTAGACCAACAGGCCAGTCATCAGTCAAATGTTTTAATCATAAATGCTTTTACGTTCAGTTTACTACGAGGTGGGAAGCACGGTATTGATTAGCTAATTACACTAATTAGTTGCTAGGTATGTTCATAATTACACATAATAGTATGGGGGACTAATGCGAGGCCTATCTTATAGCCTGACGGTCATTCACCTGCGATTACTTACCTTCGATAATGTTGTTATAACTTCACAAAGGCGCCAAACATAATAATTAATATGGGGGAGGGAGGGGACTTCTATGTGGGTTTAGTCTTGATCGATGTATTGTAATAAATATAAGAAAGTATTTTCGAACCCATATTCTAGTAATATTATCTTTAAAAAGTTGGTCATATCTGAGTTGTAATCGTAAATTCGTAACTTTATTTCATTACTAACGAGGTGAGCTTTCCCCTTCACTTACAGGCGTGTTTGTTTTGATACTCGAAATAGATGAGCTCGATTAACTCTGATAACTTGTGATAAACGTGATCTTTTGGAGATAAGTTTTAATAATGTGGCATAATCATATTCATGGTTATGGAGTAGGTAGGTGATGAAATGTTTTCGTCCTAAATTACATTATAGGTAATTAGGTACTAAGTTTTGTTGAACCCATGTTTATCTATAAATTAATGTTGTTTTGAGTTCGTTATCGTAATGTTTTTTTTAAACAACGCTTCGGAATTTAATATGGTTTAAGCCATTCAATAATTTGTTCCGGGAAGTTTACGTGTGTGAATATTAATTGTACAATTTAAAAAACCGCTGCGTGACCAACTGTGACCGAACACGCACAGTGAAGGGCTTCGTAGTTGTCCTACTATTATTATAAATGCGGAAGTTTATGAGGATGTATGGATGTCTAAATGTCGAAATGTTTGTTACTCTCTCACGCAAAATATACTGACCGGATTTTGATGTAATTTGGCACACAGCTAGTTTATAGCCTGGATTTACACATAGGATAGTTTTTATCCCGGTACTCCGGCCTCATGGGAAAATTTCCAAACACAATGCGGGCGAAGCCGCAGGTAGGTATACAGTAGTAATTGATAATTAAATAATGTATCAAACTTGTCTGATCTGACCAGGATATGAAAGTTTCTAACTTTCGGATATAGGAAATTCAATCGGGCACACAACTTGTACAATACACAATTATCGTATAATGGTCCAACTGTCGGGCGGGACAAAGACCTCCTGTCTAAGAGACAGAGAGTACCAATATTATCATTATCTTATCGCCCAAGTTGCTGTTATCGCTTTTGTGCCAAAACTTCTCTTAATAATAATTACAGAATTATACAATAACCAGTATTATCTGTATTATGTTAATTGGTTGAGCATATTGTACTTAGATTTAGATCCTTCCAGATTAAAACTGAATAATTCGGCTACATTGAGAGGTTGAGTTTGGGATTACATGTAATTCAAAGGTTTTACGGCTACGCCTCCATCAAGTTCTTAGGCAGGATTCCCTGAGCTGCCTTTTCTTTTGTAGTTAGTTATTTATTAGACTGACTACCGAATATTGTGCGCTTATAATGTTTGTAGCTACTTTAATTTCGTTGCAGTTCTTGTATTTTTGTCTATGCTTAAGTAACACACAAAGTTGACATTTATTTGAGTTTTTGTTGTAATTTGGAGTATTTCAAAGTAATACCCTGCAATCGCACTAAGTATATCGCGAAAAGTGTAAGGTTGAAGGGCGGGTGCCTTTGCCCTGCAGATTTTGGAGTAACGCAACGTGATTTACAGCTAAGTATATTTTTTATAAAGTTTGTTTTCCTTTTTTGGCAGGGATGGGACGGTAAAACGAATTCAGCGAGCGACGAAGATGAGAGTGCGCCTCCTGCGCACGCCCCACTTGATGCAGTCTGGCAACCTGTCGATGGAACTCGGTAAGTTATAGAGAATATTGCTTTAAAAGAAAGTTCAAAGTTGAGAATTTAGCTTTAAAATAAAGTTAATCAGCACCGTTTGTAAAATTTGTAAACAATACGGTCAATCAACGAAAGCAATACAAACTTACGAAGGTGATTACTCCTCTGTTTGACAGTGTAGGTTCAAAATTAAAAATTGTATCAACTGGCCTTATCATTATCTAGGTCTGTATGGAAGCAGAATTGGAAAAAAAATATTGATTTGGAAGTTATGAACGTCAAAACTTTCATATTTTAGCACTAATTTTAACTCATCTTTGGGCGTAAATAAGTAACGTATATAGTATGAAAAAGAAAAAAGTTAAACCATACGGACATAGATTAGTTATTAAAAAATTTAAATAATTTGATTTTGAACAGATACATTCAATAGATTTTTCATGAAACCAAATATACCAAAGGTCTGCATAGAAACAATCGCGCGCCCGTTTTAGTTGTGTCTCTTTCGCTCTATGCATTTCGCTCGTGATGTCGGGTGAAATAGCATGCATTTTAGCCCCGCCCACCAATTAGTTCGTGCCGTTGGCTTGTTTACCCCTGTTCCTATGTAGCATAACATTAACGTTATGCAACAACTGGGAACTATAATGATTAATTTACCATATTTTATAATAGTCAAAGATTCGGTGATTAAGGCGCAGATAAGAGGGACACCGTAAAAACGACCTGTTTTTCGTTGCAGAGTTAGCCGTATTGCTACTTATTACAATTCCAAAAAAAATACAGTGTCTAGTCAAATGTATAGGTAAAAGACTTATGCAAAAATATTTTCTAAAACTAATCAAGAACCTCGAAAAAAAAATCACAAAAAAGAACACGAAAAAACTTTTTCGTCTCGAAATGCTCAATATTTTGAGCTATAACTGTTATTTTTTAACTATCAGAAAGGAAATTTAAGCAACTAAAGACTTATGTAAAAATATTTTAACATTACAGCGTATTTTTTTTTTTAAAAATAAATCTGCGAACTATCGTTCATATTGGCAGTCACGAGATTCAAGCGAAATCAAACGCATCCCCATTTTCAACCTTTTTTTTTTTTCCCCATTTTCAACCTTATTTGTTTAGGCGATGGGTGGGTGGGGGATGGACAACATTTTACCACAATAATCTCTGAAGTCGCGTGAGGCAGGCACTAAAACTAGTCGATACTTGTGACTTTTTTTGAAATAATAATAACAGCTGCTAGGGTCGATCTTCAGATAAAGCCGTATTTGTCTAGGTTGTTCCATGAATAAGTGATCCATTACATACCGAGTTTCCTCCGTGTCTCAAAAGTAGTCAAAAAGCACATTATGCCGTTGACCCCAGCTGTCATTTATAGATCCTTGACAGCCACTTGACAGTCTACGAAAGTCTAAATTCTTACAATCAACCCTTCTCGTCTTTATTGTCGTGTACTTGTAGCCACAAAGTAACTACAACGCTGAATCAGTGCTTAATATTTCGAAACAGTTTAGTAAATAATTTATGATTTCCATGTCACTACGCGCAAGTACTAGACTAGATTAAATCCATGGACATCCAACGATCGATTTTAAATGTCACTGAGGTAAATAATCAATGATGATGTTCCGATTGTTTACTTTAACCTATATCTAATTACCTAGGTAAGGTACCTACCTACTGTAAAGGTTGCGTCCGGATGGCTTTGCTAATCGACCTTCAACTTCGTATTTAAGAGAATTATCCGAGATGACTTTCTATTCCTACGGTTAGTAGTTAGTAGTTAGCAACCCGTGGGGATAGGCTGAAGCCACAGAACGTCATTTATACGTTCAAATGAGTGTGACTTTTCTACTTAGTATTTTTTTTTAAATTACCATTTGTCAAGTTATCATAGCCCCATTGTCTTACCGATATCTACTGCGCAAATTCAGTCATTAGTCTTGGTTACGTTGCCGTATAACTAATTCCCAACTTTGTTTTTACAAACATAAAACTGGTTTTGCACTAAATTTGCATCTAATGGCACTAAACTGTTTTCGAAACAGTGTTGATGAGTACAAAACAGGTACCTAATGGAATATTGGCTTTTTGGGAATTGATAACCAAAGGGGTTATCAGTTCTCAAAAAAAGCCAATTAATTGTTGCAAATTATTTCCTCCAACGTTTGAAAAATTATAGGTACCTAATATACAAGGAACGGTTCAGAATAAATTAATTTTGCACGACTGCCCCCGTTCTTTACAATAGCACGTCGCTTCGTCGGCGACGTCACATAGGTACTCTACGTAATGCTAAATGTTTCACAATTCATAGAGTGCTCACTTTACTTCGGTTGCCATGCCAAGCTTTTCACCATTGATAACATTGCATGTTGGTTGCTCAACTGACCATAAACCTATGATAATTATACCTGCAATGACGTAAACATGCTTATATACATGTCTCCATTATAACAACAACCGATAAAAATACAACAATATATCCATGTGTCGATAACATTTTTCGATATCCCAAAATAACGTCGGGGCAAATATAAATATGAACATGAATGTCACCCGCGACAGTTATTACCTATATAAAAATTACAGATACATTCACCGAGCAATACAAATTCTCGAATAACAACAAAACGTGTTCAAGGCCTAAACAATTTGATCGGTTGTAACACATAACCACAAATAACGAACATAATTCAGAAACGTTTATTTTATAATGTTTATCACCCCTGTTTTCTGTGTCCTATGTCATATTACTTTAATATGTTTTATTTACTCATAAGACCATTAAAATACTATTAGGTTAGTAAAAAGCACTTACAGGGTGGTGTTGCTAACGACTTCGGCGATTTAACGCTATATTTGTACTTTTTAGTGAGAAAACTGAGTCCTAACTACGCACGTATTATGGTTTTATAGAGATTTATTGTAATGCTTTTGAACTGGGTTTAAGGGTGGTATTAAAATAGCTTTTGGTTTTAGCGTTAGTGAACGCGAGAGTAAGCGCGTATACGCGCACCTTATGCCACATGCCGAACTTGCACGTCGTGCGTCGATGCGCGTATATGCTCGTACAAGAGTGAGTCGCGAGATAGATCATCTCTTTTGTTGATAGCGATCATTGTAATTGTAACTAAGTGAACACGCATTAATGCGCGTTCAATTTTATGAAGCGCGTAATATGGCGCTCGTGTATCCGCGTATGCACCGTACGAGCTTATACGCGCTACAAAATACGCTAGCCTGTAACCGCTCTAAGCTGTGGTAGCCGAGGCAATATTTGTATACCTACAAAGGTTCGATTAAACGTCGATTCCAAGTGACAGTGATTACCTCCTGTCATCAATCATCATAAATACCTACCTCGACATAAATGTTTAGGTAATACTTATGTTATCGGGACAATTTATCCACTGAAAATCAAACAAGGTATTCACATTTTATTCTATTTTTATAACTTTCATTTTTTCTCCTCTTTCAAACCACTCCTGTCGTCTTGTGTGCTTAGGCTTTTCGTAGAAAATGAAAAGAAAGCACTTCCATTGATTGTTTATTTGCATAGTCAAACGCCTCATTATTTCAGGTCTTTAATTAATCAAAAACAAGAGCTACCAAGCAAATAATACGTGAACTTTTCGAATGAGAATTGGTATATTATAATAGCTTGTTACCTAGCCAAACAATAATGTTACGTAATAGCAACATACTCTCATGAATCTTAAATTTTATTTACTTACTCAGCGTTTCCACATTGCGCCATATTTGTTTCCTTCCATCTAAGAGATACGTTTAGTCCCACAGGAATCAAAACTTGTGAATAGGTAACGTAAAAGACACTCCCTCGGACTGAATACTATTCCGTAAACAAACAGAAAGTGACCAATGGGACTGTGGATATGTTGCTCCGAAGAATTTTCCCAAAAGGTCTGTGTTTACTTAGAAGTCGGTCTGTGAGTGGAGCTATCTCCACTATGCAATCTACGATCAGCAATCTGAATTGAACCACATTTCTTCGTAGAACCTATTTATTTTCTACTAGTGTACTGACTTCGCTGGCATTATGGTTCGAAATTATCCCATGAGAATATTTTAAATAATTATAGCCTCTGACACTCGGGGATAGTGTAGCTTCCAATTAGTGAAAGCTTTTTCCGAATCGGATTAGGAGTTGCAAAAATTATCCCCTTATAATGTATCTGTAGATGATAGGGAGGCCAGCTGTGGCACAGAAGAGATGACAACACACACGCTTTCGCAGCATGGAATATAACAATCAATTTATTGCTGATTGAAACACAGTTTCCCGTAAAACCTACCTTCTATAATATGCCTAATATGTGAAGCATGGGTATTATCGAGGAAAAGTGTTAGTTGCTTCCTGACCCATTAACTAATTAACGAACTTCCACTCGCTGAAGGGCCTTGATAACGCAGGTAAGGGAAATTAAAGCAGCCAATTAATTAGTATGCATGCTTGGAAAAAGTGTTGAATATTAAAATAAAATATACTGTTGCGGACTTTAAATTAAATGGTAATGTATGTACATGCAAATTATAAAGGAGTTTGTATTACCGTTTTATTTTTAGTGCCACTTTATCATTAGTGAGAGTTATGTTTGAATACTTTTAATAGAAGATTATTGCTTGTTTTAGCTTCAGATGTTAGTTTAGATATTTTAATTAGAGCGCAGGATATGATACCAAAAGCTCACAAGTGAGCCAAGGTCTTTATCAAAGTTTAAGAAGGTGGTATTAAGGCGCGGCCCCACCGCGGTGCACGGAGAGGCTACGCACGTGTAGTATGCTTCGCTTTGTAAGAAAATGTATGTGGTTGTGTCCACTGCAACCCACGGAGAGCCTACGCATGAATTGACGTCATTGATACATGCGTGGCTTGCTTGAATAGGTGGTTACATAGCTCAACGCTGTCGACGTGGGTCTACGTTTCCACTGAAGTACACGAATATGACCCACGACTATGCACAGCTCGCTTATCGATGTACAATCGCTTATTGTGTTATATCGTAGCCTCTCCGTGCGCTGTGCCACGCTATACATAGTCGTTGGTCATATACGTGTATTCCAGTGGAAACGTTGACCCACGTTGCCAAACAAATTAATACACGCAGCTAAAATGCGCCGCGTGCCCGTGCACAGCATGCGCCGCGGTGGGCCCGCGCCTTTATTCGTTTGTGGCTACGAAATACGTGGCTCGTAGGCTTTCGTAGAGCCTCGTAGGCTTTCGTAGAGCCTCGTAGACTTTCGTAGCATCGACTCAACTTATTGTTGTTATGCTGTTTGATTGTTCCCAAACGTTTAACTAAGGTGGGAATCGATTTAGAGCTAGCCTGAACTGGGATTTACTCGTAGTACCGTATAGTAGGAAATTAAACGGAACACTGAGTTATGTAAATGACGAACATGTATTCAAGCCTTTATTGATGAGCTAAGGCAAACAAATCAAGCGGCAATCACGCAACTAGGGCGCAAAAATATGATATGTATGTTCATAAAATAAAGTGTTACCAAGGGGTATCGTCGGTTTTCACAGTATTAACTGGGTCGTGGAGGTCAGATAGGCAGTCACTCTTTTTAATGGAGTATTCAGCTGCATCCGCTTGTACAGGCAGATGACCGAACAAATTTGGAAAAAGACTAGGCAGATGATGATAAAATAAAGTCGTTGTGATGACAAGCAGTTGTGATAATTTAAAGAGCTGAAAATACCTTTTTTTTTTTGGTGGGTGGAAAATCATCAAATGACCCCCCCCGCTCTTGGACAGAGCGAAGGGGAGTGTCAGACTTCTACTGACTAAAAACCGAACCCATGTTCCTTCTTTGCCCTTGCGCCGAGTGGCCATCTAGTACAAAAATCCGCGGCCCCGACGGGAGCTGAAAATACCTAGGTTGATGTCAGATTTGGGCCTTCTTTTACACATGGTTGTGGATTGTGGGACAATACATTACATACAAAAATTGTTAAATAAAAACTTTAAGCCGAAAGTTTACTGAGCTTAGAACTTTTATTTATACTAACAGGTATTTAAGTTTGTCGTCTTTTTTTACACACCTGATTTCCCTGTCTTTGCATACATTTAGATATTTGCAAAAAAGGTGTATTTCTAGTGTCCCCTTAGTATTTATTTAAGAACACAGAATGTTCTCAACTAGAATGAAGATCTAGTACAAGGAGTACACGCTACAGTTTTACGATCTGTACGAGATCCGCTGTTATTATTTTACTGCGAGGTCATCCCGAATGAGCAAGTTTAAAGTGGCGAACTTTGAATAAAATATATCGTGTTCTTTATAGTTTACCATTTGGAATACTTCTCAATGAAAATATTGATGACTAGTAGAATTTACGTGAGTACATGCAGAACTCGAAACGCCACAAAAGAAGTGCTTACACATAAACTCACTCCATTTTCTTCTTTCTTATGTGTTTTGTTCTGTGCTTGTTTCATTTTCATATGATTTTAACATTTTCTGTTATAACATAACGTAACATCACGCCTGTAATCCCCGAAGTGTGAGGCAGAAGCGTAGTGCCTAACAGTGCACTCACATTCCGCCAGTTAATGTGTAAGTGCCTTGTAATAGGCGCGAGCTTATTGTTATTAACCAGTAATGTCTGTTATAAGTAGATACAAATACATAGGTAATACATAGCCTTCAATACTGAAAGCAACAAAAATAAAGCAGTCTTGTAATTAGTTATTATTATCTTGAACTCAAAAACAAGTACCAAAGCTTTTCTTTCATCCCCTTCCGTAGGCACTGTATATTGTTTGCAAAAATGAAGTAGCTAAAACAACCCTAGTCGGAACAAAAGCGAAGGGCTTAAAATATCACGAATAAAACCTCTTTCCCATATGGGACGGCTCTGGCCTGCCGCCAACAGCCAGGCTGTACGAACATTAGCTGCTTTATTTATAAACATTATTTACCTAAGTAATGGGCTAAAAAACTTGTTTCGAAGTTACTCGAATACTGTTCGTGAAATGTTTTTAGGACTTATAAATTGAAGTGTAGGCTTTTCAAATTATAAAGCCAAGAGCCTGATAGGTTTTCTCATTGCCAAAAAAATTAAGTTCAAAAATCTAAAACCCGACTACCTACTAACAAAATCGCGGTCTTAAAAGTAGAAAACAAGAAAATAATTCTTGTCTGATATTCTTCGTAGTCGCATGCCACTGATACCTGATGCTCCTTCATGGCGTTCTCATTGATACAGAAGTCAGCTGTTAATTGCCATTAGCAAGGTGGCATGCGACTACGAAGAATATCAGACAAGAATTATTTTCTTGTTTTCTACTTTTAAGACCGCGATCTGTTGTTTCTGTCATCTGTGACCGCGATTTTGTTAGTAGGTAGTCGGGTTTTAGATTTTTGAACTTATTTTTTTTTATTTGAATTTTATTTTTGTGTGTACTTAAACTATAATATTATACATATTTGTAATGTGCTCGCCAAGACCTTTCATTTGATACCAAACTTGCTATGATTATCTCAATTTAATATTTTTTGAGGTAAGTTTTTGACATTTAAATTCCGTCATAAAAATAATTTATAAAATTTATATAGCCTATGTCACCCGGGCTATTCTTACGAATCTATTGACACCTAATTGATTAAAATCCGTTAAGTAGTTTAGGCGCTACGGTGGAACATACATACATACATACATACATAGACTGCCAAAATCATTACCCTTCCTTTTGGCTTCGCCGTAGTCGGGTAAAAATTACATCCCCTATGTATGTACAAATTTAGGAGATTTTCGCAAAATAATAACAGCCACTAGGGTTGATCTTTGGGTTAAACTGCGCTTGCCTAAGTTAGTCTGCGGATGGGTGTCATGCATGGGTGACCACCCATTACATACTGTTATTGTAGATCTTTGACAGTTGTTACAGTTAGTCAGTGGCCCGAAGGTCTGACAGCCAGTCTTACCAAAGAGTATCGTATTAAAGTTTTAACTGTTTTGTGGAGGTCAGATAGGCAGTCGCTCTATATAAAATACTGGTATTCAGCTGCATTTGGTTAGACTGGAAGCCGATCCCAACACTGTTGGGAAAAAGCCTTGGCAGATAATATGTGTACATATTATGTACTCGTATACAAATTATCATCCCCATTTCGACCCTATTATGTAGTTTTATATATAGGTACTTCCTCATTGCTCACCTTCGTTGAATTTAAAAGATGAAACTTAGCTCGTAGAATTTATTCCAATGAAAAATACCTGGCTCCATTTAGTATGTATTCTACTATGAATTAGGTACATGTTATTGGATTTCACTAAGTATAGGTCAACAAAATTTTGCCCTTGACGGCACATTCGCTGTATGACACATAATATTCAGCAATCGTGAAAATAATCAATAAAATAGATTACTTGATTTACTAAGAAATCAACTACGGTGCCTGAATTGTTCATGGCTATAAATTACTTGTAATGGTCTTCAAAATAATGCCTTTAGCAAAATCGATAGTGGAATCGAATCAGTGTGACTATGGTAAGTATTGCATGATACAGATGTGAATTATTGCCTCGCTGGACATTATTTAAATTAAAGAAAACGTTGCGAAGAAGCCTGGAGTACTCTAAAAAGAGGTAGTGAGCACAAAATATAAAAAAAAATCACGTTGCTGTTTCGTTTACAAATGATATTTGAATAATACTGAAACCGTATCCAAAGATCTATGCTATGTATGGGCCACTTCAAATTTTTTAGGCCCGAATATCAGAAATTCACTCAACACTCGAGCATTACTTAAAATTGTTTCAACCAATCACATTCTTTTTATTTTTAAGTAGTCTTGAGTGACGTTCAGCGATAAGTACCTTTAGTGTGGACACTTTAACACTCAAACTTAAAGTTACGATTTAGATCTTTGTACTATACAATCTTGAAGTGTGACGATTGACAGATGAGAATGAAAGGAAAAAATGTGTTGCGCCGACCCTAAGTAGCATGGGACGAGGGCAGAACGATGATGATGATTGAATATTGGCAGTGGATCGGTTTGGGGGATCAGACCGGAATAACTCGAAAAAACTTGATCGTTAACTCTTGTTCTCTCCTTTCATAAGATGTCGCTTTTACCATACACTGGGATATCAGGTCTTCAAAAATTAAAGTGAAAAACTAGCAGTTTTTCAAAATTAAGTGGTTTGGTTAAATAAATAAAAATTAAATTAAAATGTTAACTTGATTCGGTAAAGTCATAATCAAGCTGATTAAAATTAAAAGCGGAAAACATGACAAAAATACGAGGTGAAAATGTGAGGTAATTCGACAACTTCGGAAACAACGTGATGTATGTATACTCGACGATGGCTATTTTTGTTACATGACGTATTTTTTTACACAACATTTAGATTTTGTAAGAAATGCCGTATGTTTCAAACCCTTTTCAAAGTATAAAACGAGTTGAATACTCAAGGACTTGTTGTCAGTGTAAGTAAATAAACAGACAGGCTGTGTATACAACAATACATTGAAGATTTTCTGGTAGTAGTGTTACAAGCAATATTGTATATCTGTTAGTTTATGACTGAGAGGCTTGGTGCAAATTGTATTGTACCGTTTTGATGAGATCGTAAAGCTGAAACGTCTTCTAATCGCTGAACAATAACGTCACGTCATGATAGTCACGTAATGTCTGAATGACCTCAATTCCCATTTAGCTTGCTCGATGTGGTAACAAAAATAACCATCCGATATTAAATGAAAGAAAAGTCACTGCACACCATATTTTAGACTATGCATAAATGTCGGGCTTCAAACTGGGAAAATATTTTTAGTTTGGTCGAAAACTTTGCATGAAAATGCTTCAACACATTTCGCAAAAGAAAGAGATTCAAAAAGAACCTACATTTCTGCTCAAGAAAATTCGTACGCTACAGACATTTGCCGTCTTATGTCATAACTAAGGCTCTGAATAAGAGAAGAGAGTAATAACAAAGTTTTATTCATCGAAGTCATGTTTCACCGAATTTCAAAGCCAGACAGAGGAGGCCTTTACCCGTCAAGCAATATGGAGTCACGTAATAAAATGTTGAGCAGAATAAAGACTTGCTGTGACACATTAAATACCGCGACGGAAATACGAATTCTTACTCTTAGAGGCTTTCATTTAAGATCCCTTAAAGTATGAATAAGAAAAGGTACTCAAGAAGGGATGACGCATACAGTGTTTGATGTCTTGTTCATTATTAAATTAAATGTTTGGTAATGTGAAGGGGATGAGTGAAAAGTGACTAACAAATAGTGTTTTCAAAGCAGATGTGATTGGCGACGCCTAGCTAGAACCCTGATCTTATACCATGGTTGTGCGTTGTAATCGCAACCTGCGGCGTGCATTTATGGCATAATGACATATCATCATTCTCCTGCACTTATCCCAATTTATTTGGGGTCGGCGCAACATGTCTTCTTCTTCCATATTTCTCTATTTCTCGTCATTTCAGCAGTCACCTCCTATATCTAGCCATAAATTAACAACATCTATGGACATAAAATCAACTGATCATACTTTGCGCCGACAAAAGTGACCGTGTCGGCTTTTTATCATTTTATTCATATTTTATCATCCCCTGCTGCGACATATTAAGTTCTATCGCTACTTTCAAGAAACGAGAAAGAACTGTTGTCATAGAAACGCTGCCTGACTTGCTAGACGAGTTTAGAAGTAGTCTACAGAGTGTAAACTCAAGAAGAAGCCGTCGTCGAGCAAAAAAAAAATACAATTTCCTGAAAATAAAATTCATTAATGTTTACAAACAACGCTAGTCTCATTCATACTCAGGAGTTGAATTTTTACACCATAAAGCCTGTAACAGCCGCCTGCTCTAACCCGTGGGTATGTAGGCCGGCATTGTGTAGCCCCGCATTATGAACACGTTGGCGA
The DNA here is from genome assembly GCA_949316265.1 of Diarsia mendica. Classification (NCBI taxonomy): domain Eukaryota; kingdom Metazoa; phylum Arthropoda; class Insecta; order Lepidoptera; family Noctuidae; genus Diarsia; species Diarsia mendica. The sequence goes on from OX438892.1 coordinate 11,381,441, forward strand.
AAATGTTTTTCAGAACACGTTTCCCACTCAACCTACTAGAAAATGGAAATGGGCTCAGCCGTGAGCGTTGCCAAGGAAAGAAAATAAATTTGTTTTATTTAAATGTAGTTCGGGACTGCGAAGGTAGGCCTATCGGATTGTGGTGGGCTTTCGTTCGTGTTGTGGCGCGCCTTCCATTTTGTGGTGACAGGAATGACTCCCGCTTACGATAATGACTTGGAGTTTATTTTAATGAGCTTTGTCTCGTAATATTTTGAGGTAGCTTCTTACTTATTTGTAAATATTCAAGGTATTTTAGGTATTTTTACTGAGATTTTCAGGTACCAAAGAGATTTAAAATACTAGAGCTGTCAAAATTGAGTGGAAATATTTTATATCGACTAAATTGATAGATTTGGGTTAAACTTATAAAATATCTCATAAAATCACACTCCGCCTGGTTTTCATAAAGTTTATATTTTAAGAATCAAAACCTGCCAAGAGAAAGTTCCATAGCCACCCCTGTATCTGAAATAATAAGATATTTTAGTCCGCGGTCGACCCAAAACTCTTTTGAAGTATTTCTTGAAAATTCTAGAAACTCTCGCGCTACCTGTGAAGAATTTAATTACTTGTTTTTAGTTTCTTTTCTGTAATATTGACTTATATCTTCTTGGATTTTGTGTGTAGGTAAGTATACCAACTACTTGCCGTTCCTTTTAATGTTCCTGCCATTATTAATAAATGTCAATGTTGCGTTGGTTATATGACTTGCTTAACTTTACTTAAGAAACAAGATTACAAAATTACGTTTGTAGCGCATTTTAGCCTCGTTTGCGCACAGTGACTACATTTTAGTTACTAACGAAGTTGAAGTATATCATAAGTACGTTAGTCTATAAGGCATTCTATCCCGTCGGGGCTGTGGATTATCGAAAGAGATGACGTGGTTTCGGCACAAGGGCGAAGAAGGAACATGGGTTGGTTCTTAGCCAGTAGAAGTCTGACACTCCCTTCCGCTCTACCCAAGAGCGGGGGGGTTATTTGATGATTTTTTAAATATTGGTTTGAAAAAAAAAGGTATCTGTCTATGGGCCAAAGTTGTCCGAAAATAAATGTAAATTAATAATAATAATGGCTTAATTGCAAAGAGCTTCGACCAACACCTGAGGAGGCTCTCGTTAGGCAGCTGGATTAAGGGCTTCATACAGAAAGCGGTACTCCTGGACACGGCTCGTATTGTTAGGAGGTTCCTTTCTCTGTTGCCTTTACCGCCCCGTAGCTAGGACCCTTTTCCCGATACCGGTGGGATACTTTATACATTTATCTGTTTTTTTTAAATATTTATTTTGTAAAGAATATATAAAATGTACTTATAAAATTTGTGAAAAAGTTAATAAAGGGAATAATAATAAAATAAATTAAGTTTGTTATTACTTCAGTTAACATGTTGGGTTAAGTGTTTGGAGCCTCCTTTTAAGCAAATAATGCAGAGTTAGGAAACTCCACATTTCCACAAAATAAAAGTTATGCTATGTGAAAATACCTAATGTCTACCTTTAAAGTGAATTAATATGCAAGCGGTACATGTTAAAGATAGTAGAAAATAAGACGGAAAAACTTGAAGTGTTTGTCTAGATGAGTTCAACGGAAGCAATTGCACCACAAGTCGAGTCGAGAGGCGTCGATGAGTGTCATCGGTCGCCCACGAGTACTCTCCACGTGCAAAGGGCACGCCCCTCTTACAAAATTTTTGCTTCACTATTAATGCAGAAATTTAAAGCTGCTTTTAATATTTTTGGACGAAACTTTAGCTGAAGGGAAGTTGCTGCTCGTTTTATGTAACTTTGTGAAATATTTTAACGGCAGGTTTTGATGCTATTCTTAAACGTGTGATTTTACTCGAACTTTTTGTTCGGTAGAAGTTCATAGCAGAAATAAAAACAATAAATACATTTTTTCCCAGTCCATGGTTAATTAAGAGTCAGCGGTGATTTAAAGGTTATCATTAACTTATCATGCGAAAAGATAAAAGTATTTGACGGCAGAGGGTCTGTCATCTTAAATGAAACTACGAAATATAGCGGTAATTAACTTTTACTCCAATAGCACGATATTTAAAATAAATCACTATACACACACAACTATATAATTCAGATATAATATTAAAACTCTAAGCGCTACAGCATGTGCACCAGGCCAAGCCTGCGACAAGAATGATCCCCTCCACGCCGAGCGGTCGTTTATTAAGACTGGCTCGAGCAGTGGGGAGAGTGGTGCGGTCTTAGTGACTCCTGCGCTGCGCACCTGGCCCGCTGCACGTGCTGTTTACAACGACGACGCCGTCACGGCCATACTGACGTGCGGACGTCCTCGTGCGCGTAGTCCCATCAAACAGTATCTGAAAGACAGAAACATTTATGAGCGATGTTCGTTCATCCTGACTACTATCTGGTCCGGTGCATCCCTTCAGAGTTAGCTTATACTTCTGGACCGCTCAATATTGAGCCTTCAGAACATATACTGACAACCTGGACCGCTCGATATTGAGCCTTCAGGACAAATACAAGAAACCTGGACCGCTCGATATTGAGCCTTCAGGACACGTACTAGCAACCTGGACCGCTCGATATTGAGCCTTCAGGGATATACTAGTAACCTGGTCCGCTCGATATTGAGCCTTCAGGGCATATACTAGTAACCTGGACCGCTCGATACTGAGCCTTCAGGACATCATACTAGTAACCTGGACCGCTCCATGCTGAGCCTTCAGGACGTTTATCAAACTGGTCCGGTTCGTCCCTTCAGTTTGCTACATAATCTGGACCGCTCATTAATGAGCCTTCAGATTTTTGGCCCAGTCATTATTCACTTAACGACCCTGCAAAAGTCCCTGGACTAGTCATTGCTGATCCTTCAGGTTCCTGCAAATTAATAATTTTAATTTAATTTTTTTTCGTCTTATTAATTTTTTCGATGTACGACTGTTTTAGTAATCTACTTTGATTGAATCTGGGCTAGAAGACTCTTTTGATTCAAACGTGAACCATATTTTTTTTGAACTATCGCTGGTAGCTGTCAAATAATGGGAGTCAGCAGATATTGTCATCATCATCTGCCCATCCCCCTCCCAACCATGTTGGGGTCGGCCTCCAGTCCAACCAGATGCAACCGAACATCAGCACTCCACACGGAGCGACTGCCCATCCAACCCCCACAACCCAGCCAATACTGGACAATACGATACCCTTTGGTAGGACCGGTTGTCAGAACATCAAGACACTGACGACTGCCAAAAATCCACACATGACAACTGGGACCAACAGATTAACGTGCCTTCACAGGCACTGAGGAAACTCGGCATGAAATGGGTGGTCACCCATCCACAGACCCACCGAGGTAAACGCGGCTTAACCAGAAGATCTCTCTCCTCCACGAGTCAGGAGTCATTGTACTACTGTTAATCGATATAGTATCGGGTCGGCTATTCACAGACACGGTATCACTATTAGCCGAAGTTATATTGCTGTTAGGCATGATATTGTTCTCGTGGTTACTTTCATGAACAAGGATATCGTCATCATCACTATCCGCCGTCACGTCATCATGATTTGATTTTTCGCGATGTCTTTTGACCACGAGGCTACCTGAAAATATTCGTGGGAATATATAGACCTTATTGGTTCCGTTAATATATCTGAACTCGTACTGGTCATTTTCTAACACGGCTTTTTTTTTTTTTTTTTTTTAAAGGTCCCTTATATTTTCGTTCCTGCACCTGGAACTGTTACTCAAGATAGGCACTTCATCGGTTTAGCAACTTACTTTCGAAAATTTATTCCCAATTTTTCTAAATTAATGAAACCTATCCTCTAACACCTCTAAATAGGTAATAATTGTTTGGACTTCTGAACCAGAACCGATAAATTTGATTTTGGTAAAGGTCAAATCATTATAGTTAACGTTAGCTGAAATCCCATGTTCTGAAATGACCTAATAGTATTTCCTCACTAAGGCATTCATCCGGTAATCCCACCACCTACTCGTACTATAAACGCGAAAGTTTATAAGAGATGGATGTTTGTTACTCTTTCACGCAAAACCCACTGAACGAAGTCGGATAAAATTTAGTACACAGATACCTTATAACCTGGATCAACACATAGGACAGTTTTCATCCCGATTTTATCTACCCGTGGGACAATTTTCGAGTTGTAGCAGGCGAAGCCACTGGCAACAACTAGTACACGACAGTTATTTCAAGAAAGCGGTTTCGTATAGTCATTGGACATTAATTTTAATCTGTAATAGTTACGTTACAACCCAGGGTCACCGACATAGCTCTCAAAATATTCAAGTTGAAGTGGCAATGGGTGGGCCACATCGCCCGACAACCGATGGGGAAGAAAGGTTCTCGAGTGGCGACCACGAACCGGAACACGCAGCGTTGGTAGGCCTCCCACCAGGTGGACCGACGACACCGTGACATTCGCGGGTAACCGGTGGATTGAAACGGCAGGTTGCCGTTCGTTATGGCGTTCTATGGGGGAGGCCTTTGTCCAGCAGGGGACGTCTTATGGCTGACGATGAGGCACGTTACTTTGCCCATACCTATGCCGTTAAGGATTACTTGTTCATGAAATTATTCGCCGTTAAAGAGATAACTATTTTTATATGAAATGGGCATACTCTCTACCACAATCACGCCCTAAGGGCAGGATGGAACTGGCTCACCCAGAAGAAACCTATTTACTCGCGACTTCAACAGATTGAAGTGATATGAACTCGGGAAAACCGACGCAGGCAGGGAGTTCCACTCCTTGGCTGTGCGCACAAAAAAAAGATTTAGCAAAGCGCTACGCACGAATGTGTAAAACCATCGACAAGGTATAACCTGCAGTATGTCTAGTCTCCCGATGGAAGAAGGGAGACGGTGGAACCAGCTCGTGGAGCTCCCGCGCACAATCTCCAAAGCACAGTCTGCAGAAGACCGACAGACATGCAACCCTGCGGCGGTGGGCCAGGATACGCAGCTTGGCCACCAATTAGCCTCTCATCGTCACCAATCAGCTTCCTGGCTCCGCACTAGATACAGAAAAAAAAGCGTGTCAAGTGGGTATTTGGCTGAGCCATCCCAAAGGCGACAGCAATACTCCATGCCGGACCGGACCTGAGCTTTATACAACATTGAAAACTGTCCAGGCCTGGAGTACCTAACCCTCTTTAGGATACCCAGCATTTTTTTTTTTGCCGCTGTTTGAGCCCTCGACTCAATGTAGGTGCCGATGCTCAGATCTGTGCTTCGTGCCATGAAGCCCGAGACTGTCAGTAACCTGTACAGACGCACTCTGAAAAGTAGGAGCTAGATTGAATGGACTCCTTTTGGCGGAGAACACACACACTTGTGTATTGGTGGCGTTGAAATCAACGAGATTCTAGTCACCCCACTTGGAGACAAAACTTAGAGCTAAACTCGTTCGCTTTACCATGGCCTCTCTCAATGATAGTACTTCATCCCCGCTTTTGCGCTGGATGTATAACTCTCCATGACAGTGCTGTCATCTGCGTACCCAATAATGCCAGGCACAAGTAGGTCATTGATATGCAGCAGGAGAAGTGTTGCGGAGAGAGCAGACCCCTGAGGCTCCAGCATCAATAGCAATAAGGTCAGAGAAGTAGCCATCTATGACCACTCGGATCGACAGTTGCTTTGCTTCATAAGACTACATTCCGAACCAAAGTCAAATATAAAAAGAAAATCTACACCACTTATCTGTAATACTCCACGGGCTGCTCTGAAACACAGGTACACTTGCTTAGTGCTGGTGCTCCGTGTGGAGTCTTCCTTCTTCCATCGCTTTGGGCAGGAATTGGCTGTGTGCCCCTGCTCACTGCATACATAGCACGTAACAGCCGTAATGGCCGTAACGGCTGTCTTTGGTATTTCAGTTTTTGCAGCAAGCAGGTTTTTTTTGAAGAGGCTGTCTGTTTGTTCCGGCACTCATGGCCACGATGACCCATTATTCATTATTCAATGTGAAGTTTCGCAAAGTACTACACCGCACACGGACTACACCATCTAATTTCTTTTCACAATTATCGTTTCACTGAGTTTACACCAATTCACAATATCGGATTCCGATAGATCAAGATCAAAAGCCACAAGCATAGCTCTGCATTACTATCATTAGTGGAAGGTGGATCCGGTCTCACTTCTGATGACGGCAGAGGGTCTGTCATCTTAAATGAAACTACGAAATATAGCGGTAATTAACTTTTACTCCAATAGCACGATATTTAAAATAAATCACTATACACACACAACTATATAATTCAGATATAATATTAAAACTCTAAGCGCTACAGCATGTACACCGGGCCAAGCCTGCGACAAGAATGATCCTCTCCACGCCGAGCGGTCGTTTATTAAGACTGGCTCGAGCAGTGGGGAGAGTGGTGCGGTCTTAGTGACGCCTGCGCTGCGCACCTGGCCCGCTGCACGTGCTGTTTACAACGACGACGCCGTCATATTTTTAATTTTGTGTGCCAACAACATCTGGACAAGTGCTAAAATTTTCATCAATACTTCCTACTATGTAGGTATTGTTGTTGATTTTTATTAAGAGTATGCATTTTTTTTTTTAAAGTTAAATATAAATAAATGGAACAAGAAAACAAAAAAACGTGCTTGGTAGCGAGAGATTACCATAGCGAATATATTATTGTTTTTACAGAAATAAAACAAAATATTGCACAATAAGAATAAAAATATTATGAAGTAAACTCATATTATTTTTAAAATCTGTTTAACTTATTATTCAGTACGATATTTTTCTGAGTTTTATCAGCTTGAATTATTCTCAATCATTAGAGTTATGATAAAATAACCTATAATGCGAAAACGATCGTAAAAAGCGTCTTCAGTGAGTTGATTTTATATAACCTGAATTGCGTTAACAGCGTAGGTAACGCTTGAATATCGCCTTCACGGTCTGCTAACTATGTATCTGAGAACGTGAACTATGCTTAATAACACCACTTTACCTAAGATTGTATAGCACTAAGTAACGTTCAGTTTGTACCCAGTATTACCTAACCCTTCGTATAAAGAAGAAGAGGGCAAGTGGTGTGAGAAAAGGGATCAGATAAGACTGCGTACTTACCTACGTAGTGTCATGGTAGTGTCATACCGTCTCTGAAACGGTAAAAAAAACATCATGAAAATGTATGTGACATCTACCAACACAGACGGAGACTGCGTGATAGAAAGTAGGTAAAGGTATCAAAAGTCAAAAGTCAAAAAGTCAAAATTCATTTATTCAAACTAGGCTGATAATCAGCACTTTTCGAAGGTCAAAATTTACTTTACTTTACTTTACTACAGTGAAATTTGGCTAACTGGGACTTGGATAAGTGAGAAACTTCTATAACTTTACTGGAACTCATACTGAGACATGAGACAGATTTGGATATCTGAGACACATTTAACCAGGTTTCACTGTTTTTACATTTTTATAAGACAGTCCCCCAAAAACGCCCACCCATCGACAGTATTTATTAGTCTCGCACAGGACAAATAAAAAAATGGTTAAATTAACAATGAAACAAAATTAGACACGGTTTATTTTTATTTTTAGGTCATCCTGGAAACGTAAGACATAAACTTGATCATCGAACTCGAATCGATTAGGGCTATTATTTTCAATAAATCATCATCATCAGCCTCGAAAGTCTGTGCAGGGCTGGGACACAGGTCTCCTCTCTATGAGAGAGAATGGGCTATAATTCACCACGGGGTAATCCAGTGCGTGTTGGTAGATTTCACATGGCTTCGAATTTTTGGCTATAGGACATGCATGATGTTTTCCTCTTCACCGTTTATGAGAGCAGTGGTGATGAAATAAATTACACAATGTAATGCTCGTAAGTCGGGGCCACCACCACTGGGCCACCTCTGCTCCCAATAAATACGGCACAAATAAAAACGGCAATTTTGACGGCACGGCTGGCGCAGTGGCTGAGAGATTGGACTGCTGCGCTGGGTGTCGCGGGTTCGATCCCCGAACAAATATTTGTATGGCCTACATATAGTTGTTTCGGGTCTGGGTGTGTTTGTGTATGTGAGTTAAAATGTTTGTGAACGCACCCACGATACAGGAGAAATTCCTAGTGTGGGTCAACGTATTTAAAAAAAAAAAAAAAACAATAAAAATATCACAAAAATTATGCAAAAAATAAAAATAAAACTAACGAAATTGGTCCTGTCAAGGCCAAAATGCCCCTTATCTCAGTATGTTGCGTGGTGGAATGCGACCACAGCCCACTGCGTATCAGTAAGCCTTTTTTATTTTTGGTGGTGGGAAATCATATGACTCCTCCCGCTCTGGGCAGAGCGGTAGGGAGTGTCAGACTTCTACTGACTAAAAACCACCCATGTTCCTTCTTAGCCCTTGTGCTGAGGCCGCGTATTCTCTTTCGAACAAACCGCAGCCCCGACGGGTCTGCCTATCACTAAAGGCTGAGTCCTGCCAAGGGGAACATTGCACAGGGTGATTATGCATGTGTGTTATGTAAAGTAGATAAGCATGGTAATATCGGTTTGTATGCAGAGTCATGTCCCGTAACAAGGTAAAAACATTACTGAAAATATGTGTCAAGTGTTTTTTTTTTTGATAAAGCGGGCCATTTTTGTTGCAAACGAACTTTGTGGTGTGGAAATTTTTGGTAGAGGTGTTACAATGTAGGTCTGTATTTCAGAGCTCTCAAATACAGACCTACATTGTAACAAGTTGATGGGAGGATGTGAAGTGTTAACATTTAAATGCAATGAAATAACTGATCAGCGCTTTTAATGAATATTTAACTAATTAAAGAAAATCATGGACCTGACAAAAACGTTACAGGCTTACAGGTAATCTATCTAATCTGTACTTAATGTTATAAGTTCGAAAGTTTGAATGGATGGATGTTTGTTATTACTCGTAGGTCAAGCCAAAACGGCTGAACGGATGTACCTAGATGAAATTTCAGAAAAACATTTTGGATGGAATAGGAGAAAAGATCCTTTTTTCCTCACGCAAACGAAGACGCGGGCAGCAGCTAGTACATATTTAGTAGGTATTTTAAAATCTTGAACAAACTGTAACTTAGGCAAGTGATGATATCTGTTTGGTTCACAATAACAATCTATATACACAACAAAGACAAGTATCGTAGAAAACAAAGCCTGATAACAACTTGTGTATTCCTCAAGAGAATGTCGTACTTCCAAACTGGGGCGACGTGCATAGCCGATCACAAAGAACGTCCAAGCAAGACTACAAGGCATTATGACCGTAAAGAATCTTGTGTTAGCAGGAGAGAAGAATCCGACCGACGTGAGAAGACGTACGACGAGACTACGTGACTCCTCGCTCTGGAATAGCTTATTGAGTTTAAAGATAAGGACCTATATGTGGGCGTAGCTGTGTCATAAGTTCTAACGACAATTTTTAAACTGATGGAGAAGCCAATATGGGTTATGTTAATGGTTTTGGAAGCTTACACGCCATAATCACTATTTATTATATTACATAACATAAAATCACGATTATAACCCCCGAAGGTACACGAAGCACAGGCAGAGGTGTACCTACCTTATAGTACACTCACTTTTCGCCAGTTATGTTTAAGTCCCATGTAATAGGGTGCAAGCCTACAGAGCACAAATCCAGACTCCGTGGCTTTTACTGTTTATTATATTGTCATCAGATAAGCTTGTGGCTATGTAGTTGAAGAGCATGAATAAAAGAACTGAATCTAAATGGTTTCCTTCAACACAATTTGATTTAGAATATTTCTTCAGCTTGACTACTTTATTATATTTATTATATACTAGCTGACCCACGCAACTTTGTCTGCGTCTCTATATATAACTTATAACTTTCCTCGATAAATCAACTATCCAACCAAAATAATATTAAGTTAAATCGTAACAAACAAAAATTTTTATCTTTCCTCTTTATATTATTAGTTAAGATTATACTAAAATGAGAATTACTATAAATATCTCTTACTGTGAAATATACGATGTCAATAACACCCTGTACTTGTAAACATTATTTTGTTTGAATTTGAATTTCCCGGAGGCCAGAATCCCCCGTACCTACATTGCGACGCAACCCGCGTAATTATTTTTCCGCGCGGGTATTTTTACATTGCGATATCTTATAAGATATTTGTTTAAACTGTATAGAGTAAAGAGCACAAATATACTATATTAAATTTCCGTTCTAATGAACACATTTATTTAGATATAGATTAATACCATATGGGTTAAATAAGCTTCGCAAAAAATAATTCTTTTTAACCTAAAATTTTAATAGTAAAAAATGGTTACAGTGAGTCAATCTTAAAAGATAGACAGATGCTGTCGCGGACTTTTTTTTAGAACTTTTAAAGACGAATAATTACTTCATACATGATATTCTCGTAACTTAAACCGTTTTCGCAGCGCACGCAACGGAAGCTCTCAGAAAGGAATGTTCTTCTCCCGTTTTTGCAACATTTCTCATTTATGCTCCGCTCCTATTGGTAGTAGCGTGATGTTATATAGCCTATAACCTTCCTCGATAAATGAACTATCCAACACAAAAAGAATTTTTCAAATCCAACCAGTAGTTCCAGAGTTTATCGCGTTCAAACAAACAAACAAACAAACAAACAAACTCTTCAGCTTTATAATATTAGTATAGATATATATACTTTTATAGTTGTATCCGATTCTATCATACATGTTTGATGAAGATAGAATGATTCTGGCTGCTCGAATAAGCTCGCGTTTTTGTGGACGAAATAGTAAATACAAACAACTTTTTCCGAAGTATTTCGTGAGTGACATTCTCATTTATCAGTGTTGACAATTTTTGCTGTGGCTTTAGACGTATCACGAGCATTTTTTCAGTTGCAGTTTTACTGAAATTCGGGAAACGTTTCATTAGGTTGAAATAGAATCTGGTAAAATTGGTACACAAGCAATATTTCAAAAGTAAATAAACAAAAAGTTATGTTATACTTTCGAAAACCCGCAAACAAATGAGAAATAATGAGCCTAGAGACCTAGTTGCCAGGTTTTTAGGCACACAATATCCATTAAGCCCTATAGTATCGCGCAATATCGCGATCTAAGTTCACACGATACACAAGTTTGTAATCTTCGTCTTTGTTGAGTTCTGAAGCGGGTTAATGTTTACTAACACATTAGCTACGTGCCTAGGTCACTTCTGCTTACTCTTTCAATATTCCAAGCGCTATTTGCAATGCAATTGGAAAACAGTTACGTTGCATTTGCACGTTAATTATATTGTTCTATTGAATTTTATATCAAAGAGTCCAATTTCTGGGAAATGTTATAGAAAAATCTAATAAGTAAATAATGTCACAGAGGGTGTTTTCCCGCAAAGCATAAATTGTTTTATGACTTTCGCCTAGCAGTGTTAAAAGCTGCTAGGTTATTACCCTCTTGCGTTGAGACGATGCCTACTGTCATTACTCCATCCCGCCTTTGTTCCATTTATTCTTGAACAATAAAAACTGTGAATTAGCAAAATGATAATAAAAAGTTACAGCATACTACGAGCGAGTTTCAGCATTAAAACAGTTAACACGCATCGCACGCCGCCACGCCTAAGAACTTTGTCTACTAGTTTTAAATTGAAAAGATTCACTCGACAGTTTGAAGGAATTTAATTAGTGGCTCGGAATGTGGATTAAACTCCATGATGAAGGCAGCCTCGATTATGTTAGGGATGTCAAGATATTGCTTTAGGTGCCGTCTCCGCGGAATTAATGTTGCTCAGCCAACTTTCTCGCATGAGATATTTCATTTTGTAAATTCATCTCGTCACGTTTGCGGATTGATGACCCTACAGATTCATATATGGCGTCATGAATTTTAATAAAAACGCGGCAGGCGTGGTTATTGATTCCGCTCCTGGTATCACCTAGTTAGCGTGTTAGCCGTACACATGTGGTTTCCGCTCGTATATTTTTTTTTTTCGTGTCCTTCGCAAAGTTTTTTCTAAACTTAGTAGGTAACCCGTCGGTCTGTTCTTGTTTGTCTAAACTCGAATGTAATGAACTGATTTGAGATGAGCTATTCAATGACAACGATGTAGAAACCCGTACTGTGGTAGCCTATTTTTACCATGGCCAGAAATTAGAAACGCAAAAATTAGAAAAGCTTATTTTTTGCCTGTTTGAGAAGATCTTTTTGCAGTGAGATTTCCTGTTATTACTATAATGGTAAGCCATATTCACTTTATGTTTGACACTAATACGACACAATGAGTAACTAATGAATTGTCGTTAGTGTAATAAGTAGGTACTAACAATATAGTGTAATGTAAGATAATCACGTAGTACGTAACGCATCGCTGGCTTGCGACATCTCATTAAGTTGTCCGAACAGTAACAGAGTCATCATCATCATTCTCCTGCCCTTATCCCCATTTATTTGAGGTCGGCGCAACATGTCTTCTTCTTCCATACTTCCCTAATTCTCGTCATCTCAGCTGTCACCTCCTTTCTAGCCATATCATCCTTCACACAGTCCATCCATCGAGTTTATTCGAAGATGAATCCTCTTTGTTACGAACTACCATATGATAAACGTGTTCTGCTAGATATCAAATGGATCCTAATCTGCCTACTGCATCCGTCCGAGCAATGAACATATGAACGAGCGATTTACATACAGTTACTCTTGTTATCAACTTGTCAGTTATCACTTATCCTCGTCATTGTGTTAACCGGAAGAGACTCATTGCGAATTTATACGGCTAATAATATCACAATGAAATAAATTCCCACAATGAATGTTACTAGGAGCGTGGCACATTGGTAACCGCGTCAGTGAACGGCTTGGTGTAAGCAATCTGTGTACTTATTTGTACAATTTTTTTTTGTTTAAACATGAGATGCTAATTATGACGTCTGATTTTGAGCAAACGTTTAGTATGAATGCGGTATAGTATTTAACTTTATGACTTATCTTATAACCTAAGTTCTGCCATATGGTATACATTAAAACCTGCTGCCGGATATCAAGGCAGTCCCAGGCGTTTAAAATAGAAGGAAGAACGTGGGCCTGCTGACGGAAACGCTAACCCTAGACTAGACGGTTGACGTCAGGGGCACCCGAGGTTTGGTTAGTTAGGTTCCTTTAAACCCTGCAGAACGAAATAGGAGCCCCGCAGCGGGGCTCCGTCGACCTGCTGACGGAAACGCTAACCCTGAACGTGAAGAATGAACTAGTTTAGCCTATACTAGGCAAAACTAGTTTGTCCTGAAATCGGGTTTGGCCGGTAAGTACTATAAGTTTCTATAAAATTACAAGACTTACTTACTAAGAACTAACAAACCTCAAGTAAATTGGGTCAATGTATTTTTATAAGTTTACTCCCCGTTATCCCCGTTAGCCGAATGTACTTTATGGGGACAACGGGAAATAAATTTAATCACGTCCCGCTCTCCCCGTGACGGGGATATGGCATACGGGGACAACGGGAATAAACGGTCCCAGGCGTTTTTTGCTCGATGTCGCATCACTTCAACTTCGTGTTTCACCGCATGGCACGCACTCTTACTTGATGTGTGAAGTCCCTAATGCCAGATAAGTACCGATTCCAGCCTAACTATTAAAAAAAAATTATTCCGTGTCCGACTACTACAGGGGGGCTAAAATGGCCTCTTTACCTTTAATATGAATTGCGTTAAAATGCGTAAAATAGACCTTTCATGCGTGTGTTACTGTCTGGTTATGTGCACATAGTTACATAGTTAGACAGTTTCATTTGTAAGATTATGCCCTCCATATATGACTTTGTGCCTTTAGATAGTTTGAATCTAACAGCTCAAGTCATCTAAAATGTAATAAGGTCGTAAATCTTACCTATACGAGTATGCATTAATCCTGGCTTTATATGCCATTTGATCATTTGACGAACTACAGGTATTATCGAATCAAAAATGTTAGTGACCATGTCAGTTTAGAAACTTATAATAATAATATTGGTAAAGTATTTTTATCTATTTACGGGTCAACACTAGAAGAACAAGAAGTTACCTAACATGTTCAATTATGCTATTGAGTAATAGAATAAATTATAATAATTATTTATTTTAAACACGTTTTCTTTCAAACATTATTTACTGACTTGCACCCAGTATTCTTAATGCTGCAGATCGAGTTGATGGCGACCTTGAACCAAAAAAAACTCACGGGCAATGTGTTTTTAGATTTTTCCATAAGAAATTACTCAGTAGCAGCCACGGAGTCTGGATTAGAGCCCGGTTGATGGTAATAGGCTCGTCCCCTATTACACGGACGAGACATACTGCTGCACTCAGAGACTTTTACTAATTAGGTACTTAAGCCATCACTAAGTAAAGATTTTTTTTACTTTTTTTTTTACTTTTGTTTTAAAAAACGTAGGAACTTCTCCTGTATCGTGGGTGCGTTCACAAACATTTAAACTCACATACACAAATACCCAGACTCGAAACAACTATCATTATTATTATTTTGTCAGTTTAGTGAAGGTTATGTACGTCAAATCTTTACTAAATGACGGCTTAAGTAATCATTAAATATCTTTGAGTACAGAAGTTAAAACATAACTGCTTAAACATGATGTTATGTTACGTACGTTGTAACTAATTTTCGTACACTATCTGTACCCGTACCGTGTTCTCAGGAACTCGAGAATAGAGATACACAGCATAGGCTTGTCGAAAATTAATTTCAATTAGCGCTACTCCACTCGTCTTTTGTGCTCCAGGGTGCTCCATTGTTATCAGTCTGACACACGCCGCCAGTCAAACAAGGCACTCCCGACGTTGCTAACCACAATCCCGCATGGCTAACACCACAAATTCTATACTACAGACCTCTCCAATACTCTCCATAGCTTTAGCTCAGCGCTGCCATCTGGGTTACTCGCTTTTCTCATTTTATTGCGATAACATGCTTTTCTACTTAGCTGCTGACAGCGCTGTAAAGCGCCACGGGAAGCTACCATGCCCCCTTCACAAAACGGTAATTTTGCATGGTTGACTGAACATGAGGGTTGAATTATGTAGCGTGTATTAAACTTAGGTTAACTAATATTTTGATATGCTTGATATTTATTTACCTATGTTACTGAAAAAAATATGTAAAGTATATATAAGAATGTTTTTTTATAAAAAATATGTAAAGTATATATATGAATGTTTTTTATATAAACACATATAGATATATGATTGTGGACGAGCGAAAAGGAGTGTGTAAGGATTGAAGCAGGTGGCGTTTTGTGGTTTCTGCCTACCCCCATGGAAAAAAGGTAAGACTTTGTGTGTTTATAGCCCGTATAGTCATATTTTTTAGATAGTATCTTTTTTGTTTTAGGCGTAGGTAGATGTATAACATATTTACGTACGTAGAGTCGAGGAAATCGATTGGTAAGAATTTTACCACGAACTTGTCTAGTATACAAATTACAACAATGATGGTATCAATTTGATAAATAACTGATTTACCTGAGGGTACCTGCGGGATCATCAACCAATACTGAAGTATCGTTTTGGTTAACCGTCAAAAATATTCGTTGGTAATTATTCATTCAGTGACGAATGTGAATAGCTGGCATTGAAAAGAATCCAATGAAACGTAAAATAATACAATAGGTGATTAATAATATTGTGTAAGACAACTAAAAATAATAATATATTTTTTGTTATTTTCATTTTGTTTTTCTTTTACTTTTCAGTTTCAGCAGCTAGTTGCTTTTTTGTTTGACGCCAAAAAGTCAAACTCAAAAAATTGTCTAGGGACACCACAATTTGTTGCAGTCACAAATTGTAGTGTTTGTGCTTGGCATTGGTAGTCTGCCCCCTTAAACAATAATACGACGAGACTTTATGATTGCTACGGAAAAATAACGGTAATTAATGAAACATGCTATTTATGCAACGTGTTTTCCCATAACTTCGGGTAATATTCTATGAATAAAAACAATGCAAAGGACTTAGAATTTGTGCTCCGAAAATGCATAGTTTCATTTGATAAATATGCGTATATCTTTAACATTAAATTTATATTTAAAGTTGAGATAATGCGACGTTGTCATGTCATATTTCGCGCGACGGTGTTTTACATTAATAAGTAATCGTGACTTACTGCGGTACCTACTCAGAGATATTTAATGATCACTTAAGCCGTCACTTAGTAAAGACTTGACATACTTTTGTATGTCAAAACTGTCAAAATTTTTACTAAGTGATGGTGGCCTAAGTAATCATTAAAGCTCTCTGAATGCGGCAGTTAGGAATTATTTAGTGAAAAATTAAAAAGAAAAAATAAGCAAAAGTAATTAATATGCCAGATGATTTTTGGTTAAGGTCTTTTTGACATTCGTACCCTAGATTTATGACCTATGAAAAAGCACCTCATATAGACTATGAAAATGATTCAACTGTCGACGATAAAATATACTATATTTGTAACTTTTCTATTTGTAGATAACGCTAATAATACCTAGTATTAGTGTTATCTACAAAAAAAAACATATTATTAAAAAAAAAAAACAATCGAATGGCTTATTTTATAACTCAGTAATGAGTAGTCATTACTAGGTTGAAAAATAACCCCATTTGATTGCTTTCTTTAATAATATGAATTTTCTACTTAAGCTGTAGTAAGTATAGTACACTACTCACGCACCCATGACGTGTTTTCATTCACTTTTAGAATACTGAAAGCATTCACCTTATTTTTTCATTCAATGATAATTACGCACAAGGCCGATTAAATATTCAAATACATAATAATAAAAATAATAATAAAAATTTTATTTGAAACAACTTAAAAGTACAGGATACAAAGGACAAACGAAGATAGCTACAAAAGTAAAATACTGTGGCGCAGCTATCAACGCCCAATTCAAAATAGAAAATGATACACATCTAGACATTGTTCCAAGTTAACCTAAAAGAAGTAAAATTAAAAACGAAAATATAAAAATGAATGAGAAAAACAGGCAATATAATTTAATGTACACTATAATATGATTGAGTTTATATGTAGAGTGGAGGTAGGGATGAGGTGTGTCATGGTGTGTGTGTGTGTATGTGTGTGTGTATGTGTGTGTGTGTGTATGTGTGTGTGTGTGTCTACCGCATTTATGACATTAAAAGTTGCTCGGTCTCATCATAAGACAGGGATTTAAGCCAGGTGGTCACATTCCTCTTGAGCAAATTCCCAGTCATAGGGTATATTTTAATTTTCTTATTTATGGCATTATAGAGTTTCGAGCTAGTGTGTGTAAAGTGGCGACTGACCAACGCTAACCTACTGCATTCGGTCGGACAGACTCTGTTGGCACGCCGGCTTGTTAGGGACTGAGGGTCGTAGGGGAGAAGTAAATGTTTCCTAACAACTGTTTGCAGCACGAACAACTGTCTCACTGAGAGTACTTCACAAATTGAGTATAGCTCAGAAGTGGGAAATCTTATAGGTTTCTTTGCGAGTACCTTTAAAACGGCTCTCTGCGCCCTTTCTAACCGCAACATGGTTGTCTTGTGCGTCCCTCCCCAAGTGGTTATGCAGTAACCGAGAACTGATTGGGCAAGGGCAAAGTAGACCATCCTAAGGCACTCGAAATCTGCAGCCGCTCGGAGTTTTTTAAACACAAAAATCAACCTTCTGACTCGAATCACAACTGAGTTAATATGTTTTTTCCAAGTCAGTAGATTGTCCAATATAACGCCAAGGTATTTTATACTGTCGGACCGTTCAATTTGAGGACAGTCACAGGTGTTGGCCACTGGGTTAGCACACACATGGCTCCTGATAGCAAACAACGAAGGTGGTTGGCTAAGAACACTTGGGGTGAAGGGGATGAACTTTGTCTTAGATATGTTGAGCGTGAGCAGATTCGAGGTTAACCACATCATGACCATCCTCAGTGCCAATTCTGCCCTTTCGCGGGTCTCTGCCCAGTCACTGCCATGGGTTATGAGAGCTGTGTCATCCGCATATGTATAGATTTTTGTGTTTGGAAGAGATAACTGACACAGCTCATTGACATATATGAGGAAAAGGGTTGGTCCTAGGACACTGCCCTGGGGGACGCCATAAAACAGAGGTTCCTCATCACTCACAAATGATCCCACCTTCACAACCTGTTTACGGCCCGATAAGTAACTACGAAAGATTTCGAGAGCAATGCCACGTATGCCAACCTGTTCCAGCTTGTCAATCAATTTGGGGACAGAAACGGTGTCGAACGCCTTCGAGAGATCTAGGAAGACACCAAGAGACTTCTGCTTATTGTTAAGGTGTGTGACTATTGTACTCGTGAGATCCAAGGTAGCGTCTTCTGTCGATTTTCCGGCTCTGAACCCATACTGATTTTCAGCCAGAATGTTGTGTTTAGAAAGGAATTTCACAAGCCTTACGTTGATTACTTTCTCAAAAATTTTTGAGATGGTCGACAGGACGGATATAGGCCTGTAATTCGAGGCAAGATCCTTGTCTCCTCCCTTGTGTATTGGATGGACTATGGCAGTTTTAAAAACATCCGGAAAAATACCAGAAGAAAGAGACAGGTTAAAAATGTAAACAAGGAGAGGGATAATTGTATATTTTGTGGCCTTGATAACTGTAGATGGGATTCCATCATAACCGACAGCACATTCATCTCTAAGGGATAAAATAATGCTGTCAATTTCGGCGTCATCGACTTCGTACATGACCATCGATTCCAACGGGGCTTTTATGGAAGAGTTGGCCACCTGGGGCGAAACGTGAGGGTCTGTACAACCTTGAGATGAGGAATTAGAGAAATTGGATGCGAGGGTACTGCCCACAGTCGCAAAATAACGGTTTACCAAGTTGAGAGAGAGAAGAGGGTCGTCCGCGCATTTTAGTAATTCTGAAGAAAAATTTTTACCCTTATCCATATGGGATATTTCTTTTATAACTTTCCAGGTTGCCTTTGGGTTCCTTCCGGCCCTTTGAAATTCTGACCTTTCATATTCACATTTAAGCTTCTTTAGCAAATTATTGCAGAAAGTACGATAGCGAAGATAAGTAGTTTTATGAGTGTGAATTTCTGGGTGCTTCTTGAAAGTTTTGTGTAATTTATCTCTCTGTCGAATACATCTGAGGAGACCAGGAGTAATCCAAGGCTTGATGATACGCCTTCTACTAGGAATGAGCGAAGAACTAGTATGGAGATTTACTGAGTAGGATAGTACAGATACTAAAGTTTCGGCAGCAAGATTTGGGTTATTTGAACTTAGTAATTTGGTAAAGTCAGCTTTTTCGATATCAGATTTCACTTTTGCAATATCAATTTTCTTTTTTACTGAAGGTTTTTGTGTATTTGTTGTGATATCAGGATTGCAAAACAATACCAGAGGAGAGTGGTCAGTTATATCACATTCTAGTACCAATGTTGTGGCAGTGTGTGCTGACTTCAGCAATACATGGTCTAGACAGTTAGCAAGCCTGGTGGGGAATGAATGTGCGGGAAGCATAGCGTGTGATGCAGTAATGTTTAAATATTCATCACAGTTAGCATCCACGCTCGTAGGTGCGATGTTAATATTTAGATCACCGATAAGTGAAATAGTTTTAAATTGTCTTAAGTGGTGGAGCAACGTATCTAGACTGCTGAAGAAGGGGTTGAGGTTTTTAATGGAGGGTGATCTATATACCGCGACAATTGCAAGCTTGTCAGAGAACTTCAGTAACAAACAGTTTGCATCATTCATCAAGGGAGTTTCGGAAGAGTATTGTAAATCCTGTCTGACGTAGGCAACAACTCCATCATTTTGGTTTCTAAACGAGGTTGTACAAGTATTGTAGCCTGATAGTGGGGGAATATTCGGGCATTTGCTCAGCCAACATTCAGACAACAAGATTGATGACATCCAGTGTATAGCTTAATCTGCCCATTAACAATGTTAGATTGTCAAAGTTACACTTGATACTTCGAATATTGACATGTAAAATTTTAAGTGTACATTCTGGTTTATTCAAATACCTACCACTTGCCTCCGGAGAGCAGACAAAACATTCTGAGACAGAAAGCTTTTCGATCTCGTCATTAATTATGTTTAGATTATCCATTATGAATATATGAGAATAGAAAGGAAATTCTTTGTAGGATCAGCACTGGGCTTGTAGCTGTGCAGGGTGTGGATTTCAATATAATATGTACACACTTAGTTATGAATGCAATTGACTCAAAAACAGTTAATTTTCTATTACAGTCAAGAACGAGATTATTTGTCATGGAATTGTAAAAGTTGCGGTATGTGAAGTGTAGTGTTAATTTTAGAGTGTAGTTCAGGAGTTGTGTGTCGTGTAATGAAATAGTATACAGTTGATTGTTGATTAAAATTAAAGAATTAACTAATATTAGTATAAAGAGATAAAGGTAACAAACATAACAATAAAACTTAAGGAACAGAAACCAGTCATGAATAGAAAACTGTAACATAGGTAATTGAGACAGATAAGACGACATGGGGTATAGTCATGCGGACTTTAAAATGAAAGAGAGGTCGGCATCAGTTTTCACTTCAAAGTGTTTATATCCTTCTCTCTCACGGACAAAGATCTTGCCGTGTTTGACCCAGCAGAATTTATAGTCGTTGCATTTTGCCGCTTCACGAGTAAGGAAGTATAGTCTCTTTTTTCTAGGTATAAGATTTTCGGAGATAAAGATTGGTTTGGTAGGGCCACTGATTTTAAGGTGCTCCGTTGTTAACTTGAAAGAGTTCCTGTTGTGCTTACGGAAGTTTTCCAGAAATTCATCCTTGCGTAGAATTGATGTAAAATCGACTATAATGGTTTTCTTAGCTGGATCTTTTGTTTGTACACGGAAAACATCTTTAATTTCGTGAGGTTTAATATCCAAGTGGATCAGATTGCCCGTATCAGTCACGGTTTTCAATAGAGAGGTCTTTGTCTCAGATTTAGCCACAGGGATATTACGTATCTCTAGACAAGAGGACCTGGAACTCTGCTCAAAATTTTCGAGTTTTACCTCCAACTTATGGATGTAGGACAAATTTTCCTTACGCTCGGTTTCCAATACCTCAACTCGCGAATTTATTTCATTGAATTTAGCAGCCATGACGTCGACGGTATCCCGGATGTCATTCACCATAGCGTACAGCTTATTGAACTTTTCATCTTGTGTTTGTTTAAATTCGCGGAACATTTCTTTTATTTCTAACATGGTCGCAGACAGACTATATTCCTCGTCACCTTCTAAGCGTAGACGCTTTGCATTACGGAAGGTTATGGCTGGCGACATATTATTATTTGACGAATCCAGGTTCACATTCAGGCTCGGTTCTGATGAGCTATGAGGCGTAAATAAAGCAGGCTGCGGTGTGCTGAAGAGCGGCGTAGTCGGCAGCTGAGCCTTTGGAGTAGGCGGTGGTGGCGAGCGTTGAAGAGGCATATCGACGAAGTATGTGTTTTTAAGAACGCAAGTACCAGGGGCCCACACGTTGCGAAGAGATAGGAACACGTAGATCTTCTATTAAGTAGAGATGGCTCAGGTAAGAGTGGGCGCTATCGACAGATCCGTAGAAAATACCTTTCCGTCTAGTATATCTTGACCTCTGACTATCTTGCTCACGCAAATATGTCTGTCTCGGTCTGCGTATGGCAGTACTAGGCGCACAGCGACCTTATAAGTTCAGAGTTCATTAAGAAGTTGTGGTGGCTTACGCACGGGGGCGGAGTCATTAGTAGTAAACAATGATTATGTTTGTGACTCACGCGCAGCGTTGTGGTAGGCGTTGCCGACTGTCCAGTGTCCGTCGTGCGGCGCGGCGATCTCTTGTATGTTTCTGCACTCCTATTTTTGTACACTGATTTAAATTTTGATTTTTGAATTAAATGAATAAAAAATTGAATAAATTAATACAAGGTCTCGTTAGAAACACGTCTGAACAGCTCAGAGGTCCGAGGGGAAGGCATAATATACATAATAGAATGAACAGAATCCCCAGCGGTATATAAGGCATATTAGTAATGCGTTACGTATACCGTACCTACTTATGTATGGTAAAATGTGGTATGCCTAGTGGTACCTAATATTTAATAGATATATTAATATTCCCTCTAATTAATGTATCTTGATGGTGGTAAATACTAAATATCGTTTAATTTAGGTAAGCTTAATTAGATTTGTGAATTGCATTTGGTTAGAAGGGGTTCACAAGGTAGATATGGTTTTGACAATTTATGTTTATTTTGCATTTTTGATAGTATAATTAAAAATTATACGAAGATAAAACGAATCAAAGATCATGAGGGGGGGCTTTCTTCACCTTTTGTAACTAGTTGGCCCTCCTTTTTGAGATATTTATTGCAAGTTGTAGACTAATTACTTTTTGAGAACAACAACAAAGTTAAAAAGCACTCGCTGTTACTCCTAGTTAAACTCGCATCTTCCTATCGTAGTTTGTATCGTGTTGTAGTTCGGTACGATATCGAACGGTTGATATCGTATCGTTTTGTATCGCAATTTTTTTGAATAATCACACGAACACTGTAATCGTATGTGATTATGCAGACATGAGTGAATGAGTGTCACATCAAAATGCGTTTCATTTCGTACTTATAAATACCTATAGGTAATCGTCATGTTGCGTTGTGGTACTTAGACATTGGTGATTTTATTACAAATTAAAGACTACATACTGCCTAGCCCTTCGGGGTATACATGTATGATGCAAAATGAGTTGGGCCGTCTCATGATCATCATTTCAGCCAAAAGACGTCCACTGCTGGACATAGGCCTCCACCTCCTCCGGGGTATGAAGCCGCTAAACAGCCTCACAGGGAAAATATAAAATTCAAATATGTTTTAATTAAGAACACATATAAAATGTTAACTAGTTCATAAAAGTAATATTTGTTTAAAATAATCATGTTTATTAGTAGTATTCTTTTTATAAACACAATTTAAACATTCAAAAAATATTTACGCTGTAAAGACGCAAATCAAAATGACGAGATATTTTTTTTTTTAATTTCTTATGTTTTAATCGAATTACCGCACGCGTGCTGTAATCTTATTAACGCTCGCGTGCGAAATATGTCGAACCTAATCGTAGTGCGATAAGAGCTAGTTTTCGAGTAAGTGTATTGAAAAGTAATAATTACACGCGAACGAAGCTAGCGAGCAACAGCTAGTTTATAAATTATAATAAGTGTAAAACTAAGCGGGTAGCTGGGCTATTTTTGTCATAAGAACTCTAATTTAGTGTGAAATCCGGCCGGCGGACTCGGCTAACTAATATGATTAGCCCACATTATAAACCGGTGGACTGTGAAGGTATGGGTATCGTTTACCTAAGAATTATGTTCCGTAAATAAACTAGCAGGATGTCGTAAACAAAAACGACTAGTATGATAATTATTTTTCAACACACTGGCTCGTAAAGTGAGCCATATTACATCGTTCTTTGGGCCATAAACCGAACTATAACTCACACGTGCATAACAATATTATACACTAGTGCATAATAGAATTATCACTACAAAGTTAAGTTAGTAGGTACCTTACTGCAAATTATATGCGAGTAAACAGAGCAATTTCAATTTAACCGGGTAATACCGTTTTTTTTTTAATTTTATTGGTTGAGTTGCTAATAAATGTTCTTAAAAAAGTTTCGATACAAAAAAGATCGCGTTTAATAGTAAAAATAAATTAATGTACCTATAGTCTAGTCAACAAGTGCTTTTTTGATCAACTTTTTTCAGCAGTCTCCGAAAATTATGATTGAGGTGTCATTCGATTCGGAATGGCATCCCGATGATTTTTGAAAAAATTGAAGTTCCGCTTGCAAAAATTGCAAAAGTTATTAACAATTAACTAAAAAATTTAAAATGGTTTTTAGTTTTTTGCAAATATCTCAAAACCTAATTAAAAATTTTCAAATTTGAAATAAGATTCATAAAGGGGAGGAAATTTCCTAAAGAATGTTCTAACTTTCGGAATTGTAGGACCAATATTAATAACTTTCCGATCGGGTTGAAAATACGCCCGAAAACTGGTACTCCGTCTTGCGCAAGCTACGCTCCATTCGGACCTTTAATGAATAAATGTTATTTAAACTTAATAAATATGAAAATTAAAAATTGAAAAAATTCAGGCGCCTGAAGGATAGATCAATACACAATAATCTGTGATCTAAAAAATTTTATCGCGAATTTTCAATAAGTTATCCATTAATTAATTAACAAATTTTTTGTAGCACGAACACTGACATTGCAAGTGCGCTAATTATAACACTATTCATCTGAGGTTTTTTTCCTTTCGTGGAGCTATTTTTCAAAGGTCTTAGAATAGGCTCTCGCTGGAAAAATTAAAAAAATGTTAATTTTCGTTTTTTTATTAACAATTTACTGATATGAAAAATTTCAAACCTTCATTAGACATTAAAAAAATCTTTTTTTTTATTATATTATTATTGAACCGTTTTTGTATGATCAGAAGCTACTTAAAAATGATTTTTTTTATTTTTTATATCCTGTTTTTAAAAATATTTTTATAAACAAATGCGTTGTTTATGAGATAATTTAATGTTTTTTTTTTAATATCGTAATCTTTGATAATAATCATGTTTTTTTTTTAAAAACCGTTTCTTAAAAAAAATGTTTTATTGCTTAAAAACGCATTTGTTGATTAAAAATTATTTTCTCCCACTTCTAATTAATATTAAGGTATCATTTTTTTAAAATCACCATTATTTGTTTTTTCTTTTCGTTATATAAAAAAAAAAAATTGTTTTAGTAAAACTTTCATTGTTTATGTAATAAACAATTTGTTAAAAACAAATAAATTTTTACTTTATATTTTTTTCTTGTTTTACTTATTGTCACAAAAACAGATATGATTTTTTTTTTCAAATTAAAAAAAAAAAGTTGAAAAAAAAATTAAATGAAAAAAAAAACAAATTCATATCTGTTTTTGTGACAGTAAGTAAATATTGTCACAAAAACAGATATGATTTTGTTTTTTTCAAATTAAAAAAAATCTGTAAAAAAAATTAAATGAAAAAAAAAGAATCATTCTGTTTTTGTGACAATAAGTAAAACAAGAAAAAAAATATAAAGTAAAAATTTATTTGTTTTTTACAAATTGTTTATTACATAAACAATGAAAGTTTTAATAAAACAATATTTTTTTTTTATATATCGAAAAGAAAAAACAAATAATGGTGATTTAAAAAAAATGATACCTTAATATTAATTAGAAGTGGGAGAAAATAATTGTTAATCAACAAATGCGTTTTTAAGCAATAAAACATTTTTTTTTAAGCAACGGTTTTTTAAAAAAAAATCATGATTATTATCAAAGATTACGATATTAAAAAAAAAACATTAAATTATCTCATAAACAACGCATTTGTTTATAAAAATATTTTAAAAAACAGGATATAAAAAATAAAAAAAAACATTTTTAAGTAGCTTCTGATCATACAAAAACGGTTCAATAATAATATAATAAAAAAAAAAGATTTTTTAATGTCTAATGAAGGTTTGAAATTTTTCATTTCAGTAAATTGTTAATAAAAAAACGAAAATTAACATTTTTTTAATTTTTCCAACGAGAGCCTATTCTAAGACCTTTAAAAAATAGCTCCACGAAAGGAAAAAAATCTCAGATGAATAGTGTTATAATTATCGCACTTGCAATGTCAGTGTTCGTGCTACAAAAAATTGTTAATTAATTAATGGATAACTTATTGAAAATTCGCGATAAAAATTTTTAGATCACAGATTATTGTGTATTGATCTATCCTGCAGGCGCCTGAATTTTTTCAATTTTTAATTTTCATATTTAATAAGTTTAAATAACATTTATTCATTAAAGGTCCGAATGGAGCGTAGCTTGCGCAAGACGGAGTACCAGTTTTCGGGCGTATTTTCAACCCGATCGGAAAGTTATTAATATTAGTCCTACAATTCTGAAAGTTAGAACATTCTTTAGGAAATTTCCTCCCCTTTTTGAATCTTATTTCAAATTTGAAAAATTTTAATTAGGTTTTGAGATATTTGCAAAAAACTAAAACCATTTTAAATTTTTTAGTTAATTGTTAATAACTTTTGCAATTTTTGCAAGCGAAACTTCAATTTTTTCAAAAATCATCGGGATGCCATTCCAAATCGAATGACACCTCAATCATAATTTTCGGAGACTGCTGAAAAAAGTTCATCAAAAAGGCACTTGTTGCCTAGACTACTAGTGCTTGCTCATTTCATGCAACTTTGAATTTAAATAGATACCTTTAACTTGATAAATGAAACTTTCACTCAAATAATATAACTTTTGTAATATTATAAATGTAACTTTTTTTTTAAATAAATAAACCTCATTCTTTTAGTCTATGGTTTATCGCCATTGTTACAGTATGACCCTGCGGTATGACCATTTTAAGTTTGAATTTCATGGTGGCGCCACTGGTCAAGAAAAATGCATCGCTACGTCAAACTTAGTACATTTATTTTAGTTCCGTGTTTTCCCGCCTGTACTCGCTATAACTGTTGAAGATGACTTTTAGTATTATTTTTTTTACAAGTGTGTTGAAAAACGTCGTATGATACACGTGTGTATTGATGATTACACACTTGTACCATAATGTACTATTATGTATTATTAAAAAGATTAACCTCTAACTTACTTATACTTAAACAAATTAAAAAACTAAAAAGTACTATTAATACTGAAAACGGGATATTTACAGTTTTTACCGATTTGTCTGCTCTTTTTTTATATTTTTTTTAATATTATTAATTAGGCAGCTAACAAATAGGATACAATTATAAATGTTAAAAATTATAATCAGATTCAATTTAATTACTTGCTGAAGTTATTTAATTTATTCAAATCTTTAGACAATCTGAAGGATCGTAATGAAATCGAGATAAGTCTTTTTCGGAGTTGTGTTTTTAGGGCAATAAGAAGACACATTTTGTGGGTCTGGTCAACTTACTTAATGCTTAGCTTGCCTATTTTAATTTCAAGGGTTTTTTGCTTGCCACTTTAGTTGATTAAATTGAGATAAAAGTTACTTTATAATATAAATGTAAAATTTCACCCAGAATCCCTAAGAAAAATCACATTTCTGTGAATGGGTCTATCACACAGGGGTACCACGATGAAAGCGCAGCCCTAAAAATACTCAATCGATACAAAAGGTATGTGCAAAATTAGGTCGACTACCCTGTTTGTAGGTTTCGCTCAGGTACCCCCGACTGGAGGTGTTGGCATTTGAGATAAGTGTTTTTCTTTTACACCTTGACGGAAACAGTTAACGAAAATGGCAAAGGTGAACAATATACCCAGAGTTCGCCAATTATGTTTAAGTCCCATGTGATAGGGGGCGACAACGATCCTAGAAAGCCATCAAATGTAGTCACTCTGGCTTAAAACGGCTAGATGGCATCATCATTGGGGGCGAGCCTTTTCCCATCTACCAGGCACAAAACAAAATAAAATATTAAAGAAAAAATCTTTTCATGTTTTCACATTGTAATTCTTTGTTGACTTTAATTTCCTTCGTCCTTCGCATAAGGGAATATACGCAGCTGTTATAACTTTCACCTACAATTTATTTTTCATAAATTATACGACCCGGAAATTAAGTTCATAAAATTTGTATTACAAAGTAATTATACAGGTCAAATAACAATAGGAAATGTTCGTAAAAGAGACGCATACAACATAGATTTTAATTGAAATTCCTCATAGGAAAGTCGGTCATGTTTTGTTCCTATTGTAAATCAAGAATAATTAATATAGGCACAATGAGACTGGCTATAAAACTGTGTATGCATGTAGGTACAATCACAGGTCATCATCTGCCTAGCCTTTTTCCAACTATGTTGGAGTTGGTTTCCAGTCTAACCAGATGTAGCTGGATACCAGTATTTTAAATGCAGCGACTGTTTATCTGACCTTTTTATTTTTTTTTTTTTTTTTTTTTTTTATCCAATACAAAGTTTTACATAAATTACTTAAATATATAACCAGCCTACTAAAATCCCGTACAGAGCCCACTGGTACTATCCAGACTTTCGTACCTAAGACTGGTTGTCAGACTTTCAGACCACTGACTACCTGTAACGACTGTCAAAGATATACAAATGACAGCCAAAACCAAGAGAATGCCAGCACCAATGGCTTAGCATGCATTCCGAGGCACGGAGGAAACTCGGTATGTAATAGATGATCAATCATCTACGGATCAATCTAGGATCATACACAGATCATCATATCATCACAGATCTAATCTATCAATGAAACTTTAGAAACATATCTTTGAAATTATACATTTTTGACCACATATTCTGGACTTTTGTATTTTTTTAACATGTAGAATATAGCCCTCGATTTATGGAATATAAATAGAACACGTTGTAGATAACAAAGTCGAAAAATAACTGTGGGTTTTTAAACGAATTTAATAATACGCAGAACTTTTGACGGCATCATGTTAGCGAGAGTTGAGTTTTACACCACATACCATGCTCTACCAACTCATTTAGAACTGCCACCTGCAGCGGTGAGACAAATGTGCCCAACTACACACAATGAGTGTGTGTTGTGTCCAACTACACAGTAACACACAAAGTGTGTGTGTTGTGTTGGGCCCACTTCGCATTTAGGCGGTTTACACTGAAACGCGTGATGAATGTATTTGTTCAGCGGTTTGTGTTGCAAAGCTTTGTTGTACATAACGTTGTAACAACCCTACTTTATTTAAGTACTTTCAATTTTGTTGGGGTTACACTGATTACGTAATCATTAATACTTGATGTTATTCGGTACATTGTTGCGAAAAGGTTGATGTTTTTGTCAAATAACGACGGCTTGTTATAATTTCTTTAACTAGGAATAAATCAAATACCCGTAAAAGACGTATTAAGAGTTCTTTAGCATATGCATGATAATATAAATCCAATTACATTATTACCTCTAACTAGATTAAAAACGGAAACGTGACCTCTTCACTAATAATACGCGTAGTACAAACGAACTATCACAAAATAATAAATAGTAAAACATGTGAACAATATCACACATAGCGGATACATTTATATTCTCAAAACAATGCACATGATTGCTATCGAACAATGAGTTTTAGAATTTTGAATGCGGACCAAAAATAGGTCATTTAGCTTTTCAGCACTGACAGTCACTTTGACACATGTGTATTGTCTATGCAAATCGTATGGATTTGAATCCTATAGTCGTATTTATAACATACTGACGAATAAGCTTTTATTTATGGCCAGTTATTTAGCCTCTGCTTAGCACAGGTGTTAGTGACGTGGTGATATGTTTGCTATATTTAAGTTAAATTAATCCACACTAATATTATAAAAAAGAGGTAATTAACTAATATTATAATTATAAGGGATAATTTAGGGCATTAAGTACTGTTCCTATTCCGAAAATTCGTTTACTATTGGGAAGCTCCATTATTATTAAGGATACGACGCTGTGAGATAATATCGAGCCATAACGTAAGCAAGCCAGCGGGCAAAAGCTAGTTTAGTAAACAAAGAATCCTTCTGGCATTAATTCTACAAATAATAGCGAAAACCGCATCGAAATCCATTGAAGGTCTTAGCGGTCAAACAGACAGACACGAAAAGCAACTTTGTTTTCCGCTATACATAAATATAGAGGATTATGAACGCCAGCCTTTCTAATCATTCTGCTGGTTGATATAATAACTATGTAACCATACATCATAATGGTATTATTTCCAGTAGTGTCGTGGTTGGCGTAGAAAATGATTTATTATGCATTAGTCACATTGGATGGTTTAAGAGATTGCATTATTGATTAGAAATTTAATGGTCTGTGTTTATGTCGACAATTATCGTGAAAGCTTACAGCGACAATGTATTCTGGTAATAGACTTTATGGAATTAAAAGTGTCAACGGTTTTCGGCTGAAAGCATCTACGGCTTTCACTACGAATAGCTTAGGTATTTTATTACCTGTCTCGCAGATGAGCGGTTTTAGTCATCTGGAGTTCGACATAAAAAAAACTCTGTTCTGTTAAAGCTTTCGCATTTATAATATTTGTGTGATGAATTCACTAAGATTACAAACGGTAAGTAAATAAGTATATTTATTTTCAAAATATGTGGTTTAAACAGGATGTTATAAAAATATTATAGAGAAGGACACATTCTGCTATAATAATACAAAAATACAGGAAGTTCCGGTGTGAAGTCACTCCGTCTGACGCAGGTCCTCACCGGACACGGATGTTTCGGGAGGTACCTGCACCGAATCAGGCGGGAGGAAACGCCCGGATGCTTCCACTGC
Organism: Diarsia mendica; assembly: GCA_949316265.1. Lineage (NCBI taxonomy): Eukaryota > Metazoa > Arthropoda > Insecta > Lepidoptera > Noctuidae > Diarsia > Diarsia mendica. The sequence goes on from OX438892.1 coordinate 11,411,824, forward strand.
GAGGATCGACCGGAGGACACGGTGGAGCACACTGTGGAGGCGTGCCCTGCTTGGGCGGAGCCCCGCCGTGTTCTCGTAGCGGCGATCGGCGGCGGCGACCTCTCGCGCCCGGCCCTGGTGCAAGCCATGGTCCGGGGCGAAGAGGAATGGGACGCCGTCGCCTCCTTCTGCGAAGCAGTGATGCTAGCGAAGGAGGTGGCGGAACGAGAGAGGGAGAGAACCTCTCAACGTCCCAGCCGCCGCGGAAGGCGCTCCGGGCGTCGGGGGTCACGCGATGACCTCCGGCCACCGTAGATGCGGGCCTGTGGACGGTGAGTAACGGGCTAGCTCGCCGTCCGGCCGTCGTCATGACGGCAACAGACCGTGTCGGCGGCGCGTTCGTGTTCCACGCGCGCCTCAAAGAGATGTCAGCAAGGAGGGGCCCGCAAGGGCCGACGCCCGTCGGGGCTGTGGATATCGAAAGGTTACCGCGGCTCCAACACAAGGGCGAAGAAGAAGGAACATGGGTTTGGTTTTTAGTCAGTAGAAGTCTGACACTCCCCTTCGCTCTGCCCAAGAGCGGGGGGGGGGTTATTCGATGATTTTCCACCCACCAAAAAAAAAAAAAAGTCACTCCAAAGATTTGTTATAAAGTTAAATGGATGTGAACTGAAACTATATCTAGCGCCGCCCTGTTGTCAAGACGGTTTAAAAAGCAGCTCTGTTCGTGACCAACGATGTGATGTTGGTTCTCGGCGAGGTCTTAACGATTTTCGTCCAGAAATAGAAACCAGCAGCTAGAAATTCTGTACAGCTAAATAGGCGTAGTCGAAACTTTTGTTAGTTTGTGTGTCAGTCCTTGAAAATTCCTGAAGTTCAGGAATTCATCTTAGATCCTGTTTTCAGGACACTAGGCCTTTGTATCCCTTCTAAACCTATTTTCGTCATCCTGTCGAGTATTTTCGAGGAACATTCCTTTGGAGCCGCAGAGAGTTTAGGGTTCTGGCAATTATTTTATGGCAAACCTTATCGTAACTGAAAGACAATATTGTGCTGAAGTTTTTGTAATGGCTTTAGTTTGACCCGTTTTGAAATAGACAACTTTGACCCATATTTTTGTTACTTAGCTGTGTGTCAATTTTCCTGTTTAGCTTTCTTGGATAAACGATTATTGTCCAACTTTCATCTTCTTCGACAACTTTTTTCACAACCTCTTAACTTTGTTAATTCTTCTTTTGATTTATAAGAATCTTTCTGTGTTTATGCTCGGATTTTCAAACTTCATAATTCCACACAATTAAGATTCGTCACATTATCTCAATGAGTTGGTGTTTTTGGGCTCTCATTCGTACAAATTAAGTAAAAGTGGGGCTAATTAATGGGTAAGGCGAGCAGCTGGTTGCTTAGCCTAATTAGAAGGGTAATAGAAGCGGTGTTGTGTACTGAGTACACAGTTTGTGCATGCAAGCATACATAACATGATTAATTAAATGCTAATTGCTTAGGTACACTGGTTTTTTATACGTGGTTGTAGCCTAAGAAGACATCCATTAGTCCTTTCTAACACTTTGATAGTATTGGTGATCCTTTCAGAGCATGAGTGTTTGTAAAAAAGGCATTCCGTCAAAAACAGGGTTATGTTAATTTCGTAAAAAAGGAACTTTGCTATACATACTAGACACAGACTCACTCTTTCAATGAACGAAATTAGAAATGTTAGTGTTATTTTACGGAATCTATGCCAGTGTACGTTGCTAAAGTGGTTTAGAGGAGAATTTCCTCGAAGCCGAATTCAATCCCGACTCAGCCCGCAAAATATTTATGTCCATTAGCGTCAGGACGCTTGCGGTGTATTACATACTTATGTGGTCCTAGTACCTATTTACCTTCTGTTGCTGGAATCTGCATTTTTTTTTTATTTCAAAGGGGCTTGTGTGGTGTTAGAAATCTTAATTCTGAATGAAAGCAAACTGTTTTTGTCATTTTCAAAAGTAGTAGAAAGGAGGAGGAGGAGGGTAAGAGTAAAATTAGTAGTGTAGTGGAAATGCAAACCTCCGTGGCCCTTAGGAGAAAGGAGACTTGACATCATTTTAGTTCAGTATGTGTACTTAAAGAGATATAAGTATTTATTGAAAAATATTTAAAAATAATGATGTGGTCAACCAGACCCGCGGGTCCAAAAGCGAGCTGGAGATAACTTCACGAATATTTCTTTTGCTGTGCCCGACAGGGTCCATGATTGTCACTTTTTTTTAAAATGTTTACCACATAAGTCTGTGGAATGCAATAAAGAATTGAATAGTGAGTAACTAAAGACTCTCACACAGTACAACCAAAAATGAACACTAAGGCCATATTATAAATAAGTTTAAAAAATGCGAAAATCATATAAAAATAATGTAAAACTAAATTATAAATTAAACTAATTCCTCTCAAATATGTCAGCATGCAGTGACATTAAAAAAAGTTGCTGCACCGCACCACTGGTATTCTGATATTCTAGCTAGATGTAGTAGTCAGGTAGATCACATGTATTTTATGTAGATATTACCGGCAGAGAATTGTTGAATTTACGAAAGTAGGTACATAAACAAAATGTTTGTACTTACTCCGTAATTGACAAGCCATTAGTGTCTGTTTGTTTTCAGAAATCCCATGGCGGTATCGCGGTATACGAGTATCCTTCGATGTATAGGGACACTCCTATTTTGGAAGTGAACCTAATTGTTACTTATAACCACAATTGTGTTCCCCGAAGGGTTGGGAAGAAGTTTAAATACACGTATCAAGTTTTAGAATTAATTAACTCCTTTTGTATTGATGTTAATTTTATGCTGGTACGAATTAATTGGAACTTTTATCTTAAACTCGTAGTCTAATATTTGCGAAAATATCATATTTGAATTTTGCTAAGTGCATATTAATTTTCGTGACTGTATCTACAATTTACCCATTATTACCGCTAGCATTATTAGCTATATCAATTATCAACCAATGTAGGTATATCGAGATAGTGGTCGAATATGGGAAATATTGGGGAAGGGATAAAATAGGAAAAAATCTAAGTTTTATATAGAGTTTCTATCAGTTGACACTATCACCGTCGGTAATTGACAGCCAGACAACGGTTTTTGCGAATTTCTTTGTCCATATTTCTCTGTAATCCATGGTCTAATCAGAAAATTAACACAGTTCATTATAACATCAAACAAACGTCTCATTTCTATTCATAGCTTTTACTAATATGTAATGTATGATCTTCTTAATTATGTTGCAAATTTTTTTTGGATGTGTGTAGTTATGATTAGGTCAAATCTTTCATAATTAAAGAGATGTCTATCGCCGTATAAGTTTTAGGCAGATACCCAGATTGTCGCTGAATTATCATAGTATTTTATAATCATCAGAAGTATGACGTTTATGCGAACTTGGAATGATGAATATATGTGTTTTTGATCCTCGACGCATCTAGTCACTATGCTTTGTTTACCTTCTAGCTAATGCAAGTTCTTAAAAAGCTTAATATAACAAAAAGCTATAACGCTGCAGTAACCCTTAGTTTGAAGATCGCGATTATGCATAATAAATGACTCGCCGTTCGCTTCGTTTGCTGCATTGATCCATTTGCTTCAGTTACATTTTAGAACCGTTTTTAACAACCTCATTTATAGTTAGTAACAGTATAAGAATATTCCAAAATACACCATTCTTAACGGTAGGAAGTTTATTGATTGATGGACTATCTACTAATACACAGAAGGATTTTTTCAAAACTCTTTCTTAGCACCTACTTTCGTTAGATAATGAATAGAAAGAACACAGCGCAAATTTCTTGATTCTAGATCTAGCAATCGCTAGTGACGATATTAGTCAAACGTCCACCACGTTTGACTAACATATTTTAGCAATAACAATTGGTTTTCTTGATAGATAATTATGGCCTCACATTGTAAATCCGCTTATTTCAACGTATAGTTACCAACATACATTACTCGGCTCTCGGTTGCTAACTTGCTAAGCTCAACACACCGTTTATGGGCGCTCGTTGTGTATCTGCACTGACGTTATCCCTAAATTCCTGACTTGGAATGGTAGCCCCTAATTGTGTTAGAACAATTAGTGGTTTGCACAGCCTGTCGCATAGGTACACGCATTTGCACATTATATGCATCAATTTGCTGGGTGTTTGGCCGTTGTATAATAATCTATGTGCACTTATGTAATAATCTAAGAACAAAGCTTTGTAGAAATGCCTGAGTTACAAGGTAAATTTTTGTCGCTTGTTCATCATAATCATTTCCATTGGCATCCCTCCCCTACTCACTCTTTAAGTACTCGTATGGGCTGTTGTGCCATGATGCCGTTTGTCCCTCATTAAATGGTTTCACAATAAGAATGCTTCTCCATGTTTAAAATGACATGGTCAATGACATTCTCATCATTATCGCTAGTACTGTAACCGGGATATTTACCATATTTACTGTTTTTTTCGAGATGTCGCTTCTGTCGAGAGTGAATAATAAAAAGTAACTTTATCACCGAAACTGATTAACAATGAGAGTGGTCAGGTCAGTATGTACATTATCTTTTCAGTCCGTATAGGTCTATCTATGGTTGTCTATGCTTTTAGTGATAAGACTACCAATGGTAGCTATTCTGTCATGTGTGATTATTTTGGTGTGATCTCCGTTATCATGTTCTTACCGACATTTTTGGAGTTTGAAACTAAACCAGATTTTTGTGAATTTTTGTTTAGTCTAGCGGGGCGTGTAACTACTTTATACCTATTAATACGAAGGATATATGCAATGTTTGGTACATATTCGTGTCTAGATAATCTTGATGAGCAATTAAAAATAATTACGAATGCACCTACTCCATGAATCTTGTTGCGGTATTTATTACAGTTTGTAAAATGAAGGTTAACAATGCATGTGACATGAAACGTATTCTCTACGTCACTATTATTAAATTAATTGTTCTACAACCATGTCCAACGTTACTATTATTACTTTAATTGTTCTACAACCATGTCCGTTCTAGATATTGTTATCTCTAAAAATAGGTATGTGGTGAATTATATTTCCGGAGTTATTCCAAAAGAGTTTGTTTTAATTTTAACTGTATTTTTGACTGCCGGAAACGAACATTGGAATGCGTATTTAATCCTACTGTTAACCGTTAGATGAGGATGTTAATTGCATGTCATAATACCTACACACACAGTTAATTAGAACCGGTTGAGTTAAACCGTGGTTAAACCCATACAATTTGATGTGATGTCGTGTCTGGCGGCTTTGAAACTTGGGTATTAATGGGAAGGGTGCGATTCCGCAGTGGCAAGAGCAAGGGTGGCCCAGTACTAATGGCCCCGACTTAGGTTTCAAAGTTTTTTTTTGTACAAGCCCGCCTTGCTATCTCCAAACCACTGTAGCTCCTAAAAGCCATAATCAACAGTGGCAAACACCAGAAAAGCGCCGAGACGATAAACCTCGACGAAGTCCCAGAGAAACAATTTAACTATCTTGGATCCTGCAAAGAAATTAATCAGTAAAGACTAGCGGAGGAGTATGAAAAACATAATTGGCACTTCGTTTCGTAGGTTGTAGGGTTCAAAATTAGACAGGGAGACTTGAAATCGACCAGGCAATAAGGTAGCTGGGTGATCGATGACTAATTCTGTTTATCCGACCTTTACTTTGCAGTAGGATAATTCAAATGGGAGTTGGTATCATAATCTCAATAAGTAAAACCGTAGTGACTTTAAAATCGTGAAAGTTCTTAGAAGTGTTTTCTGTTCGAAGATAAATTTTCATAAAATCGTCATTGAATATCATCGAAACGATCGAGAGGAAGCGTGGAGCATATAAATGGACTTCATTTACGGAAAGCGCCATCACTGGAACGGATTTAAGAGTTTAGTTTTAAATTCCATTGCGGTTTCCAGCACACGTGTTGGTCATAAAAAAGTCCAATAAGAATGTTCTACGTACACTCTTCTGGGTCGATCTCCTTTTAACATAACATCACGCCTGTAATCAAAGATGGGTTAGACATAGGTGCACCTAATAGTGCACCCACATTTCGCCAGTTATGTTAAAGCCCTAAGTAATAGTGGGCGAGCCTATATTACTGAGAAATTCGTAATGGAAAAACCCAATAACACTTTGTCGTCCCGGAAATCGAACCCATAACCTCATGCTCAGCAGTCACGTTTCCGAACATCGATCTGTCGAAAAGGGACCTCAATGGTCTAGCAATGAGGTCCCTCTTCGATAAATCGATCGATCTCCTTTTACAAAAGAAAAAAGGAAAACGAAAAAAGGAAACTTATCAGAGTTGTTCCGGTCTGATCCCCCAAACCGATCCACTGCCAATATTTTTCTTTTGTTTATTCCTTTCTGATCCCCTGTAATTTATCATTCCGGTCTGATCCCCTTTTTGACACAAGTACAAGTGAAGTACAGTCAACCGAAAAACAGTTGTTAATGAAAAAATAATCAGTTTTTATTTCTATAACTTACAATCGTACGATCATCCCACAAACTACCAGGAGAACAGAAGTAGGAAGGAGGTATTGGAATCTTTAAATCAAATCTATATTATTTCTTTCTAATACCATGCATTTTTTTTTGTTGGAGATAGGAAACCAGGATAGTAAAGTACCACAAACTACCAGGAGAACAGAAGTAGGAAGGAGGTATTGGAATCTTTAAATCAAATCTATATTATTTCTTTCTAAAACCGTGCACTTTTTTTTTGTTGGAGATAGGAAACCAGGATAGTAAAGTCCCACAAACTACCAGGAGGCCAGAATGGTGAATTATTAAGACACACATACTGTTTATGTGTCATATCACATCTCCAACAATGAAATGTATGGTATTAGAAAGGCTTATTATTGATTTGATTTGAAGATGCCAATTTCCAATACCTCCTTCCTACTTCTGTTCTCCTGGTAGTTTGTGGGACTTTACTATAAAGGCATAATATAGATTTGATTTGAAGATTCCAATTTCCAATACCTCTTTCCTACTTCTGTTCTCCTGGTAGTTTGTGGGACTTTACTATAAAGGCATAATATAGATTTGATTTGAAGATTCCAATACCTCCTTCCTACTTCTGTTTTCCTGGTAGTTTGTGGGACTTTACTACCTATTCTTTATTTTCTTGACTTGATGTTATTCGGTACATTGTTGCGAAAAGGTTGATGTTTTTGTCAAATAACGACGGCTTGTTATAATTTCTTTAACTAGGAATAAATCAAATACCCGTAAAAGACGTATTAAGAGTTCTTTAGCATATGCATGATAATATAAATCCAATTACATTATTACCTCTAACTAGATTAAAAACGGAAACGTGACCTCTTCACTAATAATACGCGTAGTACAAACGAACTATCACAAAATAATAAATAGTAAAACATGTGAACAATATCACACATAGCGGATACATTTATATTCTCAAAACAATGCACATGATTGCTATCGAACAATGAGTTTTAGAATTTTGAATGCGGACCAAAAATAGGTCATTTAGCTTTTCAGCACTGACAGTCACTTTGACACATGTGTATTGTCTATGCAAATCGTATGGATTTGAATCCTATAGTCGTATTTATAACATACTGACGAATAAGCTTTTATTTATGGCCAGTTATTTAGCCTCTGCTTAGCACAGGTGTTAGTGACGTGGTGATATGTTTGCTATATTTAAGTTAAATTAATCCACACTAATATTATAAAAAAGAGGTAATTAACTAATATTATAATTATAAGGGATAATTTAGGGCATTAAGTACTGTTCCTATTCCGAAAATTCGTTTACTATTGGGAAGCTCCATTATTATTAAGGATACGACGCTGTGAGATAATATCGAGCCATAACGTAAGCAAGCCAGCGGGCAAAAGCTAGTTTAGTAAACAAAGAATCCTTCTGGCATTAATTCTACAAATAATAGCGAAAACCGCATCGAAATCCATTGAAGGTCTTAGCGGTCAAACAGACAGACACGAAAAGCAACTTTGTTTTCCGCTATACATAAATATAGAGGATTATGAACGCCAGCCTTTCTAATCATTCTGCTGGTTGATATAATAACTATGTAACCATACATCATAATGGTATTATTTCCAGTAGTGTCGTGGTTGGCGTAGAAAATGATTTATTATGCATTAGTCACATTGGATGGTTTAAGAGATTGCATTATTGATTAGAAATTTAATGGTCTGTGTTTATGTCGACAATTATCGTGAAAGCTTACAGCGACAATGTATTCTGGTAATAGACTTTATGGAATTAAAAGTGTCAACGGTTTTCGGCTGAAAGCATCTACGGCTTTCACTACGAATAGCTTAGGTATTTTATTACCTGTCTCGCAGATGAGCGGTTTTAGTCATCTGGAGTTCGACATAAAAAAAACTCTGTTCTGTTAAAGCTTTCGCATTTATAATATTTGTGTGATGAATTCACTAAGATTACAAACGGTAAGTAAATAAGTATATTTATTTTCAAAATATGTGGTTTAAACAGGATGTTATAAAAATATTATAGAGAAGGACACATTCTGCTATAATAATACAAAAATACAGGAAGTTCCGGTGTGAAGTCACTCCGTCTGACGCAGGTCCTCACCGGACACGGATGTTTCGGGAGGTACCTGCACCGAATCAGGCGGGAGGAAACGCCCGGATGCTTCCACTGCGAGGATCGACCGGAGGACACGGTGGAGCACACTGTGGAGGCGTGCCCTGCTTGGGCGGAGCCCCGCCGTGTTCTCGTAGCGGCGATCGGCGGCGGCGACCTCTCGCGCCCGGCCCTGGTGCAAGCCATGGTCCGGGGCGAAGAGGAATGGGACGCCGTCGCCTCCTTCTGCGAAGCAGTGATGCTAGCGAAGGAGGTGGCGGAACGAGAGAGGGAGAGAACCTCTCAACGTCCCAGCCGCCGCGGAAGGCGCTCCGGGCGTCGGGGGTCACGCGATGACCTCCGGCCACCGTAGATGCGGGCCTGTGGACGGTGAGTAACGGGCTAGCTCGCCGTCCGGCCGTCGTCATGACGGCAACAGACCGTGTCGGCGGCGCGTTCGTGTTCCACGCGCGCCTCAAAGAGATGTCAGCAAGGAGGGGCCCGCAAGGGCCGACGCCCGTCGGGGCTGTGGATATCGAAAGGTTACCGCGGCTCCAACACAAGGGCGAAGAAGAAGGAACATGGGTTTGGTTTTTAGTCAGTAGAAGTCTGACACTCCCCTTCGCTCTGCCCAAGAGCGGGGGGGGGTTATTCGATGATTTTCCACCCACCAAAAAAAAAAAAAAAGTCACTCCAAAGATTTGTTATAAAGTTAAATGGATGTGAACTGAAACTATATCTAGCGCCGCCCTGTTGTCAAGACGGTTTAAAAAGCAGCTCTGTTCGTGACCAACGATGTGATGTTGGTTCTCGGCGAGGTCTTAACGATTTTCGTCCAGAAATAGAAACCAGCAGCTAGAAATTCTGTACAGCTAAATAGGCGTAGTCGAAACTTTTGTTAGTTTGTGTGTCAGTCCTTGAAAATTCCTGAAGTTCAGGAATTCATCTTAGATCCTGTTTTCAGGACACTAGGCCTTTGTATCCCTTCTAAACCTATTTTCGTCATCCTGTCGAGTATTTTCGAGGAACATTCCTTTGGAGCCGCAGAGAGTTTAGGGTTCTGGCAATTATTTTATGGCAAACCTTATCGTAACTGAAAGACAATATTGTGCTGAAGTTTTTGTAATGGCTTTAGTTTGACCCGTTTTGAAATAGACAACTTTGACCCATATTTTTGTTACTTAGCTGTGTGTCAATTTTCCTGTTTAGCTTTCTTGGATAAACGATTATTGTCCAACTTTCATCTTCTTCGACAACTTTTTTCACAACCTCTTAACTTTGTTAATTCTTCTTTTGATTTATAAGAATCTTTCTGTGTTTATGCTCGGATTTTCAAACTTCATAATTCCACACAATTAAGATTCGTCACATTATCTCAATGAGTTGGTGTTTTTGGGCTCTCATTCGTACAAATTAAGTAAAAGTGGGGCTAATTAATGGGTAAGGCGAGCAGCTGGTTGCTTAGCCTAATTAGAAGGGTAATAGAAGCGGTGTTGTGTACTGAGTACACAGTTTGTGCATGCAAGCATACATAACATGATTAATTAAATGCTAATTGCTTAGGTACACTGGTTTTTTATACGTGGTTGTAGCCTAAGAAGACATCCATTAGTCCTTTCTAACACTTTGATAGTATTGGTGATCCTTTCAGAGCATGAGTGTTTGTAAAAAAGGCATTCCGTCAAAAACAGGGTTATGTTAATTTCGTAAAAAAGGAACTTTGCTATACATACTAGACACAGACTCACTCTTTCAATGAACGAAATTAGAAATGTTAGTGTTATTTTACGGAATCTATGCCAGTGTACGTTGCTAAAGTGGTTTAGAGGAGAATTTCCTCGAAGCCGAATTCAATCCCGACTCAGCCCGCAAAATATTTATGTCCATTAGCGTCAGGACGCTTGCGGTGTATTACATACTTATGTGGTCCTAGTACCTATTTACCTTCTGTTGCTGGAATCTGCATTTTTTTTTTATTTCAAAGGGGCTTGTGTGGTGTTAGAAATCTTAATTCTGAATGAAAGCAAACTGTTTTTGTCATTTTCAAAAGTAGTAGAAAGGAGGAGGAGGAGGGTAAGAGTAAAATTAGTAGTGTAGTGGAAATGCAAACCTCCGTGGCCCTTAGGAGAAAGGAGACTTGACATCATTTTAGTTCAGTATGTGTACTTAAAGAGATATAAGTATTTATTGAAAAATATTTAAAAATAATGATGTGGTCAACCAGACCCGCGGGTCCAAAAGCGAGCTGGAGATAACTTCACGAATATTTCTTTTGCTGTGCCCGACAGGGTCCATGATTGTCACTTTTTTTTAAAATGTTTACCACATAAGTCTGTGGAATGCAATAAAGAATTGAATAGTGAGTAACTAAAGACTCTCACACAGTACAACCAAAAATGAACACTAAGGCCATATCTATACTTATAATAAATCTGTAGAGAGGTCAATTCTGTACATGATATATATTTTCAAAATAACTATCAGGGGGTAATTGGTGATCGATACTGATGCCAAAAATGCAATCAGTAAAATTTTTGTCTGTCTGTCTTTCTGTCTGTCTGTCTGTCTGTCTTCCTGTCTGTATGTTCCTTATAGAAACAAAAACTACTTGACGGATTTTAACGAAACTTGATACAATTATTCTTTATACTCCTGGGGAGGTTATAGTATACTTTTCATCACGCTACAATCAATAGGAGCAGAGCAGTGAAGGGAAATGTTGGGAAAACGGGAGAAGTTGCTCCATTTTTTAAGCTTCCGTCACGTGTGCATCCTAAATGGTTAAAGCTACATAGAAATCATTTATGACGGAAATGTTCTACATAAAATTATCTAAAAAATATCCCACAACAGCATATGTCTATCTTTTATGGTTGACTCACAATAACACGTGTAACTCCCGATAGCTTAGCAGTTCGGAGCTTTCTGATTATACAGGGTGGAATTTTGTAAAGCCACCTGGAGGGAAAGTACTCTTACTACTGGAAGGAAACATTCCTTTATTTTTGAATAGAAAGCAAACTGCATTCAAAGATTTTCGAAAATTCTCTTCTCCCACACCCGGGAATCGAACCGGCTAAAATCTGAATAAATTATACCCTGTACTTTTATTGCATCGATCGTTAGGGTCAATTATAAGGATGAAATCTCTCTAACAAATCACACCCGGGAATCGAACCGACTAAAATCTGAAAAAATTATACCCTGTACTTTTATTGCATTGATCGTTAGGGTCAATTATAAGGATGAAATCTCTCTAACAAACATGATAAATTAAATGAAAGGAAAACCTGCCTGCGAGATTGCCAGATCTCGTCCCATTAGATTTTTTTTTGTGGGGATATGTAAAAAATCAAATTTACATGAAATCTTATAAATGCGAATGACAACGAGTTGAGAGTTGAAGTTCAGAATACGATAATTATTATATAATATTCACCAGATGCACTTTATTAAAGGTTACTAGAAATGAATTCGTTAAAAGAATAAATTTGTGTATCCAAGAGAATGGAGCCCATTTCCAGCAACTAATTAGTTAGTTTACCATTTTTTGTAAATCCTAATCCTAACTTCCTAACTAATATTATAAATGCGAAAGTAACTCTGTCTGTCTGTCTTTCTGTCTGTCTGTCTTTGCTTCACGCCTAAACTACTGAACCGATTTGTGTGAAATTTGGTACAGACATAGTTTGGAACTTGAGAAAGGACATAGGATAGTTTTTTTTTTTTTTCGCGAGATAAACCAAAAATCTGCCGGAAGTCACCATTCCACGCGAACGAAGTCGCGGGCAAAAGCTAGTTATAAATAAGTTTAAAAAATGCGAAAATCATATAAAAATAATGTAAAACTAAATTATAAATTAAACTAATTCCTCTCAAATATGTCAGCATGCAGTGACATTAAAAAAAGTTGCTGCACCGCACCACTGGTATTCTGATATTCTAGCTAGATGTAGTAGTCAGGTAGATCACATGTATTTTATGTAGATATTACCGGCAGAGAATTGTTGAATTTACGAAAGTAGGTACATAAACAAAATGTTTGTACTTACTCCGTAATTGACAAGCCATTAGTGTCTGTTTGTTTTCAGAAATCCCATGGCGGTATCGCGGTATACGAGTATCCTTCGATGTATAGGGACACTCCTATTTTGGAAGTGAACCTAATTGTTACTTATAACCACAATTGTGTTCCCCGAAGGGTTGGGAAGAAGTTTAAATACACGTATCAAGTTTTAGAATTAATTAACTCCTTTTGTATTGATGTTAATTTTATGCTGGTACGAATTAATTGGAACTTTTATCTTAAACTCGTAGTCTAATATTTGCGAAAATATCATATTTGAATTTTGCTAAGTGCATATTAATTTTCGTGACTGTATCTACAATTTACCCATTATTACCGCTAGCATTATTAGCTATATCAATTATCAACCAATGTAGGTATATCGAGATAGTGGTCGAATATGGGAAATATTGGGGAAGGGATAAAATAGGAAAAAATCTAAGTTTTATATAGAGTTTCTATCAGTTGACACTATCACCGTCGGTAATTGACAGCCAGACAACGGTTTTTGCGAATTTCTTTGTCCATATTTCTCTGTAATCCATGGTCTAATCAGAAAATTAACACAGTTCATTATAACATCAAACAAACGTCTCATTTCTATTCATAGCTTTTACTAATATGTAATGTATGATCTTCTTAATTATGTTGCAATTTTTTTTTGGATGTGTGTAGTTATGATTAGGTCAAATCTTTCATAATTAAAGAGATGTCTATCGCCGTATAAGTTTTAGGCAGATACCCAGATTGTCGCTGAATTATCATAGTATTTTATAATCATCAGAAGTATGACGTTTATGCGAACTTGGAATGATGAATATATGTGTTTTTGATCCTCGACGCATCTAGTCACTATGCTTTGTTTACCTTCTAGCTAATGCAAGTTCTTAAAAAGCTTAATATAACAAAAAGCTATAACGCTGCAGTAACCCTTAGTTTGAAGATCGCGATTATGCATAATAAATGACTCGCCGTTCGCTTCGTTTGCTGCATTGATCCATTTGCTTCAGTTACATTTTAGAACCGTTTTTAACAACCTCATTTATAGTTAGTAACAGTATAAGAATATTCCAAAATACACCATTCTTAACGGTAGGAAGTTTATTGATTGATGGACTATCTACTAATACACAGAAGGATTTTTTCAAAACTCTTTCTTAGCACCTACTTTCGTTAGATAATGAATAGAAAGAACACAGCGCAAATTTCTTGATTCTAGATCTAGCAATCGCTAGTGACGATATTAGTCAAACGTCCACCACGTTTGACTAACATATTTTAGCAATAACAATTGGTTTTCTTGATAGATAATTATGGCCTCACATTGTAAATCCGCTTATTTCAACGTATAGTTACCAACATACATTACTCGGCTCTCGGTTGCTAACTTGCTAAGCTCAACACACCGTTTATGGGCGCTCGTTGTGTATCTGCACTGACGTTATCCCTAAATTCCTGACTTGGAATGGTAGCCCCTAATTGTGTTAGAACAATTAGTGGTTTGCACAGCCTGTCGCATAGGTACACGCATTTGCACATTATATGCATCAATTTGCTGGGTGTTTGGCCGTTGTATAATAATCTATGTGCACTTATGTAATAATCTAAGAACAAAGCTTTGTAGAAATGCCTGAGTTACAAGGTAAATTTTTGTCGCTTGTTCATCATAATCATTTCCATTGGCATCCCTCCCCTACTCACTCTTTAAGTACTCGTATGGGCTGTTGTGCCATGATGCCGTTTGTCCCTCATTAAATGGTTTCACAATAAGAATGCTTCTCCATGTTTAAAATGACATGGTCACTGACATTCTCATCATTATCGCTAGTACTGTAACCGGGATATTTACCATATTTACTGTTTTTTTCGAGATGTCGCTTCTGTCGAGAGTGAATAATAAAAAGTAACTTTATCACCGAAACTGATTAACAATGAGAGTGGTCAGGTCAGTATGTACATTATCTTTTCAGTCCGTATAGGTCTATCTATGGTTGTCTATGCTTTTAGTGATAAGACTACCAATGGTAGCTATTCTGTCATGTGTGATTATTTTGGTGTGATCTCCGTTATCATGTTCTTACCGACATTTTTGGAGTTTGAAACTAAACCAGATTTTTGTGAATTTTTGTTTAGTCTAGCGGGGCGTGTAACTACTTTATACCTATTAATACGAAGGATATATGCAATGTTTGGTACATATTCGTGTCTAGATAATCTTGATGAGCAATTAAAAATAATTACGAATGCACCTACTCCATGAATCTTGTTGCGGTATTTATTACAGTTTGTAAAATGAAGGTTAACAATGCATGTGACATGAAACGTATTCTCTACGTCACTATTATTAAATTAATTGTTCTACAACCATGTCCAACGTTACTATTATTACTTTAATTGTTCTACAACCATGTCCGTTCTAGATATTGTTATCTCTAAAAATAGGTATGTGGTGAATTATATTTCCGGAGTTATTCCAAAAGAGTTTGTTTTAATTTTAACTGTATTTTTGACTGCCGGAAACGAACATTGGAATGCGTATTTAATCCTACTGTTAACCGTTAGATGAGGATGTTAATTGCATGTCATAATACCTACACACACAGTTAATTAGAACCGGTTGAGTTAAACCGTGGTTAAACCCATACAATTTGATGTGATGTCGTGTCTGGCGGCTTTGAAACTTGGGTATTAATGGGAAGGGTGCGATTCCGCAGTGGCAAGAGCAAGGGTGGCCCAGTACTAATGGCCCCGACTTAGGTTTCAAAGTTTTTTTTTGTACAAGCCCGCCTTGCTATCTCCAAACCACTGTAGCTCCTAAAAGCCATAATCAACAGTGGCAAACACCAGAAAAGCGCCGAGACGATAAACCTCGACGAAGTCCCAGAGAAACAATTTAACTATCTTGGATCCTGCAAAGAAATTAATCAGTAAAGACTAGCGGAGGAGTATGAAAAACATAATTGGCACTTCGTTTCGTAGGTTGTAGGGTTCAAAATTAGACAGGGAGACTTGAAATCGACCAGGCAATAAGGTAGCTGGGTGATCGATGACTAATTCTGTTTATCCGACCTTTACTTTGCAGTAGGATAATTCAAATGGGAGTTGGTATCATAATCTCAATAAGTAAAACCGTAGTGACTTTAAAATCGTGAAAGTTCTTAGAAGTGTTTTCTGTTCGAAGATAAATTTTCATAAAATCGTCATTGAATATCATCGAAACGATCGAGAGGAAGCGTGGAGCATATAAATGGACTTCATTTACGGAAAGCGCCATCACTGGAACGGATTTAAGAGTTTAGTTTTAAATTCCATTGCGGTTTCCAGCACACGTGTTGGTCATAAAAAAGTCCAATAAGAATGTTCTACGTACACTCTTCTGGGTCGATCTCCTTTTAACATAACATCACGCCTGTAATCAAAGATGGGTTAGACATAGGTGCACCTAATAGTGCACCCACATTTCGCCAGTTATGTTAAAGCCCTAAGTAATAGTGGGCGAGCCTATATTACTGAGAAATTCGTAATGGAAAAACCCAATAACACTTTGTCGTCCCGGAAATCGAACCCATAACCTCATGCTCAGCAGTCACGTTTCCGAACATCGATCTGTCGAAAAGGGACCTCAATGGTCTAGCAATGAGGTCCCTCTTCGATAAATCGATCGATCTCCTTTTACAAAAGAAAAAAGGAAAACGAAAAAAGGAAACTTATCAGAGTTGTTCCGGTCTGATCCCCCAAACCGATCCACTGCCAATATTTTTCTTTTGTTTATTCCTTTCTGATCCCCTGTAATTTATCATTCCGGTCTGATCCCCTTTTTGACACAAGTACAAGTGAAGTACAGTCAACCGAAAAACAGTTGTTAATGAAAAAATAATCAGTTTTTATTTCTATAACTTACAATCGTACGATCATCCCACAAACTACCAGGAGAACAGAAGTAGGAAGGAGGTATTGGAATCTTTAAATCAAATCTATATTATTTCTTTCTAATACCATGCATTTTTTTTTGTTGGAGATAGGAAACCAGGATAGTAAAGTACCACAAACTACCAGGAGAACAGAAGTAGGAAGGAGGTATTGGAATCTTTAAATCAAATCTATATTATTTCTTTCTAAAACCGTGCACTTTTTTTTTGTTGGAGATAGGAAACCAGGATAGTAAAGTCCCACAAACTACCAGGAGGCCAGAATGGTGAATTATTAAGACACACATACTGTTTATGTGTCATATCACATCTCCAACAATGAAATGTATGGTATTAGAAAGGCTTATTATTGATTTGATTTGAAGATGCCAATTTCCAATACCTCCTTCCTACTTCTGTTCTCCTGGTAGTTTGTGGGACTTTACTATAAAGGCATAATATAGATTTGATTTGAAGATTCCAATTTCCAATACCTCTTTCCTACTTCTGTTCTCCTGGTAGTTTGTGGGACTTTACTATAAAGGCATAATATAGATTTGATTTGAAGATTCCAATACCTCCTTCCTACTTCTGTTTTCCTGGTAGTTTGTGGGACTTTACTACCTATTCTTTATTTTCAGGAAAAAAAAAAAAAAAAACAAACAAACGAATTTACAATTAATTTATATAATAAAAACATAATCTAATAGAAGCTGTACAAATATTTTGTTGCTGACTGTCCTAAAAATGTGTCAGGGTATCCGATTCTTTTACGGGGGATCAGACCGGAATAGAAAATAATTCATAATAAAACGGATCCCCTAGGGTATCAGTTTTAGGGGATCAGACCGGAATAACTCACTTATCAGAGCCTGTTATCAATCTCAGGTCGTCTTGTCATTGATCCCATAGGGTTAAGGACAGACGGCCACCTGCTCGTTCCTACATCTTCTC
The DNA here is from genome assembly GCA_949316265.1 of Diarsia mendica. Taxonomy (NCBI): domain Eukaryota; kingdom Metazoa; phylum Arthropoda; class Insecta; order Lepidoptera; family Noctuidae; genus Diarsia; species Diarsia mendica. Next base: position 11,429,359 of record OX438892.1, read on the forward strand.
CTCGTTCACGTTCATATATCTGGTCATACTCGCTCTTCCATTGGGATACTACGCACATAAACAAAACTATTATCCCAGAAGGACGTAACAAAACAATACTGAACCGAACTGGAATAACCCAGGTGGTCTACCTACAAATGTATCCATTGGGATTTCATGAATTGATTTGAACTCTCAAAACACATTCATCGAATTTGTAAAGCTTTCACTCAAAGGGCTAAACTGAACAGACGAAAATCTTTTGTTGTTGGAAACATGACGTGTTTGTAGGCCAAATAAACAAAGTGTGTTTTATAAATACGACGTATGTTATCCGAGAAGCAACCAAATATTACTATTTAACACAAATGCGCTATTCGTGGTACCTCGTATAAAACATTTAAGGTTAAGTTTATAAATAAAAAGCGCCAGAGGGTCAAGATAAATTGCATCACTCTGCATCGACAAAAACAATGAAAGAAAAGTAACAACGTTTTGGAATGAAATACGCTACGAAAAAGCTGACTTTCAGCAGGATCGACGCACAATCCTGCTGAAAGTCATTGTAATAAGCTTGTATACAAGCTTTCGATTGATATTATGGGGGTGCCTAAAAATAACAAGTCCTCCACCTTTGAGAGTGCACCATATTGGATTTATAATACCGTCACAAAACTAACCATGTAATTATTATAGTCATCTAAACTAACCGTGTAAGCAAAAAAGCTCAATGGGTTGACGAAAACAGTTTTAAAATTCTGTTGCAAGATTTGAGTCAAACAAACATTGCAGGTGAAGTAAAAGTTTGTAAACATACGAAGTGGTTTTAAAAAACGAGAGCCACTCCTCAGATCCGTAATTACTTACTGATTATTATAGCTAGCCCATATTGTCCCACTGCTGTGCCAAGGCCTCTTTCCTTCCAACGGTAACGATTCTGTGCAACTTCTTTCCAATGCTCAATGAAGACATCCAGTTCATCCTGCCATCTCCTTCGTGGTCGGTCGTGATCCCGTGTTACTGTTTCAGGGCACTAATCCTAAGCTTTACGGGCCAACAGCTCTGCAGAGTTACTAATCCTCGTGTAGGTGTGGGCCGTGTGAATGCGAAGCGACAGTATGGCTCGTGCCTTCATATCCTGTGTGTACTACCTGAAAGTGGCCGACTCGTGAAATTACCTGATCTTTGAGTAAGATTGATCGTTGATGAACGCACTGATAGTGTTGTTTGTAATTATATTTCTTTGTGTTGATATTGGGTTTGTTTTATGAAGTTGTAGGTAATTGGCTTGCGTGTCAGTAACGCCACAAATAACTATGGCATTGTGATATTTTTATCTGTTAAGGCGACATTACCTGCCCGCAACCTTGAGCGCGCGTTTAACTCATCGCCTAAACAAATAAGGTTGAAAATGGCGATGCGTTTGATTCTCGTGACTGCCAAAATGAAGGATAGTTCGCAGATTTAATTTATTTAAAAAAAAAATACGCTGTAATGTTAAAATATTTTTACATATGTCTTTAGTTGGTTAAATTTCCTTTCTGATAGTAAAAAAAAATATAACAGTTGTCACTCAAAATATTGAGCATTTCGAGACGAAAAAGTTTTTTCGTGTGATTTTTTTGTGATTTTGTGATTTTTTTTTTCGAGGTTCTTGATTACTTTTAGAAAATATTTTTGCATAAGTCTTTTACCTATACATTTGACTATACACTGTATTTTTTTTGGACTTGTAATAAGTAGCAATACGGCTAACTCTGCGACGAAAAACAGGTCGTTTTTACGGTGCCTCTTTGACTGCGCCTTAATCCCTTGTCAGTTGTTGTAACCGTTACAATGTTATAGTGCCTACTAGTTTTTTGGTTCATTTGTATACGACATTTTTTTGTTATTTACCGCTGAGTAGGCACAGTATGAACACAAGAGTTATGTTCGCCTTTAGATGTCTACATGTACAGGTATTAAAGAATTTACCTTACCATCCTTACCGTACAATACCAATCAAGACGTATACCTTTGCTAAGTGTACTTGATGAAATATTTGAATTCAATTCACGGTCTTATAGACACCCTCTTAAAACATGAAGAGCTACAAAGTATCTATTAATGATTCCTTCTCCTTTACAAAGAGAAATGGATACCAGCATTAAAAGGTTTCTTAATTTTGTTATTTTAATGCCCATTTTCACCAACACTAAGTTACTTAAATCACCACCCAAGTATTAGTGTATTACATGTAGGTCCATTTATTTAGGTATCTAAGTAATATGTCTAAAAGCAGTATTTGTGTACATTTTTTTAAGTATACTGCTTACATTTAAATATAAAGCCTGCAACCCCCATTGCCTTTTTTCCTGAGCTCAGATGGTTTAAATGCTAAAAGAGCATATCGATTTCAATATTCTATTTACTATTCAAATTCTGCTTGTATGTCACATAATATGCGCGTAACTCATACCTGTACGTACCTACCCTATTAACCTCATTACTTGGGCACGCAAAATTCATGTTCACGTCACAGTTTACATCAATTAGTTTCAAAGCAAAACAGACCGAACCACAAAACATAGCTTACAAAGATATGGTAATTGCTCGCCGACGGTATCTATTAAATTCCTTGTTATAAACGGAATCACAAATTCACGATCGGAATCGAAACGGATCCGACCTCTTCGTAATAAACAATGCCTATCCAAATGCAAATATTTGTCAACGACCTCCCACTGATACGAAATAATTTGCGGCTGCGACGATCAATTATTTATTTAGTACTAGTCATAGCAGCCGTTCTTGGATGCCATCGATTTGTCTGTCGCCAACTGAAATACTTTAGTACCTACTCTCTGTTGCCTGAAAATTCTCCCTCTATTTAAGTGCACGTCGCGCGTCGCTTAGAACAATATACTATTATCTTACTTTTTTTTGTTTTCTACCTCGATTTTAAACATTAAACTCACCGATCGAATACGCAGCACCACAATATGCTCCAAGACAGGCATCGCCGATGTTGGCAAGAAGTCTGCGTGGGTGGGCGGTAACATGTGTCAGGACAGATGGGCCAGAATCCATACACAGTGGTTGCCTGAAAACAGTCGTCACCGTTGCAGGCTCCAGAAACGCGGGAGTGATTTGCTAGAATCGGTCGAAAATAAAAACAAAAAATCACTAGTATATGCAAGGTGTCGACGGACTCGACGGCGTGGCGTTACGAACTTACGAGAGTTCTAAATTGACGAAAAGTTTTAGTTTTTCTGTAGAGAAAATGCGTATGAAACTAATTTTCTCTTTTTTTGCCCTAATGCTTGGTAATTTAAATGCCTAAAAACCCAATTGAGGCTTTAGTGGTTGGCCGCGGTATTTTGTACTAGATTACGTGGCCTCGGCGCAAGGGCAAAGAAGGAACATGGGTTCGGTTTTTAGTCAGTAGAAGTCTGACACTCCCCTTCGCTCTGCCCAAGAGCGGGGGGGGGGGGGGGGGGTCATTCGATGATTTTTCCACCCACCAAAAAAAAAAAAGGCTTTAGTGGTTGTCCGAAAGAGATAGAGCGGCTAAGAAGGAACATGGATGGTTTTAGTCAGTAGAAGTCTGAAAAAAGGCTTTAGTTATGAAAATTGAGCATAAAGCGTCATATATGATTTACCAGTCGTTACGCTCAGGCGACCGCAATCGTTGATATCATTTTGACATTGAGCTAGTCTAGTGTAGTACAGATTCAGTATAATGAAAGCCCATATTATACTGGTTTTATTGCCTCGAACATACGGGCTTCTATACATCTTCTATGAACGAATAAGGCTTTTAGTAATGGTTCATCGTGATGGATGCAGCAAATCTTAACGGCTAAGGTTATTTCAATAATGTATTCATTACACAAATAGAAGTTTGCCTCCCGACTATCTTCCTTCTTTTACTCATAGCTTTGCTAGCTTTTTATTAGCGATTTGCTTTTATTCCTGTACTATTTTTGTTTTGTTTTGGATATGTTTAGAAAAATGCTTGAGATATGGTGCGGCAAGGTGCTGCAGTGTATGTCTTTTTCGGGATATATTTTAATTCTTAATATCACGTTACATTGGTAGACCGATAATCTTCAAAAATGCGGTGGAGACAGTCTGGAGTAGTCTGGAAGCGGTGTGCCTCGTGCGGAGAAACGGTTGTTGTGGCGCCACTTGGGGTAGACTCATGTGCAACAATGGACTGCGGTAGTCTAAGTTGGTGGTATTTATAATGGAATATTTAGCGGACATAAAATCAATGTTGTTACGATAGTAGCCCATTAGTTTAGGAGCAAAGAAGATGTTATGATAACAACATCATTAGCCCAAAATGTAGTCATTAATTTGAAATATGATCGCGCTTACTAGTGGAAGCAATGTGTGTAATGGTTACACCTAGTTTTGTCGGGCAAGAAAATTATTTATTCCATTACGATAACCAGGTGTACGTTACCTCTCTTCCTAATAAGGATACCTACTAACATATTTATAATTTATTACTTACTACGTCAAAGGGGCGGTAACGGTCTGGTCTATTTTTAATAGCGTTTACCGCAAATTACCTTGATCTCCAGACTTGCTTAGCATTCATTTAAATAAAATAGGAGTTAAACCAGCAGAATTAAAGCAGAAGAAAAAAAAAAAAATTAGCAGTCTGTCACAGTAACTCTAGACTCCATCAAGTTCCAAACACCCAATATTATTAGAACTGTCACCACGTCAAGTCATGGCATGAAAACAGGCAGTGACAACATCATTTTGCCATTAGTATAAGTGAATGGGAACAGTGATACCCCAGGGTAATAGCACCGGTTTACGACTTGTGGGCCGTGTATTTGAAACCAGGCAGACACTTTACTTTATTTCACTGCCATAATGCCATTGCTCTGAAATCGGTGACGGAAAACATCGTGGGAAGGAAGTGAACATGACCTAGAACGAAAACTTCGAAGTGGTGGATTCCGGCCAGCACAGATTGGAAGTCTAACTGCGGTACTCAGAGATATCATATAATGATTACTAATGCCGTCACTTAGTAAAGATTTGACATACTTTTGTAAGACAAAACTGTCAAAACCTTTACTAAGTGATGGCCTCATGGCCCAGTAATCATTAAGGCTCTCTGAGTGCGGCAGTAGGTCTCAATTTGAATGTAATACGTTAATTTTATGATATGAAAACATGAAGTCAACATTTGTTCCACCCCACTAGAGAAAAAATTGAATAAAACACTGCACAAGTCTTTTAATAATCACCTGCCTTCAAACACTGCAGTCTACATACATAGATGTATAGATTTTAGGTGCAGTGATTATAGTGAGCGATCCCCTCTTCCATTGTTAATTACAAACAAAACTAGCGATCCCTTCCGGCCGGATATTCTCGTGAGCGTGCACAGCATGAAGCTAGTCACACCGTATGTTTGGGACGTGTAGGGCTGTCGCCGAATTTTTATTTCAGTGGCTTTAAACACAGAATGCATTTTTGAAAAATTAAAAGTCTTATGTTTTTCCAATTCATTGATCCAGTCACCGGTCAGCATTTTTAGAGCAACTTATTGGCTGGACCTCTCAATAAAAATGTCTTGATTTAGCCACAGATTATTTTCCTGTCAGTCTACGGTAACCAAGCACCAACGGAAGTATCTTAACATTTGGGAACTTTAATTATTTGATGTGTACATCAAATACTCTTCATTAGCAGTTCAGCGATTATTTGTGTTAATGTTCCAGAAGATTATTTTTTTAAATGTTCCTTTCTCTTCAATAACTTGTTAGTAATATAACGAGTAATATCTAACATGATATCTGAGTAGTGTTAGTCTACTTCTGGTTCTGGTGCTGGCTGTACAAGCTATATTTGTTTCAAAGAGAAGTCTTTCAAAAGCTCTTGCCTTCGTCAGTATATTTAAATGCCACGGTTTGACGTAAAATAACACTGACCCAGTTTTAGCTTTATACGAACTCAGCACAACACAAAAATTGGAATAGTTAAAAATGAAACAAGTAAAAAGAGACGTCATCATCATCATCATTCATAACCCGACTTCACCCATTGCTGGGCAAGAGGCATCTCTTTGCTTGTGTCAAGCTCCACGTTCCTGTACCAGCTCAAAAAGAAACGTAGTGTTGTTTAAATAAGTAATTTAAACGTTATCCGAAAACTCATTAAAGATATAATTTAGTCAGATATTATAATTTCTTTTTTTCACTTTGCCACCCCTAAACTTCAGAGAGATTCTCTCCCGTGAAAATGCTGGCAGGGGCTTAGCGTACCATTGTGTACATGTACAAACATTGTTTTGAAATATTATGCAGCATATTAATCGGTCTGTCGCTTTCGAGACTCGTCTTCAGTTTACGTTCACTAATCTGAGGCTGGGGCCAGACGAGCGTTAACTGTCGTAATTTGCGCCCTCCGAGATAACTTGAGAAATGTCTGCGTTTAATCTTTTTAATCGAAAAGTCAGTTCATTCGCTAATTTTACGCATTGTTAGTCTAATTAGGAAAACGAATGCAATATTTCAGCAACTCACTTTAGACACCTAGGGCTTTGCTACTTTGACGTTCAAAACTATGTATTTAAGAGAAGACATGCATAACGCCTGTAGCCCTGTAATCCCCGAAGGGTTTGGCAGAGGGCTCGAGGGGTATCAATTAGAGCACCTACATTTCGCCAGATGTTTAAATCCCATGTAATAGAGGGCGAGTCGATTGCCATTAGGGTTCATGATTTCTCGAGCTTTTCAATTTCTCGGGTCTCGAGAATTCTCGAGGCTAATTTCTCGGGTCTTCTCGGGTTGTCGAGAAATTTACATTTACGTACGTTTTCTCATATTATTTGGTTCCAATAACGTTAACAAATTCAGTGGTTTTCCTCTCAAATAAAAGTATCAAATCTATACTAATATTAAAAAGCTGAAGAGTTTGTTTGTTTGTTTGAACGCGATAAACTCGGACTAATGGTTGGAATTGAAAAATTCTGGTTGTGTTGGATAGTTCATTTATCGAGGAAGGCTTTAGGCTATATAACATCACGCTACGACCAATAGGAGCGGAGCATAAATGAAAAATGTTGCTAAAACGGGAAAAGATATGTTGGTACCTTTTTGAGGGCTACCGTTGCGTGCGCTGCGAAAATGGTTCAAGTTATGCAAACATCATGTACGAAGGAATGGGGTTGTTTCCTGGAAACTTCGCCGCGAGATGGCGCTGGTGTTTGGCTACACATGTCAAATTTTTTGAAATAAACGTTTGCATTGTGTGGACGATTTTTTAAGTATTTGCGCGGGTTTTTTAACTCAATTTGTCGCTGCACAATGTATGCTACCTGGCGTATCACCCAGTTGAAGGAGGAATTGAAAAAACGAGGAGCAACGCAACAAGTAAAGAAAGCGGAGCTTGTCGAAAGCTACAATAGATTTAACATTTTATTGACTTTTAGCTGTTTTCTGGGCAATATTATGGTTCTACAAGTTGTAAAATAAACTTCACTCACTAACTTTTTGCTTTTTAATGATCTAATACAAAACAAACTAAGGTAATACATCATTTGTTAAAATGTTACAAAATGTATAGTTATTTGAAAAGTACCAATTCTTCTATGTTCATGTCTGGAATAAGATCAAAGCTGGTAGATGGCAGTGGTTCGTTTGATAATAGAGGGCTTGATAATAAGCAACGCCTTGCATTTTTCTGTTGCAATCGCTCAGTTCGAGCTGAGGTGACACTCTGTGATTCATTCCAACAAAATATAGACGGCACAGCAGATTTCTTCAAAATTTTGCGTTGGAGTGGAAAGTCTGAAACAATATTGGGTGATGTTAATACTTGGCATATATCAGCGCGGCTTAAATCCCCCATGAGCGAACGTTGACTTGAAGTGGGAGAAACCGAGTCAACGTTCGACCCTTGTTTCTCCCACACATTCAAATTATTAATAAAAGTCCGAATTAATAATAGGTATCGTACTAACCTGTCGCCTTAGAAGTGGTCTCGTAGTCTGTTTCGTTGAAATGTTCCTAGATAGCTGGTAGTCGTGCGTTCTTAGTACATACTAACGCTACCCAATCGTCCCCATTTCCTTCGTCAGAAAATACGTGACGTCTGGCGGCCCTGATATCTTGGACTATTAGGTTAAAAGAAATATTTTTTGCGAAGCTTATTTAACCCATATGGTATTAATCTATATCTTAATAAATGTGTTTGTTAGAGCGACAGTTTAATATAGAATATTTGTGCGTTTTACTCTATATAGTTTAAACAAATATCTTAGAAGATATCGCAATATGAAAATATCCGTGCGACAAAATAATTACGCGGTTCACTCGCGTCCCAATGTAGATACGTGGAGATTCTGGCCTCAAATTCAAATACAAAATATTCATTGCACCATAATGTTTACAAGGTGTTATTGTATTTAATTTTAACAGTAAGAGATACCTATAGCAATTCTCACTTTAATAATATATATATAATATATAATCTAAGGTAATCTAAACTATTATTATAGAGAGGAAAGATTAGATTTTTTGTTTGTTACGATTTAACTCAAAAACGACTTTGCCAACTTTGAAAATTCTTTCAACATTAGAAAGCTACGCCTTTCTTTATACCGAGTGACATGTTTTCAAAATACAAATAATAGTTTGTTTGGTTGAACGCGCGAATTGAAAAAATATTTCTATGTTGGATAGTCGATTTATCGAGCAAGGTTATTTAAAGCTACCTATATATTGTTACTTGTAAGTTGTAACGCAGACAAAGTTGCGTGGGTCAGCTAGTTAATTATAAAAAAAATATTGATTATATTCAAAACATAATATTGCCACGTACGTAACACAACAAACTGCGATTTAATTTCTATATATGTAGGTACATGATTTCTCGAGTTCTCGACTTTTCTCGAGCTAGATTTCCCGGGAACAAAGGCCAAGGATTTCCCGGGAATTCTCGGCTCGAGAATTCCCGGGAATGAACCCTAATTGCCATCAGATGGCCTCGTGGCTGCTACTGAGAAATTCCTGATGAAAAAACTCGAAAACACTTTACTCAACCCGGGAATCAAACCCAAGGGGTTGGTCGCACTTACGACCACTAGACCAACGAGGCAGTATGTATGCAGGAGTAGACATAAGTAAGTAAAAAAAATCTATCAGATTTCAACCAAGGTTCGTGTCCGAACATCGTGCTATAGGCTACCGTTCACAATCTGTAGGTGTTCTCTCAACGAGCTCTCGAGATGCATTGTGCACTCGACGCTAAGAGGATCATAAAGCGTTATGACTTCAAATCTTTCTAGAGCTTTCAAGGAAGGGCTTCAAGTACTACTTGAGATGCCTCATCGACAGGTGGAAGGTATTCGCGCGTAAAATTTGCCAATGTTAAGCTGATGTGCTTACTTTAGAATAATTTTACTCATCATTAACCGATTTGGGGATTGAATTGAGTGGTATTGGCAGCACAAGTAGCTTATAATTATTTCCTTCCAATATTATACCGTATTATCAACATAGCAATAATTTAATCGTTGTGATTCAGCAGATTCCTTCAGAGATTTAAATCGATAGAATCTTAATTGCGAGATACGATGATTCTGTTATTACTGAAAACGGGTTATTTTTTTACGGGTTTTTTTTTGTCCTTGACCAGTGTGCTTACTCTCGAATATAATTCCGATAGATCGACATTGGAATTGTCAGTCAAACGTCAGCAATTGGCTGGACTCACTGAGTCTAGCCAATCCCTGACGTTTAACTCAACCAACTGACGTTTGACCAATGTCGATCTATCGGAATTATATTCCAGAGTAAGCACCCAGGTCAGTTTAAAAACTTATAAGATGATTCTGATTTGTTGACAATGACATTTTGTGTGGGGGGCAACAGGCCTCTGGTCCGCGGCCCAGATTACACGGAGTAGGATCAGTAGCGGAAAACTCGGCCGAATGCGTGGGCCAGTATACCATGTTAAAAAATTATCGTAGTTAAATCGACCCGTTTGGATTTAATTTCATTAAATTGAAAAAAGGTGCGAAATAAAACGTAAGTATCAAAGTCCCACAAACTACCAGGAGAACAGAAGTAGGAAGGAGGTATTGGAAAGAGAAAGGAGCAAATGATGCCACGACATCTGACAAGGGAGAACGGAAGAAGAAAACGTGTTGCGACGACTCCAAGTAGAATAAGACAAGGGCAGATGACGAAGATTTTCACGTTTACTTACTCATAATGAAGATCGTATTTACCGTTCTCTATTCAGCAAGATAAGTGGTTCTGCTGATTTAAAGAATTGTAAGCCTCATCATCATCATCATCATTTCAGCCGAAAGACGTCCACTGCTGGACATAGGCCTCCCCTAAGTGTCGCCACATTGACCGGTCCCGTGCGTCTCGCATCCAGCAGATCCCCGCAACCTTCACCAGGTCATCGGTCCACCTAGTGGGAGGCCTGGTATTGTAAGCCTAAAACCTATGAAAGAAAAACAAATACTCGTACAGCTGTAACTTCAAGACAAAGCATGAAATACGGTTACGGAAATAGATTTAAAGATAGACAGAAACAACCAGTGTTTTGTCAGCGGAGGAAATCACTATTGGAGCGTGACTTCGTCAAATTACTTGTAGCTCTACTTTTAGAAATGTATTTGAGACTAGAGACAAATAAAAATACACGCGATTTGTTGTAACTTAGTGAAACAACTAGCTACTTAACTACAAATATATTGTGATATATGTGTCACAACAGCACAAAATGTTATTTAAATTATACTTTCCCGTCTAGTTGCGATTACTTGGTAGGACATCTCTTATAAACGCTTATATTATTCGTTTGAAAGTTTTATGGAGACGATTCGTTGATTTTCTACATTGACTTATCAGTACTCCGTAAAATATTAATGACTAGCGGACGTCCCGCGGTTTCACCCGCGTAGATCCCGTTCCCGTGGGAATACAGGGTTAAAAAGTAGCCTCTGGCACTCAGTAATAATGTGGCTTTCTATTGCTGAAAGAATTTTTAAAATCGGTTCAGTAAATCCCGAGATTACCCCTTTTAACAAATATACAAACACACAAACTTTACTTCTTTATAATATTAGTATAGATTAGTATAGATTATTTTACTGTGTACATAGTCAAAGGCGCAAAAACTTAGATGTAAAACTTATATCATTATACAAGTTGAACCTACCTGCTTGTGGTAGCTAGTTACTGTTTCTCATATTATACACTTCCACTGTTGAGGACTTTAATAAAACGAGAAATGATACCTATTCATAATCCCATTTATTATCTTCAACCTTGTCCCAAAAAATACCATGTTACCCAAAATTATCCAACATTTAACAACTTTATATCTTTCCAGGTTTCGTTTCTACGTGTACTCAGCGTACGTGGAGCGTCGCACGGTGGCTGCCGTGCGCATCATCGCGGCCACCAAGACTCGCGGGGCTGACAGCGTGCTGTGCCGGTTGTGGCTGGCCGACAACCGTACGCTCACGCTCAAAGCTAAAGTCAAAGTAAGTTCCTGTGCTCGATAACCATCGTCGTCATCTTCCTACCCTTATCCCATTCTATTTATAGGTACCTACATCTATTTTCCATTCTTCCCTGTTAGACGTCACAGTGGCATTTACTCCTTAGACTCAAAACTCTTGATCACTAATAAAGAACTTCTTACGTATTTCATAGAAATTGAAGGTCAAAACATTAGGTACCTATTGCGACAAACACACGCATAAGTACTTGCTACACAGGCAATTAAAATCATGCATAGCATTGTCTATACAATTTTAGGGTCAAGTGCAACATTACAGTCGTTATGTCAATCATTGAGGCCCACATGCACCACACATCACTTTTATCTTTATAAACACGTTTAACTTTAAAGATATTGACATTTATTCTATAATATTATAATTAAACTCCAATATTGTGGGAGACTGGTGCCTAAGCTAGGCTAATGGCCTGTGATATATAGGACACCAGAAATAATACAATGACGTGGTTCTGAATCTAATCCTGTCTCCAAAAGTCCAATAATCTACTCTCCACAAATCCAAGGTCAAGGCGGAATTTCTAAATGATACCCAGTTTACACCGAATAACTCTGAATAGCCGAGATGGTTGCGGCTTAGAAAAGGTTTAGCGACAAGAATTCAAAAAGGTATGCTTTGACGGTTCGACCGCGCGGAACGGATAAATGAGACTCGATTAGCCAAAAGGTTTCAGCCAAGGCCCAAGGAAATGAGATTGTGTTAGGTTGGCTTTGGCATTTCCGCGGATTGTTGAACTATATTATAATTTCCTTTTTCACACTTTAGGTGAAAGAGTGAATAGGTTTTTCAGAGTTGATTTTAGTTGAATGTTCGGTTACACCGTAGATCACTAATTACGTTTAACGCCTAATTATAGGGTGTAAAAGTACCCTTAACGCAAATGAAAGGCACTTGTTCCCCCCACCACTGCGATCACGTTTTTGTTCTAGACCATACCTGGGAATCCCCTAGTTTCGGAGATATTGGGGGTCAAAGTTCCGAATTTTTATCAGCTGTTTTTGTAAATATTAGTTTTTCAGGTCATAACTTTACTTAAATTATCTCCTTGACCCATTTACTATTCAAAGCATCCACTAGCACAATGTTTTAAGAGTACTACATTGAGTTTTACCGTAAAATGTGATTTTTGACCCCAAAAAAAAAAGTAATTTCTCAGCAAAAATTTTTGCTTAAGGGTACTTAGTTTGATGTACATATTGCTTGGTTGACAGCTGTGTGATAGGTTACTTTACACCGTGTATATTTAAGAAATCATTCAGCCTCTTCTTCTGCAAATAATTTTCAGAAACAGAACGATGTTCTAAGCATGTTTAGCGCCAAGCTAAACGTATTAAGCTTTTGTGGTGCAAGCGGGCGTTATTACTTGCGTTGTTAAATTTTTACAGCAGTTGCATTTAATGCCTGTCTAGATTGTATGAATAAAAATAATGAATTTTGTGTGTTCTGTGTTTGGTAAATGTTCTTGTTTTTTTTAAAGCTCTGTCATTTTTATGGTATTTTTATGGCTCTGATGATGACGGAAGGGAAATAAAAAATTTAAAGCTCACGCAGTGAAAATGCTTTATGGCAGAAGCTAAGAGTATTACTTTTATTTCAAGTAAGTTTTTGGAATGTATACCTAAAATTAACGCAGTTTTCCCATTTATACAAGTAATTAAAAATGGCGGTAATACACACCTGAACCATTGAACCATGGAACACAAATTGTTTGTTCAAACGTATAATTTTATAACACACATTATGGTGGCTTAATGTTCTTTTTATAGTAATTGTCTAGTCATTGAATTAAGACTTCATAACACTAACCTCTAGAGTAACAATTTGAGGGATCAATTAGTGAACCAACTAATCATAAATGAGTGTTTGAATAAACATTACTTTTACTAGTCTTATCATTCGATACAAGTAGTGGTAATAGTTTTCCAAGGCAAACGTCCGCAGTTCCGAATGCCATCAAATCCAACTCGATTCCAGCTAAAGTGCCGCTCGATAAAACATCAGGAATCTATTCGTACTGGAAAAGGCACACATGTGCACAATTGAACAAAAGCTGATAGGACCACTCATCTAAAAAGAGGATTTTTTTCACCATTTACGGCCGCGGCTGATTCGTAGTCGTACGTTATATTGTTATGGCTTCTCAACACGTTTGTGTCTTTATGGTCAATTATACATTTATTTTGAACTTTAAACAACTGAGCTGAGCTGGTTGATGTGTGCCTCTGATTGAAGTCAATTTCACAGATTGATAATATAAAACAAATAAGTTTTTGAACTGGCATAGTCACTAACATTATCATTATAACACTGAAAACGGGACATAGTTACGCACAACCTTAGGAGTTAAATTGGACCCACTTCCCGGTTTCCGATCGAGCTAAAATTTTGCATACATGTTTAGTTTGAATGACAATGTATGTCCTCAATCTAAACCTAATATGGCGGACTCGCAAAGGTAGCGGACTAGTTGTATTTTAATCATTTTCATGTTAGATGTGTTTTTTAGTCGAAGGGTTAAAATGACGACACTAAAAAGCATATTTTAATCTTATTTTTCTCTAACTTACAGGCCATCCGTGAGAACTGGAATCTAAAATACAGCGCGACCTACGTGCTATGCCTCCTGCGTGGTTCGGGCGTGAAGCCTCAGGAGACCGTGGGGGCTTCAGTGGCAGTTGTATCTACTAAAAAGCCAAACGATCCGCCCACCAACCTGCTGGTTGTTCTCGATACGGAGCCCACGCCTGGGATTGAGGTAATATACGATAAGTTGGTGTGAAAAGGTGAATTACCAGGAGAGTGGAAGGTAACGGAGCTCTTTCAAAGACAACTTAACAGCACAGCAACGCCTCCCAACTACAATGATTGGTGATTGGTTTCTAACTCCATGAAAAGGTTTGGATGTCGTTACGCTTTGTGATTCCGGTCGTATTCTGAAAAGTACCTTAGATTCAGCCACTCAGCAATCAATGTTAGTGGACAGTTTGGTTCCGTGGTTCTCTAAATTCATCTCAAAATTTTATACTACAGTGTAAACGGAATGTGAAACTCAACATTGCTCTGGTAACATGCTGGTAACAATACTGAAAAAATGTTTTGATAGTCTAGATAAACAATAGAGAATAATCCAAGTCAGACAAAACTTAATTTTGCGTTGTATTGGACCATAAAACAATGAGGAACCTCGTGAAAAGCAGGTATAGTGAACTCATCTAACTTTGTGATAAGGGCATTTGTGCACTCGTACAGCCCTATGATACCGCTCAAACCATGCTCAAACCAAATATCACCGAATTAGGCGAATCACAGAATTAGATGAGTTCACCCTTTTTTTTTTTTTTTGGTGGGTGGAAAATCATCGAATAACCCCCCCCGCTCTTGGGCAGAGCGAAGGGGAGTGTCAGACTTCTACTGACTAAAAACCAAACCCATGTTCCTTCTTCGCCCTTGTGTCGGAGCCGCGTTATCCTTTCGACAAGCCACAGCCCCGACGGGACAAGCCACAGCCCCGACGGGAGATGAGTTCACCCTAGTGACGTCAAAAGCAACGTGCCAAGAAACATTCTTACATATTTGACAAAAACTTATTTCACTAAGATGTATCTAATTATATTATTGCCGTATTGTAGGTAATATAATAAAAGGCAATACGAGGTAAACTTTACATCATGGTTGTGACAGACAGGGACGTTTGAGCTGTATTAGTGGAAAGTTGTAGAAGATATTTTTTTGAGCAACAAGCAGTTGTTAAACGTAACTTTTAAAAAATTTCTTGGGTTGATAGAACTTTATTTCATTGATATACGTGAAGAAAAAATATATGTATAGGTAAGTTTATTCCCTATCGCTTTCTAACCTTGTCGATAGTAAAATACGAGTAATATTTGACATTCTACAAAGCCTCGAGACGTTTGTGACGCTGAGAGATGTCTCTCATTTTTGTCTGAGTTAAGGATCCAGTTTCTTTTGACCCGGGTCATTTTACTTGAAATATAAAGAATTCACAGGCAAAAGGAGTGTGTAAAGATAGAAGCATGTGGCGTTCTGTGGTTTTCGCCTACCCCCATGGGGAAAAAAAGGTGTGAGTTTTATGTATGCATAAAGAATTTACCATAAAAATCTGCCTCAGTTTTCAATTTAAAAAACAAACCAATGTATTTCGTCCCGCATAATTTTAACTGTGTGAACCAGTCTAGAAAACAATGTAATTTATTCACTGCTGTCGATAACACCCGTATTAAAATATCTTTGACTGATCCGCACGATGTATAATTTTGTACATAAAATATTGTATTGTAATTTGTATGTGGGTGTTGGTTAGATATTCTTTTATCTAATTTTTGTCAAACTGTTAAGTGTGATATAGGATGTGCTATATTATTATCAAACACTAACATATAAACACGAGGCACTTTTAGGATTCCGTATCGCAAACAGGAACCGTTGTAGATTCTCCCTGTTCATCTGCCTGACTGTTTGTAAAAGAAACTTTTTAACAAAAAATAAAACCGAATATTTTTTTTGTTAAAAAGTTTTATTTTTCACTTTTTAGTGGTTCACATGTGCTTACCCCGCACACTGTACCGGCTTGACTTTATGTTATGAACTGGTGTAAACAATAGACAGACATAAGATTTCAGAATTCCCTGTCCATTTGCTATCATTTATTGAGGAGTTCCGTTGCCTATCTCCAAAGTTCTTAATCAGACCTTTACCTAATTGAAATGGGACCACTCCGAGAAAGTACTCTTCCAAAAACTTCCCAAATCGCTTCAAGTGTGCCTATAAAAGAAGAGTTCTCTCTATTTCTCCAGGATCCCATCAGATCCTGACTTGATGATCATGGGACATACATACAAAAAAGTTTCCGACGAATTGAGAACCTCCTCCTTTTTAAAGTCGCTTAAAAATTTAAGGTGTCGTTGGGTAAAAAGATGTTCGATTTTTTTATCCAACTGCACCTTATATTTTCTTCTTTATACCGTTTATCAGGTTATTAATTAATTACTTATTTATTATTAACGCCCCTGATGTGAACCTCCCCGAGCTGAACCCCCAAAGGCCCTGTTTAGATATCAATACGATGTGACCTTGTATAAATTAAAGTTCTGTAATTACAGGAGACGCTACACATCTGCGTCAAGCCGTTCCACTACTCGTTCAACCGCAACGAGTGGCTGGTCGAGTGGTTCGAGATCAACCGCCTGCTCGGCGCCAGTCACTTCTATATGTACAACGAGTCGCTGAGCCCCACCGTCTCGTGCCTGCTCGATGATTACCGTAAGCAGGGGCTCGTCACCCTGCTTTCGTGGAAACTTCCTATTCTGTCCAAAGTTGAGATCAGGTAAATGTGACTATAATACTTTAACGCTTGTATGCCAAAGACTTGGGCATGTAGTAGACATATCGACAATCCCATATGGTCGTCGCATGTTTACTCGACGACTACCACAAGCAGAGGCTGGTGAAGTGGCTCTCGTTATCTTTTTCTATAGCTCAGATCAGTAAATGAGACAGCAATTAAAAAAAATATCAGGCCCATATTCCTTGGAGGTTTATTTATAACCTTTTAGAATTTTGTCATCCCCTGCATGCAGTAGCGCGTGAGCTCCGCGGTTGTTGCTAAGAAAAGCTTATTTAACCCAAAAACCTGGAAATCTACACCATACGTATACTATATACTATCTCTACTATAGGACCTTTCTGCTCCACTGTCTGTCGGTTCTTCGACGCACATGGCCGGTCAAATGCCACTACTGTTTGGTTACCCTTTATGCTAAGCTGGTGTTTCTGGTTCATATCCGAATCTCATTTCGGTGGTTTAAGCCAACAAGCCGACAAGAGACAGACAAAGTTTGAGACAGACATATGAATAGTTGTTGTTTATTATTACAGAACAGAAGGCCAGTTCGCAGCGTTCAACGACTGTTTATACAGATCGATGTCTCGTACGGGCTGGCTGCTTGTCATAGATGTGGATGAAGTGGTGTTCCCGCGGAGGGAACGCACCCTGCCTGTCTTACTGACGGCGCTGCGGGCGTCTTACAACCCGCCTTCGAAAGCGCCGTCCGCGTTTCTGTTCCGGAACGCTTTCTTTTATACTAGTTGGGAGGTGAGTTTTATTTGAAGGTTTCTGTAGCAAGGTATCCACATAAAACCTTTCATCTGATCAGACAACACGTATGTTTCGTTAAGCCTTCTGTCTGTCTATAACAAGATGTAAACCATGTTTGACAATGAACCCTAGTGCACGAATCTGACTCGATCTTTCGCAGTTTTTGAGAGAGAATGTGCAACACTTTCAGAGTAGTAAAACACCAAAGAAACGATGGATGAATGAGGTTTGAGAATAATCTTCTTCTTCGTTATCGTGTGGTTATTGCTTAATTTGGTGTCAAAGTTTTATGGCGCCCATGGGACGCTGACTTGGCTTTACATGCCGTCGATAAATATCCCGAAGCAAGAGTGATAATTAAACAATACGAACATGAATCTTACTAAATCAGACGAATGAGTCTTGGCTTCGAAGTGGAGACCTTTGACTTGGCTGACATATGTTTTAAACTACTTATTTTACGTTATTTTCAGGACGACCCCGAGGCTAAGTGTCCTTTACTAACAGCGCGCAAGACGCGAAGATGGACAACACCGCACGCGCTCAAGACCCGCAGCAAGTACGCGTTGAGGCCGCGAGAGGCCGTCGAGCTCGGCAACCATTTTGTGTGGGAGCTTGCGCCGGGCGCCAGCTCCGTGGGAGTCAACAATGACCGAGCCTTACTGCATCATTATAGGGTAAGAAAGAAATAATAATTATTTGATTCAATAAAGACTCTAAGCTCCTCCTCTGTCGTGAACACAAATTTTCACGTGCAACTCAGGCTGTCACTTCAGTACCTGAAATGACAGCCTGAGTTCGAAGATTTATCATAGTGGTAACTCAGACCAAGAAAAAAAGAAAGACGGCGCGCCGCGAACACCAACAGTGAAGTCACAAAACCACGCGCCTATAGCAAGTAAACATACAAGCTCACGCACACACCTACTCTAAAACCACACGCATTTCTCCTAGAACGTCACGACTTCACGAGACATTGTTTACACACATATAGATAAAAAGTTGACTTCACTTTTGATGTTCGTGGCGCGCCGTCTTCCTTTTTTTGTTGGTCTGAGAGTGGTAATGAAAATCGCAGGACAGATGTAGTACCAGTAAAGGCACAACCAACCATACATCCTGAGCTTACTTCTTTCATTTGAAAAACGAATGCAACCCTTCATAATTCCGTTTCACATAAAAACGTTATCAAAAACTCAATTCCACAGCTCGCTTGTGAATTTGGCGGCGTGAACTGCCTAAAAGTGCCATCGACAGTCGACCGCACATCACACCGGTGGAAAGATGAACTAACGCAGCGTGTGACAGCCCAACGGAAACGCATCACCACGGCCTGCCCCACGTAAACACCACATTATTATCAATCATGGAGTTTATATTACACGACAGTGTCGCCGCCTGGTGCGGACTTTGTGAACTAAACGTTCATAATAGCCAAGGAACGGAATAATGTGTAAATCTGTGTAGACTATCAAAAATAAATCTACAGTTTACTGAACTCTGATATAGGGAATAGTACATTTTGTGTTTATGTATGCTTATGTTATGTGTGCCTGTATTTTATGTGAAGCGTTATGTTATATGGATCCCGTAGTGGATGTGTTACTGCCTGAACAAATGCGGGACCGAACTCTGGATTATGTGATAAAGTCGTGTTATCCTTCTATCCCAACTAAATAGTACGAGTATCTTAATATCAACTGTGTATGAGTGAACATGCGTCTGAATCACAGAACAGAAAAAGTCTGAATGCTATTTTGGATCGGAGAACTTTGAAGAATGAATTTGGATATCTGTTTTTTAGTATCTTTTTAGTTTTGGAGCTAGTCATTAATTAATTTCTGTTTGTATTTGTCTTGTATACAAAATTGAAGCTGGTTTTTGATGGAACATTACTTTGTGACTGATTTTTTTAGTAGGTACTTTCTGATCGGCCAGTTTTTCCAAGCATTCATGCTTAAAACATGATCTTGTTGTGGCTAAACGTCCCTATAGACAAAATAGATTAATGAAATTAATATCCATTTACTATGGTCTTGCAGATAACCTGAAATTATTTTTGAACTTTTGTCAGAATATAGATTTTTGCTTGTTTTTTATAACTCCCATGTTTTTTCCCTACTGCAGAGTTTGTATGAAATAATTTTGTAATTATGTTAACATGTCATCTTGTCACGACGATCTAAAATACTTAAATACGTATTGTCTCTGCTTTCTCCAACCATGTCCTATGATTACTGTCTTTCTCTTGACTCTTTATGAAAGTAACTTCTAGTGTTGCACGAACCAATAAAAATAAGAAACTATTTCCACCGCAATTTCGCGAAAGTAGGTGACGCAAGGAATGTGAAAGGACGTTGGGCGTTACAGATACCGATCGCATAAGAATTTGCCCGCTTGGTTTCTTCCTCTAGTGACTTAATGTCAATTGTCCCATATTTTTATGAGTAGTGCAGTACAGTTTGTTTGTTTAATGTTGTTTAAAAATAGGAGGATCAATGCAATTGTACATGTAATGTTTGTATATTATCATCTGGCCTGCAACATAGCGCAGATATCCGACTCGACAAAGTTATCGTACGGTTTAACTACTACAGATACCGGCACGGTTCTTGAGCGCTCGGCGGAAGAGTGGGGATCGCTGTGCGCATCGTACACTTTATGACAAAATAAAACGCACACCCGTTTATTAATTATTATTGGTCGTGAGGTAAGTGCAGCAGGAGTAAAGAACAAATCCCGAGTGACGGCTATGACGCGATGCGCTACGGGCCAATCACTGCACTTTCCCCGCCCCGCGTCTCACTTCATACCACCAAAGGGACCCAATAACTCACTTTTGCGTCAGCGCTCAAGAATCGTGCTGACGATAATACTACTAGTTTATCCTATTTAACCAGTACAACAAATTTAAGCATTTAGTTTACGTATGTGTGTTATTTTGCAGCTTCGGCAGCGACAATGACAATGTTTCCTACAGCGCCTCTACTGTTGAATACATGGATACAGTTACAAGCATAAAAGTTTCTTCGAATAAGTTGTAAAGCAAGTTAGCAAAAGAACAAAGGATCATTTTCCACGCTATCAAGGGGTTGTAAACTAAGAAAGCGTTGAACAATTTACAAATGAACTTTATTATCTTTAGAAAAATGTCCTTGAATATACATTAATAAGCCATTTCTTAACCCATATTACAAATGCTTAGTGAGACATTTGAGAATATTACTCAGATAGTTTATTTTGGGTTATGAGACACTAAACTTATTGTTGTATTCCTAACTAACTTTTTGTTTGTACTATAGGAACTAGTAATAGGTACTATGCAAATAAAATAATCTGAACAAATACAATACTTCAAAACGAATCTAGGTAACAACACACACACACATAGGAGACA
The DNA here is from genome assembly GCA_949316265.1 of Diarsia mendica. Taxonomy (NCBI): domain Eukaryota; kingdom Metazoa; phylum Arthropoda; class Insecta; order Lepidoptera; family Noctuidae; genus Diarsia; species Diarsia mendica. Next base: position 11,450,404 of record OX438892.1, read on the forward strand.
GATGCATTTTCCGTATTTGTATTATTTGGGGCGTGATTTCTACGATTTACAGAAAATAACATTTTAACATACAATACAAGAATCTTTAAAAATGTATGTTGGCACATAATTCCTGTAATAATAGTAACATGATGTTTGGCCTCACAGTATTCTTAGATGCCCCAAAAAGGAAGCGATAACATGCTATCATAAAATTCATAATAATTACGATGGACCAGTTCAATTAAGTTACATTCATATAATTTTAACAAATCAAGTACAAATATTGTATAATTTATATTTGAATATATTTAAATGATAATATTAATGTAATATATTATGTCATATTTAGAAGAAAGATTGTGCCATTCTGGTGTTGTATCAATCTGTTGGCAACTTGCTCAATGTTTGAACACCATAATCAGTATTATTGATAAACATTCGATATTTATATTCAACTCAAACTCGAAGCATTTATTTTAATTAGGCCGTCACAGGCACCTTTGAATGTCACAAAAAAAACGAAGGTCACAGTCACAAAACATAATATCTTGTGAAAGTACCTACTGTACCTACCTATTTGCCCATTATCCATTATCACGCCATTAGCCATTATTCATGTCTGTAAAGTTTCACCAATTATTTGACTTGTCTAATTACAATAGAGAAATAATTAAACGAGCCTCAGTTTTTTTAATTGGCCACAGGATCAAACTTCTAATTTTATAACTAAGCCACGGGAAAATTATATAGCCTCTAAAATACTAATTCGTCTTCTTTACAACGCCCACTAAATATTCTATAGAAAGCATCAAGTGACGATCAACATTTATATTAACTTGTCCTTGTTATTTATACATAGGCACCTAATTTACTAACTCAGCCACGGAATTTATATCTCACCACCATTTTACATTTTACAGCTTCAACACAAGGCCCTCAAAAAAATATAAATGAAGCGACCGTATTCAACATCATTTATTATAACTTCGCATGTAAAATAATACATCACATTCTTTTATCGTGAAAATAGCAACAGAAAGATTTGGCGCGAGCGCGCGAGACGACAGCAACCGGCCATTTGCACCAATCAGAGAGCGCCATGAAATGTCAACTTTTGATACACTTTAGATTATTATATTTACGTTAAAAATACCTATTAGTTACAGAAATGTTTTTACCATTGTCTAATTGACTAGTCACAGGCAGATTGTATGATTCGTTATTGTAAACTGAGGGAAATAGGTTAGGTTAGGTTAAAACTGTGACCAAACGCGCGCGAGCCGAGCGAGCGAAGCGAGCGGTGCCGCGGCAGCGGCCGGCGAGCGCTACTTCCGAGTTGCTTTCAGAAATGTTTTCACAATTTATTGTCTAGTTTTCCGATAAAAATGAAGTTCTGAAGCGATTCTGTCGATAACTTTTGTAGCACAACATGTAAATAAAATCGATCTTTAGGACATTCGATACTCTGAACTTCAATATTTAGGTCATTAAGTACTCTGAACTTCTATATTTAAGCCTTTCGATGACACGACAGGAGTTTATACATACTATTAGTGGCTATAATATAATATTTGATGACAATTTTAATTAAATTTTGATGCTCAGTTAATGTGGCATGAGTTATAATTTAAACGTACTGAGTTAATAAATTAGAAGCTAATTGAATATTTTTTTGATGCCATATATTAGTATTTTAGAAGTTTACTGTTTGAATTCATGTTACAAATTTAGATGCTAAAAAATAATCACGATGCTGAGTTGTATTTAGAGTGGCTTTAAAAAAGATAACTTGTGGCTAAGATAGTATTTTTTAGATGCTCGTTAATTGTGGCTGACTTAGTAATTTAGAAGGCAAGTTAGATTTTTAGATGCAAATAATGCTATTAAAAAGAAGCCGGTTTAATTAGCACCCATTACAATATACACGGTAGAAGCAACATCGATCGATGCGCGGCCTGTTAACATGAATTCAGAGCATGATTCTAACCCTGAAGTTGATAAAACGTCTGTTTTCATACAAAACTGTATACCAACTTGGTTGAAATGTATGAGGAACAGTTTTTTTCTAATCTACTAAGTCTACACTGAATTATGGACTGAATTATGTGTCATTTATTTTAGATTCAGTTCGGAACATCTTTGCAACTTGAATAGAAATCTGACCAATCGCTATTCGACCCAGATGATTAAGAAATTAGTAGATAATGTCGGCCAAAAATGGTTTGAAACATTGTGTGTTTCAGACCAATCAGAGCAAATGATTGAAAATGTAATGCGTCCTTGTAAATCACATCATTAGAATCATAGAGAATTAATTAAAAAAACATGGAACACAAAAAAGTAATACTTATAGTACTTACATAGGTACATAATTCTAAGCTTTCAAGAATTGTAAATAATTACAATCTGTCTTCTTTATTACATTTTCAACTTTGTTACTAAAGCGTTAGGTTCAAGGTTGACTGAGAAAATTTGACAGTTTATAAAATTATGTCACTCGTTTCACCTAGCATACTCTTTCATTTTAGTAGAAGCAAATTTTTAGTGAAACGCAATGTAAATTCATGAAATTAAATACTTATGTATTAATAATTGAAGTATGTACCGAAGATGTAAAAAAATAAAGACACACCACATATTATATAGCTATTTCGGGAAAGGATTAGGATTTAGTAAATTAATTCAAGTAACTGTACATAACATAATGTAATCGCCATGTAAATATTGTACTTAACCATACAAATAAGTGCACTCGTCTATGTTAGGGAATTATTTTGTACTATGAAATGTTGTTTAGCTGATACTTACGTTATGTTTGCTACTTGTGACCACACTGCTTTTACGGCATTAATTTTAAAGGTTCCTTTAAACTAGTGTGGACAGTTTACGGACTAACCAGACTTAGTTGGAAAGGTATAGGTAAGCATGGACAGTTGCGATTGATTACCCATTCAGTGAAAATCGCTTGCACTCGGAGTTTGGGCAAAGAGCAACAGGCATGCTAAAAGCGTGCAAAGCATTTTGTTTCGATAAAGTCAAAACTTACCGAGAACGACCGCCACTATACTTCAAAATTCAATGTCCGCAATCTGTCCATACAAGTTTTACCATCGCCCAACTCAATTAAATTATTTTTGATATGATTGTGTATCTACCTATTACCAACTATCTACTTCACTAGGTTTTAAAACTCGATGCTGTGATTGTTACAATATTCACCGGCAATTAATCCGTATTCTCAGCCATTATCAATGCAATGTTGTTATTCTAAAAAGTTCTGTTTACAATAAATATAAATACATACAAAGCGTAATAATGTTTTTGCGAAGACATCTTGCCGTTAAGTGTATTTTATAATTATTTGGTATTTCATGACATAATTTTGCCATGTAAGTGTGTTCGTTGTTTAGAAAAGGGCACAAGTCACATTATAAATATCTGGTTAAAGTAGAGTAGGTACCTAGGTATTGTATGGATACGTTTTTGTGTCTCACCCAAACTGGAGCTTAGGTCTGAAGTTTAGTTTCAGGCTCTCCTTGTGGCTTGCGCCCTTTACACTAAACGTAACATTACACGTAGCGTGCTATTCAGATATATATTATATAAGTACCTACCTAAGTATATTATACGGATATATAAATGACGCGCAAAAACTTGACCTGTGTGACTTCTTCTTCTTGACTTACTATATTATGTACCTACTATTTAAACTAATGTTACCATGTTTACAAAATAAGTCGAATTACAATCTGTTTAGATTTCGACGTACAAAATTGGCAGAACTGACCGACAAATTGCAAAAAAAACGGTTTTCACGGGCTACCCTGGCGCTTATCTTAACTATTATTTTGGTCTAACGGCACAAACTAAGGATCTTATACATTATCTCTCCAAGGCACCTAGTTCTTTGCAAATCCAATTGAGCCTTAAGCCATTCTGCAAATCCACTTGAGCCATAAGCCATTCTGTAAATCAACACCTACGAAATATCGTTTCATTTTTCATCCCATTATCTGAAACATATCAAAGGTGTACATGAAATCAGACTGCTTTATTTTGATTACTTTATTGTATAAACTTGTTTTTAATAATAAAATCCACTGTGCACAATATTTATAAAATAATACGTGTAAGGATTGTATAATATGGATGTAAAACCGCACTAAAATATTTTTATTTATTATAGCATGACAATTTATAAATAAATAAAATGGATGCACTTGTATCGCAAATAGGTTTGGTTGCGCCTTTAATTCATTCAATCAGCGAGGGCTGGGAATGCATTCACTCCCTCCGTTCGCGAGTGAACCTAACCCGCGAACGAACGTCACATTCTTCCGTACACTGCCGCTGCGACAAGACGCTGTCGTCGCTGCGTCCGCGCCACCGCGCCGCCCGCCATTTTTTTCGTTCTCACGCGTTATTAAAACTGCAAAACCACCCTCGCTTGCTTGCTAGCAACCCTTCGCATCCATTTCTACCACTCGCAAAACCGGACGCTGGCTACCAAGCATTGTGCACGCTGCCTAAAGTCAAGCTTCCACGAAGAAATCCTCAAGTCCTCGTGGTGCCATCGCCAGGTGAGTGAACTGCTTTTCTTTAGCTCTCGTCTGGTTGGATTGTTTTTACGGCGCACCATATTTTCTCCCGCTCATACTATAACTCGCATATAATCCTCGCATTTTTACCCGCATCGCTTCACCATAATTTTGGTCCATTTCGAGTCGGACTGAGCCAGTATATACCTTTAAAATATTCCCCATCTCGCTATTTAAGTATTCCCTATTATAATTACGCTTATAACTGTGCTTGTTCAAGTAAATTACGTTGTTCATTATACCATTTCAATATCACATTTTTTATAAATTATAACTCGAACAACGGGAGCTTGGGTGACGCAACAAAATGGCGTCGGAAGCAAAGTTGAAAATGATCGTTGCAAAAAAAGAAACTATTTTCGAGAAAATAAATAGCTTATTCAAGATTGCAAAGAAAATAATTCCTTCAAATATTGATACTAGAAGTAAACAAGAATTTCTAGCCGCTTCTTCGAATATCGAAAAGTTATATAATAATTTTAACGATCTTTGTGATCAACATAATACATTATTATTAGAGATAGACCCTGATTATAAAATAAGTTTTAGTAATTGGAGCTCGTTCGAAACATTATTTACAGAAATCCAATATAAACGTAATACCATATTAGAGTCTACCCGCGCTAATGTAGATATTCCCGCTGTGGAATCTTACGTTTGCCGCTTACCGCCATTGGAGTTATTAAGTTTCTCTGGTCAACCGGAAAGTTGGCCACTGTTTTACCAATGCTTCAAAACTAACGTTCATGATAATAAAAAACTAACTGATGATCAGCGTGTACAGTATTTGGTAGGTAAATTAAATGGCAGCGCAAAAAATATATTCGCGGGAATAATTCCCAATGCGTCTAACTATCTTACGATATGGAATTCTTTAGTGACAAAATACCAGGACAAGAGGTTACTTGGGTCTATGTACTTAAATAATATACTTGACATAAAACCTACCTCGGGTTCACCCGGTCAATTAAATGATTTTATTGAAAGAGTTCACTCATCTTGGTCCGCGTTAAGACTGTTAGACATTGGCGATTTATCCGATTTCTTGTTTACTCATCTCGTTTTAAAAAAGTTAGATTCTCAAGTATTACAAAGTTTCGAGTTATCCGCCCGCGAGAAAGATATACCCACAAGTGATGATTTAGTTACTTTCGTACGGCATCACATAAAGGTTCTTGAACGAACAACAGCTGTTCGTCAAACCACGTCACCGCAAAATAATCAGGGGACTAACTTACAAAATAGGTCGCGTTCTTCTGCAACGAAAACTTCGCATAGTTTTGCAGTAACAGAAAATGAAGTTAATAATAATGTACCCACTTGTAAGTTTTGTAAAAAATCTCAACATACTCATTTATACGAGTGTTCAGAATTCAAAAAATTAGATGTAAAAGATCGCTTTAAGTTCATAAAAGAGAATAAAATGTGCATCAATTGTTTTAGTAGTAAACATTCCACCCTTAATTGTGGTTCTACAAATACTTGTAAACACTGTTAACAAAAAGGGTCCGGAATATCAAGAATGTGAAGATTTTTATAAATCGACCGTTTCGCGACATTCATGTGGGCGATATATTGTGTCGTTACCTTTTAAAGGTGAACCTAAGTCTTTAGGTAACTCCTTCATTCACGCTCAGCGTAGATTGTCCGCGCTAGAGCGAAAGTTTCATTCGCTTCCCGCTTTACGTCAAGCTTATAACGACGTAATAAATGATTATATAGATAAGGGTTATCTGTCGGAAATACCTCATTCTTTGTCCGCTATAAATGAAGGCTACTTCATCCCGCACCATGCAGTTGTAAGGCCTGAGAAGTCGACAACAAAAACCCGCATTGTTTTAGATGCAAGCGCTAAAACTGATAGCGGCAAGTCGCTCAACGACTTGTTGCATACAGGGCCTAATTTGCAGGCAGACTTATTTTCGCTTTTGCTAAACTTTAGATATTTTAAGGTAGCAATTACAGCTGATATACGTCAAATGTATCTTAGAATTTCATTGTCAGATAAAGATCGTAAATATCAAAAAATATTATATCGCTTTAATGATACCGAGAGTATTCGTATTTTCCAATTTAATTCTGTGGCTTTCGGCCTCCGCTCGAGTCCATTTTTGGCAATGCGTACCGTCCGTCAATTGGCGGAGGATTATCGCGAACGCTTTCCTCTCGCGGCAGATGTTGCCATGAGAGAACTGTACATGGATGATCTAACAACTTCTGTACATTCTGCCGAAGATGGTACTCGTTTAGCTGACGAGCTGCTCGCTTTATTCAAGTTCGGTGGATTTGATCTCGTCAAATGGGCGAGCAACTCATCGGAACTTCTCGCTCACTTGCCGGAGTCGTATCGTGCTGTGATCGAGTTCACAGATGATGATGACACACTGAAGGTTCTAGGTTTAAAATGGATACCTACTTCTGATGTGTTCTCGTTCACTACCGCCGCCGCGACTACGTGTAACACCAAACGTGCTATATTGTCAACTATTGCTCGCCTATTTGACGTGCTCGGGTTCGTCGCACCTGTCATTCTCTACGCAAAACTTCTTATACAAGATCTTTGGCTTTCTAAGGTGGGGTGGGATGAAGAGCCCCCGGAACTCATTACTAAATGTTTCGTTAAACTCAAATCAGAATTACCGTTATTAGTTAACTTACAAATACCTCGCCACTTAGGTGTCGCGGCCGGCTGTGTTATAAATTTGCTTGGCTTTGGAGACGCTAGTATGAAGGCTTACGGCTGCGTCTTATACCTGCACGTAACGAACCCTAACGGTAATATATCCATTCATTTAGTATGCGCTAAGTCTAAGGTGGCTCCTCTAAAGACTGTTTCACTGGCAAGGCTTGAATTGTGTGCCTCGCTACTTCTGGCTAAACTTGTCAAACAAGTACATACGGTTTTTGATAATCGCTATCCTATAAAGGATATTTTCGCTTTCAGTGATTCTACGATCGCTCTGTCATGGATTCATTCATCTCCACACCGGTGGCAAGTATTTGTGGCCAACCGTGTGACTGAGATACAGGAAAATCTATCTCCTGACCGCTTTTTTCACATCAATGGGATAGAAAATCCCAGTGATTGTTTATCAAGAGGTTTATTACCCTCGCAACTCATTAATCATCCGCTTTGGTGGTATGGTCCACCTTGGGCTTGCCATCCAACCGCTGAATGGCCAATTGTACCATTCAAACCGTCTTCTGTTGAAGGTTCTATACCTGAAGCAAAGAGCTCTGTTATTCTAACAGTCATTCCTGATTTGGATTCCTCGATACTTCTGGAGCTAGCTCTCAGAGTCTCGTCTTGGAAAAAATTATTACGCATTCTGGTATATATCTTGCGCTTTCTGCGTAAGTTACCTCTCGCTCCGGTAATTCAAGTCTCTGACCTTGAAACCGCTGAACTCGTGATTCTTCGCGAATTGCAAAGCAAACATTTTGCTGATGAAATAAAAAATATTAAAAAGGGTAGATTACCTTCTCCTTCTTTAAGAAAGCTCGATCTGTTTGTTGATGACAACGGATTGCTCCGCGTAGGTGGTCGACTAATAAACGCACATATACCTTATGAAAGTCGGCATCCATTGTTGCTTCCTCGTCGACATCACTTAGTCGATCTACTAATAGATGATTGCCATCGATCCAATTGTCATACCGGTTCACATCTTCTTATGTCTTTATTAAGGCAGCGATATTGGATCATATCCGCTCGGAATATTATTCGACAACGCATACGCCAATGTAACTTCTGTTTTAAGGTTGCGCCCTCTCATCCTACACCCATGATGTCAAGTTTACCCCCTTCGCGGGTGCAAGAAGCTAAGGCCTTTACTCACACTGGCGTTGATTACGCTGGGCCTATAAACATTACTATGACGCGAAGGAGGGGCGTTAAAAGCCAAAAGGCATATATTTGTCTCTTCGTGTGTTTGACTACTAAAGCCATACACATTGAAATTGCCTCAGACTTGAGTTCGGAAACGTTTCTTGACGCTTTCAAGCGTTTCTTGTCTAGGCGAGGGCCAGTATCAGTTCTCTATTCCGATAACGGAACCAATTTCATTGGTGCAAAGCGTCAATTGGACGAGTTATATACTTTCCTTTCTTCTAAAGATACGTCTACCGCATTTCAAACTGAATTGAATAATCGTAAAATAACATGGCGTAATATCCCTGCTCGTGCACCCCACTGGGGAGGCATTTGGGAAAGCAACATAAAATGCATAAAAACTCATCTATATCGTTGCATTGGGCAACAATTACTGTGCTATGAGGAATTGTTGACAGTATTAACTCAAATTGAGAGTGTCTTAAACTCTCGCCCATTGTGTGCGCTGTCGGACCAGCCGCATACAATTATTACTCCTGCGCATTTTCTAAACACAACCCCTTTGCAGTCGTTGCCTGCCTATGAGGTTGACGCATCTGTAAGCCTTCATAACAGGAAAAAACTGTTAGACAGTTTAGTCCAAAGCTATTGGAAAAAATGGCATGTAGATTATTTGCATACACTTCAACTGAGGCAAAAATGGAATACTCCTGATGTACCTATTCAGCCGGGTTTACTTGTTCTCATCCACCAGGATGATTCACCGCCGCTTCGCTGGCCTACCGGAATTATTGAACAAGTATATCCGGGTAAAGATGGAATCGTGCGAGTCGCGTTAGTACGCACTACAGCAGGGATTTTCAAACGCCCCGTCGTTAAGTTGTGTCCCCTTCCTTCGCAATAATTTAAACTTAATTTACCAATTAGCACAGTTATAATTCGTTAATCTTAAGTATGTAATTTAGTAAATCTGTAATTTAATCCACACCCTTTCACCTTTTAAAACTTAAACTTTAAGTCAATCCATTTGACCTCGCTCCGCTTTAATCTAAGATCCTCTCCTTATCCTTTCCGTTTGTTTCGAAAATCCTAAGGATTTCCAAAGGGGGGAGGATGGTTGCGCCTTTAATTCATTCAATCAGCGAGGGCTGGGAATGCATTCACTCCCTCCGTTCGCGAGTGAACCTAACCCGCGAACGAACGTCACATTCTTCCGTACACTGCCGCTGCGACAAGACGCTGTCGTCGCTGCGTCCGCGCCACCGCGCCGCCCGCCATTTTTTTCGTTCTCACGCGTTATTAAAACTGCAAAACCACCCTCGCTTGCTTGCTAGCAACCCTTCGCATCCATTTCTACCACTCGCAAAACCGGACGCTGGCTACCAAGCATTGTGCACGCTGCCTAAAGTCAAGCTTCCACGAAGAAATCCTCAAGTCCTCGTGGTGCCATCGCCAGGTGAGTGAACTGCTTTTCTTTAGCTCTCGTCTGGTTGGATTGTTTTTACGGCGCACCATATTTTCTCCCGCTCATACTATAACTCGCATATAATCCTCGCATTTTTACCCGCATCGCTTCACCAAGGTTTTTCTGAAAAAGCACATTTTAGCATTACCGTCATGTTTATATTTTTTTGTTAACAAAAAACTGTATCTTATAATTTTATTTACAACCTAACCTAATCTGCCTCTGCCTGGTTTCCAAACTCCAAAGTATACCCAATAATGTAGTTATATCCTATGAATAATATGGTGAAGTTAGGTAGACAAATCAAGAACTTTATGTCAAGAAAGGCTGTGTCTTCCTGAACGGACACAGCGGTAGAAAAGACTTTAGATAGGCAATTTTAAAATATAGTGGCTCTTATGCGTATACCTACTGAAACCCAGCATATCTTGGCTTTTCATCAAGGCTTCTTCTGCTTCTTGTGAAGGCATTTGTGTCTATTTCAGGGTCTGCCCATCACCTAACATTTTTATCCCACTTCAGTGTGGGAAAGAGATGGACCTATACGCCCTGTATAATTCCGTCTCTTTCGTACACTGAAGTTAGATTTATAATACTGCCATAAGAGGTAGTGGGAGGTTCCCAATAGAGTTAAAATAAATCTTTCAATTTTGCCGCATGCCAAAATAAACTGGGCATTTTATTTCGAGTACACTTTTTTTTAAACTTAAGAACATAACCAAAGCTAAACAGCGTTTGATAGACAACTGGTAACATTTTAGTGGCAAAAGGATATTTTGTGTCTATATTTTATCTGTGATGTCTATTTTAGAGGTGTGGAGCTGTATTTGTTCAAAGGAGAAAGTGATTTTTAGTCGAATGTTAAAATGGTCTTTTTTATTAAAATAAAAGAATATTGACATTGGTGTGTGTTTTTTATCTTATAACCAAACCAAAGAAACGGTGGATGGACTGTGTCAAGGATGATAAATGGCAAAAAAGTAGGTGTCTCATGATATGACGAGTAATAGAGAAGTATGGAAAAAGAAGACGTGTTCAAATAAGTATTCATTCTGCTGTTTCTAGTGCACGACGAGCGACGCCTAGATTTATTAATTTTACTTAGCACAAACGTCAAACCGTCACACAACCTTTTATACCCTTTTCTTTGTTATCATTCCGCACACAATCCATCTATCGTCTCCTTGGTCGTCCTTCTCCTCTTCATTCATCAACATTAAAATTTAAGTAAGTACAACACGTACTTACTTAAATTCTTGAAAATTTTATACAACCTACGACTAGTGCCATCTAGCGATTGAGCATTGCAAAAGTTTGCGGATGGGCCCAATCTGGTTGAGCATAGTTGCGACCGAAAATCGAATACGCTTGATGTGATCGTGTTCATGAAGATGGCGTGATTTTCTTACGTGCTGTTAGAGAAACAAGTGCATCCATATCATGATTAGTTTCAAAAGGGGAAGGGGGTTCATAATTATCTATCTATTCTAATTGTTTATAAAACGCCAGGAATTGATTTTCACTGTTGCTAGAAGACTTTTGAAGCATGTGCCAATAATTTAGGTCTGTTAAACCTGATGTATACTTTAGCGTACTGACAATACTACTTTAAGACGTCATAGTAACACCCTCGATCTGATTTAGATTTTATTTTCAAATAGGGACTGATTGAAAATCCAGTACTTAACCCTTGACTTATATGAATACGAAAGTAACTCGATGCAAAGCGTACTGGTAGAGCACGACCTGAGTTACGATATAACAACACAATCAGCCTATGACGTTCCCACAGCTGGGGCACAGGCCCCCACTGTAAGTGGTATTCATTCACCCGTTATCCACCACGCGGACGACTGGGTTGGCAGATGTCACCCGTTAAGACATGGAAACTTTTACTTTAGTAGTACTACTAAAGTAAGTTCGAAGATTTCCAACATACACGCGCAAAAGCCACGGGCAAAGTTAGTACCTAGGTACATGGACCGGTAGAGTTGTTGGTACTTTATACAACTCTACCGGTCAACTCGACTGCTTTAGCCGTGACCGGAAAAATAAATGGGCTGAATAACTGCTAACCAAACCTGGGATAGGTAAGTCCACCTGGCCGTTTTCCGTCATGGCGGCCAATCTTAGCGGAGATTAGCCATCGTCGTGGGAGATATTATAGTGCACAAGTGTGTACGTAGGCACAGGTGCACTCTCTGTTCCTTTTTCTCTCATAGTCCGATGGGTCGTCAATCCGACACGACCGGAGAGAGATCAGGCGTAGGACCAACCGCTTAGCGTGCTTTCCGAGGTACGGGCGTAATATACCGCCAAACGTCCAAACTCCGGGCTACTAGTGGGAAACTAATGAAAAACCTAATTTAGCACTTTTTGCCCGATCGAACCCAGGACCCAGGACACTAACGTCCAGTGACTAGTTACGTAAACAAAGCTGAAGTCCTTGGTTAATTTATAATTTAGCTTGGGGAGCTATAATTTATACTTCAGCGGCGTTACAAATCACAGGAGATAAGGTGGTGGCTGTGTGCAGCGGCCCGACATATGACTAATGACCACAATTAACTCGGAGGAATCGGGTCGCGACCAACACCGATGTTTTTATTTTCACCTCTTAGAATTATATCACAAATGTTTGTTGGTCACTGTATTTGTATTAACATAATAATTATAACATCATGCTTGTAATCGCCGATATGTTAGACAGATGTCTAATGGAACATCCACATGTCGTCCCACATTATGTAATAGGGGGCGAGCCAGTATCATCAACCGCTCAAATCCAGACTCCGCGGCTGCTACTCAGAAATTCGTGATGGAAAAAACTCAATACCTTATCATTCTTTTTGAAACATGTGGTTCGTCTCTCTTCATCAAATGTCCCATATACCAAGATAGACGTTTCCCTTTCAACTTTTCTTACTGACGCAACATTTGACCTTCAAATGAGAATATTAAAATTATTCGTTCCTTACCTTATCCATTTTTGCCACACCGCAGATTCACCTCAACACTCTCATCTCCGCTACATGCAATCTTTTTTCATCCATACTCTTCACAGCCCACAAATCCTTGATCCTCCTGCGTATCTCTTCATTTTATTACTCATCGTTTTTTACGAGGTCTAGCTTTGTTTGCAATTCATACCTGATTCAATGTCAAGTAACTAGCTTACCAAGATCTTCTGGATTTACTGTGGGATAGACCCCATTCAAATCTGCCTTTTTTCTATCAGACGTTTGCTAGAAGAAAACTCAATGTTTCTTTGTACAGTTACACAACTACTGCACGAATGTCACAATAAAGAATTAAGAATTCTCCCATGCAGTTCGTGGAGCACAAGCAATTTTAACATTATCTACACTTCGCTAGTCTAAACCATCCGTGGAGACGGCTAATTTGTAGATTTGGGACAGTTTATTCAAGCCGAGAGACGCCCAGCTGCAGCGTCAATAACAATTAATTCTTTGTGAACTTAGCCCGAAATTAAGGGACGTTGTTTGCACTATGAAAGTGCATGCAATGCAACACCGTCGGAGTAAAATGAGCCACGTTACGACTCCCGCTATTTATCACAATACACGTAATATATTTTCCTTGTGGACACATTTTCCATTTCGCATACAATATAGTGTTGTCTCCTTTACTGTTATAGTGATAGTTTCGCCCAGAAATGTGGACCAAATAATAATATATTTAGGGAACAAAACAAGATCTTTGCACGTAGGTAATGTTGCGGATTTTCGTGGATAACTTGATAGTAGACCCTAGTGTATTACGAGATTTGGTCCTAGTCCATACATGAACTGAATATGGTTTCATTTCCTCGAACCTCGTACCTACAATGTGGTTTCCTACATTAAAATGTATGTACCCACATGATAAAGCTTCTTTTTATATATTCTTATTTTTCTTTTACCTTCACTCATAGTATTGCTCTACCTTATTCCTCAAATTGAATAGTGACAGATTTGATTTCACTTCACATGTTTCGTTAGGTAAATCTGGATGGATCAAATGGGCACAAAATATGGGAGAATATATGGCGAATTCTGATGGTGTTGATGAAACATGCAATTTGATATATATACTTACTAGCTTTAGCCAGCGGCTTCGCCCGCGTGAAAATGACGATTTTCCATACAAACTTTCATCCCCTATTTAACTCCCTTAGGGGTTGAATTTCGAAAAATCCTTCCTTATTCCTTGTCTACATTATAAAGGGAACCTCTGAGCAAAATTTCAGCTTTCTAGGTCCAAGGGTTTGGGCTGGGCGTTGATGAGTCAGTCAGTCAGTCAGTCAGTCAGGACTTCTCTCTTTATTTATTAGATTTCGACGATGAAGTGACAAGAACTCCTAACTGACATTTTTTACGAAAACGACTTATGAACGCAGTTTGATAGAGAATGAAATTGCGCGTCTACTCATAAATGAATTAAGTTGAAATTCGCAAAATTGACGTAGCTAGGCACCGAAGAAACATCTCCTATGTTAAGGTCTAAAAGGTAATAAAAAACGGGTTTTTTCGCCTCCTGTAAAATTTGGTTTTTGTAAGTTAGGAGTTGTTGTCACTTCCCCGTCGATTTGATTTACGTAATTTATCGTACACCTCAGTGCCACGTTAAATAAAAGTAGGTAGCTATAATAACTGTTAAGACTCCTTCATTGCACAAGCACAGAATACATAATAGTACTACGTAGCACAAGTACGGCATAGAACTTAAGGCATATGCATAACATACCTTAAGAATTTGTAAATAGATCTTAAATTACAACTGGCACATGTTCATCAAGTAGGTCCTCTGCCATTATGATCATTGCAAAGTGAGTTCTAGATTCTTGTAAATTAGGTGTGTTTTAAATTGAAAAGTAGAAACACTTAGCAGTGGGTGCTGTTCCTAAAACTACTTCATGCCGTTGAAGAGCTTACTTCCGCTCACTGAAGTGGCTATAATAAATACAGCCGGCGACTTAACTCTCAAGTTTCCGAACAAAGACATTTATATTGCACTTTGCAATTATTTCTTAAGGTTTTATTTAAAAAAACTTTCACGTCTAACGTCTTTAACGTCTCGACTTCATCATCATCAACATTAGCCTATAGTGTTCCCACTGCAGGAACTCGGGCCTTCTCTTTAGGAGAGGCATGGGTTAAGATCCACAACACGGGCCCAGTGTGGGTTGGTACAATGAAATTATCATGTCACATAGGTATCTTCGAATTTTTGGTTCTAAGACATGCCAGTTTCCTCACGATGTTTTCCTTCATCGTTTTGAGAGCAGCGGTGATGAAATAAATTACACAAAGTAATGCGCCTGTCTGGATTCGAACCCACGACTTTACTGTTCGTAAGTCGGGGCCGCCACCACTGGGCCTCGACTTACCGTATTGTAAATAGCGTTCTATATCTTCTACCTACCTTAATGTCAAAAAGGTGTTAGTTTATGTATGTATGTTTATTTTACCTACAGTAAACGCGTTGATGTTATAAATGAAGGGCTGACAAGGGGAGTGGGGGGGGGGGTTCCTAGAAGGGAACAACTTTTACGTGAACCCGCGACCCAATTGCGTAACGCGCTTTCAATCTCAATCCAAAGGATACTTATTGGGGGAAGTTTTACCTTATTGATTTGAACCACATAGATAGTCCCTGTGTTTTTCTACAACTTTAATTAATAAATTATTTTATTAATCGAACATAGATGATTCATATTGTTATTCTTAAAACAAAAATTAAACAGCAATAAAATTAAATCAAGTTTCTAAAACTATGTCCGCTTCCCGCTGAACCAGACTTGCGACTGTGCATAGAGGTCTATAAATTGCCAGAAACAAGAACGGGCGGGCGAACATATTCACTATCACCTTTAAGATTTTTTTTTTATTACTTCCAATCTGAATGTCTTTACCACAATAAGTATTTTACTTAATTGCTAAACGCAATCACGATAGAACAAGCAGAAGAAACATCAAGTATTTTACGACTTTCCAGGACATGAAATACGTCACGTCACGCTTAGAACTAAGCAATTATTGTGAAACCGTGGCCGTTGCTGGCCCAAAAAGTGATGTCAAAACGTCTTAATAAACCTCACTAAATGGGTGACCTTCAAATAAACTGACAAAATAATCTAGAAGTGAGAATGAATATGAAACATCCATCTCAAACATTGTCTTATGGTGCGTACAGGACATATAACATAACATGTTATAAAACGTTGTTATACAACAAGTTTCAGTAATGTGGAGCCTAAATGTATGTTATAAATGTTATATAACTTGTTATAAAACACAAGTTATACAGCATGTTACATAATCTGTACGCACCTAAATGTATGATATTTCACGATTAATCCGTTGGTATAAGTATTCTACTCCAAAACCAAACCAAACTAGAAACCAAATTGACCTGTTGTCATCACAGCCCAGCGAAAAATCAATAATAGCCGAATGTTACTCAATAGGATTGTTTTAAAAAAGTTGTCGAAACTAAAATCCAGAACTTAACAGTAACAGTTGTTTAAGAACGAGTTCTTAAAAGAACAGCGTCCTTATTTTTATTTTCGTTCCGATTCAAACTTCGTAACTGCATTTAAGAACAAACATCTTAGGAATAAAAAACAAAAATGTTAAGAGTGCGATAACAGGCTGGCAAGCAATAAGCGGGGAGTTGTGGCAGGGCAACGGTTTCAAACTTTGACCGTAACAGCCTTCCGCGATTAAAGTAATATCCAGCCAAGTCGGCTGCACCCTCTCCGCCGTAATGTGTACCCTCAAATCATATAAATAAGGAGATATGTTTGAAACTTGCTGAGGGGTGCGTGTATTCAACACTTTTTGAAGTAGGCGGTTCATATTAAGAACTTTCTGTGATAAACTTTTCACTTTTTAGATTTAAAAAGAATAAATGAAACGTTTTCGGACATTTTTAATTTAAAATAGTAAGTAGCTTCTTCTAACCATACCAGAACCAGATTCGCTGGAGATAAGGATAAAGGTGACATCACGAGCCAATCCATCTCGACTGATCGACGACATCTATCGACAGCAATCTAGTTACACCTTGAATCTTATCCAAAATCGATCGTAAATCTTCCAATACGTAAAACTGACAATTTATTGTGACCATTGGAAATACTGTGGGCCCATTAAATTATGTTTGCTGTAATCGCATCCCTCATTTCTGTCATCCCTATCCCTATAAATAAATAAACTTAACCCTTTGCCCAATGGCATTGCAACACGAAGAATCCATTTCCTTATGTCAACTTAAATGAAGGAAGGTTATGCCACGTCATTGCGGTAACCAAGTCTTCTTACCTTAGGGAGGGAGATAAAGAGTTTTTAGATATACGCGGCCTTCAACAACGAACAACTTTTTGTAGAAAACTCCATGTCGTTTGCGTGTGTGGGAAGTTCAGTAGGCGTCGTTTTTATTTTACACTTTTTTAGATAAATAAAGCTCTGGTAGAACACCTTTTTGTAATGGTACGGCTTCTACTTTATTTTTGCTCGATTTGTTTTCGGTGTGTTATCCTACTCAAGGCCAAAGGTCTCAAAAAAACTGATCGGTAATAGCGGACAGACTTGCACTCCATGTCAACAACATTGACCCAAAGTGAAAAACGTAAACGTCACCCTCACATCACACACCATCACGTCGTTACCGCATAATATAGTGTCGACATTCTGCAAACACTCTGTGACAACACACTGCAAATAAGACCCCTATTATGACGTAGGAAAGTAGCGCGGCATGTAAATGAAGGTTATACAGGCACCGCCTAAAATATCAGAGCAATTTGACAACGCAACCCGTTTCAGTCAAACGATTCACAATGCGGAACGAGTGAAATGTTGCCAATAAAAAAGGTCAAACGGATCGCCCGGGGCTCGGTTTTCAATATCTCACGGCGCAGGTAGACAAGTTTTAGGGGGACCTGTCGGATATATCCTCATTTTGTCTGTCAATCGCATGTTTTCTTCTGCTGCGAATCAAACAACTGGAGAATCACTTTTGGTAGAAGAAATTGGCAGATTTTTAAATTAATCTACTCACTAACTTGATGAACTAATAAAACTTTCCAAGCTTTCTAAAGGGACCAGTGTAACAACCAATAAAATGCAGACTAGATAACCGAAATCATCTTCTTCTTAGAGTGTTTGCGGCAGTCGTTATTTAGCCAGCCCAAAATTTGGCGACGGTTTAAACAATGAACAAGGCCGCCAATCTACCTTTTGAAGAATACGATCATCCAAGCTGAAATATGAAAAATTCAGGCCTAATCAGCGTTAGTGCAATTTAACTGATGAAGTAAGAACTAGAAGTTGTTAAATCCAGAATGCATTTAAAGGTAATGTAAAAAATCACTCCATTTCCTGTTGGTAGTTTCCAGCTGAATTGATTCAAAGGTAGTTTGTAAAAAGGATAAAAAAGCCATGAGACTACTAGCTACGAAAGTCGGCGCACACAATTTGGAGTCCCATTTTATAGCGGCGGCGATTCTAGTCCAATGCGGTTTTATTTGCTGGCATTTCAATGACGCGGCAAAAGTAGAACGGTAATAGAAGTGCAGGAAATGTGAAGCGTCGTTTCGACGTGCGATGGTCTGTGGTCTATTTTTTGGAGGAAAACATGAAAACTTGTGGTCCCCATTTTATTAGAGGTTACTTGGTTGGCGGTTGCAGTCGTTTTGGTATCGCAGTTTCTTTCTACTATCATCCTAGGTCTCATACGAGGCGCGAAATGGGACAAAAAAGCATTTAACTGATATACAACATTGAAGTGAATACACTACTGTCTTGCAGTGATACAGGCACTCGTTTTGCATCCTCATCAAATTCAAGGAACTATACCAATGATTCTCGATCCGCATCAATAATAATATAAGTAGAGATATCTTTTTCTTTTAATTGGAAATCGGTAACTGTAACCACCCAACCCGTTTCGTTTGATTCTCGAGGTATAACCGCGCTACGTTCAATCATTACTTATTCCCTAAACCAGTGGTGGCGGCCTCGACTTACGAACAGTAAGTTGTGGGCTCGAATCCAGGCAGGCGTATTACTTTGTGTAATTATTCATCACCGCCGCTCTCAATACGGTGAAGGAAAACGTCCGCGTCGTGAGGAAACCGGCATGTCTTAGAACCAAAAACTTCGAAGATAATATGTGACATCTACCAACCCGCACTGGGCCCGCGTGGTGGTTTATACCACTTCCCTTTCTTAGAGAGGAGGCCTGAGTCCCTGGAGTGGGAACATTATAGGTTGATGATGAAAACACGGCGCGGGAGTTATTCTAGAATACTGTAAAACATAACAACTAAAAAAAACATCGTACATATTCATTCTTGACCAGCAGTTACCGCAATTTAAATTGATTATTTATGTACTTTATGACAATCCTGGTCTGAGGCGGCACAGGAAAAAAGCTCTTTGAAAGATTTGGGGGAGGCCTTTGCCTAGCAGTGGAATAGTACAGGTTACCTAAAAAATAAAATTACAATCTCTTGAAATAGCTAGGGAGCTGGCGATCAAAAAATCTATATGATTTGCTCGTGTGGCAGACTTTATTTATAGCGATAATTATACGATAAGAAATATTAAGAACCGCGTCTGCCATCATGGTATGCGTAGCACTGCGTCGTCAATTTAGACTTCAACGAGCTGTAATGGTTAAAGTGGGTAAGTAAAATGTCTGCCTTTTTTGTATTCAGGGCGTTCTAAGAAATCGACTTGACCTTAATAAAGCGACAAGCAAATGATTTGGTAGGAATCTTTGGTCAACTGGACCCACTCGAATTGGACCCACGAGTTAAGTCGAACAAATCACATTTTTTTTTCAATAGTTTTATTGTGAATTGGACCCACGAGTTAAGTCGAACAAATCACATTTTTTTTTCAATAGTTTTATTGTGAATTGGACCCACGAGTTAAGTCGAACAAATCACATTTTTTTTTCAATAGTTTTTTGTGGGTCCAGTTGCAAGCGGGTCCAGTTGACCAAAGACTCGTAGAGCTTTTTTTATCTTACATTTTTATGTCTACCTCCCGTGATAATGCAAAGCCCTGTATGTCTGCCTCATAGATTTTCTTAATTACCATTGAAATTATATTGACCATTAACTCCAGAGGCAGACACGAGCAAATGATTTAGTACTGATATTTTTACAGATTTAAAGCCCTATAGCTAAAAAACGCAGCAACATATGAACATAATTCGTTAAGAAAGTTTTGTCATATTGATCCGAACTTTAATGCCTACCAATACGAAGTACGAGCAAATCATATACTTAAATGCTCACCAGCTCCCTAGCTAAAAGACGAGGATGCAAAACTACACCTTGTAAAAACCCATTTTGTTAAATGTAGTGGTTTTAAGTGTTGAGATATCGATACACATGTTTACATGTGTGTGTGTGTGTGTGTTTACACGTGTAGGTAAATTTAACGATATAAGTTTTTCCTCATACTAACAAGGATTACGAATCTACTCAAGCGGATTTTCTTAGAAGGTGACGACATGGTTAGCGTAAGATTACGGAAGGCGGGAGTGGCCTATCGTCAGGGGACCGGTTAGTCCATTTGGCCTTATGGTAACTTTTTAATTGAATCAATTTTTTGCTCGTGAAATGTTCAATATACATGGTTCTTTGCTCTTGTGATGTGATTATTGTATATATTTGTAGGTATATTAATATGTAACTGGTTATACCACAGACTATTGTCTTTCCCTCTTCCTGTAATCCATCCAAAGTTTATCATGAAAACATCGCTTTTACCGACAAGGTTGCCCATTTGTCGTGATTTTTTTCCTTTTATGATGAATCTAACTTGAATGGTGTGTGTTATAATCTCTCGTGATTCTTCCTCAATCAGACCATTTATTCGTTTCGAAAGAATTTAATCTGAAACTGAAACAATTTTATTTTATAGATTCAATTTCAATAATGCATCTACAAATTCTATCTCAGTCCAATTCGAAACATAGAAATATTGCAAACAATTGTCTCTAATACGGAGTTGCGATGTGTGCATATGACTCGTATTGGGCAATAACCGTTTCATTGGCAATCGAACAGTCCTCTTCAGAGGCAGATAACTGTCTGGCGCAGTCGGCTGCATCCAGCTACTAGTTACTAATACGTGGTGTCCATGTACCTTAGGTACATCGACTAGCGACTAATCCTCAAAGGCATGGTCGGTGAACTTAGCCCGAAATTAAGGGACGTTGTTTGCACTATGAAAGTGCATGCAATGCAACACCGTCGGAGTAAAATGAGCCACGTCGACTCCCCCTATTTATCACAATACACGTAATATTATATTTTCCTAGTGGACACATTTTCCATTTCGCATACAATATAGTGTTGTCTCCTTTACTGTTATAGTGATAGTTTCGCACAGAAATGTGGACCAAATAATAATATATTTAGGGAACAAAACAAGATCTTTGCACGTAGGTAATGTTGCGGATTTTCGTGGATAACTTGATAGTAGACCCTAGCGTATTACGAGATTTGGTCCTAGTCCATACATGAACTGAATATGGTTTCATTTCCTCGATTGAAGGTACCTACAATGTGCAGATTTCCTACGTTAAAATGTATGTACATGTTATAGCTTCTTTTTATATATTCTTATTTTTCTTTTACCTACACTCATAGTATTGCTCTACCTTATTCCTCAAATTGAATAGTGACAGATTTGATTTCACTTCACATGTTTCGTTAGGTAAATCTGGATGGATCAAATGGGCACAAAATATGGGAGAATTGTAGTAACCGGATGTAGAATTCTGATGGTGTTGATGAAACATGCAATTTGATATATATACTTACTAGCTTTAGCCAGCGGCTTCGCCCGCGTGAAAATGACGATTTTCCATACAAACTTTCATCCCCTATTTAACTCCCTTAGGGGTTGAATTTCGAAAAATCCTTCCTTATTCCTTGTCTACATTATAAAGGGAACCTCTGAGCAAAATTTCAGCTTTCTAGGTCCAAGGGTTTGGGCTGGGCGTTGATGAGTCAGTCAGTCAGTCAGTCAGTCAGGACTTCTCTCTTTATTTATTAGATTTCGACGATGAAGTGACAAGAACTCCTAACTGACATTTTTTACGAAAACGACTTATGAACGCAGTTTGATAGAGAATGAAATTGCGCGTCTACTCATAAGTGAATTAAGTTGAAATTCGCAAAATTGACGTAGCTAGGCACCGAAGAAACATCTCCTATGTTAAGGTCTAAAAGGTAATAAAAAACGGGTTTTTTCGCCTCCTGTAAAATTTGGTTTTTGTAAGTTAGGAGTTGTTGTCACTTCCCCGTCGATTTGATTTACGTAATTTATCGTACACCTCAGTGCCACGTTAAATAAAAGTAGGTAGCTATAATAACTGTTAAGACTCCTTCATTGCACAAGCACAGAATACATAATAGTACTACGTAGCACAAGTACGGCATAGAACTTAAGGCATATGCATAACATACCTTAAGAATTTGTAAATAGATCTTAAATTACAACTGGCACATGTTCATCAAGTAGGTCCTCTGCCATTATGATCATTGCAAAGTGAGTTCTAGATTCTTGTAAATTAGGTGTGTTTTAAATTGAAAAGTAGAAACACTTAGCAGTGGGTGCTGTTCCTAAAACTACTTCATGCCGTTGAAGAGCTTACTTCCGCTCACTGAAGTGGCTATAATAAATACAGCCGGCGACTTAACTCTCAAGTTTCTGAACAAAGACATTTATATTGCACTTTGCAATTATTTCTTAAGGTTTTATTTAAAAAAACTTTCACGTCTAACGTCTTTAACGTCTCGACTTCATCATCATCAACATTAGCCTATAGTGTTCCCACTGCAGGAACTCGGGCCTTCTCTTTAGGAGAGGCATGGGTTATGATCCACAACACGGGCCCAGTGTGGGTTGGTACAATGAAATTATCATGTCACATAGGTATCTTCGAATTTTTGGTTCTAAGACATGCCAGTTTCCTCACGATGTTTTCCTTCATCGTTTTGAGAGCAGCGGTGATGAAATAAATTACACAAAGTAATGCGCCTGTCTGGATTCGAACCCACGACTTTACTGTTCGTAAGTCGGGGCCGCCACCACTGGGCCTCGACTTACCGTATTGTAAATAGCGTTCTATATCTTCTACCTACCTTAATGTCAAAAAGGTGTTAGTTTATGTATGTATGTTTATTTTACCTACAGTAAACGCGTTGATGTTATAAATGAAGGGCTGACAAGGGGAGTGGGGGGGGGGGGGGTTCCTAGAAGGGAACAACTTTTACGTGAACCCGCGACCCAATTGCGTAACGCGCTTTCAATCTCAATCCAAAGGATATTGGGGGAAGTTTTAACTTATTGATTTAAACCACATAGTAGCTGTGTTTTTTCTACAACTTTAATTATTATAATATTTTTTTAATCGAACATAGATTATTCATATTGTTACTGTTAAAATAAAAATAAAACAACAATAAAAATTAAATCAAGTTCCTAAAACTATGTCCGCTTCCCGCTGAACCAGACTTGCGACTGTGTATAGGGGTCCCTATCACCTTTAAGATTTTTTTATTTTTTATTACTTCCAATCTGAATGTCATTACCACAATAAGTATTTTACCTAATTGCTAAACGCAATCACGGTAGAACAAGCAGAAGAAACATCAAGTATTTTACGACTTTCCAGGACATGAAATACGTCATATAAAAGCTAGAAGCCAGGGGGTCACGCTTAGAACTAAGCAATTATTGTGAAACTGTGGCCGTTGCTGGCCCAAAAAGTTATGTAAAAACGTCTTATTAAACCTCACTAAATGGGTGACCTTTAAAATAAACTGACAAAATAATCTAGAAGTGAGAATGAATATGAAACATCCATCTCAAACATTGTCTTATTTATGGTGCGTACAGGACATATAACATAACATGTTATAAAACGTTGTTATACAACAAGTTTCAGTAACGTGGAGCCTAAATGTCATGTTATAAATCTTACATAACTTGTTATAAAACACAATTTATACAGCATGTTACATAATCTGTACGCACCTAAATGTATGATATTTCACGATTAATCCGTTGGTATAAGTATTCTACTCCAAAACCAAACCAAACTAGAAACCAAATTGACCTGTTGTCATCACAGCCCAGCGAAAAATCAATAATAGCCGAATGTTACTCAATAGGATTGTTTTAAAAAAGTTGTCGAAACTAAAATCCAGAACTTAACAGTAACAGTTGTTTAAGAACGAGTTCTTAAAAGAACAGCGTCCTTATTTTTATTTTCGTTCCGATTCAAACTTCGTAACTGCATTTAAGAACAAACATCTTAGGAATAAAAAACAAAAATGTTAAGAGTGCGATAACAGGCTGGCAAGCAATAAGCGGGGAGTTGTGGCAGGGCAACGGTTTCAAACTTTGACCGTAACAGCCTTCCGCGATTAAAGTAATATCCAGCCAAGTCGGCTGCACCCTCTCCGCCGTAATGTGTACCCTCAAATCATATAAATAAGGAGATATGTTTGAAACTTGCTGAGGGGTGCGTGTATTCAACACTTTTTGAAGTAGGCGGTTCATATTAAGAACTTTCTGTGATAAACTTTTCACTTTTTAGATTTAAAAAGAATAAATGAAACGTTTTTGGACATTTTTAATTTAAAATAGTAAGTAGCTTCTTCTAACCATACCAGAACCAGATTCGCTGGAGATAAGGATAAAGGTGACATCACGAGCCAATCCATCTCGACTGATCGACGACATCTATCGACAGCAATCTAGTTACACCTTGAATCTTATCCAAAATCGATCGTAAATCTTCCAATACGTAAAACTGACAATTTATTGTGACCATTGGAAATACTGTGGGCCCATTAAATTATGTTTGCTGTAATCGCATCCCTCATTTCTGTCATCCCTATCCCTATAAATAAATAAACTTAACCCTTTGCCCAATGGCATTGCAACACGAAGAATCCATTTCCTTATGTCAACTTAAATGAAGGAAGGTTATGCCACGTCATTGCGGTAACCAAGTCTTCTTACCTTAGGGAGGGAGATAAAGAGTTTTTAGATATACGCGGCCTTCAACAACGAACAACTTTTTGTAGAAAACTCCATGTCGTTTGCGTGTGTGGGAAGTTCAGTAGGCGTCGTTTTTATTTTACACTTTTTTAGATAAATAAAGCTCTGGTAGAACACCTTTTTGTAATGGTACGGCTTCTACTTTATTTTTGCTCGATTTGTTTTCGGTGTGTTATCCTACTCAAGGCCAAAGGTCTCAAAAAAACTGATCGGTAATAGCGGACAGACTTGCACTCCATGTCAACAACATTGACCCAAAGTGAAAAACGTAAACGTCACCCTCACATCACACACCATCACGTCGTTACCGCATAATATAGTGTCGACATTCTGCAAACACTCTGTGACAACACACTGCAAATAAGACCCCTATTATGACGTAGGAAAGTAGCGCGGCATGTAAATGAAGGTTATACAGGCACCGCCTAAAATATCAGAGCAATTTGACAACGCAACCCGTTTCAGTCAAACGATTCACAATGCGGAACGAGTGAAATGTTGCCAATAAAAAAGGTCAAACGGATCGCCCGGGGCTCGGTTTTCAATATCTCACGGCGCAGGTAGACAAGTTTTAGGGGGACCTGTCGGATATATCCTCATTTTGTCTGTCAATCGCATGTTTTCTTCTGCTGCGAATCAAACAACTGGAGAATCACTTTTGGTAGAAGAAATTGGCAGATTTTTAAATTAATCTACTCACTAACTTGATGAACTAATAAAACTTTCCAAGCTTTCTAAAGGGACCAGTGTAACAACCAATAAAATGCAGACTAGATAACCGAAATCATCTTCTTCTTAGAGTGTTTGCGGCAGTCGTTATTTAGCCAGCCCAAAATTTGGCGACGGTTTAAACAATGAACAAGGCCGCCAATCTACCTTTTGAAGAATACGATCATCCAAGCTGAAATATGAAAAATTCAGGCCTAATCAGCGTTAGTGCAATTTAACTGATGAAGTAAGAACTAGAAGTTGTTAAATCCAGAATGCATTTAAAGGTAATGTAAAAAATCACTCCATTTCCTGTTGGTAGTTTCCAGCTGAATTGATTCAAAGGTAGTTTGTAAAAAGGATAAAAAAGCCATGAGACTACTAGCTACGAAAGTCGGCGCACACAATTTGGAGTCCCATTTTATAGCGGCGGCGATTCTAGTCCAATGCGGTTTTATTTGCTGGCATTTCAATGACGCGGCAAAAGTAGAACGGTAATAGAAGTGCAGGAAATGTGAAGCGTCGTTTCGACGTGCGATGGTCTGTGGTCTATTTTTTGGAGGAAAACATGAAAACTTGTGGTCCCCATTTTATTAGAGGTTACTTGGTTGGCGGTTGCAGTCGTTTTGGTATCGCAGTTTCTTTCTACTATCATCCTAGGTCTCATACGAGGCGCGAAATGGGACAAAAAAGCATTTAACTGATATACAACATTGAAGTGAATACACTACTGTCTTGCAGTGATACAGGCACTCGTTTTGCATCCTCATCAAATTCAAGGAACTATACCAATGATTCTCGATCCGCATCAATAATAATATAAGTAGAGATATCTTTTTCTTTTAATTGGAAATCGGTAACTGTAACCACCCAACCCGTTTCGTTTGATTCTCGAGGTATAACCGCGCTACATTCAATCATTACTTATTCCCTAAACCAGTGGTGGCGGCCTCGACTTACGAACAGTAAGTTGTGGGCTCGAATCCAGGCAGGCGTATTACTTTGTGTAATTATTCATCACCGCCGCTCTCAATACGGTGAAGGAAAACGTCCGCGTCGTGAGGAAACCGGCATGTCTTAGAACCAAAAACTTCGAAGATAATATGTGACATCTACCAACCCGCACTGGGCCCGCGTGGTGGTTTATACCACTTCCCTTTCTTAGAGAGGAGGCCTGAGTCCCTGGAGTGGGAACATTATAGGTTGATGATGAAAACACGGCGCGGGAGTTATTCTAGAATACTGTAAAACATAACAACTAAAAAAAACATCGTACATATTCATTCTTGACCAGCAGTTACCGCAATTTAAATTGATTATTTATGTACTTTATGACAATCCTGGTCTGAGGCGGCACAGGAAAAAAGCTCTTTGAAAGATTTGGGGGAGGCCTTTGCCTAGCAGTGGAATAGTACAGGTTACCTAAAAAATAAAATTACAATCTCTTGAAATAGCTAGGGAGCTGGCGATCAAAAAATCTATATGATTTGCTCGTGTGGCAGACTTTATTTATAGCGATAATTATACGATAAGAAATATTAAGAACCGCGTCTGCCATCATGGTATGCGTAGCACTGCGTCGTCAATTTAGACTTCAACGAGCTGTAATGGTTAAAGTGGGTAAGTAAAATGTCTGCCTTTTTTGTATTCAGGGCGTTCTAAGAAATCGACTTGACCTTAATAAAGCGACAAGCAAATGATTTGGTAGGAATCTTTGGTCAACTGGACCCACTCGAATTGGACCCACGAGTTAAGTCGAACAAATCACATTTTTTTTTCAATAGTTTTATTGTGAATTGGACCCACGAGTTAAGTCGAACAAATCACATTTTTTTTTCAATAGTTTTATTGTGAATTGGACCCACGAGTTAAGTCGAACAAATCACATTTTTTTTTCAACAGTTTTTTGTGGGTCCAGTTGCAAGCGGGTCCAGTTGACCAAAGACTCGTAGAGCTTTTTTTATCTTACATTTTTATGTCTACCTCCCGTGATAATGCAAAGCCCTGTATGTCTGCCTCATAGATTTTCTTAATTACCATTGAAATTATATTGACCATTAACTCCAGAGGCAGACACGAGCAAATGATTTAGTACTGATATTTTTACAGATTTAAAGCCCTATAGCTAAAAAACGCAGCAACATATGAACATAATTCGTTAAGAAAGTTTTGTCATATTGATCCGAACTTTAATGCCTACCAATACGAAGTACGAGCAAATCATATACTTAAATGCTCGCCAGCTCCCTAGCTAAAAGACGAGGATGCAAAACTACACCTTGTAACAACAGATGTCATCGCTACAAATACCGATCATTTGTTGTATGATATAATTTTTTTAAAAGAAAACTGAACAACCTCATCTCACACCTGGACATTGGCAAAATCATCGAATGTACATCGATGGAGCCATAACCTTCAAAAATTGAATTGAATTGAAAAACCCATTTTGTTAAATGTAGTGGTTTCAAGTGTTGAGATATCGATACACATGTTTACATGTGTTTACACGTGTACATTTAACGATATAAGTTTTTCCTCATACTAACAAGGATTACGAATCTACTCAAGCGGATTTTCTTAGAAGGTGACGACATGGTTAGCTTAAGATTACGGAAGGCGGGAGTAGCCTATCGCCAGGGGACCGGTTAGTCCATTTGGCCTTATGGTAACTTTTTAATTGAATCAATTTTTTGCTCGTGAAATGTTCAATATACATGGTTCTTTGCTGTTGTGATGTGATTATTGTATATATTTGTAGGTATATTAATATGTAACTGGTTATACCACAGACTATTGTCTTTCCCTCTTCCTGTAATCCATCCAAAGTTTATCTTGAAAACATCGCTTTTACCGACAAGGTTGCCCATTTGTCGTGAATTTTTTCCTTTTATGATGAATCTAACTTGAATGGTGTGTGTTATAATCTCTCGTGATTCTTCCTCAATCAGACCATTTATTCGTTTCGAAAGAATTTAATCTGAAACTGAAACAATTTTATTTTATAGATTCAATTTCAATAATGCATCTACAAATTCTATCTCAGTCCAATTCGAAACATAGAAATATTGCAAACAATTGTCTCTAATACGGTGTTGCGATGTGTGCATATGACTCGTATTGGGCAATAACCGTTTCATTGGCAATCGAACAGTCCTCTTCAGAGGCAGATAACTGTCTGGCGCAGTCGGCTGCATCCAGCCACTAGTTATTAATACGTGGTGTCCATGTACCTTAGGTACATACATGTAGCGACTAGCGACTATCCTCAAAGGCATGGTCGGTCATAACAACCAACGTACGCTAATAGTAATAGCATTAATATGGTAGCTGTAATTTCAGCTCAGCAGCAAAAACTTTTCGTTTTGTTATGATTTTAGTGTAGAGTCTTGATAAAGTAATATTATGTTTACATGTCTATTTCACTGCCTCGTGTCCTCCTCGGTCTAGTGGTATAGATCATGACTACTCAGCACGAGGTCCTGGGTTCGATTCCCAGGCCGGGCAAATTGTTAATGGATTTTTCTATCATAAAATTCTCATTAGCAGCCGCGGAATCTGGATTTGAGCCCGGTTTATGGAAATGGGCTCGCCCACCATTACTTGCGACTTAAAATATAACTGGCAAAACGTGGGTGCACTATATATATATTTATTTATTTTTTAAAACGTTGCCCCACACTAGGAATTTCTCCTGTATCGTGGGTGCGTTCACAAACATATAAACTCACATACACAAATACCCAGACCCGAAACAACTATCTGCAGGTCATACAAATATTTGTTCCGTGCGGGGATCGAACCCGCGACACGCAACGCAGCAGTCCACTATTAGATATACCTTTGCCTTCTGGGATTACAGGCATAAATAATGTTTAATTATTTTTTTATTATTTCTTTTTTAATTTAAAGTCTAAAGTAACATTACCTAAGTTCACATCTATTTTCATTTCGAGTGTTTACATTTCTCATGAATATCATAAAATACCTACTAACTAAAACAATAAACATTTTCAAAATTGGTAGGCCGCCAAAGTTCGTTAGCTCCTTGTAATCAGAGACCTATTTAAACCCTTCCAGAAATCAAATACTGACTTTGTTCGTACTGATTACTGTTATAATGTCAGTCTTGTTCTATAGCTTGTTCCTTTAGCGACTTGATGAGAACCTTTTGCAGAACAATAAATCATTTGTAAACGACGAGCTGAAGGCGAAACTTAGATAGGGCGAAGCATTCGGGTTATTTGACTCGATTTGCAAAGGCTCTCGACAACTAATCCAGTTTGAACAGTTGCAGATATCGGAATCTGTGTATCCAAGTCCATCAGGCTTGTCGAATGGTCGGTGCCCTGAGAATAGCTTCACCTACAGATTGCATCGGAGTAAGCCCTAGATACCACGTAAATAATTTGACAAGCGTCTTGCAATCAACGAGTACATTCGCTTTGGCTGAGAATCAATATGTGTAGTATAGTATGCCCATGTGTAAGTGTGAGGAATAATTTCTAGACTATTAATATGGTGGACGAAAGGTCTATAGGGAATAAATGTAGATAGCCATCTACACGCATAGGAAACCCCTCTTTACACATATGAATAACACCCTCGTTTACCTGCAAAACGATATTGAAAATCGGGCCAGGCGATCCGTTTTACCTTTTTTTATTATTGGAGCGTTTCACTTGTTCCGCATTGTTGACTCTCTGCGTTGACTCATTTTTATTTCTCCAAAATTGAATGACGTATTTAACGAAGTGGATTTTTGGAAAAAATAATATTTTGTTAAACCGACGCTCGTTATGAAAGCTCGATGAGGGTCGAGTTTTGTGAAAGTAACAAAAGGGACGCCACAGAATTATTTATTTGAGCGCCTTTGATTCAATCCGTCTTTCTCGTATGAATGTCGTAGTTAATTTAAATATCATTAATTTGATTGGGACTTCAGGGGCTTTGGGTGGCGTATGAAAGCAAAGGCCGCGCTTTGTCGGCGCACATAAAAGAAGCAGGTGCGTAAGGGTAAATTTCCGGCGAACGGGAAAAATTCCGTGTGTGTAACGTGAAAGGAAAGGCATTTTCTAATAAACACAGGTTTGCCTTTCTCTATCTTCTGGAAATGAAGAATTTTTGTACAATAACGTAATGAATTGGGTAAGAAACTAAGAAGACATAGAATTTTACTAAAACGTAAAACGTACTATTTCAGTAGTTGTACGTTCTGTGGCATGATAATATAATAAATAAGGGCGACGTAGAAAAAGATGTTGGCAGTGTCACAGGCAGCGCCACCTGTAAGTATTCGTACAGAAGTAGAGGTAGGTGGTAGTAATTGCGACGGTGCAGTGGAGTGCGACATCAGTAATTGCTCGGCAGGGGACAGTGACAGTCGCCTGATGAATGGAGCCAGTGGAAAATTCACTACGCGGAAAAACTCTAGACATTTCTGTAAATTAAAACTGTAGCACTGAGCCTGATCTTGTTATCTACCTAGTTACCGGTCGTTTGTTTCAACTTCTTTGTTTTTTTCTATGAAATTGAGAGCGAGGATTATTACGTTAATAAATCAGGTGTTAGGATATTTATTTTTCGTAAAATCTTTTAACTTGGGGTTATTATTATTCTAGTATACTCAAGACATTTTCTTTTTTTATTTTAACATTCTGAAACTAGTATTCAAGTTTAATAAAATAAATCATCACCCATAAGTTGTTAAATTATTAAGCTAAATCAGTTTTATATCTGTGATTCTGGCTTGGTAACCCGTACGTAGCACATGTTTTGTATGCCTATTTCAGGCACCAGTCTCTCACAGAATGTTTACCCTGGTTCTCTGCCTTTTCGCCGAAAATTGTTTCCCAAATTTTCACTTGCCAACCAACGTTTCGCAGAATTTTATTTCGCCGAATAATCATTTGCCAACTTATCATAATATATTTTTTTATTTCCCAACCTCACAGTTACCAACTGTACGTTTGGTTTGCTTTTCATTATGACACTTTTTAAAAGGCCAACTTTCAAGTAGCAGAATGTTTTACTTTGCGTAATATTCATTTAGTTGTTTATTGTTTACCAAATTTATTAGCACGGTATTAATTTTGCACCTAAAGTATGTGTGTTAGATTTCGAAAAAGCTGCAATACTGAGTCTGCGATCAAATTTTGAAGAAATTTATTTACAAGGATGCCATTTTCATTTGGGACAAATTATATACAGGTAGTTATTGTTATTATTTTTTTTTCTTTATCTTTAATGTGACCTAACCTAACTTAACGTTTCCTTTTACAAAAGCGATTCGCTTCTGGCACATCGCCGGCCGCTGCCGCGGCACGCTCGCTTCGCTCGCTCGGCTCGTGCGTTGTTTGTCATAACCTAACCTAACCTAACCTTTAATGTGACCTAACTTATCTTAACGTTTCCTTTTACAAAAGCAATTTGCTTCTGCCGTTGTTTGTTATAACCTAACCTAACCTATCGTAACCAAAGATTTCTCGAACACAAAACTACATATTCAGAGGAAAAACTATTGCTCTGCATTGCTGCCAATTTAAAAATTTAATGTTATTTTTGATATTCTTAAATAAAAAATGTATGAAAAAAGTCGTAATTTTTTTATCAATATATCAATGTATGAAAAGGAAACTGTAACACTGACAAAACGTCATTCGTCTAATAGTTGTGTTGCCTAGTAAAATGTTTGCCAAATGATAAATGTCCCAAACGTTTTGTGTCTTTATAATAATCGGCTTTACAATAATTCTACCAAATGAAACGTTGTCAAACAAAAATTTGGTAATCGTTAGTTGTCAAAGTGAAACATCGGCGAAACGTTGGTTGGCAAGTGAAAATTTGGGAAACAATTTTCGGCGAATAGGCAGGACACCGTTTACCCTGTGTATTAGATTAAGTAATCACTGTCCACTGTGACGTTTGTGTTGAGAAAATAAACATGTATGATTTTTATTTATGGATTCAAAATATCTGCTTTGATGCGCTGTGATGGGTCATCATGGCGCATTAAAATATGTAACAGAAAAGCAAAAGGTGTTCTCCGACCCGAAGTAACGTCTTACAAGGGCAGGAAGGAAAAAAAAGTAGAAAAACAGTGCTTGCAGAACAGATAGGTAATCAGCATATTTACAATGTTTATTATTTATTTTGAGTTTCCAATAACCCGTGCTACTGATAAACCATAATTCAGTAATATTACACACCATGTCAGTTTAAAAACGTATTCATTTCGGTTTATTTACAATCCGAAACCACTAAAAGCAATTATGTTACAATTATGTAACCACATGTCAGTAAATTGCAGCGTGTATGAACAAGAAGTCATTTAGAGCATTTCTAATTTCGTGTGAACTGTTTAGAATAATATATTTCTCTCGGGAGCGAGCGAATAGTTCGGGACGTGGGCGAGGTCAGTATTTTAGTTGTGCAAACCAGATAACAGTCCCGACTGGCCTGTTGCCGATACATTAACGGGCGATACTCCAAGCTCCACCGCGAAGGGTCCATGTGTAATAATTTATTACCCGCTTGTTTCATATGGATGTGTTACTTTGACCCTAAAACAACACTATTTATAGTATATTTTCCACATTAACAACGACTACTTACTAACTCTATTTGTTTACTGGGGCCTGGTTAACGATAACGCTTTTCCTTATTTCAGCGTTTCGTGAATGGAAATGGCTTTTTGTGCTTTGAAACTGTCATTTCAAGAGCGTCTATAAAATGTCAAAAGAAAATAATAGAGTTTTCGGTCTTCCCAAATATTTTTGTAGTAACAAAAACTTGAGTAATTTGCATTCAGAGCACTGTCAATATTGCACTTCCTCACGGCACCTCACGGCGGATAGCTCACGTGTTTTTAGAATTCGACTGTATCGAAACATGAGAGGCCTGTTGTATATTAATAGGTTTTCTGTGTAACCGGTAACTGGGTATGTTTTTAGTGGTGCACCGACGTGGGTTTCCGTTCCCAATTCCTGGATACTGACCACGATATTGAACCCGGTAATAAACCCGATACCATTCAGTTGCTACGAATATGTTACAGTTTAAGATCGCAATTCTTCAGGAGTTTTTATTATGATACGTTCACTCTATTTAAAACAACAATTTGATTGTTATATCTAATGTAGATCAGGAATAGCTCTTTCCTTGGGTGCACAGACATCACCTTGAGACATCTTCGAGCCTCGGAAAGCACATTAATCGTTGACTCTATAATTATTATATACCTACGAGTACTTTAGTAAACTCTAAAATCTGGTAACTAAACCATTCGAACTGCCGGTGTCGGTGACTGCCTCGTTGGGCGACAGGTCATAAGCGCGACTGCTGAGCATGAAACTTTTTTTTTTTTTGGGTGTGGGAAGTCATCAAGTAACTCCTCCCGCTCTTGGGCAGAGCGAAAGAGAGTGTCAGACTTTTATTGACTAAAAACCACCCATGTTCCTTCTTCGCCCTTGTGCCGAGGCCGCGTTATCTCTTTCGATAATCCGCAGCCCCGACGGGCGTCGGCCCTTGCGGTCCCCTTCCATTTTGCTGACATCTCTTTGAGGCACGCGTGGAGCACGAACGCGCCGTCGACATGCACGGTCTGTTGTCGTCATAAGACGACCGGACGGCGAGCTAGCCCGTTACTCACCGTCCACAGGCCCGCGTCTACGGTGGCCGGAAGTCATCATGTGGGCCCCGACGCCCGGAGCGCCTCTCAAGGCGGCTGATAGGACGAGAGGTTCTCTGCCCCCCACGTTCCACCACCTCCTTCGCTAGCATCACTGCTTCGCAGAAGAAGGCGACGGCTTCCCATTCCTCCTCGCCCCGGACCATGGCTTGCACCAGGGGCCGGACGCGAGAACACGGCGGGGCTCCGCCCAAGCAGGGCGCACCTCCACAGTGTGCTCCGCCGTATCCACCGGTCGATCCTCGCAGTGGTAGCATCCGGGCGTTTCCTCCCGCCTGCTGAGCATGAGACCTTGGGTTCGATTCGGGTCAGGCAAAGTGTTGACCACACGTTGACATTGGGTTTTTCCATCAGGAATTTCTCAGTAAGAGTCCCGGAGACTAGATTTGTGCCCGGTTGATGACAATAGGGTCGCCCCAAATGGCGAAATGTGGGGGAACTCTTGTCATTCCTCTGCCTAAGCTTCCTGAAATTACAGGCGTGATGTCATGTTTATCGATCGGATCTTGCTAGATAGGCTTTAGGACCTTAGTTACTATAGCTTTGAAACAGCCATTCCATGTAATACGTAGATAGTAGCCGATCCTATCAACCATTAGCCTACCGTTTCTAGGAACCCTAGTAATGCTAAGTAATAATCTACATATCTCCTCGGCACACCCTGTAAACAACCATCATTTGCGTCTAGTACTTGAATATTTATACGTAGAACAGTATTTACACATAGGACCTAAGTCTAGTAATACAATGACGTCGTCAAGTCGCTTGCTTGGGCCTACAAGCATAATTAAGTTAGCCGTTTCCTCCTCTTGACACCCGCGGCTTCCGTGCGATAAGGACGGCGGGCTTGTTTTTCTTTCATTCAGCGACTACATTGTGTTTGGGTTAAGTGGTGACCTGCATGTGTACCTCGCCTAAATGTTATTATCTGCCCTAATGGTTTTGCGTGAAATTAATTAATTAAAAAATACAATGAGGGTTTCTTCTTAATAACACTGGGTTTATGTTATTGTTTTTGTATTATAGTGTGACATAAAACGTAAGATAGCTTATTATAAACATATCAAAACCATAATGAAGTGATAAAAATTATCATAAAAAGTTGCGAGGAACAACTAAGAGCTAAATAACTTTATATTCATGAAGGAATATGTGGATATTACTCCCATGAGGCAGTCTGAAGCCTAAGTTCGCAAACTAAACGCTGCGAACAATTTAATATACCTATAACCGGAGTAAATTACTTGAAAGTGTCGTTAATAAACGTACTACGTACATACTACCGCTTTCTAACTACACACTTCCAGTATAAGCTGACCCTGCTTTGTACAATCTCTCCGCACTTTTCCACGGTCAAATTGTACTGGAATTAAACAGTTTGATTTGTCGTCATGTGTACGTACTCTGCGGTCATATATCATAGCATGCAGTGCGAGTATTCTGAACTTGCATTGAATAGCTATGATTTATGGTAGATTGCCACAATTAATTCAAAAATTGAGCGTATGAGTTTTATTACGATGATAAATTTCGATTGTGGGAATATTGATAGCCTCGTTGCTCTGGTTATAGGCTAAATTAAATGTTGTGATAATTAGCTAGTGAAATGTCAATTTAAAATGTAAGTACGCACGACATTTGCAAATAATGTACCAGTCAGTACCAGTATACAGTGACATTTTGAAACTAATTTTTACATGATTATTGACCGAGCAGTGTTGAAAGTTAGACATACCTGAAGAATATAAATGGTATTGCTACAGCCTATTCTCTTTCTCAAATAGGTAATGTAGGTAAAAAATAACCGAAAGAACTCGACGAAAGTACTAACAGAATCCACACACATGTATCACCTAAACAAAAAAAAATTACATCTGATAAAGCAGATAAAAATCTTTTGTGGCAGAGAACAACAAAAGTTTTAGACGAATTCTTTCCCGGAATTAAATAATAGTCCTTATTATTTTCATCATGTATTTGAAAGCATTACTTTGCGACGTTTCTTTGGTC
This sequence comes from Diarsia mendica, assembly GCA_949316265.1. NCBI lineage: Eukaryota > Metazoa > Arthropoda > Insecta > Lepidoptera > Noctuidae > Diarsia > Diarsia mendica. The sequence goes on from OX438892.1 coordinate 11,486,789, forward strand.
CTATTTGTCTTCGTAATCGTCCGGCAGAGGTCATTGGTTTCCGAAGCCATTAAGCTTATAGATATCGCTGTTAGATAGATTAACAAACATAAGTCTGTGTGCGAAGGTTTCACAATATAACGTCTGGTTTCTTTATTTGTTTAGTATCCTATATATCCGTTGATGAATATTGAAGTTACAAAGCTTAGACTCATACTGATTCTCCGGGAAGGACTATATTGTGGTCCTTCATACAAGATCTTGTAGTCACTACAAGTTACCTAACTTGGTAACGTTCATTGTCTGCTCCATCATTATTCTTTACGTGTATCAAAATTAGATATAAATATATAATTCTCTTTATTATGTACACCATACAAATTAAAGGTTTGAAAAAGTAGACTTTTTACATGGAGTAACAGTAAGTGGTAACAAACATTATTTATGTTCAAATCTATCATACTTACCTAATATTATAAGCTTTTATTTTTAAATCCTAGTTACATTTCAATTTGGATTCACGAAACCATAGGCCACAACCACACTGGTAAAGCAATGGCGACAACAAGACGAAAATAATTCCGCAAGCCGCATTTGCAATGCGACCACCCCATTAATTAAAATACGTTTGTTTTAGTCTTGTCGACGGAATCGCCCCGGCTTTACTAATGCGGCTGTAGCCTTACTTGGAAAGTAAGTTTCGAATTTTTACATACATTTAAAAATCTTTACCGTGAGCAAATGGAAATTCGTACAAATAATTCACTAAATTACAATTGAATACGCGTGTGACTACGCACTTCAAGTTTAAATAAAATATGTCTATGCTAATCAACTAGTGTTAGTACTATACTGTCGTGTGTGAAAAAAAAAAAAAAAAAAAAAGATTTATTTTTAAGGGGTTGAAAAGGTGAAAGTTTAATTCGAAGGTAAGACACACGATGAGTTTGTATATGAAAGAAAAAGAAGGCTCTTCAAGCTCGCGGAGTGGACATTGAACCATTGGTTCAAGGACCTCTTGCTGTGGAAAAATTATGAGGAGTTTGTTTGGAATAAAACATAGAAAAATTCAACTAGAACATTAACAATGGTATATTGTATAGAAAACACTTTACATAAAATGTTAAACAAGGCTGTTTACACCGTAAAGCTAAATTGTCTGAAATAGAAACCAGGGCAGCGGGCCTCTGAAACCGAACGCGCACTGATTCTAACTTTCTCTGGCCAGATTATGTAAAAAAAAGATTGACTTACTCATGGTACCATGATCGCACTCCCTACGCCGTAAATTGTCACCGAGGCGGACGCGGTTCTCCACGGAGCTGGTGAATCAGGCGATCGCTAGAGCACGTGCTCGATAGCGATCCTCGTGGCCTCGCGCTTGGGCGCGCGGAAGCCTGGCACAGAAGACAGGTGCGGGAAGCGGAGCAGGCACGACGTGTAGTCCTTGGAATCGTCTACCACATGGGAACGGTGGCAGGCACTCACGCAGTCGCGGAGCCCTACGGATGGAACGCCCCTCAATGGCGTTGGCTTGCTGATGAGCTGAACTGAGCGAAACTATCGCAACTCCAAAGTCCTTCCAGCATCACGGCGGAAACGACGCCATTGACGACCGCCACGTGCAAGTTTATCGCGGTTCCATGTCCGAAACACTATGTTTATTGGACCACGAAGCTAGTTAGATCGAACCCATGGTGACTACGGACCGCAATCCATCGCTCGATAGCGTTAATATAAAAAAAAGGAAAAATCGCGCGTACATAGCGCGTGTAACTTTTACTCCACCATTTTGAAATTTAAAAAAACGAAAAAAAACTAGCCGGAGCCGTGAATCTGGGTACGCGTTATGCGCGCATGGTGGAAATTCCCAGACTGACAAATCGAGTCCGCAGATCGCAGATCTGTCGGTTTGACAATCCGTTCCACTTGAAATGGTGTTACAAAAAATGAATTAAGTACATAATTTATTAATTCTAAATTTAAGGTGGTACATCATAATTAATACGTTACCGTATCCCATACACAACCATGACTTAATTATTTGTTTTTGTTTACTTTTGATAAAGTTTTTGAAGTGCGGCCAGACAATTGCTGCGCGTGAGTCGTTTGTCTATGACAGCTACGTGGAATGAAACGCACATTCCTCTATAAAATAATTGTTTTTGTTGTTAAACAAATGTTTTAATTAATCCTATAACTATTGTTATATTTGGATTGTATGATTTATGAGGATTCCAAAGATGGTTTTAAATCTCGAATCCGTGCCGTAGACAACGAATAATCTGCATGCTAATGTTGCCGACATTGGTTAGTGTTTATATGATTTCTGTGTATTTACAGTCTATCAATTTGAAGTAAATATTGTTTTGAGCTATGTAACACCTAACCGTCTCATTTGCGATGTTGGTTATTCGTTCTCTGTTGTATTTTGGATTCATAGGTGTCATTGTTAAAATAACCTCAAAATGTTGTTGACCTATGTTATTTGTTCTGTTGAAAAAAACTAGTAGCAGCTCATGTAATTTATCTGCTACAATACCAATGAGTAAAAAGCCAGTTAGCATAACACCTTTTTAGTAACAAGTCAAATTCCTATAAAAAAGAAATTCAGCAGGGTCAGAATTCCAAAATTAAAACACTCACTAAAACACAAACTACGAATTACGAGCTCTCAAAGTAAAAACACCCCTAGCAACCAGGGAAACATAAACATAGCCTACTAAACCTACTCTAAAAATTCGTAAGTCTTTGTATTTTCTTATTAAAGATGTCTTTAGGTTCCGTGGGCCAAGCGCGGAACAAATCCCAAGGGATACCGCAGTTTATCTCTCGACAACAAAGACGAACTTTTTAAACGGGGCCGCTACGTATCTGTCCGTCTATGTAACCATCTTTTATTTATAGGGATTCTCTTTTAAAATTAATAGTTTCTGTACTGTTCTGTGCCGTTGTTGGACGTACTAAGAGGAGTACATCGATTTTCACATGATATTGTGTGTACTTTGTATATTGATTTGTTTTGACTTCGATTTTGGTACTTTGAGATTCCTCTATTACTGGATTATGTGGTTGTTCGTGAACATTGATTTTACATGGTTTATTGCCTTCAGGGGCTAATAAAGTAAAAAACTAATGGCGAAGAATATAAATACGATGGTTTATTTCTCAGAAACGCCCGCCTAAGACGCTTTCGAATATTTTGTTTCTATTGGCACATTATTTTTTTTTAATTCATGCCGGCAATTTATTACTGTACTAGGTGTTGCCAGCGGCTTCACCCGCTACAACTCGAAAATTATCCCACGGGAAGATAAAAAATATCCTATGTGTTAAATCCAGGTTATGAACAATCTGTGTTCCAAATTTTATCCAAAGCCGTCCAGTAGTTTTTGCGAGAAAGAGTAACAAACATCCATACTTTCGCATTTATAATTTTTATAAGTAGGGTGAGCAGCTGTTCAAATTATAAAATAAAATTGTGAAACCTCACCGATAGCAATGATCAGATTGACCGACTATAGTCGTCGTTTTTGCAATCGATTAGTTGGCGAGACGGCTAGTCAGCCTTCCTAATCTCTATAACCATTTTTTTAGTTAATATTATGAAAATACTCTGTTATACAGTTTACATTTACAACAAGACAGCGTAACACTGATTCCAAACATTTTAATCACGTAAATTTCGCACAATAGCCGGTACAGACAGAGCCGATATTTGATAATGCAATACACAGTCGATCTGTTTTTCCAGTGTACCTACCGACAAAGCGCACGTCGGTCGGCTCGACCACACACAGATGTGCTATTGGGTATATCTATAATGCGTGGTCAATTCGGGAGAGGAACTGCGTATACGATCCAATTAAACTAGAAATTCTTGCATTATGCTACAGTTGTATCATTATCTTCTCAAAGAATCATCATTTTCTTCCAAGCCATGGCCTGTTGAGGCAACACGTTTTTTGTTCCATTCTCCTCTGCCAATCGGCACGCTATCATCTACTCTATTTTCCTTCATATCAGTCCTTACACAATCCATGGATCTTTTCTTCGGTATTCCTCCCCTTCTACATCCGTCAACATAGAAAGAATAAAGTCTTCTCAAAGAATATTATTATGTTAATGGCCCACCTTCCATCTTGCAACTCATGCCCTATCACCTGTGCACTTGATGATCTATTTACTGCTTCAGTGAGCGGTGTTCGCATGGCTGATTTTTGGGCTAAACATATTTGGACTTGTTGCCATCGATTTCGGGTGAAGATTGTGATTAGCGAGAAGAGATTGATAATGATAGCCTTCAAGCCTTTAAGTTCAAAATAAAATTTGGCTACACTTATTATTAAATTAAGAAAAAAACATTCTTCAGATATCGGTTTTCGAAGATTATTTTACTTTAGCATAGGCCTCCCGAATATTCTTCCACGTTTCTTGATCTCAGATTTCCCCCGTCCATATTGACCCCTCTGTCGATTTTATATTATCGTCCCACCTTCATATTCGGGCATCCTCTCTTCCTTTCGCTTGGGTACCATTCTGCTACTAATTTAGTACAATTCTCCTTTCTGTGTCTTTCTAAGTGATCCGCCCATTTCCATTTCCACCTTTTATTTTCATGATACGTAAATTTTTGTTTTCCAATGTGTTAAAGGCTAAATTTGCCTTTTCTCTTAACATTAAGCTTACTTGTTTCCATGTTGTCGTTTTGTAATTTTTTTGCGTATTGCTTAGATAAAGCCCATAATTGGCAACCGCCATGTTATGAAGTATACAGAATATTTATTTATTTATGAAAGGTAGCTAATTAAGAAAGAAGTAAAGAAAGAAGAAGTCAAGATAGAAGTTAATTACTTCGCTTTTTAACGTCAGCGGTATTAACTGATTTTTGAGTTTTCTTCTAGGAACCAGTGACGCTTCCACGCTACATTTACCCTGTTGTGTACTTCTTTGGATGTATCGTTTGTAGGACATACGACCTGTCCAAGATAAGCATCAACTACAGTTTCGATTCGTCATTAGTTTTGTTTTTGCTAGATTCATCTGCAGCCTTTTTTCTTTTTTTTCAAGTTGACCGAGTGTAGTTTTCCTTGTTGTCAGAAATTATTAAAAGGATGTTTACAAAATGAAGGTGATTCAATATGTCTCAATTTATCCTTATGCACATTTCGAAACAATTTCTCAGAACAATTTAGCTTAATTTGCTCTAAAAATATGTAATAAGCAAAATCTCATATTATAAATTATTAAAATTTTAAATAATAAAACTTGGTTCTTATAAAACAACAAAAGTTTACTTTTCGATATATATCACACGCGGCAGTCGTTTCAAGGCTGCGTTAATAGTCCAGTCGATCATTTAGGTATAAATATACTGGTTTTACCACATCTGTCCGAGATAAAGTCACAGCTTTAACAAATTGTATACCAGACACTCGCGTGTCATTCCTGGTATCCGTTTAAAATATCGAATAGACTGATAACTCGTCTATTTTCACCATCAACCAAAAATCGCGTGTTGTGCTGTGAACGATGTAATTGATCGATTTGGTACTTAACTGATTTTCAGAAACTACATTTTTTCAACGGGAACCGATAGTGTTGTGCATTATATATTGACTGTTCAGTGTATAACCATATGTTAGTGATAATGAACGTCCAGGCTCGACTGATATTGTTTTTTGTACTCAATCATCTTTTGGTGAGATAATTCTTTTATAATGCTGTGAAATGCATGTTGTGGCCTACATCAACACATTTGATAAGACGTAGTGGATTATGTTCCTTACATGGAGGATTCCTGAGTCCCAGTTTTTGTTAGAGCATGCTAAATGATGTCACCTATACCTGTGTTGTGGAAAAAGTGTGGAAATGTCACTCGTTATATTAAATATTTGTACCTGCGTTATTCATCTCTTCAGTAGGTTCAGTCTGTGGTTCCGTCAATGAATGTAGAAGCCTTCATAGATGTAAAAAGTCGAGTGTTTATATTATCTTCGTTGAATTTTGTATTCTTTACTAAAAAGGTCAAGGCCAAGGTTTCCCGCCCTCTCATTCCTCCTTAATTTTGTCTGTGCACTTGTAGGTATGTCATGTATGTTATTATATTCTGACATTGTTTGTTATATTTAAATTCGTTATTTGCTTTATTTCTTTATATATTCTATTTTCTCTTCTTCTTCTACACATTGCGGCTGGAAAAGTTTTCATGAGAAGGAAGCATCATCTTTGTACCTTTTTTCTGTTTTTCGTTTTGTAGGTACATAAAGTATTAAATAAATAAAAAGAACAGCTGCAAAATGATTTAACTATGACAGAAACTAACAACTATAAATTTTTACATGTATTCGTGCTACAAATAGTTTTCCATAATCCTTTGTTTATATGAATCTGTGTTGATTGGACCATAATATATTTAATAGCCATATTGTTTACTGTTGGTATGTTGGTATACAATGGTTAGTGCTTAATAGGTAATGCCTATTACGCGGATTTGCGCCTGAATGGATATTATTCCATTGAAACCCAAATCCGTAATGAATGCAGAACCGCCTAACAATACGAATATTGTTGTGACGACCATTATTGCTTTAGGCATAATTCGTTAAGATTCTTGAAGAGGAAATGGGTATGAAACTGGTAAAATTTAGGCACCAACGCCTATTATTTGAGCAGTGTAATTTTTAAAACGAATTGTGCTTTAATGTAAGAGCAAATCTTCGAAACTTAGGATTTCAAAAACAGTTTCTCTTATGCGAAGTTACACTATTACTGAGTGTATTTTACCTTTTCACGCGGGTGAAGTCACGGGGAGACAGCTAGTAAAGTATATTTCATTTATATGTATCTTTTTACCCTCTTTGATCTCTTTTATGATTATCTAGCAACTTTTTACACAAATAGTTTTGAGAGGCTAATGGATTAGATTAGATACCAGCTCAACAAAATCGAAGCTTAATTAAACATAATTTTAATTAAAAAACCAAAAAGTTTTCTTCTTAAAATCTTTTATCTTTTAATGAGTTTGAAGACTGTCACAGGTCGCCTGCACGAGTACATTGACGTACAAATTGAATGATGGAACCGAAATACCTGCGATAGCCCTGGGGACCAGTCTGGGGCATGAAGCCGATGTAAGTACTTTTCTATTGTCTTGTAGTTTAATGGTATATGTAAAAAGGTAAATAGGTACCCATTTATGATACCTATGTAGGTACTGCACTGGGTATTTAATTTACATTTTATGCAATTGCATGTGGCTGATATGAGAATACTAACGGGGATGTGTGATGTCATGCGAATGGATTAAACAAAGAATGAGTATTCTGTGTAGTAGCGCCAGTGGGTCAAATATTCGGAGGAATGAGGAAAATAGTGAGAAAAATGTTGAGTATGAATTAAGATGGCTATAAGAGTAGAGGAAGACAAAGATACGATGGATGAACTGTGCGAAGAATGATATGGCTAGAAAAGAGGTGAGTGCTGAGATGAAGAGTTATTGAAAAGTTTGGAACAAAAAAGCATGCTACGCCAAGCCCTAATTAATTGGGATAAAGGCTGGGAATGATTTAATTTAGGTTTTAGTAGATTTTCATTGGATTTTTGTGTATTGTTATCGTGTCTCAATTCTCTGTCGATTTTGACGGTATAATATTATTTTATAACTCGGTTTTCATATCTAGTTGTTTTCATTGTACAGTACAAGGTAGAAAATTGAGCAAAAATAAATGTAGGGCCTTGAGGCTTCTCAATGAATGGCTAATTATCATGAACAATAATTTCTATAGAAGTTATGACCGCAGATTGACACAAAAAATTGCTTAGACCTCCGTTAAGTTCTAAAGAGATCAACCAGAAAACTTGAACTTGCTGTCGTTAATTAAATTTCGTATAGAAAACAGTACAAACGTTTTATCTTAACAGTATTCCAGGAATAGAGCACTCACAGCCGGATTTGGAAAAGCTGATTAAGACGGCGTTCCATCCATCCTGTCAAAGCCTTTAGTCAAATGCAGCCGGGAACATACGGTTTACTCATTATGTATACCGTACGTGTATATTGAAACTTTGAAATAGAGGATTATTTGCTAAACTACCGTTTGCTCGCAACTTTGTCTGCGTTAAGACTGTGTTGATATTGTGTTTTGTTGTTGACTGCCTCGTTGGATTTGGTCAAGTGGTTAGACACGTTTCTGCTGAGCCTCATGACCAAGACCTCATGGTCTTATAGCATAAGAGCCTACGACGGCCAGACCTTCGTTATAAAAGCTGAAAGTAGGTCTGTGCATGTCCCTTACACAGGTAAGAACGACCAGCGAATATAAGGTTTGGGCTGTCGTTACTTTGGCAGGTACCTATCTTAAATTCGTTAAAGTACATTCATCTGGAATTTACACTGAATCAGGACTAGTGCTCGGTTGATGCCTATATAGGCTCGCCCTGTATTTCATCAACTTAAACATAACTTATGAAATGTGGCAGTACTATAAGCACCTACGCTTCTGCCTCACGTTTTGGGTATTATCTATGTAATGTTATGTGTTCGTTTGCTATAAGTAAGTTATTATTATTTTCACTAATGATAAGAGTCCCTGTGGTGAGGATCGAGGGAAATAATAGATCAAACCTCTGTTTGATCACGTGTTTGTGACGTAAATGTGAGTACAGGAAATGTTAAGGAAAGGTGTATGGAATGGACACCCTTTTACTTTCGCTTTTTGTGTTCGTTTGTATGACTGCTTAAATCATCATGGTTAATTGACTGTCCCACTACTAACGTGGTTGCAAGCGACAGTGCAGAGCATTGGGTCCTAGGTTCAATTCCCGGATCGGGCAAAATGTGCAATTGAGTTTTTCCATCAATTTCTCAGTATTAGCCACGGAGTCTAAAGTTGTGCCCGGTTGATGGTAATAGGTATTACCTTATTATGTGGAACTTAAACATAACGAAAGGATTATAGGAGTGGGTTAATAGTAGCAGCAATATACTAAAAGTCAAATTGTTTATCCTTGAAGGTTCTTAAGAAGTTTCTTGAGAACCTTTTCTCAAGAAACTTCTCCTTCTCCCTTTTCCATTTAAAAACAGACACTGAACCAAAAAATTAGAAAATTAAGTTTTAGTATAATTTTTCAATATCATTTATTTTCGACAAAGTAAAACATGAAAATAATTACCGAGAATTTAATTAAAAGAATCAAAATAGTATCAATTAACTCAGTGTTGAGCTGTGGAGAAGATTTATGTTCCGATATGTTTCGTCCATATTTAGGTAACAGCACATGCTACTAACATGGTCATGTTTACAGGGTGCAAGGGTGCTGCCAAAGAACCACTCTTTGGCTCTGGCCGTACAATGGGCGCTGGAGGCCGGCTACCGACATGTCGACACCGCTTCGCTGTACCGTGTGGAGGACGAAGTCGGCCTCGGCGTTCGGTACTACATCGGCAATAACAGCAATGTTAGCCGACAGGGTAACGTGTACATCACTACTAAGGTGAGTGTATTTATATATTTTGACCGACTTCTTTTTTTATGAAGTGGTAAGCTAAAAATATAAAAATTGTTCCAGCAAAATAAAGTCATTGGGCCTTAACGTATCGACTTATTATGAAAGATGATGATAATACTGAATCGAGATGGGACTGCGGCTGCTGAGCATGAGGTCCTGGGTTCGAATCCCAGGTCGGACAAAATGTTATAGGGTTTTCCTTCAGTAATTTCTCAGTATCAGTCATGGAGTCTGGATTTATACCCGGGTGATGACAATAGGCTCGCCTCCTATTATATAGGACTTAATCATAACTGCAGGCGAAATGTGGATGTACTAATGGGTACACCTCTTCTGAACCCTTCAGATATTAGGTACAGGCGTGACATGTTATATCTATATCTATATAAATAAAGAGAGAAGTCCTGACTGACTGACTGATTGACTGACTCATCAACGCCCAGCCCAAACCCTTGAACCTAGAAAGCTGAAATTTTGCACAGAGGTTCCCTTTATAATGTAGACAAGGAACAAGGAAGGATTTTTCGAAATTCAACTCCTAAGGGAGTTAAATAGTGGTTGAAAGTTTGTATGGAAAATCGTCATTTTCACGCGGGCGAAGCCGCTGGCAAAAGCTAGTGATGAATATAATAGGCAACACCATCAAAAGTAACAACAAAAACCACTAAAATAAAACAAGTTATACCAAAAAATAAAGCGCCTCCCAAAAAAAGCAGTAAATTCAGAAATTCTAAAGCCCGATCGCGACCAAATGTAACCTCAAATTCCTTTTAACAACATAAAGGTTGTGTATAGTGGTAAACATATATATTCGTGCGAAGTTACTCCATATATTATTACTTCAGTATCTAGTGAAAGGAGCCTAGACGTGTGTGTCACTACGAAAATGAGTTTCGTACTACATTATTAATGGTGTCTACGTGGTTGTGAATATACTGAGTGCCATAATAGTCTGCTTTTGTTAGTGATTTCTGACTGCATTAATGGCTAGGGTCACGTTACTCGTGTTAAGTGCATTGCATGTGAACAGCTCTTGTTTAAAGTTTTGAGAACTTTCATATTTATTGTCGTTAAAAGTTTCTATGAGATTTTCAATAAGATCTTGCCTCATACGTACTTTTATTATAATGGTACTTCAACCAGGACAAATGAAAAAGGCAGGCATTGAAATCCTTTCTATATTCATTGGCGGAGGTTCTCTTAACTTAAATAACCCCTTGTAGTAAAGTAATTATAGCACTTACCACCAAACTAAATATTTATGATTAACTAATTTACATTCCGTTGCTACTTTCATAACCTTTACTTCGGCCAAAATAACTTCAACTATAACAAAATAAACCCTCTTTGATAACAGTATTTGCACAGTACTTCAGAGGCAACAAAACTTTGGTTTTCGTAATTATGAAAATCCTTTTGCTTAGTTATTTGGTGTAGTATATAATTAATTGCTTTGTCCAAAGTTATGGAACGACGCCCACGAGCGAGAGGAGGTGATACCTGCCCTGAAGAAGTCCTTGGAAATACTGCAGATGGACTACGTGGACTTATACTTGGTTCACTACCCTATGGCTTATAAGGTTAGCAAAGCTGCGTCATAGGTACTCGAATAAGCCATCATCGACCTATATGCTGAAATGAAACAATTTTGTGATATTACTTGCTGTATTTTTATCTTGAGTTGAAAACAGTAGTACTATGTTTTGTACTTACCCCTCTTGGAATTTTTTTATGTTTAACCAAGACATTCATAACCAGTGCGATTATCAGATTCATGATACGAGGACATCATAATCATTACGTTAGCTCATTGTATCACATCCAGGGAAAGCATCCAGCTGGTACACCCAAACCCACCCTCTACCTAGGTGAGCAATACCTCGTTCATACGCCCGGAAAACTAATTTCGTGTTTGCACAGCTTCGCAACGTAAACAATCCCCTGGAACGCATTAAACTTTACAAGACTCCATTTGAGTACGTTCAAACACACGCGTTCCTCAGTGTGTAGTTACACAAAATCATTTTAATAATAATGTTCTGTGTTTTAGTTAACACTACATGGTATCTACGTACTGGGAGCTAAATTTTGATGCGGTTTTCGTATGTGCTTCATATTTTAGCTTGATTTATCTTTTGTGGAATATTGTTAAAGTCTACTGAATGTAGTGGTGTGTTTTTATCTCCTGAACGGTTTTATTGAGTATGATGGTGTTACATACTTAGTTTAAATCTTAGATTTTGATATGTGCTTCATGTTTTAACATGTTTAAGGCGGGGTTGCAGTAATTTTAAGATTTTTGAACCTATAAAAATCGAACTAAATACGAGTTTTTTAATAAATAAAAATCATTACATAAAAATTGAACATACTCTATAATAAATCGTAAAGATAGAAACGCGATTTAGAATGATCGGCTCGATACTTTTTTTTATCAAACATGACTCTAAATCACAATTTCAAACGTGTACTGCTAAGACATTTCATCATGAATTTATATAAAAGTTATATCAATAGATAGAACTTTTTATTTTGAAGTAAATGTTGAAAACATATTGTATAATTTCTTTATAGTTTTTCTCCAAGAAGCAAAAAACAGTCAAAATTTAGGCATTATATCGCTCGCGCGGCAGGGCGGGGGGCGAGGTCGTGCGTACATAAAAACAAAGTACTGCAACCTCGCCTTAAGGGTTCATTTGTCTTAGCTGATTGTTAAACTCTATTGAATATCTAGCCAGTTTTTACTTTAACAATTGAAGGCAAAGATGCACTATTTATGAGAACTTTACCTCCAAACTTCTTGACAATGTCTTTAGGGCATTATAAAGTAGTTTTTTTTTAATACCCATAGGTAAATATTATCCAACGGTTTCATCAGTCACCGCTATTTAGAAAAATGAAAATGGCAGCGTGGCCTCCCTGTTCATCTCTTATTTTCTGTGCTCTGTCATTATTTTTTTTCCAATAAAACTCTTGTTACGGCTATGACATCAAAAAGCAATAACAGTTTTAACTACCTAAATTAACAATCTTAATTAAACTAATTAGCTGACAATGCGATAGCTTATCAAAAGTTTGTCCCGCATTCTGTTGAAATGAGAATGCAATAACAATTTTGTTACTTATCTAACAGAAATGGCTGAACTTGCCTGAGGAAAGGGTCATAAGTTATGACCCATAATGAACTTTGGTGATGGCCTGAAACAACATTGAGAGTTGATTATTACATTACATAAAATTATTTAATGGGGGGGCAACATCTTCCCTCCATGTGCTATTCAGGAAAATTGAAGCGGGCCCTCGAATTACTTCAAATATTAATGATAAGTACTTCATTAAAACCGCAATCAAACGTGTTTTTAAAAAGCCACTTTCCTGGACTGGGTCTCAAAATGAAACAAACGCAAAAATAAAATAAAAATAATGTTGTACAGCTAGCTAGATAATAATCAATAAAAATCATCTTTCTCATGTGTGGTTTTGACAATACACCGTACCTTTTTATCGTTGCAATTACCGTAGATATCTTCGTTGGTGTTTACGAGCCGCCCGTAAAAATCTATAGTTATTAAGTTGTAGTTACAATGAGTATGATATTCTTTTACTGCTTTTTCTGAGACTATTCGGATAGGATAGGATTTGATTCTTGGTCTGATTACGATCACCACAGGCACACGAAGTTGCTTAAAAAAGAAAGATCTATTTCAAGCATCAATAAGTCCGATATTCAACAATAATATCATCCTATGAACATGAGTTAAATAAATGATATCCGAGCTAGTTTGGTGATCGCAGTACGATATTATTAGAACGATCGATGCAGGTGCCTGTGTTCCCGATATAATCTAACCCACAGCCGCGTCTCTCGACAGCCTTGACAAGCCAATCAGTCTACTTTAGATATTGCTTGTTTCATTACTTAAATAAATAAGGATTTGTAACCATTTGTACGGCTTCTATTAAATGTGTGAAAAATATAAGTAGTACCTTTTTAACTGTAGAGAGGAAAACCTGTTTACATTACTGAGTGAGATAGAACTTTGAGGATGAAAATAGAGCGTCGGGGGCCACGTTATGGCTTCCGGCCACCGTAGAACGAGCCTGTGGACGAGTAATGGGCTAGCTCACCGTCCATCTGTCCTATGATGATGACAGGCCGTATCTACGTCGTGTACCTACGTGTTTCACGCGCACCTCAAAAAGATGTCAGCAACATTGGGGTTCGCAAAGGCCAAGTCGGGGCTGCGGGATGTTCGAAAGAGATAGCGAGGCCTCGGACACAAAGGGCTGAGACGTAACGTGGGTGGTTTTTGGCCAGTAGAAGTCTGAAACTCCTTACTGCTCCGCCCACAGCGGAAGGAGTCATTTTGATGATCTCCCATCCTCCAAAAAAGGGTGTAAATAGAATTATCTCCTCAGTTTCTTATCCGTCAGTACAAACAATTCGATTTTACGGTCTCGATGACGCACACAGCTTTGCTAATCGAAATTGAGACTGAAACTTCAATTGAATTGCTCTCTAAAATACATACTACCTTGAACCTATGTTAGCCTATAAGTACTTTTGGGTTATATTTACGCAAGACAAATTCAGTTAGCTTGGAGCTCCAAAATCTAGAGGAGCATGGAAGAAGTCGTATAATGGCACTATAATAGCAACAAATGGCAATTTCTTTCCCGTTTGTGGCTAGTGGCTAAAATCTCAATGTTTATCCCATTCGTCACCGTGGTGACGAAGCCGGTGGTGAGGACTGGGAATGTACAGAATATTCGTCTAATAAACAAAGTGAGATAGAGCACCACAAATAAAGTACTTATCCTATTTAGCAATATAAGTCAAAATTGTTGCCAAATTTTAGCCGACTGTCTCGTTGGTCTAGTGTTTGTGATCCCGGACGTCCTGGGTTTGATTCTCAGGTTGGGCAAAGTGTTATTGGGTTTTTCCATCAAGAATTTCTCAGTAGCAGCCACGGTATCGTGATTTCTAAATACACGGAACCATAACTGTCACAACGTGAATGTAATAGTTAGGTAATTCTCTGCCTAATCCTTCGGGGATTACAGTCGTGATGTTTTACGGTTGCCGAATTTTCGTAATATCACAATGATAACACCTCTACTACTACCTCTTAAACCACGCACACAAAAACATCGCTTAAAAAGTTATCTTACACACTGAATCCATGTCTAAAGAATTACTAAGAAAAGTGATTCCTGTTGGAAACATTTGACCTAAGTTCACGGAAGGACTGCCGGGAAACTTGTGAACTTTTTCCTCATGTTTTCATTTTAAAATGTTTGTGAATTTTTATCTTTCTTTTCTTCATCTAGGATGTTGTTATTCGAGACTTGCGTTATTAAGGGCGCTTAAAATAGCATTGTTTAGTAGCTAGGTATATCATGTGCATTCTCATCATCATCATCATCATCCACAATACGACTACTCTCACTGCTGGGTATAAGCCATGGACCCCGCTCTTGTGCCAGCGTCATCCACGATATAATACCAGAGAGGGCAACAATGTCGTCTGCCCATCTCGCCGGCCGGCCGAGCAACACTTTTCATTCCAGCCCTTGGACGCCACTCGGACACAGCTTTACTCCACCTGCCATTACCGCGCTTTGCTTGTTGTTCTGCCTCCATTTGAGTTCCATGTGTGTCAGGTTTTACAAATTCTTAAGACTATGCTTTTAGTCGGCGGGAAAATAGCTATTTATCATTTTGGTTTTTGTTTTGCTGGGTTTTTAGTCGCCATCATCATAATTTGGTAAGCCTTTTCCCTGTCTTCTTTTTTAAACTAGAACTTTAATTCATTTAAAAATTTAGAAACTACTTTTCTATCAAGATCATTTCTTTTTTTTTACGTCTCAAGTAAAGAATATTATAAAATCTAACTTAGTTAAGTACATATTATCTTTCCACCTGAACCTATCTTGGTTAAGTAAGCACGGTGCTTTTGGAACCAACACACCGAACTTTATCAAGCTTTACGTTCTACATAGTTTGCAGTTCAATATGATTCTACAAGTTTCGTCTGAGTAACTTGAATTAAATTTTAAATTAATTAACTAGTGTAGGTAATGTTTGTTTCATATTCTTATGAATATTTTATGTCGACTACGTATTCTGTTAGAATATTTACTGGTTATAAAATACCAAAATGTCTACAAAACATACCTTCTCCCTATTACCCACAAACATACATACCTACATAATTATTCAAAACTAAATTGACAAATAAATTATTTTTACATTCTTTTAGCACCTACTTTGGGTGACCCATAAATATAGCAGCTCGTAGAAGACTGAAATACGACCCCTTGTACCCAAGGGTAGTTTTTTTGTAAACTTTAAATACTTCCCTAAATGTATAATTATCCTCCAGAGCCATTCTTCCCCTTTTCCGGCCAGTCCTTTGTAAAGATAATTAAGCTAGTAATTACGCCAGAGATCCACAAAAAGACATCGGACCCTTAAATCATGTTTCAAACATGTTTTCCTTTCAACGGTTATATTTATACTGGGAACGTACAAACGTAACAACAGGAATACCTAGAAATAATAATTTAATTTACTCGAATGTTACACAAGAAGTCAGATTGTAAGTAGGTAGAGAACTTTCAGAGACCCTTGTTTCTAAAATTAACTTACTTTACCCGTGTATGAACTATGTCACAGGAACATTCAAGTTCTACGTTTTAGGTACCTTAGTTTGACCTTTCCAAGGGGCAAGAACTAGCAGATATAAATGTCTCGAAGTTTTGGAGTAATTAATTAATAAAGTTCTACCAATTATTGTAAAAGTTTTGAAATACATATTTTTGGATTCTCAGTAAAATCACTGATTGATCACCACAGCTACAGGTAGTAATTAGGTTTGGAAATAAAATATCAGTTATAAATTCAATAGTAACAGTAATATACCACGTCCGACCACGTGCATATTCCGGAAACACCGGAATTCTTTCATACATAAAGGAGTTTCTATTTTTAAGTTGATCACGTGGTGTTGTTGCGCGTCGAATTTACGAGTCTCACAATTTCGAAACATCCACGTGTAGAAACTCCTGAAGGAAGTTATAAATAAGTATGTTTTTTATGTCAATATTTCCGTTGTCCCTGGAGAAAGGGTCGCATTCAGACGTTTTAGAATCACGATTGTTGTTGTATGAAATATAAATAGAATTGTACTGCTCTATTTATTTCATTATATACAACGGAATAATGACGGCTCTCATTTATAATACAGCCCCAGCCTAGATCATCAAAGTTTTGTCTATCAAAGCTTGGGTTTGAAATATTAGTAATTAACATTTATAATTTATTCAATCCCAGTAAATCACTGTCAATTTCTTCCCCTTCCTATACTCATTTATTTTTCTTTCAGAAAGACAATTCCATCAGTAACACGGATTACCTGACGACATGGAAGGGCATGGAGGACGCGAAGGCGATGAACTTGACCAGGTCTATCGGTGTGTCCAACTTCAACCTAACGCAGATGCAGAGGCTTTGGGATAACTCGAAGATTAAACCTGCAGTTCTTCAGATTGAGGTTTGTTTGTTCAACTTCTGTTTTCCTTATATTATATTAAGTTTAGTATAGTAAACCAGAGTCTGGATTTGTGCTCGGTTGATGACATTAGGCCCTCTATTACATGGGACTTAAACCTAACTGATGAAATAAGGGTGTACTAATGGCTACACCTCTGTCTAACCTTTCGGGGATTACAGTCGTGATGTTATATTCATCATCATCATTTCAGCCGAAAGACGTCCACTGCTGGACATAGGCCTCCCCTAAGTGTCGCCACATTGACCGGTCCCGTGCGTCTCGCATCCAGCGGATCCCCGCAACCTTCACCAGGTCATCGGTCCACCTAGTGGGAGGCCTTCCAACGCAACGTCTTCCGGTTCGCGGTCGCCACTCCAGAACCTTCCGGCCCCATCGGCCATCCGTCCTGCGAGCAATGTGCCCTGCCCACTGCCACTTAAGCTTGGCAATTCTTCGGGCTATGTCGGCAACCTTGGTTCTCATGCGGATGTCCTCATTTCTGATTCGATCACGCAAGGATGTTATATTATGTAAAGTTTAATATGAACGTAATGTTATGTTTAGTAAGATTTGTTGGATTTTACTACCAAAAAAACCTCGGTAGCAGGCTCTAACCCATCATAAATATAAGATTAAACAGAACTAGTTGTGTGGTTAAAGTTTAGGGTACAGCTCTGTTCAAACCCTTCGAGGGTTACAGGCGTGACGATAATGCTGTGCGTAATATTAACAAATAAACCTCTAAACTTTGGTAAAAAGGCCATTAAAATTCATTTAGATAGTAGTTAATAATGGAGGAGGAGCTCGTGGCTTAATAATAACAGCCACACGGGTCAATCTTAAGGTTAAGCCGCGCTTGCCTAGGTTGATCTGTGGATGGGTGACCGCCCATTTCATACCGAGTTTCCTCCGTGCCTCGAAAAGCACGTTAAGCTGTTTTGGTCCCGGCTGTCATATATAGATCTTTGGCAGTCCTTACAGGTAGTCAGTGACCTGAAAGTCTGACAACCAGTCTTACCAATGGGTATCATATTATCCAGTATGACCTGGGTTGTGGAGGTCTGATAGGTAGTCGCTCCATGTAAAATACTGGTACTCAGCTGCTTCCGGTTCGACTGGAAGCCGACCCCAACATAGTTGGGAAAAGGCTAGGCAGATGATGACATACTACTATCTCTTAATAATAATAATTATAAGAGGATATACAGACAAACCCGGGAGGCGACATACCTATAAACGGGATTTCTTTTTGTTTGAGTTGAGTGATACATCATGCAACACAGACTACCTACATATCAATCAAATAGTGAACACCATATAGAGATTTAGTACACATCAGACTTTATGTTTTTAAATGAATTTATTGCTATGTTTTCCAAACTGAGCGCTGCGCTTCGACTGTATGAAAACTGAAAACGTTAGCAATTTTTAAACCTTGTGTACAGAATAAAAATAAAAGCAGTGAGTTGGTCGACAATACTTTTTTTATTTTTTTATTCAACCTTTTAACGATTTTAACGTGTAAAAAATCGGACAAGCGGTATTTGAAAAATCAACAAAACTCAAAAAAAAACTACATTGTCCACATTGACCCATGAACATGTGAACCACTAAAAAGTGAAAAATAAAAACTTTTTAACAAAAAATAAAACCGACTTCAAAAAAAAAACACAAAAAAGTGAAAAATAAACTTTAGAAGAAAAACCAGTCTCTGAAGTCGGTGACTTTTGTATGTTTGATTTCATTTTTTTGCCACCGACTTCAGAGACTTTCAAAAGTTTTTATTTTTCACTTTTTAGTGGTTCACATGTTCATGGGTCAATGTGGACAATGTAGTTTTTTTTTGAGTTTTGTTGATTTTTCAAATACCGCTTGTCCGATTTTGAAAAAAAAAATATGGGACCATTTCGGAAGTATACCCTTTCCAACAAAGAAAGAATTTTTCAAATCGGTTAGCAAGTGACGGAGTTATGCCCGAACAAACATAAAAAAAAAAAAAAAAAATACAAACATCCGAATTGAGAACCTCCTTCTTTTTTAGAAGTCGGTTAAAAAGAGACTAATCTGGTGAAAAAGTTTCATCGGATTGGTCTGTTTATAACAAACTCCGTAAAAAGAGGTTATCCATTCGACGCGTATATAATATTGTTGGAATTGCATAATATTCGTATATGTCAGACTATGTGCGCTTTTTATTACCCGACTGCGCAAAGCAAAGAAGGGTTATGTGTTTATCAGTCTATGTATGTATGTATGTATGTTTGTTCCTATGTGGCACTGTAGAGGCCAAACGCCTTGGCCGATTTTGATGATCCGTACGTCAATCGATTCGTCTTGACCTCGCGAGTGTCACTAAAAACATTACAGTAAACAATACTCAATATAGTAACAACTAGTCGCCATATTGTCAAAATGAAAAAAAAAATTTCGACGCACCACGTCAAGTGGGGTATCGTTGAATAGGTATTTGAAAATGAATATTAGGTTTCCTTGATGATTTTTCATTTTATAAAACCGTTTAGGATATATAACGATTTAAAGTTATTAGAACAAACAATTTCGTATTTCTTACATATAACCGGATTTTTTTACGTGTACGGAATGGATATAAAATCGAATCGAAATCTACCACCGTCATATAATAGTAATAACGAAGTTAATGAAAACTGACTAAAAAGTGTTAAATAAAAAAAAATATTACAAAAACAAAAAACCCGACTGCTTAAAAACAAAACTAAAAAGAATAAAATAAGCCTCAGAATTTAAAAGCAGAATTGAAGGATCAACAGTCGGGACCCATTTAAATTTTACGGGGAGCTCCTTGATAAGTCACAAAAATGAATGGGTCCCGACTGTTGATCCTTCTATTCTGCTTTTAAATTCTGAGGCTTATTTTATTCTTTTTAGTTTTGTTTTTTTAACGAATGTGTCAGATTTCATACGTGTGTTTCATATTTGTTCACAGGTTCAGAATACATTGTTCAGAAACTAGAAATTGAATTCGATTGTTTATCTATACTAATATTATAAAGCTGAAGAGTTTGTTTGTTTGTTTGTTTGTTTGTTTGTTTGTTTGTTTGAACGCGATAAACTCTGGAACTACTGGTTGGATTTGAAAAATTCTTTTTGTGTTGGATAGTTCATTTATCGAGGAAGGTTATAGGCTATATAACATCACGCTACTACCAATAGGAGCGGAGCATAAATGAGAAATGTTGCAAAAACGGGAAAAGAAAATTCCTTTCTGAGAGCTTCCGTTGCGTGCGCTGCGAAAACGGTTTAAGTTACGAGAATATCATGTATGAAGTAATTATTCGTCTTTAAAAGTTCTAAAAAAAAGTCCGCGACAGCATCTGTCTATCTTTTAAGATTGACTCACTGTAACCATTTTTTATTATTAAAATGTTAGGTTAAAAAGAATTATTTTTTGCGAAGCTTATTTAACCCATATGGTATTAATCTATATCTAAATAAATGTGTTCGTTAGAACGGGAATTTAATATAGAATATTTGTGCTCTTTACTCTATACAGTTTAAACAAATATCTTAGAAGATATCGCAATGTAAAAATACCCGCGTGGAAAAATAATTACGCGGGTTGCGTCGCAATGTAGGTACGGGGGATTCTGGCTGGCCTCCGGGAAATTCAAATTCAAAATATTTACTGCATCATAATGTTTACAAGTACAGAGTGTTATAGTATATTTAACAGTAAGAGATAGACACACACACAAACACAAACAATAAACACACTAATAACTACTACACACACACACTAATTCACACTTTAATATAATCTAAGCTAATCTAAACCATCTAAACTATTTTAATAAAGAGGAAAGATAAGATTTTTTGTTTGTTACGATTTTGTCGGATAGTCGATATATCGAGAAAGGTTATAAGTACAAGTAGTTATATATGTGACGCAGACGAAGTTGCGCGGGTCAGCTAGTTGCATAATAAATTCAATAAAAATCCGAGTTCGACTTGGGTTTTTCCATTAGAAATTTCTTAGTAGCAGACACGGGGTCTTTTTCGGTACCGGTTGATGGCTCGCCTCCTATTACAGACTTAATCATAACTGGCGAAATGTCAGTGTACTAATCCAAACCTCTGCCTAAGCCTTCTAGGATTAGGTGTGATGTTATGTTACTGTTTTATACCTATGTATTTATCAGGTGAACCCCACAATAACTCAAAACGAGCTGGTGAACTGGTGCCGCGAGCATGGCGTGGTGGTGATGGGCTACAGTCCGTTCGGTGGCATCCTCGGTCGCAAGGCCGACGCACCAGCACCCCGTGCCAACGATACTCTGCTGCAAGAACTGGCAAAGGAGCACAACTAAACAGTACCGCAAATACTGCTCAGATATTTGGTAAGTGTTATTAGCTGTATCTCTCAAAACTAGTCAAAACTAAATGATTATAATTATGTCCCCGCTTCTGATGAAGGTTGTGCAAGAGAATTAATGTACGTCTGAAATCGTCAACCTGTGTTAATCAAGCGTAGTGATCAATGCAAGTGTATTTTCTGTATCTACAAAGGCTTTTGCCCAGGGGACTGCTATGGGTGTTATACTATAAAGCCTTTCAGATAAACTTTAATCCCCTTTATTTTAAAATTTTAACTACGTTATGGGATGAATTTTCAAAAAAAAAATACTTACTTCTTTAACATACCAAATTTATGAGCAAATTTCCATGCTTTTTTAGACTGTGTTGTCTCTGTTAGAAAGCAAATTAATGAATTTACATTATTTTCATGAAGTAGAAGACTGCAGATCTCTACCATATCAAAACATTTTGTAATAAGAATAAGCACGTACAATAGAAAACCTAGCACATAAATAAACAAAATACTAGAATGTTCCCAAATATATTTAATTCGCAACACAATTCAAATAGACATTTGTAACACATTGACAGCTCTAATTCCCCCGATTCTTCGCTCCTAATCGGCGGCATACGAAATCCTTTCGTCCCATTTACTTGTACTATCCCTTACCTTTGACGAGGTGACAGCTCTAAATACGTGTCAACACCACTTTCAACTTGTTTAATTTAAACCCTAAAGTTGGGTACACGGGCTACACGGGTCCAATTGGCTTTGATTGCGTCTGTAAGTGGAAAATCGTTTATATTTATTCAAGCGGTTCGCCTACGAAGTTACTTGAGCTTGTGTGAACACGTACGCTTATAAAGAAGGACGTAGTGTTATGTTAAAGTATATATGTTTCTGTAATAAATCATATTATGATAGCTTATTTGAACGGTATATCTCGACTCGAGTGCCGTGAGTTCCTCGAGCCGGTGTTTTTCCCTTTTTTAAGAAAATTTCACTTCTTTTCACAAAGTTAAAGTGTTGAATTAAAATTATGAATTTGTACTTATTCAAATTCAAAGACTTTATCTTATTTGAGTGGAGTGTGAGGACTTAAAAGTGTTTTTAACTTAACCCGTCACTTTTCCTTATCTGTTTCATGTTGTTGTAGCTGGAGCGGAACATCGTGGCGTTGCCCCGATCGACTAATAGAAACCGTATCAAGAAGAACTTTGACATTCTAGATTTTAAGTTATCGCCGGAGGAAGTTGAAAAGTTATCAGGATTTAACAAAAACTACAGACTAAGAACCCCAGTGAAATGGTACGACCACCCACACTTTCCCTTTGAGAAGAAAAACCTTACAAAAGAAGAAATTAAATATATAATTGATCACAGTAGGGAAGATTGATATTTTTAGTTGTATTAAATTGAAATTCGTACATGTATACAATAACACCAACGCTATGTGAAGCCTAAGAAGGACCCAAACAAAAGCATCTTTAAATAAATAATAAATGTCGCTTTAACATTTTTATACGTTTTATTATTTGTTTATTTTGGTCCTCTAGGAGAATTATAGAACCTTCCTTTCAACATGAAAACTCATTCAAAGGAAATACTCCTTTGAATATTTTTTTACTGAATAAAAACGTCTTTTCTCCCACATAAACTATTCATTGAGACAGAATCGTTCCCACCTAAACTAAAGGCTTTTAATAAACCTACATGAAATAGTAAAAAAGTAACATTTTATAACCAACTAAATCACATAAAAAATGATAAGCAAAATTAAAAACGAATACAAATGATTTATAGCCCTAGTAGCATTTTTTGTTGGCATTTAGTTGGGCCACATACCTCTGGTTAGTTGGCAAATGCATACAATTGGCGGGCAGTTTGCGGGTTGGGCCCAAAACTGATGGCCAACGTGCATTGCCCTACGGAGGCCCGAGGAAAACGTGTTATGGGTAGGCCCAACGACACATAATACATGTAGGCAAGCGGTTGTATGTTTGTTGGTTCTATTAATAGCTGGTTTCATAGCGACGCGTCTCGCCAGCGCCGACCGTACGCGCGTCGCTGAACATGAACCTTATCAGCTTCATAATAAGGTTGGTTTTTGCGATGTTTTGAAAAACCAACCTTATTTTGAAGCCGATAATGTTCATGCGCAGCGACGTGCGTGCGGCCGGCGCTGGCAAGACGCGTCGCTCTGAAACCAGCCCTATAGGCCAACCCAGACGACGACATACAAAAGTCACTCATATTGTGCCCAAACAGTCGTCTCTCTTTTGCACTTTGACGTGATGAGTACATGAGAGGACGTTGTGTCGTCTGCGTTGACCTACCTATTATAGGTACTTTGTGTTAACTGAAATTAAATGAAATACAAATTATGATAAGTACTTAATTGAATATTTATTTATTGTTATATTATGTTATTGACAAAATAAAGACAAATTTTACACAATTTGGAGACAGTAGCTCTGCAGTAAAACGATACACACCGTACCTACTATGATACATTGCTAAAGTACCTACCTACTTTTACAAAGTTACACTTTGCAGCTAAGTTGTTGTCAAAGATTCGTTCAAGGATTCTTCTTGTGATAGGACCAGTTTTGTTCCCACCAATGTAGGATAAGTATGTAGTTTATCTGCAACAAACACAACACAACCCATTATAGTAAGACAACAAATACTTATGCGATGCCAGTAAGGATAAATTATTTACAAATTTTTGTTAGGTTATGTGCGAATCAACTTGAGACCGGGCCGATGATTCAATTTCAATTTATGTTGTGCAAAATGATGCGTCGTAGTATTTTTTTTTAGCTAGAGATTTGCACGAAATTTATTAAGAACAAAATAAGATAGTTAGTACCTATTTCATAAATAATAGCATCTTAGTCCCAGGTCTCAAGGTAATTCGCACGGGTTCTAAGTAGATAAATACCTACTTATGAAAAACTCACTTACCCGTTTCGTAAAATAAACGTTTTACAGGACATAATGTCCACGTTATCCTATTTGGAGGCCACATGCAATGCGTCTTCCGTGGCGTCATCCAGTTTTCACGCACCACACCGAGTTCCCCACCGTAACCATCTTCGTCGTCAAATTCCACAACTTTAAACATTTTTATCACTGCCTGTCAGGCTAATATTTTATATTTTTAAATAAAACAAATACTCCGCAGCCGCAAGCGCACCCGGCACCGCACAAATCAAATAACAAACTGCAAGATGGCGGGCGGGCCGGGTGACGCGTGCCGCCGCCCGCCCCCCGCGCACCCCGATACCACCCCGTAGGAGCAGCAAGTAACAGGGCCATTGAAGGGTATCTAAGTTGGACCGATGTTGTTATCTTATCTTAAATCCCTACAAAAATCTCCCAACAGTAGGAATAGAAGCAGCATGCCCGTCGTTAGTTGGCCCAATGTTGTTTTAATAACATAAATCCCTACAAAAATCACCCAACAGTAAGAATAGTAACAGCAGGCCCGTCGTTGGCTCTACGTAGGGCAAATAGTGCATGTTTAAGACAATGGGCCTATTTTAAGTTTAGGTTGGCGGAATAACTAACCGTCTGCCAATACATTCCCAACTGTTGGCGTATGGAAGCCAACGGCAATTGCTACTAGGGAGGATATTCTATAAAAAATCTTTTATACCAAACCGCAATAATAACGGTTACTGTTTTACAAAGTCCTTTATTTAACATTTATGTAATTTATTACTTTCCCTTTTATCAGGGAAACCACTTCCGAGCGAAAAGTTGTTCAGTAATAATCTAATTTGACTCATTCCTAATAGCAACTTGGTCAACTTTTTCCCTAGTAGCATTTTTTGTTGGCATTTAGTTGGGCCACATACCTCTGGTTAGTTGGCAAATGCATACAATTGGCGGGCAGTTTGCGGGTTGGGCCCAAAACTGATGGCCTACGTGGATTTGCCTACGAAGGCCCAACTTGCGATAGGGCCAACGTGCATTGCCCTACGGAGGCCCGAGGAAAACGTGTTATGGGTAGGCCCAACGACACATATTACATGTAGGCAAGCGGTTGTATGTGTGTTGGTTCTATAGCTGGTTTCATAGCGACGCGTCTCGCCAGCGCCGGCCGTACGCGTGTCGCTGAACATGAACTTTATCAGCTTCATAATAAGTTTGGTTTTTGCGATGTTTTGAAAAACCAACCTTATTTTAAAGCCGATAAGGTTCATGTGCAGCGACGTGCGTGCGGCCGGCGCTGGCAAGACGCGTCGCTCTGAAACCAGCCATAATAGGCCAACCCAGACGAGAGACGACGACATACAAAAGTCACCCACCAAACAGTCGTCTCTCTTTTGCACTTTGACGTAAGTACATGAGAGGACGTTGTGTCGTCTGCATTGACCTATTATACTTTGTGTTAATTAACTGAAATTAAATGAAATACAAATTATGATAATTGAATATTTATTTATGGTATATTATGTTATTGACAACAACTTAATTCTATATGGAGTTAAAGAAACTGAAAAATCTACTGCCAATCTCATCGAAATCACTAAAAAGAAATTTAAAGAGGATTTAAATATTACTTTTGAAGATAGGGACATAAACACGATCTACAGAATTGGCAAAAATAACACAGAAAATGAAAAGGAAAGACCAATCCTCCTGACATTCGTTAACCTCTGGAAGAAAAACGAGATAGTGGCAAATAAAAAGAAGTTGAAAAATGTGTATATTTCTGAAGACTACCCGAAAGAAATCCTCGACACTAGAAAGAAACTACAGCCAAAACAGGAAGAAGAAAGGAAGAAAGGCAATTATGCATACATAAACTATGACAAGCTAGTTATCAAACAGGGGAAATCAGGAAATGAGAAACGCAAAAGGGAAACATCAACCTCGCCTAATGTGAAAGAGAACCCTCGCAAACAACAACTGTCAGCAAAAACATATCGTCTAAATGCTTTCGATGTAATGAGGAACAGAAGTAACTCTCTGTCTTCTGTCACCTTGCCAACCGATCAAAATGCATAGGATATTGCCATCAGCCACCGGAACAAAACTTTAAATAAACTAGAACTCAAAGAAAACAGAAACAAAACATTCCCCAACCCGACTTGTCCTCGTGGGGAATTAGACTGCAACCCTCCACCAAATACAGAACTAGATCAAGAAATAAAACAAACCCTCAAAATTTGTACGCTTAATGTAAGAACACTTGCATCAACAGAACGATTCCTTGAATTAACTAATGCTCTAAAAAGTATTAGTTGGGACATTCTAGGCCTAGCAGAAATCCGAAAAATGGGATGTAATATCGAAGAGTACAGCGACCTTATCTTTTGCTACATCGGCGAAACTAAAGGACTACATGGAGTGGGATTTCTAATTAAGAAAATATATAAAAACAACATCACCAACTTCATAGGAATCTCTGAAAGAGTAGCACTTTTACAAGTAAAATTTGAGTGCTTTTCCTTATCAATAATCCAAGCATATTCACCAACGGAGAGATCAACAGAAGAAGAAATTGAAAATTTTTATAATGACATTGAATATGCGCACAGCAGGACGGAAGGGAAGGTCATAGTCATGGGAGATTTCAATGCAAGAATAGGTTGTCCAAAAACGAACTACTATCCAGTAATGGGGAAACATGGCTACGGAGAGTGTAATGAAAGAGGTGAACGCCTCTTAAGTTATGCCTACCAACACAAACTGTCAATAATGAACTCATTCTTCAAAAAGAAAAACAGCCGCAGATGGACATGGCTATCACCCGACCAAAAAACTAAAAATGAAATAGATTTCATAATGATAAATCACCACAAACTTATAACCAATATCGAGGTACTAAGCAAATTTAAATTCTCTTCCGATCACAGATTAGTGAGAGCTACATTACTCTTAGTTCGTCCAGCAAAAAGCAGAAAAACCTACACAACACCATCTATTATCCCCAAGACAGAAACAGAAATTAAAAACTACATTGAAAATCTACGAAAACACACAGAAAATATAGAAACAGACTGTATTGATATCCAAATATACTACAATATCCTGGAAAGAGGCATAACAGAGAGCCTAAAATACAAGAACACTACGCAGTCTCAAGAACACAATATTTTCTCCAAAGACACAATACAACTAATTGAAAGGCGAACGGCACTACTACACACAAAGAATAAAACCAAAGACATGAAAGAAGAACTTAGCAGAATATACAAAGAGACTAATAGGTCAATCCGCAAGGACTACAAGAACCACAGATACGAGATTATTTCAAGAAACATCAAGAATTTTAGAAGTGCTAAAAGAGCCTATAAAGAACTAACTACACACAAGTCATGGATTCAAAAACTTGAGCATAAGTCCCTAGAAACAAAATCTAGAAAAGATGTAATAAACCATGCAACAAACTTCTACAAAAACTTATACAGTAAACAAAATAACACTGAAATAAAAGCACAAATAACTCACATAAACACGACTGACTCCATCAGACAAATTGAAGACTTCGAAGTTCATGAACATATGAAAAAGCTGAAGGCTGAGAAGAGTCCAGGACCTGATGGATTATGCAATGAGGCCCTTAAAATAGGAGCACCTGTTTTAACACACCATTTTACGCAACTGTTTAACATGATACTAGACGAAGAAAAAGTACCAAAACAATGGTGTACATCTGACATAATTCTACTCTTCAAGAAAGGAAGCCCCTTGGATATAGGGAATTATAGACCCATAAGCCTGCTTGCAAGTATATACAAACTTTTTTCATCCATTATTTTAAAGAGAATATCCGACGACATTGATAAGCAGCAACCAAAGGAACAAGCAGGATTCAGATCAGGCTTTAGCACAATGGACCACATACAGACATTAGAACAGGTCATAGAAAAATACAGAGAATACAATAGACCTCTGTATGTGGCCTTCATTGACTACAGCAAAGCCTTTGACAGCATCAGCCACTGTTCAATCTGGGATGCACTACAACAATGTAATATTAACTATAAATACATCAATATCTTGAAATATATCTATTCAGAAAGTACGAGCAGAGTTAAATTAGAAACTAGAGGAGACGAAATAAACATAGAACGAGGCGTTAGACAGGGCGACCCTCTTTCCCCGAAGCTGTTTATAGCAGTACTTGACAATATTTTTCAAAAATTAGACTGGAAAAATAGGGGAGTGTACATAAACGGACACTATTTAAACCATCTGAGGTTCGCTGACGATATTGTTATAATTACTGAAACTGCCAAAGACCTAGAGGAAATGATGAGATCACTAGACTGCGAAAGCTCAAACATCGGCCTAGAAATGAATGTGAATAAAACTAAAATATTAACCAACCATCATGAACGCCAGATAGTGATAAAAGGTAACAATATAGAATACGTCAGCGAATACATCTACTTGGGGAAGCAGATTTCATTCAAAACATCAAGTAACGAAGAAGAAGTAACAAGAAGAATCAACACAACCTGGAAGAAATACTGGGCATTAAAAGAAATCTTCAAAGGGAACTATAGCTTACATATGAAAAGAACAGTATTTGATACATGCCTACTACCTTGCTTGCTGTATGGTTGCCAAACTTGGATATTTACAAATAAAATAAAACAAAAAATCAAATGCAGTCAAACAGCAATGGAAAGGAGCATGTTGAAAATTAGAAGAATACATAAAATTAGGAACGAAAGTATTCGTCAAAAAACTAAGCTCACTGATGCTCTCAGGCACGCACTCCTACTTAAGTGGAGATGGGCCGGTCACATCTCACGATACCCAGACAGAAGATGGACAATCGAAGCCACACGATGGAAAGGACCAATGGGGAAAAGGAATGTTGGTCGACAAATAAAACGGTGGACTGATGACATAACACACGTCGCAGGAAAGGACTGGTTAAAGTCAGGCAAGGACAGGGAGACATGGAAAAGAAAGGAGGAGGCCTTTACCCAAATAGGGGTCCAAATCTCGTAAATAAGAGTAACATTAATTTTAAGTAAACTTTCTTTAATTTAAGCACAACTAACAAACATTGTAATATATTTTGAAATTGAGATTTGGAATAAATGGCTTTATTATTATTATGTTATTGACAAAATAAAGACAAATTTTACACAATTTGGAGACGGTAGCTCTGCAGTAAAACGATACACACCGTACCTACTATGATACATTGATAGAGTAGGTACCTACCTACTTTTACAAAGTTACACTTTGCAGCTAAGTTGTTGTCAAAGATTCGTTCAAGGATTCTTCTTGTGATAGGACCAGTTTTGTTCCCACCAATGTAGGTTATGTAGTTTATCTGCAACAAACACAACACAACCCATTATAGTAAAATAACAAATACATGCAATGCCAGTAAGGATAAATTATAGACAATTTTTTGTTAGGTTATGTGCGATTAACTTGAGACCGGGCCGATGATTCAATTTCAATGTATGTTGTGCAAAATGATGCGTCGTAGTATTTTTTTTAGCTAGAGATTTGCACGAGATTTATTAAGAACAAAATAAGATAGTATTTCATAAATAATAGCATCTTAAGTCCCAGGTCTCAAGGTAATTCGCACGGGTTCTAAGTAGATAAATACCTACTTATGAAAAACTTACCCGTTTCGTAAAATAAACGTTTTAATTTACAGGATATAATGTCCATGTTATCTTAGTTGGAGCCTCGTTACTGCTAAGGCATTTGTTGAATATTATTGCAGTTTTAGGTACCTATATGGAGGCCACATGCAATGCGCCTTCCGTGGCGTCATCCAGTTTTCACGCACCACACCGAGTTCCCCACCGTAACCATCTTCATCGTCAAATTCCACAACTTTAAACAATTTTATCACTGCCTGTCAGGCTAATATTTTATATATATAAATAAAACAAATACTCCGCAGCCGCAAGCGCACCCGGCACCGCACAAATGAAATAACAAACTGCAAAATGGCGGGCGGGCCGGGCGACGAGTGCCGCCGCCCGCCCCCCGCGCACCCCGATACCACCCCGTAGGAGCAGCAAGTAACAGGGCCATTGAAGGGTATCTAAGTTGGACCGATGTTGTTATCATAACTTAAATCCCTACAAAAATCTCCCAACAGTAGGAATAGAAGCAGCAGGCCCGTCGTTAGTTGGCCCAATGTTGTTTTAATAACATAAATCCCTACAAAAATCACCCAACAGTAAGAATAGTAACGCAGGCCCGTCGTTGGCTCTTCGTAGGGCAAATAGTGCATGTTTAAGACAATGGGCCTATTTTAAGTTTGGGTTGGCGGAATAACTAACCGTCTGCCAATACATTCCCAACTGTTGGCGTATGGAAGCCAACGGCAATTGCTACTAGGGTGTGTCCCATTCTTGATCTTTTATAAATTGCGATGATAAAATAAAAACATTTCCAAAAAATATAAACCTAAAAATAAATATTATATGTTAGGTTTAATTTCTTTTCTGGGACTAAATCACAAGATAAAGTTAAGTCCAACTTTACTCTCTCCACCAAATGTCATGAGTTTCAGTTCAGGAAGTTAGCTTGGAATAGTCAGGCAGTGGAACTACCCCTGCAGGACCCCTGATTAGTTTCACTAAATACATCACTCAAAAGCATCTATCAGAGATTTAGCGATCAAAGAATTTATGAAGTGAAATTAATTATGCGTCGTCGAATCGGTTTAGCTTCAAACTTGAAATTAACCGGCTGAGCGTTTCGGAGCGGAAAACGTTTCCAATAATTAAATAGCTACCCACCTTATCTCATCTCAAAGGAGTTGTGTTAGCCTTTTTAATCTCCTTAGTATTATGTAATTGAATTCTTTTAACCGCGAGTATAAAGGGAATACCGTCGCTTTTATCTGAAGCCCGGGCTTTCGGATCATCTAATTGATTTGTGAGCGGCTTTGTTGCTGTTTGAGTAGTAATGTAAATCCAATAAACTAATCTGCCGCGTCAGCAATAGTTTGTTACGCCATTACTGTAATCTAATCATTTGACAAATGTTGTTCTATCTGTTACGGGCGATATTTACTTAATTGTTTAGTTTGTCTGCTTTTGATATTATCTTAAATATTATTATTTGTGATGCCTCATTATTTTTATATATTTTTTACTCATACAACTCATGAGGCGAGGTATGTTAATATAGGGTGATAATTGTTGACAATCACCGTGCTGAATAAAAGTGTTAGAGAACGTGAGACTGTAGGTATATAAGAATTCAGTTACCTACTACGGGCTCTACCGCTCTAAGTACCATCGGTGGCCAAATTAATAGGGACAGTAATAAGATTTTTGAATTTTCGAGTTTAAGTTGATTTGTGTAATAAATAATTGGCTGTAGGTCACTTATATATTTTTTATTAGTATCTATGTTCTATTGGGATCACAAAAAATCCAAAATGTATACAAAACTGTTCATTATTAATCAGGTAAAAAAAAAAATATTGGTGAAGCTCTTATTTCAGCAATCACCCTTTGCTGAAATAAGAACTTCTATGTGTCGGGGCATGCTCTAAATAGAATGTTTTGCATTTTCCTTTAGTTTTGCATTATGATGCCATTCTCTGGTGAGGGTTTCTATAAGTTGTCTTTCGGTGGTAGACACTTCTTTGACAATGGCCCCTTTGGTGAGTTCCCACATTGTGGGGAATGGGATTCATGTCAGCTGAATTCTCTGGCCAAGGCAAAACAGTGTCATTCTTTCAGCCAAAAATGCAGTAACGCTTCTGGCTTTGTGGCAGCGTACTGAGTCATGCATAAAAATGTATTCGACATCATCGGGGAACCATTCATTGACCTGCGGCAATACCTGGATTCCTAATACTCGCTTGTATTGGTCTTGTTTCATCGTTCCTCTTACGGTGTATATGCGCCCCATGCCTTTGGCTGAGATGACAGACCAAACCGTAACACTGACCGGATGTTTAACCCTCTCTACGATGCAATCGGTGTGGAATTGTTGACCAGGGCGTCGTCTTACAAAAGAACTTTTGTCGACCAAAATTTGAAAAGTTGATTCGTCAGAAAGGCACACCTGTAAATTAACAGAATGAATAGTAGAAAATTGTAGAAAAGTTATTGACTAATTGCATTATTCAAAAAAGTTATTTTTCCTCGACTCCAACCTGCGACAGTCGTATTTCGATGTTGTCTGGCCCATTGGAGTCGTTTCTTTTTCATACTGTCGGTTAGGCGTGGTTTTTTTGAAGGCCTCCGTCTCATCAAGTTCTATTCGACCAACCGCCTACGCATTGTTCTTTCCGAAATCCTTACACCCTCGTCGTTCATCATCGTGGTCTATGAGCAACACTCTTTTTATGAGTTTCGAGGCAGATGCTCCTAACTCTTCGATCGGTACGAAGTGTGGTGATCCTTTTTCTGCCATATTTGCCAACCCGAATTGCCTCAAGAGGCTTTTTATTGTCAATTTTAATTATTATTCGATTTACGACAGATCTAGAAACCTCAGCCATAGCTGCTATGACTCTCTGGGAATGAGTGGAGTGCAGTAACAATGTTAGTATCTCTCTACATTTTCTTGGAGAGGTGTCCAAAGCCTTGTCTATCCTAAAAAAAAGAATATTTGAGGATATTGCGTCTAACTATTAATAAAATGTAAATTCATACATAAAACATAGCAAAACTATTTTACTACGGGGCATTACTTACCTTTTGATTATTTTAGACAAAAAAAGTCGGTTAAATCAAATGAAAAAATAGTTTCTTGAAAATTCAAAAATATATACTGCGAACCGCGCTTTTTAACAGACAATGACCGAATTATAAGAAACGTCCCAAAATTGACAAATGACGCACGGATTCACTGTGTTGCCACTTGGCAAAAACAATAATAACTGCAGTAGCTATATCAGATAAAATAACCCTTTAAATTGAACATATTTTTTCAAATATACTTAGTAAACTATAAACTACATAAAATCAAGCACTGTCCCTATTAATTTGGCCACCTACTGTAGAGTGAACAATGCGTAGTCGAGGTCCATTCGATGATACGACCCCAATTCTTTTACTTGACTCCAAACAACATTAGTAAACGACTGTAAGGGAAATTACAACAATAAAAAACAATGCCACATAGGAACAAACATACATACATACATACATACATACATAGACTGATAAACACATAACCCTTCTTTGCTTTGCGCAGTCGGGTAAAAAGAAAACTTCAAGTCATTACGAATAAATGTATTTTTCGTTTCTCATTGTTTTTCTGTGTCAATGGTTTGTTAGTAATTTGAACCATTATAAGCTCTTGGTATTCCCCAAAGTAAGCGCTAAGCGTCGCTACGGCACGTCATTAGAAATCATTACGGTACGAAGACTGGTAGCTTTAAGTGCCATTAAATGAAAATGTCCTAAAATTATGGGCACTTAGTGCAAGGAGCCATTCTGTAAAGGCTATTTCCATTCTATATGTACGTTCGTAGATACTCATTCAGTGAAATACGTAACGGTCGAATTTAACGGGAAGTATTTTATTTCAACACATGGCCGCAGATAATATCGTTTGCTGTACCCGTATGGTTGTTATCCATTACATTATAATCATCAGTTTAGGTAGATATTTCGCGCAGTCCAAACAACTATGTCGGCATTATGACACGGACACCGCATGAATGAGCCTTTATAATGTAATGGCCGTACAATGTTGGCGCAGCTATCAATTCGAAGCTTTATCATTGAATGCATACTGGTTGCTTGTTTTTTGCGAGTGGCTTATTTATGAGAAAAGTTAGGGGAGGTTCGGCCGGTCCTAACATAAATTAGGTGCGGTGACACGGACTAATTGGCGTCATTATGCGCGCGGATAGCCGACGCGAGGCGCGCGGTGGCGGCGCACGGCGGGTGGTTAGGAGCACGTCCATCGGCGCCTATTTCACCAAAGATTCGCTTTTCTTCCTCTCCTCGCAACCGCTCAATTAAACAAAGGTAACTACAATCATTTATCGTTCTTAACTTACAAAGGCGCGTGATTAGCTCGGCATTAGTCAACTTCTCGAATAAACTACCTTGTAACTCATGAATGCCTGGTCATTAGCTCGTTATTGATTCGGAAAATGTTGTTGACTTCTTTATGCCGATTAATTAGGAGTTTCTTGTGGTGCTAATCGCAGGTGGTGTGATCTGTATTCTCGTCTGTGTAAATGAACGTGAGCATTGGTGAGCTGAACTAATGGCGGACGGTGTGTACAAATGTGCGAGCTCAGCGGCGGCGCTCCGCTAAGCAGAGTAGTGCGCGGTCCACGCACACTAATTACACACTAAATCAAATAATGTTGAAAAAACTCGCATCAATCAAAAGGGCGACGAAAACAAAATTACTTTCCAAAGTCGTTACGACGTAGACGACGGAGTCCGTTGTTTTAATCACAAAAGAGATAGAGTTACTTTTATTATACTGAGGGGTTGTTTCCCGTTCGCCGTTGTCTTTACGTCAACTGCTCAAAATTCAGGAAGCCTTTTGTTGTTGTGGAGGCTTCTATTCAAGATTCGCAAGACAGTGGATCCCTGTGATGTCAGTTGGAATATTAACAAGGGACGCGACGTCGGCCGGCGCGTCGTGACAATCCTTTAAGCATCCAAACATAACGGCGTGTAGGGAGAACGCCCGCGTCGCTGCCGCCGCCGCCGCCCGCTCGGACGGTGTCAATACTGATCTTTTGAATACCGATACTGATAATGTCTTGGGACACGTCAAGAACTTACTACGTTTAGCGTATCTGTTATCAGTTGTGTTTGCTTGCCTTAAAGTTTAAACAATTAAATCTTTGTTTAATGTGTCAGTTTGTCGAAACTTAGTTCAATAACACACTGAGGGGTAATTTAGGACGGGGTAGGTACCTGTGATTAAATTTTAACATGAATTTGTTAAACAAATATCTAGCTCGCTGCTCAATCATTTTATGTCTCGTTCGGCCCATCCATCTTCGTAAGAGCTTGTTAAACGCTATGTGAATACTACAACAAAGTTTTATTGAACAAACCCTCGCAATAAAAGCCAGTAAGTTTAAAATTCGAATAAAACCATAAAAAAATACGTATCTCTAATGCCGATCCCTAGAACGTACAAACTTCAGCATATTTGTATTCATATCTACTACTGACTAGGTTGTCTAGAGACTCAGTATCTCGACTATCTCATGCAACTTCATGAATTTGTAACATCCATCTTATTTGTTTTCAAAGATACTTGTAAATAAAGTTAGTTCTCTCGAGTCCAAAAGCCAGTATAGTAACATAAATCCATCCTTTTAAGTTGAATCACGTTCTACAAATGTTTGTCGATGGAACACACGACGGGGCCACATAATA
Source organism: Diarsia mendica (assembly GCA_949316265.1). Classification (NCBI taxonomy): domain Eukaryota; kingdom Metazoa; phylum Arthropoda; class Insecta; order Lepidoptera; family Noctuidae; genus Diarsia; species Diarsia mendica. The sequence continues at coordinate 11,522,503 of OX438892.1, forward strand.
GAAAGACAAACGTATCGGAACTTTGACTTTACAATCAATTTTATAACATTCTAACGCTAAAAACATAGAGCCTTATAAGATCTAAGTAGTACGTTGGTAACGTTTTATGTAACTTCGCAAGCTAAATCTCATTATAATAATGGATGTTAAATTAGGTTAAAATGGATGATAGGATTTTGGCGTTATTTAGAGGAGGCAATCTATTCTACAAAATGTAGCATACAGGAACATTTGCGGCAATATAGTTACATAATAATATGTTTATTCTATTTTGCCACCCGGCCTGTGCCAAAATAAGACCACTAGAACATGAGTGCAATACGCCTCATAATACGTGTGACTACTTACAGAATTGCAGATTTATAATAATCATCATAGTACCGTTGTGATTATTACAGTTGCTTAATATGTTAATAATCTTCTCCTTATGCATCCCTTGCTTCGCTCAGGGTCGTGAGTGACAGAAGACGTTGCGTCGTGATGACGGACACGCTCCCGTCACGAGTCGGATGAAATCCCACAGGCGTCCGACTCCCCTGTCAATCTTTGAGGGGCTTTGGTGACGTCACATGGGATATACAGGAACATAGTTGCTCTAGATTAGCATCATTAAGAAGTAGTTCCATTACTGCCTACAGCTAAGTTGTAGCAGCAGCATGCTGCTTATAGTAGGTAATGTAGGCAGGGAATAATAAACTCTCCTCACGCATGCGGCACCTTTATACAGTGGTCGTCTTACCCCACATTGCAGGAAAGACAGAAAAGAAGGAAAAAATATTTAATGACGATGACGACGACAGTTGACGATTTTGATAACAATTTGAGGTGACGAAACAATTATTTTAGCCCCAGAGCGGAGTTTTTAGGCTGATTGGTTCGTGGTCGAATAAAATCGATGAAAACTTCGTGTATGCTGATTGGATGACATCCCTGGAGCGAAGCAAATCTGACCGGAGACTAACGTTTTCACAGGTGTATTTTTGGGTTACCTACAAACATTTATGAAAAAGTTTCAGCATCTTTCGTTTATAAAATTTTTGATTTTTTTACGCAGAAATTACAGATATCTACTGGATTGTTAAAACATATTTAAATTTAATTAAAGGCATAGATAGAACTTTTGAACATAAAATATTCGAGAATGAGTCAATTAGGTACTAAAACTTGTGCGGGACGAAAAAAATTATTGTAATTAGTCCTCATGAATTTTTATAACCTATTTGCGAGCTAATTTACATATTGAAGAAGATAACTTCTTCTCAAACTTTAAGTAGTTTGAGAAGACGATCGAAATAGAAATTGTGCTCACAAATGAATAAATGAATATTCTAGTTTTAGAAATCTTGCAAATTGATAATGCAAATTGTGGTGGGCAAATTTTCGAATGGAACCGATAATCCTATTGCCTGCAAATAGTGTTTTCGGATCTACAGCGTCTCTTGAGATGAAAGCGCTAGGGTAACCCGCGAAATTCAAATTTTCTTACGTTTCTTACATAACCGGTCAGTATGTAAATAAAATAATAATGATTAAAATCATCAATACAACCCCGTCAGTTAATTTAACTTCCTTGAATTTTCATCATAGTCACTCAATGGAATTAAATCAACCATGACAATCAAGGGGATTGTATTCATGATTTTAATGATACGCGCGAATCATATTTAATCAACATAAAACAGGTTTATTATGTTGATTAAATATGATTCACCGGTGTGTCAGGACACTGACCTGCAAATTGCAAAAAACGTAAGAAAATTTGAATTTCGCGGACTACCTTAGCGCTTTCACCTTAAGGTAAAACTTACAGTAGAAGCAGCGTTAGCTTTTGCTTCAGAAAAAAAAAACACGAACTAAACCTTGTAATAAAACGAACGCTACCTGGCTATAAACAAGTGAACCTGACAATGTCTAATACGGGCGTAAAGCGCTGAACTTAAGCGTTGACTTGAAAATAAGAAAATCAACGAGAAAGAACACGACGCTTTGGGAGCTGGGGCGCAGACGGGAATCTTGTTTTGTGTAAATAGAGTCCCGTGGCAGAACAACTCAAGCGAACGGTGCACGAGCTCCAATCGGTGCGGGACTGTGTTGTCAACCTCGATTTCGGAAACCAGTTTTTGAATTTGGAAGCGGAAAAGTCGCATACGGGTTACTGTTCACAGATGTTCCTTCACCGACCCTTTCAAATGCTACGATATTCGATTGTTTTTTAGAAACAAGTACCTAATAAATACCGACTTTGTTAAGTTCCGTAACTGGATTACTTTCACTGTAAGTAAGTTTTGAGTTACACAAATAACAGGTAATTACAAAAAGTAGGCAGGCAGGCATATTAATTAAAGGAACAGTAATTACTGTTACCATGCGGAGCGACCTTGATTTGCCAGTAGGGCAGGTTTTTTCTTTTTTGTCATTTAAAAGGGCCTGTAATGGTGTAATTGTTCGAATTATTTAACTGTTTGAATTTAGTAAGGTAAAGGAAATAGAAAAACAAAAATAGACATACAAGAAAAATAAACAGACAACATGTTTAAGCAAACAATACAACTTCAATATTCAGAGTTGACAACCCCGATGCGACGTTTTGCCGCTGCACGCTGCCGAGCAGTGCGAGAAAGGCGTCTGCCCACGACCCTCCCGCGGGGACGGTGCGACGGTGCAACGGCTCGTCTGTACATGCACTTGTGACAAAGATGCCACTGACAACTCGATTTGAATGCTGTTGACATGCAACGAACATGGGAATGCTGTATCGACGACAGATGTTTATGTAAAATGGGGACGTACTGTTATGCATTGCAATTCATTGTACAGGCGGTGCCTGTATGTTAATCCTTTCTAAAATATGTTTGTGAAGTATTAGTACAAATTGTGAGATAGTGTTTTGTTGTGTTGAAATGATTAGGACAAATGACAATAAAATAAATACAAATCATTGAATTGGTTGTTTGAATACATTCACAACAATTACTTAGCTACAAGATACCGATGCTTAGTTTGTGGCTCACCAATTATGCATGACACAACTGTTTTGTTCCTATTGATTAATAAACTAATTACGTATAATTAGGTCAGAGAAAGATTTTTTATTGATTTTCTAATTAGTAAAGAATATTTAACAGAAATATTTTATTATGGAAGCGATTGATTAGGAAAAGCAGTTACCGTTTTAGCTAGCGTTCAGAACCAAAAATATAGTTTATTCGTTCAAAAAACTATCAAAACTCCTAAAACTTTATGATTGTAAACACAACTTTTGCGTCGAACAATATTTCCAATTTAACTTGCGCTACAATCTATTTATACGTGTGTAAAAATGTATGCAACGGCAAACGCCAAGAAGTATGGCGATAGCAATAGCGTTTTATTGAGGGGCGCTTGCTTCAGATGCGACAAAGTTCTAAAGTCAGGCATTGTAGAGGATTCCATACGGCACATGCATTCTTCGGGTACCATCTATCTGGCAGAAACTTGATGCTCCGAAATTTATTCGGCATACCACACTTGGCATATTCTTCTTTGAACGAATGTGTTTACGGCAGAACAATTATTTAATAGAATACTCATTTCGCAGAATGTTTAAATAGCCGAATTTTCAATGGCATACTTTTAAGATGGCAGAATTTTATTTGGTAGATTTTTATAAGGTATATAACGACCGTCTCGCGAAAGTATCCTTTATGGGCGGCATGGGCACCGGGCCGTAGGCCGACGAAGGAGGCCGGCGGAGGCCCGGCACTTCGGGGACAGAAGATATTAGTGTTATTTAATATGCGAGCGAAGCGAGCGCGCATCATGGAGTGACGTCATTATTATTATTAATAATAATAATAATTATTATTTTTGACATACCAACATTTAATGTTCTCAGCTAGAAATTTTAGCCGGGGTGAGCTGATAATAATAATTAATAATAACAATAATTATTATTATTGCATGTTACACGTTTAAATGAAATGAAATGCGTGCCAAAAGACGATTCTGATTATTAATTTTCGGCGAAATGATGGTTCTGGAAATGAAGTTTATGCTCAAAGATGATTCTGACTTACAAAATTATGCGTTTTGAATGTATGGTAAATGAGTGTATGCCAAATGATTTTCTGCGAAATGAAGTTTCTGCCATCCACTGTTATGCAAATCAAAATTCGGGTATAAAAAAATCTGCTAAAAAAGGTAGACCCGCATTCTTCACGCTTGACCGACCGGCTCGAATCTCGTCGAAAACTCTGTTTATAAGACTTTTGCATCTCTACAAGCATTTGTGCCGCATCAGTAATACTGAAATACTGTTGTACTGTGTTACGAATATAGTTCATTTTGTTTTATTTGCACTTAGTTTCAATATATGAGGATAATACATATGTAATAATATATTTATTACAATAATTTTAATTAATTAATCATATTTCAGGAAATTTAATTTTACGCGAAACATTAGTAATGTATGGTTTAAAATGCTGAAAATTTCGGTGGAACTGAATTATGCTCTGAACAGACTCAAAACTATATTTCCGCCAAACTCAACTCGTTGCAACGAACTTCCCGTGAATTCTACAAACCACATTAGGTATGTTTTACGTTTAAATAAATGATAATAAATAATAACATTTATTTTCACTTAAAAATAAGAACAGTATTTATTACCTACATAATTTAAACTCATAAAATCTATAACTCTCACTCTAAATTGCAGAAATGTTCGCTTCCTAAAAATACTTTTTTGTATAGGTACTATACCTGGTTTTTCAACGGAGTAGAAAATGCTTCAGGTCTTGTCAAAAGTTAAGCGCTGGAAGGTAATTGTGCTGGTTCCCGCGGTTTCCCTCCCCCAGCAGTAATTACCCTCGCGTACAGTACACCATTAATTGCTTCTCACAACGGAAACACTGATGGAGGTCGTTTATCCGGCCAGTTTGTTCACTTATCTATCCACTGTTTTTGCTCTGTCGTGTTAGACGCAAAATAAAGTGGTCTGAACTAACTAGCTTAGTTTTTAACTAGCCCCATTTAAATTCGACGGTCGAATTTCATTACGCAATGAGTGAACAGAATTTTGTTTTTGTTGTTGTAATGTTAACTATAACAATTTGGCTAAAACAGTTTCTTCTTTTTTCAATTTAGACCTCAAAAGCGGAACGAATTTATGAAGTTAAAATTTTACTTAAAGCAATTTATTCATCGCTTCTCTCCTTAATTCTGTTACAAAAGTTCAGCTAAGAAGAGTATTAGCATTCAAGTAATTGAAAATGCATTGTTTAAACTTTATTAATAGCATTTGCGAAAAGTGTAACCCGGGTGACGCGGCCCCTGCTGCTGATACAAACTTATGAAGATATTTTTTTCTTTTAAAATATAAGAGTCTTAACTTTTTACTTAGGGTAGCGTTCAAGATTTTGTTGTAAAGTTTCCGAGTGAAAAGCCCACAAGAATAACGTAGTCGGCCGTTGCAAGCGTTTTTGCAAGCTCGACGTTTTTGTCGGTGCAAAATTTCTATCGATTTTGTCGCAGCATCTGCCGTTGTCGGGAACTTTAATTCTTTGACGAGAACATTACCTCACCGATTATATTTTCCCTTAGGAATCTTCGGGTATTATTAACTGCACCACAGCTTCCGTTTAACGGTTGGAAAAAAAATGTGGAAAATTTTATATGTTCCCGTCCCATTATAATTGAAGCAAACATTAATTACGCGGAGAGCTGCGGGCGAGGGGGTTTACTCGGTGACTAGCCACGAGCCACGCCCGTACTGGACGTGTCTACACACATACCGAGTACCTATAGGTAACCTTTTGCCGATAAAAACTTGAGCTCAACGTTTGCGCACCATTAAAATGTAAGATTTTTTGCTTATTAAACTTAATATCGCAACAGTACCAAGTTTGGTAGTTAGCGAAACGGCTTAGCGACTTTTTGATATTTGAGATGGTGCTGTGTTTAACTTTAGCCTGCCGTTAATTGGAGAATACGTACCTTAATGTGAAACATTAAACTTTTAATGTGGCTACAGAGTCATGTCGCTACTGTTGTGAGTGGGTAGGGACTTGATTTACGTATAGATTTAACCTTTGAATAGCATAATTGAACTGCTACGCTGGCTCCAAATGCAAATTAAAAATATTTTATTAAACATAAACCTACATGTTACTCGTACATACACGTTAGAAGCTAGGTTTTTATGCATCTAATTGGCTCACGGTTCTTTTAAAACAACAGATTTTCACATTGTTTTCAATCTGGACCGATTTTACTTGCTATGTAGTAAATCTCTTACTAGTAATTTGATACTTAATGTACTTCTATGGACAACCCACAACAGTTTAAGAGCTATACTTTGCAGGTTTTCAAGAACTGATGGTGAGCAAAAGTTCGATTAAAAAATAGATGTTCTTACAGCGGCTGGCGATAACTTTATTAAAGGACAATTTTATTGAACAAATATTTACTTGTTTACTCTGACTGGGGCTTAACACTTCGTAGACCCTACACGTGCTGGTAAAAAGGTCTTGTCTGGATTCACTCTTGTTTTGGTAAAATTAAGGTCAAAATGGTCTACCATTTCCGAATTTCTGAGAGAAAAATCCATGTATTAAATTGGGATAGGTACAGAAATCCCTACCCAAGTGAAGTTTTAAATAAACCACAAACTCAAACTATTAGTTCACCGAATAACTAACTTATAATTACACCAAGCTTACATCATTCTAGCACAATTTAGAGGTGGAGTAATAGCAAAATACAATCAAGTACTCTAAGTTGGAATTTCGGCGAGCGCTTACGTCCACCTCGTTGTTACTCCATGAATATTGAGTAGTCGTCGGTCTAAGCTCGCAATAGTTAATCTTCTTTTAGGCGGTGTAACAGCTGGTTTAATTATAAAAGGCGTATTATCGTAGACATTTTGTGGCGTATCGTGTCTGTAGTCTATGTTTAGTTTTGTCGTGGTGTTGTGTGGGTTTTTGATTCAATTTTGTTGAAGTTCAAGTAACATCCTACCTACTTAAGATAATTATGTGATCGGCGTACGTTCGGTCTAAGCTCACAATAGTTAATCTTCCTTTAGGCGGTGTAACAGCCGACCGGTTTCATTATAAAAAGCGTATTATCGTAGACATTTTGTGGCGTATCCTGTCTGTCTCCTATGCTTAGTTTTGCTGTGGGTTTATTATTAAATTTTGTTACATTTCAAGTAACAACCTACCTACTTAAATAACCTTAAGATAATTATGTTATGGGCGTACCACGTACGCCCTCAAGATTAATTAAAAGATTTAGCGGGTTTGTCTTTCCGAGAAACGAAAAATAAATTGTGAAAATGGTAAGGGGCTTATAAATATGTTTTACGATTTTATTTCGTGAGTTTGTTGAGATGATAAGATTTTTTTTGAGAATTTAATAGTACATTACTGCAGAATCCAGTAAGTAAGCCTTCCTGGCCAAGTATGAGTTAACCGGACCGAACCGCAGGTGAGGTCTAGTTATATACGAGGCCAGGATAGCTTTCTTACTGGTTGAGGTTTGTATAATGCTTTTCTCAAAAATTAAAGAAAGTTTAACAACAAATTCGTTTAATTAATATTGAAGGTTACATTCATATGTGAAAAACACAATAGCACTTTTTGGCCGACCCGGGAATCGAACCCAGGACCTCACGCTCTGCAGTCGAGCTTGCGACCACTAAACCAACGAGGCAGTTTAGGAAACAACTTTAGAAAAAACTTTTTAATAAACTGAAATTACTAAATACAATCATAAAATCCCACACTATAAATGTCATACCAAAAAGAGAGATAGATATATATTTGGAAGCTCCCTTCTGTATCCATGTTATAATGGCTAAACTCTAATCTGTGTCTGGTACTATGTTTTTTTTTCTAAGCAGATCTAAAGAGGATAACCTTGTGTCCAGTAAGTAAATTACATACTTACTTACTGGACAGTAGGAGATTCCAAATTTAAAATCTCGCTTCTTACTGGACAGTTGTGAATAAGTCTCCGGTAAAGTTCACTTTCTGGATACTTTTTAGAGATGTTATGGCAACATTACATACCATTTTTGAGAAAAGTCAATTTCATTCGTTGAAATTAATTTACGTATCATATCAGATTTATTACTATAGACTAAGAACTCAGGTTTCTGCTTAGTAATGAATCCCTTACTACACCCACAGGAGCCGTATGATGTGATGGGATGATGTTAATTTGAAAAATAAAACAACTTCGTCTTCACTGTTTTGAGTTTAAAGTTGGTTCATGTGTCGTTATTTGTTTATTTACTTTAATTTCATGTATAAAAGGGAGACTTAATGCCACGAGGCATTCACAACTAATCAAGCTTTCGTTGACTGGTTGAGAACTGGTTTCATGTGTTCATCTTGATTTCAATCATAAATTCCACCCTTTCTTTTTTTTATTCATTACTTATTTAAAAGATCGTAGGTATGCGTAGGAATTACGCGTAATGTCAATTACGCGTAATTCCTACCTTGTCATACAGGTTGACAAGGTAGGAATTGTCAGGTTGTCTACTTTCGGTTGTGAATCTACGTGTAAATGACAAGTCATCGTCTGCGAAGCCTTTTCCCAACTATGGGGTCGGCTTCCAGTCTAATCAGATGCAGCTGAATACCAGTATCCTGTGCTTATTCTTCCACAGTTAGTACTAGTTAATACGATACCCTTTGGTAAAACTGGTTCTCTGACTATCAGCCCAAACCTGATACGACTGTTAAAGATCTTAAAATGACAGCCGTGACCGTTGGTTTCCTTCGTGTCTCGGAAAGCAAGTTAAGCGACGGCATCACACGAAGGAAAAGTAAGTAATGGGTGGTCACTGGTCACCCGGGCCAACCTATATAGAGAAGCGTGGCTTATCCTAATGTTCAACCCGAGCCGCTGATTTTATATACCCACGAGTTCGTCTGTATGTGCCAAGTACTAGTTTAAAAAAGAAAAACAGCAATACTACAGAGTACTAAAGTATTTTCATGGCAGCAACAAGAGCTTGTAGCAATAGAAGGACGCTTTGCAAGTCGCCGCCGAGGGACAACGGTGCTCCGGAACATTGTTGCCTTAACTTATATTCGATTTCGTAATGGAATCGCGCCAGACGCAAACATCCACGTCTGAGTCTAGATCTATGCATAGGCCAGTGTTGCCAACGAAGTTTCAAGCTCCCCACCAGATTCGACCTCTAAAACCACCAGAAATCCACTAAAAAAATCGCACCATCTTAAAAAATCACTAAATTTTCCACTAACTTTATTTCTGGCAGATTTGTGGTCTATGTTAAAAAAAAAAAACATTTTTTTTTAGAAACGTTTATTAAAGAAATAACATTAAAATTACTTAGTATGTAACAAAATAATTCAACTCTCTACTAATAAATGACTTTTGAATATACCTAAGAACATAATACTTTTTTATACACCAATTTAAAAAAAAATGACTCAAATTATAATAATATTGTTTAGAAAATAAATGTTTTTAAATACTTGAAAAAAAACAAATTATACTATTAGGTTATCTTCAGATTCAGAGTCGTTCCCGTCCGTTACGTCCGTATCATCATTGTTTTCCGATTGATGCGACTCTTTGGAACCAATTAATTTTACAATATTGTCTGGGATTTCATAGTCGTTGCAGCATTTTCCTACTACTTTCATACCGCAGCGTATTCTTAATAAAGCAGTTAGAAGATTAAATCCCATCCTGTTTCTTTGTTTATTTTTTATTAAATTCATACTGCTAAACAGTCTTTCCACATCGGCGTTGGAATGCGGCAATATTAAAAGGGTGATCGCAAAAGTTGCCAATTCATAAAATCTTGCAACCCCTTGTGCATCCTTGAAATGCAGGACTTCATACCAAAATCTTTTGGTATTTTTGGTTTCCTGCCATTTCAACAAATGAATTTGACGCCATTGATCATCCACTTTCGCAATGAATTCAGAAGTTTTTTGTAATTGAGCCATAATGTCGATCAAATCTTCTTTATTATGACTAAGTGCTTTTTCGACACTTATCCGCGAAATTTTATTCATTAGTTCCACATTTTCCGGGAGTCTATTTTTTATTTCTTCAATCAGGTTCACTATAAATTGCATGCACCGAGTCCGCACCATTTCTTCTTCTACCTTTGGTAATCCTTTTTCTCGCATTTCGAGTATTTGTTTTTCAAAACGGTAACCCAGATAACATTTTGAATCCAAAAAGTCGCGGATATTTTGGGTAAAAATATTAATTTTATTTGTAGGTAACGTAACCTTGCTGACAAGCATGTCTATTAAGTTGGTCAACTCGCCGCACAATAATGTGTGGTCTGTATCTTTTGACTCGAACATTTTATTGACTCTGTTTATATCAATCAATATTGGATATATAAAGCAAATATACACATAGTTCATTTCGTTTGCGTACATAGAGTGCAATAACTCTGCTGTATGACATCTTTCATGCAACTTTGCTATAGAAAAATGAGTTTTCAACTCTAGCCATTGCGTATAAATTCTTGATACAGCAGACTCTATTGACAGCCATCTTGTTTGGCATGCTTGAACAATTTTATGCGGTTTTTGTCCTTCGTTGATTGTTTTATACAATTCTTTATAGGCAGTTTGCCTGGAAGATGAACGAGCAAACCAGTCATACGTCTCTCTAATCAAAAATTCCAAATTCCTCGGTAAAAATTGCCTAGCAGCAGCTGAAACAGCCAGTTGCAAAGAATGACATAAGCAACGTACCAAAACTAAGTGTGGTACTTCTTCTTTCAATTTAGTAAATACCCCATTATTAATGCCAACCATTACAGAAGCATTGTCTGTACCAATTCCCATTAGATTTTCAAGTCGCAGATCAAATTGTTTTATTGTCTTCTTGATAGCAGAGATAATACCGTCAGCATTGCACTCAGTCAGTTCAGCAAGGTGTAGATAGGTAGATACTATTTTTTCGTATCTAAAACTGTAATAAATTATAACGACACCAAGGTATTTCTGTATTGCAATATCGGTAGACTCATCAACCAATATACTGTAAGGTTGATCTTTAATATCTTCTTTTAGAATTTGGGTAAAATGCAACGCCAATACATTTTTAATGACATACGTGCACTTGGTTCGGTGAAGTTGCACTTTATCCATATCTTTTTCATGGCTGTGATTAATTACCTCACCCAAGTGGTCAACTACACGGATGCTGGTATGCATGGCTGTGAATAATGCGAGTCTGGCTTCTTCCTTTTTCTTTTTTTTTAAAGGCTCTGGTTTGAACGGTAGCTTAGGTTGCGTAACGATAACCTGTAAAAATGGAAATGAAAATATACAAAACCTCGTCTATAGTTTAGGTTACAGAGCGTGCTAAATCATGTCACACTATTTGGTCAAAATATCTATCCCTCTGGGGCAGTTGGTAAATAAAATAGTTCCATGACTACCTAACTCCGACACTAGAGTGTGTGAGTGTGAGGTCGTTCGATCTTACCTACAGCCCACACGATACGAAAACTACCGAACGAAGCAATTATCAAACATCCAGTTACCTTTGTATTTTGTTGATGCTTCTTCGACATCCCATGCGTTTTTAAATCTCCATAGTGACTTCGTAAAATCGTTCCACAAAACTTGCATTTCGGTACTTGACCAGCAGTACTTTCAATTACTTGAAGCCAATCTTTTAAATGTGGGTCCTGAAGCCAAGAATCCCGAAACTTTTGCGTATACTGTGGTTTTGGCATAGTTATCAACTAGATAGTTTGTGATTATCAATGACGAAACACGAAACAAAACCTACAACACAATGAAATGAGCGCGAACGAGAATTGAGTTCAATTGAGACTTGGGAGGCACACACACACGGGGAATCCCGATAATATTTATTTATTGTCATTTTTTTAAACATTTTCTGGCCTTGATGCACGGCCTTTTGGCCGTATTACTCACTAAATGAAACAGTGTTCCCTGCACGATGAAATAAAACTCCAAAAACGATACGAGTGGACCTTAAAATCGTTAATCCAATATTTAAGAAAAAAATCCTAAATTCTTAAATTCCACTAGAAAAATCCACTAGCCACTAAAACCGATATTTGTCCGCTAAAAGGTAAGTCAAAACCACCAGATGTAGTGGAAAATCCACTAGGTTGGCAACACTGGCATAGGCAATAAAGTTGTAGGTTTACACTGCGGTTCCAATGTTATGTTATGAATGTTTGAATGTGTTTTGTGTGGGATTTGATCGAGAAGTTGAATGTTCAGTGATGTTGTTTGTAATTGGAACTAGAAATAGGTAGGTAAGGTGTTTAGGCGGTAGACAAGGAAATGTTTATCATCATTTTCCTACGCTGAAAGAAGTCCACTGCTGGACAAAGAGCTCTCCCAAATATCGCCACATTGACTGGTCCCGGGTGTCTTGCATGAAGCGGATCCCCGCAACCTTCCATAACTTAAGAAAGTGTTAAAATAAATAAATTACCAACTTTGTTAACATACTTTGACCCATATTTTCTTTGTAAAAAAATCACAATAAAATACTCACTACCAAAGTACAGTAAAGTTACATGCAATCAAAATGATTTTATTATAAGAATACAGTCCTGCGACTGAAGACAGCCGGTGCGGCGTAAATCAAGCGTGGGTCTACGCCGTAGGCATAGGTCTACGCCGTAGGCATGAGGCTACGCCGCGCTGCCGCTGTTACGCTCTAGACGACTATAGATTGAAAGTAATAAAATATAGGACAAAAGCATCGACATCCAGAGTACTTTACAAATGACGTCATAAATCTGCGAACACGTGTTATTGTTGTATGAATCCTTGAGTTTTTAACTCATACTTTATAAGTAAATCGCGCGAAAATGCGAAATAGTTAATTGTGTTAAAATTCAACTGGAACTTTGCCAAAAATGAGCATTAGAATACGCACTTCAGATTAGTTCAGATGTATGCAACGCTAATGGCGCTATATGCGATGGTTTGCAATTTGTTTTTTTTTTGTTGTTTTTTATTAAATTTATTTTTGCCGTAGTGCTCTATGAAGAGCCTAGTGATCTATCCACTACCCAAGGGGTTTCAGCTTTCAAATCGAAATTTATTTTTAAGTATGGTATAATCATATCGTAATTTACAGAATACCTACATGAAACTTGAATCACCTTAAAATCTTGCTCGAGAAAATTGGAAATTAAACAGACTAGTTCACAATGTTGTTTAAGTGAAATTAGATCCTTACTCTAATATTAATAAGGTTCCTTTCGTCTGTTCGTATTCCGTTAACTAAGAACAGCAGAAGTTTCCATACCTTTCGACAAAGTTCATTGTTAAATCGCGTGGTTGTGTTTTAAGTAATTGACGTCGGCTGTAATTACTCAGTTGCCACTCATATTCGTGTTTCCTATAAAATTACGATGCATGAAGTGAACGTAGGCGTTTTTACTTCGCAATATTTCGTTCTATTTTTGCTTTGTCACTTCGTAATGTGCCAAAGTTTTGTAGCTTTCTGAATGGGATGTTCGCTGCCAATTCTCTCGGTACGTCGCCTAATCGATTGAGTGGAAGTCGAACTAAACTGGCTCTGGAAAGTCCCCTACCATTCTTCTGCCGTTGCCTTTTAATGCCTGTTGATGGATAGTTTGCCATGATGAGAGTTATAGGAAGCGATCTGCTTTTGTTTTACGGTAGTGACGTCAATCTATAGGTTAACTGTAGCTTGACTTCTAATACTTTACTTGTTTTTCTATATTATAACGAGTGGGGAAAATCAAAGGAAATTATGATAACCCGATGAAGGTGTTAGGAGTATTTTTTAATCTATTGCATAGATTCTATCGCGGGCCTTGGGTTGAGTTGAGCGTGGAGAGCGAATCCAGAGATTTCCTAACAAAAATATTCAGTTCAAGATTCAACCAGGTTGCTATGGTTACGGAAAATAACAAGGTTGTCAACTGAGGTTGTCAAATTAAATAATTGTTTGTCTCTCTGCTTTCTCCTTCTAAAATATTCTTACTCGTATAATTTGTGTACAAAGTGTTTTAAATATGAATAAACAAAGTGCATTTATTAATGAAGAAAGTCACGAAAAAATAGTGAAAGAAAATTAGTGAGGAGTGAGTACTCTATAAACATTCATTTTATTATTAGTATGCATCTATCATAAGTTTTATTGGTTTTTGCATTACTATTCTGCGAATCGGTCTAAAACGATTCGTTTTCTTATAAAATATCTAAAATAAAATAAATAATTTTCATATTTTTCAATGTTATGACACTTACGTCAGGCTGTCAATACTTTTTCTTTTAAATTTTCTGTCATAGAGTTTCTTACTAGCTTACTTAGTCTATGAAGGTTAGTTTTGATTTATATAATGTACATCGCGCAAAATTCGTAGATCAAACTCTTAATATCGTTATTTTTGTTCAAATTTTTTGAATGAATAATTATTTTGGTGTGTAATTACACTATTAATACCTAATTATTTATATCTATTATTGCATAAGTTGATAAAAAATGCTATGCAATAAATTTACCGCGGCAGTCTCCGAGTGCCACACGTTTTTTTGATATCTTGATGTGTTTATGTCCGGGGAAAGCATACAGCGGGGCAGCTATTTTTCACATTATAAACCTCTAAAATAACACCACTTTCCACAAGTTGTTAGTCGCTGAGATGATATTGAAAGAATTTCTTCTGAATGCCTATTGATATTCTATAAAAGATGAGTTCTCAGAAAAGTTTTTATAAAAGTCCTGAAAAAAAGCCACCTTTACAGATAAAGTGATTTCCACGAAGCCTCCCACTGTACACGTGTACTCAATTTATTATAAGCGAAGAAAAAATTCAGTCTAGAGCTCTGAAACTATCGTACCTATACGTTTGTGAACTATGCTCCTATTTAGTTGTCAAGAAAGGAACTCGTGGTTTAATAATAACTGCCACTCGGGTCGATCTTAAGGTTAAGCCTAGGTTGGTCAAATCAACTCATTTACCAGTAGACACAAAGCTAATATTTTTATTTACATGTAACAAATTCGTATCAAGGACGTACAATGAACGTTTAGAGCTAGACAGTTTCTATTTTGGGTTTCGTACGGTCAGCATCAGAAGTAGCTGAACATTTCGGAATTTTAATTATTTTATGTACAGGACTCTAGCTATTATTTTTAATGTTTCAGAAGATTATTCGTTAAAATAGTCCTTACACTCCAATGACATGTATATGAGTAATATAATGAGTAATATCTAACAAGTTTTTATTAAAAAAAACAGCTTCGAAACTTTAAGTAATGTTAATATACTTCTGATGCTGACCGTACCACAAAAGGAAACAGCTTAATAATAACTGCTAGTCGGGTTGATCTTTAGGTTAAGCCGCGTTTACCTAGGTTGGTCTGTGGACCGCCCATCACACCGAGTTTCCTCCGTGCCTCGGAAAGCACGTTAGCTGTTGATCCCGGGTGCCATTACAGATCTTTGGCAGTCATTACAGATAGTCAGTTTCCTGAATACAGTGACGACCAAAGGGTATCGTATTACCTAGTATTAACTGGGTTGTGGAGGTCAGATAGGCAGTCGCTCCACGTTAAATACTGGTATTCAGCTACCTCCTGTTAGACAACAAGCCAACTCCAACATAGTTGGCTCATGCTCCTATTTAGTTGTTGTCATTGTTATTTATTCAATGTATGTATGATACGTATGGCAGTCAATAAGGAGCATATGGCGTCGTTGCCGTGCATGTAATGAGCAACATTACACTCGGCAAATGGCAGCCATACATTATGGTGAGTTGTTCTCAATAATGTTACGAAATATCAAATTGTTTCGAGCTAATTGAGTGCTCGTGAGAACTGTTATTTTTTATTTGAGATCTATCTTAAATGTCTTAGTAATATTTTATTTATAAAACGCTATAATACATTCATTCAGCAGTACCTAAGTACTTACGCAAATCTCTGGCCAGTGTGTTCCTGTAAACTTCCTATTTGGATAGTTTTGTATGTCATATACATTTGCATGCGCGAAAATTCGGGCTATTTGTTTGCAGCATAATGCCACTTAATTAAAATCATCACTATATTAATATTGTAAAACAAAGTCCTCTGCCGCGTCTGTCTGTCTGCTGTTCGCGATAAACTCTAAAACTTCTGGCTCGATTTTCATGCTGTTTTCACCAATGGATAGAGTGGTACTCGAGGAAGGTTAAATTCTAGTTTATGATTTCTCAACGCGGGCGTAGCCGCGGGCATCAGCTAGTATTCTATAACTCCTAATCTCAGAACAAATTGTAAATTGTGTATGTAAGTTTATAAGAAAGATCGTATTTTTTGCCAATGGGAAGTAAAATCGGTACCAGGTACGCGTTTGTATTAATATAACAATACAAGCTATATAATCAGTCTAAATTCCAGAATTAATTACTGAACTGGGACCAGGGCTCCATACTCGGCAAGCTCATTACACTTATCAGCGAAGTGGTCGACGCAACTAAACTAATCTGGAGCAATTGCCCCAACAGTCAGATTACGCGAAATAATAATCATAATATGTAGCTACTACATGGCCCACTGAAGGTGAGTATAGTTTTATTTTATCTATTGGAGAGACTTTAAATAGCCCACTGGGGTGAATTAATAATAAGTATTTCCATGAAAATAAATACAGGGTTTCGGTGATTTTCCGCCATTTTTATAGGGTTCCGTAGTAAACTAGGAACCCTTATAGTTTCGCCATGTCTGTCTGTCCGCCCGTCCGTCCGTCCGTCTGTCCGTCCTCGCTTAATCTCTGTGACCGGTAGCAGCACTAGAAAGCTGAAATTTGGTACCAATATGTGTATCAATCACGCCGACAAAGTGGTAAAATAAAAATTATAATAATAATAATAATATTCCACAACTATCACACAACGCCATCTAGTCCCAAGCTAAACAGAGCTTGTGTTATGGGTACTAGACAACTGATAAACATACTTATATATTTCTAAATACATACACATTATAGATAAATTACACCCAGACACAGAACAAATGATCGTGCTCATCACACAAACATTTGTCCTGGGTGGGAATCGAACCCACGACCTCCGGCATAGCAGTTAGGGTCACTAACCACTAGACCAACAGGCCAGTCGAAAATAGTAGATTATACAAGAAGTGAATAAAAAGGGAATTTAATTCGAGGTACGAAGTTGGATCCCGAGAGCAGCGAAGGATTCTAGAGTAGAATCACGAGCGTAGCGAGGGATTCTATACTCTAGAATCCTGAACGGAGCGAGGGATACAAGTACCTACCGAGATAAATTTTTTATTCACGTGTTGTGTACTCTACTTTTTACCATTGACTGTGAGAAAATAAATAGGAGCATGGTATTTATTTTCACTAACTTTGAGTATTTTGAAATATCAATGTTGTGTTTGATTCTCACTGTGGCTTTTATCATAGAATATAATTATGCTCCAAAGTGTCGACGGCTTCTTAGTCTTGGTTAATTCATTGAAATAGTTAAGAAATATGCACTCAGAGAAGGAATTGGAGCCATTCATGGTTTTCCAGTCGCAGAACAAATTGTATGTTTTCAGGTACAACTCCCGAGATTTTGGCGGCAACAAATCATCTACTATAACTGCTGCTTTAGAACGAAATGATTCCGGAGTCAGTCTCTCATTTTCGTCATCGGAAGAACTCATTTTATTATAATTACTTATATGTTAATAGATTTTCCAATAACACAAAACAACCACAATAAAAGACAGAAAAGAACGTAACTAAATTAGCGGGATATTTTTTTAAAATTTGGAATGGAATAGCTCCATTCAGCCACCCAGTACGTACTTTCAGCAGCAGCGATTTTTTTGTATAATTAACTAGTGACCCGCCCCGGCTTCGCACGGGTACAAAAAAGGTATTAAAACCTTCCTCTTGAATCACTCTATCTATTAAAAAAAACCGCATCAAAATCCGTTGCGTAGTTTTAAAGATTTAAGCATACAGACAAACAAACAAATAAACAAACAAACAAACAAACAAACAGACGCGACTTTGTTTTATACTATGTAAGGATATGTAAGGATGCGCGCGGAACTAGTTGGCCGCGCCTTAGGCATGTTTTTGTTTTTTTATTTAAGTATTCTTTTCAATAAATTGAACAATTATTGTTCACGATATCTCGAGATTGGTCATCACTATCTAATTATAGTCTCCTGTGCATTGCGAGCTGTAGGCAACCCACCCCCTCACCCCTGTCGCCACCTAAGGCGCGGCCAACTAGTTCCGCGCGCACTATACGTAATTCGTGTTTGTTCCTAATTCAAAATGTCTTTATTCACTCAGTGACTAAAAGAGCGTTTTATTCACTGTTATCGATGAATAAAATGCCCTTTTTCGAGTGGCAATGGTAAAATAGTAGATTATACAACAAGTGAATAAAAAGGGAATTTAATTCGAGGTACGAAGTTGGATCCCGAGAGCAGCGAAGGATTCTAGAGTAGAATCACGAGCGTAGCGAGGGATTCTATACTCTAGAATCCTGAACGGAGCGAGGGATACAAGTACCTACCGAGATAAATTTTTTATTCACGTGTTGTGTACTCTACTTTTTACCATTGACTGTGAGAAAATAAATAGGAGCATGGTATTTATTTTCGGAGCTAAGTTAACTAACTCTAGATTTCTTTGGCTTAACCCACGGATAGACGTTTTAAGTATGTCACTAACTTTGAGTATTTTGAAATATCAATGTTGTGTTTGATTCTCACTGTGGCTTTTATCATAGAATATATGCTCCAAAGTGTCGACGGCTTCTTAGTCTTGGTTAATTCATTGAAATTGTTAAGAAATATGCACTCAGAGAAGGAATTGGCGCCATTCATGGTTCTCCAGTCGCAGAACAAATTGTATGTTTTCAGGTACAACTCCCGAGATTTTGGCGGCAACAAATCATCTACTATAACTGCTGCTTTAGAACGAAATGATTCCGGAGTCAGTCTCTCATTTTCGTCATCGGAAGAACTCATTTTATTATAATTACTTATATGTTAATAGATTTTCCAATAACACAAAACAACCACAATAAAAGACAGAAAAGAACGTAACTAAATTGGCGGGATATTTTTTTAAAATTTGGAATGGAATAGCTCCATTCAGCCACCCAGCAGTACCTACGTACTTTCAGCAGCAGCGATTTTTTTGTATACTTAATGCGCGCGGAACTAGTTGGCCGCGCCTTAAGCATGTTTTTGTTTTTTTATTTAAGTATTCTTTTCAATAAATTGAACAATTATTGTTCACGATATCTCGAGATTGGTCATCACTGTCTAATTATAGTCTCCTGTGCATTGCGAGCTGTAGGCAACCCACCCCCTCACCCCTGTCGCCACCTAAGGCGCGGCCAACTAGTTCCGCGCGCACTATACGTAATTCGTGTTTGTTCCTAATTCAAAATGTCTTTATTCACTCAGTGACTAAAAGAGCGTTTTATTCACTGTTATCGATGAATAAAATGCCCTTTTTCGAGTGGCAATGGTAAAAAATGTTTTTTAATTCTAGAGTATAGAATCCCTCGCTACGCTCGTGATTCTACTCTAGAATCCTTCGCTGCTCTCGGGATCCAACTTCGTACCTCGAATTAAATTCCCTTTTTATTCACTTGTTGTATAATCTACTATTATTAGGGTAGCCCCCTGTAGCAGATAAATTACATAAGCTGCTACTAGTTTTTTCAACAGAACAAATAACATAGGTCAACAACATTTTGAGGTTATTTTAACAATGATACCTATGAATCCAAAATACAACAGAGAACGAATAACCAACATCGCAAATGAGACGGTTAGGTGTTACATAGCTCAAAACAATATTTACTTCGAACTGATAGACTGTAAATACACAGAAATCATATAAACACTAACCAATGTCGGCAATATTGGCATGCAGATTATTCGTTGTCTACGGCACGGATTCGAGTTTTAAAACCATCTTTGGAATCCTCATAAATCATACAATCCAAATATAACAATAGTTATAGGATTAATTAAAACATTTATTCAACAACAAAAACAATTATTTTATAGAGGAATGTGCGTTTCATTCCACGTAGCTGTCATAGACAAACGACTCACGCGCAGCAATTGTCTGGTCGCACTTAAAAAATCAATAACTTTATCAAAAGTAAACAAAAGCAAATAATTAAGTCATGGTTGTGTATGGGATACGGTAACGTATTAATTATGATGTACAGACGGGCACATCAAGCTACTACAATCTGTCAGATTTCTTTGATAGATTTTCGACTTTATTTCTAGAGCATTAGGTTCAAGGTTCGTTGGGAAAATTTGACAGTTTCGGGTAGCTTGACATGCTGGCGTCTGTACCACCTTAAATTTAGAATTAATAAATTATGTAATTCATTTTTTGTAACACCATTTCAAGTGGAACGGATTGTCAAAGCGACAGATCTGCGATCTGCGGACTCGATTTGTCAGTCTGGGAATTTCCACCGTGCGCGCTTAACGTGCACCCAGACTCACGGCTCCGGCTAGTTTTTTTTCGTTTTTAAATTTCAAAATGGTGGAGTAAAAAGTAACACGCGCTATGAGCGCGCGATTTTTCTTCTTTTTATATTAACGCTATTCAGCGATGGATTGCGGTCCGTAGTCGCCATGGGTTCTGTAGTGTTTGTGATCTATAATCTTGTCAAAGTTGTCAATAAGATGACGTTGTCTCGGGCACACGGGTAGTGGGGTGGACAGTCGCGTTAGAGCCACGAGCGAGAACGGACGTCTACTTGCATACTGGTGTGGTAACGAGCCAATTAACTTACCTCTTGTGACGCGGAGCACTACATGTGGCGACGAGATAAAAGGTCAGTGGTTAAAAATAATAATTTTGAAAAAAAAAAGGGGGAAAGGATGGTTAAATAAGTATGTAGGTACGTAAATTATTTGATGGTCTGAAGTGCTTTTATGAATTGGATGTATGATTGATGGCAAAAAGAAATAGAAATAATAATAATTGGCATAAAGTGGGTAATTGAGCTTTTGATATTCTTCACTAGCTGTGATTGTATTATGAATGCATTCAAATAAAATGAAATATTTATCTATGAGCTTATTTTACCAACCAATAAAATGTGGGTACTTTGTCTTGTTTATCATTGCACTTCGTTGATCTTTCCATAATATAATTTCGATAAATCATACAGTGGGCAGGTATTATGTCGGATTATTGTAAACAAAATAGATTTTATTGAGTTCAAATTACTGGTCAGGTTACGTTATTATTTATACGATTTTACATGAACAAGATTTAAAGGAGTAAAGGAAATCGGCAGGGTTCCTTAAATCGTTGGGCCAAAAATGAACAGTAATCATTTATGTGTTATTTAATATCTCCTTTAGAACTACTAGTTTTGGAACGAGCTTAAAATGACCTGATGGCTTGTTTACGGAGCTAGTTTTGGAACTTCATTTTGTTAAAAACCATGTTTCAAATTGGAAATTTTAGCTGATTCCAGTGGAAAGTTGTTGTTGTTACATGTTATTTTTAATCAGTAAAAAATCTAGTGTTTTGATATACATATCGTTTCTGTACATGCTTTGGCCCAATACTTCCGATCTCCTTTAAGATTAGTGATTAAATTCACTAGTCACATTTCACGTGATTCGGGTTCTATGTGTTGGAAATAACGTTAAATGAAAAATAAAACTTTCCTATCACGTCACAATGTTATGATATATCGACATTAGTGTTTACGTATTTTCCAAGAAATAAATTGTTAATTTAATTTATTTTGGTATAAAAACAGCGAATTTCTTTATTCTTTTGCTGGTCGATGGTTTTTTGTAGTTGGGGTTTCCCAAATTAACAACCAGCAGTGGTCTTCCAGTATCGAAGGGTTCCATTTTCAAATGATATTGTTTTACAATAATAATTGTCCACATTTTAAACATGAGTTACTCGAGTCATTAAGGAATCGCGAATCATTTGGTATATTCTCAGATTGCTTACCCATTTTACCCATCTTAACCATCAGCCCGTCGACATCAGAACAACAGATCAAGTCTCTATCGGTTAAATGAAAGTTGATGAAGGGAGTAAGACGCTTCTGTAAGCAGTAACATTGACTTCCGACTGAAGCAGATTCTATTGCTTCAATCTTGAAGTTAATAGTCCAAATTTATCTTTGGTAAATCTAGAGATTAGATTAGATCGTTAAGCTCTGATGGATTGACCTTAGCACTACTTAATCAATGGAGTAGTTTTCTTCCTTTCTTTTTGACTTTTTGATGTGTTTAAACCACAAATATAGCAAAACTGACGGGAGAATTTATACAAACTCGAGACATGGTGCTATGATATGATATGATATGAGATATGATCAACTGATTTTGTAACACTATCAGTGCATAATTAAATACTTACTAAACCTAACTAAACCTAGTAAAATCGATTTCTTGCATCTTATCTGGGCACTTACCTACTCGAGAGATAGTTTAGTAAAATGTTGATACCTACTCATTCTAATCGTATAATTCGCGTAATTGTAATTGAATATTCAGTTTTCAGTAAGTCTTCCGGTGATTTTGTAAACTTAATAGTACCTATCATACTCTTAAGTGCAACGTATCTGCTTATTAAAATATCTATTATATTTTGTGTGTGTCTCACTCAGGTAACACGAACCTACATGAAATTGTAAATCGTGCGTGATGTCTGTCTCAGGTAACACGAACCTACATGAAATTGTAAATCGTGCGTGATGTGTGTATCAGGTAACACGAACCTACATGAAATTGTAAATCGTGCGTGATGTGTCTCAGGTAACACGAACCTACATGAAATTGTAAATCGTGCGTGATGTGTGTCTCAGGTAACACGAACCTACATGAAATTGTAAATCGTGCGTGATGTGTCTCAGGTAACACGAACCTACATGAAGTTGTAAATCGTGCGTGATGTGTGTCTCAGGTAACACGAACCTACATGAAATTGTAAATCGTGCGTGATGTGTGTCTCAGGTAACACGAACCTACATGAAATTGTAAATCGTGCGTGATGTGTGTCTCAGGTAACACGAACCTACATGAAATTGTAAATCGTGCGTGATGTGTGTATCAGGTAACACGAACCTACATGAAATTGTAAATCGTGCGTGATGTGTGTCTCAGGTAACACGAACCTACATGAAATTGTAAATCGTGCGTGATGTGTGTCTCAGGTAACACAAACATACATGAAATTGTAAATCGTGCGTGATGTCTGTCTCAGGTAACACGAACCTACATGAAATTGTAAATCGTGCTTGATGTGTGTCTCAGGTAACACGAACCTACATGAAATTGTAAATCGTGCGTGATGTGTGTATCAGGTAACACGAACCTACATGAAATTGTAAATCGTGCGTGATGTGTGTCTCAGGTAACACGAACCTACATGAAATTGTAAATCGTTCGTGATGTGTGTCTCAGGTAACACAAACATACATGAAATTGTAAATCGTGCGTGATGTGTGTCTCAGGTAACACGAACCTACATGAAATTGTAAATCGTGCGTGATGTGTGTCTCAGGTAACACGAACCTACATGAAATTGTAAATCGTGCGTGATGTGTGTCTAAGGTAGTACGAACCTACATGAAATTGTAAATCGTGCGTGATGTGTGTCTAAGGTAGTACGAACCTACATGAAATTGTAAATCGTGCGTGATGTGTGTCTAAGGTAGTACGAACCTACATGAAATTGTAAATCGTGCGTGATATGTGTCCAAGGTAGTACGAACCTACATGAAATTGTAAATCGTGCGTGATGTGTGTCTAAGGTAGTACGAACCTACATGAAATTGTAAATCGTGCGTGATGTGTGTCTAAGGTAGTACGAACCTACATGAAATTGTAAATCGTGCGTGATATGTGTCTAAGGTAGTACGAACCTACATGAAATTGTAAATCGTGCGTGATATGTGTCTAAGGTAGTACAGTCGAACAAGCTAATAAGTATACAGCCAGCTAACTTGCATTTACTTTTATGATTATACAGATACATTTAGCATACAGCGGTTTAGGCTACAGCGTTTGACATCAGTCGCTTAATGCGAAATACTTGATAAAACAAAATTACAATCAATATTTACAGTGTTATAGAATTATAAAGATCTCTACCCTGTATACTTATTAGCTTGTTCGACTGTACGAACCTACATGAAATTGTAAATCGTGCGTGATGTGGCTAAGGTAGTACGAACCTACATGAAATTGTAAAACGTGCATGATATGTGTCTAAGGTAGTACGAACCTACATGAAATTGTAAATCGTGCGTGATATGTGTCTAAGGTAGTACGAACCTTCATGAAATTGTAAATCGTGCGTGATATGTGTCTAAGGTAATACGAACCTACATGAAATTGTAAATGTTGCGTGATGTGTGTCTAAGGTAGTACGAACCTACATGAAATTGCAAATCATGCGTGATGTAGCTAAGGTAGTACGAACCTACATGAAAATGTAAATCGTGCGTGACTTGTGTCTCAAGTAGTACAAACCTACAATAAATTGTAAATCGTGCGTGATTGTGAGTGTTGGGTAATACGAACCTACAATAAATTGTAAATCGTGCGTGATTGTGAGTGTTGGTAGTACGAACCTACAATAAATTGTAAATCGTGCGTGATTGTGAGTGTTGGGTAGTACGAACCTACAATTAATTGTAAATCGTATGTGATTGTAAGTGTTGGGTAGTACGAACCTTCAATAAATTGTAAATCGTGCGTAATTGTGTGTGTTGGGTAGTACGAACCTAAATGAAATTGTAAATCGTGCGTGATATGTGTTTTATGTAGGATGAACCTACATGAGGTTGTAAATTATGCGTTATTGCGTCTGTTAAGAAGATTATGAAAAGAAAAGCAAATCAAATGATGTTAATACGATTAGAAGTCACAAAAATAATTACAGCGCAAAGACTGATGACATGAAACGTAAAAATGAGAATAAGAAAAAGGAACAATCGACAAATAAACCAGAACTGAGTAAATGTAATAGAGGTGTAACACAACCATATCAGTGAATACGAATTCCTATTGAAATTAAGGTCGAAAGCAAAATGGTGAGACATCAGTCACTAAATAAAGATTTAAAGGAAAGTATGTGGGAGTACTGATGTATAACTCAACCCCACATTCAGTAACAGGGAAAGCGCCTACAGAACTTTTCTTTAGTAGACAAAATAGGGATAAAATCCCTTCTATAATTGATAATACGATAAATGATTCTGAAGTAAGAGACAAAGACAAAATAGAGAAGGAGAAAGGATAAGAGAATGGAGACAGAAAAGGCACCCTGAGTATTAAACGCTTTTGGAAGGAGATAAAGTATATATAAAAGATATGGGAAAAGGAAATAAGTTAACAACGGCCTTTAAACCGACACCGCATGTTGTAGAACATTCGGACGGTGGAGACGTAATAGTAAGGATTGAAGAAACTGGCAAAAAACTTAGACGCAACGTGATTCACTTGAAGAGAGTTGAAGGCGAAAGGAAAGTTCATAGTGAGGAGCAAAATATTGCTGAATAGCATCAAATGATTAAAACAAAATACTTACATAATTAGTAATAATATAACTATAACTTGGTTGGGTTGATTATGAGACCAAGTACTTCTTTGATTAATAAATTTATAATAAGGAAGGGATGTAGTGTTTGTGATCTATAATCTTGTCAAAGTTGTCAATAAGATGACGTTGTCTCGGGCACACGGGTAGTGGGGTGGACAGTCGCGTTAGAGCCACGAGCGAGAACGGACGTCTACTTGCATACTGGTGTGGTAACGAGCCAATTAACTTACCTCTTGTGACGCGGAGCACTACAGGTTCGATCCAACTAGTCTCGGTGATCCAATAAACATAGTGTTTCGGACATGGGACCGCGATAAACTTGCACGTGGCGTCGTCAATGGCGTCGTTTCCGCCGTGATGCTGGAAGGACTTTGGAGTTGCGATAGTTTCGCTCAGTTCAGCTCATCAGCAAGCCAACGCCATTGAGGGGCGTCCCATCCGTAGGGCTCCGCGACTGCGTGAGTGTCCGCCACCGTTCCCATGTGGTAGACGACCCCAAGGACTACACGTCGTGCCTGTTCTGCTTCCCGCACCTGTCTTCTGTGCCAGGCTTCCGCGCGCCCATGCGCGAGGCCACGAGGATCGCTATCGAGCACGTGCTCTAGCGATCGCCTGATTCACCAGCTCCGTGGAGAACCGCGTCTGCTTCGGTGACAATTTACGGCATAGGGAGTGCGATCATGGTACCATGAGTAAGTCAATCTTTTTTTATATAATCTGGCCAGAGAAAGTTAGAATCAGTGCGCGTCCGGTTTCAGAGGCCCGCTGCCCTGGTTTCTATTTCAGACAATTTAGCTATAAGGTGTAAACAGCCTTGTTTAACATTTTGTGTAAAGTGTTTTTATGCAATATACCATTGTTAATGTTCTAGTTGAATTTTCTATGTTTTATTCCAAACAAACTCCTCATAATTTTTCCACAGCAAGAGGTCCTTGAACCAATGGTTCAATGTCCACTCCGCGAGCTTGAAGAGCCTTCTTTTTCCTTCATATACAAACTCATCGTGTGTCTTACCTTTGAAATAACTTTCATTTTTTTCAACTCTTAAAACTTAAAATCTTTTATTTATTTATTTTTTTTTATTTTTTTTTTCACACACGACACCCCCTAAGGTCCCATTAAAATAGGTGGACAAATTTAAACACAGCGTTCAGTAGGTCTAAGCAAAGATATCTAAACAAAAAAAAACATTAAATAAAGTGTTTTTTTTTAACTTTAAATAATAAACTGCCGGTACTCTAGAACAAACTCAACCTTTAGGAGTAGGTAGGTACTTAAATGCGTTTTTGTTATTTTGTTTTTTTAATTTTAACCCTATCGTGTGTGTGTGTGTGTGGGTGTGTGTGTGGTATCGTGTGTGTGGCTTTGGAAAGGTATTTAAAAATGAATAGGGGTTTACTAAAATCATTTTATGATAATGTCAATAATTTCGGAAATAATCGCTCCAAAAATAAAAAAAAAACAATGTGCCCCCCCCCCCCCCCCCCCCCTCTAACTTTTGAACCATAAGTTTGGAAAATATGAAAAAAATCTGAAAAGTAGAACTTTATAAGGACTTTCTAGGAAAATCATTTTGAAAGTGAAAAAAAAAATTAAAAAAAAAACATAATGGATACCCACCTTTAAACTCATAAGTGGGAACACTTATTGTCACGGACGGGAAACTATGGAACCCTACACTGAGCTTGGCCCGACACGCTCTTGGCCGGTTTTTTTAAATAGCTTCCTTTAACAAAGCGTACATTAATCGATAGCTGACATCAGTGAATGGATTTTATCTTTGATAGCTCTTAAATCCGATTGTGGTAGTTGTAGGATAGCATATTTTATACAGGGATATTGCCCTAACATTCTTATTACCCGACTACGGCGAAGCCAAAAGGAAGGGTAATGATTTTGGCAGTCTATGTTTGTATGTATGTTCCACCGTAGCGCCTAAACTACTGAACGGATTTTAATAAATTAGGTGTCAATAGATTCGTAAGAATAGCTATATAATAATAATAATAATAGGCTATATAAATTTTATAAATTCTTTTTATGACGGAATTTAAATGTCAAAAACTTACCTCAAAAAATATTAAATTGAGATAATCATAGCAAGTTTGGTATCAAATGAAAGGTCTTGGCGAGCACATTACAAATATGTATTATATTATAGTTTAAGTACACACAAAAATAAAATTCAAATAAAAAAATAAGTTCAAAAATCTAAAACCCGACTACTAACAAAATCGCGGTCTTAAAAGTAGAAAACAAGAAAATAATTCTTGTCTGATATTCTTCGTAGTCGCATGCCACCTTGCTAATGGCAATTAGCAGCTGACTTCTGTATCAATGAGAACGCCATGAAGGAGCATGGTATCAGTGGCATGCGACTACGAAGAATATCAGACAAGAATTATTTTCTTGTTTTCTACTTTTAAGACCGCGATTTTTTTTGTTAATAATCGGGTTTTAGATTTTTGACTTTAATTTTTTTATTTTGTATGTTATACCTAATTTGTATGACATGTTATGCTTATGACAGAAGTTATCGTCAATTTAAGTCATGGACGTTTTAAACAAATAGATCTCAATTATATATTATTATTTATTAATTACATCATTCTTATAAAGGTACTAATCTGAATTGATTTGTCGACACACAACGTCTTCCTTAATTCTGGCTGGGTAGTCATCTCAGTAGTCCCCTTTTAGCCATGTCATCAAAGTACGAGTAATATAATATCGGACTTGCTTCTTAGACTTCCAACTGCCATTTATCTTCCGCGGTAACTGAAATCTGTCATTAAAAGATTGACTGCAGATCAGAAGGATCAAACTCGAATTGGGATTGTAAATCGAATTTACTGATTCGATAATAGATGGCTAAGGGATATTGGAATGGCAGCCCCTCGCTAAGGAGCTTAAACTTTTAATAATCTTCTCAATCTATTCTATGAAATTTTTGATTTGATTTAATATGTTTTTATTCTCTTCCGTATATTGTTGGCTGAAAAAAAAATTATAATTTACTAAAAAATGCAAACCTTACAGACATGGGCTCTTATAAATTGTCCAAACATAGGGTAGGTTCGGGTTGGTTCACGACGCTGCATACGGAGAAGAAACGGGAAGAGATTCACGGTAAAAAATACATGTATGCTGATATAGGCACCAAAGACACCACCTGATACGTTTACATACACCTTTTGGCTCGTTCATACGTCTGGTCATACATGTTTTCCAGTTGCGAGTACTACGTACCTGATATTTCTGAAGCATGTCACTTATAAGGTCAATGTAAGAGTAAAGTCCATATTGGGTCCCCCCCGTCGTTGAAACTCACATCTGTCTTGTCTTCTCTTTTGATAATTCGACTTAACTTTTCCTCATCCTCTCAGTATGACCAAACAATATGTCATGCATAATAGTACATTATGGTATAAGTGTGTAATGTTTGTGATTACCGCCGAGGTGCCATTGAGACCCGAGCCGTCAGGTGAGGGTCTTAAGATAGCCGAGGACGTAATCATCAATACACACGTGTATCATACGACGTTTTTCAACACACTTGTGAAGAAAATAATACAAAAAAAAAGTCATCTTCAACAGTTATAGCAAGTTCTGTATTTTTTTCACAATAGCGGGAAAGAAATATCGGTTTTCCTATGCGTGCGCATCTACAGTTCGACCAACTTATCTGTGCAGGCGGGAAAACACGGAAGTAAAATAAAAGTACTAAGTTTGACGTAGCGATGCATTTTTCTTGACCAGTGGCGCCACCATGAAATTCAAACTTAAAATGGTCATACTTTAACAATGACGGTCGACCATAGACTAAAAGAATGAGGTTTATTTATTATAAAAAAAAAGTTATATTTATAATATTACAAGTTATATTATTTGAGTGAAAGTTTCATTTATTAAAAACGTACAAGTTGAAATTATCTATTTAAATTCAATGTTGCATGAAATGAGCAAGCACTAGGTACATTAATTTATTTTTACTATTGAACACGATCTTTTTTGTATCGAAACTTTTTTAAGAACATATAAGCAACTCAACCAATAAAATTTAAAAAAAAAACGGTATTACCCGGTTAAATTGAAAATGCTCTGTTTACTCGCATATAATTTGCAGTAAGGTACTAACTTAACTTTGTAGTGATAATTCTATTATGCACTAGTGTATAATATTATTATGCACGTGTTAGTTATAGTTCGGTTTATGGCCATACGAACGATGTGATAAGGCTCACTTTACACGAGCCAGTGTGTTGAAAAGTCTATAGCCACAGTTGTGAATGATGTAATGATCTCGAACGAACTACGGTAACAAAATAAATCTGCATTAAGAAATTTGCCTGTCAACTGCACGAAGTTTCAAATTACTTGGCGCCTTTGGTCTTACCGCAGACTTACAGCATCTTCATTTCAGAGACTGAGTACGATATAACTTTTAATAATTTAGGGTTTTTGTTAGAAGTCTTCGGAGTTTATAAAAACATTAAATGTAATACGTACACCTACGCAATAAGACTTAAAATCAAATACATTTTCAAGCATATTCTACCTGCACAATAGCAAAACATTTACTTCCCTCGCTACATTTTCTTGGAACGGAAAAGAGCAGATTTACCTAATTCCTAACGTATTCAATTACAACTGCAACGGAGTAAGCAAATACAGACACCATTACGGCAACGGTTATTTTAATCGTCTAGTTCAATGGTTCGAACGTAGCAGTTAAGTGGGGGCCTTAAGACCAGCGATTGGTGGGGAAAT
Organism: Diarsia mendica; assembly: GCA_949316265.1. Lineage (NCBI taxonomy): Eukaryota > Metazoa > Arthropoda > Insecta > Lepidoptera > Noctuidae > Diarsia > Diarsia mendica. The sequence goes on from OX438892.1 coordinate 11,552,876, forward strand.
TAAGGATAATTACTTCCTTATTATAGGAAAATTATAGAAGGAAATAAAGTAATTAGCATTTCAAGGACATGGATGATTTTTTAAACACGTGCCAAAAACTTATGATGTTAAGAATAGTACTTATGCAAACAGCAGTTTCTAGTTCGAAGAATATAAATAATTTGAAGAGACAACTAACGAAGCTCTGTACGAGATTTGAAATATTTCAACATTATAAGAAACTTTGTCTCTCACCTATTTAAAAAAGTTCCCCACACTTTACACCAAATCACAATCAAATTACGGCAATTCTGTCAGTACTTACGAAAGTTCCCCAAGTCAAACGGTTCCCGCGGACTTCATTGCCTAACCGTTTAAGTTGGCTCATGAATATTGAGCGGGCAGGCGCGCCTCTAGCGCTCGCACTTTTCCGCTCTCCTGCACACCACATTAACACCACACTATTACCACAAAAAGTCGATTTGTAAACTGAAATCAATGGACTTTATTCTCGACCTGACCTGCCTTAGTGCGGTTTAATATTATTTTTGGCTCGAAACTTGAACTTTTTGATCGTATAGACGTTTCGAGCGGGCCAAGTCGGTATTTGTTCGGTAGGCATGTCCCTATTTTCTACAAGCTGTTATTTAACTTGCAATGTTTGTGTGCTTGTTTAGGTAAAATTGTGCAACTGAGTTTTAATACAGTTGATCCGATTTAGCTGAAATTTTGTATATATACGTTTAAATCTAGACTGATGCATGATTCAGGTCGACAACCGGACAAGGGAGCTTGCTGTTATAACAAACTTGCTTTCTTTCATAATATTAAATAGTGCTTTGTTTAACATTTTTGTTATGAAAATGTAATATTAGTATTAGTAAAGTAGAAGTTTTAATAAAACAAGTTTAAGTTCGGTACAGTTTGTTAAATAAAATATCACAATTTGGAAATCGGTTCAAAAAGCAAAACTTATATTTTACAGTCATTTTGTGTTTAATTTCAACAAACGAAATACAGACCTATATTCATTGAAAATAAAGTTTACTGCAGTCGAGAATGAAATAAATTCTATTTTATTTGCTCTAAATATTTGACATTCGTTACTGAGCTATTCCAATCGTTACAGGAAATAATTCCATACGCATTCCCAAACATTAAAACAGGGTAGCTTTAAATTTTAATGTTTCGTTTTACGTTACTATTTATGAATATAAAATACTAGCTGATGCCCGCGGCTTCGTCCGCGTGGATGTCGGTTAAAATTAATACTATCTTATTATTATCAACCCTCTAGAACCCATCTTTCGCATTACAAAAGTAGCCTATGTCCTCTCTCAGGCTCTAGACTATCCGTGTGCTTGATAGCGCGACAGACAGACAGAGTTACTTTCGCGTTAATATACATATATTAAGTAAGGATTTGTTATGTGCCTTACGCCCTCTGCACAACCTCGGGTGAAGCAACTTGTGACGAACGACACTCGCGCGTGCGTACGTGCGTGTTTCCTACGCGTCGCGTGGCTCATGTCATGGTCTTCACTAAACAATTTCTTTGTTTATTTTTTTCTGCAGTCGCGATTGCAACAAGCGTGTCGCTTTTGTAGGTCGTGGTCAAGGGGTGTTATGTTGAGATCTGTAAGCCGAACGTAGACTGTACTCAAGTTAAGTATTTTTGTGATTCAAACGAAATAATCCCACTAAATTATCTTCAGATATTTTTCCCATATCAAAATATTTGTCAAATGTCTCAAAAACACATTTTTACAACTATTCCTTTTGCGTCTATTGGGAAATCGTAGAAGAAAGTTCCGCCACTTCTGTGTACCCTACGGACCTGTTTCAAGAAACGAAAAATGAACTCAAGCATCACGTGATCGCGACTGCGGAAAGGATTAATGAAGAAATATACGTTTACAACCATACTAGGCGACATGTAAACTAATGCCTAAGTATAATCCCAAAATAAGGTTATTTTCACAGGAAGCCTGGCATTTTATGTTAATTCGTACGGCATCCTACATTATGTATGACCACTCCTTTCTGGTACCTGTTGATTGTTGTTTTTTCCTTTGCAATATTGTGTAGTTAAGGAAATCATTATAAGTCTATCTAAATATATCTATCTGTATATAATATACTAGCTTTTGCCCGCGACTTCGTTCGCGTGGAATAGTGACTTCCGGCAGATTTTTGGTTTATCTCGCGAAAAAAAAAACTATCCCATGTCCTTTCTCAAGTTCCAAACTATGTCTGTACCAAATTTCATCAAAATCCGTTCAGTCGTTTAGGCGTGAAAGAGTAACAGACAGACAGACAGACAGAGTTACTTTCGCATTTATAATATTAGTTATATCTATCTGTATATAATATACTAGCTTTTGCCCGCGACTTCGTTCGCGTGGAATAGTGACTTCCGGCAGATTTTTGGTTTATCTCGCGAAAAAAAAAAAAACTATCCCATGTCCTTTCTCAAGTTCCAAACTATGTCTGTACCAAATTTCATCAAAATCCGTTCAGTCGTTTAGGCGTGAAAGAGTAACAGACAGACAGACAGACAGAGTTACTTTCGCATTTATAATATTAAGTATGGATAAAAGGCGAAGCTGTACGTACAATGCACTTATTTTCGTCCCAAGCGTAATATACCTAAGGCTAAGCATTAAAAATGTAACGTCTGAATATTGAAACATTATATTTGATAGATAAAATCTATTGTCAAAACAATTTCACGCATAATTTGATCACATTGAGGTGTCAATTAGTATTCGATAGAACCTCATTAATTTTATCAGAGCCTTCACATTGTTGCATGAATAAAATCAATTAGATACACAAAATATCAATTTTCAGGGCTTAAAATTAATATGTGTTATGACGGCGATGATCTATATTGATACATAAAATTTAAGAAAGTTATGTAGGTACCTGTTGTTTAATTAAGTAAGGAACTTTATCATCACCATCATCCACAGCCGACTTCACCCAATGCTGGGTACAGGCCTCTCTTTGCTTGTGCCAAGCTCCACGCTCTTGTGAGTCTCATCCAGGGTATTCCTGCAATGGCAACAATGTCGTCTGCCTATCTCGCCGCCGGACGACTAACACTCTTTTTCCCATTCCGTGGACGCCACTCGGTCACAGCTTTATTCTACCTACCTGCCATCACCGGGCCTTGTGTAACAAGAACAAAACTTAGCAGTCGAAAACAAGATACCTTCATAATTCTGTTTGAATCCTTCATTCTTGAAAACGCTTTCGAGCAAAACAAAATTTTCAGATATTTAAGAAAGTTCAAAATAATTATTTTCTCGGCAAATTATATAAGTATTTCACTTTCGGCGCTTCGTCTCCCCAGGGACTCACAAAAACATTTGTTAAAAGTTCTTCGTTTTTTGAGGATTCACAGAACAATGACCCCGTTTTGCAAGGGTCCGGGGTATTGGCTTAAGCTAAATAAGATGACAGAACAAAGTTAAAGGTCACAACATTTCGTCTTTTTAATACTAAATGGGTAGGTATTAGATAACCGTCTTTGAAGACACTTTTTGTTGTTTGGAAAATAAGCCCACCACCATATTTTTTTTGCGTAAAAAAAATGCATATTGATCAATGAGAATAGAACAGTAAACCTAGATTAGCGGTTACTGTAGTAATATTAACTAAGCCTTTTCTAACACGAATATTGAGAAATACTAAAACACTCAACGCGAACTGCCTGCCATTCGAGTATTTCGATTAGTTCTTATATATCTGAGAAACAAACAAACAAACAACCTCTCACCCCAAACGCATATACCGTCTCCGTTCCGTCGTGGGTAAAAATAAGCATCTAATTTAAAAGACGGGTCGCGGTAGACCGAGGAGAAGATGGCGGGACGCCTTGGATGGCTTTCTGACCAACTGGCGAGAAGAAGCACACCATCGGAAGAAGTGGTAAGAATGGGGGGAGGCCTTTGCTCAGGAGTGGGGCAATAACGGCTAAATAAAAAAAAAAAATGTAAAAATATCAATATGCAAGCCAATATAAAATACTGGTCAATATAGTACTATTTATATTGACATCCCTTAACACTTTATTTTAGTCTACATTTTTCGCATTAAAGCTTCTCTTCTAAATAACTGAATAACTTAAAAACGAAAAGCTTAAAAATTTGCGAGAAAAAATGTCTACTTAAGGTCAATTCTTCTTTGGTGAATTAACTTGAAGGAAACACGCTTACAATTTGTATTCGACAGTAAGCACAATTCGCAATCAGTAAAGCCTGTTTCTGTACTCCGAATACGCTTGTTTGTCGAACCATTAAGCGTATTGTTGTAAAATATTCGATATTTTCTTCGCCATGTGTAACAATTCTGTTATTCTGTCGAGACGTTTTAAATTGTATGCCAGTAAAGATGAATATCTGCGTAACGGGAATTCGTGGGTGATTCACAAAAATGTTGGTATATTTTTTCGGGTGGTACAATGCGAAATCACTTCCTTGTTTGCTTGATGAAGTTAGGAAAACGTGAAGCTTTTTTTTGTGTAAATATTAAGGAATGTAAATTAAGTCACGTTGCCACGTTTTTTCGACGGCCGCAGATTCACGAGGGAGGGAAGTTATAAGTATGCAAGTCTGTGTGTTATTGTTTATAAACGTTTTCCTCCATCGGTATTTGAATATTTTTTTGGAACCCGTACAATTTACAGTCATGGGCGACACAAATGTTCGAGGGGACACGGGCAAAGAGTATTTGGAAGAACTTGGGGTAGCTTTGCCCAGCGAACTTACGTACTAGTAATTCTATGTCCCGATATGTAGTAATGACTACCTATCTACTTAGGTATCACTATTGGAAAACCAAGCCACGACAAAGGAGCATAAATCGAAGGATGCCTGGTCATACAGACATCTGTCATCAATATGAATGAACTGCATCTCCCTACCTAAATTATTCCACTGGTGATCGCGGCCGTGTATTCTGCCTCAGAAACAACGTTATCTACAAACTGATCCAGTTTGTGCGTGCCGACGATTAAACGTGGACATTCAGCTACTGACAACTCAAGGATTCACCCTACAGTTTACACACTGAAACGCACACTGCACTGCACGGAGTGTACAACGAGTTCATGGGAAATTAATGAAAATACATGGTAGTATGTGGTGGTAGGGTAGCTAACAGAGATGCAAGGAAGTAGACTTGCTGTGCCAACCCCAAATCTACTGCCCATGGGTGGCATAAAAACTCTGACACCGAGTTACGCACTAACCCGATTACACGATATTAAGGTGGATAGAAAAATAAAAAGGCGATGGTGGTGGTAACAATTACTCAGGTTGCAGAGTCACTTATGAGAGATGATAAGAACAAGTGTCTATTCTTCTTCTTAGCGAGTCGATGACAATTTAAATTGAGTTAGTCCAAAATTTAGCGACGAGTTTGGCATTTTCAGTTCCAATCATTAGCTCCTGTGATGTGCAAGAAGCTGGACAGGCAGGACACGATGTCAAATGTAACATCGTCTGTGGGGTAACACCACATTTGCAGTCCAGGGCAGAGTCATCTATGAATTTCCACTTGAACTGGTTTTCCTTGCTTCGACCGACCTGTGTCCGGAGTCTATTTAAGGACTTCCAGGTCAGCCATGGCAACTCGTGTCCAGGTGGGAGATGTTCGGCAAGTGGCACAAATGGGTTGGGTAGGAAAACACTTTCGCGCCACAGCTTGAGTCTTTCCTTAGAGCGTTCGCCAGAGAGCGGGGGCACACACTTCAAAAAACTGTTACGGCTTTTTAGCCTTTGCGGAACGAGGATATAGTATCTATTGTTTCAACTACATGCACCTCAATATAATAGTCCTCCTGACCGTTTTTCGGCCACGGCGGCCAATCCCAGCGGAGATTAGCCATCTGCGGGAGATATTATAGTGCACAAGTGTGTGCGCAGGCACAAGTGCACTCTCTGTTCCCTTTTCTCTCTTAGTCCGATGGGACGGCAATCCGACACGGCCTTTCCGAGGCACGGGGGTATTATACCACCAACTTCCAAACTCCGGGCTACTACTGGGAAATTTCTAACCAAAAACCCAATAGCACTTTTTTGTCCAACCCGGGAATCGAACCCAGGACCTCACGCTCTGCAGTCGCGCTTGCGACCACTAGACCAACGAGGCAGCTAAAATAAAAAAAAAATAAAATATTCTTTATTTCGGATAAGCAACATCCATAAGGGTTAGTAAAAAACAAAAAGATAACCTAAATCTATGTTAGTAGGTATACTTAATATCTATTTAACAACAAGGCTGTTGTTCAGAATGCATCTCTGAACAACATCACCTAACAAAGGAGAATCGTACCTCCCCGCAATGGTCTTCAGGATGGAGTTGGAGCTGCCCCGCACTCTGCAGAGCAAAGAGGCAGATCTCTGTCTGACGATGGCGTGGAAGCCATCAACGTGTGCTTGTGAAAACATGCCTGATGCACTGCAGAAACGGGGCAGCCCCATCAACATCCTGAACCCGTTATTATATTGGACCCGTAGGGCACTGATAGCCCGCTGAGTATAGTTAGTCCACAGGCTGCACGTGTAGAACACTTGGCAATAAGCTTTAAAAAGCGTTATTTTGACTGCCCTGCTACAGCGTGCAAACCTGCGAGTCAACATGTTACATCGGACCGCCAGCGCCCTACGTTCCCTCTCAATGTCCACTCGGTCATCAAGGTCGTCGGTGACATAATGCCCCAAGTACTTGAACTGGTACACTCGCAAAATGTCATTCCCATTTAGCTTGATTGGGGGCACATACTCAGGACATTTACCACCGTCAGCCTTAAAGACCAAGAACTCGCTTTTCTTGACATTATATACTAAGCCATGCTCTCGAGCATAGCCTTCGCAACAATTCAGTAGCTCTCTTAGCGCCCTAACCGTTGGGCTCAGCAGCACCATATCGTCCGCGTAGCTGATGTTGTTGACACTAACGTCATCAATACGACATCCGATTTTCTTGCTGCTGAGCTCAACGATTAGATCATTTACATATAGATTAAATAATTTTGCTGACGTAATCCCTCCCTGTCTTACCCCACACTCTAGCCCATATGAGACAGAGAGCCCATCGGCCCATCTCACACTGTTCGTTTGGTTGTAATACCAATACTGGAAAATACGCAACAATTCCGCTGGCACTTTTCTCTCTCGCAGCTTTTTCCATAAAATCTCGTAGGATACAAGGTCAAAGGCACGAGAGAGATCTAAAAAGCAAGCATACACTGGTGTTCGACGTTTTGTGTAGTATTGCACAGTATGTTTTAGACCGAGAATCGCACTTTCAGTGCCAAGATCACTACGAAACCCAAACTGTGCGTCGTGTAATTTCAAAAAGCTATCTAATCGAGCGTCCAGCTGACTGTCGAGTACCTTCGCGACAATAGTAGCCAGGGAGATGGGTCGATAGTTAGACTTATCAGCAACGTCACCCGTTTTATTCTTAACAATAGGCACGACAATAGTTTGCAAGAGAGCACCAGGAAGGTACGAATGACACATACACAGTGAGTAAAACATAGCGAGCACTCTAGCTATGTGAGGACCGGCATGCTGCAAGTGCTCAATGCTTAAACCATCGTGACCCGGAGACTTACCTCTCGTCATTTTCTTAATGGTGTTTGACACCTGCTTGGCCGAGAAACGAACCAGATCAGAGTCACGACAGCATCCGTCATCGAGCAGTCGCAACGACAAGCCCAGCGGTGACTCCACTTTAAAGTGGTCCATAAACATGTTGGCGATGCTCTCCGGCTGATCAGCACCATCGACACTCACAGGGAGGCCAGGCTTAACATCAAGCTTTTTGGTAGCCTTCCAGAACTTTTGAAAATTATTGGCTTTACGGAGAGAAGCTACAATATCAAGCTTAATTTGTTCTTGATGCGTCTGACACCACACTAATTTACTTTTAAACACCTTTCGAGTCAGACACATATCGTCATAGACATCGCCAGAAGTTGGTTTATTGTGCCATACCCATAGCTGATACTTAAGCCTCGCCGCCGCGTGAGCGTCACGCACGTGCTTGTTCCACCCAACAACACGACCAACATGTCCATGAGTCCGAGTTTCCACTTGGCTCTGTACCGCGGCGTCTGACAACGCAGTAACAATACTTTCATACATTCTGTCAAGAATTACCCTATGCTCAGTATTATTACAGTGGCCATCACTACACAAACCAAATTCCTGTGGGTAATCAATCAGCCTTAACTTACTATTACATAGGTTATAGTACACACTTATTTGATCGCTATCCCTCTCGCCCCAAATTACGCTACTACGTGATGTTTTATGACATGTTAACTTAGGTTTAATCATATCTAACCTACACTCAACAAATATGGGATAGTGATCAGACCAGAACACATCATGCACAATACCTATCTCAGCAACCGTCAACCAAGCAGATTGTGTGACGACACAATGGTCAAGCCATCGCCTACAACCGTGTGCGTCACTGACAAAGGTATAGCTACTTGGCCCTAAACCTAATTTTTCAATGTCCGCACACCTCCACTTTTGTTCGTTACAAAATTCTAATAGTTCACAACAAAATAACTCACCGGGGTGTGCATTGAAATCGCCGAGTATGTACACTGTTTCAACATTGCTAGCCTCGACAATCGCACTCACTTCACTTAGGCACTCTGTGAATTCTGTCAAATTTTCACTCGAGTCAGTCGGCATGTAAACACTGAACACTATTATGCATCTGTCCCCGAGTGAAACTTTAATCGCCGTTAAACGCGCACTGATACAGCTGATCACCGTTACTGAATCAAAGACTCGCTTACGCCACAGGATCGCAACACCACCGAACGGTCGCCCCCTCAATAATCCTTCTGAGGTGTCAACAGCTGACTTCCCGGTGTACTCGAAATCACTATGAATTTGCCCAAGATATGGTATATCATGAGGAAGCAGCCATGTTTCCTGGAGGGCAACTATGTCAGCTGACTGACACAGAGAATGAACGGCCTCAATAGATCGCTTCACTGATTTGCAATTAAAGCTTATAAATTTACTCATCTGATAAATGCTATCTTCCATTATTTATTGTGTCAATGTTTGCTTAATTATGCCCGCCTTCGTCTTGTAGGCTTCATTTACAAAACGTCTAAAAGTTATTCCGTCAGGCCATAACGCATTATCTAGAAATAGTTCTAGTTTCGCTTTGGGGACATACAACTTATAGGAGTTGTACCTCTTTTCAGTTTTTCTATTAATTTTAAACAAAGATACCTCTTCCTTTGTGCTGTCCTTAATATAAGCAATAATGTCACTCTCATTCGTGGTTTTACACACATTTGAAATGAACAGTGGTACCTTGATGCTAGCTGCCTTAAATTTCCCATCTGGACCTACGTACGCTTTTCCCATCTTTCCAAGAGATGAGGGCTTCTTGTGTTTCTTATATTTAACGACATTCCATTTTTCCCCTACTATTTGCTCACACTCGTTACTCGCCTTCAGTACATCTGCTAACGACTTACGCGTATTACCTTGCGGCGCAAGCGAGATATTAGTGGGAACGTTCGAGTTAATGAGATTAGAGCTCGCGGTAGGGGTACTGCATTGTTCCTTCGATCGGCTGTAGTCGTCGGCGGCGGCGACTCGTATTTGTGAGTCATCACTGTGGTCAGGCCGCTGCGCGAGCGAGACCGCGTCGCCCGGGTTTACGTCTACCGTCAAACTTGATTGCTTCGCCTCGGCAACGGTCTCTGGCGTTGATAATACTTTTTTCCGTACACCCACATATTTTGGAAAATAATCACTTATAATCGATTGTGACCTGGATTTCGGAGATTTATCATTGCTTTTTGATATTGAATGCTGTTGTAAAGCCATTGGACCACTGTCAAAGTTGTGTATGTCTTCAATAAATGCGCCTCGTCTTCTATTGACAAAGTCAAAGTTGTTGTGTACGATTGAGGCACTCCTTAGATTGTCTAATTCAGTTCTTAACTCCCGCAGTTGAGACGCAGCTACCTCAATATACATCTCCTGCGATGTGCGTCACTTTCGTGCCGTTTTGTGGAAATAAACTACTATAAAACATTCTACAAAATCTGAACACATCCAATTTTAAAACCTGCATCGTTACCCACTACAGGGTGCGACACTAGATCGATAGCTTATTTTCTCGTTCGCAGTACTACGACAATAAAGGTCTGTGTAGGTAAATATGTTAGTAACATTGATTGATGTTCAGCCGTTCATCTCCCATCCCGCGGTTGCTATAGACACAACCGCTTTTAACGTGCGGAGGTAATTAGCAAACACCTTCACTCAATGATGGATAGTTCGAGCACACCCATTATTTATTAAAGTTACGTGTTGACTCATATGAATATACACCTGTAGATACCTATCCTTCAATATTTATGTATGGATTCTGTTTAGGTAAAGGGAAAGTTCGTTTTATCTACGATTCATGCGAAAGCGGGTTATGTGATTGATATGAATGCGTAGGTTGATAGGTTTCTGTGTTCACGGAAAGTTTTGTATTGAGAATATTTTCTTTTTTTACTGTAAATGTTTTTAAAAAATGAGACGAAGCGTACCTAACTTTATTCTATGCAGATATTTGAATGGATAAACCCAGTTATTTAAATTAAAACATTGAAAACACAGACATCATCATCCGCCTAGCTTTTTTCCAACTATGACGGGGTCGGCTTCTAGCGACTGTTAGTCTGACCAACACAAGCCAGTTAGATCAGGTAATACAATTCCTATTACTTTGAAAACACAGTGTTATCACTAAATATAATATATAGGAGCCCCATTTTTACGTTTCAAAGACAAATACCAAAGGAGTTTAAGTACAAAACAACACGTGTATATCACCCCAAGGAGTTCGGATAATTTTAAAGGTTTCCTTCCACGAAATAAAAAATAATACGAGAGACTGAAAGAACTCGTAGAAATGTACTGAAATATTTTGCTCCAAAGATTTATGATTTTACCTTGGATTCAAGATTTTACCTTATAGGCACTAAAAGAAAAATAAAATATATAGTTAACATACTTTATCTGATGTTATTTGAAGCACGTCCTCAAACGGCGGCCAGTCCAACTGTCGTTACCTAAACAAGACCCTAATATTAAGCCTGAGGATAACACAGGTAAAACAGACTACTCTAAAAGTCAGACAAGCGAATAAAACAGTGAGAAGTACGGCACTCACCTTGTTACCGTACGTTGTTATTGGGTCTTGCTCCTTTTTGCCCGGCAAGGTGTGAGCTGATGCAGAGTTGGGAGTAAATGTACCGACTACCGAGTTACCGACCAACACTAACGTCGGTTTTAAATGGGTTGTGAAGTGTTAAAGTTCCGCTTTAAGTTGAGGTAAAAGGATTCTTGCTTGTTCTTTGGCCTACGTGTTAGACGATGTACGGTTTACGTAGGTACACATCGTCCGGCTGCAAATGAGCAACCTACTTTCTCTCAAAAAAGGTTTGATAAGTTGAAATGGCGGGAGATAGAGATGGCGGGACGAACTGGATGTCTTCCTTGAGAATTGGAGAGATGTTGCACAGAATCGTGACGATTGGAAGGATTGGAGGGAGGCCTTTGCTCAGCAGTGGGACAATATGTAGGCTAGCTGCGGATACACCGCGGATTAGCATCCAGCCAACTGTAACTTAGTTGTGATCGGTACTTTTAGTATTAAGTACCGAATCTGTGTGTGTTTAAGTATAGTCCAAGATCCAAGAGCAATCAGACATAACTTATTTTCACACGGATGAAACCTGAAGTTTTCAGTAGCGTCTCGTGTGCCTTGAATACCTACGCGCTTTGTGGAACTTGCCGAGTGACACCTGGGCAGGTACCAGGTGAGAAAGGTGACTAAAAATAAGAACTATTTAACTTAAATTCACATGGCTGATTTTTAAATATGTCATGTAGAATATTATTTTAAAGTAATATCATATAGTGTCAGACACTTTTGATGGACCAGAGTTTTTGTCAGACGCTTTTAAGCTTAGTTTTTGAAGCGCCTGACCGATATAGCATGGCAATTTATTTTTATTTAGAGTTGATGTTGTTTTTTAGATATTTTGTACCCTACCACAATGTTGTCTTATTTAACCCTAAGGTTGACTGGTAGAGAATGCCTTGTGGCATTAAGTCCGCCTATGTACCACTATTGTGCATGAAGTTTAAATAAATAAATAAATAATCAATTAGCTTTAAGTATTAAATCATTAGGAGTTTAGTATTATTTAAAGCGTCTGTTAAGCAATACGGCCGACGGAAAGTGTCTGGGAGTATTTGCGACTTATTTTTAAGATTAATTCCTAAAATATAACGTAAAAAACAGCTTGGAGTAAATACTTCACGTATTTTCTCCAAGCTGTTTTTTTACGTATATTTTCTACTCCCAGACACTTTCCGTCGGCCGTATTGCTTTACAGACGCTTTAAATAATACTAAACTCCATATGATTTAATACTTAAAGCTAATTGATCGGGATATTGCCATGCTATATCGGTCAGGCGCTTCAAAATCCAAGCTTAAAAGCGTCTGACAAAAACTCTGGTCCATCAAAAGTGTCTGACACTATATGAGATTACTTTAAAATAATATTCTACATGACATATATAAAAATCAGCCATGTGAATTTAAGTTAAATAGTTCTTATTTTTAGTCACCTTTCTCACCTGGTACCTGCCCAGGTGTCACTCGGCAAGTTCTACAAAGCGCGTAGGTATTCAAGGCACACGAGACGCTACTGAAAACTTCAGGTTTCATCCGTGTGAAAATAAGTTATGTCTGATTGCTCTGGGATCTTACTCTAGTACGTCAACTCACCCAACTCAAAACACTTACTTAATTGCCACTTGTAACTTCTAAATTGCAAGTGTAAGGTGCCAACTACTGCGGAGCTGCGGGTTGTTCGAGGCTGCGGGTTGTCGGGGCTGCGGGTTGTCGGGGCTGCGGGTTGTCGGGGCTGCGGGTTGTTCGAAAGAGATACCTACCGCGGCCTCGACACAAAGGGCTAAGAAGGAACATGGGGGTTTTTAGTCAGTAGAAGTCTGACACTCCCTACCGCTCTGCCCAAAGCGGGAGGAGTCATTTGATGATTTCCCGGCCACCCCAAAAAAAAAAGTTTCCAACTACTACAGTACCTTACAGACAACATACCAACTTTTCTATGCTGTCAGTCTTCTGGGCACGTTCCCGGTTGTCGGCGATGCGGAGGAGTACCTACTGGGACGCCGGTGCAAGTGCAAGTGCAAGTGTCTTATTTGGTCTTTGTAAATATGTAAGTATTAACTTTTAGTTAAAATTTATAGCTGCTATTGTACATAATTTTTAAAAATAATAAATAATAATCCTTTTCTCTATATTACGGACCAACTTGTTTCTAAATATTAACAGTTGCATAGGTCAGTCTTCAAGCTTATGTCATTGTTACACTTGCTGAAGTCGAGCCATGGATGGGTGACCATGCATTGTGTACAGAGACCCCTTCTTGCCTCAGGAAGCACGTTAAGCCGTTGGTCCCGGCTGTCATTTCACAATTGTTAGGAATATTCAGAAGCATGAAAATGTGACAACCAGTGAAACAAAGGCGGACATTCGGTTTAACTGGAAGCCGATTCTAACTTATTTGGGTAAATGACCCACTTTTTATACGTACCAGAATATCTAAAAATCTATCCTAAAATAACGAAAAAGTACCTAACTGTTGCATTTCAATGTTTTTTTCGCTTCGAGGGATTTTATAGAAATGCAATCCGAAAAATACATTTTGCATTCTATTCCAACTAAATTCATTTTGTTTTAAATGCTTTTTAAAGGATTCACTTCTGTTTCCGATCTAAAGCCGGGAATGAATAACGGTGATCAATTTGTGCAAACATTGTGTCCTCGGTTCTATTCTCAGATCGGGTAAAGTGTTATTATGTTAAAAAACCTAATAACAAAAACACACAAACAACGTCACAACGTCTGTGTTTGTGCCCGGTTGATAGCAATGAGCCCCTAATTCATAGGATTTAAACAAGAGGCAAAAATGTGGCGAAATGTTTGTGTACTATGTCCTCCCCCTGCAGCACAACCACTCTGGCGTTATGACAATAATACAAGCGTGATTTTAAATGATAAAATAAGAAGAAATAGAGCGTTACTACTCAGATGAACAGTTTCAACCGACTCCAACATTACGTCTTAATCCTATCCCACATATGGCGGTCGTAAATGGCTTCTAAGGGATTACATCACATGGATGAGACAGGTCCTGTTGTGTTCTGCGATCACAAATCCGTGCGCTAAACGGAATGGTCAAGCCAATGCCCCTTTGGATGTCCAATGAGTTAGATACGTGCTTAACATAGGATATGTTTGAGATTATCGCCATATGCTGCGAGCTACAGTCGTATTTCAGGCCCAACTAACAAATGCCTGAGTGATCATCACTATCAGGCTACTCGACTCGGTCGGTCGACAGGCGTTCTAATGAACTTAAGACGACATCAAACGTTCACCAACATCTCAACGTTCATCTGTCAAAGGACGTTGTGTCCCGTCTCTAAACACAGGCTTTTTTGCCCAAAATTTTAACTTATTTGCACGTCATTCTTATAATTGCTTATTGCGCTCAAAGAAGTTCGATTTCACTGTGGCTGCGAATTATTTCGGTCGGCTGTACAATGCTTTGTTGTTCGCTGGTTCAATGAACTATACTTAATGTATTTTGGGTAGTGGAATCTCAATTCTGCATTCAAGTGCGCACTACAGCACACCACACGGTGCTGGACTACTGGAGCGAGCTTTGAAATAGATTTCAGGCCACATAATGAATACTGGTTTGGAATAGAAAATCAATAACAGCTTCATGGAAGTTTCTGGGCAACCAGAATTAAAAAAGTAAAGATGGTCTTTTGTTTTTGTATAGCCAAGAAATTTTACAAGGACACCAGGTGGTCTAAAATATCCACTTTAGCAGAGCATAATATGCATTGCGTTATAAAGCGCAAAATGGACCTTTCATAATAGTAACTGCGTCTGCGACCATTTCGGAAAATAGATCATAATAGGAAAAAAATATGAATTGCGTTAAAATTCGTAAAATGATTACTTACAGATGCTGGTAAAATCATATTATGATCTGCTAAAGTGGAAATTGTAGACCTCCAGTAATATAATCTAGGTCTATAATCTAGGTCTAGGTGGACCGATGACCTGGTCAGGGTTGCAGGAACCCGCTGGATGAGAGACGCACGGGACCGGTCAATGTGGCGACGCCTGGGGGAGGCCTATGTCCAGCAGTGGACGTCTTTTGGCTGAAATGATGATGATGAGTAATATAATTGTCTTTGCATCAATACTACATTGCTTATCGTTACGTCCAGCATTGTCATGATTAGGGTTGCCATCATCCTTGTGACATTTTAGAACGCATAAAGTCATCACCGGGATGACGGTAATTTAGCGTTATTTCTATTCTAAAGTGAATACTTCCTGGTCGATTAAAAAGTTACTACCTAGATTGAAATCTCCTCAAAGATACTGGTCAAAATGTGGGAGAAGCCAAGTGCAAGTACCTACATACATATCTGTTACAGTCTAGTGTACAGGCTCGTAATAGCCGACTCTGCATAGTTTGTCTTAGTCCTTCCTAAGCCTCTTATGGCCACAATGTAGTAAGTAGGTTATATACTGTGAGCAGCTGTGCATATAGCAAGCTTGTACTGAGAGATTTGACACGCTCACTCATTCATTTCAATTTATAAACTTGCAATATGTAAGTTTCTAAAACATATTTTCCCGCAACGGGCGCTAATGGGCTTTTGAAGTGGTGCAGACATTAGGAATATGTTTTTGCTGCTTGTTTTTTACTTTTTGTGTTCAGCGGAGGTATTCTTAGTTTCGATAATGTTTCCACAACTCTCGCGGTGGTTTCAACCCGCAATGCCAGATGCGAATTTTATTACTGCAATAGTAGGAGGACTTAGTTTGCAAAAATTTATTTTGCTTCAATAGTATCTATCAATTTTATTTTCATAACCTTCATACCATTTGCCCATCGACAGAAATAGTTACTTCTGTTGATAGAAAATGGTTTATTATTTTCTAGTTAATTAATGCGCCCGCCAGCCAGACGGTTAAAAACATTTCGTAAAATGAACCTGAATTTTGCTATCGAACAGTTTAGAATTTAAAAATATTTTTTGCTCGATTTTCCAATTATCTAGATGCTGTTGTCACGCAAAACATGATTTAGCGCTAAACACCAATCACGTGCGTGTTTGTGTAGAATAACGAAGGAGGAAAAAAGATCCTTTCATCCAAACAAACAACACCCAATCCAGAGTTATTGTGTGTAGTAAAACCGCGGTAAGCAGTGGTCATACCGGTCGTGTGTGCGGTAATTACGGCAGGCTGCAATCAGCTGCCTATCTGCCCCGGGCCTTACCCCGCCGCCGAGCCGCGCGCCCGGCCTCCCCACATCGGCATCGGCTAGAAATTCACACGTGAACGATTCAAGTTAAACGGTGAAAACACCAAACAAAAGTTTTGCTTTTCGCCATTTGAAAAGCTTTTCATGTTAATTTGCATGGGGAGTGGGAATTGGGATTAAATGTTGTTCTGTGAGTTGAAATGTTTCAAATAAACTTTAGGGGTCTGTTATTTTTAGTTTGCTGGTGATTTCGAGACAATAGATGGAACGCTAGGGTTGTTTGTATGTAATATGAACATTTGTATCATGCTATTTGATGTCAAATCGTACGTTTATAATAGGTACGTTTGTGAATGTATATCGATATTCCTTCTTTAGCCGTTTGATCTGTCGTTCTTAGTATTTTATATTGTACGCAGTTTTGCCAAGTCTCGGAAGTCATGTACATAATGATGTAGAGAATTATTTTCAAAATGTCGCTCATGATAATATTCAAACAACCAAACACACAAATATACTAACGCAATGCTCAGTATTCCCATTTCCCTACATTCTTAATATATTTAAGATACACAAATTAACACAACTTTCTCGGAACTGTTTCTTTGCATACCGTGGCCTCCTTATTCATTTACCTTCTACACATGTTTGTTGAATAAACATAAATGTATATAGATGTGTAAAGTTCCCCTAACAAAGCTATACATAACCAAGACATTTACATTTATTAATCACCTCAACAATTTGTTCTCTCCAATTTTCTTGAACTCAGAACTAAAGCGGCGTAGGTGAACCTCATCGGTGTAGGTACCTGATAGGCGCTTATAACACTAAAGTACATTGTTTTCAATTATGATTCGAGCTTACGGTACGTGAATTAATTGCGTTAGTGTTCAAGGTGACAAGGAGAGACAGTGCCGACACGGAATGTGTTTAAACGTTATTGTCCCACTAACAGGTTTCGCAAATTAATCGGATTTAGCACTATGTATCATGCCCTTCCGGCAGCCGGAAACCTCCTGAACTACTGCATGCGCACTTGCCACTACTTCCACATGGATACAATCTATGCATGTAGTAACTATTCAAACGAATTAATTATTTTAGTGTAGCTCCGTTAGCAGGATGTTTTTCCCAAACTGTTTTGTTTTAGCGAATATTTCAAACTATGTTTACGTTTTGGACGAGTAATGTTTTTTGTCATAATAAATTCATAACAGCTACTTTGATTTATATAAACGTTTTATTGGTACATCGCATTTTAAAATTCCAAACACGCGCGAAACGATCTAACGTAGCTACAAACCGTTTTATACGACATGAGTTATGTTAAACACCTTTCACGCGAGTAGATAGAATCGAGTGACTAAGCGTTGTCCCTCGCAGTTCGCTCCCAATATGTTTCCGAAGACGGACCCCAGATCCATAACAATACAATAAATTGTTTGTATTGGCGGGCGCCGGCTGCGCGTAATGTGCGTGAGACCGCCAACTTTATATCAACACTACGGAGGTGAAAAACGTCCCTCTCGTAACTCGAAAGGCAATAAGCAAGGCGCCATAAAACCGGTGTCTCAGCGACGTGTAATCCACCCCGAGGCTACTCTACAACTTTCTCACCGCAACATATTGCTTTGAACATTTACAAGTGCTAATAGAAAAAGATCATCTTTATCCCTTTACGGAGAAAAAATATAAAATTGTTTTTATGAAAAGGTGCGCCCATAAAAATGTGTGAGAAAGTAGCGAATTGTGGCGTTTATGCTGTTAGTAAAAGACTGTCTATTGTTATTACAGCAACGATACTACTGTTGTACTTAAACCTACAAGTACTTGATAATGCTGTATGTTAAAGTCATCATCTTCGATTATAGTGACTGTATATATTAGTTCAGTTTCAGTCTTCTTGCCCAGTGATTAATTTCCTTAGTATGTTGTAAATATTCCCAAATCCCCTCATTTAACGAAAAGTTATGGACTCGTATCACTGCTTTAGTGTGACAATGCAATATCTAAAATTCTAAACGTCTGGCATAAAAGTGTGGGAGCACAAAAACGTTGCGATAGACCGATATATCACTGAAACACACCTGAACAGTAATAACGGAGAATAATAGCAATTGTTTCGCGCCACTTTTTATGGGGTCTTCATTTCATTTGGGTTGCCAATATTTGGCATTGGGCATGTTATTTACCTTATATCACAGGTATATTGGGGTATTGCCTACGTTCTTCGGCGAATAGGGCTCTAATATTGTAAATATTTATTTTATTTGAACTAGGTTCGTGCTTAGCTGTTTATTGGGCTAGTAGGTTGTGTTTATGACATTGTTAGTGTTTGTCTGCATAGATCGTGTTTGTAAATCCCAACGGATTAGACAGACTTGCTGTCGCATATCCTTGGTGGGATAATGTCATAAAGAATGTGACTTGTACAAAGTTGTCGTCAATATTGGCTTTAGTGAATATTATGAGCTCCAAGTCAGCACACCATTGAAACACTCTGAACTTGAATTGATTTTCTTATTTACTGTAAATGCTGCCTTTTCACTGGTATACTTCGAAAGTATTCTATCAAATAGCAAAAAGCGATAGGCTCGCCCACTATTACATGGGACTTACCTCAACATATTTTTTTTACTTTTTTCTTTGATTTTACTTGGAAGCATTTTCTAAAATCTTCAAAAACAGTCAACACGGATAACACAGTACCAGTGATAACATGTTTCCGGTTCATCCTCAAGGGCCACTAGTAACCCTTCGCAGTCGATTAATTTTTACAACTATTGTGAGAGTGGGTGCAGCTGACAAGGATTGTTTTTTTCCTGGACTATAATTTGGTATTCAAGGACATTTTTTTCATCACATTACATAACATCACGCCTGTAATCCCCGAAGGGTTAGGCAGAGGTGTACCTAATAGCACAACCACATTTCGCCAGTTAAGTTTCATCATCATCATCATTTCAGCCAAAAGACGTCCACTGCTGGACATAGGCCTCCCCCAGGCGTCGCCACATTGACCGGTCCCGTGCGTCTCTCATCCAGCGGGTTCCTGCAACCTTGACCAGGTCATCGGTCCACCTAGTGGGAGGCCTTCCAACGCAACGTCTTCCGGTTCGCGGTCGCCATTCCAGAACTTTTCGGCCCCATCGGCCATCCGTTCTGCGAGCAATGTGCCCTGCCCATTGCCACTTAAGTCTGGCGATTCTTCGGGCTACGTCGGTAACCTTGGTTCTCAAGCGGATGTCCTCATTTCTTATTCGATCACGCAAGGAAACTCCGAGCATAGCCCTCTCCTCAGTTAAGTTTAAGTCACATGCAATCGGGGCGAGCCATATTGCCATAAACCAGACACAAATCCAGCCTCCGTGACTGCTACTCAGATATTTCTAATGGAAAACCCCACTAACACTTTGCTCAACCCGGGAATCGAACCCAGGACTACATTCACAGCAGTCGTGATTGTGACCACTCACTAGAACAACGAGGCCGTCTTTTCACGTAATTGCCCCAGGTCCTCTATTCTTGATAAAAAACTGTAAAAAAGTGAATAACATTGATATTAATTTACAGCGTTGTTTACAATTGATCCCGTTTTTGCTTTTATAAAAACAACTAGCCGTTGCCCGCGACTTCGTTCGCGAGGAAATTTTGACGTGTAAGTACTCGTATGAATGTGTGGGACTGCCTCTGGATGTACTATGCCAAATCGAATGACAAATGCCAATCTAGGCGATTATATTCCCTTAAACTACACGACGCCGACATTACGTGTTTAGTTAAAGTTTTACTTATAGTTTACTGATTTATATGTATTAGTTTGTTATTTTTGTTTTATATTATTGTGTGTATTTTATGTATGGGCCTTAGTTGCCTGAAATAAAATGATTATTATTATTATTATTATTATTATTAAACTGGCCCTCTCATAAAATCTGTTCCCACACATACAAATACATATGTCTTAACTATATTCTATCTCTCTACCAATTTTCAGCTCCAAAACGCCAAGGATTTCATTTATATACTTACAGGAGCCCTTAGTCCAGATCGTCACAAAAAAAATGTTAGCTAATAGACTTGCTAAATTTCAGGCCGGTAGTACAAAAATCAAAGTTACATACAAACTCGCGAGAGCCTTTAGACCTCCCTAATCCGACCCAAAATCCGTTCATAGCAGACATCTATACTATAAACTACATCCCTGCCAAAAATCAAGACTGTAGCACGAAAAATGAGGGACTTTTATACAAACTTGTGAGGGCCCTTAGACTACCCTAATCCGGCCCTGTCGCAAAATTATTTCATAGCAGACGTCGACTGACTATAAACTACGTCTCTGCCAAAAATCAAGATTGCAGCACGAAAAATGATGGACTTTCATACAAACTTGTGAGGGCCCTTAGAACATCCTAATCCGGCCCTGTCGCAGAATTAATTCATAGCAGACGTCGACTGACTATTAACTATGTCTCTGCCAAAACTCTAGATTGTAGCGCAAAAAATTAAGGACTTTCATGCAAACTTGCGAGGGCCCTTAGACCACCCTAATCCGGCCCTGTCGCAAAATCCGTTCTTAGCGGACGTTTAATAACCATAAACTACCTCCCTGCCAAAAATCATCTTTGTACGTCCAGCCGTTTTTGAGATTTCGTGATGAGTGACCTTTCGCTTTTATAGATATAGATTCCTAAATCTACTTTCATTCCCATGTTTCACTACTAGATACTGAAACCCTAAATAACGAGAGCTGTTTAGAAATACCATTTTGCAATAATTTAAGATTCTATTTAAAATCTAAAACCTATTCACCAGCATAGCAGTTATTCCATGAATATTTAACTGAAAAGGGTTTTGAAAAGCAACAACCCCAGGATTAGTTTTCTGAATAACGTAATAGGTACCCGAAGAGTTAGGTAGATTTGTACCTAAAATAAATTACACCAAGTTTTTTGACTTCATCATCATCAGCCTATAATGTTCCCACTGCAGCGACTATGGGCTCCTCTCTAGGAGAGGGATGGGCTATAATCCACCACGCGGGCCCAGTGCGGATTGGCAGATGTCACATGTCTTCGAATTTTTGGTTCTAAGACATGCCGGTTTCCTCACGATGTTTTCCTTCACCATGGACTGGCCTGTTGGTCTAGTGGTTAGTGACCCTAGCTGCTATGCCGGAGGTCGTGGGTTCGATTCCCACCCAGGACAAATGTTTGTGTGATGAGCACGATCATTTGTTCTGTGTCTGGGTGTAATTTATCTATAATATGTATGTATTTAGAAATATATAAGTATGTTTATCAGTTGTCTAGTACCCATAACACAAGCTCTGCTTAGCTTGGGACTAGATGGCGTTGTGTGATAGTTGTGGAATATTATTATTATTATTATTTTGAGAGCAGTGGTGATGAAATAAATTACACAAAGTAATGCGCCTGCCTGTTCGTAAGTCGGGACCGACACCGCTGCACTCTCACTCGCTTTTCGACTTATCTTTCATGAATTCAACCTTAGTGATAATAACTACCTCGTTGGTCTAGTGGTCGCAATCGCGACTACTGGGCATGAGGTCCTGGGTTCGATTTACGGGTAGGAGAAATTGCTATTGGGCTTTTCCATCAGAATTTTTTCAGTAGCTGTCACAAAGCCTGTATTTATACTCAGATGACAGTCAGATGATGATGATGATGTCAGGCTAGCCCCCTATTACATGGGATTCAAACATTGCTTGCGAATTATGGCTGAACTATGAGTTACACCTCTGCCTAACACTTCGGGGATTGCAGGCTTTATCTTATTTTATCACTACATTGTATAAAATAAAATCGTCCGCCGCGTCTGTCTGTTCGCGATAAACTCAAAAACTACTACACCGACTTTCATGCTGTTATCACCAATGGATAGAGTGGTTCTCAAGGAAGGTTTTAGTACGTATATATTTTTTTTCTAAATTCAACCCCTAAGGAAGTTAAATAAGGGATGAAAGTTTGTTGGAATATTTTTCGGCATCAACGCAGGCGACCCCGGCTTCGCCTGCGTTGATGCCGAAAAATATTCAATAGCAAAAGCTAGTGAAATATAGAAACGGATATACCAGTAAACTTTTATATGGGTAGTACTTAAAATACCAAAGAGTAACCAAAATAATAACTAATAATGATATATGTACCTACTTATGTACTGCATATTGCTGCCTGTGCCTATTCACACGTTATTAATTTATTGAATGGCGCATTATGATAATCAATCGTATGCACCTAATTGTGACCAATTAAGCGTGATCAATAATTACATAACCAAACTATATTCTATTGTTCCCGGAAATTACGTTATTGCATATATCAATGATCAGACGATGACGGTTATCATAAGCTGGTATAGTTACAATGATTTTGACAGAACCTCTTACTTGGAATCATAATTATTAGATTTCTCGACGGCATATAATTAAAGCCAAGTTCGAGGCCCATGGGCGGCCTTACAAATGTCAACATCAGGTTAGGAAGTAACCATTCTATACAAAGAAGATAAAG
Organism: Diarsia mendica; assembly: GCA_949316265.1. NCBI lineage: Eukaryota > Metazoa > Arthropoda > Insecta > Lepidoptera > Noctuidae > Diarsia > Diarsia mendica. The sequence goes on from OX438892.1 coordinate 11,575,843, forward strand.
TTATTTTATTATGTTTTGTTTCAAGAACAACACATAAATACCGAAAGAAATAGTGTTTTATAATCGTATGAAATTCATAAGTTACAGCACGTACCGTGTGGGGCGGGCAGGGCATTGCTCGCAAAACGGATGGCCGATGGGGCCGAAAAGTTCTGGAGTGGCGACCGCGAAGCGGAACACGTTGCGTTTGAAGGTCTCCCACTAGATGGACCGATGACCTGATGGACCGATGGTTGCGGGGGTCCACTGGACTCCGGCCCTGGTTCAAGCCATGGTCCGGGGCGAAGAGGAATGGGACGCCGTCGCCTCCTTCTGCGAAGCAGTGATGCTAGCGAAGGAGGTGGCGGAACGAGAGAGGGAGAGAACCTCTCTCGTCTGAATGATTTCTGAAATTTTGTCCACCTATTTTAATGGGACCTTATACACTAAAGAATAAAGGAGTGAGGAGTGGTGGGAGGCCTTTGCCCAGGAGTGGGACAGAGCAGAGAAGAAAAAAAAACAATAAAGAATGAGTAACATTAAAATAAAAAATATGGTTATTAATGAAAACAAAGGCGATATACTTAATACGGTGTGTTTGATACTGTTTCCTTCGCCACGCGTTGTTTCACGATTCGCGAATACACAGTTTCAAATTCAAATTTAATTTATTTCTCTTCACAAACATATCTTAACTTATTATGTATACATATAGTCTAGTCAACAAGTGCTTTTTTGATCAACTTTTTTCAGCAGTCTCCGAAAATTATGATTGAGGTGTCATTCGATTCGGAATGGCATCCCGATGATTTTTGAAAAAATTGAAGTTCCGCTTGCAAAAATTGCAAAAGTTATTAACAATTAACTAAAAAATTTAAAATGGTTTTAGTTTTTTGCAAATATCTCAAAACCTAATTAAAATTTTTCAAATTTGAAATAAGATTCAAAAAGGGGAGGAAATTTCCTAAAGAATGTTCTAACTTTCGGAATTGTAGGACCAATATTAATAACTTTCCGATCGGGTTGAAAATACGCCCGAAAACTGGTACTCCGTCTTGCGCAAGCTACGCTCCATTCGGACCTTTAATGAATAAATGTTATTTAAACTTATTAAATATGAAAATTAAAAATTGAAAAAATTCAGGCGCCTGCAGGATAGATCAATACACAATAATCTGTGATCTAAAAATTTTTATCGCGAATTTTCAATAAGTTATCCATTAATTAATTAACAATTTTTTGTAGCACGAACACTGACATTGCAAGTGCGATAATTATAACACTATTCATCTGAGATTTTTTTCCTTTCGTGGAGCTATTTTTCAAAGGTCTTAGAATAGGCTCTCGTTGGAAAAATTAAAAAAATGTTAATTTTCGTTTTTTTATTAACAATTTACTGAAATGAAAAATTTCAAACCTTCATTAGACATTAAAAAAATCTTTTTTTTATTATATTATTATTGAACCGTTTTTGTATGATCAGAAGCTACTTAAAAATGATTTTTTATATTTTTTATATCCTGTTTTTTAAAATATTTTTATAAACAAATGCGTTGTTTATGAGATAATTTAATGTTTTTTTTTAATATCGTAATCTTTGATAATAATCATGATTTTTTTTAAAAAAACCGTTGCTTAAAAAAAATGTTTTATTGCTTAAAAACGCATTTGTTGATTAACAATTATTTTCTCCCACTTCTAATTAATATTAAGGTATCATTTTTTTTTAAATCACCATTATTTGTTTTTTCTTTTCGTTATGTAAAAAAAAAATATTGTTTAGTAAAACTTTCATTGTTTAAGTAATAAACAATTTGTTAAAAACAAATAAATTTTTACTTTATATTTTTTTTCTTGTTTTACTTATTGTCACAAAAACAGATATGATTTTTGTTTTTAAATTAAAAAAAAAGTTGAAAAAAAAATTAAATGAAAAAAAAATCAAAATCATATCTGTTTTTGTGACAGTAAGTAAATATTGTCACAAAAACAGATATGATTTTGTTTCTTTCAAATTAAAAAAAAAACTGTAAAAAAAATTAAATGAAAAAAAAGAATCATTCTGTTTTTGTGACAATAAGTAAAACAAGAAAAAAAATATAAAGTAAAAATTTATTTGTTTTTTACAAATTGTTTATTACATAAACAATGAAAGTTTTAATAAAACAATATTTTTTTTTTATATATCGAAAAGAAAAAACAAATAATGGTGATTTAAAAAAAATGATACCTTAATATTAATTAGAAGTGGGAGAAAATAATTGTTAATCAACAAATGAGCATTTCTCTTTTTTTTTGCCATAGTTTCAAAAAATCGCTAAAAATAAAAATATATATATAAATCGTTTTTTTTCATGAAATCAGGTAGTTCACTTTATTAACATTTGGATTTTTATAAGAAAATCTATTTTATTTATGAATTTTGTGGAAAATAAATTAAAAACTAAATGAAGGTAAATTACATGTTCTTATTTTGTTACTTTTTAATTGTTAAAAAAAACTTTGAAGTAGCAATTGTTTTAACCAAAAAAATAGTTTTCTTGATACTTCATGATAAACTTATTAGTATCATTGCAAAGAAATACCAACAAAAGTAAAAGAAAATATTCAAATTAAGTGTTTATTTATTTTTTTGTTACCTTTCACCTAAATAAAATTTAAAGTTTTGATAGTATGAAAAATAAACAAAATTTACCGATTTTACGTGCTTTTTATTGTAGTGTTAGGTATCCTTGAGTATCTTCATGAGATTCATTGTTATAAAATAAAAATAAAATACATAAAACATAAAAAGAGATCAGATTTTTTCTGGGACAGTAACAAAAAAAGAATATTAGGTAACAAAATAAAAATTAATAAAACATTTAAGGCAACGTCTACAATGTACTAGGCGTTGTAGACGTTTTAGTGATTATGATTAAAGATATAGATAACACAAACTATTTACTGTTCAAAATTTACAGTCAGAAAACAACTTTAAATTAATTCCTTTTTTGTTACTAAAATTTTCCGCATATACGTTACTGTGTACGAAGTAACAAAAAAAATAGTAACGAAACACTTGTTTAGTTTTTACAAAATATTATTTTAGTAGTTAAAATTGGAGTTATGTCTAATATAATTCACTCAAATTTAGTGCAAGTTGTTAACTATTGTGACATGATAAAAGAAAGTAGTCAATATTATCAACTTACCTTGAAACAGCTGTAACAAAAACGGAATGAGATTCGATTTTCGAACTGGAATACGTATTTCACATTTTACCGTCGGAACAGCACTGACACCTAAATCAATATGGCGGCATTAAATGGTACCTGTAGTATTGCCAAGTTAAAATTGTGTATCGAAATGGAAGTTTTTTAACTTTATCACACAAAAAATGGGTAACAAAAACTGAAATCTATTTTTGGAACTTTTTCTGGGACAAGTTTAAAAATCATTTTTAACTGACAAAATTAAAAAGTAAATACCAAAAAAGCAATTTAAGTAGATCTTTATAACTCTTAGAATGGTTTAAAAACAAAATCTCAGTATAGTTTCTTTGAACCTTATTAAAATAATTGAGTTTTAAGTAACGGATGGTAGACTGGGACATACGAATTTTCATACATTGCAATTTTTTGGTAGTTTGTATTTATTTATTTTTTTAATTAAATATTATATTTTTATGATATTTTTTAATGATTTCTGTGAATTTACTAAAAAATGTGCACCTAAAAAAATACAGAATCAATAACATACACATTACACAAATGTTATTAATCTGCAAACTTGTGGGACATTCAACAAATGTGTATTGGCAAAAAAAAAGAGAAATGCTCAAATGCGTTTTTAAGCAATAAAACATTTTTTTTAAGCAACGGTTTAAAAAAAAAAAATCATGATTATTATCAAAGATTACGATATTAAAAAAAAAACATTAAATTATCTCATAAACAACGCATTTGTTTATAAAAATATTTTAAAAAACAGGATATAAAAAATATAAAAAATCATTTTTAAGTAGCTTCTGATCATACAAAAACGGTTCAATAATAATATAATAAAAAAAAAAGATTTTTTTAATGTCTAATGAAGGTTTGAAATTTTTCATTTCAGTAAATTGATAATAAAAAAACGAAAATTAACATTTTTTTAATTTTTCCAACGAGAGCCTATTCTAAGACCTTTGAAAAATAGCTCCACGAAAGGAAAAAAATCTCAGATGAATAGTGTTATAATTATCGCACTTGCAATGTCAGTGTTCGTGCTACAAAAAATTGTTAATTAATTAATGGATAACTTATTGAAAATTCGCGATAAAAATTTTTAGATCACAGATTATTGTGTATTGATCTATCCTGCAGGCGCCTGAATTTTTTCAATTTTTAATTTTCATATTTAATAAGTTTAAATAACATTTATTCATTAAAGGTCCGAATGGAGCGTAGCTTGCGCAAGACGGAGTACCAGTTTTCGGGCGTATTTTCAACCCGATCGGAAAGTTATTAATATTGGTCCTACAATTCCGAAAGTTAGAACATTCTTTAGGAAATTTCCTCCCCTTTTTGAATCTTATTTCAAATTTTGAAAAATTTTAATTAGGTTTTGAGATATTTGCAAAAAACTAAAACCATTTTAAATTTTTTAGTTAATTGTTAATAACTTTTGCAATTTTTGCAAGCGGAACTTCAATTTTTTCAAAAATCATCGGGATGCCATTCCGAATCGAATGACACCTCAATCATAATTTTCGGAGACTGCTGAAAAAAGTTCATCAAAAAGGCACTTGTTGCCTAGACTAATAGAGCTTAAAACTACATAACACAGAAAAGTTTGTGAGAGACTGGTGTCCGCACTAGGGAAACCTGTATAGCAGATCACCAGGGTCCCACCACACGGTAATTAGTACAGTCTGGTTATAAACATATTAAAAACACATTTAAATCACGTAATTAAAAAGTGAAGGGAATGCATTAAACATGAAACAACAACAAAAAATTAAAAATTAATAAAAACAATGGTAAAACAAGGAATAACAAAATAAAACAGTTCGAAGCAGAGGAGGAAACCAGTGGGAAAAGTGAGTTAAAAACACGATACATTTTATGCAGCCCCACATGCATATTTCGATAAATATAGCTAAAGAATGATGCAATTCGTTACAAGCCCGCATGTGTATAGATTTGCATAGGTCAATACTAAACGATGCCCGATTGACATAGTTTCACGGCTGTGCTATTTCCACCGTATTTCAATCAACGTGGAAATTTATAATCGACTGTTGAAAATTTATATTCGAGGTGGAATATTTTATTTGCAATGGTTTGTTTTGTATACTTAGAGTGGTGCTTACCTCTATGTAGGTGGGTGTACTAAGTCAGACAGTTTTTTAAGACACTTTCTATAACCTTTGTTTCCAACCACACAAATTCAGTACAACATAATAATTAAATGATGCAGTCTAATATTTACATTTCATTACAAAGAATCGTTCGTGTTTGATTTACAATTTTCCATCAATTGGGCTTAACAATGTGTTTTAACAGATCAGCACATCGAGAAAGTTCAACAAGCCGGAAAGCATCATCAAGATTCAGGAAAATTCGACGGTGTTTGTCAAAATTATTGAAATCATCGCCCTTCTCAATTCAATTACCAATTTGAGAGAAAAGCCAGCCAAGATTTTCACTCCCACTTACCGTTACTCCACGACTAAAGGGGTTTAACTACCATTTACTTTGTAAATAAAACGCGACAATGGTTATTTACCTTCAGAATATCGCTAGGAAATGCTCGGAAACATTTGGGTGAATTTCAACAAATGCCATTTTTTTTATCATATCGGTGAACTTTTTCATTTATGTTATTTTTTTATATTTTTCAGGTTTTATGTAATCTTTAGGATATCAAATATCCCCAAATTTAATATCATCAACGTAACATTTAAGACTAAAGAGAAAATTCAGTTTGAATTCTGGTTTCCACCGATATGATAAACCGGCACCGATTATTTTTCTGTACACCGATATGATAAGTTTATCCACCGAAATGATGTACATATCCAGCGATATGATAATCTATCCTAATACGAGTTTTAAAAAAAGGTACTTTATTTTTTGATTTTATCGCTACAAATCGATAGTGTTCCATGTACCAGGTCGACCAGCCATTTAACGGTTATGTATGTATATAATGTATGTGTTTGGATTTATGTTTGTATGTTCCATTGTTTCTTTGTATACTTAACGAAATGACACGGGATCTACCGATATGATAAAACGACTCACCGAGATGATAAAATATCTACCGATATGATAAAGCAATCCACCGATGTGACAAAACTGTGCGTTGATCATGAATCAAAACACCGATATTAGATATAAGACACCGATTGATTTTTTCTCATAATTTCGGTGTAAATTATCACATCGGTGGTAATAAAGACCACCGATTACAGCGATATGAGAACAGCGACGTGAGAAATAACACAATTTTTAGAAAATTAGAAAAAATGCATAATATCTAGGATAAATTCAATAACAGTCAATGAAGCTAATTCACTTACTACCTCTGTTAGAACCAAACAACAAAAATGAAACTACTCATTACACTAGAAAAATGCAACCACCGATAATATAAAATAATTGTCCGGGAGCAACTGAAATGGCGTACTTACGATATTGGCGGGAATATGCAGCGATTTGACACACGTTCGTCTTGACTGCGCACTAGCACACACTAACGAGAGAAATAAAATTGGGGAGGGGACGCTGTCGGACTCGTCGATGTAAAGTTAGGTTTAAATTACTTTTCCCCAGCGATATGAGAACATTTCGCAGGACAAGTACGTTTGTGCCTCTCAGTAATAATAATCGTTAATTATGTAATAAAATATGTTATATATTAATAATATAACTAATATTCTATGAAATAGAATAAGTTATATCCTTAACTTACTTATTTTTATTAGTGTATTAAGCTTTTTGTTTGTAAAAAAAGTAGAGGGACAGCACCGATTTGAAAAAAATAGAGGTTTATGTATATATTTTCTACCTTTGTAATAGTCCTAGGTAAATTATATTTTTGCCACAACGCAATAACTATCTATTGAATACTAAAAAAAAAAATTCAGAACAATATTCCTTTTTTCAAATACTAATTTCACCGAAGACAAAAAAATAAGTCATTTGGGAAATTCACCCATTTGCATAAAAGTGTTGTTTAAAAAAATAATAAAAACAAACAACTCTTAATTTCGAATAATGGAATCCCCCAGGATCACACTGGCCTGCATAGCCTTTGATAACGCGCAGCCCACAGCCCACAGCTCCGACATTCAAAAATTTTATTCTCCATCTGTACCGCAAAGCGTTCATTTAAAATTTAAAATCTTATTATGTTTTCTAACGAGCGCTCACACACAAATCAGGTCAATTTATTCATTTATGTTCCCCAAACATTGCAAGACGAAGTGCGGCAATTTAATGGCAATCTCTCGGAAAAGTGGCTCAAATTAATCGTAACATTCGTAATGAGTTTGTCTGTTCGTGTTTCAAGTAAGTTATGGTAATTTCGACTCGATTCCCAGCTGACCGTGTGTTCACGTTTGTGAGTTACGCTCGCATTTAACTTACAAGTTAATACCTACTAATGCTTTCATCGGAGTTACCGGGCTTAGCTTTATAATTATTAAGTGCGTATTAACTTTTATCTCCTTTTCATGGGTCACGCTCTAAATGTAATGAGATCTTTTGAAGATCTTGCGCGCAGTCGTACTTACGTGTCTACGTCTATCTTCTTTAGACATTTTATTGGATTCGGACACTTAATTATGAATAAATATTTTTAAATTACCTGCTCTGCGCCAAGACAAATTAGAAGCACGGACCGTCCGGGTCTCAGAAAATCTTAATCGTCTTGTAAAAATATTATCTCTCCAAACGCAGGGTATTTGAACGTCTAATGAAAATCTCGTTTCAACGGAACTGTGTTGCGGTCAGGAAATTGAAAGGGTGGCCGGAAAACTTGATTTACAGCAAAGTGCCTGAGAAAAGGGATGTTTTATTATGAAAATTATCTTTGGGGACCCGAGAGGACCGCTCGTCCGCACTGGCCGCTGCTTTGTTATCACACATGAATTATAGTATCGATTACAATTTGTTTATTTGTGTAGTTAAATGAAGTGGGGTGTATATGCGGTTGTGTAATCTACTTGTTAATAATTGCCTTAACCATGGTAGTAGAAGATAAAGAGGGGTGAAACTAGTACAATGTCACTTTCTCAATAATGTACCGAATACTAAACTTGTGCATCTACCTAACTTAAGTATGCTATCCCTTTTTTGAAGTACCTACTCCTGAAGATCATATTTTTTTATTCTTTTACAGAAATATGTCAAATAAAATTCATATTAAAAAGAAATATAATAATATGTAGGTATATACACATTCACAAACTCACGCCATTTTCCCATGTTATAGCGACAATAGAAGTAGAACAAATGTTCTAAAATACGGTGTCAAAATAAAAGTGCAGTTATTTATTTACGAAGACCTTCGGCTAGGCGTGCCTAACTAAGTTCGGCTCGGGCTGGCCCAGTTTATTTCCGCACCAACTAATTGCTGGCGCCACAACTTTCTACACCTGTAATTGGGAATGCCAGGTGTCATAGTTTTCGTAAAGTTCGTGACTGTTCGGTCAAAAACCTTTAGTAGTTTTATTTGCACACGGCAGCACCTATTGCCAATTTAGATAGAGTTAAATTTCACACTGATTATATAATTAGTTACTGACTGCGGTCTAACAAAACTATTTTTTTAAAGTACAGGAAATTATGAGAGCCACATAGTAAATTATGACTACGATAGCTGAATCGGCTTTCCAAGATAGGTTATTAACCCATAACGATGCATATTTACGTTGCATATAAGAAGTTCACGTATTATGATTATAAAACTGCCTATTTGGTCTGAGGGCCCTCGCCCAAGGCGACTTTTTGTAGCGATGCTGTCGCGCGTTCACATCGATACAGTCGCGATGCGGTCGCTAGCTGTTTACCCTCCCCTACAAAACTAACGCGCGCTTGTAGCGATGCTGTCGCGCGATTTGTAAACGTGCGACTGCATCGCTACAAAAAGTCGCCGTGGGCGAGGGCCCTAAAGCCGCAAGCACTACTACTGAGCATGAGGTCCTGGGTTCCATTCCCAGGTCGGGCAAAGTGTTATTGGGTTTTCTCATCAGACATTTCTCAGTAGCAGCCGCGGTGTCTGGATACATGCCCGGTGTATGGCAATAGACTTGCCCCCTATTACATGGGACTCAAACAAAACTGGTGAAAAGTGGGTACACCACTTTTTTTTTTTTTGGTGGGTGGAAAATCATCAAATGACCCCCCCCCCCCGCTCTTGGGCAGAGCGAAGGGGAGTGTCAGGCTTCTACTGACTAAAAACCGAACCCATGGTCCTTCTTTGCCCTTGCGCCGAGGCCACGTCATCTAGTACAAAAATCCGCGGCCCCGACGGGAGTGGGTACACCACTGCTTTATACTTCGGGAATTACAGGCGTGATGTTTATCTCAAGATTATATTATTTTCACCTAACCACACACTATGAGAACCTTCAATGACTTCTGTGTGTGGCTGTCATCACAGGTTTGTGGCCATCATACATCCACGATGACGTGAAGGAAATAGAGAACATTCTGTTCAGTTGTTATTGTATAGCCATAGATATAAGGCACCGAACCATAAAGATCACCTCGATGTACAGTATTGGCGTGTTGCCAGCATATCGCCTTTGAGCATCGTGCTAACCCTGTTCTTGCTGTCTTAGAAGCGCTGGGCAGTCTACCAAGGCTGGTTCTTGTAATTTAAATTAAATGAATATAGTTTTTGCGCTAGTTCTCTCACTTCATTTAAACAATTTGTTATCTGTGGATACCGTACATTAGTTTGAATATAACAACATTCATAAGCTCACACTTTTTCCCCATGGGGGTAGGTAGATACAACAGAACGCCTTTGTTTTCTTTAACGCTTTTGTTTCGTCAACGTACGCGCGCCGGTAGTACTACGCACTTTTCTAAAGAACTTCACCATTACGATCAACGTATGACTTCCTATGGCGTTCCCACTCACACCTGCCTAATTGCTAATTTAGGTTCACAAAAGATATGAAACATATCTTTAAACTCTTCGTATTAAATCATAATAAAAGTATCTATCGAAGATCCCTGCCCTTAAAGTAAACCAATTTCCATCGACTACCGGTTACCGTCCGTAGAATGGACCGACAACTATCAGAAATCTGAACGGCAAACTAATCCATCAGCATGATATTCAAATCTCTGGAACGTTCGGTAGCGGCGGGTCATCGGCACACAACGGGAAGGATATACAACCTGCAACTTTATACGGAGAGGTTCAGGTCGAGTCCAACAGGTCGGTATCAGGAATAATAATATGGGATACTTCGAAAATAAAACTTCGTGTAATTTTCGGAGAGTTGCAAAATGTGTGAAAAAAAGAATACCCTAACCTTCATTTATTTATCCGTGGTGCTAGGCAGCTGGGTTTATCCTCGTTGTATACGTCCCTTTGTCTATTGGACTGTCCTATTCTGTCTTCTACTGATATGGAGGGCAGAACGAATTACATTTTTCCTACTCCACCACTATTCTTATCTGAATCATTTCGATGCGAAATCCAAAACAGTTAAATTGTTTCTCTGGGACTTCATCGAACTTCATTGTGTCGGCATTTTTCTGGCCATCACCGCCACCATTGCCACTATTGATTTTGGCTTTCAGGAGTTACAGTGGTTTGGGAATAGTTTGACAGCCTAACCTTAATTTTCTTGCTCGTTCTTCTTCATCAGAAACAGCACTGGTCTAATTTCCAATGTTCAAGTTCAAAACAAAACAGACCAATGCACGACCACTGATATACATTTTATTTACATAATTATTGCTTTTGAATTTTTCTTAGTGTCTACATTTTATTGCTCGTAACGGTAGGTACATGGTATTTATGTTTGAGTTTTGAAATCAAAGCAATACAATACATCAAAGGCTCGTCATACAATTACAGTCTGATTGATATTGAAGTCTAATCACAAAAGAGGAGAGAACATTTTGTAAAAAATAATCTCATTAAAACAATATCAATAATTGATGAGGTCATTTCCGAGTATTTCATTGTTTACGTAGCTCCGTAATGTTTATTTGATTCCATCTTTTTGTTTGTATTTCTTTCTTCAACTTCATCAGCTCTATTCTATTTCATATCACGATTTTCTGAGCTTGTTTTCCTTATAGCTGTCCTAAGGATGGACGGTAATGATATTTTGTATAAAGCAAGCGGATATTTCTTTTTTTTCTTAGAAGTAAAAAGACGTTCCTAGTTGTAAACTTCTTAGAGAGACATTCTGCAATTGTTATAAGTTTCAGAGTTTGTTAGGTTCTGAATTTATAATAGTCCCTTCGCTGCATTCAAAAGTTTAAGATATTTTTTTCTGAAAAGAGTTCAAAGATGATTTGTTTACTTTTAAATTATTATGCGGCCTAAAACGCCCTTGGTTTAACACTGTTAGTTGATAACTTAATAGGACCGTAGTAATTAAATATTGAAAACGTAATATTGTCTAGACTAGACTGTTACGTGAAGAAAATCTAAAATGGAAACCTCGTAGAGATTGGATTTATAAAGCTAGGCACAAGTAGTCAATACAAGTACATACTTACCTACTAATATTAGAAATGCGAAGGTAATTCTGTCTGTATTTCGTTCTGTCTGCCTGTCCTTTAACGCCTCTCCTATTTAGGAACCCTTATTACATTACAAGTAACTACGTATATTGCATAGCTTTTCAATTCTCACACCAAAATCATTGTACATAGAATACTTCGTTCAATCAGTTCATAGGTAACCAAGAATACTTGATCACAATATCGATACCAGTACAAAACAAATGAAGCCAAACCGATTGTCAGTCATTGTAGTGAATGCGCGGCCCTCAATCTACCCACATTGCGTCGTTAGTCGGCGCTAAGGCAACAAATAGCGGAACTTCAGGGCCACACGCTACGAATTAATTATGAACACTGGGTTTCCTCACTACGTTTCCCTTCACTTTGTGTTGGCTCTATAAGGAATAGAATATATTATGTGTTACAAAGATTACATTATCCGTGGCATTGTCAATTTGTTATAATGAGCTTTCATGAAACTTTAATAGTCTCCCTTCGACATAATTTACGGAGCTGTGAAATGTTTTGAACTAAATATGATGAACTAAATCGTTGTTCTGGAGAAATGGTTAAAATTAATTATAGGTATTATCTATACTTCTATACTAATATTATAAAGAGGTAAAGTTTGTGTATTTGTTAAATTGTAAGGGGTAATCTCGGGATCTACTGAACCGATTTTAAAAATTCTTTCACCAATAGAAAGCCACATTATTGCTGAGTGTCATAGGCTTTTTATCCCTGTATTCCCACGGGAACGGGATCTACGCGGGTGAAACCGCGGGACGTCCGCTAGTATTTCATATAGGTACAGTTTTTTGATGCGGTAGGTTCTAGTTCTAACAATTAAAATTAGGTAGAAAAATGTAAGTAAATCTGCTTACAATCTTTCTTGACAGAAGATTTTTATATTTATAAAGTAAGGCTTTTAAAAAGACGGAGCCAAGCTTAAGTAAGACACCTAATCTAGTGGTAATAATCATAAACAAAACAGCTTTGAGACAAACTTAATTTCTATACACGTTAGTTCAGTGCTTCTTTGCAACATTAAAACCATTGCTAAAGTCTACAGCAAGCTCCAACACTAAAATTAGATAGAACTAACACATAAAAAATACAACAACTTTGTGAAACTCAAAAGCAACAATGTCGTCCAAAGAGCATATTTCATACAAAACAAGAGATTCAGATTCACTAACAGCCAGTGTTCCCATGTTTAGTGACGCAGCACCTTAATCTACACTTCAAAGAGATCACAAACTCACTTTGCCGTTCGTGTGGCATGTATCTAACAAATTTTATTTGCCGTCGGATGCGTAGCACGCAAATCGGTAATACTCGTACCTATTATTGCATTGTAAGTTAAGTGTAAGTTTTCTTTAACATTATTATCTATTAAAAGCTAAGTCGATGGTCTAAAAGTCGCGTTACTGCAAAGCATAAGATCTGTGTTCGATTCTCAGATCGGGCAAAGTGACGTTAGGGGTTTCAATCAAAAATTTTACAGCAACAGCCCGGAATATCGACTGGTAGCCGCTTGATGGTATTAGGCTCGTCACCTATTACATAGGACTTAAACATAACTGTGGAAATGTGGGTATACCGCAGGTGATTGTACATCACTTCCTAACCCTACGAGGAAAGATTTGATAAGTAGTGTTTGGTATGTGTCAAGATCTACTGATAGAGTAGGGTTTATTGAACTGACCTCAAATATTTTCCCCTCAATTTCATGAAATAGTCATTCAGTCGATAAACTTAGTTGGATTTATGATTTACTTCAGTACCTATAAATAAAATATGTTAAAAGTTTCGTGGGCTATACCCTAGCCCTTTTGCCTTAAGTCAATTTCATTCTTATTGGTTTCAGGAACTGAGAATCTTGTTAACTATTCCGAATAGGTATATCGTGTTATCAGAGGGGATAGGATAACGTCAATGGGATAGTACCTACCGACCCATATCTCAGAGCAATCTATAGTATCGACGCCTTACATAATAAATGACTGCTGTCGTGACTGAGAACTCTGCTGACCCTTCTGGGAACCTGAGACTAGACCACGTAATTATAATGTACCTACCCACTATGTATTACACAACGTAGGTGAATAGTGGCGTTAGAGTATCAACAAAATATCAGTCTTATGTAAGTTTACTTAGACTAATTGCTAAAGGTCTACGTAACTTGTCAATTAATTTGTTATTTTGGAAGTAGTTGATAGTCAAACTTATTAAATGTAGCACAGACACATTGTTACTCAGCTAAAACGTTTGATGTCAATGAATTATATTCTATAGCACCCACGCATAATGTAGCTTTCTGCCAGTGAAATAATCTTTAGAATTGATCATTAGTTACAAACAAACAAACCAACCCCCCCTAAAAACAAACTGATAACCAAATTATACCTTTTTATAAAAAGACTAGACTAAATCTAGACTCAATTCGACTACCAACTACTTGTATACTCTTTTATTTTAATTCACTAAACTTACAAAGGAACAAAATAGTCGCTATAAAGCAGTGTCAAGCTCGCTATGAAATTAATAAAAGTCATCCTTTGTATCTAGCACAATATTTCCAACGTATTAAAAAGCAGATAACGTGTATCGGCCAGTAGTGACGTTTTTATTAGGAGGCGTGAAAGGGCCTACGTCGGCAGCGAGGTGCCATTATGTCCCATTCGCCCCACTGAGTGCTTAATGCAGGATAATGGACTCTCTCACTATTAATTTGCCCGTTTTTGGTACGAAAATACCATAAACAAGTACTCCGGTTACCGTAACAACCTATAAGACATCGATTTATTATGTTGGTCCCACCAGAAATTCTAATGAACTGTAAACTCAACCGATGAATGAAAACTCCCAAGTTAATCCGCCTGATACAAACAACGCAAAATCGCTTGTGATGTTTATTCAAAAACTAATTTAAGCGCTCAGCAAACATAAAATATAATTACAACAAATAGCGGTTCATATTAATGACGACGCTTTTAGTTATATTTAAATAACACACAATTTGACTCTGCGGTGGTTAATTTATCACACAGAAATATTAAATGCCGTCTACACTCAAATAATCTGTAATTTTTATACGAAATCCGAGTTGTGTTTGGATGTTCCCCGCCATAGTCATAAACCAAATAGCTTTACGAACATGAGCGTACTCAAATATTGGTTGAACGTGGTCTCAGGGACACCAACACAGATTTACTTCGCACTGCATTAGAAATATGGATCATAGTCGAAGTGAAGGCGATTTAAAGTGTCACGTCGTAAAATTTTCGAAGCTTATACACTTTGTAAAATATTGCATCGAAGGAAATTTTAAAAAGTCTCCGACAATAAGAATCTCTCTTGCGGCTTACGGCAGTAAAACGTGTGTAAGCATCTGCTCCAACGTATCGTAAAATGACTGAAAAAACATTATTCTCATTTTTTAGCTGGAATAAAATTTTGAATTGCTACGTTAGAAATAAAAGACGGAAAGCAGTAATTTTCATTATACCGCGAAATCCCAAACCGGCAGTGACGATCGTTCATATCGGGTACGATTAGAGTGTACGGTTGAAGGAGATAAATCGTCGGCAATACACGAACCGTGGCACGACGGACCAACAAATTATTGTCGCCCAGGGAGCACGAAATATCGGCCGGTGCCGGCACGTCGGCCGCGACCTACCAGAAATATATATCTGCACTCCCATCTGTAGGAAAAGCGGGAGATCCAACGAATATCCCAACGTACGGCCAGCGGCCGGCAGAACGCGCTTCACCTACTAACTGCCTGCATCATGCCAAACTATATCTTGCTGCATTTTAAGTATAATGCTTTCGAAATATCTCTAGTTGCTTGCCTGGCATAATAAAACTTAAAACCAAAAATAAAATATTGTGTAGCGAATTTTGTGCACTATGTTCTAAATGTAGGTCACTGCTTTTGCAATCCTGATTTAAGCACTAATATTTAGGTTTACGTGGCGGGAATTCACTAGCTACGTCATTGCTGTTGAAACTGACAGACGAAAGCATATTGGATGTGTAAATAGCAACTAATATAAGTTAGAGTAGCCTTCTAACTAAATTGCCCGTTTCCATGATGTTTATAACTTGCGCGGGATAATAGGCATCAGATTACCATGAAAGTCTTGTTTATATTAACGGTTTCCCGTCGCGTTCTGCTAAATGAGCATTAGTTTCTTAATTTATGAAATGGTGCGGTTCATCCTACTTATATTAAGAGGAAAAACGTGTGGACTGCCAAGCACCAGTATCGGACATTTCGGAAACTTTATATATGAGACCTGAATCGATACTCAAATAAAAATGAAATAATAATAAAATCATATAGAATCAACATTAATCATAAAAAATGTAATGGTCGTAGGTTTGTGGTTACATTATTTGTAGCAAATTGCCGACGGCTACGCGGCTACGAATCGTTGTTCTCGTAGACGCTACAATCTTGCTACAATGTTTATACATTTTTAAGTACCATACAGTATAAATGTATATGTCACAGGGATATGATAAAAACAGGGATATAATATGGACCTAAATATAGCCTTTAACTATCGGTGGTATTTTGAACGCATGCATATTAAACTGTGACTGCAAAACGCGAGCTGTCATCGAGAACGCAGCACCGGCGATGACAAGTGCCTAAACCGATATTGCTGTTCTAAGCAAATAAAAAATATAGCTGAATGGCTTCCCCGTTCAATTAGTGTCGTTCTCTGTCAAAAGGAATATTGGTGTATAAATGGCGAAGGCAGGCATTGTCACAGACGCGGTATATCATCGGCGCGCGGAAATTCAAAGGGCGCCGGAAGTACTTGATTTATGAGAGGAGGTCGCATGTATGGGCGAGTATTAAAATTTTCATAAAAATATTCTTTATGAATTGCGAGCATTGTGCTGCTAGTTAAATGGCTGATTTCATATTTCACTTTTGTTGTGGTGTTCGGGTATGGACAGGTTTTAGGCGGATTTTAGGACGTGTACGTACTAAATCACCTGTAGGAAAAATATCGTCCGAACACAGATTTTTTTCCACTGGATTTTGCTGGTATCGCGGCAGATCGAGGCGGCAAAACGGGAGATAAGCTTCGATTCAGACAGGAATATTCCCTATTTGGTAAATATGGTCAAAATTCAGAGAAATGGAACACCTTTGCTTTGCAGTGAAATAACACACAAAAAAATGTTTAAAAAGCTTTTTCGTAATCATAATTAATTACCATAATTAAGTTGGTTTGCTCAGATACAGCGTTCACAAATTAAAATAAACCACAATAAATGCAAAGGCACATATTTTTGCTAAAATACGGTATCTGAAGTTTGCGTGTATGACCAGATGTACGAACGTGACTGAGGCAAAAGGATCGTAGCAGGTCGCGTTCTGTGGTTTCTGCCTTATACTCCCATGGGAAAATGGCTCGAGTTTATGTATGTATGCATATTACTGAACTTTCCAACCACATCTGTTTTGTGTTTGAACTCATTTTAAAACTAGATTGCGTCGGCGTATTTACGAAACCACTAAAAGGTTGCTTGTTTCCACATAAATTGTAATCTTGAACAATTGGTCTTGTTAAGAGACACGCGAGTTAGGATTAGTACGCGTCCAAGACACAGTTACACCCACATTTAATTTTCTAAGAAACCAAATCCAATTACTTTCTTCGTAACACTAGATAATTAAATCTGCCTGTCTTCTATATCTTCTTCCATAGTACCAAGTTTCTTAGAGTAAAGCAATTCCTAATTCTGTGATAGCTTCAACAAAGTACTAGTTTTGTTATTACTTAGGTACGATAAAACTTCGATGCTGCCTTTAAAGCTTAAACTGTTTACCGCTATAAAGCAACAAGATCAGAAAGTTACACACAGAAATTGATACTTTTTCCATCAACTTGGAGAGATCGCTTTTAAAATGTTACAAGAGTAAGGGTAAGTAGGTCCGTACAATAAAAGTATTTGCTTTCGGTTCCAGTTTTTGGTGAAGCTCATTTCATTTGTTTTACATTTTGTATATATAGGAGGGTACTCTGGTGGCCAGTTAGGCGTGCGGGGCGCTTTACACGCGTACTTTGTGAATAATTTGCATGAGCGTGGGGGACGCGGGCGCGCCCGAGCCGCCGCTACGGGGGATTTAGGCGGACGGGGGTGCAGAGGGGCGCGGAGTGGCGGGGGCCAGTCAGGATTTAATGGTGAGCGCGTTGCCTGGCCACTGGAGATATTCTCATCTCGCCGAGGATAACCACCGTTACGATTTAGCGGCTTTGCAAATTGCAACCGTGTCATGAAAACGTCTGATGTCGGATTTACTATACGTAGTTACATTTTACTTATACACGTTTTCCCGAAATACTTGTACGTATTCTCACCAAAGTTAAGCCCCTCGTTTAGTCAGTGAAAATGTCCATTATTCCTACCTTAACGTCAGCTACAAAAGCGTTTTGAATTCATATCGCGTTAATTAAGTTTTAAATACGTTTCAACCTTTTGATATCAGTCCTTTAACCACCTTATTTTCATAAATTTCAGCATATTTTAGTGCATAAATTATGCAAAATCGTTGTGACGCTAGTGTCTGGCGCGTTTAGTACGTACATTGAGAGTGCCTTCCCATAAATATTCAGTTTACGGACACTCGACCACCTTATAGATGCGCTGATTTACACTAAACTAGAGTCGCTGAGAGTGTAGCTTAATGAAGACTGGGTTTTATAGCTTAATCTTGACGATAAAGTTAACAGGTTCGATATTTCATGTCCGCCGAAATGGCTGAACATCTGCGCTTGTATAGCGCTCCTGACTACGAATAATTACATAAACGACTGTTTACATGAGTCTAGAACTCCTATTTATCTAAAAGCTGTTGGCTAATGTCACTGAGTGGCTTTAATCGTAGGAAATAACTATGATTAACTAGCTTCCCTTTGACTACGAGTACGATCAAAAGTGACCAAATAAACAACGTTCGTGTGCCAATAACCGGAATATGATTTTCGTATTTACGAAATAGCCAATCAGTGTGGAATTCGATTTTTTCTGAAAGCAACTGTGGGTAATCGGGTTTTGAATTTGTCGTTACAGTTGCATTAAGAGTTGCAGAGTGCATTTGTGAAACGTTTACTAAGATTGTAGAGCAGTCTCGTCTAGTCAATGAGAGGTATTTAAATACGGGAGCAGCTCAAAGTACTGCAGATAGGACTACTTTGAGTGTAGTCTGACTGAGCGCTGTTGAGTGCATTCGCATGGATTGCATTTTCCAGTGCATTTTTTTTTTTTTTTTTATTTATTCAACAGTTTTACATTACATTAATTATATAATAAAGTTGGTGCAAACATAAACTGATTCGAGATTAACCGTGCACCAACCACAAAAAAAATGAATAAAAAGCGCAGACTGCACCGTTGCCGCGTTGGTCTAGCACAAGTGCCACTACTGAGATTGAGATCCTGGGTTCGATTCCCGGGTCGGGCAAAGTGTTAAAGGGTGTTTTGACTCAGGAATTTCTTAAGGGTGCTAATTAAACCGGCTTCTTTTTAATAGCATTATTTTCATCTAAAAATCTAACTTGCCTTCTAAATTACTAAGTCAGCCACAATTAACGCGCATCTAAATAATACTATCTTAGCCACAAGTTATCTTTTTCAAAGCCACTCTAAATACAACTCAGCAACGTGATTATTTTTTAGCATCAAAATTTGTAACATGAATTCAAACAGTAAACTTCTAAAATATTAATATATGGCATCAAAAAAATATTCAATTAGCTTCTAATTTATTAACTCAGCACGTTTAAATTATAACTCATGCCACATTAACTAAGCATCAAAATTTAATTAAAATTGTCATCAAATATTATATTATAGCCACTAATAGTATGTATAAACTCCTGTCGTGTCATCGAAAGGCTTAAATATAGAAGTTCAGAGTATCGAATGTCCTAAAGATCGATTTTATTTACATGTTGTGCTACAAAAGTTATCGACAGAATCGCTTCAGAACTTCATTTTTATCAGAAAACTAGACAATAAATTGTGAAAACATTTCTGCAAGCAACTCGGAAGTAGCGCTCGCCGGCCGCTGCCGCGGCACCGCTCGCTTCGCTCGCTCGGCTCGCGCGCGTTTGGTCACAGTTTTAACCTAACCTAACCTATTTCCCTCAGTTTACAATAACGAATCATACAATCTGCCTGTGACTAGTCAATTAGACAATGGTAAAAACATTTCTGTAAGTAATAGGTATTTTTAACGTAAATATAATAATCTAAAGTGTATCAAAAGTTGACATTTCATATATAATATACGTTGGCGCTCTCTGATTGGTGCAAATGGCTGGTCGCTGTCGTCTCGCGCGCTCGCGCCATATCTTTCCGTTGCTATTTTCACGATAAAAGAATGTGATTTATTATTTTACATGCGAAGTTATAATAAATGATGTTGACTACGGTCGCTTCATTTATATTTTTTGAGGGCCTTGTGTTGAAGCTGTAAAATGTAAAATGGTGGTGAGATATAAATTCCGTGGCTGAGTTAGTAAATTAGGTGCCTATGTATAAATAACAAGGACAAGTTAATATAAATGTTGATCGTCACTTGATGCTTTCTATAGAATATTTAGTGGGCGTTGTAAAGAAGACGAATTAGTATATTAGAGGCTATATAATTTTCCCGTGGCTTAGTTATAAAATTAGAAGTTTGATCCTGTGGCCAATTAAAAAAACTGTGGCTCGATTAATTATTTCTCATTTCTTAATAGCTGCCACGGAGTCTGGATTTGTGTGGGTTGATGGCAATGGGCTCGCCACCTAATGCCATCAACATGGGACTTAAACATAAGTGGCGAAATGTGAGTGTACTATCAGGTAAACTTCTGCCTAACCCTTCAGGTAGGTATTAGGTACAGACGTACTTGGTAATAGGCTTTTAATTCCGGTGCTTTTCTTGTGGTCGCCACTGTTGATTCTGGCTTACAGGAGTTACAGTGGTTTGGGAATAGTGTGGCACGCTAGTCCCATAAAAAAAATCGCGGTCACTTGCGAATTACGAATATACGACGCCAGAATTGCGCTGACCTGCCATCTGACCCCAAGCCCTTCAACGCTCTTCAGGTGCGACGACTGAAAAATGCGAATCTATCTATTTGAAAAATATGTAGTCGTCACGCTATATTTAACACCAAGAGATTCACCTTGGGTTTAATTTAACCAAGTCAATTTTACGCTATGGTTTTTCCAAGAACTATTCAGTAAACATTAAAAGAAATACAAACAAGGCAAGTTAAGTAAAACAACTTATAAAAATACAAGAGTTGATGTTTTTCTAAAACCATTTTCTTAAGAACTCCCAATTTGTCACTCAATCAATCCAATTTAATTTTATGAAAGAGTTTTTTATTAAAAAAGGTTATGAAAGAAAACCCTGCAATAAGGCTACAATAGAAGTTTTCAAGTTCTTTCCACTTAGGGATTTGATACAGGTACCCTACGTTTTACGAGTTGGTAGGCGACTTCACTTCACGCGCCTTTCATATCGCCCCAAAAATATGTAAATGACAAAGTCACCGACATAAATATTTATATGAACACTCTGCAGTATTCGAAAATTTCAGCCCAATACTAGTAAATTCTGTACTGACTAGGGTCACTGAAAATGTCAATATATATATTTGTTACTTTGATACAAGTTCATGTATGTTTCGTGAACGTAGCTGTGGATTAGGTTCCAATTTGGTTTATGTCGCGTGAGATTTTATGGGTTAAAGTGTCAATTACCTCCCGACGTGTGTTGTAGAGTAAGGAATTATGTGTGACTGAAGTTAAAGTGATACTGTTTTGGATGCCAAATCGATTGTGATTGGCCAAAAGTCTTTGCACATTCACGCCTGTCAAACTGCTTGAATTGTATTTTGTTCTGTTTTGCTTTCGGAATTCGTGATAAGTAACGAATTTGACGTTTCATTCGAAAACATAATTTTACAAAGATAATTTGATTTGTACGGTTGTCAAATCCGTGAAGCTCAGCCGTGAAGCATCAAAATAAGAGCGTCTTTAAAATTTTCAGAAACTGTACTCAATACTCAATACTTTATTGCATTCCATAATGTGTACATGTAACAGTTGGTATGTTAAAACATAGAATCAATTATGGACCCTGTCGGGCACAGCAAAGTTATTTTTTTAATAGGAGAGAGGATGAAGGCGTCTTTTTAATAGAATAACAAAATAAATAATATTAGTTTAAAATAGTGTCAGTAAGATAGTTATATTATTTGCTATGAAGGTATTTAAATATTTAGTTAAAAGTTATATTTATGTGTTTTATTTTATATATTGCACGAATTATATTATTAATAATTAAAATGAATTAAATACTTTTTTAAGTTTTTTAGGTATTATGTCAAAATAGTTTTTATTGTTGTTGAAATTTATCGTTAAAATATTCGTCAAATATTCTGTAGTTGACAGGGTTGCCCTGTTTGGTTTGCCTTTAGGTAAGTAGGTACTGCTTTTTTAATCATAGTTTGCTTCTCCTTACTTGCAAACTCATTAAACAAACTTCTTATAATATCCTTCCTTTATCAACTCTGTACAGCCACAAACTTCTCTTTAATTCTCCAAAAAGCGTTCTCTGCGAAGCAGATTTGTATCGTAATTTGCATAGTTAAGTCTGGAACTTACATAGAGGTACACATAAGCAAACTTCCGTCATAACTCCGCAGCCGATGTCGGCGAGCAAATAAGTAACTAGCAAGTTTAAGCAAACACTATTAACTGTATAGTAGTTTAAGAAACGGTCTCAATTTACCCTTAACATAATCTAGTTTGTGCTTAATCAAAATTCCGGGCCGCACTCAATATGGATACGGGTTAGCGCTGTATAATGGCTTGTACCTTCGCATATATTATTAGGTACTTGTATGATATACATGCTGTTACGTTAATTAGCTTAATCTGAAGTACAAACTGACAATTAACTAGGCGCTAACGATTTGTTGTTGTGGTCGGAGAGGGGAGTGACAGATTGGGTGGGGTTCGAGGGAGTTACTTCGCTGTCAAGGCTAGCCGTGTGTGCGAGGCGTTCCTTGTTAATGTTTTGGCAAACTCTTCTTTATTCGTTTATAAAGCAATCACTTTGGTTCCCACTATAGGACATGACATAAAACCTAGTTCATCCATGTAACATTACTGATTACAGCCAGATTGATTGATACTTTACCAATAACTACTATTCGACTACATTACATTTGCGGCATACAATATCTGATGCACAAATCAGAGCTCGTTGGTGTGGTTGGCATCCGTCAAAACAATGCAATAACAGGTTATTTATAATGAGTTGTGGTTTTATCTAATTCTCTGTATATTTCCATGTTTGTTTTTGGTTTAATTTGTTTAGATGGAATTTAATCGATTGTAAACAAACAGACAGTTGCAGTTGTTTGTACCAAAAACCTAGCTAGGTTAACTTGTGCTTGATTCATTATAATTAATGAAGCAAAATATAAATCATATTCTACGGTTGTTTAATATGCACGAAAGCAAGGTGTCAGTAAAAATTACATGTGGGTATGACGTATACACATGTGAGAGCATTGATTCTGTGAAAATTCAAGATGTGTAGCGTTGCGTCAAAAATTCAGCAGTTGCACAGCGGCGGTGGTGTTTAAAATTTCAAGAGCGGAGCGCGGGCGGCCCCGCTGAAGTATCACGAGTTCATAAATTAGTTACTTTACGAGGGAAAGGTCGCGCCCCCATAGCGCCGGGCCCGTGTATAATTTTCATTTAAACACGAGCAGCCACAGGTCCTCGCCGTAAATCAGCTCCGACGGCCGCCCTTTGAGTCGCGGACGCGCGGCTCGACCGCGTCGCGCGCGCCCGACCGCTGCCGACCGCCGAACCGCCGCAACAATGTAAAGACATTTCCATTGTACCGTAATAGGGCATTGTTTGTGACGTAAATTTTACTGCTGAATATGCAAATTTCGTTTTGCCGCGACCTCCAACGAGAAATATGGCGAAAGTTTTGTCGAAAAATTAAAATCACGAATCGCGAACAAGTTTTTAATAACGATCGTTACAGCTACGGAAAAAATATCGCTATTTGTACTGCAGAGGTATAAAATATTTTTATCCGTGAGATTAAAAATACTCGACCCCCTTTTTTAATATATCACTGTTCGTATACAATATAAAGCCAGGGTAAAATGACAATCCGGGTTTCAAAAATACGTAAAATTAAACGTTTTATTGAGTGGCGTTTACATATCGAATCATAAATATTCATGGCGAAGGTTGCGCACATCTGCTCGTGAGGCGCGTGAGGCGCGGGCGACACGAAAGGAAACAGATGAAATCCGCTCATCATTCCGTAACATGGACACGTAGTAGGTATATCAAATAGATCTCCTATTTCAAAGCTGTTCAAAGATGTAAAGTATAATCTTAATTAAATGAGTGCAATACACAAGCCGTATTCTGAGATAACGGCGTCATAACCATAAATCCATATAAAAATCTCACGCTACAACATCGTGAACCACCTTTATCACCTCTTAACAGCGCGATAAATAACTATATGAAACTCATTACCAGGAAATAAGAAACTTCATTATACAGTAGAAGCAGTGCGCGATCTCGTTATCCACAAATAAAAAGGCTTTTTCAGTGGGAGGGCTTGCTGGCGGCCCGAGGCGTTAATATTTAAAGCTGCGCCGTCGTGGAGATGGCTGCTCTAATGTGCTATTAGCCCCACAACCGCGTGTTTGACTCGGCGGAAGCCGCGCCGCAGCCGCACCGCGCCGCGCCGATGTATAGCGTCTTGAACGCACCACGAGCTCGGCAAACGTCTTGCAATAACTTAGCGTACTTTATACATTGTGCCAGTATAACTAATCAGCTACGTCGTATCATGCATTTCTCTCGTCGTCTATAGTCTTTACGTTTGAATTCGAAACATCTTATTTGATAGCGAACAGTTTTACTTACTTGAATTACCTTATCATTTCTTAATTGAATATATATACCTATATAATAATTGATTCAGATGATGGCGACCAGTCGTTTTACGCAGGGATCTGATTTCTGGGAATAAACTAATGAACTCCGTATTAGTTTACCAAACTTCTTCTGGTTTAAGTTGACCGCATTGAATTCGCTTCACCGACCCACGACTTTCCAGAATATCAGTCTACATGAAGACACAATTTAAACTATCACGTCTAACATCAAATTGAGGACACAAGGTGACTCACAAAGAGGTACTTGCCTCACAGACATACATTAGCCGACACAGCCCTATAAAAAACGTTCCTTAATGTAAGGCAGAAAAAGCCGCAGGCCAAGGCACGCGGACGCAACGACGACGGACATGCACCTGACATTTATTACCTCCGACAAAACTCGCGTTCACATTAACTTCCATTTGCAATGCTAAAGGTGAACGCATATCATGCTGCAGTAAGCAGCTTTGCAGAACCAAAACCGGCACACATCACTTTCATGCTGTGGTAACAGCGAGCACATTTGCAACGCCAAAGCCGACACACATCACATTCTAGAGTAACTGCAGGCAGTTCTTTAAAGCCAATCATTTCACCAACCACATCTCCGGGCATACTCGTTCATTTAGGTGCCAAAGGTTCGAAACCACTTCGAGCACAATAAACAAGGATGCAATATTGTGGAGTTGTCTGCAAGTGATGCAGTTTGTCTTGCTTGTGCCGTCAGCCGTACCCTGCTGTATTGGAATCTTTTAATTTAAAACATTTTGTTTTAAAACAAAATGTGTTTTAAATTAATTGCAATACATGGAACATCGCGAAAAAATCCGTTGTCTACTTGCAAGAGCCAACTGTTTGCTTTCGGCACAAGTGTAATGTCACTGAAATGACAATTATTTTGTTTTAAGATGATCTGTATCTTTATTTCACCAAACTATTTAAGGGGTTTCCTTAGTTCAAAGGTCAAACGGTACCATTCAACGATTCTTTAGCTACCTTGTCCGATGGGACATCTTAGAAATCAGGTCATGATGATAAGCAATGCCAACCTAATCACAACGTACTGAGTTCATTAATCCGCTGGCAATGCGTTCCTATTACGACTATATCCTTAATGGGAGAAAGAAGAAGAGAATGGTGAGAGTGCAGTTGCTTGAAAAGCACCGCAACAACAACTTGAAGGCGTTCGTGGAGCGAATACCAACGTGTTATCTGCACATCCTTGGAAGAGGACTTTTGACCGCAGGGAGTGGTGTTCCGTCGCTTCCACGGGCAAGTGCCATATAAACGCACAGAGTCATAGTGCACAAGTATAGTGTTACTAATATAGTTTTAAGGTTCTATTTACTAACTCAAATTATATTTTATCATGTCTGTATGTTATTCTGTAGGGCTAAAATGTTATGTTATTATTGTCCAACAACAGGTACGTATTGATATTGACGTATTCTCCCAGTAAATTGAAGCTTCATTAGGTATGGTTGGGATTTTCTATCTGTCATAATATTGATTTTGTAGCAAATATGACACGAAAGAGTTCAATGAAGCGCACGCACAAGCAAACACGCGTTCGATCTGCCCCAACATAATGTGCGCTAACCTTTACTTCCATTTGCACTGCACTTTTAAATTCTCGCTTCATATTCCATATAAAATGGGACAATGTGAAAGATGCATAGAAAGTTTCCGAAACACGACGCGTTTAGAGGCAAACAGTATTCCGTACGAGGAAATGTACCCGAATATTCAGCTTTTGCTGTCTAAACTGAAATGAAGAAAATAATAATCTAAACGTGAATATTCTTAGAGTACCAGGATGTTAGCTTTTAGCATTGACATATCACAGTGCAGTATATTGAGCAACATCTGCTTTTTGAAATAGGAATTTCACGAAGATACCTCTAATGGCTAGGATTGTATATGTCCACAGGCAGCGAAGCATGACCACTTACAGTAACTTCAGGTGCGCCGTTTGTGATAATTTAATTTTACAATACCATGTTACATTAAAAAAAAACAAATGTTCTCGTTATTACTGTTTTCTATTATCAACATGTATAGAAAGTTTAAATGATTCACATATAACATAACATCATGCCTGTAATGCCCGAAGGGTAAGGTAGAGGTTTGCCCGTTAATACACCCACATTTCGCCAGTTATGTTTATATCCCACGTAATACGCGGGGCTAGCCTATTGCTATTAACCGGACACATATCCAGACTCATTGGCTGCTTCTGAGAAATTCTTTCTATAGCAAGTTAATGATCAGTAAATTAATCGTTAAATATCTAGGCTTTTTGCAACATCTATGGAATGTGGGTTAAAAGTTATGGGCAATTTTTCTCCCGAAACAGTTAGAACTAGCTCCAAAACAACTACGTTAGTAATTAGAAAACAATTCCTTATTCTATCCTATAAACAATTTTAAGTGATGTACAGTACTGGAAACCATGTAGTATATTATCTACAGTCACTTATTTCTCCCAGAGTTTGAAGAAGAAGAAGTAGGTACCTTGCAACGTATGTACCAGTTTTTCCTACTTGAATTTTTGGCTTACCGATCAGAAACATTTATATAAGCGTGATATTGGAAGCTTGTTTTCCATAGGCATAGGCCTATGGAAAACAAGCTTCCAATCTACTTTGTCTCGAATATTTTTGGTGTATACCTATGTATACACCAAAAATATTCGAGACAAAGTTTACCGTGCGTTTTGCCGCCGTCCGTGAAACGGATTACGTCTTTCCCAATTTTTTGTTTGATTCCTGCTGTAAATCTTTAGTATAAATAGAAAAAACACACGGACAAGGGAAATCCTATTATATTTCTGTTTTTATCTTATGATTAACGTCAGAGGAGTCGAATGCGAAAATGCTTTGTCAATACCTTTGTTTCGGTGGAACGCATCATCATATACCAAACGGAATTTCATATTACACGGTATTTAAATTCAATAACCGACCAATTTTGTTGAAATAACTACGTGAAAACGTGTTATTTTTCATCAAAACTGAAATTTAAATAATTTAATAAATGGTTTGAAAAAAATGCATTGGTTATTTAGATACTCGTGTTTCGTACTAAACAGAAGGGTTCATAAATCAGAAAAAAGAAACAGCTAACTCGACCAACTTTTACGACTTTTGCGGTAGAAGCAACTGGTAACATTAATTAAAGAAGAAGGGAAAGGGACACTCAGTAAAATTATGCTTGTACACTTTATAACAGTTACAATATAATAACCAATGGATAAGATAACATCACGCCTGTAATTCCCGATGGGTTAGGCATGCAGAGGTGTACCTAATACTACACCCATATTTCACCAGTCACGTTTAAGTCATAAGTAATAGGGGGTCAGCCTATTGCCATGAACAGGGTACACATGCGCCGTGAATGCTACTAAGATATTCCAGATGGAAAAACCCAATAACCTACCCGACCTGGGAATCGAACCCGGGACCTCATGCTCACCAGTCGCGATTGCGACCACTAGACGAGGATAAACGGCGGATGTTATTGAAACCTCAATACTGTATTCTGTTAACCACAGCTTTTATCTTGTTAAACCTTTTTCAAGATGACTGGGCTGGAGTACGTACCCTCTTAAAAATTTATTACACAACCTCCTTTATCACGTTTACTCAAATAGAATACATTGCTGGAACCAATCGATTATCTAGGTTATTCTTTCTATATATCGACGGCGAAGTGCCAATTACTCCTAACTAACAATTTTCACGAAATTCACTTTTTTATCGTTTTGAATTTAAAAGCGTTATTCGCATGTTTTTATGAAATCTCCTAGGCATATTTGAAAATTGTTAGTTTGGAATAATTGGCACTTCGCCGTCGATATATCGATTGATTAACAAAATATGAAATGGTCTAAATACCATTGCTTGCATCATTTATTAACAGTGACAAACATCCCAGGAAAAAAGAACGTGAAAGAAGCTTGGGCAATGAAATACTAAATTTTATGTGTTAAATACAATATAGAGCCAGCCATCTCCCTAGCCTTTTCTACTATTTTGGGGTCAGCTTCCAGTCTAACTGGATGCCCCTGAATACCAGTATTTTACATGGAGTGACTGCCTACCTAAACTTCAACCCAGTTTGTACTGGGTAATATGATACCCCTTGGTTAGACTAATTGCTAGACTTTCGGACCACTGACTACCTGTAACGACTACCTGTACCTGTAACGTCAAAGATCTACAAATGACAGCTGGGACCAACACCTTTTTTTTTTTTTGGTGGGTGGAAAATCATCGAATGACCCCCCCGCTCTTGGGCAGAGCGAAGGGGAGTGTCAGACTTCTACTGACTAAAAACCGAACCCATGTTCCTTCTTTGCCCTTGCGCCGAGGCCACGTAATCTAGTACATAATACCGCGGCCCAGGGACCAACACCTTACCGTGAATTTCGGGGCACGAAAGAGACTTGGTATATAATGGATGGTCACTTATCCACAGACCAACCTAGGCAAGCGCGGCTTAACCTGAAGATTAACCCGGGCGGTCGTCGTTATTTAGCCACAAACTCCTAAATGTAACATAAAGTCGCTAGTGTTTAATGAAACTTTCGGTGACCTGCCCTCAGATACACAACATGTTTTAGACATTTGCTTTCCTAAAGCAATATGACTTTACGTGGATACTGGACACTGCTTACGAGCATATAAAGCTAGATAGGTATTAGTTGGGACTTTGCGTTTATACTGGTTGTTTAGGAAAACTAACATATTCTAGTCTTGCTTTTGGTATGAAGTAAATAGCCCGGATGGTTCGGACTCCATTTCCGTGCCTCGGATTTTATGACCCTTAGAATCAGAGGCAGTGGTATAAGGTTCTTATATCGTCTAAGATTTCGTTAAAATCTCTCGTTCACCCATCACACACACTTTTCTGTTGCAGTGTTCGATGGGATTACAGCACAAGTGCCTTTTGTATAGTCACAACTTAATTGTTTCGTCAGCTTTAGAAACATGTGTGTTACATTTTTGGTACAACAAAATACAAGTATTTCTTTAATAAATATTAAGTATTTAAGTTTAGTGAAACTAGAACAAGATACTTTAGTCAACAAGCAAAATGTAGGTTCATTAACACGAGCACCTATTTCATGTTTCAAACACCATATTGCCAACTATGAGAACATAATCCTTACGGAACCTTACCTACAAGGCTACAACAAACTTTGGACAAATTGACCCAAAAATCTTAGGGAAACCAGGTAGATCCATAGTACAATGTTATGGTCAGGTGACTGCTGCCCATCTATTTGATATGATCCTTTAGTAGCCTTCAGGCCGCGAGGGAGAGGCTATCTATTCTTAGCCGGAGGCTAGCATAACCGTGAGCCCACTATTTATAAATGCGAACATTTTGAATTCATGTTTGCTTCTCAGTTCTGTGGCACCGGTTGAATAAATTAGGGTTTCTATACTGTAACGGGGATACTATTATTTATTCATACAGTATGTGTGATGAAAACTGTATAGGTACTGTTTGCACTATGACTTCCACAGCCCAAAACAAACCCTGTTTTGAACTCGTTCAAAAAAGTAAACAAAAGTTTCGTTGAGAGCAAAGCTGCGTGCAAAGCTAGTAAAACATAACTGACTGAACTATCCCAAAATAAACGGGTAACAAAAATGGTCGATAAATCCGCGCAATTTCATCGATGTCGGTATAATAAAACACGGACGATAGAGAACGCGATGCTATTCCATTGGCCGATTTCAATATTATTACGATCACGTTCTACTAATATTTGACTGTCCAATTGCATAATATGCGAACGACGTCTATAATCGTATTTATACGAGTAGTGGACGTCCAGCAATTTTTAACGGTTAAAGGTTTGGGAAAAATATTACTCTGTTATTTGAAAGGTTTGCAAACAAACTAACGTGACACGGCGACGATCGACGGCACAACTGATGGAACGACCCGCAGTCTGTAAACACCTGCACCTAAAGTACCAACCCACCTATTTGCCAACACGCTCTGCCAACCTTTAGAGACAAAGGTGGAATGTCTTATGTTCCTGTAATTACACAGACACGCGTGCCTTCCAATCCAGTAGGTACCTACACAGCAACCTACTGCTTAGAAATACGATTCAGTTTGATATCTGGAAATAGGTACTGAACATTAATTTACTATGTACATTTAATTTTACACTGTATTCCTAGAGTGTGATTTTTATGATATTTTTTGTTGATGGAGGCACTTTATTTTCATAAAATAACAATAAAATGTTCAAGTAATTTTATTCCTATGAATATTTAGCAACACAAAATTGTATTAAATCACCTCTGAATGTATATGAATAATACAGCAGATTACTTGTATAGCTTTTACACAACCGTTTATGTCGGATATTTTGTACACCTCGTCATTCCTTCCGCTTTTACCTACATATACAAGTTGAGATTCTTGGCTCCGGCAAATCTTGTAAATAAATGATTGGTTAACATTATTGCTGCATATTATTTTGGCGCGGTAGCCATTGATATATATCAATGGCGGTAGCCTTTAACGGAACTGACGCTGCCATCTTGTTGTTTTCGTTTGTTTTTTTTAATACAATTTTCGCAGATTTACAAACGTGGTGTGCGTTTGCTCTTATGTCAATCATTGAATTCAAGCACCAACGCAACCACGGAGCACTGCATTTTTTTCACCGTTGTAATTTTTTTGAAAAGTTAATGATTTTAGAAGTCATTGCGACTTGTTTTAGGGGTACCTAAACAATAGATGAAATTAGTAGACTAAATCAAAACAACGAATACAACTCTATAAAAATAAAACCGACTTAAAAAAAAAACACAAAAAAGTGAAAAATAAACTTAAGAAGAAAAACCAGTCTCTGAAGTCGGTGACTTTTGTTTGTTTGATTTCATTTTTTTGCCACCGACTTCAGAGACTGGTTTTTCTTCTTAAGTTTATTTTTCACTTTTTTGTGTTTTTTTTTTTGAAGTCGGTTTTATTTTTTGTTAAAAAGTTTTTATTTTTCACTTTTTAGTGGTTCACATGTTCATGGGTCAATGTGGACAATATAGTTTTTTTTTTAGTTTTGTTGATTTTTCAAAAAACCGCTTGTCCGATTTCGAAAAAAAAATTATGGGACCATTTCGGAAGTATACCCTTTCCAACAAAGAAAAAAATTTTCAAATCGGTTAGCAAGTGACGGAGTTATGCCCGAACAAAAATAAAAAATAAAAAAATACAAACATCCGAATTGAGAACCTCCTTCTTTTTTAGAAGTCGGTTAAAAATACTCGTACATTTCCGAATATTCTTTTTCCCGAAACGTTTCTTGATAAACTTGATAATTCTGTGTAAATGGGTCCAAATCTGCGGCTAAGTCTCGAAGGGTTTGGACCTAAGCCTTTACCTAATTGTGTGATTATTTGCCTAACTTTGTTTACTTATCGTATTTACAGCGACCGAACTTGCCCGACAACGATGTTGCCACTTAATGTAACTAAATAAGCGAGTTCCGACGTAATCCCCAGACGTTTTCTGGGAGCCCTAATTTTCGTGAGGTAATAGGTGTAATATAAGAGTTGGTTAATGATAAATATCTACTAATTAAAGGGAAATGAAAGCACCTTAGTACCTTATAGAACTAAAGTGCAATATTTATAAACTAGGCTAAAGATATATGTATGACCTCCCTACTTATGATAGTATGGGTTTCAAAATATTAGTTCAGTTATTAAGTAATATGAAAATCAATGCAAAAATTTCTTCTAAACGTACATAACATTTTATATACTTCCAAAAAACACGTTATTAAATACACGTTAGGTGTAAATTTTCACTGTACACTTACATCATCTTTCATTATTATTAATTATTCTGAGCTCCCGACATTTCGACGTTGTTGCAAGCGCCATGATCTCGGGATGAGTGGATTATCGGGATCTCAGAATAATTAATAATTACAGAAGATATCATGGCAGTGATAGTGTAAATTTAGTTATAAACCGTGTAAGCTTAAAACAATTTTCGGTGTATTTTTTCAGAATGAGCTATCTATCAGTTAGCAACACAGCGGATTATTTTTAAAGCCTCAAAGTAAGTCTAACGTTTCTCCCAAAAGGCAATTTTAGTTAGATACTATGAATGGATGATTCAGCTACCATAATAGTCGAAAAATCGACTCCCTTAGAAACATCTAATATGAACTTCAAAACATGTAACAATAATAGGTATTTACCTACCTAGGTATTCTGATTTAAATTCTAATAAATATACTTCGCCTGTGTAAGAATTTCCCCGCTTCCAACGAAACTCTGTGCAAAGTAACAAGGTTTCTTTTAAAAATAGAGCACCCCGTCTGTTCCCAAGAGAGTTGTTAAAGTCAACCAAGAGATTGTTTCAGAACATGCAGAGGTTGCCCACTTAGTACATTTCTCTGGTGTTGTAATAATGGCAAGCATGTATGTACTGCCAGTTGCCGTCACATTCAAAATCTTTTATTTGCTAATATGGGTAACTAGCTGATGCCCGCGGTTTCAACCGCGCGGATGTCGGTTATTGCTACCGATGCCGGTTATCGCGACCAAAAGTAATATTTTCGTACCCCCCTTTCAACCCCTTGAATAAAGTTTTATTTTTTTAAAGTAGCCTATGTCCTTTCTCGGGTATCAAAATATCTCCATACCAAATTTCATGCAAATTGGTTCAGTAGTTTAGGCGTGATTGAGTAACAGACAGACAGAGTTACTTTCGCATTTATAATATTAGTAAGGAAGTAAGGATTACATAAAGTTGTTAAATAACCCTCCTTTTGGGCTTCGCCGCAGTCGGGTAAAAATAGAGCATAATTCACCATACTATGCCTTGAAGCATGCAAATCTCAAGCTTTGACTGTATCACAATATTATTAAATGATTACTTGCAACAATAATTAATAACACAAAGGTAATTTCACCGTGACAAGTAATAATAAAACATTAACAAATAGTAGGTCTTTACCCATGAAATTGCCGTTTTGTTTGAAAAAATTTAAACGAATTTTTTTCATGTATTTTTTAGTTGTATTAATCGAAGTAATCACCCATGCAATCAATGCATCTTTGCCAACACAGTGGCAGTTTATTGATGCCCTTCTTAAAGAAATCAGCTGGTCGGGAGGCAACAAATTCTTCAAAGGCATTTTGTACTGCCTCTCGGGTATTGAATTTTTTTCCCGCCAAGAAGTTATCCAAATTCTGGAAAAAGTAGTAGTCTGTAGGCGCAAGGTCTGGTGAGTAGGGCGGATGACGGAGAGCTTCCAACCCCAGTTCTTGCAACTTGGAGACCGTCTGCTGTGCAGTATGAGGTCGCGCGTTGTCGTGCAGGAGCAGCGGAGACGAGCGATTGACCAATGCTGGTTGGAGATGTGCCAGCTTCTCCATCATTGTGTTCAGTTCTTCACAGTACACATCTGCAGTAATGCTCACCCCGTTTGGTAAGAAGCTGTGATGAATCACACCGGCGCTAGACCACCAAACAGTGACCATCACTTTTCTAGGGGTAAGTTTTCGTTTAGGGCATTGTTTAGGTGCTGAACCAGGATCCAACCAACTTGCTGAGCGCTTACGGTTATCGTACAGGATCCATTTTTCATCGCAGGTAACAATGCGGTTCAAAATTCCTTCATTTGTGTGTCTGTTGAGCAGTGCAAGGCACGTCTCGACGCGTACTTCGCGCTGGCGATCATTGAGTTCGTGGGGCACCCATTTGTCAAGCTTTTTTACCTTGCCAATTTGACGCAAATGGACCAATATTGTTTTGACGCTAACGTCGAAAGCTGCTGCTAATTCAGCCGTAGATTGTGTATCATCAGCTTCTATAACAAAAATTATTTTGATTTGAAATGGCCAGTACTGCAGAACGGCAATTTCATAGGTAAAGACCTAATAATAATGTCACTAATAAAATATTAAAATTAAAAGTCGATAATTGGAGCTACTTATAAGTAGGTACTCTTACGTCATATTCAGTATCGTATAATATCATAAATTATTTAAATTTTCTTTAGTAGGTACTCCCAGTAGACAAGCACCACTTGAAAATAAGAATGATAAACACGAATAATGAGCAATAAAACTGACGATTTCAACTCTCGACACGCTAATGGCTTCCTTCTTGTTCATAATAATAAGAAAAAATAAAAATACCTAAAACGCTCCGCTGAATTGAAATTCTAATGTCTCTTGAATAATTGAAAACGTTTGGGTACCCACTGAAGTTTTTCCTTAAATATTTGGAGAAACAAAAACACATCTAATCTGTCGCTTGTTTCGTACACAGAAACTCATTTCACCATTTTTCAATTTATTTTGTTTGAGTTTTGCCCACGAGCAGTTGGTTTCCTAGTAAGGTTAGTCGCGTGAACCTACGCTGGAAGTGTAAAGTTCAAGCAATTTCCCTAATTTTCACTTTATTTGGAATTTAAACTGAGGCCATAGGCTAAATTACTGAAACTACGAAGTCCTACCTCAGAATTTTGATTGCTCATCAACCTGTGTAGAAAGTTGCTATAAAATTTTACAACATTAATTAATTATGGAGGTGAGTTGAATACATTATTTGGGGTATTTATCGTCGGTTGCGAGTAGAGATGGGAACTAACTAGTACTAACTAGTTTGAGCTCTGCCAGCGCTCGGAGATTAATTAGCAAGTATCATAAAGAGCAATAACGTGTCGGGTTTAAAGATGGGAGCAGTGGTGTGACATAAAGTTTGAGCACCGGTTGAGAGAACTTTTTGTACCGAGCGCGAACGATTGCAAATAGGGCGTGACACTAACGTGATGCAGTCGTTTCCCGTTTTAGAAGTGATTTTGCATCGTAGCGCCCGTGACACGGCAATGCAATAGCGATTCAAAGGCTTGTCTACACATATTTACCTTGTCGTACATCGTGACGCGTTCACGAGGTTAAGGTTTATGAATCGATCAAGGAATAAGATGGAATTGTTTTCAGACTGGAGCTACGACTAACATTCAAATCAAATAACCAAAAATGCTAAGTAATATCGTTATTAAATCCGAATTTTCTTGTGCATACCCACATTTTACGAGCTAACAACCTGTGGCTAATTAATAGCAGCCACACGGGTCGGATTTTAAGGTTAAGCAAGGCTTGCCAGAGCCTGCGAATGGGGGTGACCATTTATTATGAAGCAAGTTTTCAACATGCATGGGATTCGTCCGGGCTTTCATTTGTAGATCTTTGATAGTCGTGACAAGTAGTCAATGGCTCAAAAATTGGCAAACAGTTTTACCATTGTGGTACCTATCTTATTAAAATATATTAAGTCGGTAATGTAAAATTCGATTTAAAATGCTGCTGTTTGTGAAACTAGTATCTGTTTACACGAGAACACCGACATAGTTGGAAAAAGACTCGTCAGATTATGAGAGTCAGACTTTTAATACCTTTCTGTCTTACTAATATTTTCACCAACACAAGCGTTGTGCATATGTAGGTCATGCCAAAGCGTGGGAAGAAACAAAACAATCCACATAATGTTAGTATATTTTAACAATGCACTTTAGGCACTCGCTTATCCGCTACGAGCCCCGCAGTATACCCACAGTTTACTTTTACAACTTGCGCCGAGATAAGCTGCCGACATACTTCATGTTGAATCTTGTATATACCCTCATATGCCATCACAAGTACCAACAGCATCGTATGCAAAAAAAAAAACCTCCGATTTAAACACAAAAGTGCTCGAAATCATCAATGGTACATGTACATGTAACTACGAGTATGTACATAGGTATACATTTTGAATACTTAACCAAACAAATACACAAAGTTCTAAGCTGTTACCTGTTCCTACGCATCTATCGAGCAAGTTTAATAAAGTTCCAAACTATTCGACACATAAGGTGTAGGCAAGGTTAATTCTACGACGCACCTACTTGGGCCATTGTGTTTTAATCTAATTTATAAGGAGAGGATTTATGAGGCCGTAGAGAAGGGAAAATAGCCTCACGCAACGTGTCTGTGCCGGTTCTATTGGATACGTGCGCGTGATACATCGAACAGCTCTCCGCAACACGTACGCCGGCGATTTATCTCGGCGACTCTTTGACAAAACCCGCCCGGGGCCTCCGCCCTCACCTCACTTGTCTACACACAATAAAATAAATAAAACATATCTCCTTCACGTCGCACTACAGAACCGTTTACTTAAACGACAAAAACTATTCACTCCACCTAAATATTTGTAACATTTATAAATTCAACTATAATTAGCCCAGCGGAGATTTCTCATTTTTACTTAGTAGGTAGCGGAAATGAAAAATATTAATGACACAAATTTTAAGCTGAAGCCAGCGAGTCGGGGCCCGGCGTACTCAGACCAAATGAAATGTTGATTTTATGACGCGCGTTTTACGTTCTACTGACGGCAGATGAAACAAAATACACGTTCATTAGCGCAGACCGGGAAATTATATTACAGTTGGTACTTGATTATGAAATCGCCGGCCCCACACAGCCAGTTCAAGCACCTCCGCTCAGGTGTACATACTTCACCCGCCTACTCTGCAATTAGTGCATTTGGTCTCGGCGCCACGGCTAAACTTTATCTTTTCATCCCTTTTACAACTCCTCAAAGGGCCTACTGTGAGTAACAAACCTCGACATTTGATTAAAGAAAAGTCTTAACAAGAGTGAGCAGTCGTATAAAAGCATTTGAAGTCGTAGATTTAATTAGAATAATGGATTCTTTCAGGCTCCGTGACTCTACGAGTCTACGAGCTACAAGGTTACATGTCGCCGGTTCGTAAGAGTTCATATTTTAAAATTAGCATTTGAGCGGGGTTGTGAGTAGCGGATGACATTAGTGCCGGGGCTGACGACATGAAACAGAATCCACGCGATGCATGCCGACTTAATCCCAGGTAATGGGACGTAATAAAATGTAAGAGGCTAAGGGTAACGACAGACGTGCGCGCGTGACCTGTTATCTTTACCTTTTGGACTACTTAGGAGAACACAAAATCTGATTTTGTTGCTTACGAGCGGAATCTCTTATGGACGGAGTTCGAGCATTAAATTAGACATAATTTACAGAGATCCGTCTGGAAGTCGTTTGTCGGGTATGATGAGTTTTATGAGGGTAATCGATGGAGCGCTTTCTCTCGAGTCATCACGTGTGAATTTTCTAACTTTTTCTTTATGACGTCGGGTTTTGACAAATTAACACGTCACCGAAGAGATACGGCGCGCGCCCCGGGCTCGCCCATCAATATCGACGCGGCCACCATTACTCAATATCACTCAAGTGGAACTGCCCAATTTACAGCTACATTTAACTGATTTGATTGAATCCACCGAAAGTTATCACCTCGGAACGCTTTCAGTCTCCCATTTGGTCATTTAGATGTACATAGTTGAATACATTATATGCTCTCTATATCAGATGTGTTATAGCTGTTTATAATGCAAGTAGTGTCCAAGCAATGTCAATGCTACGTGTTGTTAATGCAAACATACGTGAACTAATTGCAGTATATTATTACCAAAGGCCAGTATCGTATTTCAAAGCATAATTATTCAGTATGAACGCAATAAGAGGAGCATAATATAATCGACACTTATGAAAACAAGAGAGTTTCACTAGTGTAAAGAAAACGAGACACATCCTGTCATCACTAAATAATTCCAAGCATTCAGTATTTCAGTGTTCAGTATTCTCAAAGCTAACATGCGGTTATTTCGGTCACATACATTTTAGAAAGGTTTTCTTCAAAACGGAAAGGAATCGTTCCCCTTCTTTCCGTTCACGTATTCCGCTCTTGACCCTGAAAACATGGGCTTAACCTTCCTCAACGAATATTGCTTCGTGCCGCGAAAAGTTTATAAGATACTTCAGAGATTTCATATTGACTTACTTAAGACAAACACAAATGTATATTATGACCCTACAAAGACTTGACCGGAAAATTTACCTCCAGGTTTATTGTAACACTTGAACCTGTCCAGAAGTTGGGCAATCATTACGTGTTTTCTTACCACTTATGTGAACGTCCTGGGGTCAACTTACACACCAACCATTAATTATTATTACTCTCTTCACATCCAAAGGTTCATGGACACGGTCATTCAACTTTAATGAATTATTAAGTTATTTAAAAATAGACATAAATCCCAAGCATTCGTGACTAAAATCCCCGACTCCCACGCGAGAAATATGAGTCGTCTTCGTTAAAACCAGCACACATGACCCAACCGAGATCACAAATGTAGCAGAATCTAACACAATTGTTGGTCTATTCTTATTTAATTTCCGCTAGCTGTTTGTTCTACGTTTTTCATTTGTTTTGTAGTGGTGGGCGTCGCAAAGTTAAACATGGAGCGGTATGTTAGGTGGGTTCTGCATGAGACGACACGACTTTGATGTATCGTGGAGCGTCAGTAGTCGGACCCTGAATATTTACGAGAAGCGAAGGCCCAGGCTCCGTCGCCTCGCGCGCCGGGAACCGTGTCACATTATTCATGAACTATATTTTATGTTACATCTGCCAAAATACACTCATCGAGCGTCGCATAAGATGAATGCTTCAGCACCTTTAGCTTCCCTAGATATAAGAACAATTTTTTTTTTTTTTTTGTTGAAAACGATATGCATTTTTGTAACGGAGATGGTATTTTTATTTATAACTTTTCCATTTTGTTTGGCTATTGGAATAGCCGCTTTATAATTTAACCAAACATTGTATAAAATATCAGCCAATAAAAGCCTACCTTACTGATGGTGTATTTAATGGTTTCAGAGAATAGATTGATGTACTTATTATGTTTATGGTTATAATGTATGTATGGTGGAGGTACTTTTATTTGGTTTGATTTATCTTTTGTTTTGTTTAATGTTGGTCTGCTTATTATCATTAAATAATTATACAAAAAAATAATACATCCATGCTATTTTTATGTCCTACCCTATATATTTTAGATAGACATCGCCTTAGGCGAAATTAAAAGCATAATTTTCGACTTTCAGTCAAATTCATCAAAATTCACAAACATATTTCAACGAGACGTTTTTTGTTTTTTTTACTATACAACCTAACGACTCCGTCATACCTTTATATTGCAGATGAATCCATGCTAGCCAAAATATGTATATTAAAACATCTTCAAAATAAAGATCTTTTCAACACACTTGCTCATAAAGTGGCTATAATTTCACCGCAATTAGGCACGTAATGACACATATAATCAAACTGTGACTTTTTCATTGCTATTATTCACTAGTGAGTTATAGGTTTTTTTTTAAAATTTTATTGGTTGAGTTGCTATGTTCTTAAAAAAGTTTCGATACAAAAAAGATCGTGTTCAATAGTAAAAATAAATTAATGTACCTAGTGCTTCCCCATTTCATGCAACTTTGAATTTAAATAGATAATTTCAACTAATACGTTTTTAATAAATGAATCTTTCACTCAAATAATATAACTTTTGTTTTCTCTGTAATAAAGAAAAAAAAAATCCCCATTTTGTCCGTGGCTAAAACTCCTATCCGCGAAAAGTCAAAAATAAAGAAACCACATTCTTTTAGTCTATGGCCGATCGTCATTGTTACAGTAGTGGCGCCACTGGTCAAGAAAAAATGCATCGCTTCGTCAAACTTATTACATTTATTTTAGTTCCGTGTTTTCCCGCCTGCATAGATAACTTGGTAAAACTGTAGATGCGCGCGCATTAATTTTTCCCACTATTGTAAAAAAAAAACAGAACTTGTTTTAACTGTTGAAGTTGGTAGAACTGTAGATGCGCGCGCATAAATTTTTCCCGCTATTGTGAAAAAAAAAACAGAACTTGTTTTAACTGTTGAAGATGACTTTTTAGTATTATTTTCTTCACAAGTGTGTTGAAAAACGTCGTATGATACACGTGTGTATTGATGATTACCGTCCTCGGCTTTCTTAAGACCCTCACCTAACGGCTCGGGTCTCAATGGCGCCTCTGCGGTAATCACCAACGTTACACACTTGTACCATAATGTACTATTGTTACATTGTTTATTCTAGCAAACATTTTTTATGTTCAACAACGTGAAAACGTTCCAAATTACCTTGCTTACAATATCTTTTATTTATCGTTGATTATTGACTTCCTGAC
This sequence comes from Diarsia mendica, assembly GCA_949316265.1. Classification (NCBI taxonomy): domain Eukaryota; kingdom Metazoa; phylum Arthropoda; class Insecta; order Lepidoptera; family Noctuidae; genus Diarsia; species Diarsia mendica. Next base: position 11,616,721 of record OX438892.1, read on the forward strand.
TGAACATTTCATTCCAGTTAACGAAGCAAAGAGCTATTTTATTGTAAACGCTTTGTTTACGAATGGCAACCGAAAACAACAAAGTCAACAGTTATTTGGGCAATAAATATCTTTATTTTGAATTCGAACGTGCGTAAAGAATAACGGAACAATACCAGAATTAGGTGTAACTCACCGTTATTACAGGCATTCGGTAACCGACCTAATTTTTTACGCAAAGTGCCTCCAGCTGTATTCAATATTTATATTTGCAAATTTTCAGCAAAGTCGCGAAAATTTACACCTAAAATTCGATTATTTTGGTTGAAATAACCTGGGAATAATTATTATGAAACATAATAGTGTTCTAAAACATAAATGAATAGTCAACAATGACCGTATCGTGGAGTGCGTCTTTATAATGATGTGGCCAAAACTAAGTAATTCAAAGCAAAACATTGAGCTAAAGTAATTGACCGTCTCGTCGTATTAAATTATATTTCTATTCAAAGAAACGAAAAATGTAGAGAAATAAACGAAGAGGTAAATTACGGACACCGCAATAATTTCTCTTGTGGACATTTTGTTTTCCTTTATTGGTCATATTTATCAGTGCGAACGCCCGCAGTGGCAAATAAATCGCTTGCTCATTTCAAGTGAACCTCTTATTTCTTAGAACAGCGCACTGAACGAGGTTGGGGACGATTAAACTATGTGTTTTTGTTCCTCTCCAATTTTATGTATTTTTTGCACGCTGAGCAATGAATGGCAGATGTCCGACATCCATCATGTTTCCCAGTATTTAGCTGCTATCATCATTTACCCAAATGGAAATAAATAAATAAGTTCAAGTAAAAATAAGAGCGAGCTCGTCCCAAAAAATTAAAAACAACGTCGTGTAAATAAAAACACGGAATGTTTATAAAAATCGTCGTTTTATAAAACATATAAAGTATAAACTGGACCCGCGCACTCCAATAAAAATAACGAATGCAAACAATGGACAGTTGACACATTCGGCGAAAAAAGAACATGATGTATCAACTATTACTTATGGTCCCATTAAAATAGATGAACTAATTTTAACACAGCGTTCAGGACGTCTAACCAAAGATATCCAAGCTAAAAAAAGCACTGATAAAGATATTAAAATTGGGTACCATCTATCTGGCAGAAACTTGATGCTCCGAAATTTATTTGGCATATCACACTTGGCATATTCTTCTTTGAACGAATGTGTTTAAGGCAGAACAATTATTTAATAGAATTATCGTTTCGCAGAATGTTTAAATGGCCGATTTTTCAATGGCATACTTTTAAGATGGCAGAATTTTATTTGGTAGAATTTTATAAGGCATATTGCCAATTCTATTACAATATGTTTGAACTAATTTAAAATTAAAACCTAAGCTACAAAAGTTAGTGACAGAAACAAATCGCTGCAAAACCGACTCCACGTAGTCTCTTCTGCCCTACCCTGAGAGTGTAGTGTAAGCCCGCGTAGGCGCGGAGGGGCGAGCTGCGGTGGTGTGTGTTAAAACCATCTGCGACGATAAACTTGCGTGGGACCGCCGGAGCACCGCAGCGCCGGAGCCGTGACAGAAGCAATGCCTGCTGCATGTTACACTTATGTATCAAAAAGAAATGTATGCCAAAAGACGATTCTGATTGGGAACTTTCGGCAATATGATGGTTCTGGAAATGAAGTTTATGCTCAAAGATGATTCTGACTTACAAAAATTATGCGTTTTGAATTTATGGTAAATGAGTGTACGCCAAATGATTTTCTGTGAAATGAAGATTCTGCCATACACTGCTATGCAAAATAAAATTCGGATATACAAAGTTCTACTAAAAAAGGTAGACCCATTAAAATTTATTCTGCCCTAAATTTTTTTGCTAACTTTTTTTTTTGAGTATTTTCGTTCTTTGTTTTTTTTATATAGTTTGTATCTAAACCATGTATGATTTTATACCATTGTCCTTATTTTTGTGTTTGCCCATCTATTTTAATGGGACCTTATATACGTTATCTTTCTCGCAGTTTTATATACCGGCAATTTTCCGGTGCGATGTCCGCTACGTAAACTTAATTGGCAACCCGTACAGGAAAGAGAAGTATCAACTTTGTTCGAAGCTGCCGCATCTAGCTTCTTAATGACTCATGAATCTAGATACTTGCACGACTAGCTGTGTCCCATTCAAACGCTTAGACGAGAATTTAATTGTAAGACTCTCTTGTGCGACAGCCTTTAAATGCAGAATTTTCTGAATAGCCAACTTTGTTAGCAATTGCGTTTCACCCTACAATTCTTTCGCGTAGGTATTTTCTACAAAGCTACCGATCGATTAATTCAATTTTGAATATGTATGCGCGTTGACCATAGATGGTCCATGAACAGAAAGGCTGTCCAGTTCACATGTTATTCAGGCTGACCGACTAACGCCTGCACTGCCGTTTATATTCATAGTGGCATGAAAGTTAGTAACAGGAACGGTCAGCGCTTGGTCACTCACGAACCGAACAAGCGGATGCTCACTGCATGCTGTTCGACGTAAAGCATTCCAATAGAAGTAACCTCCTACACAAAACTCTTTTTAGTACTTATGACGGTGAGCAATTTTACCCTGGTCGTAAAAGAATTGCGTGGAATCTTTTCGCTTATTTAAATCACGATGTAAGAATCTTTCATTTTGCCATTCTGCCCACAGACCACCTACGCAATACCTTCAATATGAGAACAGTAAGTAGCATTAATACTGTTCAAAGAAGCGTACAAATATAGAAAATAAAGGAATTCGAGAATTTTCTTTTCTTTAAGACAAAAGTAACTAGAATGCATGTCTACTAGTTTTTGTTATGGGGGGATTGTAGAAAAGCAAAGGTAGGTTTTGTGAACATTATCTAACTGGAGTACTTAGGTATAACAAAGCGTGTCTGACCTAAGCAAGTTTTGCTTTGTAGGTAGTTCTGTTGCGCCCACGCGAAACACGCCAAGTCTCCACGAGCAAACGCGTACATAAATTGAGCCAGCTTATACGTTTACTCACCGACGTACTTAAATTGTACATAAGCCATATAAAACGGGATGAGATTGTTCCAAACCCCATAAGCCGTGTATGTCGATGTTATTACCATTATCCTAGTGACTTTTAGTTTTCATTGCCAATATTGCAATATCGGTAACCAAAGTATGAAACAACTTAGAGGTTTTCGGATACGGTTCGGAAAACTCATTTTCCCTTTTTCCTTATGTTATAATACGTCTACATACTTTGTCTATAAAATAGACACTCCAAAAAGACGAAAGTATCTATGAACGTTTTATTCTAGAATTTTGTAGGTTCTTCACATTTCCATACTAAAAGTCTCAAGAGCACATCTCGTTCGATCCGAGATCGAATTATGAGTTAAATCGCGGCGCGATGAACGCTGCTGAGCCGGTAAATGGGGAATATAAATTTGTCTTAAACAAATTCTCTTCCTGATGACGGTGATACGTTCTCCGGGAAATTACAAGCGCTACAGTTCTTTGTTCATTTTTGATGTGTGATTAATTTGTAAGGGGCATGATGGATCGGAAGGCTTTGATAACAGTGCCGTCGTCATTATCTACATCAATATAACAATCCCCAAACGTCGCCGGGTAAGGGGGATGAAATAAACCCTTCTGAAGATTTCAGAAAAAAATAATAACTATGTACAATTTACGAAAAAGCGTTTGTAAGTGATTCTTTTCTTTTTGCTCGCTTTGTTAGTTGGTATTATGATTTGTAGTTTGAAAGCAGTAGTCTATATTTGTAACGTTTCTTTCATCTTTAGACAAAGGGTTTACGCATAATGAGCATTGTTATATTTTTTCATAGATTTACAAACCTCTATTTCTCAGAGTTTCTAAAACAGCAGAACCTGGAACATTGCTTACGGCCGGGAGCTAGGACTAATTAATAAAATAACCATAAAACTAATTACAGAATCAAAGAAACTTTGTCCCAGACGACAGACAATGTCGAGAACTTGCCTTTGAATGGAAATGCCTGTTAAAAACAAAATTTTCTTTCTACTAATTAGCTTAACAATGTTAGAACACAATTCGTACACTGACAGAGGCTTTTTTCTGACGTCAAGATTGTATATTTGAGCACAAAGACTAAATAAAAAAATAGGTATGATGAAGAGAACCTATTTCTCAGAAATCATTTTAGCAATACGCTTTTCGAACGTAAGCAAGATTATTCTGAAAAAATACTACTATGAAATTCATATTGCTCGTATGATGAGGTATGATTTCGATAAAAAAAATTGATAATACGACTTACCAATGATTATATTAAATGGTTTAAAAATATTCTGAAAAACTTCTTGACCGATTGACTGCCTCGTTGGTTTTGTAATCGCAATCACGATTGCTGAGCAGATCCTGGATTCGATTTCCTGGTCGGGCAAATATTATCGGGGTTTTTTCATCAAGAATTTCTCAATAGCAGCCTGATTGTGTACCCGGTTAATGGTAACAGGTACACTTCTGTACACTTGGGTACACTTCTGCCTAACCCTTTGTGGATTACGGGTGTGATGTTATAATGATATTATATTCAGAAAAAATAAAAAGAATTATATAAACAGCAAAACAATTGTTAATTGATTGTTCAAGGGTCTTACGGAGGGAATCCCTTCGACATCATGACTAGATTCATTAATAATTAATTTCATGATTTGTACTACCCGCATACGTAGGTAGACAATATAAGCTTGTAATTGATTACGGAAGCTGCAATGTTGTTGTCGGATGAACAACAGCTGTATAGTAATATTATTGTTAGTTGTTTCACTGTTTTATATGTAGAGGTAGATAATGTTGCTTTCGTTGAAACAAGCATGCTTAACTGCCTGTCTTAAATATCAACATATATCATGTACAGGTACCTACGGGCAAAAATATGCATATACTTAGCAAAACTCAAGCTGTTTTCTTCTAATATAACTGTTAGTGCTTTGAGATAAGACCTATTTGGAAAACTATAGCTTTCAAAATTGTATGTTCGTGACAACGTAAACTGTTAATCAACACAGTAACAGATGACCAATTTTAAAGGTTGCAAGTTAACAACCGATGACTTGGATGTCTTCATTAAAAATTGGCAAGAGGTGGCGCTAACATGGAAGCGATGAAAGGAATGGGGGAAGCCTGTGCACGATTATGACTCAATTATGGGACAATACAGCTTTAATAATAATTATGATTCATAACCACTGTACTTATACGATGGTTGGTATATCTAGCTAGGTGTAAATTATGTTTTTCCTACTCCTTTGCTATTCTTTTCTGATATTTTTAGGGTTCCGTACCTCAAAAGGAAAAAACGGAACCCTTATAGGATCACTTTGTTGTCCGTCTGTCTGTCTGTCTGTCTGTCTGTCTGTCAAGACCTTTTTTCTCAGGAACGCGTGGAGGTATCAAGCTGAAATTCATATCAAATACTCAAGTCTATGGTCTCTTGGAGCTGTGAAAAAACCAAACTTCTAAGTCAACGCGATCAAAAGATACTCCCGTTTATGCCGCAAATTTTCGACACTCGCAAGGGAATCAAAACCTACAGGGTACTTCCCGTGAACTCAGAATCTTGAAATTTGGTACGAAGCAACGTCTTATAGCATAAATAAAGGAATAATTACGAAAACCATAAATTTTTAGTTACATCAAGATACTCCCGTTTATGCCGCAAATTTTCGACACTCGCAAGGGAATCAAAACCTACAGGGTACTTCCCGTGAACTCAGAATCTTGAAATTTGGTACGAAGCAACGTCTTATAGCATAGATAAAGGAATAATTACGAAAACCATAAATTTTTAGTTACATCACATAATATATTTTTTTTACGGAACCCTCGGTGCGCGAGTCCGACTCGCACTTGGCCGGTTTTTTTTTTGTTGCGGGATTTGCGACAGTAAATTGTTTCCCTGGGACTTCGTCGATCTCTATTGTCTCGGCGCTTTGCCGGTGGTCGCCACTGTTAATTCTAGATTTCAGGAGTAATAGTGGTTTGGGAATAGTGTAGAGGGCAAGTCTAAAAAAAAACTAGCTCAGGTAGCCATACACTATGGGGTGTATCTGAAAGGTTTCTCAGTACAGTTGATCTTTACAAGTAAAGCGGAGCGTGGATGTTACAAAACTGTGCAGGTTTTATCAAGAGGTAGCTCAAGTTTACCTTATATGACGGGTGTTTCTGTACAGGTTAACCTGTCAGGTACACCCGCTATGGCTCCCGGGCTAACCTAGCAGATAGATGGGTTGTTGGGAAGTTTATGCTGCAACTTTTTCTTCCCAGCTTTGCACACTAGGAAGTGACGAAGGACGGGCATTCAGACTTTTGATTTTAAAATGTGGAGATAAAAATGTAAAAAAGATTATTACTGATATGATAGAACTCAAACAGAGGATGATACTAAGTACAAACGGAATTTGTCTCATATTACTGCCGTAAACATCTAAAAGCTTTCAAATATCTAATTCTATAACATTTAAAATAAAGTTTCAACTAAAAATTATAAAAGAATAAAAGAAAGACATAAATCGTATCACACGCTTATCTTTCGCAAGTTGTAGGAATCAAGCGAACCGGGTTAGTATATGCTCCTTGGCATAGTGCCAGCGAGCCAGCTTTACTTAAGCACTATTGTGGTTTTTACGTGCCTTTAAACGATTCTATCGCAACTATTTTTTACACCCTAGAACAAAGTTTGATGTTACCAGTTATATAGCTAAAATTAGATTGTAGGTAGACCCTCGCCATTTAGATTAGACAATATCTGGGCTTCTTGTTGTGACATTTAGAAATTCACATTCAACAACAGAGACAAGTATTATCTTATTTTAACTAGTTTTTGTTACATTCTGTGTGATCTACCTACTCGTTTGAATATTTTTTTAGTTATAATTGTTATCGTTATTCAAAGTTTTATATTTCTGGACTACATGTCGAGCCTTTTGCTGACTGTAAAATGAAGCTAATTCTACACATACCCGTTAGCTAAACTGCCGACGGACATTTGACTGTCCCCAAACTTGTAAGTCGACCTATTTGAATTTCCTTAATACATTTATGAGGTCCCTTTTAACAAAGGTAAGATACCTAGCTCCCAGAAGAACACTGAAGGTCTGACCCAAGTTCACAAGTAGCCGACTCGAATTTCGTAACACGAAAAAGTTTGTGTAACAACAGTGTGCGCCGGCGGTCTTCCCCGAGGACGCAGCCACAACAAATTACTGGCAAACAACTTCGAAATAAATTAACTCTCAACTTTCAAGCGTTTTACTTTCTTTTTGTTAGACGAAAAACAATTTCCTTTGTGTTTTGTTTACGTTGTAACGTTCTTTGGCGTGGAAACCGTTCGGTGAAAAATAAACATATTTTTATGTATCGGCAAGTAGCTGATATTATAGGATCTAAAAATATTTTTTATTCAACCCACTTACTGGTCTATGTGTAAATAAATATTCGATACAAGATTTGTCCTATTATACGCGTGCTCCGAAGCTCCGACAAGCGGGCAAAGAAATATTTTTGTATCTAGCTATTTTATTTGAGGATCACGTGGAAAAATGTACTGGTTCCTTGGGATTATCTAGTAATAATGCATTTCTTATAAAGCTCTGGTTATGTTCAGATATTTCAAAGTCTACATTTTGTGCACACAATCTTACTAATTATAAGTTAATTAAGAATATTGTGCGCGTGATTTGTTTTAAGAATTTTAATGGTTGATTAAATTCTATTTTGTTTAATGAAAATCTGTATTCTACGTTATTTATTCAATACAGCAAAATAATGGTTAAAATAAAATTCTTTAAATTGGTGCAAGAAAATTACAAAGTAATTTTAATTCAACGAAATTTTATTTGAATATACATGTCACTACTACTCACGCACACGTGCCAGCCAGATACAAACCAACGAAGGGTCGGACAGAGGGACGGATGGACATGAAATTATAGGGATGCCCATTGGCTACGAAACCTCAAAACATACATACGCTCATGTAAGGGTTGGCCAGATAACTTCCTTACGTCATCGTCAAAAAGACAAATGTGTATGCTTCGTTTCAGCTGCTTTCAACCCTAGTTGTGAAAGTTGCGGGGTCGTCGAGCGCGAGCAAGGTTCCGCATAAATTGCTTTTAATTTCCCGCTTTGTCCATAATACATGATTCCACGTTAATGAGTCCGGAACGTTAATATTCAAGGTCCTCCGTGTAATCACTTTTCTGAGCCACTACTGGTGAAATAGACCCACTTATTTATACAGGGTGTACGGACAGACCTCCGCAAACTGACAGGGTCCATTCAGCTACTCATTCTGAATCATATTCCACCGGAACATTTCTCCGGATTTTTTCATTTTTGAATATTTTTTTCAGTTGTTATTCCTTTATTTCAATTTTAAATTACTTTCAGTCCAATTATGTAAATTATACGGCTAAAATAAAACCGACAAAGGATGTTGAAATACTCTAACGAATAATAATAATAATAATAATAATAATAATATTCCACAACTATCACACAACGCCATCTAGTCCCAAGCTAAGCAGAACTTGTGTTATGGGTACTAGACAACTGATAAACATACTTATATATTTCTAAATACATACATATTATAGATAAATTACACCCAGACACAGAACAAATGATCGTGCTCATCACACAAACATTTGTCCAGGGTGGGAATCGAACCCACGACCTCCGGCATAGCAGTTAGGGTCACTAACCACTAGACCAACGCCACGAAATGACGCGTGAAATCAGCTGTTCAATTCCTACCTAGCTACAGAGTTCATCGAACTCGTCGTCCCGCTTGCCGTTCAGTAAGTGCGTTTTGTCACAGTAACAGTATCAGGAATTAAAAAACACATGAAACTATTGGATTGGAACGTTCGAGAAATAATTTCTTGTACCGGTCATCTTACTACTGTACTGAATTTACCCCATAAGTCTGCGCAGGGCTGTCTCTTACACCCTGTATTTACAGTAAACTTGAGCCTGATATTGTTGTTTTCGCAAGAAAATATGAATTTGTTTATTCAATTTTGACTCATTTTGTTGTCAAACAATATGCTAAAGATACAGTAAATTAGATTCTGCTTTTGATTTTATGGAGCAAATTAATTTTGGGCTGCTTATTAGCCTCGGCAAGTCGTATAATATACATTATGTTTTATCTAAGTTAACAGGCGTCTTTGTATCACGCTGACATGTCATACTAAATAGCATATTCCTTGATTTATAAGTTTTGAGGCTACTTACTATGATGTACAATAAGGTTATCAAAACATTACCTAGTAACTTATCTCGGGACTCGCGAAATTTATTTGAACTGTTAATTATTGTTGAGGAATTGTAGTATAATTTAGAAACTTAAACTGATCTGTGGTTATATTACGAGTGTCTGTTACAGACAGATAGTAGCCAATGAATGTAAGCACCTATATTCGCATAATTAATTCAACAGTTCCCGATTCAAAGTATTGTTAATGGGAAGTACATAATTTTAGATGAACGCTAAGCATAAAAGAAAGTCTTACGATAAAAACGGGCTATATTTTATGTTAAACAATGTTCCTTCAGCAAACTTTCGAAATGAACACCGGCGTTAAGTCTACAAAAACAATTGCCCATCGACAGCCCGTTAAGATAGCCATTTGGTGTTCCACGACAATACAGATTGACACATAAATTGTGGTACAATTTCCCTTTACTCTGGGAAATTAGACATTCAAAACTCAATTCTCGGCCAAGAGCCCAATTTTGAATGCAATTTACGGCTAATTAGACTCTTAAGTACAGAGGCCGGTGGCGCGAGGCGCGAGGTTGGAGTCGCGGAGGAAGTTTGCAATGGTCGCGTTAATGCGCGCGAGGCGACGAGGCGCCAGCGTAGCCCCTAATGTGCAATAACTAGCACTGTTTTGTTTCTGTCGCCAACTTAACATTCTACTCGCTGACTCACTACTTGTCTTAGCGAGCCCGCCCCGAGGCACCGAGTTAAATGTAGCGTGGGATAGCCTTCTTGTTGAGCGATCATATTGTTGTTACAGCATTCGCAAAACAGTCGCATTTCTGGGTCATTTTTTTGTTCACCGATTTAGTAAACACAAACGAATTGTCTCAATAAAATACAATAACACAATTACCTGAAAAGGATATAGCCAAAATGCTTCAGAAAATTAAATGTTCAATTAAAGGCCTCCCAGATTGTTTTAACAATTTCTAAACCACTCTCTTTACTTATTCAAATATCCGCAATGATCAAAACTGAAAGTAATATTTTCGCGAAATATTCGGTGAAATTATTTCGTTCCCTCAAAATTCGCCTTACATTCACGCTAAAAGCATTCCAGAGCTTCTTAATCAACGGTCTACGAATATTAATTTAATTAGTTAAAAGTTTTTATAACTTCTAAGTAAAAGGTGGAAACGAAAAAAGCTTCCGCGCGGGCGCCGATGTAAAGGAAACTTCAGCTTTTGAATTCGGACAAGCAACATTTATTTACCTTGCCTACTTTGCAAATCAATTAAGCGAATGAATAGGCAACATCTTTCGTAATATACCGAGGAAGGTAATTTCTTGTACATTATCGTGTTCTGTACAAAATATGAGTGTAAATTGTGTAATGACTAATGTATATTCATGGCGTAGCGAGGCGGCGCAGCGGTGAGGCGGCGAGGCGGCGAGGCGGCGAGCGCCTCAGAAGCAAGATGTATTACAGGCGTGCAGCATCGCAGACTCGGCATCCGGTAACAAATGTATGTACCCTCTATCCTCCATGCTTCCTCTCTGATACATGACGCGCGCCACGTCAATGATTCAAGCACAAATTGCGGACCTCCCTCAGATAATCGCGCGTTTTGAATTAACAATGTGAGGAATAATTGAATACATTTCATTAAGATTCCGGATGAGTGATTTTTGTTTGTGTTTTGGAATTAAAGTTGGATTCAAAGGGATTTTATCGCAATATATGTACATATATGTTTAGATATTTGATCACTTGAATTCACACAAATATAACATTAGATGGAGTAAACAAATGTATGCATTGTTAAGGAACAAACAAATAAAAATAAGACTGTCAAGACTAAACTACAGCTGAAATATTGTGTTACTAAACTGTCACATTTTTCATGTGCTTTTGTACCGTAATGAATAAATAAACAGAATAAACAGTCCAATAACAACAATCCCCTTTGAAAAAAGCACATGAGTCGATCGTATACCAATCGTTTTTGTCACTTGTGTTCAACCATTTAATATCGCATGCACGAAACACAACTACTACACAGAAATTATACATAATTATTCGATTTGGACTGACTTCTGATAACAACGTTTATAAATATTTAAGTAGACAATTCAATACATATGCTTAATAATTTCAATGCGTTATTAACGACTCATAAATTCAGCTACAATTATTATTTTCATAAAAGCGCTGTGATTTTTGTTTCTAAAACTCATTTTCATTTGTTTGAAACATTTATGTATGTAAACTGTTCTTAACGTTAAAAGCTAGAATACTTGGTTCGCTTATTTAACCCTAAAATGAGTTTCCCCGAGACGAGCCTTTGCTAAACGTTTGAACGTCGTAATCCACCATATTTCATCATAACGTTTAGGCCCAGTTTTAAGAGAAGGATTTAAAAACAAACGCGTATGTATAAGGCTGCGTAATCTTGGATTAAGAGCGAATGTCATGCTCATGTAGGGATGGCAGAAAAACGTATAGATTCGTTCCTTATCCCCCGCGCGATAGACAGCCCCGTATGGCATCTCCGTAGCCTTTGAAATCACGTTGATATGTGGGATGCGGGAGCTTCGAGGTTAATAATTCTTTCGATTATACTTTGACAAGGCCTTGTTTGTGAATATCCATTTGTTCTTTGTTGAGTTTGGATTACAGATTTTTTATATTCTAATAAATCTTTGCGTCATACCAAAAATGTAACTCACGCTAACTTTTCTTGTCTCGTTTTACATTAAATCTCTCTCAGACTAAACGAAAACATAATCCATGCATAAATATTTTAGCAATCTAAAACAACGACTCGTAGGTTAAAAAGTTACTCGGCGATAATCTCCACACTAAAAACTTTTACCGTAAACTCCTAAAAATGCCCCAAACATCTAAAAGTCTGTAACAATAAAACTACAAAAACATTAAAGATTTAGTGTCCCGATACACACAACTCCAGTTTACGAAAAAAGTTTAAAACCCCAACAGAAAGTTTTCGCCTTAAACGACAACGGAGTCACTATCATTGTTACAAACTGGAAAGTCGCATTATCTGATAAGTGCGAACCTCCTTTTTCTGGAAAGTTCCGAGTTATCTCGGTCAAGTTAAGGTTTAGTTGGAGATTACGTCGTTTCCTCTAATTCATCTGAGATTCAACCCGTTTTCAAGCAATTTGCTCCTCCTTTAATTCCTTGATGGACGTGTTTTAGATCTAATATAATTTTAATTTGAACACTTAATTTGCTCGTTCTCTTGATTAGTTTGACTGTTGCTTTATGCTGTTTCGTTAATATTTTGAAAAGTTCATTAACATTAAGATATTAAGTTGAAATTTCAATGCTTTTCAAGATATTATTACCCATATTATATATTATTTCCAACCATGTTTCTACTAAAGAAACAATGTAAGATACACTTGAACATCCACGAAGATAGTTAATAACACAAAGTTACATTCAACTTCTCAATTTATGATCCAATAGAGAATAATACTAAAAACTCAGTGTCTTAGCTATCTCATGTTTTGAAAGACATTGTTATAGACAGTGTCGTACCTCGTAACGTTAGGATACTAACTAAGTACCGAATAACATTTGACACGAAGTAAATACATACATTTTTCACAGTACATTAACACATACACGGAACTGCGAACAATACACTGAAATCACATTATGTTGTTCGCAATGTGATGTTACTGTCTACCCTCTTTTCGGCAAAGGTAATAATACCATTGACCCCATCCCCCAATATATGATACCCACGGGACCAGAGGTGGAGTGGTTTACACCTTGCTAGGGATAGCCTCGAAACCTTCCTGAAAATAAAATATTTAGAATACACAAAAGCTTCATTTTACTACCGCGCTCCAACTTAATGCAGTTTATTTACTTTCATTTGAGAAATAAAACGACTAATTCTTCTCATAAGTTCCTTGCGTTCAAGTTAGTTAAATGTAGCGCAGCATCCATCTAGCGTCTGTTTTATTAAACATTATTATTTAGAGAGTAATTAGACTCTTTCATTCTGTGATTACCCCATTCAACTTTGCTTAGATGAATAGCAGAGTGTTGCTTTCTGTTGTTGTTACGAAAATTCTGATATTTATTAAACGTAAGGTTCGCAAACGAAATCTGATAAATACAAAAGTGTAAGTAAAACCAATCGTTTATACTGTGTCTGAAGTTTAAATAAGACAAAATGGTAATTACAACTCGTCTGAAACGATCGTTATTTACAGAAACATGTGTTTAAATGATCAGACAAGGCAAAATATTTAAGGGAAATGTCGCTTCCAGTTACTACTAAAAGCGGTATTTATAGAGTAAGTCTCCTTTGAGCAACATGCTTGACGAGACTTCCAGTTAAAGTCAAGAAGCTCAACGAAGACTTAATTCTGTAATTATTCTTCATTAATTTCTAGTACTTATTAACATTTATTTCATCCCTTTTGAATTAAAATCTCGTTCAAAATCGCCTCTTTCAAGCTTGTTACACTTCAAATACTCCAGGTATATAATTACGCTATTTTTAGACACCACTGAGCGACGCTCAAACCTGAAACTCCGCGCTAAATGAACCTTTAAATGGCTCTTCAAAAATGAGTATGCAAAGTAGCATCAAGAATTTATTAAGCCGTTTGGCTTTATGAAATCTACATTTCAGATACAAAAATAGACCATTCGAATAGCGTAGACCGAATTAAATAGTGTGGCAGGAAGTGTCGCGGCGGCCATAATCCGGCTTTTAAGTAAATAAAACGCCGGCCATGCTTTAGAGACTACCGCGACCTTCTAGCCTTTGAATACGTAATGAGCGACCTTTTGGATCATCAAAATAATGGTTTATTTAATCAATCTTAATACAATAATGGATTTCTTGAGGTTTTTGGTTGAGTTGAGGTAGTTACGTTTTTAAGTCCTATGTTACATGGGTCTAGCCTATTGCTGTCAACCGAGCACAAATTCAAACTCTGTGACTGCAACTGAGAAATTCCTGTTTAGAAAACCCAATACTTTTACCCCAACCTGGTAGTCGAACCCAGTACCTCGTGCTCCACAGTTGCACTTACGACCACTAGAACAACGAGGCACTCCTAAAAGTAAATGATACAATTTGGTTAATATTTGGCAATATAACAGCCTTTGATAGATAATGATCCACGTGGATTGGCTTTCGGGTCGTAGATCGGAACACAAAACTAATATTTGTAGGGTACAGATATTTGTTTGTAGGATTAGTGTATACGCAAGTAGAATTCGGGAGTAGTTCTAGCACTGAGCTGCTTATCAAAATAACAATCCTACTCTTGACTTACCTCAATAACGTTCGAAAACTACGTCACTTCTCTACCAAGTAAATATCTTGAACAAATCTAATTTCTACTCTAAAAGAAACTTCATTCCACAAGATTTATCAGTTTTAAAGTGATCGATCTAACTACGAAGCTGGCGTAGTCACTGCACACGAAACTCGTAGCACGTCTACGTCGTAGCTAACCGTGCTACGAGAAATACTACGACTCATTTAAAGTTACACCAACACAGGCGACTGGTTTATTTTTTTGTATAAATAACGTCGCGTGGCTCCCGGCAAAGAATATGTCACCCCTCCTCTTCCGGTGGATGTCGTAAAAGGCAACTAGGGGATTATGGCTGGAGGATAGGCAACAGAATCTTAAAGAATGCTAGTAAAAGCTTATTTATATCGCCAATCTGTTAGGTACGGTGATTAAAGTGCTATTAGCAATTCTTTGAAGTAGACAAATCAATTTAATAAATTGGTACTTGGTAAGGTTTGGTAGCCTCTCTCGGAATAAATGAACTCATGATTTCGTTAAGTGAGCTGTCATTATACAATTAACATGTACACTTCAAAATCAAATTGAACAATTATTTGTGTACTAAACAAGGGCAGACACTCGATTCTATTTAACATTAATGTGTGACACATAAACGTCGTAATTGGACAATTACTGTAAGCCCGCGGTGGCATGTGTACCACTACATTTATACGAAATGTGGTAATTATCGTAGTCACGCAAACGACTAATTATTATATGTACACGCACAACGGCACAACGTTGGCAAAACCACTGTCATTTGTGCGCCATCTTGATTTCCGCTCATATTTTATGCCGTCAAGTGTAATAGGAACATTTTAAATTACCTTTTGTCCAACTTTAGTTATGTGGCCCCAGGGATTGAACAAAAATGTTTATTGTTGTTTTTCTCTTAACGCTGTCGCTAAATGGCTGTTGTGGCTTTTAAGCTCATTGATTATTGGGGTTTAAAGAATAAAAAGCAAAAGTTCCATCCATTGTGCCGTGCTAATGAGCGCGACAACTTCTCCTAAGTAAAAAGGATCCTGAAAACCGCTGGAGAGACACTGTTTGTACTTTGTTCCACCGAACACAAACAAGTCAAATTAAATCGTTGCTGTAACATAAAAACTCCAGTTCGTTGATAGTTTATTTTTAGATAACCCAGTTTACCGAACCTTATTAGGGCGGAATCTGCTTAGATTAAAACAGTTCACTGGGCTTTACGCATACATAGGTGTAATTAAAACACCTACGTTACGATACATGTATAGACAATGTATTATTATTCCCATTTTCGTCAATGTTATTGAATTTTCCATCAGCATTAGCTCAGTGGTATCCATGGAGTCTGGGTATGTGTACAGTTGATGGCAATAGGCTCGCCCCCTATTATATCGGACTTAAACATAACTGGCAAAATGTGGGTGTACTAGTCAGTACGCTTCTGCCTAACCCTTCGGGGATTATAACCGTGGTTTCCTATTAAAGTGCAAACAACAAATGACTTTTAGTATCTTCACCGCTATTAAGCCTCACAGAAATGTGCGTACTGTTAAGAGTTTGTTCAGATAGAAAAGTCCCTTGAAACCCAAAAACGACTTTGGCTAGTTTTTATCTTGCTCAACTCAAAACAGTTGTTGCCGCGGGCGCGGATAGTTACAGTTTCATTGAAACGAGACCACCGTCCAACATTATGTAAGTAGCAACCTATTTCCATAAGATTACGTTCTTCATTCTCCAAACCAGTAATACCTCTTTCGGCATAAAATAAAACGAATATAAAGCATAAGGAAACAAGAGCTCGTTTGGAAATTATTAAGACGGTGTAAGCGTCCGGGCATCTGTTATTTCTAGAAAGGAATTCAGGATTCCGGAAAGGAATTTCCGAACACAAAAATATTTATTTTGCTGTGGAATAATGAGAGAGGTAGCCAACGGAGATAGCTGTTAGGAACTCCTTGCTCAGTGGAATTAAGCTGAGGATTGTCTTCCAACATTACGTTTTTAGTTTTTATTTCGTTCAGTATTATATCCCATATAAGCTGTGGGATTAAAGTAAACCAAATAGATCACAATAGAGCTTTTTGTACTGATACAAAGACTAGAAGAGTATAGTAGCTTTTTGTTATGGAACTTTTTTTAGTATGAATATACATACATGTATTTTGTACCTAAACACACTCTCAGGTCTTTTTACCTTTTACTAAAATATTTTTTTGTTACTCACAAGATTTATGTATTAATCCATCAGAAGCTTCATGTCGGCTAATAATTCATAATTTGCGCACTCAAACTTCAACAGAAAATCGAGTCAAGAGTTCAAGAGGGAAGGTTTTGCTTGAAAATTATGTTATTTCCCAGATCTCTTAGAATATTGAACTATTTTCATAGAATAAAATGAAATAATGGGAACTGTAGGCGTAAAACTAATTCACATGTAGGTGTAAAATACTCAGTGCCGTCTGAGATCTGAAAACCGTTTACCAAGTAGAAGCTTGAAAGATGATAAAAATGTACTACATAATGTATTATGAGTATATATAGTTACCTACACACACAGATAACATCTCCACTTGTATAACAATAACGATTCTCATCGCTAAACTTTTACGACATGCGTGGATTGATAAAAAGTCTTTGTTTTCCTTTTCTCTCAAAAAGCTGCTTAATGTTGTGAAAGACGCGTTTTTTTTTTGTTGGATTGCGTCAGGATGTTGAGAAGCCAAGTAAGTGTCTCTTTTCATCATATAATAAATTATGACGGTAATTTCCAATGTGATTGTTCATTGTACTATTTAAAAATGGAAGCCCATGTTCAAAAGAAAATATATATCGCCTACCTAATTCTTTATTCCAAATATCCATAATTGGATAAACCCACCACACTATTCCCATATTAAGTGCAATAAAAGTGAACTTTTAATAAAATTCAAATAGACACTATCTGCATGAGCAAAATCAATACTTTCGCAACTCGTTATTTCTTAAACTAAGCAATTGATTTTGTTCATTCACTTCCATAGTTGAGTTGAGTGCGAACTTATTCCGTTTCGTACAACGAGCTTTGCTACGGAAATGCAGTGCACTTCGAGAGAAGCTCGACTTATAAATTATTCAAGTAGTGAGACACTTCAAATATAGCACAGCCGCTGCGCGTTATTTTGAGAACAGCGACTGCTCTGCCGACGTGGCGTTCGATGCGGTCGCGCCGCTTGACCTCCTTCTGACCTTACACTGTGACAATGCTTCGTTTCAATGTACCCAACATTCACTCCCGACTTCGATTACTATTCAAACTATTTATTCAAAAGGGCTGTCACTCAATTCCCTCGACATTGTCTCCTACCCTGAAGTATGTTTAGATCAGCTATCCATTCTACCCGTAGGTAGGTTATCGGAAGCTTTTCGTTTAAAATATCTAAAAGGATGAGTTTCGTCAGGTAGTAAGATAATGCAAGAGGATATATGATCTTACTTTTGTAATTTATGGCCCCATATACCAGTTTATAGCTGAGCAAAGACGTCGCTTTATGGTAATTACCTTCTACACGTTCAAAGCTCTCTGAAGGGGTCACGTATGAATTTTTTGATCACGTTAGTTCCCTTTAAGAGACGCGCAATCATATTTTGATTATCAAAGTCTATTCCCGTACTAACATAGATCGAGGCTAATAAATACATATATGGTGGTGGCTGGCTGATTTAATCGCCTTTTTGTGAGAAGCATGTAAACTACACCTTTTCTACTACTACTAGATTACTAAATATATTGAATTCTCTTCTACTTAAAAATAACTACGAAACATTTCCCGCAATAATAACAGGAAGAAACTACAAAGAAGACAAAAACTCCGACATCCGTTCAATTATATTTAACATGCTTTCAAACCTTATTCATACTTTTACGCATCTCCAGCATCGTATAGATAACATTTCAATACCCATACGTTGGGTATAAAAACTTGAAAGGTCGATGAGAGCGGCGCATACCACATGGGGGCCATAGGACGACGCCGCGGGCTGGGACCCGCTATTTGAATAACGTTTGTTGCTACGAATACAACTCAATATTTTTCAAAGCCAGAAAAGCTTTCACTGCGACACCTAGCTATACAAAGAATTTTCTTTTTGAAGTCACATCCTGTAGAATTAAATATGTAACATTTAAATTTGTGAAAGTATTGCACAATAAAATATTTATGCTTATCCCGATTTACGTTTTCGTAAATACTTTTCCATTGTTTTTATGTTTTCTCACGTATTTCGTTACCGTTACTCAAGTATTGATCTCGAATTGACACTAATAGATTTTATTACTACTTAACTTTCTCTCTCTTTTCTTTTCTTGTCTTTTGTGACCTAAAAAATTACCCTAATTTTGCGTGACATATATATGTTGACTTGAAAGTACTTGAAACTTAATCTTAGTTCTTCTATAAAGACAAAAACTGGTTCTCTATTTTCCTTAGCTGACGACTGCGCAAAGTATTAACCAAGCAATAATAGCGTTCAGGATCGAGAACTCATTCCACAAACGTGATATCTTTTAAACTATAAATTGTTATCAAAAGACACTTTAATCCGTATCACACAAATCTAAAGTAAAGGTAGATGCCCTTAAAAGTAACCCACGTCAGATAACAGTTTGACATTCAACGTAGCCATTCAATATTAAATGCCGTTTTATTATTCTATCGCAACATATAACGTCGTATCTATTTTATTCACGTAAAACGAACAATTTAAACACTAACATAATTTACAAATGTCTGCAATAATACGCTTTATTGAATTTTACGACTGTTTTAAATTTGCCAGACGTGAGTGCGATTCCATCGTTAAAAATAGAGGACCCCATTTTGTAAATTATATCGGAGAGCAGATACAATACCTTGGCTAGGTCAGTCACTTACAATGCTATAAATGTTTGCGTCCCGACCATAGAGCCTGCCTTTATTCACATACATTTTATACTTTTGTGTTAAAATTTTATGCCTGGTATAATTTTAACTCCTTTCATAAATCCAACAGTATAAATGTTGCTTATAACAGCGGTAATTGAAACAGTAAAACGGTGTGTGACAACCCGCCACTAGCTATATATAACAACGAGCATCACAAGGCCGTTATTTTATTTATTTTTGTTGAAAGCAACTACACTTCTCATCAAAAAAATCGAAACACCTCGCAGTTTATGATTTGATAAGGATTATCAGAAAAATGTGTATATTTAGGAATAAATGTAAAATGTCATTTAATAGTGAGTAGTATGAGTACAGCATAATTTTACACTCATCAGAAAACAGTACTTTGCTCCACTGAAGGTATGACCAAGTTAGGTGCTCGCGTGCAAAGTTAAGGCGCGCTCTTCGATGGTCTGCAGTTAATTTCGGCCCATTCGCTGGCTTATGCGGTGCCAATCCGCGTTCCTTCAACCTTCTTCTTATTGTAGAGTCACTTACAGCTACTCTTCGTACAACGCGAAGCTGCTGCTGCAGTTGAAAAGCGTTAAGGCGTCGATTTCGTAAAGAAGTTGTTACAATAAATCGATCATCTCGCTCAGAAGTGACCCGATTCCTGCCAGATCCTGAACGGCGCGTGAACGAACCAGTCTCCCGATAGCGTTTGTAGACTCTATGAACAGATGATAAGCTTAGATGCAATCTTGCAGCCACAACACGCTGACTAAGTCCAGAATCCAGCAATGCCACCACTTGGGCGGCTTCTGCGGGCGAAGTATCCATATGTTTTAGAAAAAAAAGTTTTTTCAGACGTCCCAAAGTCACAGTAAATGAAATAAGAAACAAAAAGTTTAAAGACAATCGCAAATTTTTAGTTTTTAAACGAGAAACTTACTCCAACCCTAAATACACATTTGTCTCAAAACAGTGATTAATTTCATCTACAGGATAAACAAATGAAATTCTAATTTCGAATTTTGTTTTTTTTCTTCTTACTGTAATGACCAAACTGCCAGCTACACAATAATGTTTTTTTTTTCATGGAATTAATTCTCTTTTGTAAAAAATTAGGACAAAAACAATAAAAACGAAAGTGTTTCGATTTTTTTGATGAGAAGTGTATTTTAACAGCCTTTAAAATTCACGTAATTTTCAAAACGGCACAAACACCATCCAATTGTCACCGGTTTACAAACTTATCTAACGTAGTTGCCATAACCAATTCAATAGTGATTATCGAAATTCGACGTTTTCAACATGAGTAAATATCGTTTTACGTTGCGTTTACGTTGCGTTGGAAGGCCTCCCACTAGGTGGACCGATGACCTGGTGAAGGTTGCGGGGATCCGCTGGATGCGAGACGCACGGGACCGGTCAATGTGGCGACACTTAGGGGAGGCCTATGTCCAGCAGTGGACGTCTTTCGGCTGAAATGATGATGATGATGATGATGAAATATCGTTTTCAACACAGAGTTATAAAACGCGGTTAGCACGTATTATATACGCTGTTATTTCGATAGTGATGTTAACTTTCCAGTCGCTTACATTCACGTTACAACGCATAACTGCACAATATTGGGGCATCCGGACATGGCTCACCAAATCATCGCGCGGCCAAGCGCTGCCAAGTGCGGAACAGTGGCGCGTCACACAGAATAATGACACAAAGGCTTTATTTTAAGAACCGCTATTATCTTCCCACTGCTCAGCTTTCACGCCCCCAAGCTAAATTAAAATATCTTGCTAGAAATGAACTTGAAGTAAAGCTTTTCTATGACACTGTTTGTGAAATATTAAATGAAGTTACAAAGATGTATACGATCGTAAAAGTTTTCTGTTTAGTACTTCCGCGAGGGTCGTCGAAGACGCTCCAACTTTTGCTAAAGCCGAGGCTCGTAATTCTGCACTCGACTGTCATCTTTGTATTGTGATAATAAAGTCTATTGTGTTTTACGAAGTACATGACAGATAGATCACTTAGGTATGAACTTCTGGATGTGAGCAGAGCACTGTAATTTACTTTTAAAAGGTTCAAACTTCGTCACTTACGTGTCCATTTACGACCTATAAAACGTCAACCCAGTGAAGTTTCGATACAAACAAATTACCCGGCCCACATTTGCAATACCAGCAAAATGAAAATAAGCAATAACAATATTTTTATGTAGCGACGAGTACTTTATAGGCAATTTTTATTCAGCGAATTGTGTTTTGATGACACTCTCTGATATTTTATAAATGATTCACAGCCTATCTATTATTGCCACTATAAAATTAACAAATACTTATTAAGGTTCAACTTACTGTGCGCATTTCTTCAACAAAACATGTGGTTTATAAATATACAGTGATACTAGTATATCATTTTACTTTAACATTTTTCTAACATTGCAATGGCTTATGCGACTCTCGTCGCTTTTTTGGTAGCGAAGTGACAAATCAAATTAGTTTAATTAGCGAAGTAAACTGAGTTTCTCGTAATATCATTTTTACCTGAAATCAGTGAATTCTGCCGTAGATGCACACGTCAATATCCATTAGCTAATTCCTAGGAAACATCGTGAGCCAAAAGATATCATGTCATGGCCTATTTTCATTTAAAAAATCACACAAGTGAGATACCAAATAACAAAACTAGCCGTTCAAAATTTTCCCAGGAATGGTTTATACACAAAACTTTTGAATAGAACATGCGGTGTTACTGTACACCGAACTATAACAATAGATTGCTCGGTAACAGAAACAAACTACAATAGAATTTGTGGAATTTTATGAAACGGTCAGGTTTTCATCGCACATTAACTGTTTTATTTTAGTTTCAAGTTATTGCTTATTTATGAATCGCAGATATTATATCGGTGACTCTACTATTCCAATCATTATGTTATTTCAAGATAGGAACGAATATACATAATTGATAATTTAACGAAATACCAAAATGTATGCGCAATCTAATGTAACGGAACAGATAGGACTACTTCTCTTCAAGAACCACATAAAAGCCTTTTCGTTTCATAACTTGGGCAACATGCGGGAGGATATAAGTCATCATAACGGTCGCGCCCATCGCCCATGATCCCGAAAGGTTAGATAGTGGTGTACCTATGTCATACCCACCCTTCTCATATATCCACAGTCCTGTATAACTGTATTAGGTTCTGACAGGGGGCGTGCCCATCTGCACCATTTATCAGTCAAAACTTCGAACTTGAAATGTAACTAAAGATTTCATACAACAAAATATCCTTTCTTCCCACATTTTCTTGGTTTAACTACTGATATGAACTTAATTCCTAGAAGTCAGCTCCTGTTTTTGTAAGCACTAGAATGTTGAGCTAGATAAGTAGCTTATACCGACCTGCACTATACTTTCCTTTCAATGCCGATCTAGCGAGAAAATGGATCATTGTTGGCCGCAAAATAAGACGCCGAGCATACCCCGAAGATGTTTTCTTTGAGCGTCGGAAAAGCTTTAGCATTCCACATAACCGCTTTGAAATTGCACACAGGCACAATTCAAAGCATATCATGCAACATCATTTATTTCTATTAACCAGAAAACGTTCTTACACAAATTGCCTAGCGTGTAAATAATTTGAAAACAAATTAAAGGGGAAGTTGGAATAAAAATTCGCGTGCGAGAAAACTAGGAGTAGGTATATAATATGAAGCTTATGAATACGTGCGGGTAGGTAGTTCTTAACACGAGCGGCGTGGATGGAGGCGAGCGCACTTGGCGTGGGCTCAAGACCTCTTCATTCCCCTATGTCTCGCCGGTAAATAATTGCGACTGTACCGCACACCACTCACCTTGACAATTATGTGCACTTTATTTGACGGTGCTCTGGCCTGCCTCACCCTTTGTATGAGGCGTATTATAAAACACTTGCGAACAAAACCCAACTGTGTGAAATGAAATCATCATCATGATACTACGGCAACCCGTAAACGAGCACTTCTCACCGCGCGTATGAAACTGGTTGGTTATAAAAGTGTATTACCAACATTAGCAATATTGCAAGCGCGACTCCTGAGCTTGAGATCCTTGCATCGATTCACAGTTCGGGCAAAACGTTATTGGGAAGTAGCAGTCATGGAGATCGTACATGGTTTATGGCAATAGGCTCAGACGTAACTGGCGAAATGTGAATGTACTATTATATAAGTACACCTCTGCCTATCCCGGCGAGCATCACAGATGCAGTGCGATGTCATGTTATAGGTATTACGAATAGGTTGTGTTTCTAATAAATGTGTCCGTAGTATGCAGAGTGGATACTTGACTTTTAAATCACTTTACTGTAGGATTTTTGAGGGTTCAGAGTGAATATTACCTATTCGTTGCCAGGCCGCTGCCGCTGAACCAAACTAAATAAATAAATAAATGTGAACATGAGTATTGTTCGCCGCAATGTTTAGGTCTCTTTGTAAAAGACAGTTGAGATAAATGGGTCAGCACAGCGCTTGAAGGCAATGCTCTACTAACTTGTCATTGCTTGTCTTTTTGTTTTATACTTTTTGGATAATTAAGTAGAAACATGAATACTGGTACACAATTTTTTGTTTCATTTGTGTAGTCTAGAATAATGTTTAAACATTTTATTCTGTTGATAAAAGTAAATATAATAAAAGCAAAAAGCGCTTAGTAACAACCAAAATTCAAAACTCCTATCTTTCGTAGGCGACAAAATGCAAAATTGTTCGCAAAACTGTTTCATTTGCTCCGTAAAAGTTGGTCCGGAAACATATAAAATATTATCTTTCGGCAGAGCCTAATGCGAGCAGTTTTCCAAACAATTACATAAGCACATGCAGGTAACCTGCAGACGATGCCAAGGGACGCGGGCCAACGTACACGTCATCACGTAACGTACAAACCTCTGTGGAATACAAATGAAAGGGTGGGCTCAACTGTTTGTATTCAACTTCATCAAAATTGCCCAACCGGGGCCTGTTTAATCTACGACAATTAAATGACGATTGATTAACTTTTAGGTACAACATGCGTAAACACACGTCTTTTTCCTTATAAGGTGAATTTTATTTTGTTGTTTTGTAAAGGTAATGTACGCTCACCTCAACAAACGTCACGTCAACCTCAGTAATTTTAAGGGCGTGACAGTACTTGAAAACTTATGATATTTACAGGACCTACTCTGACCTACGAGCCAAACAGTTCCAATAACCCAGGTAATATCTTAAACACATATAGTCATACCGAGAAAACGCAAATATAGTGATCCGTATAAAACCAAGCGTTCCATTTTTGTACGATGTTGTATGATATCATTAGCACTATTTAGTTACTAGATAATTGACGGCACGGTTGGCGCAGTGCTCGATCCCCGCACGGAACAAATATTTGTATGACCTACAGATAGTTGTTTCGGTCTGGGTATTTTTGTATGTAAGTTTAAATGCCCGATAAAAACAAATTCCCTATCAAATAGTAAATACGGCAAATATCCCGTTTTCCGTGTAAATGATAAGTTACTATACAAACAAACTAGACTGAGTTTTTGTTCTTTAAATGTCTGGAATTAAGTTCTGCAGTCGGAACGTTGTTGTTTTAAACAAATTAGCTTGCTACAACAGTATCCACGTTGAGCATAAAATGCTTAAGCCGGACACGCGATGTAGGTGCTGTTGCGTTATCTAGGTATTTCTGTATCTGTGCTTAGAACATATTATTAGACCAGCGTATAACTGTTCAGCATTGTTGTATCTCAAGCCATTCGAGGTTCTTTCTATGGAAGTCCAAATTGCAAAGCACACTATAGTTATGTACCGTAATGTCCATTGCCTCAGATTGAAACCACCTAGTAAAAATAAACTAAAGTTATGCTGATCCGTATCCGCAGTGCTTTAAACGTAATCTGTTCAATTATTTAAGCCATAGTCGGGTTAAAATACCTTACCTTACCATATACAAGCATATTTTTGAATGGCTATAACCTAGATAATTAAAATAACTCTGAAATTGAACTGTACAGCAATCAAAACGTTGTAAAATTACGAATTTAAAAATAAATATTTTCTGACGCCAAGTCTGACAACCTGTATTTTTTAAGGGTGTTATTTAACTGGTAAGCATAGTATTCGTATTTTGGTCAGCAGAAAAATATAATCTGCCAGCAGAAATAGCTAATTGGTCAGCAACTCATGGCCAGCAAACATTTCAAAATCAATTAGCAATTTATGTCATTCTGGATGGCTGTAATTATTTTTGTACAGCCTATTTATTATATAAGCTGCAATGAGCTGCTCCTGTTTAATAAAATTTTAGTAAGCACTCAGAGGGTAAGCAAAAAAAATCATTTTGAGCAGCATATAACTACCGGCGTATATTGCGACCAATTTCGATGTAGCACTCGCCGGCCGCTACCGCGGCACTGCTCGCTACGCTCGCTCGGCTTGCGCGTAGCTGGTCACAGTTCTAACCTAACCTAACCACCCACTTTTAACGTACATTGTCGATATTCACAATCCAATTAGTTATTTTGCTCACCATGTTTTAAATATGCATAGGTACCGCCGATCAAACAAACTGCTTATAGAATGTTTTCTCTGCTGATCGATCATGAAATCTTGCTGACCAAGTAGTTATTTTGCCGACCAAGTATAGTTATTTTGCGGACTGAATGTTTACTAAGCACACTCATGTTATTGTAAGCTGCCTATTTATGATTTAATTTTTGACCATTGTCAAAATTATTTGCGGAACAAGGATTGCTGCCTGATTTTTTTAATTGCAAACAAAATCTTTGTTTGCCGACCAAATTATTTGAATGCTGTTTTTTTTTGGCTCACCAAATTTAATAATTGCTAAAGCAATTAATTACTTCCCATTTTTTAACTTGAAAACATGGCGTTTAGGAAAACTACGTCACATAATTTTCGATAAAGAAGAGTGAAAAGTCGCATGTTGAACAGTATATACATTAGCCGCTGCTATTATATTCTAGATCAAATTGATAGGTTCATACAAAAACTTGTAGGCTTTTAGTGTCTATTATTTATAACCTATCAAATCAATCACCCTAGCTAGCCTGTATTACACAAAACAGTTAACAACAAAACTAATCTAACTACTTATAGGCATAAAATAAACACTATTAGTTTATCATTGATCGTGTTTACTAATACAAAGGACTATGACAGTCGACTCCTTCTTTCAATATACTGTGCGTCCATTGTTATTTTATCTCTGATTTTGCAGTACAATAAACTTTATCCTCATTGACATAAGGTTTATGTCAGATGTAGGATAACTGTGGTAAAGGATTGTATGCAAGTTGTGATATTTCTTTAGCGCGCTTCATTAAAACGGAGATACAATCACGCATGCTTTGAAGGCACCCTCTCACGACACAATACAACGTCTAGACGCATTCATTCCATCCATTACATGCGTGATGCGTTCCTGGAAACTATTACCTTGTGCTGTAAAAAGTATCTTTTTGTACTTTAGTACGACAATGTGCTATACAAATAAAGTCAAAGGGATATTAAATGTTTGGCAAATTATTGCCCTTCAATAATGGGTAGATATTGTCGAAAAAACTCTAACATGACTGTGTATTTTAATTATTTATTGGTAAGATATTGGTTTTAAGAAACTAGTTTGAATTTTTTTGAAATTCAATACCTTTATTTAATTTTAAAGATTTAGGGCTACTGACGGCATCACTGGAAACGATTAATTTGCTCATTCAACGGTTTAATACGTGACACTCTAATGACAATTTGATTTTTTTTAATGGCATCCAAATGAAGCCAAGCGTTCAGACACGTGGAACCCTATCCGAAATAAAAATCTGATCGAACAATTTTAAAAAAAATATAAATGTAGAGTAATTTTTCATTTTGACGAGAAATAAATGATGAGGAACCTTATTCTTCGAAATGGTGCAATTAGCACAATTTTTTATAGCTGGACATTGCCTTCAATTCCACGTAATCTCATACAACTGTTAACGAAGGACGGTTGCGATTAGAATATTTCAACAACTTACTTGGTAGTCGATTTTCCTATCTAATAATTTCTCCGAATTTACGTGAGTATTATGCAATAACTAAACATTTTATTAATTGGTTCAAGATTTTATTCAAAGTTATTATAATTCTTCATAATTGACAGAGAATATTTTAAAAAGTGAGAAAATCTTTTCTGTTTTACTATTTTTGCGAGTTAACGTTATATAGGTAAATTTTATTTATTCTACCACTTTTTATTCATATATTTCAGAACAAATTCACGTCAAAAGTGTAAAACGTTGGGTTTCATGGGCAGTCAACTATAGCTGCTTATATGATTCATACCTCGGGGACACGCAATAGGTAATTAATTGTGTCTCATGAGGTTTAATTTTTCACACTCGTATCGAAATTCGGGGAAATACTGTCATGATCAGTGGCCCTAGCACAAACGTGCGACACAACGAATATTCGATCGATTTATGAATCCAAAATATAACTATCATATTGTATATATTGTTTGTTATATTTCATCGATAAGTACAATTACTGTTAACGGTGAAGGAAAACATCGTGAGGAAACTGGCATGACTTAGAACCAATTCGAAGACATGTGATATCTCCAATCCGCACTGGGCCCGCGTGGTGGATTCCTTTCCCTCTCCTAGAGAGGAGGTCTGAGTCCCTGCAGTAGGAATATTATAGGCTGATGACGATGATGACCTATGAATCAAATCTTATAATCCTATAATTTTCCCATAGCTGGGACTCCAGCCCTCCTCTTCTATGAGAGAGAATAAATAGGATGTAATCACACATCTCAAATCTTAAAACCTAATATGTATATATGTATTGCGTTTATCAGCACGTCCGCGCTAGCCTCACCTGTCTAGGATCTCGCATCAACTATTCCACATATCGACACGGCTAGCAATCCGATCACTAGTATAATAATGAACATCTAACACTCGGCCAGTAGATAACGATATACTAAGATACTAGATACAATCTAGATATATCGAACGGTCTCATGTTATGATGTATGTGCTCACAGTTGTGCATTGACTTACCGTTGACCATTTCAAGTGTTAACATTTAGATGGTGCGTGATTTATGATGCTGTGTGAGAATTTATTGTTTTAATATACATAGTTTTGATGGCAAGTTTCTCTTATGCTGGCGACCGGCCCCGGTTTTGTAGGGGTGTAATTTTCCAATGCAGAAAATTAGAGGTAGGGCTAACAATTATTTTTTTCTTAAATACCTCGTCAACTGCGAGCACAGCAAAAAAAATCTACTAAATTGATTGAGCCGTCCTGAAGTGATGCTCCATCGTAGGCCATTTATTTTTATATAGAAGATAGTTATAGCAGATTCGTATCTTTTCTTACCTATGCTATAAAATAGTTCATGTACTCAGTTTACTTTATGCTATTCTAGAACTACTCTTTTTAGTAATGTTCTAATAGATCGATATAAATAAAGCAGCAGCTAGGGATATGTTGTGGAGATACTGTTTTTACTTTATCAATAATTTAATAGTTTTAAGTTTTTTTTTAAATCTATTGCATAGATTCTATCGCGGGCCTTGAGTTGAGCGTGGAGAGCGAATCCAGAGATTTCGTAACGCAAATTTTATGTCAGTTTGCTATGGTTACGGAAAATAACAAGGTTGTCAACTGAGGTTGTCAAATTAAATAATAGGGGATCGGACTGGGTCAAAATAATATGATTCTGTTTAGTCCGTAAGTTAGATTATCGAAAAATATTGAATACGTATTTTTTGTTTTATCAAATCAATAGAAAACGACGGAGATAAAACGCGTCAAAGATCTTGGAGTGGGGCTTGAAACGTCACTTGTGTCAATGATATTCTATATAACAAAAGAGGTAGATATGGCATTAGCACGCACAAATTGTTGAGGACAAACTAAGGCAATTGTTGCAGTTTCATTTAGTCGGGTTGTAGCAGCGAGCGAAGTAAGCCGAGTCCAACCGAGTCCGCGGCGTAACAAAAATGCCAAGTTGTGTATTAAGAAAGTGCAAAAACTATGGTGCCAAGAAAAATAAGAGTTGGAATTTCATACCATACGTAAGTATAATGAAAATATATCATATTTGTATTTTTTTCACGATTTATTTCTCAATTTCAAATAAATTTCGTAATATTGACATGATGGTTCGAAAAGGATAGAGAATAGGATGACAATCTGCTGTGTGACAGGGACAAATAGCATGCGTCATAGATTAATCAAACAGAAGCGAAATGGTAGGCACAATATATAGCGTTGCGCTTTCAATTTTTATGATTAAAATTATATAGAATGAGATTAGTAATAGCGGGCTGTCATATATTTTATTAGTAAAATTGGAATGTACGTAGTAACGTACCTAGATAAAACATATTTTCTCATAATGTTTTACTATTTTACAGATTTCCAAGTGATGAGTTGATATAAAATAAATGGGTTAGCATAGTTAAGGCGGAAAGAAGTGAACCTGACTGGATGCCTAGTAAACGTAGCACAATTTGTTTATTTTTTATTGGGACTAATAACATTATGAACCATAGGAAAACCTTGTTTTAAGACATCAGTCGTAAATACAAAAATCCTTGTTTTCATAATTAATAATAAATAGAGTTCAATTTTGTTTGTTGTTTTATTTAAAACGTCATTCATTACCAATTTAAGAAATATGCCTATTGTCACAGGCGCGTGTGATGAAGTATATCATTAATTATTCAAAATCTTGCACGTTTATTTCATTATTAATATCAATAAATTGTTTTCTGAAATTTGATACAAATATTCATCATCATCATCATCATTTCAGCCGAAAGACGTCCACTGCTGGACATAGGCCTACCCTAAGTGTCGCCACATTGACCGGTCCCGTGCGTCTCGCATCCAGCGGATCCCCGCAACCTTCACCAGGTCATCGGTCCACCTAGTGGGAGGCCTTCCAACGCAACGTCTTCCGGTTCGCGGTCGCCACTCCAGAACTTTCCGGCCCCATCGGGTATCCGTTCTGCGAGCAATGTGCCCTGCCCACTGCCACTTAAGTTTGGCAATTCTTCGGGCTATGTCGGTAACCTTGGTTCTCATGCGGATGTCCTCATTTCTGATTCGATCGCGCAAGGAAACTCCGAGCATAGCCCTCACCATTGCCCTTTGGGTGACTTTAAGCCTTCTGATGAGGCCCATTGTGAGCGACCACGTTTCGGTCCCGTATGTAATCACTGGCAACACACACTGGTCATAGACTTTCGTCTTGAGAGACTGGGGTAAGTTGGACGAGAAGATACTTCTCAGCTTCCCAAACGCTGCCCAGCCGAGTCGGATTCGACGATTATACAAATATTCACTAGCATCTAAAATATAATTTAAATTGTAAAAAGATTAATTTTCCTTCGCAGTACTTAGTAGCTGTACATTGGTAACAGTCATAAAAATTCAATGTCTCTTCTGTGGTAAATCGACTCTTTGATACTCTAGTGTACTTCAAGCGCAACACACTAAAACTAGCTATCTCTTTCTATCTCATTATGTTCCGTATTATCTATCGCTGTCGTAGTCTGACGTTGACGTTCAGCCTTATAATGACAACGCAACGATATCTGAACGTCATTCAGTATGAACATGGCGTATCTTTCTTTAATATCATTGACTTGTGTCGTCAAAATGTGCTATCATATGACGTCACACGAGTTTTCGAAGCACTGTATCGTCTTCATTTTAAGTTTACGTGAAAAAAGAAAAAATACGTGTCCAATAATTTTTGGAAATCTATCTGACGGACTAATTAGTTTTTTTTTGTCCGATCCCCTATTGTTTGTCTCTCTGCTTTCTCCTTCTAACATATTCTTACTCGTATAATTTGTGTACAAAGTGTTTTAAATATGAATAAACAAAGTGCATTTATTAATGAAGAAAGTCACGAAAAAATTGTGAAAGAAAATGAGTGAGGAGTGAGTACTCTATAAACATTCATTTTATTATTAGTACGCATCTATCATAAGTTTTATTGGTTTTTGCATTACTCTATAAACATTCATTTTATTATTAGTACGCATCTATCATAAGTTTTATTGGTTTTTACATTACTATTCTGCGAATCGGTCTAAACCGATTCGTTTTCTTATAAAATATCTAAAATAAAATAAATAATTTTCATATTTTTCAATGTTATGACACTTACGTCAGGCTGTCAATACTTTTTCTTTTAAATTTTCTGTCATAGAGTTTCTTACTAGCTTAGTTAGTCTATGAAGGTTAGTTTTGATTTATATAATGTACGATCGAAGACAGTTCCGCCTGATCATTTAAAAAAAAATCGCCTAAATCGTGCCGAGGCGCTGCCACGAGCTAGCGAGCGATTCTAGTTCTTGAGTGCAAGCAAAAATGAGCTTAGTGGTGATCAGGCGCATAAGACCGCCATAGTACATCGCGCGAAATTCGAAGATCAAACTCTTAATATCGTTATTTTTGTTCAAATTTTTTGAATGAATAATAATAATAATATAAAGTTTATTTTCTCCACACAAGTTACTTAATGCTAGGGTTACAATACAATGGAGCATTAACATGGAATTAACTTTGTGAGAGACTGGTGCTTGACGTAGGTCTCTAAAAAGAACCTGTATTACAAGTCACCAGGGCCCTCCCGCAGCCATTTTCCTGCTTTGACTACATCAATTAAAATGGTTTTGCATAGTAAGAAGAGTGCAGAAAGTTACATTAACAACACAGAGAAAAAAAAAATTGTAACAATACAAAAAAGCAAATTACAATCAAACAGAATAAAAATACAAATTAGTTGTGGAAATATTGAACGCGTGTGTGTAGCTGGAGTGTGTATGAACAATATGAAATGTGGAGTGTATGCGTAGGAGGTTGAATGAGTGACTGTGTTGCGAGAATGGTTGATAGTATATTTGGTGTGAGCATGGTTGAAAGATGATTGTGGTTTGGTCGCAATATTATGTAAAAACAGCATCTAATAGAGGATGGTTATAGTTAGTGAAGATGGTCTATCTGAGTGGGATCAACAGTTTTTCTGTGTCTTTGTAGTCTAAGGTTTTTAGATAAGTAGTGACTGAGGTTTTACATTTATATTTTATTAGAGGATAAATATTAAGAATGTTGAATAATTATTTCGGTGTGTAATTACACTATTAATACCTAATTATTTATACCTATTATTGCATAAGTTGATAAAAAATGCTATGCAATAGATTTACCGCGGCAGTCTCCGAGTGCCATACGTTATTTTTTAATTTATTTTTTTGAGTAATACAAGATAGTGAAGATAGTGATTTGATAACACATACAACATAGTGTTTTGTTTTTATCTTATTCATTTTCACATTCATTCATTTGACATTCGAGTAGTCACACGTTTTCACTTTACAACGGTAACTTATATAATTTTCTGTGAAATTATAGTAAGTATAGCATATTATTACAAGCCACTCGCTTATTCAGTAGCTATGAAACTGACAAATAGGTAGGTATAATAGGCTACATAGCCTGTAATCCCCGAAAGATTAGGCAGAGGCTTTTTTGCCTGCGTGAGCCTGCCATGAGACTATAGCCATTAACCGGACATAAATCCAGACTCCGTGGCAGCTACTGAGAATTTCTAAATAAGAAACAAACCCAGGACCATATGCTCAGCAGTCGCTCTTGCGACGTCTAGACCAACGAGACCGATTAGGTACCTAATTAATCTGTAGGTAACTATGCAGCAGAAATATTGTTTAGTTGCTATGTTAAATTGTAAATAGGTATTATCGTCATTGAACAGTCAATTGGCCGTCACTGAACTGTGTCAAAAAGGAGTACAAAGGCCGTAATTATTATCATACAATCCGACGTCATGACAGCCACGTAATTGTTGGCTATTTTATTAAAATAAAATTGAAACATAAAAGTGAAATCTGAAACAAACTACTCTTAGGCTCCTAGCACACGGCGTATTTTAAACGCGCAGATGATGCGCAGATGAAAACGAGACTTGAACGCAACCATGACATGTAACCTAAGCACACTGAGCGATCGGGAAACGCGCGTCTAGGCGGTTGCAACTACCAACTACTTGCAACCCTGTGTACGCGCTTCAAACGAGTTTGGAACGCACTTCGCACGCGCGTTTGCATCTATAAAAACGCAAAAATCGGTCATCTACGGCGCCGTAAGTAATGTAGTCAAACGATCAACTTATACATATTCATAACTCTACATTTTCGTATTTAAACTTTTTTAAATTACGGATTTTGAATGCTTTGCTTTTAACTGCTGCTTTCCAATACTTACATTATTAATGCCATAGAATAGTATTACTGATCGGATCCGGGACATAAACACAATTATCTAAAAATCATTTCTTAATCGCAAATATTCGTGTCCCATAATGTGTGTGTAAAACTGTTTAAAAATGTATAAAACCTTATTTCGACCTTTTGTATTTGCAATAATTCAACGACTGATCCTATATCAAAAATATTTTCCTATCTTCAAATACTAGAGGAAAGCCGTGAGGAAAGCGGTTTGTATCAGCAGCAATCGAGTCTGACAAAGAAGTATTTGGAACAATGTACGGAACTCTAACTTCGTTAATATCAAAACTAAGTTATTAATAAAACAAGTTCCCTCGAAGATGACCACAGAAACTAAGTGATGGTGACTGCTCGTTTACTTCAAAACTGAGTTTCAATTTCACTCGCCTACCTTCGTCAAAGGAAATTCTATTAATCTCGTATTACGAAACTGTCTAAGTAAAATTAGGCCAAGTCAAGAGTCTTAATGTGGTCTTACCTGGATAAATGAGATGCACGTTTGATGTTGTTCAATAAAAAATAAAAATAAAGCTACAATTGTGGGGACTATTATGGGTATTCAGTATGAGTAGA
The DNA here is from genome assembly GCA_949316265.1 of Diarsia mendica. Lineage (NCBI taxonomy): Eukaryota > Metazoa > Arthropoda > Insecta > Lepidoptera > Noctuidae > Diarsia > Diarsia mendica. The sequence continues at coordinate 11,651,166 of OX438892.1, forward strand.
AAACAGTGGAACACGAGTAACATTTGATGTGAAGATAGAACTAATAAATGAGTGAGGCACGCACATTAATTAGTTGATGAGATAAGACCTTGAAGGGGAGATAAGGTGGATACCTGAAAGGTATAATTTGAAGCGTAGATGGCGCGGCGCTGCACGGGCGACGGGACCCGCGGTGGCGGTGTTCAGTACGACGTCGGGAGGCGAGCAGGGCGGCAGCGTCGCTGTCCGTCGCGTTCCTCTCTCACCCCCTCCGTCGCGATTGCGAAGTGCGCTAACTTTAAAATGTCCCTCAACTCCCGAATGTTGTTACCAGTGAACCGCAAGCTTGGAAGTGACTGATGAAGTTGAACCAAAATTACAGTGACATTTAAAACGATCAAACGGTTACCAAACTTTGGATTTCGAATAGAATTGTTGTGGGTTTTGAGATGTGATTAATTAATAAGTAGCTATTCGTAAGTATATTAGTATTTGTACGTTTTGATTGTATGATTGGAATGTTTTATTTATGCATAGACTTGTATGTGTTAGTATGTGTTACCTTTATCAATTAGTATTTCATTGCAACGCCTACTAAAAAGCCGTTAGTATTTAAATAGTAGCAAAAAAGTGCGCTTTTTACCTGTGACTTATGTACCTGCAGGGTGTTAAATATGACTACAATTACCGGGTGTTTGGATGTATATTTGGTTATCAAATTAGGTACGTAAAATTAAAACAAAGATAGCATTTTTTAGTTTCATAGCGCACAGAAATCAGTTATTAAGTAGAGTATTTAGCGTAAATAAGAACAAATAAGTACTTACCGTCTATTCCAAAATATGAAATTGTTTAAAATAATGCTAAATTAGTGACAAAAAACCAAAGAATTATGATAAACCAGTACAATGAAATAAAGCTTATCATTCGTCCTGATAACCTTTTGTGATATTTTTTCCAAGTATTATTATCATAATATTATACCACCCTGCCCTTTTTACCGCCAAACAGAATTGCTGTTTCGAACTGGAAGAATGGTATGTCAAAGAAATCACAAATGAATTTCTGATATGTCTGTAAACGTGGTAACGCATCAGTGTTTCAGATGTCTGCGGCCGACGGTAACCGCTTTCTATTAAGTTTTCTCAATATTCACATAGCAAGACCGACTAAACTTCGCACCCTACAGGTTTCTTGTAGACTCAACTGGCTACCTATCACGGTTTACAAGTTATAGCCCTGAGATAAACCGACAAACAGACAGCATAAGCTTTGTTATAAGCTCCCGTAATGGTTAGATCTCCTATATCTTGTATGGATCAGAATGTTAACCACAAAAGAGATGAATGAAAGGCATTTGCATGTGACTGAGATAAGAATTCTAAGGTGGATGTGTGGTGTTATGCGAATGGAGAGCGGCGGTGGCCCAGCGGTGGCGGTCTCGACTAACGAACAGAAAGTCGTGGGTTCGAACCCAGGCAAGCATTATTTTGTGTAACTAGCTTTTGCCAGCGGCTTCGCCCGCGTGAAAATGACGATTTTCCATACAAACTTTCAACCCCTATTTAACTCCCTTATGGGTTGATTTTCGAAAAATCCTTCCTTATTCCTTGTCTACATTGTAAAGGGAACCTCTGTGCAAAACTTCAGCTTTCTAGGCCCAAGGGCCAAGGGCAAGGGTGGTTTTTTGGGCTGGGCGTTGATGAGACAGTCAGTCAGTCAGGACTTCTCTTTTTATTATTTATATAGATATAGATTTATTTCATCATCACTGCTCTCAAAACGGAGAAGGAAAACAACGTTAGGAAACCGGCATGTCTTAAAACCAAAAATTCTTAGACATAAGACACCTACCGACCCGCACTGGGCCCGCGTGGTGGATATATAGCCCACCCATCTCCTAGAGAGGAGGCTTGAGCCCCTACAGTGGGAACATTATAGGCTGATGGTGATGATTATTACCGAAGTTGAAAGTAGCGCCGCCCGCGCCGGTGACTGAAAAGTGGTGTGGTAATCGGTTGATGGGAAAGTTTTGAATATAAATATGATTGAGTACGAGAGTAAACCAAAAAAAAAAAACCAAAGAAACGATAGATGAACATTAAGGGTTAGACAAGAAAGAAGGTGTCTGATGAGATGAAATAGAGAAGTATGAAAAAGAAGACATTCTGCGCCGACCCCAAATAAATTGGGATAAGGGCAAAATAATGATTATGATGAACGATAGGATTCTGTTATAATCCTTTGGTTCTGTAAACCCTCAAATTATTAAATAACACGTGTAGTTCTTTTTCTAGCTATGGAGCGCATTGTTGCAACTCTTACAACGGCAAGTTTAATGACCTTACCTCAACCATTGATGTTATATTTAAGAGGTTAAGCATGTTGAGTCTATACTCAACAATACTCAACATGCAGTTCATCATGCAACAACAGGAGCTCATGGCTAGGTAAAAAAGGGTTCCTGAAAATTTATCCGCTCGTATCTATTTGAGTTATTCCGGTCTGATCCCCTAAAACTGATACCCTAGGGGATCCGTTTTATTATAAATTATTTTCTATTCCGGTCTGATCCCCCGTAAAAGAATCGGATACCCTGACACATTTTTAGGACAGTCAGCAACAAAATATTTGTACAGGTTCTATTAGATTAAAAAAAGAATAGGTGTAAAGTCTCACAAACTACCAGGAGAACAGAAGAAGGAAGGAGGTAGGTATTGGAAATTGGAATCTTCAAATCAAATCTATATTATGCCTTTATAGTAAAGTCCCACAAACTACCAGGAGAACAGAAGTAGGAAGGAGGTATGGGAAATTGGAATAAAGAAAAGAAAGAAATAATATAGATTTGATTTAAAGATTCCTATACCTCCTTTCTACTTCTGTTCTCCTGGTAGTTTGTGGGATGATCGTACAATTGTAAGATATAGAAATAAAAACTGATTATTTTTTAATAACAACTGTTTTTCGGTTGACTGTACTTCACTTGTACTTGTGTCAAAAAGGGGATCAGAACGGAATGATAAATTACAGGGGATCAGAAAGGAATAAACAAAAGAAAAATATTGGCAGTGGATCGGTTTGGGGGATCAGACCGGAACAACTCATCAATTTTCAGGTTAAGCCGCGCTTGCCACAAGGGGTATCCCCGTATCATATTACTCCGTTCTAACTCGGTTGTAGAGGTCATAGAAGTTGTTCTATCTGCAATACTAGTATTCAGCTGCATCCGATTAGACTTTAAGCTGACCTCATCATAAATAGTTGGAAAAAGGTTAGTAGGGATGATGATGACTAACACAATAGCTTGTATTTCAAAACAATTTGCATTGAACCTGACTCAATGATGTGCTGCTGGGTAGTCTACTCCGGCACTTTTCTTTCCTAGCTAAATAAAACACTATAATATGACGAAGGGCGTTTTCGGGTACTGTTTCTTGTAAAATCTGACATTCAAAAAATGCTGATTATCAGCCACGCCAGCCATAAATGATTTTCCACTTCATTAGTCTAGTAGTGCAGTGTTTTTCAACCTTTTTCATGACATGCCCTTTGATGCCCCTGACACGGTGTAGGTTCGATCCCAGGCAGGCGCTTTCGGGGCTGTGGCTTGTCGAAAGGATAACGCGGCTCCGACACAAGGGCGAAGAAGGAACATGGGTTTGGTTTTTAGTCAGTAGAAGTCTGACACTCCCCTTCGCTCTGCCCAAGAGCGGAAGGGGTTATTCGATGATTTTCCACCCACCAAAAAAAAAAAAAGGCAGGCGCTTTTTTTTTTTTTTGGAATTTATTTCATCACCACTGCTCTCAAAAACGGTGATGGAAAACATCGAAAATTCGAAGACTTGTGACATCTACCAACCCGCATTGGGCCCGTGTGGTAGATTATAGCCTATTCCCTCTCAATTAGAGAAGGCCTGTGTCCCCAGCAGTGGGAACATTAATAGGCTGATGATGATTTAAAATGAGATCTCATATGTTTTTTTATGATTATGTTAGAAAGCATTTTTCTTAATAAATCTTTTCTGTTCTCGCTGTCTAATCTTTATTGTTTATTTTTACTGAAGTATTAATACCGACCTCTTGCAACTCCTCTATGGAAGTTTGCCACACGTTGAAAAACATTGTTCTAGTGCGCGCAAGTAGTAGTAGTTAACAGAGAATTTCTGAGAAGAGGAGCAACTCTCAAGAGTAGTCTTGAGAGATACTCCTCTTCTCAGGAATTCTCTTTAGTAAACCGGATTCGAACTTCTGCTTAAATGGGACTTATACTAAACATATCTGGCGAAATGCGGACATTCCAATAGATACATCACGGTTGCAACTTTCGGAGAAAATAAGAGTTATGGAATTCCGATTCTTCGAAATATCCTCTATTATTAGTGTTCTGTTTGATGCGTAGGTATTGCAGCAGCAGTCAGCCATACTTCCGAACTTGTTGAATGATCTGTGGCCCTTATTTGAACTGTCTCATATACTTAGCTAAGCTCTCATCAGGAGGAGCTCATACCTAAATAATAATGGCCGGGTCGATCTTTAGGTTAAGCCTGCTATTTGCTATTATCTATGCAACCTGCCCCCGTAGCATGGCGATTCTATCTCTATTCTACCAAGAATAGAAAAAGATTTTTCCATACAATTTGACATGAAACCTTGCTACAACCTGTCATTTTGTCGATTCTTCCGTCGACAAAACCCGTTTCTTCGGTGGTCATGCTGTGCCTAGGTTGGTCAGTCGATGGTTGACAACCCATTACATACCGAGATTCCTCCATGCCATGGAAAGCACGTTAAGTCGTTGGTCCAGGCTGTTATTCGAATATCTTCGACAGTTGACACAGGTATCCAGTGGTCCGAAAATTGTACAACCCGTCTTACTAAGGGGTATAATCATAATACTATAACCCTATCCTAACGTAATTGGGTTGTGGAGGTTAGATAGTTGTTTCAAGTAAAATATTTGTTTAGAGTTGCATTCGTTTATACTGATAGCCGAACCAGTGATCCCCAAAATAGTTTAGAAAAGGCTACGCGGGTGATCTTTCTGGTAAAACAGGCGTTATCTTATGTAATTCTAGTTTTTCGAAAGATCTTCCATTAGTAGCGTGAGGAAAGTTTTGAATGTGGTGGAATAAAGGCAATAGAATGATGATGGGCTCCATTAGTAGCGATCCGTTTGAAGCATATTGATCAGTCAACCAAACTTCAAAACTTGTTGATTGATCTGCGGCTCTCATTTCAACTTTGACATACACTCTGTCACATAGCTGTTATCAACGCTACATTAAGGATGAAATTCACATGCAACGTAGTAGCACATAGTTATGCTAGTTTCGAGCAGATGCTACTTTTATGCGTACAATTGCCTCGTGTATACGAAAAGAGCATACTTGTGAATAAGCAATCATTTTCGTGCTAACTACTAGCACATGGTGTAAGAAGCGGGTGAGCCGGGAGTGGCTCCAAAGCAATTTTGAACATTTTCTATTTTTTTCTTTGTTTTATATTTTTATGTGTTCCGTATGGTGTCGGACGTAAAGAATAGCACCATCCCATATCTTCCCGTGGGTGTCGTAAGAGGCGACTAAGGGACTTACCAGAGAATGGGCAGCAGCGTTCTCTGTGCCTTTGTAACAACCATACTGCGATCGCCAACCCGCCTGCCAAGCGTGGCGATTATGGCAAACCCCCCCAAAAATGATGAGCGCAATGCAGAAAAGGCCCCTAGTACCCGGCAGCCCGTCTACCCTCGGCTACGGTAGCGGTCGAGGCAACGGCGTGGCAAGGGGTGCTAAGAATCCCCGGACGGGATCCGGCTACCAAACATACCGACGACTGGACCTGGCAACATTCAACACGCGCACACTCCGGGCCGACGAGAAGCTAGCGGAACTCGAGGAAGAATTAAGCAGGCTGCGATGGAGTATTGTCGGATTATCTGAAGTCCGAAGAGAGGGGGAGGACACGATAATCCTGAAATCCGGCAACCTGCTCTACTTCCGAGAGGGAGACCGGCAGTCACAGGGTGGTGTTGGGTTTATCGTCCACAAGTCTCTCGTGAATAACGTGGTGAAGATCGAGAGTGTGTCGAACAGGGTGGCGTACCTTATACTCAGAATATCCGCAAGATATTCGCTGAAGGTCATACAGGTCTACGCCCCGACCTCGGCATACCCCGACGATGAAGTAGAAACCTTGTATGAGGATATTTCTAAAGCCATGCATGGTTTCAGAACTTACTTCACCGTTGTCATGGGGGACTTCAACGCGAAACTGGGCAAACGAAGCGATGATGAACTTCAGGTGGGGCAATTTGGAATTGGACAGCGGAATCGCCGGGGTCACCAACTGGCCAGTTTTATGGAGAAGGAGGGCCTCTTTATGATGAACTCCTTCTTCAAAAAACGTGAGCACAGGAAGTGGACCTGGCAGAGCCCCGATGGTGCGACTAAAAATGAGATTGACTTCATCATGTCTACCAACAAGCAAATGTTCAATGATGTCTCTGTGATCAATTCGGTGAAAACCGGAAGCGATCACCGAATGGTAAGAGGCACATTGAACATCAATATAAAGCTGGAAAGGTCACGACTGATGAAGTCTACGCTCCGTCCAGCACAGATCCAAATCCATAACTCCGAGAGCTTTCAGCTTGAACTTCAGAATCGCTTCGAATGCCTAGGAAGCTCAGTGGACGATTACAACGACGGGTTCGTGGAAACTGTCCACACGACTGGGTCTAAATTTTTTAAGATACGTCGTGCAAATAAGATCAAGAAACTCTCAGATCACACTCTCCAGCTCATGAAGGAGCGGCGTGAGATGATCCTGCAGTCTTCGGACGAGGCTCGGAAATGCCGGCAGCTCAATAGACGGATCTCCAAATCCTTGAAGAGCGACCTCCGCCGCTTTAATACCGAGCGTATTAAAGACGCAATTGAACGGAACAAAGGCTCCAAGGTATTTGCAAGAGATCTGGCTATTGGGCAGAGCCGGCTCACGAAACTGAAAACCGACGATGGCAGGATCGTGTCCGCCAAACCGGAGCTTCTGAGAGAGATCGAGAGTTTTTATGGGCAGCTGTACACGTCAACTAGTCAACCCGTCGAAAATCTAGCGAAAGACCCCAGAGCTAGACTGACCCGACACTATACCGAAGACATCCCGGATGTCAGCCTGTACGAGATTAGGATGGCTCTGAAACAGCTTAAGAACAACAAGGCGCCGGGTGATGACGGAATTACGGCCGAACTGCTGAAGGCGGGTGGCAAACCGGTCCTTAAGGCCCTTCAGAAGTTGTTTGATTCCGTCATACTCGAGGGGAAAACGCCGCAGGCTTGGTGCAGGGGTGTGGTGGTGCTCTTCTTCAAAAAGGGTGACAATGCCCGGTTGAAGAACTATAGGCCCATCTCACTTCTAAGCCATGTCTACAAGTTGTTCTCAAGAGTCATCACGAATCGTCTCGCACGCAGGTTCGACGATTTCCAGCCTCCCGAACAAGCCGGATTTCGAAAAGGCTTCAGTACCGTAGACCACATACATACGCTGCGGCAAGTTATACAGAAGACCGAAGAGTATAACCTGCCTCTCTGTTTAGCGTTTGTGGACTACGAGAAAGCCTTCGATTCGATCGAGACTTGGGCTGTACTGCAGTCTCTCCAACGGTGCCAAATTGACTACCGGTACATCGAGGTGTTGAAGTGTTTGTACAAAAACGCCACCATGTCAGTCCGACTTCAGGACCAGACCACGGAACCTATCCTTCTAAAGCGCGGTGTGAGACAGGGAGACGTCATATCTCCGAAACTGTTCACCGCTGCATTGGAGGATGTCTTCAAGGTTCTGGATTGGAAAGGACTTGGCATCAATGTCAACGGCGAGTACATCACTCACCTTCGGTTTGCCGACGATATAGTGGTCATGGCTGAGACCATGGAAGACCTCAGTAAAATGCTCGATGACCTCAGTAGAGCTTCTGAAAGAGTGGGTCTTGAAATGAACATGGACAAAACCAAGGTTATGTCGAATGTTCATGTAACACCCACTCCTATCAAGATCGGAGACTCTACGCTCGAAGTTGTGGACGATTATGTCTACCTGGGACAAACGGTCCAGTTGGGTAGATCTAACTTCGAGAAAGAGGTCAATCGTCGAATCCGACTCGGCTGGGCAGCGTTCGGGAAGCTGCGCGGTATCTTCTCGTCCAACTTACCCCAGTGTCTCAAGACGAAAGTCTATGACCAGTGTGTGTTGCCAGTGATTACATACGGGACCGAAACGTGGTCGCTCACAATGGGCCTTATCAGAAAGCTCAAAGTCACCCAAAGGGCAATGGAGAGGGCAATGCTCGGAGTTTCCTTGCGTGATCGAATCAGAAATGAGGACATCCGCAGGAGAACCAAGGTTACCGACGTAGCCCGAAGAATCGCCAGACTTAAGTGGCAATGGGCAGGGCACATTGCTCGCAGAACGGATGGCCGATGGGGCCGAAAAGTTCTGGAATGGCGACCGCGAACCGGAAGACGTTGCGTTGGAAGGCCTCCCACTAGGTGGACCGATGACCTGGTCAAGGTTGCAGGAACCCGCTGGATGAGAGACGCACGGGACCGGTCAATGTGGCGACGCCTGGGGGAGGCCTATGTTCAGCAGTGGACGTCTTTTGGCTGAAATGATGATGAATGATGATATTTTTATACCGAAATTATGATTGTTTATGGAATACACGCTTACCAAACACAAACACATAATAATAATTTTCTTAAAAATAAAAGATATTTTTTTAAATGTGTTGAATTGAAAGTAATAATATAACGCAATTTAATTCACTCTGCAAAAAACGACCATTTTTAATGCCAAATAATTTATTTATTTATTTAAACTTTATGCACCATAGTGATACATAGGCGGACTTAATGCCACAAGGCATTCTCTACCAGTCAACCTTAGGGTCAAACCAGACAACATTGTGGTAGGGTACAAAAAAAACAATATCAACTTTAATAAAAAATAAAGTATAGGTATACAAAATAATGATCATGTGTTGCAGTATGCTTCTAAATTTTGAGCTTTCATGAGCAAATGTAAACACTCGGAAAGCATGCTATAAACATCTTTACTAAACACAAAAGACTTAAAACAAATACAAATACACTAATAATCACTATTCATTAGGAATCGCTTCGTTGTATTGCCTAAATCAGACTCCGGCTCCCGCAAACACGACGGCTATTTATGGACTGACCGATTCTACCAGAAAGTTCTTCAACTTTCTAGAACCTTCTTCACAGTTCCATAGTGGAACGTTCTAGGATTACTCTCGAATCTTTGAGACAATTTCATAGAAGAACATTCTAACGTGATAATGAAATAACATGATTCTAAATTAGAATGTTCTCGTAAAGTTTCCGACGTAACAATACCATATAGTTCTGGTAGGTTGTATTTTACACATTTCCTATATTATGTTCATTGTTAAATTAACACAAATAACCACTCGCAAATAACTCTTCGACTCTCAACTCAAGAAAAAGGTTTTAAAATAGACACAATCCTCAGAACGCTGCATCGAAATTTTATGAGGTAGAGGGGGGGGGGGGTACATTGATCTAAATCCCACGCATACATGCTTTGTGCATATTAATCTATTAATAAATGGCACTCAAATGTTACGAACATTACAAATGAGCTGAACTTAGCTACTGAAACACATGCCAAATTTAGTTCATTTGCCATCCACAAAACCGTACATAAACCAAGTGTAGTTAAATTACAAAATCTAGTTCAACTAATTGGATACAAAAACATAGGTCACAACTTGTTTGCGAAATGCTAATTTGAAGCATGTGAATGTGGACAGCAAATGTAAATGTATTTTGTGTTCAAATGCAACCACAAAATGCGGCTCTTTTGAGTACGTTAAAGACTTACTAATAATAACAAGTTCATCATACTGAATCGTTGTTTTATTGTAGTAGAATCAGATAAGTGGCTTATTTATAGTTTCGAAGAAAAGGTTTGAGCCAATAACTGTAACCGCTATTAAACCCATAATGAGTTTTCATTCTAAGAAGCTCAAGCAGAATGTTGAAAGCTCTAAACGATTAATTATATTTTCTTTATGGTTCGATTTTTCTTGTGGGTAAATAAGGTTTCGATTTCTTCGAGGCGAACTATAACCGAGGCACATTTTGAAGTTTCGTGTAACAGCTTTCATCGCGGTGACTGACAGTCAATTACGTTCGGGCTGGAAGGTTGCGAGATCACAAATACCTCGCAAAAACATCAACTAAGTGGATGTGAAGGATTTGGACGGACTTTTTGAAGTTGACCAACTTGTATTTTCACTTTATATTTTAGCCACAATTTTGAATCGGTTTGACAATGCCTTTCTGATATCTTGGCAATCCTGAAATATCAGTCATAAACAAGTCTTGTTGACTGATGGCTGACCGAACTTAGCCAAAAATGTTTTTTTTATTCTTGTAAACTATTTTACATCAATGGTTTAACAGTAGTTTTAGCCTAGTAGTAATAGTTTGCTTATATTCCCGGAACAACGTCTTTCAAAGGAAATATTTTTCACTCTTTGTGCACCTGTAATCTTAATAGTGAGATTTTGAAATAGTAGTAGGTATTTGAACCCTGCTGGAGTGCAGGTGCAATATATAACCCTTCTACTTTCGGTCGCGGTTACGAGCACCATTGCGAGCCATTTCTCTCAATCTAGTTTTACGACTTTTGCGGGAAGATTAACAGCTGATATATTTTTCATTCTCAAGCCGATGTAGGTATACAGTTGTAAATAACTCAGAAAAAAGTTATTAATACCTATGATTAAGTAAAGGTGGCCCGAAGAACCGAAAACCTGTTCAGGTGGAGATTCATAGATGACTGTGCCCTGGAGTTAAAATGTTGTGTTGCCCCACAACAAACGATGTGATTAAGTATTAAATTTAGAGTAGTGATATTTGTTATTGGCTTGGTGCAGAGGTATGGTGGTGTTCTTCTTCAAAAAGGGTGACAATGCCCGGTTGAAGAACTATAGGCCCATCTCACTTCTAAACCATGTCTACAAGCTGTTTTCAAGAGTCATCACGAATCGTCTCGCACGCAGGTTTGACGATTTCCAGTCTCTCGATCAAGCCGGATTCCGAAAAGGCTTCAGTACCGTAGACCACATACATACGCTGCGGCAGGTTATACAGAAGACCGAAGTATATAACCTGCCTCTCTGTTTAGCGTTTGTGGACTACGAGAAAGCCTTCGATTCTATCGAGACTTGGGCGGTACTGCAGTCTCTCCAACGGTGCCAAATCGACAACCGGTACATCGAGGTGTTGAAGTGTTTGTACAAAAACGCCACCATGTCAGTTCGACTTCAGGACCAGACCTCGGAACCTATCCTTCTGCAGCGCGGTGTGAGACAGGGAGACGTCATATCTCCGAAACTGTTCACCGCTGCATTGGAGGATTTCTTCAAGGTTCTGGATTGGAGAGGACTTGGCATCAACGTCAACGGCGAGTACATCACTCACCTTCGGTTTGTCGATGATATAGTGGTCATGGCTGAGACCATGGAAGACCTCAGCACAATGCTCGATGACCTCAGTAGAGCTTCCGAAATAGTGGGTCTTAAAATGAACATGGACAAAACCAAGGTTATGTTGAATGTTCATGTAACACCCACTCCTATCAAGATCGGAGACTCTACGCTCGAAGTTGTGGACGATTATGTCTACCTGGAACAAACGGTCCGATTGGGTAGGTCTAACTTCGAGAAAGAGGTCAATCGTCGAATACGACTCGGCTGGGCGGCGTTCAGGAAGCTGCGCAATATCTTCTCGTCCAACTTACCACAGTGTCTTAAGACGAAAGTCTATGACCAGTGTGTGTTGCCAGTGATTACATACGGGACCGAAACGTGGTCGCTCACAATGGGCCTCATCAGAAAGCTCAAAGTCACCCAAAGGGCAATGGAGAGGGCTATGCTCGGAGTTTCCTTGCGTGATCGAATCAGAAATGAGGACATCCGAATGAGAACCAAGGTTACCGACGTAGCCCGAAGAATCGCCAGACTTAAGTGGCAATGGGCAGGGCACATTGCTCGCAGAACGGATGGCCGATGGGGCTGAAAAGTTCTGGAATGGCGACCGCGAACCGGAAGACTTTGCGTTGGAAGGCCTCCCACTAGGTGGACCGACGACCTGGTCAAGGTTGCGGGGACCCGCTGGATGAGAGACGCACGGGACCGGTCAATGTGGCGACACCTGGGGGAGGCCTATGTCCAGCAGTGGATGTCTTTTGACTGAAATGATGATGATGATGACTTGTTATCCTGCTCTCCCTGCCCTGTAGCTAACGCATCACAAGAGCTAATGGACGCTACTGAAAGTGCCAAACTCGTAGGCAATTTTTTTGCTGGCTCAATTTAAATGGTCATTGAGACGTTAAGAAAAAGAAAGATTAAAGGCAAGTCGTAACTAGGCTGTTGCTATATTTATTGTAGTAGCAACAGTTTTCCTAGAATTATACAGGATTGAAACGGAACGCCTCCGCGCTCTTCTCGTTTCCAGTTGGTACCTAAAATAAAAACACCCAGTGTAATTTTTGTACTAAAAACATTTTCTAAAAATACCTTCACCTCTTCTGCAGGTATTTTTATTTTTCTTGGAACATATATTTTACTCCTCCGTATTGTATTGTCACAAATCCTATGAATTCATCACAAAGAAACCTGACAAGTTTTCAACTGTAAATTTTATATTTTCTTCATTTGAAATACTAGCGCGGGATATTCATTAGTTCCACGAACTATATTGAAGTTATGTAAAGGCAGTTTTTATTTTTTGAATCAATTTAACTCGCAAAGTTATGTAAATCGGCTGGTTTTATTTATGAGCCTTAGTTAGGTAAATCATATAAACGTCATATTTTTTCTGCCTCGATGACGTGACTGCCTCGCTGGTGACCGTGACTGCTGAGCATGAAGTCCTGGGTTCGATTCTCGGATCCGGCAAAGTGTTATTGGGTTTCACCATCAGGAATTCCTCAGTAGCAGCCAAGGAGTCTGGATTTGTGGTCGGTTGTAATAGTCTCGCCCCCTGATACTTGCACATAACTGGCGAAATTTAGATGTACTATTAGGTACTCCTCTGCAAAAGGATTCTTCAGGGATTACAGACAGGCGTGATGTTATTTTATGTAATTGTAAGCAGATACAAGGACATACCTTACGAGTAACTAAATTTTTTAGAGTTATGTCCAACTTGATCTTGACCCATTTTTAACTGACTTTCAAAAAAAGGACGTTATCAAAAATCTGTTATTTTTTAGTTTATGTTAAGCGATATCTTTTTGGCAAACGAACTTATTTCGATGATTCAAGCAAACAAAAGTCACCGACTTCAGAAGCTAAACTTATTTTTCACTTTTTTGTGTTATTGAAGTCGGTTTTAATTTATGCAATAATTTTATTGTTTTTTTAACAGAACCTATTTGGATGATCTGATAAAAACAAAACGATTTCAGTTTCAAGTGCTAAAATCAATTCCGCAGTTCCGTTTTTCCAACGCGTTTAAACTCTTGTGTTTTTAAAACTTGAAAAGTACTCAAGCGTAACTAAACAAACAAGAAAAGTCAAGTATATTTTCTTCCACTACAAAATCGAATTGTAGAATCAATTTATTAAATACATATAGAAGTAGATAATGGAACGTAAAGCACTAACTCTGGTTGGAGCGCACTGGTTGGTGGATACGTCGCACCTAATATATATGGGCGTGAAACCTCTTAAAAGACATTCTCATATAAAACATTACCGCAAGATAAAAGTGACAAAACGACTTTTGATAAGACGTACGTATTTTATGAGTGAATAATTTGAAAGATCGCACAAATACATCCGAGGAGACGCCTAATCTGATAACTGTACTCCGAAATTTCACAGATTACCATTTAACGTGAAAATCTCTGCGAAAACTTTTGTGCCACTTATTACCACTTCAAGTGCCTTAAAATAATTTCTCACTTTTTTCGTCGTGGGCACTTCGTTACGGTCTCTTTCATCTTTTAATTTCTTTCTTTACTTCGTTTATTTTTTTATCCTTTTCACATTCCGTTCCCCAGTGCCTAATGCTTCAATTACTGCTCAAAATGGAAATGCAGTAGACAAAATTGAAATAGAAAACGTTCGTTCCGATGCGGATAATAATGGAGGAAATTCAACTTGTAACTTACTGAAGGCTTATTTTTTTACGTGTAGCAAAACGCAAATCATTGCTTTCGTGTTCCGGAAAATCGGTTTTCTGATATCGTATTTGCATTTGTTTAAGTAATATTTCCTGATATTTTATCTGATAATAGAATCTGCTTTAAATCCAACATCTAGGTCTCCGTCAACAATTTCCTTCTAAGGTATAACCAAGACCATAAAGAACCTTGGTGTATAGCGCAATTCTTTTAAATTTATAACTAGCATTTTGCCCTCGACTTCGTCCGCAAAAATTGTGATTGCGCTATCTCAATTTTGCACTAACATGCATTATAAACATACAATTTATAGCACGAACAATATACCTAACTTTCTGCTAGTGAAAGATTTTTTAGAATTAGATCATATTGGTTCCGGAGATTACCTTTACGAATAACACATAAAAACTTACGAACATGAAAACAAAAAATTCAATTTGATAATATGAATTGATAACAACATCTATCTGTAAAGCAAAACAACATGTAGGTACATTATCGTTTGGCGGATAGTGCTCCAAATCCGTATAAAGAGGATTACTATCCCAAAGAGGTTTCACATTAATCCCAACTTACGCCAGCTATTCGTCTACATTCATTTGATAACAGCGGAACAGAGGGAACCGCAACAGTCCACAGCTGCAATCTAATTTGAAACCCTACTCGAATGCAGCCAGAATTTTCCCTACCGCCAACCCTTGGCGCCACTCCAATCTTTATTTTCTCTACTACCACGAAGCACCTTCGTAAAGCGTAAATAACCCAACTTTTGCTGTCGAACAAATTCCCTTTGAGAGTTTGTGTGAAAACGAATAATTTTCTTAGTGACTCTCGTTCCGTGTCTAAGTTGCTAAAACCGAAAGTCTACAAAGCAGACGTAGTGCCTGTCTGTCCGTCTGTCACACTCTTTCATTTCGGTGACCTTTTAACGCAGACAGTTTTAGCTGAGGGAAGTAGTGCCCCAATTACTAACATGAACTTTCTTTTTTATTACTCGGCCCGTGGTACTCTAGGGAGTGGAGTATTTCCTTTATTGCCCAACAACAAATATAGCACGTATTAAAGTGTCAACTAAAAAAAGAAGTTCATTGTTTTCTATGTTCCAAATACAGAATTGAATAAATACGATTGGCGCTAAAGTACATTGAATACAAGATTGTTAAGTAGCTAAGTCAATGAGCTGTTCAGAAGGCGTTTGTCCAGTCGTTAAGTACTAGGCTTAGTTGATTGTAACAGCTAATCTAACAGAAACAATACAAACCCTAATTACATCAGCCACGCCTCCCAATAGCCACTTGATAAATGAATCAAACAATGTAGATACCTAAGCACTTACTCAGAAAGTACTCGCCAAGGCAATCGATGGATTGAGTTTGTACACTATACAAAGCTTTCGCGTGGCCTGTCTGATAAAATTGATTAAATGCAAGCATACTCCATAAATAAACCGACGTTTTTCTAAACTCAGCACGAAAGTAGCACCGAACGACCCTAAGTATTCACGAGCTACCTCGATGAACGGGAAAATAAGACAGACAATATGAAATGACGGAAATTGGATTTATATTCCTTTTAGTTTCTTTTTCGTACACATTGTACAAGAGCTGTCGCTTTTTCCTTATACAACAGAACTCTAAGTAGGTACTACCCTACAGTAGCTGTAGGTAGATAATAATATTTACATTATTAATCGACAAAAAATTCGTTTATTTTAACTAAAATGGAGCGTTGTAATGTCTGTCAGTATTTTTTTTCTATTAATGATTTTTACGCCTGAATTCTGGAACGAAAATAATAATTGATATATCTAAATTAAACAGAAGTTTATACATCCGATTATCTGTTTATATAAATAAAATAAACTATTCACAGCAGTTTACGCGCGTTCAAATATTTGATAGTTTTCTTTGTGTTGATTTTTGTAACAAAATGTTGGAATATCCACTGTGATTAAATATTTGCATGGATGTTTGCATCCATAACTTCTAAATAATATTCAGTTTATCAAAACACACAACGTGCAGGAAAGTTGTTAAAACAATGCATTTGTGTTTCGTGATCATAAATATTAATTTTTGCCTCAGAGAACGTACATTAAAATACCTTCCTACAAAATATTGTTGGTATATTGAGTGTAATTCCATTCGAATGAAAATTATATTATTATAAAAGTTCGTCCTTACTGTTGATTTTAAAAACAGTATTAATTATCTCTTTCCACTGTAATTACCAATATTACGGATATAATAACCGGTTCGACGGCACGTTTGGCGCAGTGGCTCAAGCAATGGACTGCTGCGCTGCGTGTCGCGGGTTCGATTCCCGCAAGGAACAAATATTTGTAAGACCTACAGATAGTTGTTCCGGGTCTGGAGTTTAAATGTTTGTGAACGCACCCACAATACAGGAGAAATTCCTAGTGTGGGGCAACGTTTTTTTAAAAAAAAAAAAAAAAAAAAAAATGTACTTTCCATATACCTAATATGTTGAAAAGAGCGGGGGACAGGATACAACCCTACCTCACTCCTCTTTTAGTGTGGAACATATTGGAGCAGTTCGTGCCTATTCTGATGAACGAGCGATTTTCTGTGTACAGACTTTGGATCAAGGCGTTCAGGAGCTCCCATTTCAAGTAGAACGTTCCACAGTTTGTCCCATTCCACGCAATCAAAGGCCTTTGTGTAGTCGATAAAGCCAAGAACTAGGGGGCAGTTGAATTCCCTGCTCTTCTCGATTATTTGGCGGACGTTCAGTATCTGTTCCCGCGTTCCCCTGCCTTTTACGAAGCCTGCCTGCTCTGAGGGTATCTGCCGGCTTAGAAAGTAGCTTAGGCGTCTATTCATTACTTACATGGAGAAGAATTTTACTCGCATGGAATATTAACGCAATTGTCCTGTAATTACCACAGACTTTGGAAGAACCTTTCTTATGTAACGGTATAAACACCGATTCTGTCCAGCCTTTTGGCCATCTTCCAGTTTTCCAGATGGTATTGCAGATTTCGGTGATAGCCTTTGTGCCTCGCTGACCTAGGTTTTTTTTAAATTTCGGATGTAATAGCATCCTTACCCGGTGCTTTATTGGTCTTAAGAGCTTTGATGGCATACTCAATTTCGGACGCAAGGATATCAGGTTCTTCTTCTGCCCATGTAATATAAGCGTTAGTTGGCTCTCTCGTGTCATACAACTCCGCACAGTAGATCTTCCAGCGTTCCAACACTTGAGAGTTCCTAGACAGTTCTTTTACTTTCTGAAAAAGATATCTAGTTTCATTTTTCAGTGCATGTTGTTCAAGTTCAAGACAGATTTGGTTGATGTGGTGATAGTCATAGTCTTTCCGACAGCACAATTGAACTTGTCGGCTCAGTTCTGAGTACCGTTGTTGATCCTCAATGGAGCGTATGCCGTATACATACATACATACATACACGTCAAACACATAACCCTCCTTTTGGGCTTCGCCGCAGTCGGGTAAAAAGTAGAAATCAATTTCTAATTAATAATTCAACACAAAATAATATTATTGACTTCTAAAACGTCCGACTAACTTGGATGCCAACGATCATGCAACAAAATACGACTTACTGCAATCAGTAAGTCGTCGTTAAAAAAAAAAACAAAAAAGAAAATCATCTCTTCTTGATTAAAACCTAAGATTTACCAATATGCGGATTTTAACAGGAATGTAAACCAAACGTACCTACCTCTAATATTTTAACATTTACTTGACGACATACTAATTTGTTGAGTATTAAGTGTCTGTCAGGTACGATGATGTTTTACCTCAGTTTTGTCCTACATTAGTTCTTCGTAGATAGTAGCAACTTTAACGACATCCCAATTCATTATTGAATTAGAATTTTTGGTTTTACATTATGTTATTAGGTATGTATATTTCATATCAAATCGATATCTACGATGTCGATCATGATTGATTATAACTCATGGTTCTCTAGAGCACCAAGAGATCAATTTATTTACATTAGACTTTTATAGCGTTTACTCCATCACAAAGTTTTCATTCTGAAATCAAAAGTTAATTTAACTTGATTTTACTACTGACTTAACCTTATTAACGCAAACTTCTTACAAGATATCTAGGCCGGCCGTCTTAATCAAAAGTCTGGCATACCTAACTAAAATGTACTAGTAAAATACTTACACCGAATCAGGATGCCTCTAACAAACTACGGGAATCATAGTCAAACAATTCTTTTGTACAACAATTTCCATTGCGACTACAAAAGATTTACAAGCCGATCTGAGTTCTGAATAAAATCACAAAGAAAGTATCTAGAATTCTTATCTTGTCGTGCAAATTACAAGTCAGTAGAGAGAGGAGAGGACTTAGATACCTACGTATAAGATTACAATGCTCGCAAAAACACAAATAAGGTCTTCAAAATGCGATAGTTGGTAGACGCGTTTTTTTTTTGTTTTTACCGACGTCAAAGGACATTTCAGACGGATGGTGACAAATGAACTCACCCAGTTTTCTAGTAAAGTTTGGTCATATTGAAATAGTTTGACTTTTTGAGTGCCTTCAATTCAGAACTATTGGTGGTTCTCGAAAATGTAAGTAATTGTTCGGAGCAAAGTTTTTATGAATGAATTTTCAAAAGGAGAAAGTATTTTTATTGAACCTATTATACATTTCTACGTACAAGGTAAATAGAATATCAAGAACCAATTAGTATTGGGGCCGATATTGAGATAATAGGGGATCGGACTGGGTCAAAATAATATGATTCTGTTTAGTCCGTAAGTTAGATTATCGAAAAATATTGAATACGTGTTTTTTGTTTTATCAAATCAATAAAAAATGACGAAGATAACACGCGTCAAAGATTGGAGTGGGGCTTGAAACGTCACTTGTGTCGTCAAAATGTACTCGTACTATCATATGACGTCACACGAGTTTTCGAAGCACTGTATCGTCTTCATTTTAAGTTTACGTGAAAAAAGAAAAAATACGTGTACAATAATTTTTGGAAATCTATCTGACGGACTAATTAGTTTTTTTTTTGTCCGATTCCCTATTGTTGCTGGACAATCGTATACCCCAACCACTGGAGGGAAAACGTGCAATAACAAAACCTAGAACTTTATCCGCCTTATTACAAAAGGTAGTTAAACCTGGTTTAACTTAGACCTGGTTTATCTCGCATGCTGTCACTTTCTTTTGAATATTATTGAAGAGAGACGTCATGCGAGATAAACCAAATCTAAGTTAAACCAGGTTTAACTACGTTTTGTAATAAGGCGGTTTAAGTTTTAATCTTCAAAGCACTTAGTTATCTTGGTTTACTACTTTTCTGCGAACCACTTTTCCTGTTAATTACCATTTAGGTGACATAAGTAAATGGCGCGTTGGGTATTTAGGCATGCATTTAGATATCAACTAGTCATTATCATCTGCCTGTCAAACGTAACGATTGTCATAGATGTACCTACATAAGACAGACAAGACCAACGCCTTAACGTGCTTTCCGAGGCACGGAGGAAACTTGGTATGTAATGGGTGGTTACCTATTCATAGACCAACCTAGGCAAGCGTGTCTTACCTTTTTTTTTTTTTGGTGGGGGTTGAAAATCATCAAATGACCCCCCCCCCCCCCCCCGCCCGCTCTTGGGCAGAGCGAAGGGGAGTGTCAGACTTCTACTGACTAAAAACCGAACCCATGTTCCTTCTTTGCCCTTGCGCCGAGGCCACGTCATCTAGTACAAAAATCCGCGGCCCCGACGGGCAGCGTGTCTTACCTGAAAATTTATCCGAGTGGTTGTTATTATTTTGCCACGAGCCTCTCTTTGCAAAAGATGGGTTGTGTTTTATTAAAAGAGGAGTTTGTTTTTATCCGACTGCGGCGAAATCCAAAAGTAAAATTATCACTGCAGCGATTCGCAATGTTTTAACTGTTTCTCAGAATCATAACGGGGTAACATTAAATAAACGCTTTAAAAAGTAAACAACCTATAAATTAAAATGGAATCGTGAAATATTTATTTCTGTGCGAAATATACAAAAATAATAAATAAATAAAATATATAACCGATCCTTTGATACTTTACATCGATATATAATTATGTCGGGGGTTTGAGTATAAATAAACTGAAACCCTGTTCAGTATGGATTTACAGATAAGCTCGGTATTTTCTACTAATTACTACGAGTAGTTAAAGTGTCGTAGGTTTTATACGGCGAGTTTCTTTAAGCTTTTAGTGAAGCAAACGGATTCCTTCGTTTTCTTTTTCTCAATATATTGATCTCGACTTTGTGTTATGTGAACTGCAGTTACCAAAATAGTTAGTTTAACATCCGTGATCTAAAAAGGCATAACTTAATTAAGTACATAAGCATAACATAATCAACCTATACAATGTTCCCACTATCCCAGTGCGAACTACCCAGTGCGGGTAACATGTCTTCGAACTTTGGTTCTATGAGATACCGGTTTATTCACGATGTTTTCCTTCACCGTTTTGAGAACAGTGGTGATGAAATAAATTACATAAAATAATGCGACTGATTTCGAACCCCCTATTTACGACTTAGGTGACAACTCATCCGCAAAATATTTCATCCGCGGATGAAACATCACCCTTTCAAAATGTTAAGGCGACGACTCATCCGCAAGTTCGGATGAGTCGTCGCGTAGTTAATATTAATGTGGTCATATCGGCCAAATATACAAACTAGGAAGGGGATACTAAGTTGGCGGGAGATGCCATTAGGTCACCGCTGCTTCCTAATAAGTACGTTGCTTTGCAATTGAGTAAAGCAAGTTTATGCTCTCTTAGTTTTTCACCGTTAATGTTTATTTTTTTGTGGTCATTAAGTATGATTTATGGTGTATGCTAATTGGCTGAGAAAGGCAAAACACTAGAAAGATTTGAAACGTATCAGAACAGCCTAACATAAACCGCCTTATTACAAAACGTAGTAAAACCTGGTTTAACTTAGACTTGGTTTATCTCGCATGACGTCTCACTTCAATAATATTCAAAAGAAAGTGACAGCATGCGAGATAAACCAGGTCTAAGTTAAACCAGGTTTAACTACCTTTTGTAATAAGGTGGCATAAGTTTAAATATAAAATGTGAAGTGTGAATTGACTTGTATTGATGATCGAACTCTGCCATATTCATAAATACACCTATTTCGTTGTATTAGAACTCAATAGAGCTTTTAATGATTACAAAAAGGGACGATTGTTGCCAGTGATGGTGTTGGGCCATGGATGCGCGCGATGGGCGCTGCAGTGGCTGGCGCTGGTGGCATGCGCGCTGGCGGGGGCGCTGGCGCCGGAGAAGGTGGAACCTTGCGCCAGCAGCCCACTCTGTTCCTGCCGCGTGGGGCACATGTCCTGCATCGCCGTCCCGCTGCACAGGTTCCCAGGTATGTGCCAAGCTAGCATCCCTACACTTACAAGATACTTCATTGATTCTCAGTAAGGCGATTCTCACACGACACTGCTCCTCTGCGCGGTAAAACGAATCTCTAGTCACAATGCCTTGTATGAAATCGTTTGATGCTTTCCACACGTACCGTATACCGCACGACCGCGCAGAAATTAACCATGACTGGCAATTTCTAAGAAGACTAGCCTTCGACGCTGGAGGTAGAGACACACGTGTGTGCAAAGACACGGTTGCTCTCTCTTTACTCTCATAGTCTAGTGGGATGATAATCCGACTCGACCACAGAGAGATCACGCGCAGGACCAACGGCTTAACATGCTTTCCGAAACACGGGCGTATAACGCCTCCAACTAACAAACTCCGGAATGCTGCGAGTCGGGGTAGATAGTACGCAGGCATTTATAAATTCACTGGTGGTCCATTATACTTAGCTTATGCTACGACCGGTGTTGATATACTAGCTAAACACTCGGAATCCTGCTATAAAAACAGTGAAATGGAAGCAGTGAGTTATGAGTGTCTCTGCTGTTCGTAAACCACGAACAGATGTCCTAGAACAACGCTGACAGCTTGACGATTGTTTCATTTTATTTGCTGTATCGTTATTGCTGATAAATGTCACTTTGTCTAGGCCATCAGTGCAGTCAAGCCAACATGAGCCATAACATAATAATCCAGTTAGCTAGTCTACATACAACGAACAATGTTCGTTCAAATAGCACATTGTGTGATTTGACCCTGCATTGTCAATAATATTAAGGGTTTTTCTGTACCAATAATCATTATAAACCGCAATATTTAAACGAATTACACAGATTGCGGCTTACAAACTGATTAATGTAGTTTCAAATTAATGTTCATTTCATATTATTATATTAGAATTGATAGACTGTTATTACGTGTTTTATAAATATTCATATTCTTTTTTATGTTACGAGTATTACCGTTACCACATAAATGTTTTTAGCTGGCGAACAATTAAGGGAACCACTTGGCATATATTTTCTTTTCCTCGCTAAGTTTTATGTAATATCAAACGTTCAACGTACGTAAGGGAGCTTATAAGTTCCAAGTGGGTGCCTTAATTGAAATAGTACGCCATAGTAAGTCCTTAAGTCCGGCTCAAAACTATGTACCCATTTAAACTTCTCTTACAGAATGGCCCCGAATAGAGCTGCAACATCTAGATATAAGCATGTCTAACCTAGAAGTGCTGACAGAGAGCGCGCTGGACGGATTGAGATTGCAAACATTAGTTTTAGTCGCTAACAAATTACATTACATCGAGATGCACTCATTTAGGTAACTCGTATTTTTAATCAAACTGTATAACAACTATTTGGAGAAGTTTAATTAAAAGTCAAGTGAAAAGGAACATTTAATAAAACTCATTTGTTTTCAGTTCCATGGCGGGTACACTAGCATCTTTAGACCTCGGTTACAACGAATTCACTGAAATACCGCAGCAGGGCTTAAAAGATTTAAAAGTTTTAAACTGGTTGAATCTGCAGAAGTAAGCACAAGTTTTGAAACTAAATTCTATTAAACTTTTGCCCGGAGAGTTGATTAATTTTATTAATATATTTTCGCTTTTCTTTTAGCAACAATATAGTGTACGTAGGAGCTGAAATTAAATGGCATCACTTGGAGGAAACGCTGACGAGTTTGTCTCTGAGCAACAACCAAGTGACGCAACTGAAGTCGCAGGCTCTGACGTCACTGTACCACCTGCTGCAGCTGGACCTGGAGGGCAACCACATCCGCACCGTCAGCGCCGACTCCCTGCCCGCTTCCCTGACACTCCTGAAGTTATCCAACAACTTCATCCATGAACTTTCCTGTGATTTACTTTATAGTTTACCTAGGTTACAATCTGTACATTTACGACATAATTTTATTACCTTCACGGACAATTACGTTTGTCCAGCTAATAAGAGTAAGAGAATAGAAAAATTAGATTTGAGTAATAACAAAATTAACGATACTTCCCAAATACTTCTCTTTCGGGAAGTTCAAATAAGGCAAATTATATTAGACCTTAATGAATTAACGACAATCCCGAAGTTGGTTTTCGCCAATAACAGGATAGAAAGGTTATCCGTGTCGTACAACATGTTAAGTTCGATCAGCCGAGAGCTATTCTTGTCGTTAAAGAACTCATTGGAGCATCTGGAGGTGGAACACAACAGATTGTTCCACTTGCCGGACAGCCTGGCGCAGCTCGTGCGGCTGCGTCATTTATCATTAGCGTACAACCAACTGGAGGAGTCCCCCGCACTCCCCAGCCGGATCCAGACGCTCTCGCTCGCCGGCAACTTTTTAACTTCAATACCCTCAGCACTTCAAGCGCTCGAAGCCGGTTCTATTCGTTATCTCGACTTAAGCTACAACAGGATATCTAATTTATTACCAAACGAATTCCTCGACTGGTCCACTTCTCTGGGGAATATCAACTTGAGAGGTAACAGGATTGCTCAGATTTATAAGAATGTTTTCCCGCCGAGCATGTCATTGAAAGAGATACATCTAAGTTTTAACGACTTGTACTACGTGCATCCACAATCTTTTGCGAACGTGACTAGGTCACTTCGTATTCTAGAATCGTCTTCTACGCTCTTTAGTGGTTACTTTCCATTTGAAATCGAAGAAGGCTTAGAAAATATCAGTTGGCTATCGTTCGATAACAACGATTTTCACATCCTCAAACTGTCCGATGTAGTTGTGTTTCCATTTTTAAAGTATTTAAATTTGGATTACAATAGAATTGTAGATATCGTCATAAGTGATGACTACCGTAATGAATCACTTTATCTGAACAACTTGAGGCTCGCCTATAATTTTCTGCATTCGCTGCACAGTAGAAGTTTCATTTACATGCCAGAGTTAAGAAACTTGGATTTATCTTATAACAGAATCAACAACTTAACTAAGCACACTTTCACAAACTTACCAAACTTGAGATATTTATCTCTTGCGGGTAACATAATCGATTCGATGGAAGCCGAGACGTTTGCTAATTTACCAAAACTGCAAATATTGGAACTCCAGGGAAACAACTTTACGTATTTATCACTGAACTCGTTTCATAACGTATCTAATATAGACGTAACGTTCACGTTGAACGTTAGCAGAAACCGCATCAAGTTCGTGGATGGCGAATCCGCAATATCGGTTAACATATTCGACGGTTCATATAATGATCTCTACGAAGTGCCAAATAACTTTTTTGCTGCGGTCGCGTCCTCCATACGACAGGTTATTTTAGCACATAATAAAATTATTCATGTATCAAATGAAGCTTTTGGTGACGCAAGATACTTAGAAATACTAGATTTGCATAAAAATAATATCAATAATATAAAGAGAAAGTCATTTACTGAACTGATATCTCTACAAATATTGGATCTATCATTCAATATTATTTCTCAATTATCTGTAGAACAATTCTATAATTTGAATAAACTTAGGTATTTGAAACTGGACCATAATAATTTAAGGTTGTTGCCGAGAGATGTGTTTAAGAACACGATCGTGGAGCATCTCGACCTGAGCTACAACGACATGTCGCTGTTCCCGGGCACAGCGCTGTCGCAGATCGGGTTCACTCTGCGCTACCTCGACATGTCGCACAATCACATCGAGTACTTAGACAGTAACATATTCCGCAGCACTCAGTTCCTCTTGAATCTCAATTTGGGTCACAATCTATTAACAGTGCTATCAGATAACACATTTTCGAGTCTCGGTGGGCTCCGCCAACTGGACCTAAGCTTTAATTCCATAAAGGCAAACTTCAAGGAGCTGTTTCATAACCTTCCCAACTTGAGGCATTTGAATCTTGCAAATATAAGCTTAAAGTCAGTGCCTTATCTACCTTTGACAAACTTAACTAGCCTCAATTTGACTTCAAATTACATTAACAGTTTTAAGGAGACTGATGTGAAGCGACTAGCGAGTCTTCGTCATTTAGATCTTAGCAATAATCGTCTTACCTCTTTAGTGCCAAAGATGTGGTTCCATTTAAGTAATTTAAATGTTCTTGATCTGTCGTACAACCCTATCGTAAGAATCACGCCAAATAGTTTCAAGTGGTTGAGTAATTTGTCTCATTTGAGTTTAAATGGACTTAAATACTTAGACATAGTTGACCATGATTCCTTCCGTCCCTTGATATCACTCCGGTCCCTGCATATTCAGTCGTGGTCAACTATTAATCATTCTACGTTCCGAATTTCCAACATCACCTCTTCCCTGTCCTCCCTATACAAATTAGTTATACATTGGACTGACGAAATCATGGATACTCAATTACACGGGATCGATGCGAGGAACATCCGTTACCTGGAAATCAGAGGGTCCAACCTGAAACGAATTTCAGACGATGCTTTTAAGCCGTTCGCCAACAGCCAAGAGATATTTGTAAGGATCACAATGACCTCCCTGACGAAATTACCGACGGCATTTATGAGACATTTGGGACAAATTCCGCAATTGGGGATCGACCTGAGCTACAATCAACTTACGACACTAAATCCAGCAATTTTCTACCCAAATTTCACGAGCTGGAGCCACGTTGCGACTAAGCTACTATCAGGTACGTCATATTCACTTTGTTGTATATTTCATGATGACCAATATCGAAGCCCACGCAAAAGTTGAGCGGCCGAACCGGCTGTAACGTAAAAATGCTAAAGTTTTAAATTTCGGGTCAGATGATTTTATTTTACACTACATATCTGCAGCTCTGAAGTTGAAAATTGGTATTTTACGCTCGTTTAGATTTTTTGAAGTTATACTTAGTTCAGCACTGGACTCGCATATTAAAAAACTAACATTTCATGTCAAGTTGAGCGACAATCGCTTCAAACCTTATAATTAAACCCAAAATCTACCTGTTGTTAAACCACTAAATCTCTTTTGAAAACAATTTTAATATTTAATAAGCTTATAATTAACGCTGCAATATCTCTAAAACGAGTTAGGTAGTTCATTAAAAATGTACAGTGGCGCGAGTGAACCCCAAGCAAATGCTAGTATTTTATTAAAATTTACTGAGCCTCTCACCACGCAGAATGAGGCGGGCAACTCTTCTTAATGAGTTTTAATTCTTAATACACCACTCGAAACTTTTCTAGGCGAGTTAAATCGTCTGGTGGGATGTATTAATAGGTTGAGTGAATTATTCGGTAGGAGGACTGATCCTGACGGGGAACCCGCTGCGCTGCGAGTGCGAGCTGGCGTGGGTGGGCGCGTGGCTGCGGCGCTGGCTGCAGGAGAACGACGCGGGCGCCGAGCTGCGGCGCGCTGTGCGCAGCGGCACGTGCAAGGACGCCGCCGCACGCCGCGTGCCACTGCTCACGCTGCGCGCCGATGAGGCCGAGTGCCACGCCTCCGCGCTCTCCAGCGACGCGCAGCCACGCTGCACCACTGTGTACACGCTGGCGCTCGCCATGTCCACCATGCTGCTCAGATGATGACTGTCCAACCTCCAACTGCGCTAGTAAATTATTGTAAATATGTTTCATCACCACCGACTCTAATGTTTGCAAACAGACTAGATATATTTTATACACGGTACAATAGGGTAGTCGACAAAAAAAAACTAATTAGTCCGTCAGATAGATTTCCAAAAAATATTGAACACGTATTTTTTCTTTTTTCACGTAAACAAAAAATGAAGACGATACAGTGCTTCGAAAAGTCGTGAAACGTCACAGCTTGGTCCAATTTTACCTAACTATGACGTCAAACGCCCCCTCTCCATGGTCTTTGACAAGCTTTATTTTCGTCAATTTTTATTAATTTGATAAAACAAAAAACACGTATCCAATATTTTTCAATAATCTGACTGACGGACTAAACAGAATCATATTTTTTTTAGTCGGTCGACTACCCTATTAAAGATTTTTGTAGGTACGTGAACGTGTATTGATAGGAGGAGAAAGTAATTTTAATGCCTATTTATAATATTTCGATGTGTAAGGTAGATAATTCTAAGGTCGATTAGGTTTTATAAGTAGATAATTGTAATCAATATTGTATTGACAGAATAGATTGCTCACTTAATGCGACCATTTTGAAACAAATACATAATTGTAATATTGTGTAGATCTGTCATGTTCTTTTTGCAATTATTATAAAAAAACAAGAATATACGTAACCTAAATACGTTAAACGTATTCTATCTACCCTACTGCGGCCACAAATTGTTATTCTTTTGTGAATTTTCTTTATAGGTACTCATGTAAATATGTACAAAAGTAAATATTTTTACAGAATAACATTGTTTTATTCTATTTCCCACAGGCATAACATTTCTTAAAGCAACAGCTATCGTAGGAATCCAGCCAAATGTTTCATCACGTTTTATAATTCCACAACGTTTCATCTATCAAAAGCGTAACTTTGTGATTTCAGCTGTGGGCACCTAACCCACTTACATTATAATATGTATAACTTTCACTGTGATTTCGCCACCAGTAACCGAAACATTTTACTAATTCCCGTGCTAAACTCAAAGTATTGCTTACTTTATACAAGTTGATTGTTGTAGATACTGAATCCTAATTATTTGATAAATGTAGCTGCTTTAAATTAAAAATACAATGTTTTATCGATAAACGGTTTCTGATGAATAATGAAATAATGCAGGTCAACTGCGTACATGTTAATAAAATGGTGAAGGATTAGTAGTGCGATGGAAATAAATCAAAACGTTGCCAATGAATACATTTAATTTCCGAACTGGCTTTGATTCGGTATCGATCCGCGGCTATTTCGGTTGTTGCTAATGCGTTGGAATTCATTTAATTGGTCTGGATTGCTACAGTTGGTTATTTGTTTGGATTTAAGATAATTTGGTTGGTTTATTTATTAACTGACTTCAAAAAAAGGAGGAGGTTCATAATTCACTTGTATTTTTTTTAATGTTTGTTACCTCCGTCATAATTATGTAAACCGATTTGAAAAACTATTTTTTCTTAAAGGATGTACTCTCTGATTGGGCCCATAGAAATTTAAAAAAATACAAGTGAATTGAGGTTCAGCAGTTTGGTCATGATGGTCCTTAATAACTTCTGGTTACTTACAATATGAAATTGATTCATGACAAGAATTAGTCGCAAAATAGTCAACGAATCAAACAAAGTCACGGACTTCAAAAAAACTTTTTTACAAAAAATAAAACCGACTTCGACAAAAATAAAACACAAAAAAGCGAAAAATAAAAAATCAGCTTCTGAAGTCGGTGACTTTTGTTTGTTTGATTTCATATTTTTGCCACCGACTTCTGAAGCTGATTTTTTATTTTTCGCTTTTTTGTGTTTTATTTTTGTCGAAGTCGGTTTTATTTTTTGTAAAAAAGTTTTTATTTTTCACTTTTTAGTGTTTCACATGTGCTTACCCCTTCACAACGTACCGGCGTGATGTTATGTTATGAACTGGTGTAAACAATAGACAGTCATGAGATTTCAGCAATCCCAGTCCATTTGCTATCATTAATTGAGGAGTTCAACGGAACTCCGGAAGATCTGATGAAGAACTTCGGAGATAGGCAACGGCCTATCTCCGAAGTTCTTCATCAGATCTTCACGTGGCGTGATATTATGTTGTGTGATGGCGTAAACAATGCTTAGATATGCTATAGCAACAATCGCGGTTAATCTGCTGTTATTTATTGAAGAGTTCCCCCGATTTCTACAAGATCCCATCATCAGATATTAAAATGGTGACAATGGGACCATACGGGAAGCACCAGCTTTCAAATGAAAAAAGAATCATGAAAATCAGTTCACCCAGTCGCCAGTTATGAGCTAACAAACATAAAAAAAATAAAAAATAAAAAAATAAAAAATACAGTCGAATTGATAACCTCCTCCTTTTTTTGAAGTCGGTTAAAAAGAGGCAAAGTTATTTTAGACTTTTTTAGTGTTTTAGGCAAAAAATATTTTTGAAATGTATATATTCGTAGGAACTATTTTTAGGAACAAAAAGCAAATTATCAAGTTCTTGGCAAAACGGTACGGCTCATGACACAGACAACTGGCAGTACAGAAGACAAAAACATTCGAAGGACACAACAGAACGGTTAGTATATTACTTTCTCATTTCTCTAAAGACTAATCAAGCCAGGTAGCAAACTAAACAGAACTAAAACAACACACATTTGACACAAACATTTCGCACCGCAGCGCGCCAAACAAGCTATTTCAGGAGCTAACCAAAATAATACATTCTAGTGTCAATTACAACTGTCCCAGCATAGCAGAGTACAGCATAATTCAATAGAAACCTCTGTGGAAAGTTACAAAGAATAAATTCGTATCTAAAGACACATATTATTCTGCAGAAAGGCGTCTCGCAGCGAACATAAATCTGCCCACTCGACTCTTACGTAGATAATAGTGAATAGTGGAGCGAGAGAGCTCACAGCCAGTACAACGTGAAGATAGATGTAGTAAATCATTGTTGCGATGTTTGCAATTAACTTGCTACTCTACTCGCCCGCTGTCGCTCCTCGCTGGAGGCGAGTAGACACACTCTACACGTGTTACTGACTACCAGACGGATCGGTACAAGCGGCACATTTGGATATGGGTGTGGGAGGAAGCTAATCGTTACACATCATAGACACGCCGCCTAACAAGGTAATAATGGAAATTTTGTGTTAGATAACATAACATCACAGCTGTCATCCCCGAAAACTAGGCAGGTGTACCTAATAGTACACCCTCATTTGGCCGATTATGTTTAAGTCCGGTAGGAGGCGACCCTATTGCCATCAAACGGGCACAAATTTAGGCTCCGCGGCTGCTACTGACAAATTTTCGGATAGAAATAACAATTTGCCCGACCCGGGAATCAAACCCAGGACCTATGCTCAACAGTGGCGCTTGCGACACTTTTATAAACTTACTATTTTGTTCTATGACAAATGGAACAAAGACAAAAATGTCGATACAAACTGATTTATTTATACATAACTTTACAAAGATAACGAGTCTTTCGTAGGAAAATATTTTTACTTAAGTTTAAAATAAAAATACCTTCGAGCTCAGGTGTTTGCAAACATTCCTAGAACCAATCACTATGATTTTAAATTCAACTCCTGGTAGAATTCCTAGTAAATAAAGCAAGAGAAGATTGTGAAACGCAATAACACAGCCGTTACTGAACGGAAAAATCAAATAAAACTTATCAATATTGAAAACGTTGATGAATATTGATGACCAATCTGAAATGGGTGAACGACTTTTTGTTAATGTTGTTTCCACTGTTAGTTTTACAACGAAATCCTCAAAACCGTTTTGATTACATTAAGCCAAATGTGTTTATATAGAAGATTGCTTGAAAAGCAAACGAGGCATGTGTTTGGCCAGGGTGCGCCAAAGTTGACCTAAAATTTCAACTCCGAAAATTGGAAATCCGAAAATGTTCTTCCTAACATTTTTCATCCTAACGATCGCAATTCCTAAAGTCTCTGTTTCTAATGTTTTAATTCCGAAGCATTCAACTACCTAATGTCAGTAGCAATAAACATCTATTATCCTATTATTTGTTTTCCTATATTTTCTCAACCTAACCATCTTTTACACTATTATTCAAAGTCATATCTTTTTTGTTTATATTACTTTTTATTCATAATAATCAGTATTATAAAAGGTCCCATTAAAATAGGTGGACAAAATTTTAGAAATCATTTAGACCGCTAAAATAAGGACAATAGTAAAAAAAAAAATAAGAAAAAGACATTAAAATACCTACTTTTATGGGATGAGTTTGTTCTAGAGTGCCGGCAATTTATTATTTTAAGTCAAAATAAAATCACTTTATATAGTGTTTTTTTTTGTTGTTTAGATGTCTTTAGTTAGGCTTACTTAAACGCTGTGTTAAAATTTGTCCACCTATTTTAATGGGACCTTATATGCAAAGATATCCATAGGTTAGGTTAGGTTAGAACTGTGACCAACTACGCGCGAGCCGAGCGAGCGAAGCGAGCGGTGCCGCGGCAGCGGCCGGCGAGCGCTACCTCGAAATTGTTCGCGAAATTTTTCCAAGTATTTTTTTCATAGTGTCCACAAGACGAGACTCTGACCTGAATTTCATTCATTTATTTCATTTCAAGACAAAAATCAGTGAAACGACCTTTAATCATTCTAAACAGTTGTATGAGTGAAAATATTATGGTAATTATGTTTAGGGATAAAAACGTTAGGATAAAAAACAGTAGGAGTTGCAATATGTTTACAATAACGATAATAGGAATTAAAATTTTCGGAAACATGAGTGTTAGGAACATCGCCAGTAGCATTACAAATAGTAGGAATTCAAACTTTAGGATGAAAAATTTTAGGAGGAGTGATCATTCGGATTACAAATCGTTAGGAAGACCAATTTCGGATAAAAAACTTTAGGTGAGCCAATATGGACCCGTTTGGCCATGCTTAAGGCGCAGTTAAAGGGGCACCGTAAAAACGACCTGTTTTTCGTCGCAGAGTTAGCCGTATTGCTACTTATTACAATTCCAAAAAAAATACAGTGTATAGTCAAATGTATAGGTAAAAGACTTATGCAAAAATATTTTCTAAAAGTAATCAAGAACCTCGAAAAAAAAATCACAAAATCACAAAAAAATCACACGAAAAAACTTTTTCGTCTCGAAATGCTCAATATTTTGAGTGACAACTGTTATTTTTTTTTTTTACTATCAGAAAGGAAATTTAACCAACTAAAGACATATGTAAAAATATTTTAACATCACAGCGTATTTTTTTTTTTAATAAATTAAATCTGCGAACTATCGTTCATTTTGGCAGTCACGAGCATCAAACGCATCGCCATTTTCAACCTTATTTGTTTAGGCGATGAGTTAAACGCGCGCTCAAGGTCGCGGGCAGCTAATGTCGCCTTAAGCAACAAAGTAGGCAGCTACTAGATCCGATGAGAATCACAGATTCTTCAAATTGAACTGCTACAAAAACGTCTTCAAGACATTCGGAACACTAAAAGCACATCACAAAAACTCAGAAGTAATCCTGCGGCTATAAATACATAAAACTTTATATTGGTCCCTGATGGCCTCTCTGGAATATTAAACGTATAAATAAAACTTCTAAAGACGTTTACACAGACTGTAATACTACGCCTAGGTACACACTCAACCCAAGTGCTTTTAAAGACAAGAAGCTGCTAAAATAACATGAAAAGGTAATTTTCTATAAGTTGTATCATTTACTTAATTAAAACCACATAAGTGGCATCGGGTAACGACACGGGAACATGCTTTTAACATTACCTATATACCTATTGGGGGTGCTATAGAAGAACACAATTAGACTGTAGGGACACATTTTGGTATAAATGAAGCATAAAACGTAGACATGGAAAAATAATCATATTGAAAGCCCGTTCGCTCATTCTACGTCTCTCTTGAGCTATTGAATAAGGATACAATGCTCAATTTGAGTGTCAGATTATCTGCTCTTTTATTAGATTTTTTGTCTGGTGTAAATATTGAAGGCAGTTAGCACTGAATATTTACACCAGATAAATAAAATAATAAACAACTCACAATAAAAACCTATTCTTATTAGGTAGGTAATTACATTTTTACCATTGCCACTCGAAAAAGGGCATTTTTTTCATCGATAACAGTGAATAAAACGCTCTTTTATTCACTGAGTGAATAAAGACATTTTGAATTAGGAACAAACACGAATTACGTATAGTGCGCGCGGAACTAGTTGGCCGCGCCTTAGGTGGCGACAGGGATGAGGGGGCGGGTTGCCTTATACAGCTCGCAATGCACAGGAGACTATAATTAGACAGTGATGACCAATCTCGAGATATTAATTGTTCAATTTATTGAAAAGAATACTTAAATAAAAAAATAAAAACATGCCTAAGGCGCGGCCAACTAGTTCCGCGCGCACTATACAAAAAAGTCGCTGCTGCTGAAATAGTACGTACTGGGTGGCTGAATGGAGCTATTCCATTCCAAATTTTAAAATAATATCCCGCCAATTTAGTTACGTTCTTTTCTGTCTTTAATTGTGGTTGTTTTGTGTTATTGGAAAATCTATCTAAATAAGTAAGTAATTATAATAAAATGAGTTCTTCCGATGACGAAAATGAGAGACTGACTCCGGAATAATTTCGTTCTAAAGCAGCAGTTATAGTAGATGATTTGTTGCCGCCAAAATCTCGGGAGTTGTACCTGAAAACATACAATTTATTCTGCGACTGGAAAACCATGAATGGCGCCAATTTCCTTCTCTGAGTGCATATTTCTTAACTATTTCAATGAATTAACCAAGACCGCCGTCGACACTTTGGAGCATATATTCTATGATAAAAGCCACAGTGAGAATCAAACACAACATTGATATTTCAAAATACTCAAAGTTAGTGACATACTAAGAGTACGTCTATCAGTGGGTAATAAGCCAAAGAAATCTAGAGTGCTTAGCTCCGAAAATAAATACCATCCTAATTATTTTCTCACAGTCAATGGTAAAAAGTAGAGTACACAACACGTGAATAAAAAATTTATCTCGGTAGGTACTTGTATCCCTCGCTCCGTTCAGGATTCTAGAGTATAGAATCCCTCGCTACGCTCGTGATTCTACTCTAGAATCCTTCGCTGCTCTCGGGATCCAACTTCGTACCTCGAATTAAATTCCCTTTTTATTCACTTGTCGTATAATCTACTATTATGACAACATGTCTCACGCTACTGCCATGAAGTGTTTTTACCAATATATTTACTTAGATGTAAAAAGTT
Organism: Diarsia mendica; assembly: GCA_949316265.1. Classification (NCBI taxonomy): domain Eukaryota; kingdom Metazoa; phylum Arthropoda; class Insecta; order Lepidoptera; family Noctuidae; genus Diarsia; species Diarsia mendica. The sequence goes on from OX438892.1 coordinate 11,685,592, forward strand.
TAGCGGTAGCAAATCTTAACAAAATTAAACAAAGTGTTTATACAGCATAAGTATAATTTGTTTGTAAACTCAGCTCAAAGGTCTTTAATTTGCTCACTTTTGCAAAGGGGCAGTGTCTCTCAAGGGGCCAAATAAGAAAATTTGAAGTGGCAAAACACTGAATTTAATTTGTCAAAAGTCTAATTTGGTAAAGTACCGACAAACATCGCAGTCGTCCCCGAGTGTCTTTGTGTGCAATACAAGCTAAGATATTTATATCAACGAAATTAGCCTCTCGCAGTTGGCATTCATTAGCTACAACGATAGGTACATATGTAATATTCGCAATTAGAGGGTGTGATATATCTCGCCGGTGACAGCAGCTCAGGAGCCGGCCTCTAATACGCAAGGATTAAATCGGCGCACATTCCTACAGAGATTCGGCGAGCCGATCCACTCTGACTCGCCTCGGCGCGCAGCGCACGGCCCTCGGCCCGCGCCTCCCTGCCACATCGACATGCCTACACTGCTCACGCTCCACGCAATTTATGACCCCCTCAACTTATAAACGGAACAGCTTTGGGAAACTGCAAAAATAACTTCACCGCTCAAACATAATAAGCGAAGATAACTTCCAAGCCTCTGAAATGCTATTGATACTACAACAAAAGAAGAATTTCGCACCAAATGTATTGAAAAGTACTCAAACTTTGCGGAATACACAAGAATTTCTTAAACATTCAAGAAGCCAAATCAAAGTAAATTCTCCTTTTGACAAAAACGTTTCAGTAGAGACGCGGGCGGTGACCCGAAAATTCGCTCGCACCTCATACAAACACCACTCTCAAATGTCTTCGGTATTTGTTTATTTACTAAGTTACCTCGAATGTAGCGGACTCAATTTTGTACACTAAAGGTTTTATTTAATTTACCCATATATTTCAAAGACTAGTGTAAGTGTTGACATGTAAGTAGATAGGTAACTCTTTTATCTTGACTATAATGTTGAATGAAATAACGTAATGTACGCAAAGCCCCAAAATACTAAATTAGACAAATAGAAATAGCTGCTGACAACCAGTCAGATTATGTTCTGCTAATCCATTTTATGTAAATGTTATAATCATGACGCAAAATAGCATTTAAATCCGTTCGACGTAGAATTCCGGCCAACATTTACAAGCCAGTGCGTCCAGCATGGAACGGGAAATTAGTACCGGTGCTTTGCGTATTATTTATTGTTGAGCGGGTCACTGCGGTTGGTACTCCATCAATTTTCACATTGTGCTGCTGCCATTCAAGGACTCCAGTAATCAAGCTCTAGGTCACTCACTATTGCCACACTGATGTATGTAAATTGTAGAGAATTTATAATTATAGTATGTTATAATGTAGGTGTGTAAAGGCATTTTGCTCGTGCGTGCGAAGGCACTGAAGTCCCGCAGGAGATGGAACTCGGCTGGCACGCTACAATTACATTCCACATACGCTCCCAGAATCGGCAACAAAGGTAACTCCTAGTGAGGAACGACTGTTATTCAATTTAATACCCTTATAACACATTAATATACCGCGTCTGCTTTATTTATTATGGTGACTCGACATTTTATAGCAAATTGTACGTTCCAACATAAAGCTCACTAAGCCGGCAAACGAACAATAAAATGTAGGTTATGAATAGTAAAAATATAAATTGTACGCTACATCAAATCCTTTTCAAATGAATTCATTCCAATGCTGACGAATTTTAATCGCGAACAGTATTTCATGTGACTTTACAATTTACATACTCCGGCACAATGTTCACCCTTCTCTCACAATGAGCATACTTTTACTTAAACTTGCGCGAAATCCCGAGCTAATTCTACTCTCAAGAAATCCTTTAATTATTTGCATAGCTTATTCAAAAGTCGTCCTAAATTACTTTTTCTTCTCAAAAATACTAAGGGACAAATTGGAAGGGATCGCAAGTCGTTAAGTAATGTTTATAGTTAAAGCGAATTATGTTATAAACGGCAATATCGAGGGGCGCACTAGTTAAACACTCGGAACCTAATCGTTTCGATTCCAATAAAGAAATGCGAATTGAAACTTGAAAGAAGGATAGTCTCGGGGCCCGAATGTAATTGTCCGTGCTCGAAGCAAACGATTTCTTTTGCTTATTGCCTCCGAGGGTTTCTTGCAATTCTCTTAATGTTATTCTCTGACAACTGAATTTTATGACAGTAAAACAGGAGAAAGGTATCAAAAGAATTGAAAAAATGTTAATCTTGGGGAAGATACTTTGAACAATATTCGTAATGAACCGTAGTTTTCAATCACGGACTGACTCCACATTTACATAGCACTACTATTAATATCATAAACGGGATATTTACCATGTTTGATTTTTTTGTTTGTTTGTGTGTTTGTTTTATCAAACATGGTAAATATCCCGTTTATGATATTAATAGTAGTGTCAGTGACCATGTCAGTTTAAAAACTTATATTTACATAGCAGTTAGTTATAATGTATGTATCAGAGCTGCACAGCGACAAATAGTTATACCCAACCGTGTGTTCGGTATCGAAAAACGCTCAACACAAATGGCAATATATTGGCAACTCGGTATTTGCTACTATTAATTAGTTTGCGCATAGGGCTTTTGTATTTGTTTGAAGTATTGTGCTATTGTTACACCTACAATAGATACAGAGAAATAAATATTTCGTTCGTAAAGCGTTCAAATAGCCAAAGCAGATAATAACGCGTTTTCAGGTAATTATACAAATCATTCATGTAGCGGGTCGCCATTGTAATGGACATTGTGAATTCTGACAGAGTCTATACTATACAATGAATAACAGTCATAAATGAAAACGAAACATAAAAGAATGTTAGAAAATCCCGGAAAATGCTTTCTACCAAAATTGTAAATCAACAAATTAAGCTCGGTAGACAGAGCAGAGAGCAGTGGTGGCCCAGTGGTGGCGGCCCCGACTTACGAACAGTTGGTCGTGGGTTCGTATCCAGGCAGGCGCATTACTTTGTGTAGTTTATTTCATCACCACTGCTCTCAAAACGGTGAAGGAAAACATCGTGAGGAAACCGGCATGTCTTGGAACCAAAAATTCGAAGATATGCGACATCTACCAATCCGCACTGGGCCCGCGTGGTGGATTATAGCCCATCCCTCTCCTAGAGAGGAGGCCTGAGTCCCTGCAGTGGGAACAATTATAGGCTGATGATGATGATGATGATGACATAAGTCTACAAACTGGTCGATGTAATTATCTTTCCCGTTTATTTATTTACATAACTGGTTGCAATATTTTAAACATGATCGGCACAGTAATTCCAAAGATGTGAATAATTATTAATAAGCGTTTTATATTGACTTAAAAAAATATGAATACGATTTCAATGAAAATAAGTCGATGTGGATTGGAAATATCTGCGGCAAACAAACTCGACCGTGACACGGAATCATTTTGCGTGCTTTAAATAAATTAATGGTGTAAGTTTGTTAAAGTTGGACGCCGAGTGTTCTGGCCCAGCGATGTCTATTTATTTGTGTAATTAATATAATTAAGAGAAGTATAATTATTGTACGTTCGCCAAACTTTCTACTTCAGATAAATTAAGCAAACGTCTTTAAAATCTGTTTTCGCTCAAAGGCTTAAATAACAGTGTTCGTTCGAGTCGGAGGATTGCATTTTGAAATTATGTAAGAGAGGAACAAAATGGATGTCTTAGTTGAGTTTCTAAAGTTTTCTATAGGTACTCGTAGTGTCTATGGGTTCAGAAATTTGTCTAATTAATTAAGATAATAATTAATCAAGTTACTAAGTGATGAGCAAATCCTGAGTGATTTAGTTAATGGCAAATTGAGTTCGTTATTCAATTATGACGGTAAACCACTTTTCCACGGCTTTGGCTTAGAAATAACATAGGCTTCTTATCTACAATATTATTTTTACCCACGACGGAACGGAGACGGTATATGCGTTTGGGGTGAGAGGTTGTTTGTTTGATTGTTTGTGTGTTTGTGCAAATACATGTTGCTATTTTTTAGTATATGCGAAACCTGAATATAGTATTTAATAATTCAATAATAAATTAATACATAGCTAAAAAAGGTTGCAAGTTGGACATCGTACGACGCTTAATACCTATCGAAATCATACGCAGGGAAATGTTATCACCAGTTAATTACAGTACAATCGCCGTCATACCTAGGTACTGCCAAATTATTTTCAATGAGCGCAAGACGACGCTAGAGGCGCAGGCGTCGCGGGAGCGAACATTTAGTTTAATATTGTATTATCCATGATAAGTTTTGAAATTTTATACATAAATATTCTTTACATAAAAAGTCAAGACATATGTTTCGGGTTCCACTTGTTATATTATACTAAAACTATTGATGTATACTCTATATCTATACTAATATTATAAAGCTGAATAGTTTGCTTGTTTGGTTAAACGCGCTAATCTCAGGAACCACTGATTCGTACTGTAGGTACCAAAATATCCCGTCGGGGCTGCGGGTTGTTCGAAAGAGATACCGCGGCCTCGGAACAAGGGCTAAGAAGGAACATGGGTGCATGGTTTTTAGTCAGCAGAAGTCTGACACCAGAGCGGGATTCCTTTCCCATTTCGTTTTTTTTTTTTGTGGGTTTGGGAAATCATCAAATAACCCCTTATTTGTTGATATCTTATACACCAACTCCTTTAGAATTATAATAATGTAGTACCTACGTACCTACGTCTTTCTCTCTACGTTTGCTTCTCTTTTGTGACGTCACTACGACGTCAGCTAGTTCAAGTTATAAACTTGAAAGTAAATACAAAGCCTATGAGGTTACTCTAAAACTTAAAGTAATTAAAATGGTGTCCTTATATATTGCGAAAAATGAGATACATAATTATATGTTTTGATAAACTCTGATATAATTTGTTCCGAGGGTAGCTTAGCTGATATACTTATCTAGAGTAGGTACCAAGTTTCCATCATGGAAAATTATGAGCTTTTACACAAGCGGGGACAGCTATGTGACATTTTCTGCTGAAGTAAGTAACAATTTATTCATTAAAAGTACACATTTTGATGACATCTTAAGAAACTTTGTTATTCCGGTGATCCAGCTTCCGCGAATCAGGAGCGGAGCCACGTAGAAATATGATAGCGGGAAGTAGGTAGAGGAACCTTTGTACTGCTTATGTAATGTTATTTCCGAGAAAAAATAAAGACTCACGATCAAAGCTTCGTCACTGTTGCAGCATTTTCTTTTATCAAACAATCAAAATTGTAAGAATTTTGATTGTTTGTTGTACAATAACCTGTTTGACGGTGCTATTTATATCACCCATCAAATTAATAATTTAGTTATGTACCTAAATTAATAGTTGATTGATTAACAAGGTAACTTACCTAACTATAGAATCGTGATTTACCCAGAATAAGTCAAATCAATCTCTCATAAGCCAGAACCTTTCTGCCTACACATCAACCCAACTAGAAAACAAAGACAAGAAAGGACCGACAAAGTAGGGGAGGCAATTCAATAATAATCTCAAACAACATGTAATCTCTTAAGAAGTCCGTCTATAAAAACAAAGATTGTTTCACTACTTACTCATCAGCGTAACTACTGTAACAAGATATTAAGAAAACAAATTATAAAAGTTAGCTAACAACAAGAGTCGTGCATCGACTACGATAGTCCAAGTATAGCAAAACTATCGAAACAGACAATTAGGTAGATGTCCAAGCTATCAGGGCCATAATACCCGTTCCTCCTCCCTCCACTAAAACCTGATGGTGCAGAACTGAACGAAATGAACGACCGATGACTTTCGTTTTCTTATAATTCTTTGTATTGTTCCGGAAAATACCGAGCCACTTGACTTGCTACCTGATCTAACGACAACCCTCCTATTTCTTTTATTGTATTAGGAAATATACCAGTTGATATTACACAAAAGCGATAGTAAGCGAAAGGGAAGCGGAAGCGGCGACTGTGATTTAAAACGGGACTTCCATTGAGAAAATTTTATTGGAATGCCGTGGGATCGAGGTGATTGCGTAAGAAAATGGATTAGGTGGTAAGTAGTAGATGTAGATCTTTTTATTGCGCAGCAGTTCTTGATATTTTAAAAGAATAAGAAAGAGTTGTTAATACAGCGATAGAAAAGTTAGGAAAGATTTAACAGAAAAGTCTTGAAGACATGCTGTGCCGACCTCAAATTAATTGGGGAAAGATGATGAGAGAATGATGAAGATTCGACGAAAGTGTACCTATCTAAATATTTGTATCAATAAAGCAGTGATAAAACGCAGTCTTTTAACTGAAACCTCACAAAATATTTTACATTTGAATGACTAAATTAAAACGAAAAGTTGAAATGCCATTGTACAAAATTATTATTTTAACACAGTATACGTGTACATTGAGGATGATTTTAATGAATTTTACTGAGAAATTTGTCACGAAAGCAAATAACTTCTCCGTAACGGACCCACATATTACATTAACCCACACAGGTTTAAATATAAATCCAGCCTCTTCACACAGCTCTTGTAATTACACAGTACAACAAAGCTCTTTATGATAGCTATGTAAATTCCAGGAAACGGACAATCCCTTTGGATTAATATTAATAATATTCAGTGCTACGTCTGTTATCAAGATAACTGATTAAGTGGACCGTTCATTCGCACTGACCCACGGCGGTACTGAATAAAGACAATGGATATAACTTTGAAGGCTTTCGCGGTGAGTGGTCGATGTCATTACCGTATTGGTTTAGGGCTGACAGGCGGAAGCTCTCGAATAAACAACATCGCCCGACCCAATGGACGGGTATAGATACACAGCTGCCTACACGCCGCCACTACGAGCCACTCACCAACAATAAACGGTCATTTGCAAAATATCAAACCCTTTGAGCTTTTCTATTGTAGCGTTCCGTTTGTGTATACTTGCTAAATGCAATAAAGCTATATTTTATTACGTATGTTTTGATATTTTTCATCGGAAAAGCTTTAATGTATTGCAATACATAGTAGGTATTTGTACACACTTAATTAATTCAAGCGAAGTTTTCATAAAATATTTACTGTGAAAGCAATATCCCCCGCCTGCCTGTTGCCCGCACCTGCTGTTGCCTGTGGCCTGTTGGTCTAGTGGTTAGTGACCCTAACTGCTATGCCGGAGGTCGTGGATTCGATTCCCACCCAGGACAAATGTTTGTGTGATGAGCACGATTATTTGTTCTGTGTCTGGGTGTAATTTATCTATAATATGTATGTATTTAGAAATATATAAGTATGTTTATCAGTTGTCTAGTACCCATAACACAAGCTCTGCTTAGCTTGGAACTAGATGGCGTTGTGAGATAGTTGTGGAATATTATTATTATTATTAATATTAATTAAACATTCAAATAAAGCTTATACATTGATTCGTTCATTCGTTCTTTGGGCTGACAAAACACTAGCTGATAACACATTTAATATTACGATGTGCCTTCTATCACCTGTGACGTCATTATTGTAGGTAGGTTTACGACACAGCACGCCTCCGCCTATCCCTCAGGGGATCATAGGCTTGACGGTTATGATGTAGTTGTGTCATATTTAATTAACATTACTGCCGATGTCCCCTGGCCCCGCACACAAGCACACACGTGACGCTTCACTGTTCATTCAATACAAGGGGCTCGACGCCCAACAAAGTAATTCATCAATGAACGCTGAAGTATGGCCAATGGGCACATCGCGGAAAATAACAAGGTCATCCATCACGATTATTGTTTAAATAAGAGTATACAGCGTCATAACAAAATAACGCTTCAATATTGAAGAATTATTTGTTCTACATACTGTTCCTAACTAAACAATAACGTCAAGTAACCGTGTTATTTTTTTTTACTACAATAGATGGGTATAGGCTGACATTTCCACTTGATTAATTAATGTCTAAAGTTCACGTTATGTTCTAACAATTAACTAAACGAAAGGTTTTCGGCTGAAATTAGAAGCAATGTTAAATCAATCAGCCAGTAAAAATATCTTTGTATCTCCCTTTTGTGAGGAGACTCGTTTGTCGCAATCTGTTCATCGAAATTACTCTAATCCAATTACGAGAGAGCGACGACAACGAAGGAAAAATAATAAAATTACTCAATTCTCCCGTACTCACTTGTAGATTTACATGTGTAAGGAGTTTACACAAATTCGTAACTTTGGATGATTAAAAAGGGCGAGGAACTTCGCACGCGTGAGTTTCATATCAAGTAAGATAATTACAAAATGAATTGTTAAGGCTGGCTTACACGTTACTTGCTTACTGAGCCATTACAATCAATTTGAAAATAAAGTCATGATGGTGAAAGTTTGTTCAACGCCGTGATAAATCTTTGGAAACACATTTCTCCGTGGTTTATTAATTATCTATTAACTCAAGGAGAAATGTTTCCCCTCATGCACGCAGCTGAGTATAATTTAGTTAAATTTGTTTGAAATACATCTCATCACCTCTAATCAATTTACAGGAAATACAAATGATTGGCTTCTACAGAACCGTAGTGGGTCAAGGAATATACATATATGATGCTTCACTACCTAAACAAATCTCCATAGGTAAAGAATTTTAAACCAAACGGAAAACACAAGAATATTGAAGAAAGCTGGCGAAGCATTTTTTGTATCTCATAAGAAGGTACGTACATAAATGTTAGTTACGTCCGTGTATCACCAGCATTGTTCGCTATTTATTGACTCGTGTGAAATAATACATGTGCTACTCAGACACAATGCCTGAAACGCGAGAACCCTATCAGGTATCATGCTATCATCTCAGACGTTGATAACTACAATTTATAACAATGACAAATAGTCGGACCTCCCTTCATCCCCGCCGCAGGTACTTCGACCTACACTAATACTTTGTAATTAATAACCTTTTGCTCTACTCGCAGTACAGCTGCTATATAAACCTAAATTAATATGAAAACTGTATGATTGTTTCATTAATGTTGGCGCCGCATTATCCAATAATACCTGCGTCATTAAAATTTTTAATCAGGAGAACTTCTGTCTCCTGTTAATGACGCTACGTTTTATTGAAATATTTTATGCCTGAAATATGTTTACACTTTATTTTCATATGTTCAGGTAATAAAGTTTCTGTTGTACAAAATATAATACACATACATACATACTCGTACAATAAATACGACTGCACTGTAAGCACTTCTACAAAATCTAGTTCTGCTTATAACTCGAGTGGACTTATGACCTACATATGTGACATTCTTTCGTCGCTACGAGAAAAGACGTGGTTTGAAGAAGGCTTTAAACGAAGCGGACGGAAAAGAATTCGTGTAATCAAATCAACTGGCTGCAGAAAAGCTTTTGTAATGTCATATACATATTCCTGATTCGATCAACGGGGCATACTTTCAATCCGACTGTCGTCACCGATTGATTGATATGGGCGCACACATGCGGCCATCAGACGCACACGTACAAATAATGGTCATATGTCTCTGCCAAGATAACGCGCTCCCCAGGTACGATGATCGCGAGTTTTTGTTTGGCGTGTGACAAAGAGAAAATTGATAATTCATCAGAAGGCTCCATTGTTGCCGAGTGCTATTTGATGGGGTCATTCAAAAGGAACAATTTATTTTATTGCCCTTTGTTTTTACCTCACTTCACAAACATTCTGTGTAATGTGAGTGTATGTGTAATAAGCGCGCAATTTTATGAAAAGGTTTATGTTAAATATAAAAGGTGAGTTAACTTACTCGTTTACTCGTTGTATTAAATTCCTGTACGATGTAGGCATATGACGCTACTGAGGGAGGAAGTTACATCAAATATACCAAACAGCAGTTCCATTTTTGCAGTTTCTTGGAAAGTAGCAATTTTATCTTCAAAGAGAATCACAAACGGAATGCCGTTCGACTCGAATGTCGAACATAACAGGCTGATCGATAAAACTAATATCAAAACTTGCGTCTATCTTTAAAATCTTTGACACAGTGATTGTTTCATAGCAGCAAAGAAAGCCCGACGCTCACACACAAAAACTTAATGTTGAAAAACCATTAGCTAGTAAACAAATTCTTTTATGTTCCTTTAAAAGTTCGAAGCGGTAAGTGGGTAATTTTAATTTCTACATAGATGGATGACAGCACGGCCTGAATGTAGCTGTTACATATGCATCGTTTCACATTAAAAAACAAAGTAAAGAATGCAAACATATACTACATAATATGTGTAACTCATACATATTTTACGGACATTAATATCAGATAGTTCGACATAATTGCACATGGGATTTAAATTCCGGTCAGTGCACAATTTCAGTCACTTATTGCAACGAAATGTCAAGAGAGTACAGATAATTATGCAAATACTAAATATTTGCCAATTCCCAAGATACGTAAACTAGTGAATAATATATTATTATGTACATGGAAACTTGCACGGTCATGTATAATTACCGGAAATAGTAGGTAGCTACGTCACGTCGTAGAATGTAGGTTCATCCTTATCATAAGACAGCACTACATAAAGCGAGAGCCGCCGTCAGGGCCGGATTAGAAGCGTCGTTTTGTGTGCACCTGCTATACAGAGATGAATTTAGGCGGCTGACGAGAGCGACACCTGTCTCACGCGAAATAATACGCTACTTATTCGCCGGTGAAATATGAAATTCTTCGCGGAGGATTATCTAGCGAAATACCTGCGTTGTCATAAGACATGATATCTACATCACAGTGACGCGATATGTCGCTGTAAGGGACTCGCACTCCACAATTTGTGGTATTCGTTAATTTTTTCTCAACTTTATGTTGTTGTTGTTATGTATGGCGACGTTTTGTGTAATTTGTACGTCTTTATGTAGCGTTACAGTTTATGTGTTATTACGCGTGCTTGTGAAGTGTCGTCATCAATCTACATAAAGGTTTTAGAACTTAATGTTGTGTTTTTAATGTGTTGAGGAAAATGTCGTAGTAAACTATTATATACGTCTCTTTGGTAACGAAATTATGATAGAAGTGGGTAACTACTAACAGATCTGTTGACGAAGAGTTAACAAGGTATAACTTTCAAATATGTATAAGTTTGGCAAAGTGATGTGTCTTTAACTACATAACTACGAAACTAATTTTGTTACAAGTAGTTCAATATGTTATGCGGCTCACTCCCCAATTCCGCTGTAATCCGCTAAACGAGCAATATACCAAGATACGACTTGTGACTCTTTTACTTCTTCTTCAAGCTTGTTAAGCCTCGGCCTATTGGCAAACCCTCTCTTTGATAACTCTCATGTTTTCGTATGTTTGTTTTCTTATTATTAACTTAATTTTTTATTAACTGCTGACTGCTAAGCATGAGAGCAAATAAAGAATCTTGAATCTTGAGGCAGCCACGGAGTCTGGATTTGTGCCCGGTTGATGGCAATAGGCTCTCCCCATATTAAATGGAACTTAAATATAAGTGGCGATATTTAGAAGTACTATTAGGTAGGTATACCTCTGCCTAACCGTTCGGGGTTATTATTAAGTTTCGCTTACTAGTAATCACATTTATAAACAGAAATTGTAAAACACAAAAAACATCCATAAGTTCATGATAGAAAAAGTAAGCAAGCGAAAAATTCTCGTTGACAATGCACGCAGTAGAACGAAGTACATTGTTCCGTACGTGAGGCATTGTGGACGTGGACGCTCATGTTATCCATTACGGTAACGAAGTTCGCGCCAGATTCATTAGAAAACCATTCAGCCACCGCCGCCGCCGCTGCGTGTACTAACTACACCTTTATATTTAATTGAAAAATAAATTAATACTGCAAGTCTTGGAAAGGATTGATGTAATTTTCCGTTTTAAGCCCAGCGTGTTTGTTACAAGGAATTTCATTTATCTTTTCATCTGCAGAGCGTATCGCTTTTGAGCTCATGAATGTTTTTCAATATAGCTACTGATCGACATGTGTAGCCCAGGTGTTGGATGCAGTATTTTTTTTAATATTGCTAAAATAGTGTCAATACTGTTATTAAGGTTTTATTTAACTTTGGAGAACGTATAGAAAATATACATCCGATGAATACAGCATAGAATTATATTAATTAAAAAAAAATAGGTAAAAAACTTTTTAAGTTAAACGGTTTTATGTTAAACATACATTGCAATGTTTAAGATAAATGTACTAAAAACCAAAAAATAATAAAATAGAAAACCGTGGGGCACGTCAATTGTCTACAAATTATCGACTTAATTATTATTATTTTAATCAACGATTGTAGACAATTGACGTGCCCCACGGTTTTCTATTTTATTATTTTTAGGTTTTTAGTACATTTATCTTAAACATTGCAATGTATGTTTAACATAAAACCGTTTAACTTAAAAAGTTTTTTACCTATTTTTTTATTTTCTAGTTTTTAGTTTTTATTTCGCATTCTGTTTAAAGAGGCCGCCATCTTGGATTTTAATTTTATATAGTACATTGTATTATACTGGTTGAGCACTTTCATTTGATACCCATATTGATGGGATCGATAAAACCTACGTTATCCGCCATTTTTTAGCGGCCGCCATCTTGTATTTCAATTTTTTATAGTATATTGTATTCTGCTTGTTGAGCCCTTTCATTTGATACCCATATTGATTGGATTGATAAAACCACAAAACCTACGTTATCCGCCATTTTGTAGCGGCCGCCATCTTGGATTTCAATTTTTTATAGTATATTGTATTCTGCTTGTTGAGCCCTTTCATTTGATACCCATATTGATGGGATTAATAAAACATAAATTATCCGCCATTTTGTAGCGGCCGCCATCTTGAATTTATAATGATAATGAATAAACATAATTGTATTGTCACCAAAATCCAAAGTGTATACAAAATTTCAGATTAATCGGTTGACTGGAAGTGGGTGAAATTTGAATTACTAAATTTGATCCAAGAATAAAACAAACGGGGTGAGCTAAATAAAACCGTTTAAAAAAAAATAACAAAAACACAAACGACCACAACTTAAGGTTGAACAAGCCAGTCATTCTTCCATACAAACTTACGAAGGTGATTACTCCTCTGTTTGACGGTGTAGGTTCAAAATTAAAAATTGTATCAACTGGTCTTATCATTATCTAGGTCTGTATGGAAGCAGAATTGGAAAAAAAATATGGATTTGGAAGTTATGAACATCAAAACTTTCATATTTTAGCACTAATTTTAACTCATCTTTGGGCGTAAATAAGTAACGTATATAGTATGAAAAAGAAAAAAGTGAAACCATACGGACATAGATTAGTTATTAAAAAATTTAAATAATTTAATTTTGAACAGATACATTCAATAGATTTTTCATGAAACCAAATATACCAAAGGTCTGCATAGAAACAATCGCGCGCCCGTTTTAGTTGTGTCTCTTTCGCTCTATGCATTTTGCTCGTGATGTCGGGTGAAATAGCATGCATTTTAGCCCCGCCCACCAACTAGTTCGTGCCGTTGGCTTGTTTACCGGCCTGTTGGTCTAGTGGTTAGTGGCCCTAACTGCTATGCCGGAGGTCGTGGGTTCGATTCCCACCCAGGACAAATGTTTGTGTGATGAGCACGATCATTTGTTCTGTGTCTGGGTGTAATTTATCTATAATATGTATGTATTTAGAAATATATAAGTATGTTTATCAGTTGTTTAGTACCCATAACACAAGCTCTGCTTAGCTTGGGACTAGATGGCGTTGTGTGATAGTTGTGGAATATTATTATTATTATTACCTTTTCATTATGAAACATAATATATTAACATTAATTACAGTTTCAACGAGCTCTTACGATAAATGCACCACTTGTAATTCAATGTGCACATTATTATGCTAACGATATTACAATTATTCTGAACACGATAGCGCGCCGATGTATTGAATTCACGACGACGTGTAAGATAACGTGGGGTATAACAGAAGTGCATATTTAAAACTAAAACTATACAGTCGTACAACTATACAAAACTATACATCTGGCTGTGGTCTAGTTAGTCTAGTGCGACAGAAAGTTTGTAACTTGACAAATGTAAAGTTGAGCGCACAAACGGGACAGCCGTATGCATTTAGTAGAAACTTTTTCGCTTTGGAAGGAAAGTGTTCAGTTTAAACCATGCGCTCGCCTACCCAATATCCGTCGCAGAGAACATCGCGTCGCGTGTGTATTCAGGCGCGGCGAGGCGCGGCGCGATTGTCTCGCGGCGCCGACTCGACGCGCCCCGATAACAAACTGCAGCCGCCGAGCTTATTGTCGCGCTCACTGTTCTCCCGCTCTCCGAGCCATTGTACGTCCCTAAGTTATTCAAAGTAAATATTATTTTGTTTTTATCATAAAGTTTTATTGACGACACTGAGCATCCCCGCGCCACGAAATTCCCCGATGAGCCGGAGTTGGCTCGTTAAGTTGTTGTATGTACGCGGGAGGCGGTGTTTGCGCGCCGCCCTCAAAACCAGCAAACAGTCTCAAGTTACACCCTCGCAATCTCTGAAATAAACATGCAACGAGGCCACTACTGCTAACAACCTTAGCAACTCAGGCCGCGAGAGCTTTACTAACTCCAGCCAGAGGATTAATCTTAAGCAAGATTTCGCTCATGTGTGTAACTAACTTAAATTACGATCAAATATTAATGTGAAGTGTTCTCACGAATAACACAACGTCGTCGCTTTGTAAATTAATTCTCAGAAAGATCCAGCGGCGAAATTGTTTTCAGTGAACCGACCGCATGTGCATGCTCGTGTATTTAACTCCGTGTTCATATTTAAACATCGGGTAATATTGTGTAATTAAGCAAGAACGGTAATGCGACGGTGTAAAATGCATGTTGTTATGCCAACCGTGCCGCCGTATTAATGCAATTTCAAGAAAATTTTATTAATTTGACCGCTCTGATGATACAGCGAACGGGCGTTTTCTGTTTCGGTTCGATTCCCCGTTGGAACAAAATACTTGTACCCACAATGCAGGAGGAGTTTTGTAAGAACTGTTTTCATAAAACCGGATTAGGGTCATACTCAGAAAAAGTGTACATTTTGAATTTGTAACTAAACTGATAGGTAACGATACTGAGAATCTCCGTCACGAAACTGATGTCATAAGGTATGGTGCACATGGATTGGGCGAATAAAACACCTGATTATATTTGGCTTATCAGTCTTATTTAGATTAATAAAAATAAAAGTATCATAAACATTGGTAATTATTTAATTAAATTCCATTAAAAAACCTGCCGGCAACTATACCTGTGTATTAATACACAGGTATATAGATATGCACTTTTAGTTTTTGTGAACTAAGCTTAACAATTTCTCAGTTTCGTAACGTAACGCAATTTTACGCAATATAACGAAAATGATAATAAAATCTGAGAAATTATAACCTCTAAAAATGTTTTTACGTAAACCACGGTTTTACCACGCAAGCACTGAGTGTATTCTTTTAGATAATACAAAAGATATGAAGAAAACATGGTAAGTAAACAAAAAACATTCAACTTACCAAAATAATAGTCGTTTATCACCCTGAGGTATTTTTTGTAAATTTTCACTTGCTAAACGTCTTGACTTCACGACTGCGGCGAAAACTAGATGGCTGCCGTGACAGTGATTTTGACGTAAGTAATAACGTTGCCAGATTAGAAAGAAACTATCTAAACCACCTTAAGTCATTGCGTTTCAAATTTTATCACGCGTTACTAACCCTGAGTAACGAAACTTCATAATTTTGGGACAACATTTGTTTAATTAAAATAAATCCTTCTGTATATGATTTACGGATAAAATTGGTCTTATTTAGTTACTTGATACATCAAGAATAATATAACCACAGTCAATGGTAAAAAAAGCGATGAAAATTCGTAACAATTCATCTCTGAAAATGTGTAATCGTCATTGGGACACCAAAAAAATGTATGGCGATATTTTTATCAATGTTTTGACAGTCAAAAAATGTAATCTTATATTGTAAATTTAATTGAAAATACCAGAGAAATCATCGTAGAATTAGACTAATATAACAAAAAGGGGGGATAAAAGAAAATATATCATAATACTAAATATTTACGTAAATATGAAGTTGCGGGACAAGAAAAGACACCAAATGTACACTTTTTCTGAGTATGACCCATTAAGAATAAGAATTTTAACTGAACTATAAAACAAATACTACAAAAGATAATACACCACGCAAGAATTAAATAATTAAAAAACTTTAACTTTCTGCTACTAAGTGAGACCGGTGTTAGGAATGCATTCCACAAAAGCAATTAAAATAATCATGTAACCACAATTTAAATTTTAGTGAGTGAAAAAGGCGAGGCGAGATAAAGAATTTGTTACAAGTTAGGGGCTGGCAAACTCCTAGGGGCTAATTACATTGTTACATGACAAAACTTTTGGGTCGGCCGAAGTTTCTTTACGTTCCTTGCTCGGCTTAAGCTCTGTTGAGACTAATAAAATCACCTCTGCATCACAGAACATACAATGTTATTGAACAGCTGATTTAATATTAACTTTGAACACATTATTTAGCAACCGGAAACAAGCGAGTTTAGGGGTGATTTCTGCGTGCCGCTTGTATTGTTTATCGGTTTCCAAATGGCCTCCCTACTCGTTCCTCCGTTTGGTTACGACAAGTACATTTTGTTTGTTTGGTTATGTTCGAGTGTTCATAAATTATTATTACGAAACCAGATTTTACTCTCGACTTCGATAACTTTCGCGATTCAACAAATATGTTATTACTCGTTGTTCTGTTTCATTAATTATAATTAGTTCGCTCTTAATGGAAGTATAATTTATTATTTGTGTTATAAACATGTTTAAAACGTGTGCAATGAAATGTAATTAAATATTTATTGGATTACTACAAATACGTGATTAGCGACGCGGCCGATTTATCTGTAACTAGCTTTTGTGAAAAGTAACCCACGGTAACGTTTCAATGTAACCTAAACACTCATGATAATAACGTAGCTTCCCACAAAGAATTTTCAGAATCGGGTCAATAATTCAGATGATTACCAATATTATTACACACCTACCAATTTTTTATATTTTTATGCAGATTATAATAACAATCGTTTATTTGTCATGTCCTACAACATAATATGATTTGCAATAACACTGCGCTATTACATAAATTTGTCAGAAGCAAATACTCAAAATTATATGATTCCGACAAAGCATGTCATATTTAAACAACAAACCACAGTGGCAATACAACTGGGATGCTAAAGCTAGTTTTAGAAGCATAGTTACTGTTTTTACTATAGTGCAACAATTTCCTAACTCGTTAATTCAGATCTCGTGGAAATCGACAGGGCGAAACCATTCCGAAATTACTCTTCAATGACTCGTCGTGTTTTCCTCCATGCTTCGAGCATTTTCTTGGAGATTAAAAACCGACTGAGGGGAACTCTATTTTTCGCCTTTTTTCACCGAAAAAACATCAGTTAAACTGGGTGTTTGCAATTGACATGCTTATATTATTTCATGTCGTCATTCCAACTGGTTGATAGGAAAGCGAGAATTAAAGAAAAATAGATCAGTTGCCCTTTTGCAACGGAAGTTATAAAGGTCAACTGAGGGACTAGGGTCAAACGGAAACGTAGGCGGCGGACTTTCAACTACTCACTTGCGGACTCAGCTACAAACGTTGAATTTTGATTTACGTTCGGAACATGGATAGCAACAACAAACACAATTTAATGACCAAGCCATCATTTAAAACGCCTGAATTCAACGCCTACACAAAATTGATTCTTTCACCAAGGTTTTTATAAAGCGTTTAGTTCACAAAAATATTTATCCAATCGGGTAAATGGTTAATTAATCTTCCCATTCCAGGTCTGGGAAATTGAACACCCGCCACAATTCTTTATAAAGGCCGAACAAATACATAACGTTGGGGATAACGAGAATATAAGTTGGTATAGCTTCTTTGTAAAATATAGCCTAGCTACTTAAATAGCTGTAATAATAGTAAGTAACAGTAGACATATAAAACCAAATTAAGAACTTTTGCGAGAGATATGCTTGTAACCAAGGTTAATGAGTAAGTAACATATCAATGTTTACAATAATGCACATGAAAAAACATCCTAATAAAAAAACGGGCCCTCGAAAATATGTTGTGAATAGCCACCTGAAAGTGTTCATAATAAACGATTATTGCACATAACACCCCTATGTTTGCTAGCAGAAAATGCCTTTGATGTCGTCTTTGTGTAAAGAAACCAAATAAGCAAATACATTACAAACTTAAAAATACTGTTCTATTGCTACGAGTCGTAGCAACAGTACGAGTGCTACGTCGTAGTTTATGACATTGTTAAGCCTACGCTGACTACGCTGCGCTGTCGTAGCAGAAAAACTGATCCGCTACGCGCTACGAATCGAGTTATATTGGAGTTTGCTCGCTTGCATTGACACGTACATCATGAAACAGTCATTTATCAGAATCTGTTGAATTTTATGTCGAAAAAATTATTATCGTCGTCTCATATTTCATTCAGGAATAGAATTCCAATCTCAACGTCCTACTCTATTACAAATTACGTACAAAAGTCTCTCGTCATTTTTCCGTGGTAGAAGCAGAACGTAACATGCTACGTTCCTTGCTCCTTTTGCTTCGACACGTTCATACATCTGGTCATACACGCCGATTTAGTCCTACGCACCTAACTTTTGCCAAAAAAGGGTTCAATTCTTAAAAAAATAGTTAAATAACTCATTACAGATTGACAATTTACCACACCTACTCTAGCTCGACTTTTAATAGTACATTGTTACCTTAGGGGTGAAAGTAACTTATTTAGTCCCCGAGACGGGGTTTGGCGCCTGAGCGCAGCGAGGGCGCTAATAGTTCGAGGGACTAAATAAGTCTTTAACCCGAGGTAAACACTGTGCTTTTCATTACGAATACAAGGAAAGTTGATGGGAATAGGCTTGCGCCCAATTACCTAAATCGAAAGAAAGAAGAAAGAAAAAACAAATTAACAAAAAAAATTAAAAAGTAAACATAAGAGAAACACTTAAAATCTAATCTGTGGATGGCAATAGGCTTGCTCCTAATTACATCGGTTGATAGCAATAGGATTGCTCCCAATTACATCAATTGATGGCAATAGGCTTGCTCCTAATTACATTGGTTGATGGCAATAGGCTTGCTCCCAATAACCCAAATCGGTGGATGGCAATAGGCTTGCTCCTAATTAAATCGGTTGATGGCAATAGGCTTGCTCCTAATTAGATTGGTTGATCGCAATAGGCGCGCTCCTAATAACATCGGTTGATGGCAATAGGCTTGCTCCTAATTAGATTGGTGAATGGCAATAGGCGCGCTCCTAATTACATCGGTTTATGGCAATAGGCTTGCTCCTAATTAAGATTGGTTGATGGCAATAGGCTTACTCCTAATTAAATTGGTTGATGATAATAGGCTTGCTTCCAATTACCTAAATCGGTGGATAACAATAGGCTTGCTCCTAATTAGATTGGTTGATGCCAATAGGCTTGCTCCTAATTACATTTATTGATGGCAATAGGCTTGCACCTAATCACATCAGTTGGTGGCAATAGGCTTGCACCTAATCACATCAGTTGGTGGCAATAGGCTTGCTCCCAATTACATCAAATAATTTCACAGCTGGCAGTAGAAAGCGATTCTCCCTAGGGCTGAAAAGTAGTACTTTCAACCCGCTCCGCAGGCATGTCATGGCCCACTTTCAGAGTATGAGTAATGAAAAATCAATGAAAAATAGTTTATTGTATTTTTACAGCAAAATATTGAGTTCATAGATTGCGTCAAAGCACTGCAGTGTATCTTTGTTTACCAAATTAATTTGCTCCCTCTAATAGGAAGCGTGAGGTTGGAGCCGTTTCCCGATGCGTTCAATCAGAGTATTATGAATACAAATTTAATTTAATTCACGACGGACCTGAGAATTAATACAGAATACTATCTGTTATATACTCGTACCAGTTACACATCGTATTATGTTTTCGCGGAGTAATATTTAGGAGTGATTTTCTCCTACTGTAATACACTGCACTGCATACTATCACGACTGTAATCTCTGAAGGGTTAGGTAGAGGTGTATACTCATTAGTACACTCACATTTTACCAGTTATGTTTAAGTCGCATGTACAGTCAACAGCAAAAGTAAATGATCAAAATCAGATATTCAATACTAATGAACGGAGTTCGCGTCAGAACTATGTGTCGTCGAAGTGATTCAAAAGTATGTGATTGTAAATTATACCAAACATTTACTACTAGTACAATTGCCATATATTCGTGATCAGTTTTGACTCCAAAAGTTAATAAACTCAATTCGATCCAGAACTAAGAAGTGAAAAAAAAAAGATAATTCAATAGATATTATTAATTTTGCATATTTGTGAACTTATGTCAATGTTCAAAAGTAGCTGATGTGATACAAAATCATAATTCAATAAATATTACTATCTTTGCATGTTTGTGAATTTATGTCAATGTTCAAAAGTAGCTGATGTGATACAAAATCATAATTCAATAAATATAACTATCTTTGCATGTTTGTAAATTTATGTCAATGTTCAAAAGTAGCTAATGTGATACAAAATCATAATTCAATAAATAATAATAACTAAATAATAATAAATATAATATCTTTGCATGATTGTGAATGTATGTCAATGTTCAAAAGTATCTGATGCGATACAAAATCATAACTCAATAATTGCTTTCGCCCAGTCGGCTACAATATATTAAAACCGGAAGGTAGATTGATATTTTTGTTAAAGATAAAAATATCAATCTACCTTCCTTTTTTTTTACTTCGTAGTTCTGGAGCGAACTGAGTTTATCACTTTTGGAGTCAAAAGTGATCACAAATATATGGCAGTTGTACTAGTAGTAAATGTTTGGTATAATTTACAATCACATACTTTTGAATCACTTCGACGCCACATATTTCTGACGCGAACTCCGTTCATTAGTATTGAATTTCTGATTTTGATCATCTACTTTTGCTGTTGACTGTACTAGGGGGAGACCCTATTGCCATCAACCGGGCCCATACTCTGGTTTAGGTCAGGAACTTTTCTGTAGCATCCACGGAGCAGACTTTGTGGCTGTTACTAAAAGTTCCTGATTGAAAAGCCAATAATACTTTGCCTCACCTGGAGATCGCACCCAGGCCTGGGTGGTCAAATAAATTGTGTGTCACTGTGTATGAGGTCCTGGCCAGGACCTCATACACAGTGACACACAATTTATTTGACCTCACTAAAACCACCACGGTGGTACCCGTGACCTCTAATTACAACCGTCCAACGTGATATAAAATAAAAGGAATGCCGCTTGATCTTCAAAGTTATAATTGACAATCTCTTCGGAATCTCTTATTTAATTAGAGAACGCTTACCAAATGACACGTAAAATTAAAAAGTCACGAAACTATTTGACAATCAAAAGTTTGATTTATCTGACTGAAATAATGTTAAGACACGTTTTCAGTTTAGTTATTACGTTTTCACGTCGGGGCTGCGGATCCCGTCGGACTGTGGGTTGTTTGAAGAGATGCCGCGGCCTCGAGAAGGGCTAAGAAGGAACATGGGTGGTTTTTAGTCAGTAGAAGTCTGACACTCCCTACCGTTCTGCCCGGAGCGGGAGGAGTCATTTAATGATTTCCCATCATCATATTTTTTTATCATTCAGTTTATTCAAGTGATCGCTACGTCCGTCTGGTCGTTGCATATGCGACTCCTGAGCATGTGATCCTAGGTTCTATTCGGAGACAGAGCAAGTCAAAATATTAATGTTTGTTTTTTTTTTTTAAAACCTTGCCCCACACTAGGAATTTCTCCTGTATCGTGGGTGCGTTCACAAACATTTAAACTCACATACACAAATACCCAATGTGTGTTGTCATTAGGAATTTCTCAGTAACTGCAACGGAGTTAAGATTTGTACCCGGTTGATTTGCAAGAGGATCGCCCCCTATTATTACATTGGACTTAAAAACATAAGTAAGGAAATATATACTATCAGGTACCTACACCTCTGTCTAACCCTTTGGGAGTTACGAGCATGATGTTATATTATGTTTATTCAAGTATTCATGTTCTACTCTAAACAGTAGGGAGTGGTAAAAGGCGGGCTTTTTGGGTGACTGTCTTATTTTCTTTAGTCGTTCAAAGACGTTCTCAACCTAATTTGAATAAATGACTTTTCATTTTATCTTGAAACCATGGAAAGAAGCAAGAAAGAAAAAGTATTTATTATGCTTGCAGCAGTCACGGAGCCAGAATTTCGACCCGTTTGATGGAAATAGGGAGCGACCCCTATTACATGGAACTTAAACTGGCCCAATCTGGGTGTACTATTAGATACACCTCTACTTTAGGAGATTACAGTCACGGTATTATTGTACCTACACTCGCACATAACAAAACAAATAATAATTTATTTATTTATTTAAACTTTATGCACAAACGTGGTACATAGGCGGACTTAATGCCACAAGGCATTCTCTACCAGTCAACCTTAGGGTCAAATAGGACATCATTGTGGTAGAGTACAAAAATAAATAAATCAGGAAAACACTATTTTGTTAACATAAATTAAATTAATATACCTACATAAATCGTACATACTAATACATATACATAAATATGGAATTAAATAAACTAATATATATTATAATACATACAAATAGTTTATAAAACGAGGAACCAAACAATAATTACCATGACTTACACACATATTTAAGAGTAATTCAGTCCGATTTTAAGAAATGCTTCCGCACAGCTCTTTTGAAAGCCATTTTGCTTTCCGCTTTTTTAATGCCAATAATATAATAGAAAGAAACAAAAAAGCCTTGCACAAACCTTTGTTCTCTTCTATTTCTTATGTTTTATTCTTTTAGTTTTTGTATTTTGCGTGTACGTACATAAATAAATAAATCGGTCCTAGATTCGAGGCCGTTAGCATCAACCAATTACAAATACTGATTCTCACTTATTGACGGCAACGCTGAAACTAACCAAACAGCATGTGAGCTATATCTAAAGGTCGTTCACAAAACGATGTGTACGTGTTTCAGATGACATTGTATCACATTGTATCACACTGTATCACATCCCACATCGCGCTAAATGCAATCCCTATAAATTAAACACACCGTGAATATAAATCGCGGTATTATTAGAGACATAAACTTCATAGTTTATCTCATTGCCAATCATCGGAAATTAGGTGGTGGGACTGGATAATGTGTGATGATCATCATGGTTAGTGTGGAAATTAAATATGTTGTTTTCCGATTATAGATGCGTTTTTTGTAATCGTTTTTTTTAGTCTGGGCTAGTGTGTAGTGAAGTATTTTTTCATGAACGACCCAAAAAAGCTTAGAAACATCACTTGTCAAAGCTTTTTCATGTAACTTAAATAAAGAAAATCTGTTACTAGCTGACCCACGCAACTTTGTCTGCGTCTCTATTTATAACTTATAACTTTCCTCGATAAATCAACTATCCAACCAAAATTATTAAGTTAAATCGTAACAAACAAAAAAAAATATCTTTCCTCTTTATAATATTAGTTAAGATTATACTAAAATGAGAATTACTATAAATATCTCTTACTGTTAAATATACGATGTCCATAACACCCTGTATTTGTAAACATTATTTTGTTTGAATTTGAATTTCCCGGAGGCCAGCCAGAATCCCTCGTACCTACATTGCGACGCAACCCGCGTAATTATTTTTCCGCGCGGGTATTTTTACATTGCGATATCTTCTAAGATATTTGTTTAAACTGTATAGAGTAAAGAGCACAAATATTCTATATTCCGTTCTAACGAACACATTTATTTAGATATAGATTAATACCATAAGGGTTAAATAAGCTTCGCAAACAAGTCTAAAAACTAAAACCCGACTACAAACGGCGGACTAAAACTATCGTATAATATACATATTTGTAATGTGCTCGTCAAGACCTTTCATTTGATACCAAACATGTTATGATTATCTCAATTTAATTTTTTTCGATGTTATAATCTGACATTTAACTTCCGTCATAATAATATTTGATAAAATTTATATAGCCTATGACACCCGGGCTATTCTTTCGAATCTATAGACACCTCATTTATTAAAATCCGTTTGGTAGTTTAGGCGCTACGGTGGAACATACATACATACATACATACATACATACATACATAGACTGCCAAAATCATTACCCTTCCTTTTGGCTTTGCCGTAGTCGGGTAAAAATAATTCTTTTTAACCTAACATTTTAATAGTAAAAAATGGTTACAGTGAGTCAATCTTAAAAGATAGACAGATGCTGTCGCGGAATTTTTTTTAGAACTTTTAAAGACGAATAATTACTTCATACATGATATTCTCGTAACTTAAACCGTTTTCGCAGCGCACGCAACGGAAGCTCTCAGAAAGGAATTTTCTTTTCCCGTTTTTGCAACATTTCTCATTTATGCTCCGCTCCTATTGGTAGTAGCGTGATGTTATATAGCCTATAACCTTCCTCGATAAATGAACTATCCAACACAAAAATAATTTTTCAAATCCAACCAGCAGTTCCAGAGTTTACCGCGTTCAAACAAACAAACAAACAAACTCTTCAGCTTTATAATATTAGTATAGATTAAACGGTGAAGGAAAACATCGTGAGGAAACCGGCATATCTTAGAACCAAAAATTCGAAGATATGTGACATCTACCAATCCGCACTGGGCCCGCGTAGTGGATTATAGCCCATCCCTCTCTTAGAGAGGAGGCCTGAGTCCCTGCAGTGGGAACATTATAGGCTGATGATGATGATGATATTATTTAAGATGCTTTTAGTATTCTTATTATATTTTTGTGTGGTTAGCATCTTACCAGGTGTCAGAGTTTTTTTATATATTATGAGCCCCTTTGTTTCGGTGTGTGTGAAATCATCAAATGAGTCCTCCCGCTCTGGGCGGAGTGGAAGGGAGTTCATGGGGGTTCCATGTTCCTGCTTAACCCATTCTGTTCCGTGCCCGCGGTAACTTTTTCAAACAACCCGTAGCCCCGGGCCCCTGATTTGGTTTTGTATTTATTTAATGCTAAAACAAAACCTTAATTACGGTTTTGGACTTTGAAACCAAATCTTACTTAAAGACTTCAGCGATTACAACCTTCCAAGAAAAAGCCTCTTCTAATCTTAAAATTCTCAAGAAAAAAGGATGTCATCATTTACAAAATATATTAAAACCGTATTTTTCTTTCCTCAAATATAAAGTATTAAGTTAATATTTCGGGGCCAAGTTCGACGCCTCGGAAAAGGCCACTGAATAAAATTAATAACCAAACAACGTTGCCACGTCGCGTCAGGGGCTACGGAACTTAATTTGCATTCTTGAATCAAAATGTTATTGTAATTATGTAGGGTCAGATAATATTGCCCTGTAGCGCTCTGCTCGTAACATTCAAACTGTGTACCTTAACTTCACTAGGTGGTAACTTTGTTAGCGATTCTGTGAACTATGCTGCCTTGGCTTTAATATTTTACAAGCAAAATACGAGTATGTGGCTCTGACGAGAACCGAGATATTCGCTGAAGTTAAATAAAATAAAACAGCCCCTTTTCTTCGATCTTGAATACGTACGGATATAGAATATTATTATTATTTTCTGAAGAAGTAGATTTTTTCCATTTGTAAAATAACTGAATTTAGTTGCAGACATTCAACTTTAATTAGTTCTTATTCTATTTGTTCTGCTTTCATAATGTAATCTTGTTCTTATTATTCATACTCATAAGATTCTTTAGACGTCTGTTTTCTCGGTATAAACATTGGGCTAAAAGAAAATTTCCCTCAATATTTTGTCAAAGAGACTGCCTACTGTTATAATAATGTCGCAGACTGTCTGACGTAATGAAATACCTAAAATACTTAATTGTGAGCGTATATGTAACAAGAGCTTTAATTTTAGGAAGATAATTACGCTCATTTAACAAAGAAAGTATTTACTTTAAGTCGAGTGTAATAAATTCGGCTTTCTAAACCACAAAGCTGCCTATTACCAGACTTTAGCGATCTCCATGCCAACGATGAATGACTTCCATTGGTACACAATACCATGTTCATCAGGTTTCCAATTGGAATACAATGAGCAATTTAGCACAAAAGCATTAAATTGTAAACTCACTATTGTAACGTAATAACACCGGACACCCAGTACACTGAAACTCATTTAGAGCACTATACAGGAATCCGAGTCGTCTTGCAAGGCATGCTCACCCCGGGGATAACATTACAAAGGCCTCAGTGTCGGGATGTAAAGGAGCCGACTGACCGGCGCCCCTTTGCCCACCGTCCCCCAGTAACGCTGTCCACACAACCATTAAGGTATTAAGGAACAATGTTAAACTGGAACGTTGAAATGTAAACATTTCGAATGGACTTGCTGTGCACTTCAGTTACCGTTTTTAGTGGACATTACAATTATTGTTTCTGCGTTAATAGTGCAAAATGTATTTCAACGTTGTTCGGTATTCTACTTTTGAAAATTGTGTTTAGTGTTTTTTCACTTCTCAACAATTTAAAAGCTTAATGATTATCTATTTAATTAACTGATGACTATCTTTTTACCTAATCCGGCCAAAAAATGAGCATGTATTTATACTAAGCTTGTTCCAGAATGCGCAATTGCGCTTAATGTAAAAGGCATAAGCTTACCGGCTTTTTAAATATGTATAGTTAGTATTACATGCTTAAATTAGTAACCACGGTTAACTAAACATTCTGTTTTAGAAATAATGTTAAACCTAGTTTCAACTGGGATACTCCATGCCAACACTCTAATACCACAATTCGTGTCGTATTTCAAATGTAAATTTAGTATTTTAGGAGCTTTGATAAACTAACTACCTTCTAATGTAACTTTTCAAATTACGTGTAATTATGGTAGAATGAATTTTTACTTTTAGTATTTTGTTAATACTTTTTCGACAACATAAATCATTTTTGGCTTAATTACTATATTTTGTATCCAATTAAGAATTATTTAGTTAAAAACAACCGACCAAAAAGTAAAAACTACTTAAATTTAGAATCTCAACAAAACCCTATCTGGCTTCATAACTGACGCTTCAACCCCAGGTGGTTATCGTTGGGGCAAATTGGGAGCCTATGTAACATTTGCAGTACCGAAACTACATTATATAAAGTTGCCTTTCATCTACAATAGGCAAAGTTACATAATAAGATGACTATCAGGCGGCATCACTCCAGAAATGCCGGGATATATGTTATCCACGCCATTACCGTCGTATAAAGGCTGTATTCAACGGACTGGCATGTATTCTTGGCTACACTTAATATTTTATGAAAAAGAAATTATTTTTGTTGAGCGCCATGTACAAACTTGCTAACGACGTGTTGTTTTATATCGTAGTGTATAATGTTAACAGGCGAGACTTTTGTTTTAGGTAGACATTGAAAACAATGTTATTATGTAAGTATTCATTCATATTCGATGACAGTTTACACTCGTGATTTTTGCCAACAAGAAAATGTGATTGTGTTCATAGCGTCCAAGTATGCATAGTTTTATGAAAAGTTATTTGTTTTCTTATACTGGAACCATTGTCAGCGCTACCATGAATTTTATAACAAACTTGGGTATACATTCGAGCTGAAGAACTTACATAATTGTATTATTTAAACACTTACCAAATGGCAAGGCAGGAAAAGCAGCAATACTTCGTAATTAAATAATGTCATCACTTTAAAAACAGTGAAAATGAAAATGTCGGTCGCATACATATTTAATTACATTATTAATGTTGACAAATGAGACGCCGCTATCAATAGCTATAAATAATGATCGTGTCATACTCACGCTAAAGCATTGTTTAATGCATATTTATCATCATAAATAGTGCAGAACTTTGTGTGAATAGCTAGAGTCTAAAAAGGTTAACGCAAAAAGAAAACACACAATGACTAGCTGTTAAACTGAGAACTGCGTCTAATGTAAAAAAAACCTTCAACATAGGTGACACAAGCCGGTTACAGATTAGAACAAACAAATAGTATGAAAAAAATAAAGAGTGAATAGTGGATGACTGTAATAGTTTCCAGTCTACCGAATCACCCATTTACAGTACAATCGCATTAGCTCGGACTAAGACGCCGGATTCCAGCTTTTATAATGATTTCTTGATCATTCTCCTTTTTCATCTCTCATATTATATTCGAATACCTCTATCCGAATGAAAAGATTAACGAGTCAACGCAATAGCCAATCGGACTATCAAAGGGAATTTATATTTGATGTGATTGTTAAAGTTTAATAATTATATAGTAGGTACATATTATTATCTCTTTTCTATTCATAGAGCTACGACCTTTAGCTAGATTGCCCTTTTCAACTACAGTTTAGGCTATCCCGTAACATATTCTAAATCGTCTCATATATTCTATTAAAATTCAAGAGTCACAGTCAGACTATAGAAATAAAATGACCTTTCTTTTTCATAAAATACCTTGATTACTATTGAAGTCTCTGGCCAGTCCAATTTTCTAAAGGTTTTATTGTTAGTTGTGTTTCGTCGAATCACACAAAGGGGTATGGCTCTATAAATGTAAGAATATGTAATTTTGCTTCATATAATAGTAATACTTTTAAATTAAAGTACAAACTACTAGAGTAACAATAAATTCAGTATTTTATTTGTGACAAACGCAACATAGTGAATAGATTGGATTGGTTTTTAAAATCTTTTTACAATACGTGATTTAAAGAGATGAGACGGGATTAAAATTACCTATATGTGAAGCTGCTAGTAAATGTAATAAAAATAACTTACTTATAAAGAGGTTACAATAAAAGTTATTATTATTCAACAAGAAAGTCACGTTAACTGAAACATATAATACATGATGGAAGCATCGTCGCACAAACGGTTACTACGTGTTCATAACATCATCTCGAACACAACCATGTACAAACTTTTCATCGGATTTTTTTTTCCCACAATTTCAAAATGTATGGTTTGAAATGGTGAACTGTAATACATGGTAACCGAAAAATTATATACTAAAACCTTCCTCAAGAACCACTCTATCCATTGGTGAAAACAGTATGAAAATCGATGAAGTAGTTTTTGAGTTTATCGCGAACAGACAGACAGACGCGGCAGAGGACTTTGTTTTATAATATGTAGTGATAGTGATGATACAGTAGTCGATTTTAAAAAAAAAACTACTAACTAGCTATTTAAGCTGCTTTAAAGACACCCTTGTTTTCCAGTTACGCTTGTATAAACAAAATAATAAACGACAATAATTGCTAATTGCTTTGCAATTGAAAACCCATTGAAAACTACGTTTGCCAATTAGCAGTAAATGTCTGGCTTAACGTACTTAGGCTAGATCGCCTACTAACATTTACTGCTGGTAACACCATTCGATTCCCACAAAACCACTGGATGATACTGTTATTAGGTCCTGCATGGACACATGAGATGCTATGTATTGGATTGAGATTTTCACAGCAATTCTTTTGATTTTTATTGTCTAGTGAGAAAATGTCAGTTTATGAGTATCTCATCATCATTTTACCCTTATCCCAATTAATTTAGGATCGGCGCAGCATATCTTTTTTTTTTCCACACTTCTCTGTAACTCGTGGGTGTCTGACAGGCAAACAGGCAAACCATTCTCTTTGTAAACCGTTACTGTGTGTGTGCAATGTTGTATTAGACAAGTAGATAAGTACGTTCCACAAGAATAGTTTTGCACACAATGTTCACTTCTTAAATCACCCTATTAACAGCGAAATCAAGCTGTCTGCAGGCAAATTATAAAATCAAACATTTATCAGTTAACTAATTTATTGTGGCCGCAACACCAGGAAGGCCTTATCCATTACCGGCGCCTGATTTGTCACGGTAGCTGATTCATTAGAGAGGCATTAATCTTGTGCGGAGGTGGCGCGAGGGGCCGCGGGAGGGGGCGTCTGCCAACTAGCGGTGATAAGGCGTACTTTGTCCAAGACGCCGTGACGAGCCCAGACATCGCGCCCGAAAGCCCGACACTGGAATTTAATTAACCCAAATTTGTCCTTTTGTCTCAGCTGTATCGGCGCAAGCCCCCAAAGTGTCTGTCAATATGTGGTTAACAGTGTTACAAGTTAGAGCAGGGCACATACATGTGAAAGGGAGGCTCTGTTCGTGCAGTTCAGTGACGAGAGTTCATCGTAAACCATTTGAATGGGCTAATTTAAAGTAGACAATCCCCCATCCCTTTTGGATTATTTTTATTAGACCATTAAAAATACATTTCCTACCTAAAACCATCGAGTTCGAGCACAGTTTACTTTAACCTCCTTGTACTTAGGTACAGTCGCCCACAAAAGTGCATGGATACCTTAGGGCCTATTTTTCTGTGAAGGTAGAAATCAAATTTTCGAAAATAATTAATAGATGGCGTTTGGTTTCTGCACAACTGTGATATTAAACTCTTCAATCCCCAGTGTCACTTGTAGGTGGCATAAGTTTTATTTCTGTTTCTACCTCACAGCAATTTTATTTGTAATTCCTACTTAGATAATAAGAAATTAAACCTTTAAAGTTTTTACTTTCCGCAATGACAATATCCGGATTACCCGGTGTCACCTGTAGGTGAAATAAAAAGGAGGTAGATTTTTATAACTTAGTCTTAACTAAATGTAAACTATTCTGTTGAGATATAGAAAAAAATGAACTTTGACTTGGGAATAGGTTAGGTAAGTAAGAAGTTAGGAAACACGTATTAGGTTGGATTAAGTTAGAAGTTAAATGATTAAAAAAAAACGAAAGAAACCATAGGGAATGTTTTCATTAAGCTAATAAGTGCGCATATTATAGCATTAAAAAATATAATATTCGAGTTAGTAGTCAGTTAGCAACAGGGATGAACGGAGACAAACAAAAAGACACACAAATTTTAGAGGTTTATTTCTTACAGTTTATTATTCAAAAACAGACATTATCGTTCAACATTATTATATTATATAAAACTTCTTATTGAGGCCATAGCTTAAGTATTCGTTTCCAAAATCGGAAAGAGGATTGAAGCTTTTGTAACCTCAACAAAGACAAACAGGAGACCGGATTATTTTATCACAAAAGTGAAAAGTTAAATTAAATGAATTAAATAGGTAGGATAACAGCTATACAATTGCACAAAAACATACGAAAAGGTTCTTATGTAATGTAAACAAAAAAAAATTTTGTTTGACTTTTTTTAGTTATTAAAAATACGTAAGTCATGTAATAGGTTATAATAACCCGGTCTCCAGTTAATATAAATAATAAGTACTAAAGTTAAATAATATTTTTTTTAGTATTATGAAATATAAATCCTGGATCGGCAACACTTATCTATCCCCACACGTTCACTGCAATATGACCAGCATATTGGACACACATAACCACTTGTTTATCACGTAATATTTCTACACCACAAACATAAGCGTCCGTGTTCACTGGACTTAAAAGTTTTTTCATCTGTGAAGATGAAAAAACATTACTCAAATCAAAGTTAACATGATCCAAAGCGAACTGTAATCTTGTCCTATAATGGTTTTCTGTGGGCCAGGGTTTCACAACATGCCTCCTATAATGCAGCTCTTCACTTTTAAGAGCACGACGGGCATTGTCAACACTTGAATCATATAAAGAAGCATAGTCGGTCATCGGCAGGAATCCATTTTCTTCATACTCTCATAACACGATTTGACGCTGTAATGTGTTTATGAGCCGTGGTCTACTGTTCTTTGATGGTGTTGCAAAGAACCCTCGTCTTCAAATCGTCGTACCAATAGAACAACTGTTTTTCTCTGCAACAATATAACAGAAATATATAATACGCAATAATGATTATTTATTAAGTAGTATAATCGTAACTAAAACATTTTTTTTTCTTATAAAAATGTTGAAACCTAAACTACTTACGTTAACAATAAGATAAGTCGACAAGTTTCGAGTGTCGATAAGTTTTTGCCTTGATTTTGCAAATCAGTTATTTGAGCTCTTGTAACGAAAACAATATTACAACGCGTACTCATTTTGATGAAATAAGTTAATTCACCTAAATTAAAATAAAACTGAGCTAAACACACTCGAATGAGGTATTCGAAACAAACTTAGCGAACAATCAATTGAGCTAAGTAATAACTCATCTAAATCTTCAATCTAATTATTTCTACTACCTACAAAATTTATGAATTCATATTCGACCTACCCTCAAGTTTGAAAACTAAAACATAGATAATTAAAATCAGATAGTTATAAAATGATAATAATATTCAATTTAAACAAACATAGTAGGTAGTTAGGAATAAATTTATATAATAGAAATAATTGATTATAAATTATTTGAATGTTTAAACAGAAAAAAGAAACTACATGAACATTTTATACAGCGTGAGCGCCCTCTAGTTAGTGTAGCATCAACAATATAATCAATGTTGCTAATCGAGTACTTATTTACGCCAGGTGGCGTCATTTCTTGCTTCACACGGTATTTTTTCTGAACTTCCCATGCATTATTGTACGCGATGGTACCTACTTCTATCAAAATAATATTATTTTTGATCAAAACATATTTCGTTTTATATTTTAATACAGAAAAGCTTGACAAATAGTTCCCATTTCCAATTTAGACGCGACGTACGACACGACACAAGAAAATGTCGGCGTTTCAAAAAGAGAATTATCCAACATCCCGGTCCCATTCTACACATATTTTCATTTTAACGGAGATAGAAACTAAATCACAAACCATTGCAGTGTACTCATATAAACTCTAAATGCGTAAATGTGTTTCGGACAGGCTGTGAAGGCACGTCAAAATGTCAGACCGAGGTATGAAAGAGAAAATCCGGAAATAGAATAGCGTATACACAGAGAAAAATCAACTAGCAAATGATGACCGCCGCTTGAAAAAGTTGCCGAACAGACGGACAGAGAAAGTTTCGTGAGACATGAGTGGTTTCATTACGATACAAAGTTTGGGAAATATATATTTTGTTCTTTGACTTTTTTTCTCATATACTTTCATAGTTTCTAACAATTTACATGGTATAACAAAAGGTTTTCTACATTTTCACACACTACGAAGACACCATCCACGTGGAGTTTTGGCTAAAATTAGAGAATAATTTATTACTGTTAATTAATTAGATCGGTATTTCCTGTTTACCGTCTGAAACATATTCTTTCAAACGAAGCCAAGATGTGTTTCCCTGTAATAAATACAAACAATATATCAAACGAGAAATATAACAAAGGAAAACAATTGTTGATGAGCAAGTCATACACGTAAAAAGACAAAGCGTGTGTTAAACAACTTGTAAGACCAACCGCTTGATAATCCCAAGAATAAGTCTTGAAAAATAACAGTTCTTAGTACGAATCTGTCATAAAGCAGAGATTCCATTCGTTTAACAACGGAAAAAGAAAAGGAACAAATAGTTGGAGGGAAGTGTTCCTTAACTCTTGTTTTATAACCTGAATAAAGTGAGATGTTGGCGGTACAAAAAGTGTAGATATTGGAAAGAAATCATAAGTAACAGTTCCTTCCGGGCACTCGAGGTACGCACTCCGAATATAATGCAATTACGTGGGATGGATTGCTTCACTTGGAGCCGCGAGAAGGTCGTATAACTTCCTTATCTTCGCGACGTATCCGCTTTTATGTCGTTTTTATAAAAAAGAGAATAAAAATATTATTCCCATGCTGATTTTGGGATGAAAGAAAAACGTAAAATGTTTGTAGGGTTCTGTGTACTCCAGCTATTGTTGCGCATATTTCACAGCTCAAAGACAATTGACGGGGGAGCTCCATAGGCGACGGAGTTTTAATCATGTCATTGCTTATTATTGCCACTCTTTAAATTCATGTTCGTTAAGTGTGCCTTTAGAGTCTGCACGCGCTTCGTATTGTACGAACGGTTGAGGTAAATGCCTGACATTTTCTTGCGAATAAAACAAAGCAAAGTAAGTGAATAAGGAAAATCTTCACACAGGGCATATTAAAATAATCATCATTCACAGCAAAAGCAGCACAAAAATATGTTTCAAAATTGGCATTTTATTTTTATTGTTTCTAATGTGTACTAGAACTTCATAAGCCGTATAATAGACGTAAATCAAAGTATTCTAAGATTTACGATGTTTCTGACGAACGTTGACGTTGAGTTGTACTACTTACCTTTTACGGCATAACTAACCTACTTTTTACTTTGTAACATCCTGGCATATCCTTTAAAGTGTATACTGACGAAATCACTCCTAGCAATTCAACAATTAACAAAGCCTGAATAGTAACTCCATCCATTGATGGCTCATAAGGTAGTGGAACACAATGAGATCAATGTAGCGACAACAGCCCGGCTAGAGCACTTGAATGAGCGCCAGAGAACAGAAGCCCTAACGGGACAACCCCTCGGTAGCATTGTGAACAACCCACTCCCGACTTAGGAACATTGCACGTATTTGAAGCACCACTGACGCTGTTGAAGTAAATCAATTTTCATAAATGTGCTGAAAATACCTGTAAGTTACTTTACTTTTAACTCCTGTTCAAAAACCAGACATAATTCTATTTTCACACAGTCACCAAGAGCAGAAAACCTCACTTAACCTAACATAAGACCGGGGACACGTAACTAAAAATCTAACATGAAACTTAATTAAACTTTAGATCCAAGTCTTAAACCACACATTCGGAAGTTGTATGTACTCTAACAAAGAGATCAGTGTGTGTGTTTGTATTCGTGTTCTATAAATGATGTTGGTTCAGAGAATACGTAGTCACGTATAAAATATATGCTTTAAATCTAACAAACAAGTCCTGCTCACAAAAACGTTACTTTATTTATAGCCGCACCATACAACATATGGATTTTCTAAATCTCTCGTCAAATCGAGGTAAGCAAAGGGCAATGCAAAACTACTTTAGACCATTGAAAGAAGATCAGATTAATTCAAGCACATTAAGATGGTTTGACTCGGCATCTAGTAGCTTCTACTTAGCTTTGAGCTATTCACCGGCGCAGCGTTGCATTCGCATCGCGGATTCCAAGGATTAGTCCGATATTATATACGAGTAACATTATCAGACCGGATGTTGAAAACGGAATAATTATGTCGGAATACTAAGTGCGGTTTTGATTATACACCTGTCATATATGATTAAATTGATTTAGAAGCAGTAGAAGAAGAAACAGTATTGTAAAGTGTTCAGTATTAGAAAACTGGTCGCTTATTCGGTATAATAAAAAACAGAGGAATTTTATGTTAGCGGTATTCTGCAAAAAAGTATATATATTTTTAACTGGCAACGCCCTCAGGCAACGCTAGCTTGATGACCCTTTAAACCGGGACCATTATTGTGAATCCCTCCCATCTTCATAGACACAAAAAGTGTGAAAAAAGCCACGCTGTTGAATTCATTAAAGTTATTATTATCTTCCCATAACAAACAAAATACCAATCTATATTAACCGAACACAGAGATGAAACAAGCTTGTTTCTAATAAAACATCTAAGTATACAATGTTAGGAACTCTAATTGGGTCGGACAAGAATGTCAAATATTTATAATAGGTCCCTAAACTTTACAGATATCTTATAACGAAGTCAAAGTTTTCGTAACAAGGCTTAGAATTTCGTTATTTCACGTAGGTGTACCAAACCGGTTTGGACCGCGAAATCACAGAAGATTTTTTTATAAAAGGATATAATATTTTGAATAATACAAGCACCAGCTAAATGTCAAAGTTAACAAAATCAAAGCCTGAAGCATAAAAGTGAAATGGTATCTTTTGGAGAGAGGATAAACATTTGTTAGAAGCGCCGAGTTAGGTAGTGTTAACTCTTCAACTGGCGAGGGGCTTAGTGCCCACGGCGATTCACGTGGGATCTCGTTACAAACTCTCGATTGAAATATTTCCGTACCAGTAGACACGTAACCGCGTGCCTCTATTTGGGTACCGCGTCAATAGGAGTCACACCTCTGAAAGGACTGCATTGTTTCCCTCTAGTGCAGTGTGTGTACCATACAGGTCCATGAAAATGAAATTCTTACTTCCATAACACAATCTATTTGCTTTCGCCGCGAGCGCGCGTTTGTTCGGCCGGCCACCGATGCGGTCACTAATTACATCGGAACGCTAACTGCAATTGTGTTGATCACTGTTTAATGTAATATCGCCGTAGTTCGCAATAGTTATCTCTTTAACTATTGGGAATTCTAACGGAACTACAGAACTGTTTAATTTTGCAGCTCATATGTGAGCACGAGTAATAATGCGCTTAATATAATAACACTACAAAACTACAAATACATACAATACATATATTCTGCTGTGCCTGGTAATTTAAGTACTTGATTCGATTCCCGGGTTTCGGATTTCCGAGTTTCCATCAGGAATTTCTCAGCAGCAGCCACGGAGGTCTGGATTTGTGCCCGTTGATGGCGATAGGCTCACCACAGATGAGTTTTAAACATATGGGTGAATGTACACCTCTGTCTTACCCTTCGGGGATTACCGGCGTGATGTTATGTCATGTATTGTTATAATAACGTGATCATAAGCATCACTTCAAACCGCACTCATACTTTAGTGTAACCACAAATCAAGCCCGCGAACCTTAACTTGTACAAACAACTTGGCGAACAATATTTTTATTCGTAAAAGTAAGGCGCTAGCTGTCTGTCCTTCCGACGTAAATTAATAACTAAACGTGTCTATAGTTTAAACACAAATATCGACGTGATTTACGAGATTGTCGTAAAAGACTTACGGCGGTCCCGAACGCTTAGTCAGTTCCTTTTAGGGTTTTAGATAATGACTCGGTAAATAACTAGAAAAGCTAGGCTGGATGAAAAACGACGAGTCATACCCAGACGGCAATTAATAACAATTTGTTTATGTTACAAATTCATTTACTTACTCAACATTGTGCCATTTGCCATTATGAAACGATAACTTTGTAAGCAAAACGGAAATTAAGGTATCCAAAACTTTTAGTGCACAATATCCAATACACAAGCCATAACAACACAAGTACACAACGTTGTGGCGTTATTCCATGTAAAACTTCGCAGTATATATTTGGCTGTTCCCACCAAATATAACGACATTAATGTATGCTCTCGTACGCAGGCACACCTCCGATAAATAAAATAAACGCACTGAATTTCGCCACAAGCGATATCAAACTACAAATTAAAAGAATTGAAATTCGAATCACGTTAAAATCCACGTTTTATTGCGATATCAGAGTTACAAAAAATAAAAAGTAAATGATGTATTACGTTACACCCGGCAATTTTATTCGAAAATGAACTTTATTTACAGACGTTACAGACGTATATACAATAAGACAATGTCCTAACTTATGTTGATTTGATTTATTTGATAATAATGAATCTCAATTGATCTGTCATATTCAGGTAGCTTAATCAGCGTTGCAGCTAAGAATTACCATTCGGGACACCGCGTTAACAAGGATTAAGGGCACAATGGCATAACTTTAGAATTACACGGTATTCAAATGTAATCCGGCGTGGATTCTCCAGCTAACATTAAACGCGTGCTAATAGAGGCCGGGAAGGGAACACTGAACAGTGTGCCAGATCGCGCCGTTCCGCGGAACACCTATTACGTTCTCATTAACGTGGTCGTAGTGCGCTTTACCCCCTCGTTAACAATGCCCTACCAGCAAATTGTGCCTTCAAAATGAATGTATACGATACGGCGACCTTTTGCCGATTACAATCTCTTACATCTTAATTATAACATTCTTAACTGAAACACCAGTAAACTTGTCCATTAATGCAATCACGGGGAAGTAGCCGCAGTAAAGGCTTGATTGTGGATCGGCATTCCTTGTGGAGTGGTTGGTTCGAAAATACAAAAGGCCATCAGTCTATCCGACCCGAGCAACGCGGGCGGCGGGCGACTGACGAGAACAACGCTTTACTGTTGGTTTTATGAACCAACTTAATCGGTATTTAACTGAATCACACTAAAACCTGCGCTTTGTCTAAGAATGTCTAAATATCTAAATAAACGAAAATAATAAAAAATACACTTGAATCAAAACCACTTCTCAAATAGTTGCAGTAGGACTACTGCACTAATTCCGCATAACTGCGTCAAGTTAAAAGTTGATAAAACTGCGCTACGTTGTAAAAGTTTTCGAGCCTATCGCATAAATACTACAGCGAAACAATTTTCCCTGGCTCTACGTTTACGACTTGCGCTCGGAGATAAACAAATGAGCGTAAAAGTAGCCCCATAAAAGGAATGCCTAAATCTGTGTAGTAATTAAAGTTATAATATGCCTACCTACCTACCTTCTATTAATATATTCATTTATTTAAATTTCATGTATAAAATAGGGGCTTAATGCCACAAGGCATTCCCCACCAGTTAACTAGGGTTAAATAACACACCATTGTGATATGCTACAAAATATCTAAAAAAAATAACATCATGCTTTAGAAAAAGTATATACTTATTTTGATACTAATACACATACAACAAAAATAAAATAACAAATATTTTAACAAACACTAAAATTAAAATCTTTACAATTATTATGACTCGACTTAATATTTGGTACCATAAAATTGAAAATTCCTTCCGGCGCGGCGTACAGACGTGGCGCATAACGTGATGTCTTTATATTAAAACGTAGCTGTTTCTATAAATAACGATTTTGCACATTAAGCATCCATTACGGGAACGAGTAGTCGGTCGTTTTATTTTTTTCTTTGCTACACGTGTCTGCGCGATGCAGCGATGTGGAGGCAGCGCTACAGCGCTGCGGCGGGTGCTAGGGCCAGGTGCGAACGCACGATACAGCTTTTTGTGTCAAATGATTCTATTTTTGCCGCTGCTGCAACTAGACGGGGAAAATGTAAAACTATGAAAACTTATTTTTGAATCGCTCGCCGTAAAAATCCGGTTACCTATGAACGTTCGGAGTGTGGCTTACAAATATGAAATACCGTTCGGAAAATGAATTAACAATGTGAACGGTTTCGTGTATATTTCTGCCGCTATGACTGAATAATTTAAAAGTATTTTTAGTTTAATAACAAGTCATTATTCAAATGAGTTATTGATGAAATAGGTGACTAAGGAACACCTTGAAAACTGTAGAAAACTTCAATATTTAAACAATCAACAACACGTTTATTTCTCTTAATGAATACACTGTAAATATTTTAAATTACAGTAGGTATGGTGTGAATAGTATTCGAATTATTCACACCACAAATAAAAGAGTACTATTATATTATAACAAATCGTCACAGGTGGACAATAACACAATCTGCTTAAAATCGGAGCTCATTACATCATTCAGCGATTGCAAGCGATTATCCAGCAGATATCAAGATAAAATATATTTTGAAATGTAGGCACACATCGGAATACAGAAACAATTGTGTACAGAATAAAATGGATCATTGTTAAGCCCGTTATTCCAGTCAGCTTTATAAATAGAGAGCGACAACGCGGACTGCAGAATCGGAACGTTCACGAACCGAATATATCACAATATAATGTTGAACGAGACGATTCTAAATATGTAATACTACTAGCCGAGTACCCCTCGGGATTACCCGTGAAAATACATTTCACCCCTATTTCCCATTTCGAGGTCGAATTTTAAAAGTTTCCTTCTTAGCCGACATTTGCGTTATGGGTGAAATACATTTTGCAAATTTCATTTTTAGGTTCGCGGGTTCAGGCATGATGAGTAAGTCTGTTCACTTCGCGTTATTACGATTTACTAACTAAGTAAATTCTGCGTTATTTTGTAGAAGTGGACAGGCCCATAATGTAATTACTTTTTAGGGTTCCGTACCTCAAAAGGAAAAAACGGAACCCTTATAGGATCACTTTGTTGTCCGTCTGTCCGTCCGTCCGTCCGTCTGTCAAGACCCTTTTTCTCAGGAACGCGTGGAGGTATGAAGCTGAAATTTATATCAATTACTCAGGTCTACTGTCCCTTGAAGCTGTGATAAATCAAACTTCTAAGCCAACGCAATCAAAAGATACAGCCGTTTATGCCGCAAATTTTCGACACTTGCAAGGGAATCAAAACCTACAGGGTGCTTCCCGTGAACTCAGAATCTTGAAATTTGGTACGAAGCAACGTCTTATAGCATAGATAAAGGAAAAATTACGAAAACCATAAATTTTTAGTTACATCACAAAATATATTTTTTTTACGGAACCCTCGGTGCGCGAGTCCGACTCGCACTTGGCCGGTTTTTTGGCAACCTTTCTTCTTTTTTGATGTCCGTATTCCGTACGGATTTATTACATTTTTAATACAGCCGTATTTAAATAACCGTTTGAATCGAAATATAATTTAGTTCTGGTTGGACGTTTTGACATAGAACTGAATATTACATTGGTACCCGTCACAGAGCCGACCTGGTGAATACCGTCCAAATAAATTGAAACGTTGTGTCCCAAAAAGCAACAGTTAATTGTAGTGCCAACAGGCAGCGCTAAGTTTAGCAGTCCAAACATAGGGACTCATTAATGAGGCGGCCGCGTCCCTCGGCGGGGCCTCCCGTGGGGTCTACGGACCAGAGGCACGTCACAATTGAACTGGTAACGAGCCCGGATTATTGATTGAATCCATCAGTCCCATGCGAATTGTCGTTATTAGTGACGCGACAATGTTACCATAGATACCGTACAGCCTCGCTGTTAATTTAGTTGCTTCTAATAAATATGACAGATCTTTGAAGGGATAAGTTCCTGGGATTGTATCTGTATGACTTTTAATAATAATTAGTAATCATCTTCTTGACTGTTTTCGGTCACGGCGGCCAATATTAGCTGAGATTAGCCATCGGAGCGGGAGATAAAATAGTGCACAAATGCGTGCACAGGCACAGGTGCACTCTCTGTTCCTTTTTCTCTCATAGTCCGATGGGACGGCAATCCGACACGACAGGGGAGAGATCAGGCGCAGGACCAACGGCTTAACGTGCTTACCGAGGCACGGGGGTGTTATACAGCAAACTTCCAAATTCCGGTCTACTGATGAAAATTTTATAATAAAAAACCCAATAGCACTTTTTACCCGACGAGGTAATCGAACCCAGGACCCCATGCTCAGCAGTCGCGCTTTGCGACCTCGAGACCATGCTTTTACCATGCTGTCATACCTACAAACACTAGAAACTATAAAAATAAAAGCACATTTCTGCCTGGATTTACATATTTCATAATTTAATTGAACTGATCGTATTTATTAGAATGCTATTTAAACACGATGAGTTTAAACAATTAATGTGTTCTAAAATATTCAAATGATAAACTGGAATTGATATAATACGGTCGAAATCTAAACGTAAAGTTATGTTCGCAGTAAATATAAATATACCTACACTTTTAAAAACAATCCATTACGTTATTAACCTATTTTCGAAGTAAGTAAGTGCTTGTAACCTTAAGGCGACACCAACACCCACACTTATAACGGTACAAGTTTTTTCAAAAGCGTTTTACAGCTAATAATTGGAGCATGAATAAATATAATAACGTAGACACCTTAATGGAGGGTGTCTGTTTAAGCCCAACTCCCAAGTAACGCTACGGTATAAGATTTCGCTCGGTTCGACCTTTACGAAATCGACTTATCTGTCCTTCGAGCCAACTGACGTGAAAATTATTTTAGAACATCTTTACTTAACAAAAATGTTTATTTCCGTTACAGAAATTAACAAGTGACTGAATAAATTTTATAAATCCCGGCTGTCATCACTTGGCCAGTTGTTTCGTTAATCTGCTCGGGATTATCAAGCTTTAATATAGATAACACCGTAACCTCCTTTGCTCAAAAGACAAAAGATTGTCGAAGATATAATTAAGGCCGTTCTCGGCGTATTTACCTTCTGAAATCGTTGGACTGTATGAAAATTAAATGACAGTATTAACACGGGGAGGGGATGGGCTGTGATTGCCTGTCAAACACAGGTATAGCCGTTATCTGACGCATGAGGTAATTATAAGTCGCTTTACAAGTTAGCTGGGCTGCGGTCGCTGAATGGCTGATGTCGCTGTTCGACGTGTGAGCGAAACATTATCGTACAATATAGCTCGGCGCTATGTTGTAAACACGCTGCAAATTGTTTCATTTCCGTTTACATTTACTACTTTCAGTTCTTGAGGGAAATGTTGTTCGACAAATAAAAGTTTCGAGGACTGCTTTCACCAAACTTATGAAAACCATCGTTTCCGGAATGTTTTGCTATTTCCGTCCAGAAAACCACTTGAGTTTCTTTTTATTGAAGTAAACGTAGGTACGTGAATAAACAGATATTTACTGTTTGAACATGTGTACTAACATGTTTAGGTATGCTACTACATTTCTAGTAAACAGAAGTAATGATCCTTTAACACTAAACGTAAACACAACAACACTTCAATCCACAATAGTATCTAGTATTCCTGAACAGCCTCAGTATTGGTAACATTAGCCCATCAACCCAACGAGGTCTCATATACAAAAGGAGATGGCGTTATCTAGATACGTACAAGATAGTTGCGAATAGCTGGCGGCATACAAAAGCATCCATTACCGCATAGGTACTGATTTGTCACGCCGCTGATTCATTAGACGAACATTAATCTTAGAACGCGGTTACGACGGTACATGATAAAGCTTTACTTTGTTTAGCCCCCTCTACAGCGTCTACGAGACTTCGTAGCACCGTAGCTAATTCGTAGCACTGAAGTCTGTCGTAGCTGATTTTGTTTAGTAAGAATTTGCATTTTGGGTTAATATGCGTAGTAGGTACATTTATGATGTAGATGTAAAGCACAGGGCGACTTGATCTCTATCTTGAATTCCAATGATGCTAATGGAGTATTAAAATCGGGGTTCTTGATTAAAACTACTTAAAAGTTAATTACTTCCAACTTGATATCTTCTTGGTATATTGCTTTAGAACTAAGTAACGAGAACACTACGAAATGAGGTAATCAGTCAATTAAAAGTTCTACTATCTAATAAAAGACAAAACTTACATCCACGACGGAAACAATGTTTCCACGAAGCGTAAAACAATCTACCAAATTGAATAGTTTCCGATTTACCTCAAACAGGGAAACCTTTCTCCGGTTTCTTATTGCTGAAAAACACATTAATAAATACATTAACGAAGCTGACCCACATGAACCGGTATAGCGGTACCTCGAGATGGCACAAACGAGTGCTGAACGTAGAACTTCGTTCATACGTCATGCAATGCTATCATTAAGGTAGTCTCAGAGTTCCATTTCAGAGCGATGAAGACAAAACAATATTGATATTGGATAATGGAAAAATAGCGTGTTAGAAACGAATTACTAGCGAGGAAAATTGCCATTTCCTTGCTATTCTTCTATCTAGAGGTACTTACTTACCGAAGTTGTTAGATTACGCTGCGTCTGATAGCTTTCGCCGCTTCCAACTATCATCGAACATTCTCAAACCGACGCGTCGCGTTGTTATGAGCACTTCTGTCATACCCTTTTCAGCCGAGGTTATAAGTGAGTTAACTTCCTAACTATTATACTCCCTAAAACTATTTACTCACACATATTACGGTTAATACAAATATAAAATGTGTTAGATATTCCATTGTAGATGCAAATGATAATACATAAAAACGGATATTTTTCAGCACCTAGCTACTTTGAACTATAATTAAGAGCAGAGTTACGTACAAAAACATTCTTGAGATAATGTCAAACAAAGCCCTTTAATCACATAATTATTTGGAAAACTAATTATAATATAAGTAATCACCAACTTCAGATCTTATAACCGAAACTCTCTCCTATTAAAGCCCAGACACGATAATTGATTAAAGTAAAACACTAACACACACAATAAGTAAAATATTCTTGGAAAACAAAGGAGAACTCACATTGTTAACAAAGTATTACTTCAATCTCCAGAATACGTGGGTTTGCGTATCAAGTATTATCACGATTATGTGCTCATACGCACTTTGAAAAAGTTTCACTCAACATTTTGGCTTGAGTATGCTGTAATTTAATAGAGCGACGAACAACATTATGTGTTTAATGTAGGCAAAATCTAACCGCTTAGTTTTGATGAAATTATCTTTACATTTAACTTTTATGAAAATTATTTGCTTTCACCACATTTGAGTTATGGTTTAATCTGCATATTTTAAACTTATGCATACCCATTTTTTC
The DNA here is from genome assembly GCA_949316265.1 of Diarsia mendica. Lineage (NCBI taxonomy): Eukaryota > Metazoa > Arthropoda > Insecta > Lepidoptera > Noctuidae > Diarsia > Diarsia mendica. Next base: position 11,729,910 of record OX438892.1, read on the forward strand.
ATTTCAGTTAGACCTGAGCCGAGCGGACATTAATATAAGCTTAAATATTTTATTTCCAATATATGTATTAATCCGTCCCGGTGCCAAACCCGTAATGGACTACTTCGATTTCCGTTTTTATCGTTTTATCTACTCTAGGAATATTGTTTTTATGACACAATCACTCTCTCACAGCGATCGCAGCTGCAAGCTAAAGGAAAAATTAAGACAAGTGCATTCGCCTCCGACACACGTCGCCGCGTCGAGGTAAAGGCGACAAGGTGTCTTGTGCCGACGTGTAGACAAAGCCATTATAACGCAATATGAACCTACACAGAGCTATAAACTTTTACACCCCCGCACGTACACAACGATATACAGATAATAACGTATCTAACTAGGGTTAAGTTAACCTCGCCCGATGTTTATGCGGTATTACTATGTACAAGCAAACTCCTCCATTGCCGATAAAATAGATAACAAGTTTCGATAAGGCAGTTCAATAAGGATACCACTGTATTGCGTAGGTACCTGCTTAATTTTAGTGAACCACTTTAAATTTCATTGTTTTGGATGTGTTTCCCTGGCAAGACGTCTGCGTGAAGTTACAATGACCAGATGCAATCATGCATCTCTTCAAAGTAACTTTTAATTAACGGAAAAGACAATTCGGTGAAACTGTCTTGACCAGATTACTTTTCTAGTTTGTCAGGAAAGTTTGAAATGCCTTTAATTGGTTGCGCTCGAACGGGACGATACGATTTCGGTAGACTAAAAAAAAGAGCGTATAGACAGGAGCAAAATTACTACGAGCAAAAAATCCTTGACCGAAGTACTTTTTAGTTGGTAAATATCGATGAAATGCTTTCTCTTTTTAAATTGAAAACTGAGTACCTGAGTTACTCGCTAAAATGCTCTCCCAATTATTATTAGGTAGTCAAGCGACCGTACAACTTTGCTCTAAGCTCTATTTATTTTTATATAGAATTAAACTATGTTATAAAACCTGGCAGTCCATCTTCCCTTAAAATAAATTGGTATATTTTTGGTTATAAATGCATGTATGTTAAAACATATATCATCTTTCGTATTTCCGCAACCGTATAGTATAGCTACAAGCTTGCAACGTATGAAAATAACGCTGATCGTAATGTCACAGCTAACTGACGTTAGATTGACGTAATCCTGCACGTCGAGCCGGCGGAAGTCAGGATAATGAAACAGATCGATCATCTACCAGCCAATTTGGCTGTAATCAATATCAACGATCAGAAGTTACACAGATTACAATCACATGGATAGTGTTTTTAAGACTGTCAATAGATATTTATGGAATGGCTTACAAAGTTTTCTTATTTTTGTCCCAAGAGTCAGTCATGAAGTATAATTCTCATGGATTTTTAATGTAAATGCTCATTTGTAGCTGAATCGTTTTAACACGTTACCAAAACAAACTCTATAAAATCAGCCCTATACCAAAACAGGGTCTTTCATGAAATTGCTGACGTTCCTATAAGCTAAGACGAACCCAAGCTAAAGGTCAGGTAAATTCTACGCCTAAACTGAGAATAGGCAGTTAACAACCTCTTCGGCAATATACACGTAATCCACAAGGCCGTACACGGTCCATTATCATGCTATAAGTTACCTACTTAACTTCAAACTAATCTCACGGCTCCATCATATAATATAACTTAAAAGCTATCGCGAAGAAACCATTACCTGCAATGGTGGATTTTTGATATATATTCTACTATCATCCAATAAATTGTGAACGAGAATATGCGTACTCACCATTAAGTATGATTTAAAGGCTCGTAATTCAAACACGACATATAATCGATGTTCGGAAGCTACATGGAAAGGACATTCCACCCTTTTCTTACGAGCGGCAATTAAATTTAATATGTCATTTATTCCTTCTAAGATTGCTTTTTCCGAATAGAAATTCTCTCATGTGCGCACAGTTACTTTTATTGATGATCTGAAAGGTTTTTCGTTAATGGAATACTTTGATCATTTCACACTATTTGCGTTTCAAACATCTGGTAAATAATTACTTCAAACGAGGCTGGCACAGCGATCCTTGAGCGAAGGATTGGGCAACACAAAAGAACCCCGTTGGCCTACAAAAGAACAGTGAAATATTATAAAATAATGCAGGCAAAGCATATTAACTCTGCCTTTTATTATTTCCTTTGTGTATTTTTTCTATTATTCAAGCGTTAAACGTGATCTTCCATTGTTATAATCAAAAATTTGGTTTTTCTCGGGTTACTGTAAAACGCAAAAATATTAGCAGGTTGGTTAAATACGATTCAATTTTTGTTACGTTACATGTACCAGGTTTAAAGTATCAAAGGTTTTTAAAACAATATTTTGTTATAACCAACATGGCAACAAGTCAAATACGCCTATTTGTTTTCCAATGGAGGACAACACCAACAAAAAAACATACCTCTCGGGGGTTATACGTTCAAAGAGAAGTTAGATTAACATGGTCATCCTGTTTCCTGAAATAACAAACAAAGGGACGAGATGTCAAACTAAGCTGGTTCCACGATGCTCTAAAAAAAATCAATTTCGAAAACTCCACAAACTTCCTTTCATATTTCTATTTCGACACAAACCAAGTACCTAAATTCCATTTCCTCGAAAATATTTATCCCTCAAACATGATATACCGACTAGCAAACAATGTTATTACAAGAAAAATAAAACGTCCCTCTGCGCTTCCCTCACCTTCTGATTAAAAACATTGTATGTCTCAACGCGCCAATAAATATACCGTGTCAATATTTGTGCGCGGTAACATGACGCATGTACTATGTGATAATGTCGTCATTTTCTGCGGATGTACGCCGACAGTTCCCTAGTTATTGCGTTGTTAAAGTAAATGATCACACCTGCGACACATTCTGCCTCCGTGATCACATGTACGTGCAGACGGTACCACTACCATATCAGAATATGTCCAAAATAATTGCGAGCCGATATTCCCAATTAGATCTATTCATTCATGAGCATACGTGACTAGGTGAGCCTGTGTAAACACAGAAAGGCGCTGTCATTATTCACATTTCCCTTTGACGCACTGTTCTCGCAAGTTCGCAACGCCGTGTGAGGGGGATTAAGTGCCGCCCGTCTACAGCTGCGTCCTGTCGGATAAACATAATTTACTAACGACATCTGCCAACACTAACTTAATAATGTTACAAATTACGTCTACCTACATAATGCTATCGCGGTGGATTTAGTTGACGTGTACAAGCAATCTCGGGAGGCACGCAGGGAACGGATTGTTGTCGTCGATTATTACAAGATACAGGTACAATGGGTCCCGCTCGTCGGATCCAGTCGTCTCTAAAAGAACGAGGTAAGCATTGGCCCTCTCGGCCGGCAAAGATTTATATCCGTACAATGGACTAATCCGCTGACGATGGGATTGCGAAGGACACCTGCTGCTCACCAAATGGAAACTGTTTTCGAAGTATTTTTTGTGACTTGAACTAAGCTCGGCCATACACACGTCTGAAGGAACTCGCTGTTCATTTTATTGCGCCACTACAAGTTTGTATCGCGTATTCGCGTGGCACAAGCACGTACGATACGGTTTAGAACCAGGTGTGGAAAATGCGGCGATATGAAAACAAATTATTTCTTAAACGTCTAGTAGTTATAGCGTCGTTAATATAAAAATAAGTACTATGTATAAAGGTTTTTAAGAAAGTAGACAAAACAAAGTTGGAAAGCTTCGTCTTGCAATTGATTTCTGTTATTACATGTTTCGTTTTTATTTTAAAGCTCCTAAAGATTATTCAATCAATTAGGAGCTTGAAAAGAGCGCGTTCATACTAGAGTACATCTAAGCTACGCTAAGAGCTACGGCGTAGGCGTAGTAATTTGCTACGATAGACGGATTTTCGATTATTATTTGTATTGTAAACTCAGGCCTACGACTATGAATCAATAAATTAGTTTTGAGGCGTGTACTTAAAATATTAACAAATATGCAGGTAATCTGGACCCCGTATTATATATTATACTAGCTGATGCCCGCGGCTTCGCCCGCGTGGTTCCTGAAAAACAATCCTTGGTGCGGATTATATATCATTCTAAAACAGCTCGATCGATGCAGAACTTTTTGAGTTTTAAAGCGTACACAAACCAACATAATTTTTATATATATAGATAGAAACCCACTGCAGCGAACCCCCGCGGGAACTTGTTTCGAAGCTTAACAAATTAAAATAAGTTTCGTTACGTACCTTTTAACAAAACCTATTAATTGACCATTCCCTAAAAAGAGCACTATATTAAAAGCACTTTTATTTTGTATTTATGTAGATTTACTTTTCGTTTCTTTCATTTGCTCGATTCGAAAAGAATAATTTAGACCATTTCAATCGCATTACTGTAGGGACTCCATTATATGAAGTACATTTAAAACGATCGGTATAATAAATATCAGTGACAATAATAATAATTAACTGAAATAATTATTTACGTAGGCGTTTATATTGTGGTTTTGGGACGTAACGTCCTAAATAATCAATGTTATGAATTCTATTTATAATAACGACGTAAAAGGTCAGCTATTATAGAGTGTTTATTATTTATAAAATCAAAAAGCAAATGTGGGTAATGACACGTTAGTAATCCATTGAGCCCTCGCGGGAAGAAATGCCGGTAAAATTAATAAATTGGAGTATTTCCGCTCGCAGTTAAAGCGAACTTTGAGAGTGCTCTGAATATTAATACACGGGTCAGGTCGAAATTAATTTATACGAACCGACCAACCTCTGTTTTACTGGAATTTTCTATTTCAAAATTCCGTTCTCGTTCGATTCTGAAATCACGATCATTCGGACTTTTTAATTCATCACCAGGAATATCGTACTAACGTTTCCAATTCTGATAAGCTTATATTTTATTGGTATTTCGATTTGAACGAGGCGCATGACAGTGAACTAGCTTTATTATTTTGTGAAAACTGATCGGAATAGAGTCTACTTTCCTCTAACCAATTTACCCTGGATAAAAAGAAACCTTACCTTTAATACTTGTGACTAGCTATCGAAAGTGTCAGGTTTGTGTCAGGTTGACCTCCATGCCCGTAGGTGCATGTCGCACATACATTCTGCTAACCATCAACCTGAGTTAATCCCCGCCTCACCCTTAACGACACCCACGGGAGAGATTGGTTGACCTATTTTTAACCACGGTTACCGGTACACGAAATTACATGTTATTAAAAACGAAGTTTAACACTCAACGAAGTTTATTACGTATTCTTATATACGTAATCTATTTTTAATTAAAATCTTTAAAATTGATGAAGGTTTAAAGCTTAATGACTTAATGTACACATTTATTGTTTTGGTGGGCCATAGCGCACATGTTGTGAATAAACTGGTATATAGTCATCGTTTAAGACACTCGACACGTTCACAATGAACTGAATACAAGTAAAATAAGGTTTCTAATGTCATTCACCGTTTATTCCCGAGTAATTTTACATTACGCTCAATCTACCTTGAATTCAAATACCCATATAATTTGATAGCATCTAAATTCGTACATTCATTTTAAAAGCAGTTACTGTTCCAAACTCACACAATTTGCTTACTAAAGAAACCACCAAACTGTTTTGTCGCACGCAAAGCGAAAGATACCGCGTTCTATCAGAAATGTAATGTTCTATTTGCCATAAGGCAGTTTAAGTTGATTTAAGTCCCATCTGTTCAGAATAGATTTCTAATTTAATAGAAGATGATGTAAGGGCTATAAATCACTTAGGGTGGTGACAGTAACACCCCCAACTGATAAGATTAAATTCCATACTGATACGAATACAATAAAGCTGAAATGTTGTAACTCAGGGTGAATGTGTAGGTTAACTCGAAACATCAAACTATTTCTAATAAGTATATCGCAATAAGCACAGAAAAAAATGAATAGGTACAACAAAAAAAAAATATAGATGAAAGTAAATACGTAGCATTACTTCGCCTGTCTACTCGAATACAATAATTGCAAACCCCTGTTCTAATCTGCGGAATTCAGTAACATTAACTTCATATTATATGGAGCTCAGCTCCACTTTCTATATTGTGGATAAAGTAATACCTTCATTCCACATTTTCTTATATGTTACAGGTTTTTGTTGGTACAGTGTTTGCAAACAGACAGTTACCCCTTTATTTTGTTACGAAGAGAATGTAGTGTATTTTTTTTATCACGGAGCATAGTTTTATATATTATATAGGATTCGGTGAAAATGCTAAGGAAACCGCTATTTGTAATTGAATATTACTACATATTACATTTATACCTGTGTTTAGCTAGACTGTGTGTGTCTGTGTACTGTTTTTAAGGAGATTCTCACAGGACACCGTTTGTCCGCGCGATCGAGAGCTTAAGCGGATCGCATGTCGCATTGACTTGTATGAAATCCGTTAATGCCTAACACACGCACAGTACACTCCCTGACGGTGTGGACAGTGCTCATCTCCTCTACACGTTGCGCTCCCCATATCTCCACATAGCGCTCACCATCACACCGAGCGGCGCTCACCGCGTGTCTGCGCGGCACTCACGTATCCGTGCGGTGCTCACCGCCTCTCCGCGCGGCGCTCACCTCTCCGCGCGGCGCTCACCGCCTCTTCGGGCGGCGCTCACCGCCTCTCCGCTCAGCGGTCACCGCTTCGTGCGGCGCTCACCGCCTCTCCACGCGGCGCTCACCGCCTCTTCCCGCGGCTCAACGCCCATCATCTCGACTATTATGAACAATGTAGGTATTCATTTCATTTCATTATTAAAATGAATGCCTATCTTCATAATAACTTTAATTCTATGCTTATCGGGCTTCTGTCCAAAACTCCACGTCAAAAGCACGTGTGTTTACGACCTTCGGCATCTTTAGTTATCCTAACCATGATCTGCCTAGCCTTTTCCCAACTATGTTGCTACTACTATATCAGTATTTTACATGGAGTGACTGCCTATCTGACCTCCACAACCCAGTTAATACTTGGTAATACGATACCCTTTGGTAAGACTGGTTGTCAGACTTTCAGGTCACTGACTACCTGTAACGGCAGCCAAAGTTCTATCTTAAGTTATCATAATATGCAACATAAAATTAAAACCCATTTTCCAGTAAACAATACATTTCATAAAACAATTTGTGATCGTTCAGTAAAACCAATATCAGCACATAAAACTCTGCAAAATATAATAAGCCTTCACTTTTACACGAATAAAACACATCTTCTATTCCTTTTGAAATTCATTCACTTTCCTTCCTTTTTAATATTTCCAGGAAACCCTATAAAATCAAAAGAACGCTCCAAATATCACAACTTATTAACATCGGAGCGAAATTTGAAATAGCCGTATAATACTAGGTCGGATTTATTGGGAGGCGTATGGAGTACCTGGTATCTTTTATGTAACACAGGGCTTAGGTAATGAGAATACGTATTAGTGGATCATCAATCACACAACGGCTCATGTTCGTGGATTGTCTGAAGGCGAGATGCGACGGCCTCATACGCCATTATGTCATCTCACACATTTGAGATCGTGGATCATATGCTTGGCTGGCACTTTTTTCTTCGGTTATTAATATTGGAAAGACTTCTTGCCTTTATTATACAGTGCTTTTATAGATGCGGTTTGGCTTGGTTGTATTTTCTTGTATGTTATATCCCGTTTCATATAATAATTATGTGATGACAAACTACAACCTCATCTTTATTGGATTAAACATAGTTACAGATTTAACACAAGGTACAGAAATATTTTCAATTTACATTTGTCTTCTTAATCTAGAGTCTATTCTCATTGCCAGGTATTTGAATAATAAAAGGATTAGACAGGACCATTAAGAAATGCATTCCTACTTACCCGGCAGGTCTTATTTAATTTCTACCCTAACAAGTAAATTACCAGGTAATGTCGAGTCTAACTGGTAGAGTCGACATTAATGGCTTCTCGGGCTAGCGTTAGCATAATTTTATATAATTCCTACCTGCCCTCACTCAGCATTTTTTAATGAAAATCAACACCTAGTTGGAAAAATGTCGCTCAATCTGCGTAAATTTAGCTAATAATCAATTCTGGAAATATATTACGACGGTGCAATACCACAAAAAACGATTTTTATAATTTACTTAGATGCCCATCACGTCTGCGGAGTGTCGCTAGCAAATGTAATTTGAACTCATATTCTTCTAAACTTCCAAATTCTTAAATCGTAACTTAATTCAAAAGTTGAAAGAACGAAACAAAGAGGACGGCAGCTCAACTTTATGCACGTTATTCATAACGCTACAACTCCAGAGCAAGTTGTTGCTTCATAAGAAGTGAGGCGGGCTGATGAATGAATGATCTCTAAAGAAACAAATTTCTAAATCAAAAAGTCGCAAGGGAAGCGGGGGCCGGTAATTGACAGTGGTTGTATCAGCGCTGCAAACTTTTTATGACGTCATAAACACGAGATGAAATTATATCCTAACGACCCAATAAACGGGAAAAACTCCTCTCAGCCACCCGTTATTACATGAACGGAAAGGTTCAGCTCCGTATTTGCCCGCCAGCTATATACGTATTTATGTTATTAGGTGCCTAAACTAGTTACCTACTATTTGTGGGCTTTTTATAAAATCAGCAGCAACCGGAACACAGATCTGCGCTTTTTGCCAATTAATTTATGGATAGTCGGCGGACGTTAAGTTACACAGTATAATTGGATTTGTCTTGCGCATCATTACACCTTATTGCTCAATATCGTTGCGCAAGCGAACGAGGCGATCGAATCCGTTCCCCCTGCCTTCGCTGAATCTCCCAATTAGCATTTAATTTAGTTTTTATCCCTCATTTCATTTCGATGCTGAATAACACCGAGCGACCCTCGTCAAGAAGGCTTTCACGGGAAAATAAAACCTTTGTTTATTTTCTCTATCTTTCCGCGCGAAGTGCAGCTACTAACAACAATTACTCTCAGTAAATTAAAACTCGATCTTGAAAAACAAGTCTCTGTGCCTTATCTCTATCGCAGCGTCTCAGAACAACACGTCTTCGACTTCATTTCGCAGAACGGCTGCACTGGATTTAAGAGAATGAGACAGAACGTTGAAGCAGGGCATAATAAAAGCGGATGATAGCTTTTGCGGTGAAATATTATTACGTGCTTTTGGAAGTATCTACTTTTAACAGAGACGGAGCCGAAAGATATTTTGAAGAAAATAAACGCCATCGGGAGTATTCTAAGTTAAAACGTTACACCGCCTGCTGGCGCGCGCCAAGACAAACTTCACCAGAGCCAGAGAGTTACACAACTCTTTAAATGAACAGCGTCTTGTTGGAGTTGCAACACTCTACTTCGACTCACTATTTACTTACCGATGGTTTATAGATGCTAGTTTTATTATCAAGTTAAAATATTCTGAATTCTAAAGGTAAGACGGGAGACCTTTTTATGGAAAGTGCAGCTGAGGATGCGCCGTGACTTTATAAGTAGAATCCGGAGAGAAAACTCATTTATAAAAAGTAATAGAATAAATCAATTCTTGACCAAGGTAAGATATTCTGGACGAATACGAAATCATAATAGACGAGCTTATTAAAATTCATCGGAGCCACGCAATTCAGGTTGTGAAAAAAATGTAGTCTTTTGACACCTTATGAATAGCCAATTACGTGCTTGCCTCTCTAGTTTGAAGAGCAGATTACTTTCAAGTAGGTATCCCAAAATTCGATGCTGTCGATTCTGCCGATGATTGGCAATTGAGTGAACAAAGCGCTGGGCGATGATTTGTGGAGGCTTCCATTTCAAAGGAATCGTTTAAAACGTGTGACTAACCCGCTTTCAGGTGGAATATATTGGGTATTGTATGTTTGTTTCAATCAAAATATAAAATTTGTACCCACGTTTTTCAAGTCATCATAAAACAGAAACACATTATTTTTTCAGATAAAATTAAAGCCACAATTAATTGGTTACAGACCACCAATCAGATTAAAATATTTATCGTCACGAAAAGCAATTTACAGAGTTCGCCACAGCACAATACACGTCAGTAGCAGCTTGCCTCTGCAATATCTGGTTGAGGTAGAACGCTGCACATTTCACCTCGAAAATAATTCCACTGTTATTATTTTCATTTAAATTGAATTTACTTCAGACACTATCATTTTCCTATATTAATATACGGTCATTTCAGCCACACTCGTTAATTGAATAGGTTATTATAATAATATTTACAAGTTGTTTATGTAAGAAGGGAGCTGTAAAAAAAATTGTTTTCTAGATAGGTATATGTTTTTCATTCTTACAACAGATTTTTATTATTCCTTAAATTATACTGTAGTCTGCCGGTGACGGAAACAGGGCTCAAGCTACCGGGTGGTTAGAACTTCAGAGACGCGAACCTCCGCGATATGATCCGACCACCTTTCCTCAACCGTTAGCTATCAATGTGCTTAGATTTAGGCCTAAGCAGAACGAAAGTGGACTCAGATTGTCGCCCTGAAATAATCCCCATTTAATCCATACATACTTATATTTCTCCTTGATCTATCAAAATCCTGGATGTGGGTTCGACGAACCTGTTGGGTAATGGTCATGTTTATGAGGAGTAGCTCCTTAGTAGCGTAGTAGAACCTGTTATTACATCCATTTTGTAAGATCGATAAACACGTGATCGGTATATTATCATTCTTGACCACGTGACTTATGGACCAGGTGGGTAACACCAGCCTGCCGGAACTGTTTGAAAGAGATACCACGGCCCTGGAACACAAGAAAGAACATGGGTGGGTTTTAGTCAGTACAAGTCTGACACTCCCTCTTGCTCCACTCAGAGCGGGAGGGGACCATTCCACGCGAAAAAGAAATGGTGGGTATGGGTAACACCAGTTGTTAAAATCTGTCGGTCTGTCCATGGCGGTAGCGTCCCAGAATTACAAGATGACTCAAATTGCTATGCCATTGGAGTGTGTAAACTACTCACCCATTTGAGCAAAATTTGTTCAGTCCGTCCGTTCGTTGCCGGAAATTTCCTGGTATTTGATCTGGCTTCATCTAATGACGTAATTGTAATTACTTCCGTTTTATGAATAGTTTCACACACTCGCTCGACATCACGAATTCAGTCACTTTCAGGATAACAGACGGCCACAGATCATGCTGCGCCAGAAGGAACTCGTTTTTATCATTGTGAGATACTGAATTAAAAGCCGTTTACTCTGACTTTAAACTACTACACTAATTTGAACCTAAAAGAGTGACTATTTGGAAAAAGGCATTCTTGAGACTTATATGAACTGAGACAGTTTTATTAGTGATTTTAATAATTATTACTGAGTAAATAGACATTTGTTATTGTCGCGAATCCTATTTTATTTAACACACGACTTGACACTGACCGGCAAATTGCAAAAAACGTAAGAAAATTCGAATTTCGCGGGCTACCTTGTCGCATTCACCTTAAGTATGTTTATACCATTATTGTAAATGAAGTTAAAATAAAAAAAAACAATCGACAAGAAAACAGAAACGTAGGTAAAAAAATAAGATACAGTGCCCAATCAATAAAATAAAGCCGTTATAAATTTAGCGTGACCTATTCCACCCACCCCACAAACAGTACCTTGAAAATAAGTTCCAAAGTCGATCGCAAATAAACGAAAAAGTATAAATGGCAAGGATTTATAGCCGTTTTTATATCCTAATACAACTTTTCTCGCACTTTTGTTACAAATTGACATCTTAAAACCAACATAAAATAAAGCAGTTTTACGTGTTTCCAGATTAAAAAGAATTTTTTAAAGAAACCTAACTTAAATCAGATTAATGATTAGTGTAAAGTTTATTACTCGTATTAACTCTGATTTAAGTAAATTTATTTGCAAAATTTAAACAAAAATGCTCCAGTTAGTTTTAGTAGTACCTACTTGCGTTTAACAGTATTGGCTGTGTAACATCTAAGTCTAGAAGTCTTTCTCGATTGCTTTAATAGTTCGACAACTTGATAAAGCTTAGTTTGCCTTAAGATAATTAACACCTGACGCCCCGTTTTTTATTAGGACATTTGGCACGCGCTCAATGTTTTGTTAGAGGCAATATAATGAAAACTTATACCTACCTAAGGATATCATGATGATGGCTGCGGGTTGTTCACAAGAGAAACCGCGGCTTCGACATTAAGAGCTAAGAAGGAACACGGGTGGTTTTTAGTCAGTAGAAGTCTGACACTCCCTTTCGCTCTTGCCCAAGAGCGGTTATTTGATGATTTTCAAACTACCAAAAAAAAAAGGATATCATGAAAAAACAAAGATTATACATACTTACTATGTATTACGATCTCTTTTGGTTGAACAACGATCTGGTCCACAACTGTTCGATTGCATCGTTTCAAGTAAAGTTGCTCTTTTGACTCGCGAAACTTTTGCCGATCGTCGCGCTCGGCTCGGTGCAAGAAGCGCAAAAGCTCATCTTTAAGACAGACTCGCACTCGCAGATAGGAAAAGGAAACTCCAGTTGGTATCCCTATATAAATAGCTATTAAGTCTAACATTATGAGTACACAGAACTTTACTATTTTCCCTCGCAATAAGTTTTTTCTTTGTTCTGTTAACAGGCGGTAAGATAAATGGTTAGGACCCATTTATTTAGTTTTTCTGAAGACATAATAAAAGTTACTGTTACACTTTAATTTATGCATTCGTTCTTTATAGAATTAATTTTGATATTAGCAAGTTTTATTGTAAAATAGTAGTGAAAATCAAATCGTGTGCACACCATCTTAAAATAGTATCAACAAATCCCGCTTCCCATCCGACATTTAGAGATGACAACAAATTACAAAAGTGAAAGCGAGCTCCTTCATTATGTTTATTGCCACCGATCGTTGGTGAATTGATTCATTTATAAACGAGATTACTCAGGTCTATTCTAACTAACCCCGTTACGAACCGAAGAGATTTTCAAATAGCGCCCAAGTGGGAGTGAATGGTGCGAGAAAGCGACGCTCCTATTTATCTCGACTTAGATAATTCCCGCCGAACTGACGTGGGATGAGGGTAAACATCTTGACGTGATTAATAGTAATCCTCAGTAGTTTAATAGTGAAGGATTTACTTGTTTGAATTATATTATCTGAAACCGGGCACGGTAATTTGCTAACGGAGCCAGTGTTTTACTAGTGGTCTTTTAGCACTAACCTCCATTTGACAGGGAAACAAAGGGTTTTTAGTTTATAAGAACAAAAGAAAAATAATACGGGCGTACGTTAAGTTCAACAGCTCTCGGCTTTTGTTTCGAAGCTGGGAAATACGTATTATTAGATATCTGCTAACAAAGAGCTAGACGACTGCACCTGAGACTATTCACTATTTGTTGAATGTATTGAAGCACACGTATGATGGAAATGTTGAGAGAAAACATGGATTTTATTGAAAATAACACATTTACACTGCAAAAAGAGGTGACCAATGAATCGTGTTTTGATGTAATGACGGAATTCTCGGAAAAATAAAGCCAATATATATTTATAGAAGGAAATAAACGCTTTGATTGGAATTCGCAGTAATCAACACGAGCACAAAAGTGGTTTAAAAGTGTAAGTAGGTATATTCGAACAATATTCAAACAATTAAAGAAGGATGACTGCTGAGTATGAAGTCCTATGTTATAGGGCCAAGCCTATTAAGCCTAAGAAGCAATAGTTAATCGGCATCTAATCTAGTACACCATAAAAATATAAAACCTCTTACATTACCTTCATTGATCTCCATTTATAAATGTAATTTATTTAGTACAGTGCAGTCTCTGCTCCCTATTAAAACTAATTTGAGTATTATTTAACTAACTTAACAAAACATGACATTGTAACAAGCGTATTCAATTCCACAGTTTAGGCTTGTGTCATCAATATAATTGCTAAATATAGAGGTTTGTATAGCCAAGTGACAATGAACACTGAGTCGAGAGGAAAAGGAGCAATCATATATGAAGGTGAACATCGTACAATTTGATAATGAATATTTCCAAATGATGTGGTAATACCCAGAGAAAATCATCAATTAGAAACTCCAATAAATACATAGTAATTTTGTATCGTCTATTTGAGCGAAAAGTTAATGACCCGTCGTCAACTTCCACAAATAGGATTTAAGTGCTACAAAGATTTCGAATGTCTTTGATACTTGACATACTTGATACTGGTGGCTAAACACTAGCCGCCTTATTCATAAAAATGGTTAAGAGTTGTTTAACTTAAGCTTGGTTTATCTCGCATGCCGTCACTTTCATTTGAATATTATTGAAGTGAGACGGCATGCGAGATAAACCAAGCTTAAGTTAAACAACTCTTAACTATTTTTATGAATAAGGCGGTAAGTCAATGTTTTGAGAAATATACCCATTGCAAAAAATTCCTTCTGAATTTGTTCACCTGTCATTAGATCCTTGTAACTTGTAAAGCCCTCCTTGAACTTTTAAGTTTGTAAGCTCTTGTTGTGTGCATGTGAGTTCTCCATATGCTCAATACTCCACGTAGCACCCCTTTGTGACACACATAATATATAGAGCGTGACCAAGTAACGAAACACGCACAACGCGCATTAAAACCTATTTAGAGGTAGATACATAATGTTTGTCGTCCTAACACATTGATGTTACCGATTTGTCTCGTCTATATCAGGCTATATCGAACAACACCACTTTAGACCGGTATAATTGATTTATAATAAAACATAAAGGTTTTTGTTACATAACATTACGCCTTTTTCCTCGTGGGTTAAGGCAGAGGTGAGCCATATTGCGCCAACAATGCTAAAGACTTTTGATTTTTGTTTATCACTAAATTGATCTAATTTAAATTGTTTGATTCTATGGTAGGTATTAAATAGTGTTACTCGTTTTCTAAGATATGTGAGAGAAAAACGACTAACACTTCGAATACTTCGATGGCACGGTTGGAGCAGTGGCTGAGCGATTGGATATTGAACGGTGTGGCGCGGGTTCGATTCACGTATGTCACTGTTTGTGTATGTGAGTTTAAATATTTGTAAGCGCACCCACAATACATGAATCATTCCTATTTTCCCCACATAAGAGAGGTGTCCTGTATCGTGCAGTGCGTTTCATTAAAAATATTTGAAATAAATTAAGACTGCCACGTTGGTTGACTGCTACGTATGAGGTCCTGGGCTCGATTCGATGATACTGTCGGCTTTTTCAATCATGATGTTTTCAGTAGCAGCCACGAAATCTGGATTAATGTCTGATTGATTGCAATAGGCTTGCCACCACCGTCACATGGCACTTAAACATAACTGGCTATATGTGGCTGTAGTATTAGGTACATCTCTGCCTAATCCTACGAGAATTACAAGCGTGATGTCCAGATGTTATTAAAAATGTTAAAAAATGTTAACAATTTTAAAAAATGTTAAAAATGTAAAAACTAAAGCATCATACGTAGAAAAAACTTAAATCGAAAACCCAATGTTCTTTAGCCAGTTCAGAATCCACATGCACGATAAGAACATGTAGGACCATGAACTGCATGTTTAACCCACTTAATGCTCAAGCCAACGCCGAGGTGACCGAGGATATATGCCAATACCTAACATTAGGCTTAATCTCTGAACGTACTACCTATTATTAAGGATCTGAACAATATTATCTAAATTCTACGTACCCAATAATCAGCTCAGTTCAAGTACAAAGGTTTATTTGATGTAGGTACATTTATATAATTTGGGACAAGGATAGCTTAAGTATGGTCTTTCGCCTGCTTTCATTAACATTAGGCGATTTAAATGTATGCCTGTTTTTTTCTTAAATGTCACTTTACGAAGCGTCCGGATCGCTCGTGTATGAAAGAAATGTGTTGAACTCGTCATCTATTTCTTAAACCAGCCATCACTTTACACATGCACTTAAATAATTGTTACTCACTTCTAAATTTAAAAATAAAGCACGTTTTACAAGTTACCGCCATTTACCTACATAATATGTGAGTGTAGTATAACGAACGCGTCTACCAAACCCTTCGAGGTATACAGGCGTGATATTATGTTATCCCCCATTTCAAGTACACTCAGACACTAATCATAATGCCAGCAGCCATCATGTCTGACATTACGACTAATGTATCGTTTAATAAAAAACGTTAATAAATCAAAACTAGCAAGCCCATCAGTCTTATACTCGTTAGACAAATACGCTGTCCCAACTTCCCCGTTGAACCGAGTACACAGGAATTTGCATCAGCCGCTTAAATATAACTGCGCATTTGGTTAGTGCACTTTGAAAAGTCGTAGTACCTAATTGCAATTTGAGGGTATTCAGCGGCGAGTATAGTATCATGAATGCGGATGACAACCGCAATAGCTTTGCGGCCGTACAAGCTGTATGCGGTCCGCATGCAGGGCAACTACCGATGTTCTACAGACTACCTACGTGCCGTATACGTATTGCACAATATGCACAAGTGGGGCAATACACCTTGTAGGCGGCCGAACATCGTGTGAGCTTGTCAATACATCTGTAAGGCTTCCGGATTCTGAGTGAACAGTTTCATTGTTAGAAGTATGACCTAGTACCTTAGAGTATGGCCATTAAAAGAGGATTTCCCGTAATAAAAGAGCAAGTATTTTTCCTTTATCCATATGTATTGCTGGCGCCTTTCTTCCCATTGCACAAATGTTTTTACGACACATATCGATGTGGTAAATCACTGTAATAAATCAATAGGGAAACAGCAGATCCCAGAGTCGCTTAACAAAATCCAGTCCACTTCCATTGCTCTATGTCTGTCACTGCTACTTAAATATTAAATAGTGCGAGAAAGTTTCAATGGCCTTCTTATAAACCGTGCTGTTGTGGACACAGTGGCCAGAATACTTTTGACTAAAGAGTAGAATACTTA
The DNA here is from genome assembly GCA_949316265.1 of Diarsia mendica. Lineage (NCBI taxonomy): Eukaryota > Metazoa > Arthropoda > Insecta > Lepidoptera > Noctuidae > Diarsia > Diarsia mendica. The sequence continues at coordinate 11,746,835 of OX438892.1, forward strand.
TACCTATACTTTATTTTATTCTATTCGGGGGACATACAGCTAATACAAACGGTGTTCTAAAACAATATGCATTTGAAGGCCATTTTCAGTTACCACTGATAAATACGTAGTGAAACAAAAAAGACTACACATTGATTGCTTTGACATTTCATTGATTATACTACATTTCTTAAATTAAAAATGCTAGAGTTTGATGAATGAATTTTAACCGCTTTCGTAGACAACTTAGCAAAACCAACCTGGCTGGTAACGTTTGTTACCAGTCAGATCGTTATATTCAAAAAGCTTTCTGACGTTATTGTCGCAATACAACTTATTTGATAACGGTACAGTTTTCAGGTTTATCTTCTATTGAAGTAATTTTAGACTAATTCCTCTTTTTTGGTTAGACATAATCACCATCAGCCATAATCATCAACCGTCGCCAAAAACCTCAGGAAGCATTTAAAAAATAATTAAATACGCCATTACTTTATTCTGAATAGTAAATATATAATATCGCATGGGCGCAGGTGTCCCAGGGAACAGGCCCCTTGACCACAATAATGGCGGCGGTGCCCGACTCACCCCTACCTGCTAATTAGGGACGTAACGCATTAACAACAACCAACCTCTTTTTTTCAACTCGTTAAACTTAAATTCAACAGCCTGAAATATAGCTCTCGTAAATTAATAAAAAAGGAAAAATGTGTACAAGCAAAATCATAAAAAAGTAAGGACTTAAATGCTATTGTGAAAACCCAAATTACTCAGAACAAAAACGACATGAGCAGAACGTGTTTTTAATTAATGTGTATGCTCTAACCAATTTCCCGAGCGTCAATAGTCCGCGCGGCTCCATATTTTTCGTCACAAAGCTCTCTGCCAGCCTTTGTTTCTAAATAATCGAAAAAAAATCGAGGTACTAAACGTGATCTAGCAGGATTTGCTTATATCTTTCTTATTCCTACTTTTGCCGAAAAAACAGAATACCCTCGTCAAGACGGATTTGTTAAATGAAAAAAAGATGTACAATTTGGTTTTTATGTTTTGTTGCGTCACCTGATCAAGATATGTGGCCAATGTAGAAAGCTTGTTTGCAAGAGAACATTTTAAGGGTAACAGCGGCTTTGGTGGCGGGATCTATTGATCTGCCTTCAGATTGGCAACGACACACAGCCTTTATTTATTTACGAAACCACACTGAAAATGGCTCTACGTAGCTACGCTTTGTGTTATATTTAGTCTGTCTTAAGGCAAAGTCAAAAGCCTGTCTATCAATGTCTAACCTTGACTGCTGCCTTATAAGTTTCCCTACTCTTCCGCCACTCCACATCAATAGCAGTGCATTATACTGAGTCACCACCTCAGGCCATGACAAGGTTACCGATACAGATTAACAGGAAATGTTGTATGTTACCATGAATGCCTATTTGATGAAGGTAAATGATAGAAATATCAAAACTGAGATTTTAATTTGAGGATTGTCAATTGTGAATGGAGTAAGTATGATTATGGAATCCTATTAAGTCAATAGTGTTTAGTATTTATGGTATACATTTCAACAATGTATTGTAGAGTGTTAATGACAATTTTCTAACGTATTTTAGGATCTGTAATAAAGTTTTATAAAAGTTCAAAACATGAAGAAATTACATAATAAGAAAATAAATATTCAAGTAAAGTATCAAATGATATAAAGCACTGCTCCAACATAGAGTATTGCTTCTTCGTACTGAAACTTTTTATATTCCATTTTAGCAACTTTAACCAGGACAAAAGTTGTCTGCACAGAAGCTCAGTGTCTTCCTCAAGATGACTTGTCAAAACACAAACCCAAATTAGAGGCTTTTTCGTTTACAAATCTCACATGACAAGGGTTGCCCTCCGGCGCCACTACAAATCTACATAGCCGTATCCACAACGTATAGTCTTATACCCTTCTCTGGGCATGCCATGAAAAATACATAGGTAACAACAAATACCTTTTTTTTTTTTTGGTGGGTGGAAAATCATCGAATGAACCTCCCCCGCTCTTGGGCAGAGCGAAGGGGAGTGTCAGACTTCTACTGACTAAAAACCGAACCCATGTTCCTTCTTTGCCCTTGCGCCGAGGCCACGTAATCTAGTACAAAATACCGCGGCCCCGACGGGATACCGCGGCCCCGACGGGAACAACAAATACCTTGAGTCGTGAAGTAAAAAGACTATTTTAATGATGAAGTCAACTGATATTTGCATTCTGATATTTACCTAATGTTTGTTTTTACATTTTTAATCTAAAATTGTTTTTAAAATATTATGACATTTTAAGTGCTACTCCGTATTCCTCTCGTACCCCTGTTCTGTCAAAACCAACATAAAGTTGACACTTGACAGCTCACGGAAGTTGTGCAGCATTCAATTCAATCAAAATGAACGGGCCGTAAGATTCAAATCTTTGCCCACTCGAAAATAAAGTCTGCCAACCTGAATAAAATGAGTTCTCCCAAATTATGAACAACTCTGACTACGAGTTATCTAACTGAATTGAAGTCGACGGAGTATTTTGTCAGAGAAGTTACGTAGGTAATATCTAACTTAAATCACCGAAGAAGAATATTAATAGCTATACCATGGTTTATTACAGTGATATTAATATTCTCCTTGTTTCGTATCGATGAATACGTCTTATCAAATTATTGGACCTCTATTCGTGGGCATGATTCAGATCTAAAAATACCCAGAGCCGTGACCCTCAACAACGATGATAAAGAATACAACGTTGCCGCAATTCATCACAATTTGCTATCTCTTCTCACATAAACTAATATGATACTAAAATTAGGCAGGCGATACGAGCTCACACGACATAATCAGCTGCTCAGTGGCACCGCAAAGACGTCGTAAACTTCGTCCAGAGCAAGATAAGAAAGTTGCGAGTGGCCCGTGTCGCTGCCACCCGCGATAAACTCCGAATATCCATCATACTTAATTACCTTACTCTTTTAACAGTTTAGAAGAGTCGCAGTGAGCAAGAATTAACGCGCTCTTGTCACGTCGCGTCCCGTCGCCCGCTGTTTCAGCGTTTCACGACGTCCCTGATAAATCTTTACTTCTACCCTCAAACTTTGCGACACTGACTCGAGTTTTTAAATTAATTTTATATCTATCTGCATTAATTAATTACATTCCGGCCGAAATTGTTAATATTAGTAAAGTAGCGCAGGAAGTCACCGACGACGTTTCCCCTCGCTGTCTCAATATCATTTCCTGCATATCATCGTGCAAACTCAACTGGATTGGAAAACTGGAAACCATGATTTCCTGTAATATAGCTTCAATTTCGCCGAGTAATGAACATCATTACAAGCTCAAACGTCGAAACATCAATACAAAATTAATTGACTAAACATAAATAATTACCATCTATGAGTGTAGATTACACCGCACAGTGCAGTTCAATTTCGATTCGAGTTATAGGTAATACAATTGTTAGCACTCTCAGCCGAAACGAACAGCTGGTGCATCGAGCCGATTCACTTCTATTTAACATGATTTTTGAATTAAGCGGAATAATAGGTTCGAGTGGCCGTAATAATCCGCAATACGCCATTACACGGTCATCGGAGCAGGCATTTTATACGGGCATGATCGGCTCCGTTAATCACATTCGGTTGATTCGGCGCAGGTAATCCGGGACGGGCGCAAGATGGATTGCATGTCAGGGGCCAGTCTAACGAAACACGTTGACCGCCAATAAAATGTCACCGTCATTTACCACGCTCGAAGAAAGCGGCCGCTTTAATCATGCAGGGAGCTTCATTTTTCTTATTCGAGCTTGCCTTTCACATGTTGTAGGGTCGTAACGTGAATCAATATAAATCTGATCTTGAAATTTATACTTACCTACAACATTATAGAGACTCTCTAATTAAATAAAAATAGTTTATATCAAGTAAAAATTGTTATACCAATCCTAATAAAGCTTCTATTATTTGAACTATTTCCCATTTCATTCTGTTGATACTTTGTGAGGAATTTTAATTTGCCAACAAATATTTTCAATATGAAAATTTCAGGACAGTGTGGTGCATACTCGGCGCTACACACTCTTCGAAAGGTATCCTCGCAAACCGAGCGAGTTCTTGCCACAAATTACTTCATATATGATTTTCAAATGTGTAATAAACATTCTGCAGCGCTATTTACAGAAATATCATATTTTCGTGTGCTCGCGAAATGTAGTCTCAAAAATGTGTCAGGTTTCTCGAGCACCTACTAAATTGAAAACAGTAAATATGTGCGAATCTACTTAATTTTAATATACAAATCCCTAAAATGTTTGGGCAAGTTGGATACTTTTAAAGATCTACTTAATCAGGGTCTTCTTTTTTGAGTTATGTTTCATTGCAAAAAGAAATTCCATCCCAACTGCTACTTAGTGACAAATTACCGAAGAGCTAAGAAAAGAAACAAGACGATATTAAAGCATTGGGTCATTTCTGTCCGGGAGAAGTTCAACAATCCATCATTCGTAATTGCTACAGTTCCGTTAACGTTCATCTCTTTGATTATTACTCGCGCGCTCCACTTACTATCTTCGCTGCACGTCATTTTTCACAAATAATTAAGATTTGAAGATTTTTTTTTGTCTGGCCTGTTGGTCTAGTGGTTAGTGACCCTAACTGCTATGCCGGAGGTCGTGGGTTCGATTCCCACCCAGGACAAATGTTTGTGTGATGAGCACGATCATTTGTTCTGTGTCTGGGTGTAATTTATCTATAATATGTATGTATTTAGAAATATATAAGTATGTTTATCAGTTGTCTAGTACCCATAACACAAGCTCTGCTTAGCTTGGGACTAGATGGCGTTGTGTGATAGTTGTGGAATATTATTATTATTATTATTTCAAAGTTAAAACGTGGCTCACTTTGATTTCGGAAGTAATTAAGTATTTAAATGAATATGAACCCCAATAATGAATATAAACCCCAATTGTTTTCGACGCGAAACAAGTAATTGATATTGTACAAAACCGCAATCAGGACTCCATAACAGAGCGCGGGTCATGTAACTACATATAACTGCCAAACACAGAATAAAATAAAACCAATGCATTTGTAAAGGAAGATTGCAAATTTCGCATACAGAAAATCAGGATGTTGGACATCCGTCAGGCAAGAGTCGAGAGCACACAAACTTTGAACGGCAACTGTAACCGGATTCACTAACGAGTCGGTGCACGGGTGACGGAGCTTTACTCTCCACTCTTTTTGAAATAAAATCATTTATTGTTCCCCACCCTGGAGACCATCTACAAATAAACAGGATTACGCAATTATAATTAAACGCAGTCAGCGAAGATGAACAAATAGAGGCAGGTGCGGGGGCCGAACCGACCCAAACGCATGAGTCGCTCAAACCTTTGTATATTTAGTTGAATCCTATTGGGGCGTTATCGGGTGCACGCAGCGGTCGCAGTTTAGGACTTAACGAATTATCGGACCGGCTGTCAGAGCCGGTATGGAAGCCAATTGTGAATAATGGAGCGGTGAATTTATAATCGTGTGCCGGACTGACCGAGGGGCAGGCGTGTCGCAGCCGCCCGCCGCGCATAACCGCTGGATTGCTACCATTGTTTGAATGTGGGTTATTATGCAATATACTCCTAACTACTCTTCCGAGAGGCATTGCTTGTCATTTGTGTTTATTATATAAATATCTTAACACTTGAAAATATTCAATGTGTGTACAAATATTAGTGACACCAATCGCAGGCATTCTGTAGTGCCTGCTCGTCGCGTTGGGAAAAAAAACAGGAGTGTTTGCACATAAATGTGTGTTTGTATATTCATCGCAGACCAATATAATAATTGTTGTGAACATTGACAAGCACGTGTACTACCTGGGTGCTTACTCTGGAATATAATTCCGATAGATCGACATTGGTCAAACGTCAGTTGGTTGAGTTAAACGTCAGGGATTGGCTAGACTCAGTGAGTCCAGCCAATGCCTGACGTTTGACTGACAATTCCAATGTCGATCTATCGGAATTATATTCGAGAGTAAGCACACTGATCTTTATTGTCTATCCAATACTCCAATGTCGTTACATAAACCAAATTAATAAATCTATAAATTCTTTAAACAAAGGCGCACTTGATTTCTCGAGTATGTGTATGATTGTATGTGATTTCCGTAATGATATGCCGCAAATGAACGGGGCCTACCATTGTATTGTTGATTTATTCCTTTGTTCCAGTGTTATTCATAGAAATCAGTAGAAATCAGTAGAAAGGGTAGTTTTGATTTCGACCTAATTACACCCAGAGCCCTCAAGTTAGCATACTAAGTGCCTTCATTAATAGCGTGTCAAATTATCATTTCATTAAACTGTATTTAGTAAACATAGAGCTACTAACAAAGAGAAGTATTAATATCCTAATTATCTCAAAGTTAATTATGAAAGCGAGTTGCGTTTATGTTTTGAATTATTAAAGCTTTTGAATTTATCTAGGGTACTTCATTCGCTTAAGCTTTCAGTATTTTGCCCTTCAAATGGTTATACAAAAATCCTTTCAAGAAGATTGTTACATCTCATTTCATGTAAGTGTCTATTGCTTTCATGTTTCGACATCGCAGTTCACATCCCCTCGCCCTTATTATTACGTTTAGCAAAATGCCAAGCGGTTATACGATAAGCGGAGTGATAGTGATGTCTTGAACAGCCGCCGCGCCGCTTGCACATTCTGAAATTCTAATCAGGTACCTATGTATTTCGACAGATTGTGTTCTCCGTTTGAAACCAAACCGACTGCGGTAACCTCACTCAGCTCTCAGACGACAGATCAGCAAGCGTCGTAAAATTCCAGACACACATTAAAAATGTAGTTAAAACCTATGCACGTCTAGTGCCTGGCACATAAACCGGTGAGCCTAAATAATTCCAGCAAAAACTTGCCTAGAATTTCAAAGAGATTGCGCAGTTTCTTTCACAGCAGATAACACAAACTCCTTAAGTTCTCACCGCGGTGACGGTGCACATTCATAGCGCACCAAATGAAAGAGTAAACGGTGTAACATAGGAGCGTGCAGAGCCTGCTTATTACGGTGCTGCGTTATACCCCCAGTAACTAGTTTGCCGAAACCAAAACGGAAAAACGGACAGCTGCTTCAAATTGCGCTGCGAAACTAAACTTGGACATTATTTGGTGGCTATGCTGCTTTTGTAGATTTATTTTCTTTAAACTCTGAAAATTTCTATTTTCTCGATATAATAACACCGATTTTCTTTTCGCTGTAACAGCTATTCAACCGATCATGAAGATTCAGCTATATTCTCAACGCTATAAAAAATACATTTTCAATGAAATACCTCAATCCTTTTTATAATATTAGAGAACCATTTTTTACCTGCCGTTCAATCAACTGACTACACTAGAAACAAAAAAGACTAGACTAATCTAGAAACAAAAAATATTAATTAAAGTGGCCCACCGGGCCACCGCATCAGCAACTTTATATTTATTTACAATATCAAGATTGTCTAAGCTTTTAAATAAAAACGACGAACTTCGCTAAAAACTTTTCAGTATTCTGAAACCATTCAGGCTTATGGAGCGAAATCTTATGAATAAGTATGGTTTTCTAAGCACGACAGACGACAGGGGTCCTACGGAGCCACTCTGCACTAAACCATAAACTCGCTATAATAAGGTCATGAGAATGCCGGGACCCGAGAACCGATCCCCAGGTAGACAAAAGCATAAATGATTGGGATTTCCTAAATAGACAATCACGGTTATATCATTTTTCTCTTTTTCGGTAAGTGGCACTTGAGTACCTACAATACGTAGAAGATATTATACGTTTGATTTGAACATGCCTCGGTGTATACTTTGTAAGTGCTTTCAATATTAGTAGGTACCGAGAGAACAGGAGTTTAGTTCTCATCATATCGTTCAAGACTGGGGGTACAATATCAAATTTTCTAGCGTACTCCCAAATGAAAGAAACCCCCGAGGGAATCGTACCGTGATATACAATTTACAAAATTACGTTCCATTTCAAGTTTGTCATAGCCTATTATCTTGATGAATTTGCTTCTGCCATCTCTTTTTTTTTTTTTTATGTTTTTATAAGAGGCACAGAGACTTAATAAAGAATAATAATAAAGCCGCATGCTTTAATTTTTTCTTGCTTGTAGGTATATTCAGTGAATTATGTATACAAACTTGTTGATTTCATACAAAGTATATAGAAAAACCGCTAAAGTTTACAAAGTTTTTTACTATGCTTCTGGAAAAGAAAATGTTTTAACAAACCTATTTTTGCAGAGTAGGGTAATCTTTAAAATTGTTTGGGTCGTCCTTGTCTAGCATGAAATACCGGACTTAGGTAAAATGCGTGACCTCGTACAGGACAAATCGATACTTCTTGAACAACTAAGGTCTAAAATAACGCCCGTCATTTGTTTTGTATTGCTTATAGGTGTCACATGAACAGAAGGGGCAGTCGTGCTAATAATTTATTAACTTTGGTATCTCGCAAACATTTCTAACGTCATAAAGTACCGTTATGAAGGTGTTACCTTATCTTAGAACCGTAGCTGTCTGTGCGATGCCCGCGGACGCTAGTTTGCAAAGCTCGTCTTCCGAGTCAAGGAAATAATATTTCTAACGAAATAACTTCCCTCTATTTTCTCTTTTCATCTATATGGCGAGATGGTAACATAACGAAGGGCCGACTGTGCACAATGTTTTTTGGAAAAGGCATATTTTCCCAGTAACCTGATTTTTTCAGCCTCTGTGTTTGTACGCACAACCACTAAAATGTTACATACAATGGAAGTGTAAACAGATTTGTGAGGCTAAAATAGGGATTCAGGGTTACATATAATACATTATATTTAAGTAAAAACATACGTCACATGACACTAAAGGAGTCTGCCCACTACAACGTATCATGACCGTGCAAGGAGTGTAGCAGACTAAAATACATTATTTGTACTGCAAAGTAGGAAACTATGCTCACTAGACCATTTCGTCACACACCAACACCGTAGCGTGTACTGAGCGTAAACAGTAGTTCGCGAGAATATTTTGCCGATTTATTTATTTATTCATTATTACATTTTAAGCTTACAGTTTTTTACCAAAATGCTTAAAAGCTAACAATAATCATATTATAGGAGGCCGATGGAGGACGATGTTGATACTTCAATCCGGTGAGTATACGGGCTATAATCGCGTATATATATAGATGACCGTTATAAACGAGTTGTAACCGCGTACAATAACCGTTTTAAAACCGTTGTAAACGGTACATTTTGCTATTTTTTCCGTTCACAGTTCAAACCAATTTACAAATGGGAATATAAATAAAACTATGTTTATTCACAAAATAAACTGATCATATAAATGCACACGCGCAGTGGTTACCAACCCACCTTTACGAACAAAACTTGCACGTTATAAGTAATACGGGCACAGGTTCTTGAACATAAAAAACGCGCGTGTAACCACGGACAAAGGCCATTTGTAAGACGAATACCTGCTCCCATGTGTCCTTTATCAATCAAGATGATTAAAGTCCGCACTGACCATTCTGCCGGCCATTACAATGTGCCCGTATTTTCCGAATCAGACCGGGTTAAGGAATGCGAACAATTTAGCGAAGTCAAGCGTCTGACAGGTTCGCCGGAAACACACGCAGCTATGGATGTTTGGCCGGATATTGGTCGGCCTACACGAATCCACAGCTCCTTTACACGTCCATCCGTTGGTGGCCAGCGTGGTTGGAAGTAAGTTAACACATGGTAGTATTCCACAGCATGGGTATGCTTTTATTTGTCAATGAAGTAAAAAGAAAAAAAGTGTTTTAAGCTTATTTTTTCATTTTATTCTCAAATGTCGCGTGTTATAATGTAACGAGTTTCACCTCAATATAACCTGTATAAGAAATAACCTCCGTTCCATTTGTCAACCGCCTCATTTAAAAGATAATATCAGGATTAGCGAAGGGATGATCCTTGTGAGCTCGACCCCTGCAAACAAAACGTTAATCTTTGATTAAAGAATAAGTTTAAAATCGTATTAGTTACAACGACCGTAGGTATTAATCATTCGGACTTTAATCCTAACTACCATAATCCCAATTATTAATATCGTTAACACTAAAGTTAGCTCCTTTGTCAGTTTGTTCGTGACTTGGCAACCTCTTGACCAACCATTTATAATACTAAAACTTATTTAAATCTATTACTCTAAATGTAGTCGAATAAAAAGGATATATCTTGAGGGAATATATAAAAAAGTTATTTTCAATTCAACACATTCATGTCACCCTCAGCAACGCGGTTAAATATTTAATTTCTAATTCCGTGCGAGAGAAGCCGCGAGCAACAGCTAGTGATGTAGTAAAGGAGGTCTATTCGTGTGATTGTCACTGAATCACCTCCCAGCGGATCAATGAACGACAATGAAAGTTTCCGTGCTGGTCACTTGCCTGGGGAAACGACACCAGTTCATTTGTGTCCCTACAGATTTGCTGAGATTGATATCACAGAGAAAAGATAAAATAACAGTTTTATTCAACTGTGCCACGTCAGCGATTCTATAAGTCTAATTAAGACCTAAAATTGCAAATAGAGAGGGGAATTTAAGCGTTGATTTATAACGCTCTGCCTTAAATTGGTCAACTCTTTTTTTTTTTAATAAATTTTGTACCTATCACAGAAACTAAGTGAAGGTAGATTTTTTTGTTATTTAAATAGGAAGCTCAAGTATCGCAATCTTTAAACCCCTCATTATCTACGGACTGCTCATAATCATAAAATATTTCAAAAAAGACTGATAACTAACGCTCCACGTCGGCGTTCCACTAATTAACGGACTACCAATAGTAGTTACTATAATCGGGCTTTTTACTGAATTATGGCAAGATGAATGGTGTGTTACATGAAACAAACGAGGTATGCGATGGTTAGGAACATCAAAAGCAACATTGCATTGCAGCTTTGGCAACATGTTTGAATAAATTATTAGGGTATTTCGAAAAGAGCAGTATATTCATACAACGTGATTTCGGATTAGACTGCCTCGTTGGTCTAGTAATTTCAAGCGTGACTGCTGGGGAAGAGGACCTGAGTTCGATTTTCAGCTCGAGGAGAGTGTATTGGGTTTTTCCATCGGGAATTTCTCAGTAACAGCCACAGAGTCTGGATTTATGATCGAATGATGGGAATAGGCTCGAAAACTGGAACAAGGCATGGAACTTAAAACGTGGGTGTACTATTAGGTATACCTCTGCCTAACCTTTTGGGAATTACAGGTGTTGTGTATTTTTTTAATTCGTTTTGGTAGGTAACCTTTCGTTTTAAAAAATATTGAGTTTTAGTTTACTGCATAGAACACTGAAACTCAATATTTAATCGAGAATTATTATAAGTTTAAAATCAAATAGTCTGTCGAAGACAATTCACTGTTCTGAACACTATTTCATATTAAAACCTGAACAAATATTAAACAATACATCGTCAAAATATGTATTGAAAGGGTTATATATTAATTGCAAAACCTGACATGTGACATGTCAAAAATATGATAAAAAAGTAATAATACTTATCACTCATAGGAACTATGGAAACGTAATTAATAAGGTATATTTTTTATTGTGTGACCATTAAAAATACACCTTATTACAGTGAGAATAAATCCATCAAATGAAATATTACTTACTCTGCCTGCGGTATGAGTCGACCATTGCAGTCCAGGCTGTTAATGACCTTAATGTCCTCATTCGTCAGAGAGAAGTCCCAAATGTTGAAGTTCTCCGCTATGCGACTCTTGGTCGTAGACTTCGGTATAACAATAACCCCTCTGTCGACTTGGTACCTAAAATAATACGTACATCATTGCTTAGGCAGCTATATCAACATGAACAAAGTTCACTGCAGATTTGCTACGGCGTAGCATTAAAGCGGCTACGAATTTGAATTGTCGTAGACGCCTCGTAGCACGTTGTGAGCTACCCGCTACGCACCTGTGCATCGGACGTGCAATAAAATTTAGCTATAGATGACTTTATAATTTAGTCACCTAAAGAATTTGAACTTTAAATCAACACCAAAAGCAGAGTATCTTTGTTTAGGGGACTGTCGTTACTACTTTCCCGTTATTGATATAAATCGCTCGTTAGATGAAAATTATTTTTTTCCCATCTCCATTTGTTTCCAAAGTATAATTTATTTGAACAGGTGGGACACTTTATTTCCATTCATTTATTAAATGTTTTCGGAGTAATTCAATCGAAATTTTATAATTGACAAGTACCGAGAGTGAAACTCGATATGAAATGGTAGATTGAGGAATGGGAACATAATTGATCGATGTTATCAATATCATGGCCAATACCAGTAAAATCTTATTTTTATTATTCCCAGCATAGGAATACAAATAAAAACGATAAAATCTGCTAAACGGCTTCGTTCCGGTCACTCGGGCTGGTGTCGATCGCATCAAATGATGCTCCATTGCCTCGCGTCCCCGGTTATTTTTATTTTGTGTGCAAAAATGTCGTACACCACTAAATTTTATATATAAAATGCAATATAGAAACATTTTATCATCGTATCTATTTCATCGGTCTATCGAAGCAATAAATTACGATCTTTGAAATCGCAATTTCTTATTTACGCCTAAATACGCTTCTTATTTCTGCTGGCTCCATTTATAAATAAATCTCCAAAGTCATCTGAGACCTTTGCCCGTCAATGAGGTGTTTCATTGAACTGACTGGTGGCAGTTAGTTCTACGAAATACCTTATTAGCGGCCAAGAGTGATCAATAAATTATGGGTTTTGGTTTGTGAAAATTTAATTTTAACACTTAATAAACTACGGCCATAGTAAGGTAGCAAACCGTTTTAATGTAAAAATCAAATACTATATAGGCAGTGAAACTACCAAAATTATGTTTCTAATGTTATGAGTCATTTAGTCATGGAAGTGTCTGACCTTACTGGATTCAAATATCGAACTATTGATCGATAGTATAGTTTACTTAGTCCGTAACTGCGTAGGCTCGTATACATAAATAAATAAACTTGTATTAAGCAAACACTGTAAGCATAAACTAACATTAACAGGCATGATCAATATTACCACAGAAACAAAATAGAATATTATTTCTGAGTGAAGACCGCCCGGAAATCACACTACAAATTATTTATGACAAATAGGATTTCCCTTGTTGAAAGCTTTCGATCTTTTCTCTTAGATACAGTAAATACAAGTCGATTTCCGGCATTATGTCGGGGAACTTTACTATTTGTTTGACTAAACAAAACTATCATTATTGTTTTCGAGTCATCATTAATATTAATTTTACTCGAACTTTTATGAAGCTATGACTAGGTGCTTTATTTCGATAAACCACTTTAGTACTTAAACAAAGATGGATTACAGACTAACAGCCATCGATGTAATTATCTGATACATTAATTAACGAAACTTCAAAGTTACCTTATTAAAATTTGTGCTGGAGTTTTGTTTAGCCTTTTCGCAATGGCTAACACTTTGGGGTCCTCGAACAGAGAAGGGTCGCCGGGCTGGGCCCACGGCCGCTGAGGACTTCCGAGCGGACTGTACGCTGTCAGAGTGATCCCGCGCTCCTTGCAGAAGTTGAACAACCTGCTCTGGTTCAGATATGGGTGACATTCCACCTGCAACGAGTCGACGACTTATCATTCAACTAGCTCGCAGGTATATTAATACCTACCTACTACAATCCTATTATGTACATGAACAAGCATAAGCCTGCAGGCTTTAAATTCTAGATTGCTGTAACAAACAATTCTACATTTATATTATTTCATTTATTAATTACATTCATTTCGTTCATTTCAATAAGCACAATATTTGTTGGGTTTATAATTATCTACATTTTAACTAAGTATAGGTAAGGTGAATAAACTAAACAGTTTAAATTGAAGATACCTACAATACGTAACAACATTTCGAGATTTACCGTGCCACAACAAAATCGCCGTTGATTGAATCGTTTTCAACACCTCACCTGATTGGTCACCGGCTTAATTGTAGCAGCGTTCAGAATTCGAGTCAGTTGTACAGAATTGAAGTTGCTGACGCCGATGCTCTTAACGAGGCCTTTCTCGACGAGCTTCTCCATTGCCTTCCACGTATCCACATAGTCGACGTCAGAGTAAATCACTTTGCCATTAGCATCAGAAGGAAACGGATCACTGCCTTCCTAAAATCAGACAAACATTTTATTTCGCTTTGTACATAATAAAGCTAATGTTTCTTGAGCAGTTTTGCCAAAAGCTTTAGCCGAAATTGAAAAGTTTTTTTCGTTTTATTTACATAAGTCTTCTGCGGATTTAAAGAATTCTAACCTAATATAAACTCAATTTCAGTTCGGAGCTGCGTCAGGCTTTAGTTCGCGGTACCTATACAACTTTAGGAATAATAAAAATGGGCTTACCTTGTAAGCCATAGGCCAGTGAATGAGATATAAATCCAAATAATCCAATCCGAGATCAGACAACGAGATTTTTACAGCCTTTTCCACTAAATCCGGCCTGTGATACGTATTCCATATCTTTGATGTTATAAAAAGGTCCCCTCTGTAAAACATTAAAGTAGCATAATATGAAACATGTTTGTAATAATAACACGTTCAGGTAGGTATCTACTCACGAATCACGAGGTACCTACACCTACGTAGCTAATTATCCAGGCCAAATAGCGGCACAACCCCTGTAAAGATCGGAATTGGGATAAGCATTCCTGGATATTTATATAATTTAACGAACTAATTTAACTTGCTTGCTACAAACACATTTGAAAGTATTATAGTTTTACGAGCGTAGAGCTGTTTAAATGAACGTATTTGATTTCATTTAAAACCTTGTAAGAGAGATAGGTATCAATGCAGTCATTCAATTTATTTCGCAGATTCCCAAATTATTTGTACGAGTACTACTAGCTACGAGTACGTCGTAGACAATAAACCCTAAACATTGACTACGAAACTTTGTTATTTAATAACAAGAAAATGGCACGTGGATTAGGGATAAGCGGGACCAAAGACAGGTCAGACCCGGAACGGAGAAAGCATTGGGTACAGAGGTTAAATGGACATATATTTTGACCTTTTTACGATGCCCTGCTTAATTTTCTCCTTGATCGCTTCTCCGACCTCCTTCTCGTTAAAATATAGATGCGCGCAGTCTATATGTCGGTAGCCGATGTCGATAGCTTCGCCGACCGCCCGCGTCACCTCGCCGGGGTTTGACTAAATACATAAAAAAAACATTGTTTCACCACGGAGTGTTTTAAAACAAAGGAGGGTAGTCACGAGATGAGCAAGATACTTAAAATTTTAACACAGCGTATACTAGCAGCCAGAGTTATGATGAATTTTACTGTGTAATAACTCGTTGCGTTTACTGGCACGACCTGAAAATCAGGGCTGTAAAACAAATCTAGGTACGGAATACCATTGGTAAAGTACGTAGGTGACTCTTATCTAACGAGTAAAAACAATAGGCACCTTTTTATTTGCCGTGGAGATTTTGTGCTTAGTGCGTCAAGTCGTCAACTGTCTTATATTATACAGTAGGTATGTTTACTGTTATTTAACATGCCATTCAAAACCACAGTGACCTTTGCTCTCGTCGATTCATCCAAAAGAAATACCTAACTGATAAAACGAAATACCTACCATAACTTTAACTACTTTTACATTATTTTCTTACTTTTTGGAAACTCATTCTTCTTTCTTCATTCTAGAAAAGCGTGCGAAGCGTGAATGCGTTTTTATTACCCGACTGCGGCGAAGCCCAAAAGGAGGGTTATGTGTTTGACGTGTATGTATATATGAATGTAAGTATGTATGTATGTCCGTTTCTTTGTTCCCTCATAACTCCAAAACGGATGAAGGGATTTGAATGAAATATACGTCCTTAGATTTGTCTTGATGGCGCGAGTGTTATAGGCTACATTAAAATTAAAAAACAAAAAAAATTGGCGATTTTGGGGGCCAAATCGCGGAGTTCAAAAATTTTTTTTTTCCAATATCATTGAGTAGGGTATCAAAATAAAGGGTTTTAAAAGGATATTACAAAAATATAAAACACTTCTATGTTTAAAAGAAATTCAAAGTGAAAAATCCTATAAACAAACATAAAAGTTAAATCATCTGCGAAGAATTTTACGCGACCAACGAAAGAACAAACTCAAAATAACTAAAAAGTTGAAAATAAAAAAAGTAGTTAAAAAACTAAAAAACCCGACTGAAAAAACTGAAAAGTAAAAAAACATGCACATTTTAAATTAAACAAAAGTTGGAAGCAGGCGGGGTTCATTTGAATATTAAATTATGAAATGAAAGAAAATAGAATGAATCCCGCCTGCTTCCAACTTTTGTTTAATTTAAAATGTGCTTGTTTTTTTACTTTTCAGTTTTTTCAGTCGGGTTTTTTAGTTTTTTAATTATGTACGAATATTTTTACGGATAGTGTGTAAAAATATTCGTGTTTGTGTCTTAGTTGTGTATTGAGATTTGGTGATCATTAAAAATATATAAAAACAAGACTAAAACCTTACCTGCCAAGTCCCAAGGCCAAGTATGGGACAGGTCAGTCCGTTATTAAACTTAACACTGGGAACGTTCGCAGCCATGCTCACAAGACAACAGTCTTACAACTGGGACATAATTATCTTGCGTACATACGTTTTATATAAACATACAATAATATCAGTTATGCAATATGTTTTCACAGTTTAAGTTACATTATCGAAGGCCACGGTCAAGGCGACAGTTATCATTAAATAAAGAGACAGCAAGTAGGTAAATTGTAGTGCAACTGGTAGGTGGGTTAGATTGCAGGTGGTAGGTACAGGTACCAGAAACCAAAAAAAAAATCATATAGTTTCATTTGATTTTGAATACCTACTTAATTTATTTGGTTGTGTAATTAGCCAGTTCACAATATTATACTCCATTGTAAACTGGGCTGGCTTATCTACTTGGTTTAATAGTAGGCTTTTAGGCATTTAACTGGGGGTCACAGCAAGCATATTCAGCATTAAAAATTTATAAGTGAGTACCTACGTAGTGCGTGATGGATCATGGATGAGACCACATTATCTGAAACTTTTCAAATATAGTTTAAGCGCTGTTGCAAACCCCTCCAGTTTTCAAAAATGTCCATCACTCAACTCAGGTAGATAATTCAATTCGAATAAATTCAATTGGATGAATAATACTGTGTTCACAATATTGTATTCTCAAGCATAATAATTTTATTTTACTTAATAATTTTTAATTACTTAATTACAAAATATGATAACATAACATCACGCCTGTAATACCCGAAGGGTTAGACAGAGGTGTACCTAATGGTACACACCTACCATTTCACCAGTTACATTATAAGCCTATCATCCGGGCACAAATTCAGACTCCGTGGATGCTACTGAAAAAATTCTGATGGAAAAACCCAATAACACTTTACCCGACCAAGGAATCGAACCCAGGACCTTATTTTTTTATTATTATGAGCCTATGTTGTCCCACTGCAGGGCAAAGGCCTCCCTTCCCTCTTTCCACTTTTCGCGATCCAGTGCGATGGTAGATCAATCCCTTGAGAAAGAGTCCAGCTCATCCCGCCATCTCCTTCTGGGCCTGCCGCGTTGTCGTTTCCTGCCTTTTGGTATCCACTGAGTGGTAATTTTTGCCCATTGCTCCTCCGACATGCGGCAGATGTGATCAGCCCAGTTCCATTTTAAACTCGCAGCTGTAAGACCAACATCAGCTATTTGGGTTTTAGAGCGAATTATAGTGTTTCTGATGCGGTACGTAAGTTTGACACCCAGTATACTTCGCTCCATAGCTCGTTGGCAGACCCCAAATGCGGACTTCTGACGTTTCGTAAGCGACCATGTTTGCGCTCCATAGGTGCACATGCACATGTCCATGAGCTTTCGCTTGAGTGAAAGAGGGAGAGATCCCTTCATTAAATGTTTCATCGACCAGTAGCTCTTCCAGCAATTCTCGGTGCGTCGAGCAACTTCTTTGTCTTGTCTTGCCTGGAAAGAGACTATCTGGCCGAGGTATATGTACTCATGGACATATTCAATCACCACACCCCCAGTTTCTACGTTGCGCTCTGTGCTGTTCGTCATCAGTTTTGTCTTGGCCATATTCATTGAAAGCCCGACTTGGAGACTGGCATGGCTCAGTTGTTCGAGCATTAGGCCTAGTTCAGCTGCTGAGGAAGAAAAAAAAAGAACAATGTCGTCGGCGAAACGAAGATTAGTTAGTCTTCTTCTGCCGACGACAATACCCTTATCCTGCCAGTGTGGGTTTATTTGTTGAAAAACCTCTTCCAGCGTAGCTGTGAAGAGTTTAGGAGAAAGCGGGTCACCTTGTTTGACTCCTCTCTGAATGGGAAAAACTGACCCGGAGGTAGTTAGTCGGGTGGTTGCTGTGCTGTTGTGGTATATTTTTTACAACAAATGTATGTATGTAGGTTCTATGTTATTATTGACAAGTGCAGAAAATATGGCGCTATGTGTTAGACTATCGAAAGCTTTTGAGTAATCTACGAACGTGATGTATAACGGTAGATTGAACTCTTGGTGTTTTTCGATAATCTGGTTTAAAGACTGTAGGTGGTCAGCAGTCGATAGGCCACGGCGGAATCCAGCCTGTTCTGGAGGTCTAATGTTTCTGCTATGCGGTTTTCAAGGGTTTTGATGAAAGTTTTGTAAAGATGCGAGACTAAGCTGATGGGGCGGTAATTTCCAATATCAGATTTGTCACCCTTTTTGTGTAAGAGAATTATGTTTATGCAAACAAAAAATGAATATCGCAAAAAGGTGAATATCAGCTATCTTATCTTTAGTAGGTAATGTTAGTAAACATGTTTCTCTCGTTAATGTAATTGCGTGTTACCTAGGTATCCATAATAACGTATACCATATCTATACGTTCTTATGGATACCTAGGTAATACATAGCTATACGTAGGTACCTACCTGGTTCATTTTTATGGCCATGTGTGTGCGTGTGTGGTGTGCTTTCATTTTGTATGAGCAGTTACTTAAAGAGTTTCTTAAGTGGGTAACCTACCTGCATATTAAGTACAAAATAATTATGTTACAAAAGGTAGGTATAATAAGTTACCAGCACGAACAACAAACACCATTCATACTAATTCTTTACCAGGGAAATCTTAGAACACCATTAAAGCTTATGGGTATACCGTATTTTGTATACGAAAGTTCCAACTGTGACCGCAATTAACTCTCGGCCGTCGCGTAAACAACGTGAAGAGGACGGCACGGTTAATCGCCGATTACTCGCTAACCGGTGTACTGTGGTCAGAACCTTAGTTCTTAAATCCGATTTGGGTATACGAGACTGGCGTTTTAATGTCAAGGGTCGTCCATATTTTTCGATTCCCGTAAAGATGTCATAAAGTTTCCCTTCAGAGGTAGATAAGAAAGTTATATGGATGGCGCGACCCTTACGGCCACATCTAACTCTCACTATCCATCACAAGTAATTGCAGCACTTCCTTCAGTGTTCACAAGAAGCATAAATGTGACGACCTGCACGTGACCAGCCCTATCTAGCTATTTATTACGTCCACGTTTTCTCTTAAGGATATCGCGCACAGTTTAGCAATCACGTTGCGTAGGTACCCCAAACATGTGTGAAGCTGCAAAGCGTGTGTTACAAGATTTACAGATACATAGTTGCTTAATATTGCATCAATTTTTAGCCTGATAGAATATCATGTTGTCCATTATGAGTAGGTGCACTTAAATCTAAATTAACAATAGATAGTACCTACTTAGGTACCTATATAATTAACTTAGGTACTAGTACCACAGGTAATCTGTGCTAGTACTACCTATTTAGTTCTTAGTAGGTGAACCTAAGCTTCTTCTTGAGTCGATAGTACTTACTTTTAAATTAAATTGGTTTATCAAGTGGCCGCATTATGTAATAGCAAATCAGCAACAGTAGAGTTCATTGAATTCTCAAAGGATTATCGTGTGGACACTTGAGAGTTAGGTACCAGTGTATTCGTGACACGGGATATTATAGTGTCCGATGTGTCCATAACTTCCAATTTGGCCAAGTTTTAGGTATTTCTTGCAGCGACCTATAGGTACTAGGTGTGGTGGGGTATGTCATACCTATGCTGTACCTCGAATGAAACTCTCCCAGCTCTTAAGTTCCCCTGGTTGTTTTGTATTTTTAAAGAGATGTTGGGAGTTGACTGGATCCATTCGTGATTATTGTTCAACATAAGGTAGGCATCGTCAAGTAGGTTAGGTAGTCTTTCTCTTTAAGTTGTGGTTAGAGCCTTAGCCGGGTCTCATAGTTTTTATGCTGCCTTGTTTCAACCCCTTGCGGGTTGAATTTTGAAAAATCCTTGAATACCTATATGTGCGAAATTTAAAGTTTTTAACCCTAACCGCCTTATTGCCGTCTCACTTCAAAAATATTCAAAAGAAAGTGACGGCATGCGAGATAAACCAAGTCTTTAGTTAAACCAGGTTTAACTATTTTTATTAATAAGGCGGTAAGGGTTTGGCCTGTGCGTTGATCCTCTATCAATCAGCTTTGCCTTTTATTTATATAGAAGATAGATAGATCGAATAGGGGATCGGACTGGGTCAAAATAATATGATTCTGTAATTCTGTTTAGTCCGTAAGTTAGATTATCGAAAAATATTGAATACGTGTTTTTGTTTTATCAAATCAATAAAAAATGACGAAGATAAAACGCGTCAAAGATCTTGGAGTGGGGCTTGAAACGTCACTTGTGTCGTCAAAATGTACTATCATATGACGTCACACGAGTTTTCGAAGCACTGTATCGTCTTCATTTTAAGTTTACATGAAAAAGGAAAAAATACATGTCCAATAATTTTTGGAAATCTATCTGACGGACTAATTAGTTTTTTTTTTTGTCCGATCCCCTATTGTGTCAGGTAGATGCTCGGGACTACTCATTTCCAGAAGTCCACCATCTTAAACAAGTAATATACGAGTAGGTGGTATTTTATTGTGTACCCGACATCGGCGACATCCGGTACGTCTCACGTTTCACTCTTCTGTACCTGCCTAAAGGTATTTTTTCCCCATTTTCACTAACACTAAGCGACACCAAAACAAATGATTTTGTTTGGGCAACAACCTACCTAAATAAGCACATTGTTATGTGTATCGGAACGTGGTTCCCGCGCAAGAATGTGTCAGATGAACAAATGTCATAGAGATTGAGCATTGTGAAAATATGGACATACGGATAGCAATGTAAGAGCATTAATAAATACTTTATAGCTAAATACAGTCTTTACATTTAACATGGTGTCAGGTTTTACGTACCACGCGTGATTACAAGAGTGTGAAAATAAAAAGACTAGAAATGTCGGACAACGAAAACGAAAACACATCGACTCCTACTGTAAGGTTTGGGAGTAACATTAGTCCACTTAAGATCACAGGTAATAATGATTGCCTCGCATGGAAGAAATGGTATCAGAAATTCGAACTATTTCTGATTGCAAATGAACTCCAATGTGCAAATGATACGAGGAAAGTTGCATTGTTACTACATCTTATTGGTGATACTGGATTAGACATCTTCAACTCTTTTAACATTTCGGAAAAGGATAAAACGGAAAAAGGATACTTTGAAAGAGTCAAAAAACTATATGATGAACATTTCATCCCAAAGAAAAACGTAAGTGTTGAACGTCATAAGTTCTTCACTAGAATTCAAGGTCCTTCAGAAAGTTTTGAGAGTTTTTTGACAGATCTACAAAATAAGAGTCTTTCTTGTGAATTTGAAGAACTGCGTGAGAGCCTAATCAAAGACATGATTATTATTGGCATAAATAATCTTACTATAAAAGAGAGACTTCTGAGAATGGAAGACTTAAATCTCAATAATGCTATTAAAACATGCAAGGCATCAGAGTTATCACAAAAACAACTTGCTGGGTTCACTGAAAACAAAACGGAGGAGGTCTTAGCAGTCAATTCAACATCAACATTGGAAAACAATGTAATGGCAGTCAATAATAAGTATCAGCAAAAGCAGTGCTACAGATGTGGAGTCAAGAGATGGGATCCATCACACAAGTGTCCTGCAATTGGAGCAATTTGTCAAAAATGTAAAGGCCGGAATCATTATGCTAAAATGTGCCGTAGTAAAGAAAATCAGTATGCGAAGAGAGTGGCACATGTAAGAGAAGAGGAAGAGGAGACATTTTTCATAGGAAGTGTTCAGGCGGAATGTGAAAGTGAGTGGTTTGAGTATTTATATATCGGAGGAAAACAGCTTAAAGTTAAATTGGACACAGGTGCACAAGTTAATTGCATGTCTTTTGATACATACAAGAGTCTAGGATTAGACACAAAATTCATCAAAAAGAAGCGCATTAAATTAATCACATTAGATAATAAAAATATTTCAGTAAAAGGACTATGCACTATAAAATGCTATTTAGAGAATGGCCTAACTGATAATGTAGATTTTGTGATACTTAATTATAATAGTACAACAATTTTGGGCCTAAGGTCCTGCATTAGTTTGAAATTGATTAAAAGAAATCACATAAATAAAGTATGTGCTGTAGAATGTGCGGATGTTAATTCTGTAATTAAAAAATATTCAAAATTGTTTGAGGGTATAGGATGTTTTGATAAAGCATATAACATTAAATTACAGGATGGTGCAATGCCCAGAGCGGATCCACCTCGCCGAGTTCCTATTGCTCTTCGTGAACCATTGAAAAATGAGCTGGATCGGATGTTACAGCAAAATATAATTGAGAAAGTAGAGGAACCTTCGGAGTGGGTCAACTCTGTGGTACTTACTAAAAAAGCTAATAATAAACTTCGTATTTGTATTGATCCAAGGTATTTAAATAATCATATAATTAGACAACACAAACAATTACCAACGGTGGAAGATATTTTAGATAAATTGTCAGGTGACTTGTATTATACTAAATTAGATTGCAACAGTGGGTTTTGGACTGTACCTTTGGATATAGAAAGCTCAAAATTATGTACATTTTCAACTCCATTTGGGAATTATAGATACAAAAGATTACCATTTGGGCTGTCAGTATCAACTGAAGCATTTCAAGAACGCATGGAAAGTACTTTCAGTCATATACAGGGTGTGGAATTTTATTGTGATGACTTAATAATACATGCAAAAAGTATCACTGATCATAATAGAATATTAATTGAAGTCTTGGAAACTGCTTTGAAAAATAATGTTAGATTTAATAAGGAAAAATCTAAATTTTTACAACAAGAGGTTACTTTTTTAGGTACAATTGTAAGCAAGATGGGAATTAGTCCAGATCCCTCAAAAATTAAAGCTATAATTGAGATTAAATCCATTAAAGACAAAAAAGATTTAGAGAGATTTCTTGGTATGACAAACTATTTATCCAAGTTCATTGATAATTATTCTACCATCACTGCTCCATTAAGAGAACTTCTAAAAAAAGATAATTTATTCCAGTGGAACCAAGCCCAAGAAAATTCATTTAATAAATTAAAGAAAGTACTTACCAATGCTCCCACATTAAAATTTTTTGATAGTAATAAAGATATCACTGTCTCAGTTGATTGTAGTTCTGAAGGAGTTGGTGCATGTTTACTTCAAGATGGTCATCCAATTGCATATGCATCAAAAGCATTAACAGATTGTCAAAAGGGTTA
Source organism: Diarsia mendica (assembly GCA_949316265.1). Classification (NCBI taxonomy): domain Eukaryota; kingdom Metazoa; phylum Arthropoda; class Insecta; order Lepidoptera; family Noctuidae; genus Diarsia; species Diarsia mendica. The sequence continues at coordinate 11,770,590 of OX438892.1, forward strand.
TGCACAAGTAGAACGTGAAATGTATGCTATTGTTTTTGGATGTACTAGATTTCATAAGTACATATTAGGCAGACATGTGAATGTAGAATCTGATCATTCCGCCTTAGAGATTTTATTTAAAAAACCTTTAAGTAAAGTACCGGCAAGATTACAGAGAATGATGCTTAAAATTCAAGGATATGATATTAGTGTAAAATATGTGCCAGGTAACAAAATGTTTATCTCCGACTTTCTGAGCAGGTCTTATTTGCCCATTGTGAATAAAGAATCAGATAAATTTGATGAAGAATTAAATAAAGAAATAGTTTGTCATGTTCAAGTATCGATAGATAGTTTACCTATATCTGAAACTAAAAGAAGTTTGATTAGAGAAGAAACCGGAAAAGATCAAATATTGCAAAAATTAATGGAGTATATTCAAGATGGATGGCCTAATCACAAAAACAGTGTTAGTGATTTAGTAAAACCCTTTTGGAATTTTCGATATGATTTAGAGGTTGTAGATGGAATTATTTTCAAAAATAATGTCATTGTTATTCCTGTAACTTTACAAAAAATGATGATTAAAATAATTCACGAAGGCCATTTTGGTGTTAATACTTGCGTTAGGCGTGCAAAATCTGTAATGTTTTGGCCAAATATGTCTTCACAAATAAAAGAAGTTTGTTTGAACTGTTCAGTTTGTGCAATTCATAGAGTTAACAATTGTAAAGAACCAATACAATTCCATGAAGTCCCAAGTTTACCTTGGATAAAACTTGGGTCAGATTTATTTGAATTTAATAGAGAATATTTTTTGTTAGTTGTTGATTATTACAGTAAGTACATAGAGATAGCAAAGTTAAATAATTTATCGACAACAAGTGTAATAACTCAAATGAAGTCTATAATGGCAAGACATGGCATTCCTTTAGAACTAGTTTCAGATAATGGACCACAGTATAGTAGCAGAGAATTTGAACAGTTTGCAAAAGAATATGGTTTCATTCATAAAACTTCTCCAAATTATCCAAAATCTAATGGCTTAGCTGAGGCTAGTGTTAAAATTGTAAAAACATTAAAAACATTTCTATTAAAGAAATGTTTTTACGATAAATCTGATCCATACATTGCTCTTCTTAATTTGAGAAGTCAGCCAAAAGAGGGATCACCTTCTCCAGCAAACCTTTTATTTAATAGAAACTTAAATACGAAGTGCCCTGTATCGGAGGAATATCTTCGACCAAAAATATGTCAACGTGATCCTTTATCTGATCTACAAAAACAAAATAAAATTAAAGAACATTATAATAAAGATGCAAAGACTCTGAAGGAGTGTAATGTTGGACAAAGAATTACATTTAAAAAAAAAAGTGATGATAAATTGTGGATTCCTGGTAGAGTTATTAAAAAGTTACCTTATCCTCGTTCTTATCTAATCGAAGACGATCAGGGTAATACATACCGTAGAAATAGACAACATTTAAACATATTTGAAGAAACAGATGATACATATTCAGGAAATGACAGAGATAATAGCGGAAATAGATATATAAATAATGATAAGTTTGATACTCATTATGAAGTAGAATTTAAGGAAGAAAATAACAAGACCTTTGTAAAGAATAATGATACTGTAGAAAATTTTGTAACATTTAATTCTCATGCTAATAATATTGATAATAATATTAGTGATAGTGTGATAACTGATCATAATTATGTAACTAGGTCAGGTAGAATTATAAAACCTCCGACACGATATATGATCGATGATTAAGGAGGGGAATGTTATGTGTATCGGAACGTGGTTCCCGCGCAAGAATGTGTCAGATGAACAAATGTCATAGAGATTGAGCATTGTGAAAATATGGACATACGGATAGCAATGTAAGAGCATTAATAAATACTTTATAGCTAAATACAGTCTTTACATTTAACACACATTGTGCTAAATACACACACTAATCTTTGTAAAAAAACGGACACCAGTTGTATTTTTTTTTAAGAAAATAATTTTGCTTTTAGGCCTGTTATTTTCGGTGCAGTACATACATACAGCATTCTAAAAGTATAAAAGTATGATGTACCCTCGTAACTGAAATAAGAAGGTCTATCAATGCTACGCACGCCATCTGTCATCTGTGAGCAACAACAAAAACCTCCCTACACACAACAGTACCTACTACTGCTAGGTAAAAACTCTAAGCAAAATTCCGATGTAAATACGATATGGAATGGGTCATTGTGTTGTTATTAAGGTATTGTTGACTGGCAGATCTATTCTCAACACTATATTCAGACAAAGCGAAACTTGGATGTAGAAAACTTACTGCCGCACTCAGAGACGTTTAATGATTACTAAAGCTGTCACTTAGTAAAGATTTTGTGTGTCAAATCTTTACTAAGTGACGGGTAATGAGTGCGGCAGATAAACCAGGATTTTGATCTGTCAAGAACTGTCAAGTTTGACCTTTTGATGAAATACTTATTCTTGACAGTTACATGAACTTGGAGGGTTGTAATGATGATTTTGATGATTTTAATTCTGTAACTGCATACGTCTTACAGCCGCGAATCATATTTTCACTAACATACAACCTAGCACTGGCCTGCAAATCGCTAAAAACGTAAGAAAAATTGAATTTCGCGGGCTACCCTGGAACATCCACCTTATATAATTTTGACCCAGAATTCAGCTATGTGAACTACGCACGGTGATGTAGTCATAACATAAGATCGTAAGATGGAAGGTAGGCCAATGTCTATGGAGATACACCGCATACACACTACATCTGAACCGTCCATGAACCCCCATCTGAAGAGATTGTCTTTGCTGCGGCCGAGTCTATTATTGAGATATCCAAGTCGTCCACGGCAAATCATCTCCAGGTGGAAGCCTTTCCGATGGCTCGACGACGCAATCAGGATAAGCAGCTTCCGCCAGAGCTCACGTCTTGCTGTGGAAGGATTGCTATTAGCTGGACTAGCTTTTTCAACGCACCCAAAACAACTTTTACGCCTTTACAGCCTCTAGGGCACTAAAGCCTAATAGTGCACTGGGTGGCGTGGGACAGCGTGTAGGTTTTACCTCTCAGTGCATCTGGTTATGGTCCTAAGAATCTTTGGAGGTGCAATCCCAGTTAGTGGATACAGCATTCGTACTGGGGTGTTTCAGGCAAGCAATAATAATCCATCATGTCTCATTAAGAGCTGTATCCACTAAGTCAGCATGGCAGAACGGTTCCATACTAGGCAAGCATATTTGCCAGTGGAGAAACAGAGCTCCAATCATATCAATCCAGTATTTTGATAAATTTTGGCTTTGTTGACAAAGAAGCCATTATTTATCTAAGTGAGGAGGAATACACAACTCAAAATAAATACACAAGTACTCCAGCATTGATTTAATAAAACAACATCAAAACAAAACTAACTATTAAATACATTTACAGCTTAAATTAAATTCTAAGGGTACATTGACTCGAAGCAAAATCATATTTATGAAACTAATCTTTCTACGGATCCTTCGGCTAAGAGCTCTTTCTCTGCAGCTTCCTTACTTGCTTGTATTTGAGGTTTAACATATTTGAAATATTTATAAAAATGATCACCTAACAGCACAGACCCATATAGTGTGAGGCCAACACAGACTAACACACCTCCTCTGTGTAGTTTGTCATATATAACATTGCGAGCATACTTTTTCATATTTACTGAAACAAAACAGAATGTTGAAAATATATTAACATTAGGAACATTGCAAAAGGGCACATTTTAAATGCAAGAAATTAATAACACACATAACAAACATCATGCCATACCTGTAATCCCCAAGGGTTAGGCAGAGGTATACCCATTAGTACACCAACATTCAGCTAGTTATGTTTAAGTCCCATGTAATAGGGTGCGAGCCTATTGCCATCAACTGGGCACTAACTGTGGCTGTTACTGAGAAATTCCTGATGGAAAAACCCAATACCAGTTTGCCCAACTTGGGAATCGAACCCAAGACAAGACGAGGATGGGGAAACAAACCAGAGGAAGATAAAACAATTTTATCAAAACAATTGGTAGGAATCTAAAGATTAAATGTAAGTAAGTATGTAAATGAAGTCAAGACAAATAAAGTACCTATCCAGCTGAGAAGGGTGTTGTGGTGATCTCAAGATGGACTTTGAGTATCAATCGACTGAATGGAATGATTTAGTTGGTGATATTTGCTATTAATTAAGAGTTAATGACAAGAATTCTTTTTGGTAAACATCGATGATTTTGTAATGAAATCTGCGATATTACCTGAACTAGTTCAAAATCTTGACAGAAACAATTAATTCAAGACAGAAATATTTCTTTTTTAAGAAATAGAAACCCTTGAGCAGGTTTTATAGGTTATGTTGACAGTTGATCGAAGACACATTCCTTTTGTGACAATGACATTTCCAAAAAGGGCTAGCTAGCCGCATGGAATTAATAAATACCAGCAAGAAAACTAACTGGAATATAGTTACTACAGTACGACAAAATTTTAATAATATCGGAGGGCAACCGACAGATGTCAGCAAAATGGGAGGGAGGCAAGGGCCAACGCCCGACGGGGCTGCAGGTTGGTCACAAAGATACCGCGGCCTCGACATAAAGGGCTAAGAAGGAACATGGGTGGTTTATAGTCAGTAGAAGTCTGACACTCCCTTTCGCTCTGCCCAAGAGCGGGAGGGGTAATTTGATGATTTTCCACACACCCAAAAAAAAAAAATAAGCAACCGACAGACACAGTGTTGACTCGACAGAGTGGCTCGGCAGTTGGCATTGTTTTACTTTCTAACAATCTAACCGTCCCAAATCACTAGACATATTAGTAGCTAACTAATGCCTTGATTGTCTAAAGAACTGAACTTCTCATATTGAACCTTTCATACCTTGCTTTTCTTTATTCTTTTAATAAATAAATCAAGCATTTTCAGGCATGAGTGGTAAATAGTATTTAACATTGAGATAGGATCATATGGAGGCGACGCGATGTTCTATGTATACACTTGCTTATACAAATATGAGTGAAATAGGAGACAGAACATAAAATATAGTTTTGGTTCGTTCTTTCTAATGCAGTAATCGTATTTGATGAAAGAGACAACAATATTTCAGTTGTTTCTCACAATGGCAACATTTGGATATGCGAGTCACAGAATAGTAGGTAGGGTGCCGTTTTCGCCATAATGTGTTAGAAGATGGCGACGAGTTTCGTGGTAGTTGTGCTGTCAAATAGTTGTTTACTTTTTGTTAAATTGCGATTTGTGAGAAAATTACGACGAGATTATCTCTTAAACTGCGTGTATATGTTAGGAAACAGCAATTCAATATGCCTGCGTGTTGTATTGTGAAGTGTGGTGCAAGAAGGACTGAAAATCAACCTCAATTGACTTTGCATAGGTTAGTAGTCGTTTTCATGCAATAGTATCTAGGAGTAATACATTTTCGATGAAAAAATGCTAAGTGATCATTAATTTATTGCTAAAGTGTTAATATTTGGGTTTATTTCCGTCCCAGAGACCGTTTTGTTATTTCATAATTTGATTCGTTTGTTTACAAACATGGATAGTGTTGTACCGTTGCGTAATAGTTTCCGATACTAGTTCCTTCGCTGCGCTGAAACGATATCTGTTCGAGGGACCGTGCCAGGTCCGGTCAGGGCGCGGGACCGCCCTGAGGATTATCGAAAGAGATAACGCGGCCTTGGCACAAGAGCGAAGAAGGAACATGGGTGGTTTAGAATAATAGGGTTTGACAAACCCTATTATTGCGCTACAATTTTATTGGTGATCCATCTCTTATTTTACACATTATTATATTAACATTAATTTGATCATTCATATCTTTGAACACTTTTTTTTTATCTGCGAATGAAAATATTTCGTGGCGATAGATCTATTTACTATGTGATACTCGTAATACTAGTGGTGAAATATGGACGGGCATCATTTATAGTTCTTGTAGTATAGAAAACTTATTCTCATACTAATTCTCTAGGTCGCGTTGCTGTGGTAATTAGGTATGCATAAGTGGTCTCATCACTCTAGCAATATTCAAAATTACTTATAGATGGGTATGTATGTACATCAAGCTCTTCGATATACTCAAATCACAGCATGCTCCACCATGTCGTATCGGCTCTGCTCTAATATGTAAGTCATATGGGGTATGTAATATAGATGTGCCTTGGGCTCGCTTACATAAGCAGGCGTACGAATATCATTATTTATGATCATCATGGTAATATACTTTGAGTATCGTACCTCGCTTTCCTCGTCCGTAGTTCACCTCCTTCCACAGCTCTCTGCACCTGCCTGCCTCGCCTTACTGCCTTGCCGCTCTTCGATGACCGCTGCAGTTCACCATCTGTAGGTGGTAATGCCCGTTGATACTAACTACTTCTGTACCACGGGCGGGGAGGGAGTAACGTCAGGGCTGCGGATGCAGTCCATGACTATGCTACCTCTTCCAGGCTGTAAATATAACAAAGCATTAATGACATACTCATGCGCCATCATAACGTATGATCAGATCATACATTCCCAACTCTAGGCAGTTGCTCAGGTCCAGACCTTATAAGTCGACCATCACACTCTGCTGCCTCTCTTACTCTAGGCAGTTGCTAAGGTCAGACCTTCTATCAATCGACCCTCGCATTCTTCTACCTTTCGTAACTCTCTCTTTACGGCAATTACGTTAGCCCTCTCATTGATCAGTATGGCGGGATAAATCTTCTCCCTACTGATGTATTGTAGGCGCGTTACACTGCGACTGCCGTCACCCGTAACGCACCCCTCTATGGAACTATCCTTAGATTATGTCTAGGGAACTGAGTATGCACATGCAGGCTCTAGGCACAAGCTAGTCTCGCGTTGCCGCCACGTGCTCACCCCGTGGCCACGTGACGGCTCAGCGCAGACTCTATATTACAGCGTCATATCTACAAGCACCAGCTAACAACTCTAACGCTATGCAATATTACTTTAACTAGCAACCATGGCTACTTAGATTTACTTCTACATAAATCTACATACTTCCTTTATAATAGGGTTTCTACTTAGCCTTTATACTTAGCTTTTTTACAACTTGTTCACGATGTCAGTTTACCGCCGCCAAGGGAAGGGACGCCAACAAAATGGACGATTCTAAAACATTTCGTTCAGGAGTGAACTTACCATAGGGCATAGACAAACATTCAATCTTACATCATAGAGTAGATCGACATCTCGTTGTGATGATTCTAATTCGACTAATGGTTCAATCGTTGGTATTGCCATATCATTTCTGTTACATATTTACAGTTATTCTATTTACATTCGCGTTACGTCGCGACAACTAGTATCGATACTCGTTACAGTAGTACTGTAGGTGTTATGGGTGGTAATCGGCGAAGATAAACGATTTGGTAGCTTAAAAAACTTATATTTTTGGAAAAGCACAGATATTTTTTACAAACGAAAAATCACGTACAAGCGCACCCGCTTGCAGTGCTCGCACGGACTCAACTGCCGGCGCGGGGTGGGGGTCCATCGGCCCTTACATCTATATTTACTAACTACTTACAAACTAAACTATGAAGATAACATGAGCGCGTCGCTAACATTCCCCCCCCTAGTGCTGGCACAGCACTCCTCAACAAGTGAAATTTGCGCGACGCGTGCTGCAGGTCTCTTCCAGACACCAGTCTTAGTCTTTACTTCGACCAGTCTGACTCGTCCATCCTTACCTGGGCATATCTTCTGAATGACACCCTTCGGCCAGGTGCTACGAGGACTGTTAGGATCGGACACTAGCACTACGTCACCTACCTGCAAAGGTTTCACCTCCTCGTTCCATTTTCTTCGAGGCAGCAAGTCAGGGAGAACCTCTTTCACCCATCTACGCCAAAACATATCCGCTAACGCTTGTGACTTTCTCCATTGTTTGCGTAGAAACATGTCGGAATCATCGAAAGTCCCAATGATAGGCGTAACGGATGTACTACCTAAAAGAAAATGATTAGGAGTTAAAGATTCCAAGCTTTCAGGGTCCACGGAGACGTGTGTCAACGGGCGACTATTCACCATGTTCTCCACTTCCGCCATCAAGGTAAGTAGCACTTCTTCGCGGGGAGCGCGTTCCTTCATTATCACTCGAAGTGAAGTTTTCACACTTCGAATCAGCCTCTCCCAGGCCCCACCCCAGTGAGGACTGGAAGGGGGTATAAAATGCCACTGCATGGCGTTGTTCACGCCGACGGCCCTGAGAGCATCTATATTAAGTTCCTCCACTGATTGCTTCAGTTCCTTGTCGCTTGCTCTAAGGTTGGTGCCATTATCAGAGTATAGATGACAGGGCCATCCTCGCCGTGCTGCCATGCGTCGCAGCGCCATTATCAAAGAGTCAGAGGTAAGTGATGGAACGAGCTCGATATGAATCGCTCGTATAGTTAGGCAGGTGAATAAAACACCATACCTCTTCTGCCTTCCTCTACCCACAGTCACTTCCATCGGACCAAACAAGTCCAGACCACAAAATGAAAATGGTTGTTGGTGATGTGCTACTCGAGCGTGAGGTAAGTCACCCATTCTGGGTACTTGAGGCTTACATTTCCTTATTCGGCAAAGCATGCAATTCGAAACCACCCTTTTAACTGTTGGCCTTATTCTAATAATCCAATATTTCTGTTTCAGATTATTGACGACCATTTCTTGGTTCCCGTGTGCTGCCTTAATATGATAGAACCGGACAAGAAGACGCGTTATATCATGCTTCCCGTCTAATATAATGGGTCTTTTCATTTCTAAATCCACGTCTGACACAGCGTCGATGCGGCCACCGAGGCGGAGTAAACCAGTGTCGTCTAGATACGGTGACAAGGTAAGTAACTTGCTATCTCGTGACAATTGTTTTCCATTTTTTATTGCAGATATTTCGGCGGAGAACGATTCCAACTGTGCCTTTTTCAACAACAGGATCTCAGCTCGAGCCATCGCATCGCAGTCAACCTCACCGGTAAGTTTCTTACATCTATCAATAAATTTCAGAATTACGGCCGTGGCTCGCTGCAAGCGAAGCCAGGAGGAAAACCGCTGCGGCTCAGGAACAGGTAAGTTACATGTAGGTTCATGCATGACAACTACACACTCTAAACTTCCTTCTTCTCTGTCGATGTCGGGACTCACGATGTCAGCAGGCCATAAGGACTCCATCTCGTACAAAAAATCAGGGCCTGAGAACCACTCACTGTGAAACATTGTGTGGTTAAATTCATCACGAGTACCAAGGTCCGCTACGTTTAATTTGGTAGGTACATATCTCCATTCATGAATACGCGTGAGTTCGTCAATTTCTCCCAATCGGTTCGCTTCGAACGTTTTATACCTACGCGTGTTATTTCTAATCCACTGTAGAACGGTGGTGGAGTCGCACCAAAAATATCGGCGCTCGGGCACTAATCTGTGTTCCTTGAGAACGGTATCAGCTAATCGTGCAGCCAACAGCGCCGCCTGTAGCTCGGCTCGTGGTACAGTCATGGGCTTAACGGGTACAACACGACATTTACTTGATATAAATGCAACGTTAACATTCTCATTGACTGTCCATCGCCAGTACGCGACACAACACATAGCTTGAACAGATGCATCGCAAAATAAATGCAACTGTAAGCGTGTATAACTATTATTTGCCGGCGTAGCACACGTAGCGGGGGTCGTAGAAGGTCTACACGTCCCGTAGCTGCTTCTCGTAGCAGATAACGCCAGCGCGGGGGCCGCGGGCGCGACGGCGGCGGTGGGAGGAGGTGGCTTTGTTATTACAAGCTCGGCAACCGGTTTTCTTTCCGTCTCGCTCCCACCTTGCGACACCATAGTTTTGTTATAGCACCTAGGAATACGTATTTTTTTGATATCCTTTAATAACTCGATCCATTTGCACCATTTATTGTAGATACTATCGGGTACTACGTCATCCCAGCCTATGTTCAAGCGCCAAGTGTCTTGTAACATAATTTTGCCCTGAATAGTGAATGGTGCTAAAAATCCTAACACATCAAAAATCGACATAACTATTCGTAGCATGATTCTTTTAGTCGGCCTATCTTTATTTAAAATAATATTTTCCGGTATTCGTTTCAGAGACACATCGAAACCTAATTCATCTTCTCCAGGATACCAGATGAGACCCAAAGTGCGTTCGCCATAGAATTCCTGTTCGAATTTGAACCTAACGCTGGCAGTACCTAAGGTATCCTTCGGAACACTATCTAAAACAGCAATGCTATTGCTTGTCCAGTTACGGATTTGGAAACCACCACTGCTATGAATCTTAGTTATATTTTCAACCATTTCTATCGCCGTCGTGTCGTCCGGCAAGCTATCTATATAGTCGTCCATATAGTGCGATTTATATATCGCGTTAACAGCAGCTGGTAATGACGACTCATAACGACGCGCATTTACATTTTTAACAAACTGAGCTATAAAAGGAGAACAGTTAGCGTCGAAAATAAGTGACGACATAATGTAAATATCAACTGGCTCGTCAGGGCTGTTCCGCCAAAGGAACCTAAACGCGTGCTGATCTTCGGGGCGAATTTTAACCCTAAGGAACATGTCCTTGATGTCACCGGTTACTGCAATTGAATATTCCCTAAAGCGCAGCATTATACCAAACAGAGATGACAACAAGTCCGGCCCTGTAAGTAAATAGTCATTTAGACATTTATCACCAACTGGAGCCGCAGAATCAAACACTAGCCTAAGTGACTTTTTGTTGGGGTTATCGACCCCGAAGTGGGGTAGATACCATGTCCGGGGTACCGTCAGTCCCTTTTCCATCTTGTGAGCGTAATCATTTTGTAATAAATGATTTATTCGCTCGCGGTATCTGTCGGCGAAACCATTGTCACGTGCCATCTTCCTTTCAATCCCCTTTAACCTTTTCAGAGCGTTAGGATAGGTGTCGGGCATAGTGCAGGCCTCATTCTTCCAAGGCAAACCTGCACGCCAGCGACCGTTGACGAGTTCGACAGACTTTTCCAGCAGCGCGACAGCACGAGTATCATTAATATTTTGTCTCGGCTTACCTGACACTCCCAAGGCGTCGACAGCGAAAGAATGCCTCACCTCCTCGTGGAGGTCCCGTAGTATGTGCTCGTCCCTGTCCGCGGCGGTGGTAGCTGCCGAGCTCAGCAGCAGAGTGGCGCGCGCCTTGACGGCGTCGGCGGCGACCTGCGCGTGTTGCGCGTGTTGCCTTCGCAACATACCATGAATGCACCAACCTAGGGGAGTTAATGTAGCGGACGGCTCATACAATTTACCTACTAGGTAGGAATTTTCCGTCATTAAGACGTTACATCAAGGTCGGTCACTGACGTAACAGACGTCCGGGGATGACGTCTGAGGGCCCTCGTAGTGACGTTAAAATGTCACGGGCACACGACGTCATATTTGACGTCGTGTGGTCGTCTCCCACTTACGTTTGTGGGACTAATGAGAGGACGTATGGACGACCAATTTGGTACCTATGAGGGACCAAAAAATTACCTAGATGCGACGTCCAGAAGACGTCTTCTAAACTAAAATATGACTTGTTTACGTCTTTAAAAGAACCTATAAAAGACGGTAAATTTTCGTGCGTACCAGGGATCATATATGTGACAGTGATAAGCTAACTCCAGAAAATTAACCAACAAATTATGTTTAAGAAATGCGCGCTTGTTCTAGGTAGGGTTGGCACAATGTGTAGTGTAAACATCACACTATCATTAAGAAAGTAAATGATACCATTTTTTTAGACAGTTAACAATTTATTACAATTTTCAAATGAGTATGCATAGTAGAGGTACATCTATGTTATATACATTTCTAGCGGCCGCAGTCGCCTGTATTTCCTTTACAATCTCAAGTTTTATGGCCCTTGTCCGTCTTTGCATCTGCCGGTGACCTACATCTACCTTATGTTTGTAAGGAATTTTTGTAATTTTATCACTCATTGCTTCTTAGCCGCCTTCGTGCATGCAGTCTTCAATATCATTATTATTAAATCCTAGTCCTGGTGGACGAGTTATTTATTTGTGATTAGTTTTATAGATGCTGACTGAAATTAAAATTATTTTGATATTAATTCAAATGTTAATTTAAATTTTACTGTCTAATTAATGTAATCAATGAAAGTGGCAACTTGGTACCTATCTGAGCTTGCTTTTCTGCAATGAAATTACACACATTATAATATTGTTGTATTATTGTACAAGGTCAATATAACCACAAAGAAAACAATATATACCTTATTTTTCACTTATTGCTGTGCCTCTTCAGCCGTTCCGGTGCATGTTTTAGCCAAACTTTTATGCAGTCTTCTATATCTTTATTATTTGATCCTGGTGATGACCATTTGATGCTCTCTGAAAATAAAATTATTTTTGTATCAATTCTAAAAGATTTAACTGCCTAATAATTAATGTATACCTACAAAACTTACAGACTACACACAAACAGTAGACACGGTCAGTTTTTATGTAATTAAATTATAACATACATACATTCCTAAATAATATTATTGTACCTATATTGTATGAAGTTACTATTATCACAGACAATGATTTATTATTATTATGGAGCATACCTATTATCACAGATTTGAGCTTCATATTGCAAAACGGTTTTTTTGTTGATCGCTTGCCATAGAAGTTATATTGTGAAGCAAGCCAGTCGATCATTATATGCTTCAACACTCTGTACACTTTAGTTGTAACATCTCGTCCTCCTAGGGAGCTTAAGTATCGAATCTGAAAAAAATATTTAAATTTTCTTATGAATGCATCTCATAATTAATATAATCAGTAGCCTATTGTATGTGTCCACTATTGGAACATGCCAAAATTTGGGATTTAGATGGTAATAAACTGGAATGGAACTCATAAACATTTATGTTGGTAAGTCTGGCTTGAATATATATGTAAAAAAACAAATATATTACTAAAAGTTTTGAATTGTCTTCATCTTGAAGATAAGTTTCTATTTCAGCGGGGCGAGCACGGGCGTACCCAAGACGTTGGTGACAAGACGTTATAAATTATGTCATGTCTTAGAATTTGTCTTAAATGCTAGCACGGGTACCACATGTGATATAATTTAAGACGCGACTTGTCTTTCTTGTTGCTGACTTCATAGTGTGACCTAGTATATTAAAAAAATAAAAATGTCTATGCCCATCTGAATAGGCGACCAAATAAAAAAGTACGTGTATAAGAGCACAGTTCATACAGATAAACAACTTTTTAATTTTCTTGGGTACTAATTCATTTTTGACATAACACGTACGCGCAGTGTTGCCAACTTAGTGGATTTTCCACTAAATCTGGTGGTTTTGACTTACCTTTTAGCGGACAAATATCGGTTTTAGTGGCTAGTGGATTTTTCTAGTGGAATTATTTGGTACCAAACAGTCGTATCAGTCCGAGATTAACGATGATGATACGGACGGAAACGACTCATCTGAAGATAACTTAATAATATAATTTGATTGACCTCTTTTAAAAAATAGGTTTTATTAAGTATTTTGTTCTTCCACAAAAGCCATGAATTAATAGAGAGTTGAAGTATTTTGTTACATTATATGTAATTTTCATGTTTACGCGGCACGTCTTTCATTTTCTTTTTTTATTTATTATTTGATAACTTGCTACTAACTAAAAGTTCTGTTTTTCCTTTAAAAGTTTGATGTGATTTGTTTTGAAATATATTGTGAAATTTTTGAAGTGAAATAACTCGAACGGATTAGAGGAGTCCCAAATGTTTCTTCGGAATATTTTCCTACTTTGGACCTCTTGCCTTCGGGCAAGAACATAATTATAATAATTTACTGCCATTTGATGCAGTAGTAAGCAGAAAAATATACTTATATTTTTAATTTACTTTTATCACCACCTCCGAACGAACGTGATATAAACGAGCATATTCATCTGTCAAAATGTGACATTTGTTACAAAATGGGTGCGCCCATAGTAGCAAATAAGACATAGGAGTCCCAACTAGACGTCAAGAAGTTGTATCACATATCAAGAAATTATCTTACGCCGCCGTGCTAGCATTTAAGACAAAACGGTTTTATCGCCCAAACTGTGATAAAATGTGTGACTCATGCCATGTCACTGTAGGCCGTGCTCGCCGGGCTGATATGTCTTCAGAGGTTTCTAAAGGGAACTTGATATTAGGTTTCAGTGGTGGTGCGGCATCTTGAGTGGTTTCTTTCTTTAGAAGTGAGATTATTTGCTCATTTTGGGCTTTAATACTTGCTAGTACTCCAAGCACTTTTTCTTCAAAACCTTAAAGAGAGCAGAACAGAAAAAATAATTTGGCAATACTTGTGAGGCTATAGACAAACAGACAGACACACTATAGCCTCAAACTTATAACAACACTCTTTTTAGTTGGGGTTCAAAAGCGAAAGTAACTATATCTTTTTTACTTCATCATGACTAAACGGCTGAAAGGATTTTGATGGCATGGATTTAGTTTATATCATAAGAAGGACAATAGCTACTTTTTAACTGAGGTACTACGTGGACAAAGCCTCTGGTAGAAGGTAGTTAACTCTATTACAAACAATTTTCTTGCAGTGTACAGGATGGATAGGCTGGCAATAATTATGTCACAGTTTTGATTCTGTTCTTAGCTAGTTCTTAGATAGTGGCTGTATTGGCCAATCAGTAAGCCGAAAAGCGACAGAATCTAAGCTGTGATGTTGGTGTCAGCTTTTAGAATCTTCTTTTACCTGTGTTTTTCTTTGTATGACTTCCAAATGCACAGGATGGTGAAGCAAACACTCTCTTAGGAGTATTTTGGATCACTGAATCCAATTCAAACTCGTTTAGATTGAAAGCATCTTCATTTCTTATTTCATCATCAAATCTGGGATGTGATCTAGATGCCAAAGCAGTATATGACTTTATGTTGCTAGAGACTGCACAGGATTTCAAAACAGGAACTCTCTTAGCTGTATTTTTGTTTATTTCATTTCTGAAAGATGGTGAAGAATCTCTTCTGGGAGTATTTTGGATTACTGAATCTGAAGAGTCACTTAGATTTAAATCGTCATTTCTTGTTTCATCAACTCTTTGGTGTAATATAGGTGGTGAAACAGTAACTGATTGTTCATTCTCAATTCCTGTAATGTAACAAAAAAAAAAATTAATACTGGCAGCAGATATTGTGAGTGAAGTCATAAGCAAACAGTTTATAGATTCAAATGTATACAGTTAGCATTACACTTACGTTTTGCAAAATGCTTTTTCAAAGGTGGTGGATTATCATCATCATCACTGGAAATGTAACGTTTCGTTCTTACAGCTCTGCGTTTTGGCCTTTCTGCTTCGGTCTCTGCATCAGTTTGTACATCTGATGTTACCTCTGATAATTTTAACTTTTTCTTAGCCTTTTCTAAATCATCTAAAAAAAAAAAATGCACCGGTCAGCGTTAAACCATTGTCATGCAGTTAATAAGCACAGATTGAAAGTAAAGTCTTCCTATGGGAACTTGATACTGACATATAGATGCTGATAAACTAGGTACTTTAATAAACTGCCAAGTTGCCAACCAAAGATTTGAAACAAAAGCCCCACCATGCCACATCAGGACAGACCAACCACAGATTGCATTTTATGTAATGCAATTGAAGTAATAAACATGCAGAAGATCATAAGATGCAGACCATAACCAACACATAGATACTGTAGAAACCAAAGATTTTAAAACCAAAACCTCCACCATGTGTTTTTTTTTGGTTTGTTAAACAAACTAAACACATATCCGCCCCCAAGGATACTCACTGACCCATATTGCATTGTAGGTAATGTAAGAGTAAGAAGTAGGTAAGTACTAAACATGTAGCAGATGCAAAATTGCATTCCAAACTGAACTGACCGTGGAGTGTAGGAATAATCAGCGAACGAGGCTCTGGTGAACCATCTGCCAACAGCAACACCCCTCGAGCAGCGTGCCGTATTACGATACAAATCCCCCCTTTTATTGGAAGACCTATCTTCAGCAGTGGACTTCTGTGGGTTTTTGATGATGATGAATTATTCAGGACCTCTTAATTATTATCTTCATCTTTATCACTTACCAGTTTCTGCAAAGATGCGCTTTACACCATATAATTTCCAGTTATCATCAGGGGAATTGTCGATATTTTGGGTAAGTAGCCGATTATATGCTTTTCCATCTTTAATCGGCGGCCAATGTACTTCGCGGCGCCGTGGCGTAAGCCATTTGTTAAGTACAATGGATACACTGCCACCGTCAGATTCGTCGAATTGGATAACCGAATACATACCTAGGTACAATAATATTGGATTTCACTTTAAATAATTCAATAAACTAGATAATTCACCATCCATTGTACAATGTCTAAATTAGTGTTGCCAACTTTATTTTTACGAACCCACCAAATGTGAGTTCGTGTGAGTAAACCACTAAACCTATCGGTCTCGCAAACCACCAGAAAACCATTAATTCAACTCAACCAATTCCGTGCTAAGTGCTCATACCCCTAAATGTTATTTGGAAATAAAACAACAATATTGTAAATAGAAATAAGGATTTATTTTTTAATCACAAATTAGAACTGCCTACTAACGTTGATCATCTCCAGATTCGAAGAGTCGCTTTAATTCCATGTGTCTAATTTCCATTTTTTTGCACTACACTATTTGGTAATATATTGTTATTGCAGCATTTGCTTTCACGTGCTAAACCAGCACGAATTGTGAGAATTGAAGATAGAAGCTCTATCTTCATCCGGTTTCTCTGTTTAGTCTTGACAACGTTCATCATGCTAAACAAACGCTCTACATCAGCATTAGAGTGCGGTAAAACCAATAAAGATATAACAAATGTCGCAGAGTATTTTTGAAAACGTACTAGGTTTTGGTGGTTGTTGTGATACCTTATGTGTACCACTAACTGAAGCAATCAGTCACTAAATAGAAAAATTCACTAGTCACTAAATCCAATATTTTTTTGCTAATAGAATAGTCTAAACCACCAGAACTAGTGGAAAATCTACTGAGTTGGCAACACTGGAATCTATTCTATTATATTTTTATGAATGGCAATTGTGCCGATGTCGACAATTCTGCCAATGTCAAATGTGGAATGGAGAAACGTGTGTGGAAAGCATTAAAAAATAAAATAATTTAGATTATGAAAAATAAATAAAACAAACTGTACGTAAAGTGTAACTTGTCGATAAGTGTTAATAAAAAATATACATATAAGAAAATAAATACCTATTATTTGTAATATAAAAAGCACGGGCGGGACAACACCAGCCAACAGTGATGCGTTCAAACTAGGTAAAAGCGTCAGGACAGCCCGCGAAATTCAAATTTTCTTACGTTTTTTTCAATATGCAGGCCAGATAAGTTGTATATTGATTAAAATATGATTCGCGGCTGTAAGACTGTATAACCCGGTTCATTAAAGAAAGGAATCTAAAATGGCAACACATGGCATGTCCTCTCGCTCGCTCACTATAGTGTGCGAGCGTGAGGACATGATAAAAACCGCCATTTTAGATTCCTTTCTTTAATGAACCGGGTTATAGTTACAGAGTTATAATCATCAAATCATAAATTCCAAGTACCAAGTTCATAAAGGTCGAGGAACGTATTTATCAATTAAACAGTCGTTAAAAAAACTAAAAAAAAATTGAATTTCGCGGGCTACCCTGGAGCTGGAGTATCCACCAAGATAGTGATCGATCAGTGATGAGACCCAATCATTCGTCGCAAAAATATTTTTTAAGGTGAATCCTTCAACCAGCCCGCGAAATTCAAATTTTCTTAAGTTTTTTGCAATTTGCAGGCCAGTGATAGGTTGTATGTTGATGAACATTTGATTCGCGGCTGTAAGACATATGTAGTTACAGAATTATAATCATCAAAATCATTATTACAACCCTCCGAGCTCATGTAACTCCCAAGAATGATTATTTCATCAAAAGGTCATTCTTGAGAGTTACATGAACTTGGAGGGTTGTAATGATGATTTTGATGATTATAATTCTGTAACTGCATACGTCTTACACCCGCGAATCATATTTTCACTAACATACAACCTAGCACTGGCCTGCAAATCGATAAACACGTAAGAAAATTTGAATTTTCGCGGGCTACCGTGAACATCAACCTTAATTCACAGATTAAGAACTTCTAGGGTTGTCGTAGGACTCGTAGGTATGTCGAAATGTAGGGAATTTAATAACAGACTAAAATAAAGAGTCAGACCATCAGTACTTTAGTAAGTATCCACCATTATGATTAGGTCAGGTATGTCACGATCTTTTCCTTGGGTCCCCAGGACCGAGGACAGTCAACGCATATTTTAGTCTGGTGGCCCGTGGCTCCCAACACGATGATTCAATAAAAACAAGGATCACCTTAGCATCCAGAGGGTTGACTTTCATCAGCATCATGAACATTACGTATGACCCCCACTCAGCTATGAGTGGGCCAAATGTTTTTATATAGAAATACCACAAACTGTCAAATTTTTGCAACTAATTTTGAACCTAATGTTTAACGGTTTAAGGTTTAAAATCATTTGGAGAAATTTAAGTTTGATTTAACTTCATGCGCTGGCCACCGTACTATCATCTATCGTTTCGAAAATCACCTTAACCCCATAGAAGATGTAGACATATGGCTTCTAAGTCAAACCCGATATAACTTACTTAAACCGTGACCCTTCCCGCTACATCCAAACAGAAAAGAATGCGAAACTATTTTTTTTCTGTTTTTATTTTTTCTTGTTTCTATAGAGTCCCGCTACCTAATGCAAAGTTTAGTACCTACCTAGTAGGTCCACATGAGTAGGTTACTGCAGTCATCATGATAAACATGGTATTTATTTGTGACGTAAAACAGACGCCATTCAAACTTATATAATATGAACAATTATGACGTCTTTTAATCTTTAAACGAAGACGTCCTTATCACGTTTTTTATTGGACCGCTACGTCTGTGAAGTTAAAAATGACGTCAATTTATGGGACTATTTTTGACGTTTTTATTACGTCGTAAAGCTAACGTCATTTAGACGTGTCATATTGGTCTGTGACGTATGTGACGTACAATTGACGTACTTATGGAAGTTCGCAGTATGGTCACTGACGTCTCCTTCCTACCTGGGATAACTTTGAGAGGTAACAATAAGTGACAGTTATCTTGACCTATTAAAAGTTCTGGTTTTACATCATGTTTACATAACTTATTATCTATTCCAAACAGGTTTTTATAATCATTACAATTAACAACAGAAAGTTGTTGCACAGGTAAGTCTAATTTTTCTACACACCGAAGTTTTATATTATGTACTTTACTGTCCATACCCGATAATTTAACATGCGCGATGGTCGTTTTACACACTAGTTCGTCGTCAGACCAGGCTCCGCGAACTCGCATCGTCTCCGACCGGCCTCGAAGCCCCGCACGCTTCGCTAACCCCGCACTGATAAGTGAGACGGTCGATCCGTCATCAAGAAGTGCATTTGCACTAAACACACCGTTAGCACAGGATCCTTCCTCGCCCGGACTTACTTCGGACGAGGACTGCTTTCCGGCGGGGGAGGGGAGAGAGGAGTACGACAGCAGCCTCTGCTCTTCTCCCTTGCGGGACAACTAGGCTCCTACAAGCCAATCTCCAGCACAGCCAATCTGCGTCGGCCACTTTGCGCAGAGTGCTGGAGAACCAACTTCAGAAGACCATTGCCCTTATCCAAGAGCCGTGGATTAGGGGCGGCAGAATATGTGGTCTTGCGAACATCGGAGGTAAGTTGCTGCTAGACACCTCCGTAAGCAACCCACGAACCTGCATTTTTATACCCAAACATGTACCCCACCTACTAATTAACGAATTCTGTTCAAGAGATCTGACAGCAACGAGGCTATCCAGGACAGAACAGGATCTCCCGGACATTGTCCTCGCCTCGGCCTACCTGCCGGGCGACGAGGACGTGCCACTACCAGAGCTAGCCTCGCTGGTGGAGTACTGTGAAAGGGAGAAACTGGAACTCATCATCGCAACTGACTCCAACGCACATCACACTCTATGGGGTAACGTCAAAACCAACAACCGAGGTGAGGCAATGCTCGAATTTATCCTTAGCAATAATCTTGTATTACTCAACAAAGGTTCAGAACCAACTTTCGTTAACGCACGATCGCAAACAATAATAGACCTAACTCTATCAACCATAGGTATCTCCAATTCCATCCAGGACTGGCATGTGTCCAGCGAACTATCATGTTCTGATCACAGATGGATTCGATACACCATCAACTTCAACTTACCAAAGCCACAACCGAGGAGGGTCCCACGTAACACAGACCAAACCAAGTTTATTAGGCTGACTAAGGCAGAGTTTGGTAACTTACCCTCCCTTCCATCTGAAATTCCTTTAAATAACTTAGATGAACACGTAAACAACCTCACATCAATCCTCCTAACTAGCTTTGAGCAGTCCTGCCCACTTACTGTACCAAGACAGGGGGCTAGGCAGTCATGGTGGGGTTCTGAACTAGAAAGACACCGTAACAGGCTGCGAGGGCTGTTCAACAGAGCCATGAACACACGTTTG
This sequence comes from Diarsia mendica, assembly GCA_949316265.1. NCBI lineage: Eukaryota > Metazoa > Arthropoda > Insecta > Lepidoptera > Noctuidae > Diarsia > Diarsia mendica. The sequence goes on from OX438892.1 coordinate 11,791,219, forward strand.
CCAGGCGACTGGGACCGTTACAAATCAACCCGCAGAACTTACAAAAAACTAATACGCCTCAGAAGCAAAAACGGCTGGAGGCGTTTTTGTACTAACATTGAAAATAGCAACCAGGCAATGAGGGTCAAAACTTGTCTCGCCACCGAGACTGATCCCTCAATAGGTTGCCTCAAAAAATCAGACAATACCTACACAACTAGCGATGCGGAGACTAGTGAATTGCTTCTCACTACCCACTTCCCAGGCTGCCAGATTGCGACCCAGCAGAGCTGGGAATCGTACAGTGAAAGGGCTACGTGCAGCCTGGACTGGGAGGTGGCTTCGGAAGTAATCAACAAAGAGAATATAATATGGGCAATCAACACCTTCCTACCTTTCAAGGCAGCAGGGTTAGATGGTATTTTTCCGGCTCTGCTCAGATGGAGTGGTGACTTGCTAGCCGATTACCTTGTTAAGGTTTTCCGTGCCTGCCTGGTCCACCGCTACATCCCCCTGAAATGGCGCGAAGTAAAAATAATCTTTATTCCAAAACCAGGTAGGAGTGATTACACCCAACCCAAGTCCTTCAGACCCATCAGCCTCACTTCGTTTTTCTTGAAGACACTGGAGAGGCTGGGAGACAGATGGATTAGAAACAAAATATCGTTATGTAAACCCCTACACCCCAACCAACACGCCTACTGCGAAGGTAAGTCAACTGAATCCGCACTCCACAGCGTGGTCACACGCATCGGAAACGCGCTAAAGATCAAAAATCCAACGCTGGGCGCCTTCATAGACATAGAGGGTGCTTTTGACAAAACGAACTTCGCCAGTATTAGCCAGGCACTAGTCGTGCACGGTGTGGCGCCAACCCTTATACAATGGATTCACAACATGCTAAAATACCGTGCTATTCAATTTACTGTGAACACCACCACACGAGGCATCGTTAGCAGAGGCTGCCCGCAGGGTGGGGTGCTGTCACCACTACTGTGGAACCTAGTCGTAAACGAGCTCATTACAGAGCTCAACGCTAGCGGCTTGTACTCGGTGGGTTACGCAGATGACATAGCTATTTTAATCACGGGGAAATTTGAAGGCGTCTTATGCGACCTCATGAGGAAAGCCTTCAAAATAATCGAGAATTGGTGTACTAAACACGAACTGTCGGTTAACCCCACTAAAACAGAATTAATAATGTTCACTAACAAAAGAGTCCTTGGACTACACAAACTTCCTAGTCTTTTCAACACCGAACTAACACTCAAAGAAGAAGTTAAGTACCTGGGAGTGATTCTTGATAGCAAATTGCTCTGGAACAAGCATCTTGACTACAAGCTTAACAAAAGCACAATCGCCCTATACCAATGCAAAAAAATGCTAGGAAAAACATGGGGGCTATCTCCAAAGATCACGCGATGGCTTTACACAGCGGTGATCAGACCAATGCTGACCTATGGCGCCCTGGTTTGGTGGACGAGAACTGAATTCTCGACCACAGTCTCCAGGCTCCAACGTTTCCAAAGGATGGCATGTTCCGCTATCACAGGCTGCATGAGGACAACCCCAACTGCAGCAATGGAGATAGCCCTTCAACTAACCCCACTTGAGCTGTACATACAGCAGGAGGCAGCTTTAGCAGCCATCAGGCTTATGCACTTGGGCATATGGGGCAAGAATCACACAAGTCCCCACGCAGGCATCCTGGACCGGGTGATTGAGTATCAACCTCTCATCGCTGCCCCGTGTGATAGGACACCTAACAAACCTATGTTCAACAAGAGCTATAGCATACAAACAACAGAGGAATTACGAGATCAGTCAGGAGTCAATGAAGTACGCATCTACACAGATGGCTCCAAAACTCAAAACGGATCAGGGGCTGGCGTACACTCCCTAGACCTCAACATTAACTTTCACCTACCACTAGGCGAACACAGCTCGATATTCCAATGCGAGTGTGTCGCCCTAACACAAGCTGCAACAGCCGTAAAGCGTCTGAGGATTCACAGCCACGCAATCAGATTTGTAACTGATAGCCTGTCTGTGCTTAAAGCCCTAGAAAACAAACAAACTAAAAGTAAATTAATATTTGAATGTCACCTCGCCCTGGAGAGTATATCGCTGTCCAACAGTATTACCCTCCAGTGGATTAAGGGGCACAGTGGATCCCTGGGAAATGACGCCGCAGACGAACTTGCTAAGAGAGGGTCCGCGATGGCAGTGCTTGGCCCGTACCCACTCCTTCCCTTACCTTTCTCACAGTTCCGTACATGGGTTCGCCAGAGATCAACTGAACTCCATAACAGCAAATGGTCACGGTCTACAGACTGCAGACAGTCAAAAATGGCGATGCCAAGTCTACATCCGCGGCTAACAAAACGACTGCTTAGCCTAAGTAAAAATAACCTTAGAATAATAATAGGGACAATAACGGGCCATTGCCCCCTCAATAAACATCTTTTTACCATAGGCGCCACGGACAGCCCACTCTGCAGGGGCTGCTTTGATGCCGAAGAATCAGCCGCCCACGTCATCCTGGAATGCGAGGTCGTGGCTACTCAACGCAGACAAATCCTCGGAACGGTGAGGTCGCTCCGCGAAGCCTGTGAAGCTCCCAGGAAACTTCTGTGCTTCTGGGCGGAGCTAGGCTGGCTATCTTAGCCAGGACACCTACGCACAACGGACCGATCAAGAGTCTAAGTGCGGAAAACGGAGTCCCCACTCTACTCTACTCTACTAGCACTGTGTATACGTATAGGTACGACTTTGAGTAACACTTTGTTTTCACTCGCGTTAATATGCGTCACTGTTTGCGTAGTATCAGCGGAGGACGTCGGCGGCGTCGCCGACGCCGGGGCCTGCTGCACAGGCGTTGACCTCGGCTCCGGAACCTGGCTACTTCCAGCGTCATTTTTCGGCTTGTTTACGACGTAGTGAAGCAAATTGTGATGTCCCTCGCCACAGCCATTCTTATCGCACGGCGGTGCTGAGCACGTGTCTCGTGCGTGGCGCGATGTTAGGCATTTATAACAAATCCCGTTGCGTTTTACGAAATCCCATCTGGTTTTACGTAACGCCTTCTTGAATTGTTTACATTCAGTTAACTTATGCTTTGAGGTACGGCAGAACTTGCAGTTATCGGTCTCATCATCTGTTTGTAATAATATAGTTTGAGATCGATTGCCGGAACTATCTTTGTTTTTATGATTATTGTTTTTATTTTGGTCAGTGCGAGGACTCGTAAAATAGATATTTGATGCAACTGATATTTTTACGGCCTCGTCGTGCAAGAAATCAGATAATATGACCATACGGGATTTCTTTCCTTCAGTAATGAGCGGGAAACTATAATCAGACCATTTACTTAGCAGTGTCGTAGGCAGCTTGGACAATATAATTGAAATAATGCTCATACCTTGTAAGTATTCTTCGCGTCCAACTGTTCGCACTGCTTGTATCAGGTTTTGCACTTTCACTGAAAATGGCACAATTTCACTATGATAATTTTGTGACATTGAAGGCAATTTCTTTATATCCTGCACTATTTTTTTATAAATGATTAAATCAGCATTGCCAAAACGTAGCTCCAAAGTAGCCATGATTTTACATGGTGGACTCGCAGAAATAAGTAAGGCTGCGACAGCATCTTTGGCAGCTCCTCGGAGACACTTCCTCAACCTCCACAGGTTTTCTTCAGGAGAAAATTTACATAGCTCGGTTGACTCTTTATAGGCTTGTCTGAAATGTAGAAATTCCAGTGGGTCCCCTGAAAATTCTGGGAGATCCTTCGGCGTGCTTAATCTAGTTATAAGGTTGGTATTTGGTGCACTCGTAGAAGCCAGGTCTTTCAAAGCGCCAGCTAGCATCTGAATAGTCGCTTGCATACTGGTGGCCTCCGCCGTCGGTGGCGGTTCGGGTACAGTGTGTGAGTGCGACTCCATCGGCAGATGAGGCACTAAAGGTGGCGGCTTTTGACGTGACGTGGGTAGTCCTGGTGGTGCTGCTGGTGCCGTAAAGAGGACAGCATTAGCAAGCGCGGCTGGTTCTGTCCCAGGTGGATGCAACTCGCCCGAGGGATTACCATGATCGGGGGCCGATTGCATTAATTCGTGATGACTCCGTTCCAGCCATTGTTCCACGTCGTGAGCGCGTTCTTCGTGTGGACTGTATTTTTCTTCTTCCTCTAGTTCAGCTAAGTCCGCTTCCAGCTGTTTGTCTATGAGCTCCAGTCGTATCTGTGCCTTTTCCTTTGCAGCATCCAAAAGCAACTGCGCCTTTCGAGCTTTAACCGATGATGTTTCGGATCGACATTTCGACTTTGGCAACGTGTGTTCGGTTTTGACGCTCGGCCCTGCCGCAGGTGTTTCAAACTCCATATTTTTGGCTACTGCACTGGTTGAAGACTGACATTCTTCAGTATCTGTTTCTTGAGCTCCCTTTTGTTGCTCAAAAAGTTTAGTTTGCGCGAGTTTGCGTCGCGCAGTACTTCGCGTGCCCACCATCTTGTTTTTCACTGGTGGCGTGACAAACATTAACTGCTATTGATCCGGTTCGATTGACCACTTTGTAGGTGTTATGGGTGGTAATCGGCGAAGATAAACGATTTGGTAGCTTAAAAAACTTATATTTTTGGAAAAGCACAGATATTTTTTACAAACGAAAAATCACGTACAAGCGCACCCGCTTGCAGTGCTCGCACGGATTCAACTGCCGGCGCGGGGTGGGGGTCCATCGGCCCTTACATCTATATTTACTAACTACTTACAAACTAAACTATGAAGATAACATGAGCGCGTCGCTAACAAGTACTATGTTTCATGATTGACACAACCCTAGCATTGGCAGCCATTTTAATCTCCGTAGGTATGCACCTTTTTTCTGTAGGTATTTCCAGTCCATACTTTTTATTAGTCATTGGTATTTAATAATTCCATTACCACAAGGTTTTACTTTTTTGACACATGTATGCATGATTGTCATGAGTGTCATGACTGACAGTGACATCACTTCTGTAACTCAGTTTGACAGTTTGGCTGACACTTCAGTAATACTCTTGAAATCCAAATTATTTTTTGTACAGCTTTTAAAAAATCTCTTGAGTTTGGCTTCAGCTCTTTCTTTTCTTTCAGTATAACTAAGGCTATAATAAGACCTCAAAGAGACATCCCGAAACCCAAAATAAGTATGATATTCAATTTGGTCAAAAGAACCTCTAGATCTTGGAACATAATTCAAGTTGCCTGCAGAAACCTGAATTCAAAAATACCATCATCGCCTGTTCCAACATTGGAAAATGAGCATGCTTCTACTGTTAAAGTGGATCGAAATACCATCGCCCTTTTAGAAAGACTTTCTTTGGTTAGTTACGACACAGAGGAAGGTGTGAAAATTTTAGAAGATTCCATTGCTTTTGCTAATAAAATTCTTCACGTTAACACGGACGATGTCAAACCCTTATATTCTGTTCTAGAAGATCAGTAAGTATTGTAATGTTTTGCTAAAATATTTCCCTAGAATTTATTTGAGTATGTTTGATCCATCAGATATATCAAATAACATGTTATCTTGACTACTTTTCAGGGACCTAACCTTACGAGAAGATAAAATAACACAAGGCAATTGCCAGAAGGAGATTCTTAAAAATGCAATGATAAAAGAAGATGACTATTTTGTTGCTCCGATAGGAAATATACCATTACATGAAGTGGAAGTTGAACAAGAGACAAACCAAGTAAAACAAAATGAGAACTGAAATCAACAAGCTACTTCAAATGAAACAGTTCTTTACTGTCCTACAGCTAAAGGACAATCAAAATTATTCTTGTGTCAAGGTAAACTTGAAGGAACCAAGTCATCTACTGATTAAAAATATTCAAGCTAACTGGCTCCGGTACACCTATGCAAAGTCTAATAAGCATAACTTACCTGTCTGGATGAATGAAGATAAAAAGACATCAAAATTAAATAAAGTTCCTGCTGTTTATGGTATTATAAATCAAGAGCTGCAAGATTATGACAAGGAAACAGAAATAGAACTACAGCTTAGCAATTTAACCCCATTGAAAAAATCTTTACTCAAATTCAATTTGATAGTACCAAAGCAAGATGCTATGCAATACCTAATACAATGGCAGCGGTATAGAAAATATTGGTGGAGTAGTGTGAGTCTTATTTAATTCTCAGCCAAATGCTAATTAATTACTGAACTACAAACAATTTAAATACTGATCTTGTTCTGGTAAATGCAGCATCAGCATTTTGACAAATCACTGTACCTATTGGCTAAAAAAGACTTAGGTAACAATGGATGGATTGTGTGAGGAATGATATGAAAGGAAAAGGAGTAAATGATTGCATGGTGGTAGTCAGGGGAGAACAAAAAAAAAATCTTTGCTCCAACTCCAAGCAACATAGGACAAGGGCAGGAAGATTATGATGATGATCTGTTTTCATTTATCTATCTATCTTCTATATAAATAAAAAGAGAAGTCCTGACTGACTGACTCATCAACACCCAGCCCAAACCCTTGGAGCTAGAAAGCTGAAATTTTGCACAGAGGTTTCCTTTAAAATGTAGACAAGGAATAAGGAAGGACTTTTCGAAATTCAACCCTTAAGGAAGTTAAATAGGGGATGCAAGTTTGTATGGAAAATCGCCATTTTCACTCGGGCGAAGCCGCTGGCAAAAGCTAGTTTATAACTAAATGTACATGGCATGTGGTGTCATGCATTTTTTCTTACCAGTACTACCTATCAATCAGAAACAATCCCTGGCATATGTAGAACAACTGCATAATTTCATCAAAATCGTTTCAGTAGATTCAATAGATTTTGAACATACAAACAGACATTGTTTTTTTTTTCAACTTGGTCAAATAATAAAGAAAATGCAGCATTTGTATGAAAACTTTCTGATATTGTGACACTCTCATCACTTTTTTTCTTTGAAATCTACATTTTATTTATTTATTTTGCAAGTATGTACTGCATAATTTGTTATTACAAAGGGAGAACATGCCAGCTATGTAAACATGAATATATTGTCCTTTTTAACCCAAAGGTTAACTGGTAGAGGCAGAGAGGATACCCAGGGTATTGAGTCTGCCTATGTACCACTATTGTACATGAAGTTTAAATAAATAATAATTATGTCATTGCAATCATTATTGTCAATGAACTTGATGTTAATATTATTCCATTCTCATTTGCAGATATCTACCACACCAAGTTTATTCTCTATTAACGAGTTTAGGTATGAAAAATATTCAGCTAATATGGATATAATGGCGCACTTGCCAAGCGGCCAGCTGCCAGTGGAAAACCTGTGTTTTAAACCTGATTTAAATGTAAGAAAATACCCAGCTATACTAACTTCGCAGTTCTTCAACTAGAATTAAATTGAGCAACCCTTCAACCAATTCAATTTTGCCATAAGGTAATATCTTTCTGACTGCCTGGTGAGTGTAGTGTTCGCAAGCGCGGCTGCGATGCCTGAGGTCCTGGATTTAATTCCCAGGTTGGAAATTTTTTAAACGAATTTAGGAAGTTATTGGGTTTACCCATTAATAATTTATCAGTAGCAGCCACGGAGGCTGGATTTGTGTCCATGATGGCAATAGGCTCGCCCCCTATTACATGGGACTTAAACATAACTGGCAAAATACAGGTGTCCTATTAGGTACACCTCTGGGTAGATACACCTCACCAAAAAATAGAATAATTTAAGAAAAAAAATGGAATATAAAATTCGACCACTGCCTATATTGTTTTCTTTTTCATAATATATTTGCAGGATAAAACTAGCCGACTCACCTGTTCAATGTGTTTAGAAAATGCACTACTCATACTTTTACTGGATGGCCTAAGTAATAGTTCTGGGGAAGACTACTTGAGGCTTCATAGGAAAATTGCACCATTCAAGATTTCCTTTGCTGTGAATTCACAAAGTATGAATACAGAATAATTATGTTAATACCTATAGGATTCTAATTAATTGTATGTACTTAATTGTATTATTTATCTTTATTCTAGAACAATCAGCCAATGAGGCGTTTTTAAGTCGACTTGCAACTCTCTTGTATCATAAACTGGAATCAAATAAGATATCAGCATGGTTACCAGATTTGTCACTTCCATTGGATTTACAGGTATTTTTTTACATACCTATCAGATCCCATTAGAATAGAAGAATACAAATAATGTAGGTACATATAAATCATTGGGGTTACCATGACCTCTTAGAGGAGGATTGTTTGTGGTTTGAATCTTATTTCAGTGTGAGAAAGCGACAGAGCTATACAGGGTGTCTGCGGCCATCTCTTTTCCACACTGAAATGACAGTCTAACAATACTGCCATGGTAGACAACGAGGTATTAAAATGATTGAGAAGGTCCTCTAAAGTCTGCCTAGCGTGCAAAATCAATATGATTAAACATTATAACTAAAACAATAAATATTTTGGTACGGTCAGTAACAGAAGTAGCTTCACATTTCGGAATTTTAATTATTAATTGATGAACAGAACTCCAGCTATTATTTTTAATGTTTTAGAAGATTATTCTTTAAAATATTCCTTACTCTTCAATAGCTTATTATCAACAATCATATCATATCTAACAAGTGTTTACTAAAAAACCGGCTTTAAGTATTGAGAAGTGTTAATCTACATCATAAAGGCTACATATTACTTAAACTACTTAATTATATATTTAATTCCAGATAAAAGAAAATCTTAAAATGGGCGTCACTTACACAGGTATCCTAGAAGACGAAACACTAAAATACGGGATTTTTAAATTAATGAACAGTAGTACAAAATTGACGGTAAGGATTTTTGTAATTAAACTGGGCTGTTCGTGTCTATGTGAGTTGTTTGTTGTTGTGATGTTTGTAAACGCTCCCACAATTACCATAAATAATATAGGTACTTTACTCTTTGCCCACAATACTGAACAAATTCGTAGTAAGGGTTTGTGTGTCGGGGCCGCGGATTTTAGTACGAGATGATGACTGTGGCCTCGGCACAAGGGCAAAGAAGGAACATGGGTTCGGTTTTTAGTCAGTAGAAATCATGCCTGGACCACTTCATGCTTAAAGTTAATAAGAAAAGGTTTTCATCCACAATTGCTATTCTTAATACCACAGTAACTGACCATTACACTACCCTACTAGTATTATCTAAGCAAAAATGCTTACAAAATGTTCGTAAAACTAAGACTTTTGTTGACTTTGAACAGGCCCTACATTATTTAAAAGAAAGGAATTTGAGTGAATTACTTTTCTGTAATGACCCTAATTCTCTGTGTACTCTGTTGATACAAACTCTAGCTGACGCCATTAAATTAAATACAATCACTTTAAAGATCCCCAGTAAAAAACGCATTTTAAAACCTTGGATAACCAATGGCATTTTGCGTTGTATACAAAATCGGATTAGACTCCAAAATAAACTTCGTCAAGATCATACTAATGAAATTCTAAGAATAACGTACAGGCGTTACAGAAACTACTGTAATAATTTAATTAAAAAATTAAAAAGGCAATATGAAAGGAATCTTCTATCTAAATCAGTTAATAACAATAAATTACTGTGGAAGAATATAAAAACTATTACTTACTCACAGAAAACAAATACTTATGAGGCAGAACTGTTACAATTTCAGCCAAACCCGTCTGATTCAGTAAACTTTATTAACAATTATTTTTCTAAAATTGGTCATAACCTGGCTCAGCAAATTCCACCTACAACCTACAATTACTCCCTCGGTTTGAGTAGTGCCGAACCTAACTTGGGAAATTCTTTTGTGCTTTTTGATACTGACGCCGTCGAAGTATACAGGATATTATCTAACCTAAAAGCTGACAGTGCCCCTGGCTGGGACAACATTTCTACGAAATTTTTAAAGTTTATAGGCATGGAAGTCGTCCCTATCATAGCCCATCTTGCGAACCTCTGCTTTAAAACTGGCATCTTCCCTGACCCGTTAAAAATAGCCATTATTACTCCCGTGCACAAGGGTGGGTGTAGAGACGATATTAATAATTATAGACCAATTTCTGTTCTTAGTAGTATATCCAAAATTATTGAAAAACTAATAAATGTCAGGCTTCTTAATTACTTAAACAAATTCAATATAATCTCCGATTCACAATTTGGTTTTCGTCACGGTATTTCCACTGAGGACGCCGTCACATCATTGACTTCATTAGTATCTAATCATCTGGACAATGGAGATAAGTGCCTAACTATATTTTTAGACCTCAAAAAGGCATTTGATACCGTCTCTACGCCTATCCTTGTAAACAAGTTGGAAAAAATAGGTATTAGAGATATCGCGCTTGATCTGTTCAAGAACTATCTCTCAAATAGGAAGCAGAGTGTCAAAGTCGGGCAACATATAAGTGATATCACAGACGTATCATACGGCGTCCCCCAAGGAAGTGTTTTGGGTCCAACGCTCTTCTTGGTATATATAAACGACCTGTGTAACATGAAAATCCCTAATGCCAAAGTCCTGTCGTACGCCGATGATACTGCTGTCATCTTCTGTGGTAAGACATGGCACAATGTGCAGCTAAGTGCTGAAGCAGGAATGTCCCAGGTTGCGAATTGGCTAAATGCTAATGTTCTCACATTAAATACCTCCAAAACAAATTTTATAAGTTTCAGCATTTGCAATCGTACTCAACCAACCGACGATTTTCGAGTCAATATACACACTTGTGATGGTACTAATGTTGATAACTGTAACTGTTCTAGTATTGGCAAAGTTTCTTGCACAAAATATTTAGGGGTTATGCTGGATCAGAATTTGCGCTGGTACCCTCATCTTGAGCAAGTTGCCAATAGAATACGCAAGCTAAATTGGATTTTTAAGACTCTGCGTCACGTGGTGCCTAGGTCAAATCAGAGTAGCAGTAAGCCTGTCAGAAGTATGCTCACACAAATATACTTATCTCTTGCGCAATCAATATTGATATACTGTATTCCTGTTTGGGGTGGGGCAGCAAAATCTAAATTCATTCAATTGGAGCGAGCACAACGAGCCCTGCTCAAAATAATGTATTTTAAAAAAAGAAGATATTCTACAGAGAACCTCTACAAACTTAGCGATGTATTGTCAGTTAGGAAATTATACATTTATCAAATAATTTTAAAAAAGCACAAAACCTTGCCTTATAATAAAGATATACACTCTAGACGAAGAAAACACGATATAGCTCAAATACCTAAAACTAAGACCAAATTCGGATCTATGCAATTTAGTAAGCGTTCAGCTCAATTATACAACAAAATAAATAAAGAAATTTTCGTATATGCAAAATCTTACCATGTATGTAAAGAAATGTTGATGGACTGGATAAAACAACTGACATATGAAAATACTGAAGCTCTACTGCAAAACGTAACCTAACACAAGTATACGACCCACTCACACATACTCAGATGCTCTCCCATATCTACACGTACATTCACACTTGGGAGGGTATACATACAACCACAAAACACACACACTCATCAACACAACCAATCCATGCACACGTACGCACACGTTCACATAATTATATTTTGTTTTATTCCCACATATATATATATATTATATACTGTTTTTGTTTTTGTATTTATTGTGTTTAATGTAAGTACTTACTGTTGTGAAGGAGCGGAGTCTTTAAATACAGGCATTATCTGCTTAAATGAAGACTCCAAACCCAATATTGTTTGTGTATAACTTTTGGACACAATAAACGTTATTATTATTATTATTATTAAGTCTGACACTCCCCTTCGCTCAGCCCAAGAGCGGGGGGGGGGTCATTTGATGATTTTCCACCCACCAAAAAAAAAAAAAAGGGTTTGTGTGTCATGGCATGTTTTTTCTGAAAATATTTTTTTCTTTTACGTTTGTTAATTTATTTTGCGTGTGTCATTATTACTCGTTCTACGGTACCTTCAAGTTGTTTGTTTTTGTTATAAACAACGTTAATAACACTAGCAACGTTAAACAACGTTAAACCACTAGCAATAATTTCTGAACATTGATTATTTTCTTATTTCAGGAACAACTGCATGTAGCTGATTTTTGCAAGTATGCAACATTAATATTTGAAAGTAATTCATAATTATTGTTGGAATTAGTGTAAATAGAGAATAAACTTTTTTTGAAAACTTACCACAAATCTTTTTCTTGAATTTACTAACCCATTTAAAATGGGCCGCGGCCGGGTAGCTTACACCCTTTTCTAGATACCGCTGGGCTACTATTCTCTATTAGCCGGAACACGACTACAATATTTTTTTTTCTCCTATAAACTTTTTGACTGAATCTTTACTTTATTAAGTATCAAAATTACATCATAAAACATCTAACATAAATTATGTAGGTGATCAAAACAGGGTGAGGCCGAGTAGCTATAGTAACTTCAGTTTTTGCTTGGTCCTATCCCTATCCTAGCTTATTAATTCAGTGTGGCCCACAATACGACGACACGGTTGGCGCAGTGGCTGAGCGATTGGACTGCTGCGCTGCGTGTCGCGGATTCGATTCCCGCACGGAACAAATATTTGTATGGCCTACAGATAGTTGTTCCGGGTCTGGGTATTTGTGTCATCATCATCATTTCAGCCATAAGACGTCCACTGCTGTACATAGGCCTCCCCCAGGTGTCGCCACATTGATATTCGGTCCCGTGCGTCTCTCATCCAGCGGGACCCCGCAACCTTGACCAGGTCGCCGGTCCACCTAGTGGGAGGCCTTCCAACGCAATGTCTTCCGGTTCGCGGTCGCCATTCCAGAACTTTTCGGCCCCATCGGCCATCCGTTCTGCGAGCAATGTGCCATGCCCATTGCCACTTAAGTCTGGCGATTCTTCGGGGTACGTCGGTAACCTTGGTTCTCATGCAGATGTCCTCATTTCAGATTCGATCACGCAAGGAAACTCCGAGCATAGCCCTCTCCATTGCCCTTTGGGTGACTTTGAGCTTTCTGATGAGGCCCATTGTGAGCGACCACGTTTCGGTCCCGTATGTACTTAATCACTGGCAACACACACTGGTCATAGAGTTTCGTCTTGAGACACTGTGGTAAGGGCTCGCACACATAAACAAGATACGACGTCGCGTCTTGGAAATCTACGACACGATGTCGTAACGTGTCGATGCACGATACGACGTCGTGACGTTAGAAACTGACGATGCAATCCTGCGCAGTTTTCTTGTTACTCTAATGAACAAATTAACATTTATTTGGGTTCTAATTTCAAAAACATTTAATAATATTCTTTTCAGAATGCGTCTAGAGCGGTCCATTGTTCGGAATGAACTAAAAAACCACCCCACTGTATCGACGGCATCGTGCATTGTATCGTGCGTGGCACTGGGCACATAACGTTACGATGTCGTGTTTTTTTACGATGCTCATCGTAGATTTCCACGACGCGACGTCGTATCGTGAAACGACGCGGCATCGTTGTACGACGCGACGACGTATCTGTTTATGTGTGGGAGCCCTAAGTTGAACGAGAAGATACCGCGCAGCTTCTCGAACGCTGCCCAGCCGAGTCGGATTCGACGATTGACCTCTTTCTCGAAGTATAATAATCGTCTACAACTTATTGTACTAAATTGGTATTTGTGTATGTGAGTTCAAATGTTTGTAAACGCCCACGATAGAGGAGAAATTCATATTGTGGGGCAACGTTTAAAAAAAAATAGGTAAATGTTATTATTTCCTTTCCTACACAAACACTGAAACAAGGCCAGTAAAAGTAAACTGTTACGTAGTTGATAAAGTGTAGGAGGTACGAGGGCGGGTCAATAAGTCCGTGACTTTTTGAATGAAACACAAGTTTTCGGATACGTTCTATTTTTATTTTTCAACATACTCTCCTTTGAGCTCTATACACTTTGTCCAACGTTTCTCCAATTTTTTTATCCCTTCCAAAAAATAAGATTTGTCGAAGTCCTCAAAATGGGTATTTGTTTGTGAGATGATTTCATCATTGGAGTCAAATCTCATTCCACCAAGCCATTTCTTCAAGTTTGGGAACAGGAAATAGTCAGTCGGGGCTAAATCCGGAGAATAGGGCGGATGAGGGAGCAATTCGTAGCCCAATTCATGAATTTTTGACATGGAAACTGCACATGTGTGCACCCTTGCATTGTCCTGGTGGAAAAGAACCGCGGCACCCATCTTGCGGAAAGCTTTTTCATACCCAAGTGATCATTTAAAATTGTAACCACTGAGCCATGTAAGATGCTTATGGCTTCCACAATCTCTCTCACTTTCAATCTGCGATCGGCCAACACCAAATCGTGATTTTTTTAAATTGTTTCGGGTTGAGAGACTTCAACTGGGTGTCCAGAACGTTCGGCATCTTCCGTGCTTGTACGGCCACAACGAAGTTCTGTGAACCACTTCTTTACCATTGAAATTGGTGGTGCAGAGTCCCCATAGTGTTTATCAAGCCTAGCCTTGGTTTGAGTAATGTTTTTTTTCCTCAAAAAATAATGCTCAATGAGCACACGAAATTCACTTTTTTCCATTTTCTTCTCAAAGTACGCGGCAGTCTGCTATCAATGGCTGTCAAAGACAAACTTATAGACGCTGCTTGTTCAAATTTTGACAGAAGTCACCTGATAGTAGCCTGATGACAGCAGCAGTGTTGCACTTTCAGTTAAAACACAAGAAATTAAAAAAGTCACGGACTTATTGATCCGCCCTCGTATATACCTACATAGTTCTACTTGACTAATATATAGACCATTGATGAATTGATTTTTTACGGCTACGGCCACTTAATTATTAAGCGTCGCGTCGTTGAATAAGCACATTAGTAAAACTTAGGTAGGTACGGACATAAGTATGAGTTTTTAGCAGAGCGATTCCACCAAAAATTTTGCGCGAACATTCGTGCCGAACATTTTAAGCAGCTCGTAATGTTCGCGCACTGCAAAACCTTTTCTAAGTAACTTTTTCGCGCACAATGCAACATTTGTGAGCAAACAAACATGTTAGTACGGAATCTCATGTCTAAAATGTTTGCCTCTACGTTTTATGAATTAGGTATGAATACAATCTTGTAAGTAGGTACATCTACTACGTAGGTAGGTACTAAGTTTACTTGTTTTTAAAGTAAGTCCTTGAAAAACGGAGGATGTTCTCAATTCGACTGTATGTATTTTTGCTTTCTGATTGGTCTCATAGAAATTGTATCAAATCGGTTCAGAACTTACTTTAGATTTTTTTCTTCCTTGCCCTTGTGTAAAAAGATCAGATCAGGATAATCTATCCTTGCCCACTTCCGTCGCTCACGGTGACATTATTTACGCGACATATTTTCGTAAATGTACCTATTGAAAACGAATAACCTGTGTTTGAGTTACATTAATTACGTGAGGCAATTTTTCGACCCCTCCCGAATGAGATATAGTGGGATTTGACTTGACCCGCTCACCGTCCCGTCACCTAATCTCAATTGTTAATTTGTGTTGATTGCTTTGGATTTATTTAAAATAACTTAAATTAAAATTTTCACACAATTCCTTAGAATACCCCCTGGTGAGTTTAAGAGTGAGGTTCAGCTAGACACCCCCCCAACCCCCCCCCCCCCCCCCCTAACGTCTCACGTAATTCACCAACAAATATGATAGTCTTTATGAATTAATTTGTAAAAACTTCTTCACTTCCGAATTTTTATTTATTCATAAATTCTTATAACAAGACATTACAATAGAATCTTAGGACTAAACTGTATAAAACGCAATGTTTGATCTACATTTATGCAGTAACGCCAATACCTGGTTTGAATTTCGTTGACTTGAATAATTACTGAACACAGATTATAAAACATTAGTGGTAGTTATTAGTAAAGTTGTTTTGAGTGGCTTAGACACAAGTGGTAAAAGTGGCGAGGCTGACACTCATACTTAAAAGAACCTAAAGAACTAGTAATGGCTAAATTAGACAAATATTAGAACTACATGCATCTTTAGGAATTCAATATGGAACTGGGAATAAAATCCAGATCGGCCCTTTTCCATTTATGATAAGAATATAAGTAATGAAAATGATGCTCAATAGTAAATAAGTATAGGTAAGCTAAATTGAATAGAAGCAATGATAAACAAATGGCATGCCTTGCTATTTATGTGTTCAAATAAAGACAAAAATAAACAATATTGTACACTTAAATACATATTTATTTAATAAGTTGTGTGACAATGTATGGAAGGGTGTTTAATACATGGAATAATTGACATCCCATACATTGATATGCCATTTAGAGAATACCTCGACATGACAATTTGCACACAAGTCCATAATACTAGTTTTGGTCTAATTCAATGCATAAAATGAATTTGAGATAATATAATATGGAAACAGATACATGCATCACTCTGATGGTAAGTTAACACGTGCAAATACGAATTAGTTATCCCTTATGATTAAGCTTTGTCTATAATTCATAATGTCGATTATCTTACCTAATGGGAAGAAATGACAAATACATTATAAGTGAACAAAGTTCATTTATAATCTAAGGGTTAGATACAAAATCATATCCTCTGCAATATACTGATAAAAGTTATTTTACTATATGCGTCACAATAGGTGGCTATTAAAAATTAAATTGCACTGAAATATTGTCAATAACTATACAGGTTAACCGTAATTAAAATTAACACAGTCACGAACAATAAGGAGTGGTTTATGCCAAACTAATTGTTTAATAGACTATTTAATATTATCATACAAACTGTGCTGTACTAGTTATTACTAAACACATTGTCACTAATATTTTTTCTTAATTTATGAGAAACCTGTTTTAAAGCAATGCTAGAAATAATACGAAATGAGAACATTTAAAGCCTCTAGTCATGTAATTTCTTAATTATTTAGTGACTCAGAATATTAATTCTTAAAACCATGTCAGATTTTGCACATTACAATAATGCATACTATAATTTTATTCTAATCATTAAAGGATTGTAATTAATACCAGAAAGGTACCACATGCACATTAATTCTACTAAATAATGGAAGCCAAAAGAATATTATTGCTCTATATAAAATCTTGTTTTAATTTAGCTTTAATAAATAGGTACAAAACATCAAATGAATTCAATTTCAATACCTATACAAATGAGAGAACTATAAATTGGCAATTTTATAAAATGTTAAATAATTATGTACAGAAGCCAATATAACGTATTGTGATGGCAATAGCACTTAGTATACAAGATTAAGACTGGTTTTAAATGCAATAGACCATTTATTATTGCTTGTGGCTGTACAAGTTAATGAAGATACACAATCACACATAATTGCCATTAGTTAATCAACATTTTCACAACAGTACAATACCGGTAAAGTTTGTACAACTAGATCTTAGGTAATTTATTGGCTCACACAAATGTATTCACAGACGTAACTGTCAGATTGATTTATTGCAATCCTCTTCCTTCCTGACTTAAGCTGGCAACTGCAATTTCTTTCCTTTCAATACTAGAAAAAAACGAAAAACATTGTTATTACACTAACATAATATTACAGTTTTACTAATTGGATAACACACAACTCTCACTGTAAGGTATCATTAGCATAAAGTCAAGGAAATATTTTGTCACTCCTAAGCTCATGATTGAATTTCAAAGAAGCAGTACAAAGTTAAATGCATTGTTACCTTTTGTAATGTAAAGATAGAAGAAATCACAGTATAATACAGTTTGCACAACTCCTGAGATAATAGCGATCAGTTCATAGTGATCCTCTACAACATAGCGGTATACCTGGAAACAAAAGATGATTTATTTTCAGTCAGACAATAAATTAAACATATTATTATGGTAGCTTCACATCACCGGGGTGTAGGGTGAAGATCTAACAAGGACTTTATATTGGGTCAACAGAATGACAAGAAGTTAAATGTTTTGTCACTTGAGAATAAGTAGGTACTTATCACAAACAATTTTTTTTTCAATTACTTTGTACAGTATAGTTTCTGTAGTTTATTTAAGTTTTTCATAACACTTGTATAATTAATGGCATAACATTTATGGAATGGTCTTACATGTGGGATTCAAATAATATTTTATTTTACATTGATAGTTTGAAATTTTCCTTACCCAGTTCAAGAGGTACAGAGCTCTGTATGATCCAAGGGCAAACAGGTAGTGAGAAGTAATACTCTCAGCCTCTCCAGTCTTCGACACCAGGAACAATTGAGGCAAGATAGCCACAGACTCCAAGTAAATTGAGAATGTCCATAGTACCTGTAATGGTGACAATAGTTATTAAATATAATTACAAACTGATTAGATCAACTGATACACTTTAGAGATATCAATTATGGAGCCATACAAGCATCTAAATAGATAAAAAAACAACACTATCTAAACAAAATAGTCTTCAATCCACATTATAAATTAATAGTACCTACATGTGTACTTTTAAAAGAACTTATTAGCTCATAAGGAAACACATACTAACCTCCATCACTGTGAACTCATGGTTTACCAACAAAGACATAATCAGTGTAGGTATCAACAAGAATTCAATCCTGAATGTGTCGTGGTTGTGGTCATAAGTCGCTTTGAACTTGACATACATCAGGTAAACAGTGGCGTATGAGGCCATAATGAACACCATCTTCATGAACGTATTGTATGCCGAGATGTAATTGGTAAGCAGATCCAAGTAACGCGCCGTGTACACCACGGAGAAAAGTATCTGAGACTTTCCTGATATACCTGAAAATTAAAACCAATTTGACGAGGTTTTGATTGGAAAATACATACATAATGTGCCGGTTGATCGGATCGCTTCAAAGTCGATGTAACTTACCCGCACATGATCTGGTTTTCCATATTTTGAGGAGTAGTATTATAATAGCTAATAGATGGGATAAATCACCAAGTAAACGGAAAATATTCATTTTTCACAGAAATGCTTATCTCAGTTACGCCGCGTACACTATCATTCAATTCAAGCAAAAATGACGTGGCTGATTGACATGACACAATTGACACAACTTTTTAATTAATCGGACAACAATTTTTGTGTGGCAAGACTAAACTAATAACGATATTATAAAAAAAAAGCAATTTTATTGCTAAATAATATTGTTGTTGTAGAAGTCTTGACTTGACTCGTATCCTAGGGTACTTAACTTTAGGATACGAGTCAGGAGACGAGTGTACATTATTAATTTAAATTCATGCTTTAATTAAATTCACTAATTTGTCATAAATGTGGATAGTAAGTTTATGTGTATTTATTTAATTTATTATAGTTTTTTTTACGAACTTCCCTAAAACTTATACCATTCTAAAAGCTAAGCATTGGAATTAAAGCTGTGCAAGTGTAAAAATAAGCCCAAGACACACACATCAGTATTGCTCCTTGCCTAACAGCTGCACCTAATTCTGTTCTTGGCTGTACGACTACTGCCGAAAAGCCTAGTAATCAAATAGTTTTTATCATTATGTGGCCGTCTTTTGACCACAGAACATATTTACTCTAGACAGTATTTTGAGGTTATCATTCTCTTTTCATTATGTCAAGTGTACAGTGTGGTAAACAGAGGTTATGATTTATAATAAAACCTTTATTTTCATAAAGTGATCAATTAATTCTGTACTAAAAAAAAGTGCACATGTCTTAGTTTATGTTATCGGAAATCTAAAATATCCAAAATGGTGAGGCATAACAATCAGTTGCCGAATAATCTGACGCAGCTACAAAACTTGATCAAAAGGGACCCCGAATCCTACAAAGAAGAATTCCATCAACAACTTGCTCACTTTGAGACAACATTGGAAATTTTCAACTTGAATCCAACACAGTACAATAAAAAGCTAGATGAACAAGCTATGTTTTTGGCACAAGTGGCCCAGTGCTACCTCAATGAAATGAAGTTATTTCCACAGAAAATTGTAGATGTTCTGAAAACACACAACACAGTTCTTCACAATGACATGCGGCTTTCTCTGTGCAAATGTCTTATTTTACTGAGAAACAAGAATTTCATCACACCTTTTGACTTATTGGAGTTATTTTTCTTGTTGCTGAAATGCCAAGATAAGCATTTGAGAGAATTCTTGAAGACCCATATCATAACAGACATTAAAAATATGAACATGAAACATAAAGATATGAAGTTTAATTCAACATTACAGAACTTTATGTTCTCAATGTTACAAGACTCCAATCCTAAAGCAGCAAAATTATCTCTTGATATATTAGTGGAATTATATCACAAAAACATTTGGAATGATCAGAAGACGGTAAACATTATTGCTGACATTGGTTGTTTCTCCAAAATAACTAAGGTAATGGTTGCCTCATTAAAATTCTTCCTGGGCAGAGATGAAGAAGAAAAAGAAGAAAATTCAGACAGTGAAGAGGAAATAGATCCTAGGGATACAATGATTGCAAATAAATTCAACAAAAAAACCAGGAAACGGGACAAAATGGTAGAAAAGGTTAAGAAACAGGCAAAGAAAATTAAGAAGAGGAAACAAAAAGCTCCAGTATTCAACTTTTCTGCATTACACCTGATAAACAATCCTCAAGGATTTGCTGAAAAGTTGTTTAAGAAATTGGAATCATCAAATGATAGATTTGAAGTGAAATTAATGTTGTTGGATGTCATTTCAAGATTGATTGGCTTACATGATTTATTCTTGTTCAACTACTATCCGTTCATTGCAAGATTACTGCTGCCTCATCAACGAGAGGTGACTCGCATTTTATTATTTGCTGCCCAAGCTTCCCATGAACTTATTCCACCTGAGGTTTTGGAACCAGTCATGAAAGCAATAGCAAATAATTTTATAACTGAAAGGAATTCCACTGATGTCATGGCAGTTGGCTTAAATGCTGTGAGAGAAATATGTGCCAGATGTCCACTTGCTATTGGTGAAGATTTACTTCGAGATTTGGTTCAATACAAAACATACAAAGAGAAATCAGTGATGATGGCTGCAAGATCTTTAATACAGCTGTACAGACAGTCGATGCCTGATATGTTACATAAAAAAGATAGAGGCAGACCAACAGAAGCTTCTGTAGAGTTGAAAAACAAAAAGTATGGTGAAACTGAAATCAAGGACTACATACCTGGTTCAGAAGTATTATTGGAGAAAGAAGAAATTAAAGCAACAGAGAAAAAGAAATCTAAAAGATCAATTAAAAGGAAAGATGATTCAGATAGTGAAGAATGGGTTGATGTTGCTTCTTCAGATTCTGAAATTAACATAACTGATAGTGAAGAAGATAGTGATGATGAACAAGATGATGCTGAAGAAGAAAAAGTAGAGGATGCAGAAGAAGATGAAGAACAGGAGGAAGATGAAGAAAATGATGACGGTGAAGGTGCTAGTAATGAAGTAGACAATAAAAAAGAACCAAACAAAACCACAACAGACCGCAAAATATTAAAG
This sequence comes from Diarsia mendica, assembly GCA_949316265.1. Lineage (NCBI taxonomy): Eukaryota > Metazoa > Arthropoda > Insecta > Lepidoptera > Noctuidae > Diarsia > Diarsia mendica. Next base: position 11,812,647 of record OX438892.1, read on the forward strand.
GCTAGGCGTAAATCATTGGAAAAGAAAAATAAAGAAGAGAAGGTACAAATTGCACGTGAAATAGCTATGGAAACTATTTTTACTGATGAAGATTTCAAACGTATAGAAAAGGCACAACTCAAAAAGGCAGTTGGTGGCGTTAAACGTAAAAGTAACGTAACAGAAGAGGAAGATGAATCAGGAGAGCTTGTACAACTGTCTGCCATAGAAAATATACATAAAAAGAGGAAACATGATAAGGATGCCAGGTTAGATAGTGTTCTAAAGGGGCGAGAAGAGAGAGATAAATATGGATACAAAGATAGGAGGAAGAATATCCACTGCTCTAAAACCAACAGGGAGAAAAGGAAGACCAAGAACTATCAAATGGTTAAACACAAAGCTAAGGGAAAGATAAAGAGGTCTTTCAAAGATAAACAAATAGCATTCAGAAATTATTTAATCAAACAAAAAAAGATGCGTTGATTAATGTACACACTTGTATAACAATAAAAAGTTTAATTAGAAGTATGTGAGATTTCATTTACTATCCTGACAAATATTATAAATTCAGTAGTTTCTGCTGTGCCACCTCTGTGTTAACCTTGGGCTATCTATGTCATAAACTATTGATAAACCTACTGAAGGTAATACCGTCCCTATTTTTAGTTTTTATTTTCGATCTGGAATAACTTGTGACACACGGATCTCAAGTTAAAGGGAAAGAAAAAACGAGTTGCGCTGACCCCAAATAGAATGGGACTTATCCCATTCTATTTGGTGTCAATGTGCAAAAATATTAATACCTATAAAGCACTACTTAATTTGCATTGGGCATAGTACGACTTCCAGCGTGGCGATGGCATGATATGGATTGAGGCAAAAATTATATGATGATACTCATACATTTTGCTGGCTGCTGCGCTAAAAGCCTCAGTATTACACCAATGAAACAAAAAAAATACTGTCAGTCATGACTTCATGAGAAATCATAGACAACTGTCAAATGTGACAGCAAAACTCAATAGTTTCGAGATTTCTATTCTGAATTATTTCATTAATGAATTATTTTAGAGCTACTAAAGTCCGATTACTACGTACATACATTTTTACAAAGATATAATTATGTTGAAACCAAAAGCATTGACTCAGGTGCTTAGCCAAGCAAACACAGGGGGAGTTGAAAACACATTGTGGGTGTCATAATATTTACATTACATTTCAGTCGCATTTCGTTTCGTATTTCAGTCAAAATATAGTATTAAACATTTTCAGGTTGTTAAATCATCAAGGAGCACTCTTGGCATACTCTGGTTATAATGACAAAGACGCAAGAGTTACAGCAGCAATCGCTAGTAACGTATGGTCAGCGTACGAAAAGCACGGAAGGAACGTTTTCAAAGAAGATAAGCTGCATCTGATATTAGTTGATTGTGCGAATGGAAAAATTGCTATAACACAAGTTGCCAATTTGTTACTGTGCCTTTATGCTAAAGAAACTGTTGGATTTGGTATCCTAAAAGAAAAAATCAATGCCATAGCTCAATACCTTGAAGGGCCTTTGAAACAAGTTGCAAGTTCATAACATTTGACTTGTAGGATATCAATTACTTACTGCTTAAATGTTTTTGTATGTATAAAGTCTATTATAATATAAAATTGATTTAAATAATATAAGAATTATTTATCTAGCCTAATGTAAATTTTATATTAAATGTGTAACTAAATAACAATATTTTGTTTTGTATAATTTGAGTGAAGTCTTTACAAAGTGTCTGTACAGTGGCTTCAAAGAAGGGAAATGCTTCATAATCTTTTACTTGTTGCAATCGATAGTGTAATAAAAAAAAAAAAAAAAATCATTTAATTCAAGTATCACTGACTCATAATAGAAATAATATTACATTCACACAGTCACATTACATACACAACATTAAATTAAATAACAATTTTATTTAGCACGGCGCGCGGCGGTTACAAGCTAGCTTAAATGTAGAGCAATGGTCTCTGTTACTCTGCTACGTGTTGTGAACCTATTTGTGATGGTATTTAAATTTTAATCATTGTCAGAGGAAAGTTCTAGCTTCTACTAAGTGGGTTCTGTATTATTCAGCAGTTTATGAATAACTAGCTAATGCCCGCGGCTTCACCCGCGTGGATGTCATTCATGTCGTTCAAATTGACTGGCCTGTTGGTCTAGTGGTTAGTGACCCTAACTGCTATGCCGGAGGTCGTGGGTTCGATTCCCACCCAGGACAAATGTTTGTGTGATGAGCACGATCATTTGTTCTGTGTCTGGGTGTAATTTATCTATAATATGTATGTATTTAGAAATATATAAGTATGTTTATCAGTTGTCTAGTACCCATAACACAAGCTCTGCTTAGCTTGGGACTAGATGGCGTTGTGTGATAGTTGTGGAATATTATATTATTATTAAATTATATACTAAAACCTTCCTCTTGAATCACTCTATCTATTAAAAAAAACAGCATCAAAATCCGTTGCGTAGTTTTAAAGATTTAAGCATACAGACAAACAAACAGACAAAAAAGCGACTTTGTTTCATACTATGTAAGGATGAGGATGCGTCCATTAGTCCATTCCCATTTCTGAAAATAAAGTAGGTATTGAAACATTTACTCATAGAAGGCTAGGTTGGTTGGTTGGTCCATATATTTTTTAGACTTGACCACATTTCGTTTTTGTGTCTGTGTCTATCTGGTAAGTAGACTAGATTGCAATGCAACCATAAGGATTCCTTGTTGCATGTCTAAGGCTTTGGCCATATTAAGGCAGGTAAATGTTTACTGTCTAAATCTTTTCAACCCTCACACTGGGCTGTTTCTTCTCGAGTCAATGACAAACTACCTGAAATAACAATTATGTGTAAGTAATAGACTGGTAATCTGCATATCTGTTATCACCTGCAAAGTTGCCAGCTTATAGGTTTTTGTTGGTTGCATTTCGGAGAATCATAGCCTAGCCTTTACTAGCTGTGTTGGGATCGGTTTCCAGTCCAACCAAATGCAGCTGAATACAAGTAGTTTACATGGAGTGACTTTCTACATGACCTCCACAACTTGGCTACCTGTTACATTACGCCCAACGGCGTAACGTAATTTCCAAGGCATGGAGTAAACTCGTTAGCCAACCGCGGCGTAACCTAAAGGTTGATCCGAGCACCTGTTATTTTTTTTATAGGGTCATTCGCATTACATCTCTAATAATCTCTATAGTCTATTCTCAGACCAAGAAAAAAAGAAAGACGGCGCGCCGCGAACACCAACAGTGAAGCCACAAAACCACGCGCCTATAGCAAGTAAACATACAAGCTCACGCACACACCTAAACTAAAACCACACGCATTTCTCCTAGAACGTCACGACTTCACGAGACATTGTCTACACACATAGATAAAAAGTTGGCTTCACTTTTGATGTTCGTGGCGCGTCGTCTTTCTTTTTTTGTTGGTCTGAGAGTCTATTATACAGATGGATTACTGCTGAACTGGACAATCCTGCGGTGACCTCACTCAAACGAACTTAGGGCTGATGTTCCAGGGTAGCCCGCGAAATTCAAATTTTCTTACGTTTTTAGCGATTTGCAGGCCAGGTGCTAGGTTGAATGTTAGTGAAAATATGATTCCCGGCTTTATGACGTATGCAATTACAGAATTATAATCATCAAAATCATCATTACAACCCTCCAAGTTCATGTAACTGTCAAGAATGAGTATTTCAACAAAAGGTCATTCTTGAGAGTTACATGAACTTGGAGGGTTGTAATGATGATTTAAGAAAATTTGAATTTCGCGGGCTAAGGTGAATGCTTCAACCAGCCCGCGAAATTCAATTTTTTTTAAGTTTTTTGCAATTTGCAGGCCAGTGATAGGTTGTAAAAATGACTTTTTACAAGGTCAAAGTCATTCCGGAACCTTTATGAGCTCGGAGGGCTGTGTTAATGATTTTGATGATTATAATTCTGTAACTACATATGTCTTACAGCCGCGAATCAAATGTTCATCAACATACAACCTATCACTTGCCTGCAAATTGCAAAAAACTTAAGAAAATTTGAATTTCGCGGGCTACCCTGGAACATCAACCATAAGGCAAAAAAAGGCCCCTAGCCAGGACATACAAAATATTTACAAATTGAAGGACTGATCACTACTGGCACCCTCTGTGTGGTTCGGACCAGTGCGTCATTAGGCTGGGTCGAATTATCCGGGGAATTTATCATTATTGACTCAGTGACGCGGGCTGGCTCGTCGATCAAGGGTAGGGGTGGGCAATGTACGGTTTGTTGCGAAGGTCCTCGGTGGCGGAACCGTAACGTGAAAGAGGGTTTGAGTTTTTTGAGTTTGATGTACTGCTCGATTGCTGGATAGTAAGAATTAATAAACCGCCATCGCCAGTCTGTTGAATTATTTTATGTTCTGTGGTCGAATTCATCACTGGCTTCCCTGTTTCCCGACCACTATAATCTGGATCTCTTCAAAGTTTGGGTAAATCGGTTACTTCCCGGCAAACGTGCTCCACCCCCATCATGGCTTCACATTAGGCGAGTAGCACTAAAACAAACCTATATTGTGAAGAAAAACATACGTTTAGGCAGTACGGGTCATGGTCATGGTCTCTGCAAATGTTAATAAAAAATCTTTCCTTGGTAGTGACACTGACATTTAATTATTTTTGACAGTTGTAATTGTCATTTCAACAATTTCATGTTGGATTGGTTGGTGGCACCTCTGTTGCAAAATTTGTTGTCAAATTGCCGCAAAGTTGTGTGTAGTCTATTGAAGATAATTTTATTGTTTTGCTGTAGGATTTTTGTCCAAATATTCTGCGATAAGGCTGCACAATGAATTTATCAGACGATAATACATTTGGAAATGGACTTCTATATGTGGGATTTAATCAAGATCAAGGTAATGGGACTGATCTAGTTGTTGTTCATTAGCTTGCGCTTCATTTACAAATCGGTTTACTTACATTTTTGTTTTGCAATCTTCAGGTTGTTTTGCTTGCGGAACGGAGAATGGATTTCGGGTGTTCAATAGCGACCCACTTAAAGAAAAGGAGCGACAAAATTTTGCTGAAGGCGGTCTATCTTACGTAGAGATGTTGTTCAGATGCAATTACATGGCCTTAGTAGGCGGTGGTAAAACCCCCGTGTATCCCCCAAACAGGGTTATAATATGGGACGATTTGAAGAAAGATTCTGCAATATCACTTGATTTTAACAGCCCTGTTAAGGCTGTGAAACTACGAAGAGACCGCATTGTTGTTGTGTTGGGTAAAGTTTACTTACAGATATTTTGTTCATTGTCAAGTTAGTGGAATCAGCTGTTTTTTACGATACAAGTATCTTTAACTTTGTTTGTAGAAATTTAAAATGATAAGCTACTTTGTGAAGCAAAGGTATTGCCTAATTAAGCAGTTAAAAAACTAGCTTGAGACACTAATGAAAAACATGTTTTTATATTTCAAAGTGTATACCAAGGTTATTCATGATTTATCTAATGCTATTTACTTACTTACTTCCACTTTTTGTTGTTAAGTTGGGAACAAGTATGCTAAACTGTAATTTTAACCTTTTGCAGAGAACTTGATCAAAGTGTACACATTCACGGCTCAGCCGCAGATGCTTCATGTGTTTGAGACATGTCAGAACTCCAGGGGGCTGTGTGTTGTGTGCCCTAACAGCAATAATGCCCTGCTTGCATACCCCAGTCGTAAAACAGGACATGTTCAGGTAAACATTGATGCTTAAATTACTCTTTTAATTTAATTATACCTACCCACTTATTTTAGTTTCTAATTATAATATTCATATCTATCTTGAATTTATGAATGTAAATACAGCCATAATTTATTAAATGCTTTTTAAATACTACCTGTCCTTGTATTATGGCAGACCCACAGATAATGCAACACCATTTGGATTATATCAATTTAATGAATAAGTTTTCCTTATTTTATTCTGCAAAACTGTAGCAATGATGAGACTGAAGTAAGCATAATAAAAATATTATGTGAATAATTTATTCTCAACTCTCTTTTTGCACTTTCGAAACTCAAATAATGAAAGTAAATAAACGAAATATTTGTCTCGAACATTATAAAAGTGCTTGCTAAAGAGGCTTATTATTCAGTAAGTAAAAAGCATGATTATTTCTGAACAGTTGGTGGAGTTAAGCAGTCATGCGGGCCCAAGTACAGCACCAGAGGGGCACTTGATAGCTGCACATGAAGCTCCACTCAGCTGCCTGGCTCTAAATGTAGGAGGCACCAGGCTAGCTACAGCCTCCACTAAAGGCACACTCATCAGAGTTTTTGATACAGCCACTGGACAGAAACTTGCTGAACTGAGGAGAGGTGCACATCAGGTATAATAATTTTTTCAACACTAATTTAATCTTGATACTGAATAATGTATACTCAGAAGCTGATGCAAACCCACATGAAAATGTAAAATTAATTTGTGATTGTTTTTGAAATTATGTTCCTTTTCACTTGTTTTCAGGCTACAATTTACTGCATAAACTTTAATCACTCAAGCACAAACTTATGTGTTACATCAGACCATGGAACAGTTCACGTGTTTAGTCTTGAAGATGAAAAGCTAAACAAACAATCCAGTTTGGCTACAGTTAATTTCTTGCCAAAATATTTTTCAAGCAATTGGAGTTTTTGCAAATTCACCATCCCGAATGGTCCTCCATGCATCTGTGCATTTGGGGTTGACAAAAGTTCCATTATTGGTGAGTACAGTTGATTTGCTGCAAAGATTATGTCATTATTATGATTCATACTTACAAAGAGATTTTAAATAATTTGCTTACCTCAAATGTTGTGATATCTTATCTGATGTTTTGTTACAGTTATCTGTGCTGATGGATCTTATTACAAATACAAGTTTAATGAAAAGGGGGAATGTACAAGAGATGTATATGCCCAATTTCTGGAAACATCTGAAGACAGATAAACATATTGCACCTCAGAGAGGATGAGATTATAACAAACTGTCACCCGAAAGTGAGTGTATAAGTGAGGTTGTCTCCTGTGAGCTCATAATCGCGATATTTGTTAAATATTTCGTGTGATTTATTAGTGATATACAGGATTATTTTTTATTCAGTGCGCAAATTTTTTTTGGTGGTTCAGTATCAGTAATAGAACATATTTCCATTATTAGTTCAAAACTTTTTTTTAAATTTTTATCCGACTTTAAAACACAAAATATGGGCACTATCTATTCGTAACAATATTGAATGAGCGCGCGTGCCTACCGGCAGCGGGGGTGAAACCCGGGCGGGCGGCAGAGAGCACAGGCGGGCTGAGGCGAGCGCCCCGCTGCCCCGCAGTCTGCTCACGCATGCGCTATCGTGACGTCGCGTCCAATCGCTTTCCCGCGCAACCCCCGTGCCACGCATGTCATACTCGCTCGTACAGACCTACAACTGCCTCCAAGTCACAATGTCGGACTTTACTAACCGCGAGTCTTATGAGATGGTGCGGGCGGGTGTATCTAATAAGTGGTGAAAGTCTACGAGCAGCTCGCAGAATGTATGCATCGGAGAGCATTCCCCGAAATACGAGCATCCTAAACCCCATAAGAAAGGACCATTCTAGCAGCCACTCAAAGGCTTCTTGATCACGGTCAGTTCATTACCTTTTACATTATCTTTTTTCTTTACTTTACAAATCACTAGTTTGGAAGTTACTAAACCGACAAGTTCTAACGTGCCGTACCTATCAGCTGTTCTGTTCCCGCTGTACGCGTGACCTCGAGTCATTCGAGTTCAATGTATGAATGCGAGTCGCGGCTGGTAGGTACTCCGCAACGGCGGTCAGCTGATCGGTTGAGGAGGAACACTTTTTCATTTGTGCATTGAACAGTTTTTGATTTAAAATGTCTTAAAATGTTTATTACGAATTTATGGGTTAAGTAAGTAGTTATTTACTCTGCGATATTACAAACATAAGATTGGTCTGCAGATTTTTGTGATACTTAGCTAGCTTGTTATGTGTAGTATCAAATAACACAGTCATAACAAACCATTTAAAACGAAAGTTCTAGCTTATTGCAGATTCAAGTTAAAATGTTTGGCAAATTATTTTTGTAATCATTGGGACATAACTTACGAAAGGTTGAGTACTATTCGGTGCACATCTACCTAACGCTTTGGAGATTACAGGCGTGATGTTAGGTATGTTATCGTTAAATCTTGCCAAAAGAACAATGTAGTCTCTTTTTACAACTTTAAAGATCCTCGCCACCCCGCTCGTACCCCAATGCACTACGAGTTTCCGACAAATACATTTTGTTTAATTTTTATTCACTAAATTGCAATGATAAATAAATTAAGTACCTACCTACATCATTACACTCCACTACACACAGTAGGTAAGTCCCTGGTAACTAAGTAAGCCATAGATCAACGAACTAAGCGGCGCACGCGTTTGTTTAGTTGTCGGCATACAACAAAGTGCCTGTGGCTTTGATCCAGCCCGCCGCCCGCCGCGCCGCCCCCGGCGCGGCACCTACAAAGAACACCTACTAAGTTTTAAGAATTTTTAGTTCGGATTTATGCGTTATCGAGTGTGCATGTCATTGTGTATTTTCATAGCGCAAGGTTTTAGTTATTATGGACATTTGCTAATAATTGCAATGCGTATTGTCAGACTCAGTACCATAATCGGGCGTGTGTCGTGCGTGTTGTGTGTGTGAGTGTGATAGTGATTATGTCAGTAACATAGGTAGACTAGTGTTGCTACTGTGAGTACATTGTTTGTGTGCGAGCGTGTTTTAGCTGGTTGGTCTTGTTTTTGAACGATGCCAGTTATCAGTACTCACCGTGGGAATACGTAAGTACATTTTAACTGTTGCGGTATGGGCTATGGAAATACCATCGAGGTCATTCGAGGTCGTACGCTGACTAGAGCAGATCATGCGTCTGTTTTCACGTGCAGTGGTCACCGATACTAGATCAGCTAGATGACAACAAAGCGATCGACAAGTACTTTTCGTGCTAGTATCTAGTTGAATCGAATTTAATTTACCTAATACTTTTAGCTAGGTAAGTTTATACGCTGAGTAGCGTATGGGTTTATTGCCATGCCTATCTACCTACAGCACAACACGCTGGAACGTGGGGCGTGGTGCGCGCCTCCGGCTGTGTGCCATGTCCGTGTAAGCAAAACGCACACATAGGAATAGTCTGGCGGTAGTACGAAAAACTAATGAATGAGCGCTTCGCTACGCGCGGGCGCGGGGTGCAGCGCGCGGCCGCGAGTTGCCATAAAATCAATTTCAAAGTAGACATTTCTCGTTAACGATATTTTTATTTTTTTGTATTAAGAGTTATTAAAATAAAAAATACGTGTTTAATGAAATTCATTTAAGTTTAATTTTACAAAGTTTGCGCACTGAATAAAAAGTATTCCTGTATACAACCAGAAATTTATAGAAATACATATAATATTCAACGTAGATGTAAAGATCATATTATTATACATATTATTATATAAATAAAAAAAAATTAACTTGTTTTTCAAGTGTCTTAGATGAAACTAGATGCGAAAATTAGCACATATCATTTGACCACTGAGTTACACAATGTTTGTACCAATTTCATTCTGATTTTGGAAGCAGGCTCATTTATAAACAAGTATATGGAATTACATCGGGCTACATTACACAATTCTTTCCAAAAGCTAAGCTAAGAAGAAGAAAAGCAATAAAACAACATTATGAACAGAACAATATGAATCCTAGTTTGCACTCTTAAGTTGGACAACTATCTTTTTATCAAAAGATAGAGCAATTGTTTAGGGCAAGAATTGTGTGATTTTTAACAGAAGCTGCATCCATATTGTGAGGTATTTTAATCCTAAAATATCATGATAGTAGCCAATTAGTTGCCTTTCCTGGGTGGCACGTAGACTCGGAGTAGACACCGTAACTGGTCCGTTAGGTACAATATTGCTCATAACACGCGAAAGACTTATTGCGGAGCAATTAATCACGCACGCAAACAATCACAATGACATAAATTACTGCACATTGTAAAAATATCATTAGTAAATTACAAACTAACTTTCATTCCATGTAAGCTTGCCGTAAAAAGTAAACATCCATATTTTGTGCTAGAAATAAAAATACGATATACATTTTGTAAATTTATAATATGCAAAAAAAAGTTAAATATGTAGCCAAACATAAACTTAATGTTACTTTATATTACCATGAAAATTTTAAAATGTATATTTGTTACAATGTTGATGTGTTCTTTCTTATGATGTTAAGTAAATGATTATAACAAACTCCTAAACACTAACAAGCTAAAACAATGCATTAAGGCATTAAATTGATGTTATAAGTTTGCAATGAATGTTATGACTAGCTTTTCAGCTGTGAAACCTAGCTATGTTACCTGTGTATGTTACTCATTCAGTTTGAGAATTCTTTGAGTAATTGAATTGGTTAAAATTGAAGACTGGGATCTTTGATCAATATTTGTTAGTTACTATAATTGTCGCAAAATTGCGCATTATGTAGAATTAAAGTTATGTGAGTAATTCGTTATTGAGATAGTGTTACAATATTGTTTGATTATCCTTTTTCACAAATATTACTTATATCAAGATTGTCATAAATGATTTTAAAAAAATACATTGTATGAACAAGTATAAACTTTAATTATATAATTGAAATTGATATATAAAAAAATAATTAGTAAAAAATGTGATAATTATGGTGGTGCAAGCGAGACCAACCAAAGAATGTCCGATATACTTTTGTACACGATTGCCTACATGGATAAATTGGATAATAAAGTACGAAAAGTGTATGGGACAGATTATTGGGCGATTTATTTGTTGCACTATTTGATTAGCATGATTCCGGTATTCTATGTACTTTTAGTGCTACTTCTTCTACCGTGCCTTTCCCTAATTATTCACAATGACATGAACCTTATACTGGGTATAACAAGTCTTATGCCAAAGATTCGTATCTTTATGATCTCGGCGACGAATTTTTATGTCTCTTCATGATGACTTCCAAATGGATATATTAATTGTTTCAGTGTACTCTTTCGATGATTACAGCAGTTATTTTTAAATGGGTGATTCAACCCATTCGACGAAGCTGTATTTTTTTATGTAGATAAGTGACGAGGCTCACAACACATTGCTTTAAAATACTGATTTAAATTATAATTATTAGTGTTCAGTAAGAAAATTGTTAAATTTACTTTAGATTCATTTATTTGTGATAACAGATTTCAAGTGCTCGAGTTTGAAACCTTATGTTCAGTGTTAGACTTACTTTCACTGCTTTAATGTACGACATTCGGTGATTAGCAGCTGTATATTATATTTTTTTTAAGAATCATATTATTTTTGTGATGTTTGATAACCATGCAATGTCCTTTAATTGTAATCATTTTTTTTTTAAAATAAATTAAGTATATTTTTATTTAATGTTTATTATTTTGGCCAACTTCGTTCTCTCTCTATAGTGTGGTTATTGCCTCCTGATGTCAGTTTTTATGTCGCCAATGGGTCTCTGGAGTTACTTTTACATGCCGCCGTCGAGAAATATATCTCAGGCATGCTGGTTTCATTCTAACCGAAGCAAGTGACAAGATTATACAATATGCACATGAACACGAAAATCGTGAGGTCAATATGGGAATAAATTAAACGGGTGGTTTCATTTATTCCGGCACCAGCCTGTATATGGCTACGTTCATTTCTCTTCCATTTTGATAGTTATATTATTTGGTGATCTTGATCCCAATAATCCAAAAGGTAAATATGTATTTGCAAATAAAACTGGATCTTCTATCTAATATAGATTTATTCATTATCTTTTCAATACATCTATGAAGGTATCTCTTGGTATTCGAATGTTTGCTACGCTGCGCATTTTCTTCTTTCCATCCGCCTGCTGTTTCAACAGCTTCTTTTTGCGAGTGACGTCGCCTCCGTACTGGAAAACACACGAATAATGTGTGTATACATAAAGTTATACTGTTGCTGAAGAAATGTTTTTTTTATAAATAACATTATCCGTCACTAGGAATTTTTCCTGTATCGTGGGTGCGTTTAACAAACATTTATACTCACATATACACAAATATCCAGATCCGGAACAACTAGCTGTAGTCCGTACAAATATTTGTTCCTTGCGGGGATCGAACCCACAACACGTAGCGCAGCAATCAATGGCTCAGTCACTGCGCCAACCGTGTCGTTAAATTGAAATTTCATTATCTATTATGCAAATTCATTATGCTTACCAATTTAGCTGTAACATCCTTTCTATATGCCTTTAGAGTTTCTCTAGCGAAAACTTTCCCCCCAACAATGGCTTGAATGGCGACCTAAAAAATACAGTATTAAAAAAAATGGTTTAAACCCGAAAAGACGATTTTATTTATTACAAACTAGTGGTATCGTTGGCATGCGTTACAACGCCACAGCATTTAGTCACTGTTCTTTTTTTTCAAGCGGGCCTCATTCTAGGAGGAGTTAGGTGAAAAACTCTCCCCAGTACGTATTAGACGGATGTCTCCGAATTCGTCGCCCCTGAACCTGTTTACGGGGGTCGGTAGAAAGTGTTATCAGCCCTCTTTGTGTGCGAGTCCGAGTCGCATATCATCATCAGCATTTCAGCCAAAAGACGTCCACTGCTGGACATAGCCCTCCCCCAGGTGTCGCCACATTGACCAGTCCCGTGTGTCTCGCATTCAGCGGGTCCAGCAAGTCGCACATGGCTAGTTTTATTTATAAAGATTATTACCTGCACCATTTGCCTCGGTATCATTTCCTTTAATTTTTCAGTGAGCCTTCTAGCATTGTACTCTAAACGACTAGTATGCACTATGGTAGATAACTCGTCGACTAATACACCGTTGATGTGGATGTCCATCTGAAAAGTGAAAATTTGTCATGAATACCGTCAAAATTGTGCCGAACTACAAAACTGTCAATTGGATCAATATATTCCCTTTTAGGAGGGAATTCAATTCATTAAAATTATTGTTAGTCTTGTGGCCTACTGTTGATTGTATTAAACCTGAGACGCCCGGACGGGCAAAGTGTAAATGGGTCTTTCCATCAGGATACTATGGAGTCCGAATTAGCCCAGTTGATGTCTACAACATGGGATTAAAACATAACTAGCGAAATGTGGGTGCACTATTAGGTAGGTACACCTCTGCCTAACCCTACGGGGATTACAAAGTGATGTAATGTTATAATTTTTTAATGACTAGCTTTTGCCAGCGGCTTCGCCCGCGTGAAAATGTCGATTTTCCATACAAATATATACATAACATCCCCATACATCCCCTATTTAAATCCCTTTGGGGTTGAATTTCGAAAAATTATTCCTTATTCCTTGTCTACATTATAAAGGGAACCTCTGTGCAAAATTTCAGCTTTCTAGGTCCAAGGGTTTGGGCTGGGCGTTGATGAGTCAGTCAGGACTTCTCTTTTTATTTATATAGATAGACTAGTATTTGCGTGGCTGCGCTCGCTGCGCGCAGCTCGCGGGTCTGCCTACCTACACCTACCTACTACCTACCTACACCTACCTACTACCTACCTACACCTACCTACACCTACCTACACCTACCTACACCTACCTACACCTACCTACACCTACCTACTACCTACCTACCTACCTACACCCTACCTACCTACCTACACCTACCTACACCTACCTACACCTACCTACACCTACCTACACCTACCTACACCTACCTACACCTACCTACACCTACCTACACATACCTACCACCTACCTACTACCACTAAAAGAACATTACCCTAAAGTTTGCTTGTCGTCGCCCCTGAGTTACGCTTCACCCACTCAACCTTCGTTACGCTAAGGAGGTCGCCGGCTCGTTTCGCTCGCCACCTCCCCCCTTCGCTCCACTCGGTCTCGCAGGTTCGCTCCACTCAGGACCTACCTACCACCGGAAAGCTATCATGACATTATCCCTACGCTACGGGGGTCGCCGGCTCGCTTCGCTCGCCCGCTCCCCCCTTCGCTTTGCCGCTGTACCACCACCGGACAGGTTTCAACGCCCCTCAATAGTTTTATGTAAGAAAAAAAAAAAAAAAAAGTGAAAAAGGGGGGGGGGGGGGGGTTGAAGGGGGGTGAGGGGGGGAGTCTCGAAAAATGATTTCGATTAACGCAAAGTCCCCTCTAAATGAATCTGGAAAAAAAAATCGTTCCAAGTCTCTTAACTTTCGAGATTCGCCTAAAGGGGGGGAGAAGGGGGGCAAGGGGGGCCACTTTGAAAAATGATTTTTACTTAACCGAGCCTCCTCTATACGAATCCGTAAAAAAAAAAAATACGGGTCTCCTAGTTTCCGAGATACGATAGGGAGGGGGAAAAGGGGGGGTTTCGGACTTTTCCCATACTCACCAGAGTTACTTGTTTACGAATCTGTCAAAATATACCCACCTCCCCATCCAACATCTGGGAGAACAATGATGTCAGTGAGTGAGTCAGTGAGTGAGTGGTAGTTTAGCTTTATATAATAGACTAGTATTTGCGTGGGTGCGCGAGCTGCGCGCAGCTCGCGGGGCGTGAAGAGGGGGATAGGGGGCGCTTTGAAAAATGATTTCGACTAACGCATTGCACCTCTCAATGAATCTAAAAAAAAAAAAAAAAAACAATGCAGCTCGCGGTACTACCTACCTACACCTACCTACACCTACCTACACCTACCTACACCTACCTACACCTACCTACACCTACCTACACCTACCTACACCTACCTACACCTACCTACACCTACCTACACCTACCTACACCTACCTACTACCTACCTACACCTACCTACACCTACCTACACCTACCTACACCTACCTACACCTACCTACACCTACCTACTACCTACCTACACCTACCTACCTACACCTACCTACACATACCTACTACCTACCACCTACCTACTACCTCCTACTACCACCAAAAGAACATTACCCTAAAGTTTGCTTGTCGTCGCCCCTGAGTTACGCTTCACCCACTCAACCTTCGTTACGCTAAGGAGGTCGCCGGCTCGCTTCGCTCGCCACCTCCCCCCTTCGCTCCACTCGGTCTCGCAGGTTCGCTCCACTCAGGACCTACCTACCACCGGAAAGCTATCATGACAATGACATTATCCCTACGCTACGGGGGTCGCCGGCTCGCTTCGCTCGCCCGCTCCCCCCTTCGCTTTGCCGCTGTACCACCACCGGACAGGTTTCAACGCCCCTCAATAGTTTTATGTAAGAAAAAAAAAAAAAAAAGTGAAAAGGGGGGGGGGGGGGTTGAAGGGGGGGGGAGGGGGGGAGTCTCGAAAAATGATTTCGATTAACGCAAAGGCCCCTCTAAATGAATCTGAAAAAAAAATCGTTCCAAGTCTCTTAACTTTCGAGATTCGCCTAAAGGGGGGGAGAAGGGGGGCAAGGGGGGCCACTTTGAAAAATGATTTTTACTTTACCGAGCCTCCTCTATACGAATCCCTAAAAAAAAACACTTCAAGTCTCTTTGTTTCCGAGATACGATAGGGAGGGGGGAGAAGGGGGGGGAAAAGGGGGGGTTTCGGACTTTTCCCATAGGATTGAGAGTTCATTGTTTACGAATCTGTCAAAATATACCCACCTCCCCATCCACCACCTGGAAGAACAATTCTGTCAGTCAGTCAGTCAGTCAGTGGTAGTTTAGCTTTATATAGTATAAAGAATAGATGAAAAGTAAATTAAAAAATAGCATACCCTAACTAACGCGCTGGTATGAAACCCATGATCCTGGTAGTCAAAACTAGCGAACCCCGAAGTAATGCTCTTGAGTGTGTCGTGGAAATCGATGACAACTTCGGAAAGTGGTAGTATGTACTGCAACATGGTCATTTTGTCATCAACCGCGTTTGCAGGTAGGGGTGTACCTCGACGGTCTATGCATAGTGATGTTACAGATCCGATATACTCCACTGGGGTTATTATTGTTCCTGTAAATTCAAGAAATATCGTCAAACGAATAAGGACTGTTTTCTCAATTTGAAAATTATATTTTGTCTAGCTGATCCCCGCGTCAAATTATATAAAACCTTCCTCGAGGACCAATCTTTCCATTGGTGAAAACAGCATGAAAATCGATGCAGTAGTTTTTGAGTTTATCGCGAACAGACAGACGCGGCGGAGGACTTTGTTTTATATTATGTAGACATGTTTATTTATTTGGGGAAAGTTATTGAATTCGTTGTCATGGAGCCATTTAAAATTTCGCTTCATTATTTTATTTATTCAAAAATGTATTTTTAAACGTGGTTTGACACACTCAGGCATTTGTTACTGCAGTTCTCGGCCACATAACAAACTCACCTGCGGCTCGGGTGTGAATTCCGTCTCGAATGCAATAAGAACGTTTTCCTACTAATATCAAAATTATTCTTACCTATTACAAATGGCTCATAGTATTCTTCAATGTTCTGAGGATCAGGTAGCAGTAGAGGATTTGTGACAATAACTTCTGTCCCTTTGTATTGTTTAATTGCCTTTGCTCCTTTTACTCTGGAAATATTAATTTTAATTAATACTTATTTATTTGTTCTCAAAGGCGTCACATCAAGATTAAAATACATTATAATTTATAATTAAAACACTACAAAATTATGTTACAAATCATAACATTAGTCACTCATCAGTTATCCTTATCAATTTATTCGTAATTCTTCAATAACGTTAAAATTTTATAAAATAATTAAATTATCTTCCTGCCCTTAACCCATTCTTTTTGGGGTCGGCGCAACACGTTTTTTTTTTTATAAAAGATTAAATATTAAAAAGTAATGTTATAATTTATTCCATTAATTTGCCTAATCATCTACAGCTTTTCCTTCAGCTAATTATCATAATCTATCTATACTAATATTAAAAAGAGGTAAAGTTTGTGTGTTTGTATATTTGTTAAATTGTAAGGGGTAATCTCGGGATCTACAGAACCGATTTTAAAAATTCTTTCACCAATAGAAAGCCACATTATTGCTGAGTGTCATAGGCTTACTTTTTATCCCTGTATTCCCACGGGAACGGGATCTACGCGGGTGAAACCTCGGGACGTCCGCTAGTTTGTTATACAAAAAAAACTTACTTCACTTTATAAGGTACAGAAGGAGCAGTCAATATGGCTTCAGCTTTATATTCTTGTAGAAGACGTTGTGTGAACACTTCAAGATGTAAGAGGCCAAGGAAACCAATGCGCCACCCTTGCCCCAAGGCTGGACTGGAAGATAATTAATAGTTTATTATAACAGCGACTAGCGAGAGCAGCGGTGGCCCAGTGGTGGCGGCCCCGACTTACGAACAGTAGGTTGTGGGTTCGAACTTCGAACCCAGGCAGGCACATTACTTTGTGTAATGTTACAACAGCCCACTGACAGTCATCTGACAGCCATCTGACAGCCACCTGACAGCGAGCCATGCCAACGACAGCCATGCCAACCTCTGAGCCAAGCCATAACTACCGGACGCCTCCGGTGGGGATAAAGCTTTATAATGCCCTGCAAGCTCATTTTAGCGATCTTGTCGCACTCGATTGTAGTAGTTGTAAGGGGAAGCTCTGCCCGAATAAAGTTATAAATCAGTTCCTGTTTATTTTTTACCACTGTCGTTACACTCAGAAGTGGTATCGAAAACAATAAACCTACGATTAAACGACGCTCTGATACATTTAAAAGTCAACGGTCACCAAGTACAAAGGACGAGGTCTGAAAATTCAAACGAAGAACGTTGATGCACACCGCCTACAAGGAAAATATTGAAGAGTCGCCCATCCCAGAATCACAAGGCACAAATTGAAAAAGCAGTCTACGATCTGGATGGAACACGAAGCGCCTGCCCTCAGTACCGCATCATTGATTCCATAATTTGACCCTGAAAACGAAGACTGCGGCCAGTAACCACCTGTGAGACACTTCGAGTTACAAGAAGTATCCATTTCTCTGCCAGTAACGCTGCTACGGTAAATGAAGGCTACCTCAAGGTCGTCAACAGCGAGCCCAAGGACATGGAAGGGAGGAACCGTCCTACTTCACGCTGAGAGCTGCCAGGAACCATGCATAAATAACAAGGTCAGTTAACATGCCAGTTAACAGATATTTGCAAAATATTAGCCAAATGCCATTAGCCAAATATATTAGCCAAATGTGTTTTACAATGAAGTGCCCTATGTGTTGATAATAATTATGCCAATCGTAGACAAAATTAGGTAATTTGGTAGGCCCGATAAGTAAATCTAATCATAGTCAGGTAATCAGTATATTATCTCGGTACAAAAATGGTTTTACTAGTTGTGTACTAAGGAATTGAGAACTTAAGATGTACATATTTTATTTAGTTCAAGTGCGCATCAGATTATCCAACAACTCCAAAGTAAATCTTTAGATCTAAATAGCTACAATAATTTCATCAAACTATTGTCAGTGGTTTATAGCATTCCTAGGCAATCTCTTGCTACCGTCAGTCGATATTCAAACAGGTATAAACTTATTGCATAAAGTTCTTGACAAATTGCAAACGAGGATCTTAAAATTAAATATGAGAAACCGTTAATTTTTACATATTTCATAGGTAAAATAAGCATGTGATGGCATTCAACCGGTTGAATTTAAGTTGATACATGTGTCTTAATTTCCCGTCTCGAGTAAGGTAAACGAAGTGCGTCAATTTATTCCATCTAGTTCTATGTAGTTATTTATGAGGCCAACAGGAGTAAAACGCGAGTTTTATAATGCGTAAAAGTATATGATTCACTGCAGTAAACAAAATCAGTGTTTTACTTTTTTTTAGTCCAATCAATAGTTTTGTTGTAAATCGCAAAATACCACTAATTTCGCACTATTCGGCCGCAGCGAAAGACGTAACAACCGCTTTGTAGTGCAAGCTGATTAGAACTTTATTTTAACAGTATTTCAATCGAAGTTTGAACCACCACAAATAGTGTTGCTAATTTGAGGTAGTATAGGCTCCTACGACAGTTCAATAGTAACTTTGCAATAATAGCTCGATTGTTTATCAAACTAACAAAAAATAATACGATGTGGGTATGACTTATGCGGCAAGTCACATAAATCTTGTTAAGGAAGTAAAAAAAAAAAAAAAAATGTGATTATTATAATAAACGATCCTAGTTTCCCAACAGAAATTCACACGTATGCAGCAAGGTATCTTTTATAAAAGCAGATTGACGGTAGTTTGCGCCCAGTCCTTTAGTTTAGTCGCGTTACTAGTCGGAAAGAGTGTTAATCATGATTTTGGGCTTTAATCCCTTGCAGTAATGAAGTTGTTGCGAAGATATTATCGTATAAATGTGTTATGTAAAAATGTCCATGTAATTTCGGACTGTACTGCAGTGCGCGATATAATGACTAAACGTGATCTTATGCTATGCATTGCTCGATATTACAAACAAAAGCCAAGCAAAATCCAGCAGGCCAAAACCGAAGCTAAAGTTAAATTCTATGCCTGCCTTTGCTTCAGCCTTATGTAAGTAGATCGTTTGATGAGTGCCGTTTAATGTGTACCATTTAGAGGTTAACGATTAGTTCAGTACAGTGCAATGACAAGATGAAAAGCCAAAAAGTTGTATTGTTTTGCTATAGTGAATAATTGTAGTATAACTATAGTGAATAATTGTAGTATTGATAGTAGCCTGTAACGTAAACAAACCTTTACGGTACCCGATTAGTTGTGTCAAACTTCGCGCGATGGAAAATATTACAAAATGCATCATGACGATGTTGGCCAAGGCGTAAAGTGCGTAAAGAACGAAGTTCTGAACTTATAAATAAGAGCAACATTTCTGGTTTCCATATATAAATTACCCGATTTATACTTAAACATTATTATGTGACATCATGTTTACATTGTGCTTACGGGAAAGCGGTACGGTAGGAAGGAGGGCCAATGACATTCAATTTCTAAATCTACTGAACCAATGAAAATGGTAGGTAAATATCGATAGTTTGAGCCCTTCTGGCTAAACAAAAAAAAGGAGTACTAGTGGGTACATATTGTTTATATTGATACATGCTTTCACTAAATTCGTTGTTTCTGAACCAACGCCTAATGTCAATAATTCTGTGGTGACAATTAGTTTAGATCGCAATTATTTATTCAGATCACATTGTTTCCGACCATGGCAAGGTCTTTACGAGTAGATATTTCAAGAAGTTTGTAACGGAACAGCAGTTTAAAAATACGTTAACTGTTAACAGCTATTGCGTGTCCTACCTAGGTTTGCTAAGAAGAATAATATTAATTAAGTCTATTTACAATCATTTTTGTTAATCTAACTTAGCGCTAATATAATAGATGTAGCAAGTTTAATTTTAATTTGAAAATGGTGATAAAACCGAGGTCTCGAAACTAGGCTACGCCTGTAGGTATCTTGGGGGCCAGAGTAGCATTATCTTAGCGTTGATGAGTTGAGCAATATCTAGTGTTGATGGGGTTAAATGGTGTTGTGTGTAAAAGTAATGAAGTTTTGCCATCGACACGCTAAGAAGCATGTGTGTTAGTACCAACATGTGTGTGTGCGTGTGTCATATTGGTATGGTTTATAGTTAACTTAAATTGTTTCTTCAGTTTCTTTATACGATAGGTTGGCAAACTTAGTTTTTTTTGTTATCTTTTCTTATATGAAAAGTGTTTCATGTTTTTAATGTCTCTGATTCTACGTTTAATGAGTAGGTCGAAGTGTGGGAGGCACTAATCGCACAATTCACGGAACTTAAGGAAGCAACTCAATATGGGGACAATAGGTTACCAAACATAATTTGGAGTTTTAATAATACTGTTAATAATACAACAGGGCACCTATAAGCCTTACGATTTATCCTAGACAGGGTTTCTGTACCAGTGCAATTTAGAAGCGATAGAGTTATCTACTACTGGAATTTGAATAGCTGGAAAGAAAATGGGACGTAGCTTAGATACAAGGCGAAAAATAATAATAGCTGATAATAGTGTGATTTACAAATTACAAAAAACGGTGATTACGCACATTTACGCCAGGCGCTGACTACTAGCGGCAACAAGGTCAATGCTAATAACATCACGCTTGTAATGCCCGAAGGGTTAGGTAGAGGTGTACCCATGAGTACACACACATAGTAATATACAGTAAAGTTTGAGTCCCATGCAATAGGGGGCGAGCCTGTTGCCAAGTTAATTCTTGTTTATTAAGGATTTATATTCTGGCCCACTTAAGTGATATTGAGGAGTTAGGTCATGATTGACATAAACTAAGAAGTACAAAAGGTCATAATATAATTATGATACAACGGGTTTACAGGCTTAGTATCCGTTGATTCCTTATGACTATATCGTAGCGATGCTTATATGTCTGATAGCACCAGTAGTGTGGATGAACAATTGAGCACCGAAGATTTCATAAATCTTCTTGAGAGATCAAAGTTTATTGCCCCATTTTAACTTGGTTTTTTTGAGCTGACTTGTAATCGTTGTTTTCTGGTTCCCATTGCGGGAGCAATTGTTTCAGGACGGCCGAATGTTACAACAGCCCACTGACAGTCATCTGACAGCCATCTGACAGCCACCTGACAGCGAGCCATGCCAACGACAGCCATGCCAACCTCTGAGCCAAGCCATAACTACCGGACGCCTCCGGTGGGGATAAAGCTTTATAATGCCCTGCAAGCTCATTTTAGCGATCTTGTCGCACTCGATTGTAGTAGTTGTAAGGGGAAGCTCTGCCCGAATAAAGTTATAAATCAGTTCCTGTTTATTTTTTACCACTGTCGTTACAGTAATTTATTTCATCACCGCTGCTTTCGAAAACGGTGAAGGAAAACATCGTGAGGAAACCGGCATGTCTTAGAACCAAAAAATTCGAAGACATACATACATCTACCAATCCGCACTGGGCCCGCGTGGTAGATTATAGCGCACTCCCTCTCAAAGAGAGGAGGCCTGTGTCCCAGCAGTGGGAACATTAATAGGCTGTTGATGATGATGATAAAAGCGTATTAAGATACCAGTTCATGATGGATCTTCTCATATGAGGGTGCAGTAGGAATATTACCTTAAATCTACAGGCTGATTATATTATAAATAATGTAATTCTTTAATGTCGAGTTCTAAACACGATAAAACAATAAAAATAACATAAGATCACGCCTGTCATCGTAAGAGTTAAGCAGAGGTGTACCTAATAGTACTCCCATATTTAGTAAGTTCTTTTAAGTCCCATGTAAATCGGGGTGTGGCTGCTATTAAAAAAATCTGTTGAGAAAACCCAATAACACTTTACCTAACTCGGGAATCAAACTCAGGACCTCATGCTCAGCAGTTGCGCTTGCGACCAAACGACCAACGAGGTCTGAATTTATTTTATTTTATTTTTTTGTTTGAAATTGGCTTACTCTTGACCTTAAATCTTGCCCTAAGGGCAGAGATGAGAACGACGATGGAACGAGATTACCGAATATATCGAGTACAATACGGAATTTCGACACACAAAATATCGATAAATGCGAATACGATTCGATTACGATTTACGATTTTCGCTAGTTAATTATAATTTAATGCTTTCCAAGGTATATTACCATACCTAGAATCAGGAGTAACAGTAACTGCATAGTCATTCAAAGCCAGCTTCTTGATTGCGTCACTGAGTTGTGGATGCTGTGACTGGTCAGCTGGGAAGATGCCTGCATACACCATGTGTTTGACTGGCGGGGCTGTCGACACTGACTCGTTGTCTGGCACCTCTTTGGCTAGTAATGTATCGCCGACACTGCCGCCACCTCTAGGGCCGCAACCTAAAAATGTTCCATGGATGTTACTTTAAGTTGATAAAGATATAATAGTTTTGTGGAGGGTATTAGAACCTTATAGCAGTGCTGGAAGATGTGACCGTAGTAGTAGTAAGTGTGCGGATTGCACACTTACTACTTTGTTGTTCGAACCTAAGACATGAGCATTAGAGTTTTCAGATTCATGAGTTTATAGTATAATTCCCACTTGCTTTGGTTTTCACCGAAAGCATAGTGAGGAAGCCAACATTCCTGTCAACATACCAAGTCAGAGGCCCATAGAAGGTATAAATACTCTGACACAAGAAACCCACAATATAGAAGAATTAGAAGCTTAATTTATAACTACTTTTAGATTTTGTGGCAGGGTTAGAATATGACAGAACAAAAGGAAACTTCTTTTTGTTTGAAAGGAAGAATAAAATTCTCATGGAATGTGAGAATAGTAGATTGATATGTCACTCACCTACCATAACAACTTGGCCAGCTGTAGCTTCTTCAATAGGCTCCTCACTTGGTCTCAACATAGCAAGGAACTTCACTATATGAGGTTTACAATCAGACTTCCATTTCACTGCTTGACCAACTTGCACCTTACCAGAATGTATGTAAGCTAAGCACAGTATGCCTCTGTATTTGTCATGCCAGGTGTCAATAACATGTGCTCTAAAATGGCCCTTAGTATCTACAGAAGGTGGAGGTATCCTTGTTATAACAGCCTCTAACAACTCCTTAACTCCCCAACCTTTTTTGGCAGATATACTCATCACACTGTCTGGTTCTATTTTGAACAAGGAGTTTAGCTGTGCTTTGACCTTGTCTGGATCAGCTCTAGGTAGGTCCACCTTGTTTAGTGTTGGTATTATGAGCAGGTTGTTTCTTTTGGCAAGTGAGTACACAGCCACTGTTTGTGCTTGAACACCTTCATTTGCATCTACTAACATTATTACTCCTTGGCATGCTGTTACACTTCTGACCACCTGGAAAAAGTTGTTATAGAATCAGACTTATCCAACCAGAATATTGCTCAGTATGGCACAGATATAATATGTATTCTGTGGTGAATATTTCTTACCTCATTGGCAAAATCAACATGTCCTGGAGTATCTATGAGATTAAGGAGATATGTTTCATCATTGTATGTGTAATTTAAGGATGCAGTCACAGCTTTTACAGTGATGCCTCTTTCTCTTTCAACCTAGAACAAAAACTGGTTAAATATTTATTCATTTAACTCCTTACGCACTTAAATGTACAGAGGCAGATTTAATGCCAAAAGCATTTTCTGCCAGTCTGTTTTAAATGTTAATTACTTATCTGTGAACTAGCATTAAACTCTTGTATTGATGTTCTAGATCCATGATTCTAAAGAGTTTATATTCTATCCCTTCACTTTATTCTGTCTTATGTTATGTGTTAGGAACACTTATAACAATTTATCTTTAAACTACCTATGTTGTAAGATTGTAATAAGCATGACTAAGTTTCTACACTTACTTGAAGTTGGTCCAAAACTTGTGCTTTTTCAACGCCCGGTTTGATTGAACCAGTTATTTCCAGTAGTCTGTCTGCTAAAGTACTTTTACCATGGTCTACATGAGCCACAATACTGAAGTTACGAATTTTGGAAACATCAGTATTTTTGTCAAGAGTATCAGAACTGTTCAAACGCCGTGATACAATTCTGAAAATGTATGAAATACACTGGTTTATTGATGCAGTAAAAGGTAGAAATTATTAAAAAAAAATCGGTATATTTAGGTAGAAAACAAACCTTGGAAATGCTCGATAGTTAACTGAAAATAAACTCCTGACATTACTTATGAACCTAACCATTGTCAATTATATTTTTTACACTCATTTAAAGTAACAGAAACAGTTATTTCAATTAAATAATAACAGAAATTCACACTTCGTAGTGAGTACTTAGAGGTTATCTGTCAACTGTCAAGTTACAGTTTTGACAGTCAGCTGTTTGGTGGCGTTCCCAAGTACGTAGCCATATTATTAGTTTACATAATTTTACTTAACTAACAGATGATGTTGGATGATGCTCAGGCAAGACAGAGAAAATACGTGATATAGATGATGCGATGGATTCATAAATTAATGTGTAGATCAGATCAAAGAAAATATAAAAATACGAAAATTCCCTGGACTTGCGTATAATGAAACAGATTTTAGTATCATTACGCCGTGCAGTTTTATGCGAAGGTAAACAGCAGAAAGGTATTTTTCGTGTTTTCATACGTCGATGAACGTTTGAGACGACATAGGCCCAACGCACACCGGCGCGGCGAAGATACTGAGAATAAATCAATTTAAAATAAACCGTGCTTGGCCAGACTGGCAGCGCGGTGCGGGGAGCGGGCGCGGATGCGGGTGTTATATCTTTAATTATTTTTGTAATTTTAGCACTATGTTTTTAATTGTTCAAGTATGTAAAATTGGGATTTCCTTGATTCAGACCAAAATAACGTAGCAACGTCGGCTGTCAGATGTCGAGTGACAATGACGTAGGGCGAAGTTGCGTCAAGTATATTGTTGATTTAATAATTATCGTAAATATCTTAAAAACAAAGGTTCTAATTTCAAATAAACCTAATTTACATTATTCTAATGATATATTATATACCGACGTATTTTAAAGAAGTAGCTTTTATTGTGGCTTAAAAGACTTGGTTTCCGACCCACAATAATTACTATTGTGGTATTTGAATAGTTAAGTCAAGTTAAATGTTTATTTATTATAAATTGCCAATAAATGATATAGCTATTATTAAACGATACTTATAATGTTTTCTAGATTTTATCTTCCAATTTTAATAAATTAAATAGTTTCAATAAATTCTCTGAACTATCGGTTGATACTCTTATTTTATCCGATAGTCATAAAGATTACAAATAAAAACATATTCTAATGCTAAATTCACTTAAGACGTTTTAAAATAGTTTCACTACATAGAATTTGCTAATTATCATTTATGTTATTAGTTATTTAGCTGTAATGTATAACCATTTGCCATTGGTGTATTATGGCGGTAGTCGTTGATGTACTTTTTAATATTTGACGGTTATAAAAGTAGAAGTACCGCCAATTCAGGTTGAGTTACGCTGCAACTGTTGAAGGGTAAAGACAGACCTAAAGTAGTATATAAATTGGACGTAGTTAAGTAGAAAGGACTCAATCCACAATAAGTCACTTTTGCGTTGTGGGCGTTTGAAGTTTCAGCTCTAATTGCTCTAAGAATAAGTTACATTTTTCCAAATTTTTGCTCCTTATCAATAAGAAGATAGTTTATATTTTATTTGGCCATCAAAATAGTGATATATTTTGCAATAGATTTCGAGATATTAAGTGAAATGTGGGTTGAGTCCTTACAATTAAACTTAAGTTTGTAAAGACAGGTATTTTTTTTTAATTTCTCAGAATGGACTCAAATCTACCCATCGACTAGAAAATAAATTATTTAAAAAAAAATAACAAGAATTATTTTAAAATAGTTATATATTTATTGACCTTAATCATAATGTTTGCAAAATCACGTAAAAACACCATCATTAAGATTGAAGAAATTGAAAAAACAGCACAAAAATCAGCGCTCATATCAATTTCCCTCATCCTCCAAGTCAAAGTCAAGAGTTGGCCCGTATCCATCAACATCCTCGTTGATACAGCTATTTCCCCAAAAGTTATGATAAATGCGTCAAAGTCTTCGGGTAACATAGATCTGATATATCTTCGAGCTTTGCTTGAGGAATGGCTTTTCCCTGTGGCCAAAACACTAATAATAATGAGCTGGCAACACTTCTGATAGGGTCCTAGCTCCCGGCGTAAGTGTGCAGCGCATGCGATAGACGTAATCCATCAACGAGAATGACTGTCATGCGCTCGTATTTTGGGCTTAAAGATGGAAGAAACAACCTGACCGCGTACCGTATCGGATGTCGGCAAATCCAGAGGAATAGTGAGCCGATAAGGATAGAGCGAGGTATATTTCAGGGCTTAGTCTTGAATCCTCTTAGCACGCTACTGAAGGAGTCAGGTCTCGGCTATCGGTTGAAGAGAGGTGGTTAGGTTATAGCTCACCTCCTGTACATGAATGACCTGAAACTCTTTGCCTCCAACGATTTGCGACTGCAGCTACTGAGGGTCACTGAAACTTTTAGTAGCGCCATCAGGATGGAATTCGGTGTGGACAAATGTGCGGTCATGCATGTCAAACGAGGGGAGATTCTGGAATCTGTGGAAACCACGTTTACGGATTTCATAAATCTTAGAATCCTCTCAGAAACCGAAACCTATAAGTATTTGGGTATGTCAGAAGCGCTGGGTATCAATATTGATGACATGAAGCTATAAAGGAGCGTTTCTTTGGCCGCCTGAGAAAAGTATTTAATAGTCTTTTATCAGGCAGAAATAAGGTGCGTGCCTTCAACCGATGGGTCATGCCAGTTTTTATGTACTCTTTCGGCAACTCAAATGGACTCAAACAGAGCTAGACGCCCTGGATAGGCAGGTCCGTACATTATTAACGACATATCGAATGCATCACCCACGTTCTTTGGTTATGAGACTGTATATCCCACGGAAGTGTGGAGGTCGAGGCTTCTATATGCTAAGACTTTCCACAATCGTGAGATATATTCAATCTCAGGAAATGTTTCCTGGAAACGGACGTGAGGATGCATCAAGGGTATGTCGCGGTGGACAAGGGCCTTACCACGTTCTCCTTGGTTAAAGAGAACTGGCGCAAACCTGTAGTGCTTGACACTAACGACCGCATGGAGGTATGGCAGATTAAGAAACTTCACGGACGCTTCTTCCGAGCCCTGCACGGGCCCGATGTAGACTTTCTAGCGACCGTAGCCTGGCTACGTTCCGAGGACCTACCGAAGGTTTTGTCTGTGCAATTATGGATGAAGTTATGATGATGAATAACTACCGGAGATTTATTGTGAAGGACGGCACGGTTGACATATGTCAGACATGTTACCGTTCGGGCTAATAAATCCGTTACATGATCTCTGGGTGTTCTCGTCTGGCTAACGGAAAGTAACTCAGTATTTTAAGTTTAAAAAATATAATTTTGTGTTGCCAAATAAAAATTTATAAAGAAATAATTTAATACCTTTTTGAGCTGTGTATCAAACAGCAAGTAATCAATCAAAAAATAAACTTAATTCATATAAATGTAATTTAACTGAAACGATTTAATAGTTTAGGTCATTTTAGCTGAATACAAAGTCGGCTTGTTTCTTGGTAAATCAATTTATCAGAAATGACCCACACAGTATAAGTCGTTTTAGTTGAATAAAAAATATACTAGTTTCCATGAAGGTAATTTAACTGAAACGACTCATATAGTTTGGGTCATTTTAGCTGAATACAAAATCGGCTTGTTTCTTCGTAAATCAATATAACAGAAATGATCCACACAGTTTGAGTCCTTTTAGTTGAATAAAAAAATGTACTGGTTTCTATGGAGGTATTTTAACTGAAACGATTCAAGTGTTTTGGGACAATTCTGTTATATTAAATATAGACCTGCTTCTTTCAAGTTGGATTTATTAAAAACGACCCAAGCAGTTTGGGTTATTACAGTGGTTTGTAGAAAAATACCCGTCCCTATGTGGGTTGGTTCGCGTCATTAAAAAATCATCCTTATGTTAGTAGTATCACGGATCTTTTTTGCTGAGTGAAAGAACCAACCTTTAGGACCTCTTTGGCATATATAACTCATTTTTGACCATAGTGTGGGTTGAGTCCTTTCAGCTAAACTGCGTCCAATTGTGTATAGAAAGGATTAAGTTTACATATTATTGTGGCCTAGTTGTGAAGATACCAAATGTGTAAAAGCTGAAACCTATTTGTATTACTCTAAAGGATCTACAATGTTCATGTAAGTTAATTGATATTATGCTATGAATATTACTGATGACTATGTGTTAGAAATATGTACTATAATATGGTTCATATTGATTGTTGTTTATGTAAACTGATAAATTGCTGTAATTTGAGACAGTCCAAGACAATGTCAGGTTGTCTTTGCTTATTACTTTAAAATATGTTCCCGTCAATGATATTTTTCAAGATACGGTACTAAGTCACAGCACATGGTCCTACTCAACCAAGGGATTGCACCGTGCACGTAGCGGGCACGCAGTCGCAAACGGTACATCGTCGTTCACACACACCTCATTCATTTCAGTTTTTTGTAATAAATACGCATCAAAATGACATCTTGTGCAGCTAAAGATTGTTTTAATAATTCAAGGAAGAAAAATAAGGTACACGGGATTACTTACCACTCGTAAGTACAGCCAAAAATATTAATTTGTTGAAAATGACAAGAAAAATATTCTTCATTCTTGTCATTTCATTTGTCATTTTCATGTTTGCTTCGCCATTTTTGTGAGAGCGGGATAGATATTACAAACATACGTGAGAGACACGATACGCACTAATGCACAAGTTGCGAGTAAAGTAAGCGACGAGTATAGACCGAGGTTGCGTAAGGTTAGCAACACAAATAACATTAAAAGTTCTTTGTGTTATTTTTTATTTTATTACAACCGTGGTTATTTAATTTCAAGTCGGTTAGATTGATTATAGTTATGTATTACGCAATACTTTTTTTTTTAAATATTTTCCGAGGCCTAATAAGTTAGTTAGAGATTTTTCATTTCTCACGGGTTCAAGAGAAATGGAAGGAGTGGAGGGAGGCCTTTGCCCAGGAGTGGGAAAGAGTAGGCTAGAAAAAAAAAAAGTTAGTTTGTTGTACACACGGCTACACATCAAGCTATACATTTCCAGTTTACGCTGATCTCGCACTGTACGGAAATCCTATACAATGCGAGACCAGCTTATACTGGAAATGTATAGCTTGATGTGTAGCCGTGTGTACCTAGTTTCTAGTGATTGTTCACTATCTTTTATTATTACCCGACTATGGCAAAGCAAATGGTTATTATTTCAAAGATTTCTCGTAACTCTCAAACTGCACATGTCATCAAATTATTTATTTATTAAATGCATCTTTATTATTCAGGTTTCCTAAAGATGAATTAAGAAGACAAAAGTGGATTGTTGTTGTCCGAAAAGTGCTGATTATCAGCCTTGATTGAATAAACCACGTTTGCTTTTTGAAAATTTCGGAAATTGTCCCGAAATATAATTCAAAACAATCTCTCATTTAAGTTTTCATACCATTTTCCAAGTGTTCGAGAGTGAGGCAAGGCATCATCAAAAACTTTTCGCACATATTTGTATCCCGCCGGAGAGTAAAAATTTAGTCAGCGCAAACTTTCTTAAAGTAGGGGTGAATTTCATCCTTATGTTTTTACAGCGCTTCTGTTGCTTTCTGACTCTTGCAAACAAATTGGCTGCCTCCGCTTTTGCACACAATTCCTGAAATTGGTCTTCAGGAACATTAAGGTCTTTTTTTAGTTTGATCATTGTGTCCTTTAGTGAATTACATCGTTCCTGAAGTCTTTTGTTTTTTCTCTTCAAATTTTTGTTTCCTTTATTAAGTTTCTTTTTCTCATATGAAATGAAATTTTTCTAACTTTTGATTTTAGGAATGCTTTACGTGGTGAATCGAAAATTGACTCCATGTCAGAAACATTTGTATTTTGCAGGGAGTTTGGCGAGCCAGGTTTTTAGCTATAATGATCATAGCCCATAGCCTAATAAAACAAAAAACATTAATTGAATGCGTGCTTAATAGGTTATATATACGTATATGCTAAGGCTGAAACTCGCAGAGTAGCCCGCGAAATTCGAGTTAATCGTCAAATAAAATAGCATTCGCGACCGTAATAAATGAGACTTTACTGAGTGATAATGATACAACCCTCTCAGTTCATTTACCTTCCTTGAGTGACTAAGGCATTCAAATTTAACATACAACCTGAATTGTATTATTGAATAAACCACGTTTGATTTTTTGAAAATTTTGGAAATTGTCCCGAAAAATAATTCAAGATGATCTCTTGAATTATTTTTCGGGACAATTTACAATTTTTCTAATTTTTACTATGCGTGTACTATAAGTATGTATTTATTTTTCACTCTTTTGTGTTTTATATTTTGTAGAAGTCGGTTATGTTTTTTGTTAAAAAGTTTAAGTAAGCCAGATCGGCCCTTATTGATTAATAACCAAACTTAATTGGAATTAAGTTCACTATGAACAACAATGTTATGATAAACTATTGACGTACAATATTTCTTTCTTTTAAGTACTTAATAAAAAATCAAAGTAAAAAATAATGATTATTTTATTTATTTCCCGATGTTTTTTTTGCTAACGCTACCACATGCACACGTCATTCATTGAATAATCGTAAACATTCGGCCAACATTCGACGGCTAACGCGATTTCGCTCGCACAACAGCGCCGGCTCCTATGTCTGTCCTTGTCTATCGGTGACTTGTAGGTTTGCGACCACGGAACAGAAAGTTGCGACTGTGATGACAGTGATGACACTAATCATACATGACGTGTAAGTTTCGGTCCATGTTTTTCTGATCGCGATGTTAGCGCGTACCCCATCTACCTCACATTGATTACATCAATGGTTCCCGTGGAGTTTCTTGTCCATTCTTCTCCACGAAGACTAGGAACCTAGCGAATGGAATCGAGTTTGATGTAGTTGACAAGACCAAAAGAAATAAAATGAATAGTCTTGTCTTTTGTGCTTTTACTCCATAAAACCCCTGTTCCCAACACACATTTCTTTAGAGGTACTTTCGAACACAGTAAATAACTAGTAATCATCCTGACAAGTTTAATAATTGGTGGATATTAATACATATACATATAGATTTACATACACTTTCCAACACGGGCAAAGAGTGGGTGCGGGTACGCGCGCGATTGTGCCTGTCCACCATAGAGAGTTACATAGTAATATAGATTGCTGTCCGCAGTCAACCGCGGCTTCGTTCCGACTTTCCGGGTGTTGTCGTGTCTAGTGTTTGTCAAAATATAATATGGATGAAGAAGACTTGTTTTTACTGGAAAATTCTTACTTTAAGGGGAAATATATTTAATTTAACCAGAGAAAATAAATGAAAATTTCACACACGCACTGTACACACGGCTACACATCAAGCTATACAAAACCAGTATAATCTGATCGTTCATTGTGCGAAAAGATCTAGTAAAGTCAGGCCAAGATTAACTGGTTTTGTATAGCTTGATGTGTAGCCGTGTGTACCTATGAAAGATTGCGAGAGCAATTTTTTTTCAATTTTTGTCTTGACTATGTTTTGACATTCACAATGCAGTTCGTCCTTGAGTAGCACTTATTAATTCTTCTAAATTTAATTGTGAAGACGCCAGGCGCTCGAACTAGTTTGAGATACCCGCTCCCGCGCTGGTTGTCGCTTGCCGCCCGCGCACTCACTGCGGCTACTTGTATGAACGAGCTATGGCGCGAGTTGCCCGCTCGCTCCCCGCGGAAAGTAGCCCGCGCCCGCGTGCCCACTATGGACGCTCAAATGAAGTTCATGCGTTTGAGTAAAGTCGCGCCGCGCCCGCGTTTGTATTCTGGCCTTAGGCCTCAGCCTCGAATTTTGCGGGCAGCGGGGCGGCGGCGGCGCGGGCGCGGCAGGATCTTATGCGTACTATCAAATGGACCGGTTCTCGGAATACAGCGGCGCGGGAGCGGGCAACGAGCGGTGCACTCCATACAAGTCGCGCCGCCGCCGCCGCCCGCAAAATTCGAGGCTGAGGCCTTACACTAACAGGCGCGGCGAAGCGCGGTTCTTGTCTGCTCTCGTGGCAGCTTGACGGCTCACAGCGCCTTCGCCGGTGTGTGTTGGGCCATAAGAAATCATTTACTAAAAGGAATAAACGGCAAATAAAAAAAAATAGAAAGACATCTAAGTTTCATATTTTATTAAATAACCTATTCTTATTTGTAACATACACATCTTAATAAATACGGACGGATTTATGTCATGGAATGGACGGATTGTTATCACAGGAATAACTTAATTTAATATAACATCTCATACAACTTCTTCAATACTGTGGTCTGTCGAGTCGGGACTCAAGCTGTGTTCCTCTGGTTGCTGATGCAGTGCTTTCAGTAAGTTTTCGAATCCTGTAAAACAAAGTGTTCATCTAAAAGTTGTTTAGGCTGACATTGACCCTTGGTCTGGGTCTGTTTTGTTTACTATCCGCCGCGCTACGACATGTGAAAAATAGGTTACACAACAGTGAGTATACCTAGCACCAATGAAAAATAATCCAATATTGAAATTGAAATGAGAACTCATTATTTTGTGTGACTGAGTTAAGGAGAAGGAAAAATATCGTGGAAATCCCAGAACGAAAGATTCGAAGACATGTAACATCTACCACTCGGCTATCGGCCCGCGTGGTGGATTATTTATAGCCGTCTCCTCTTCACAGAGACAAGGCTGATTTTGCTATGCATATGGAATATTGATACTAACGAGGTGTTTCGGGGTGATTAGGCGCGTGTTGTATAAGTAATCGTAGAACTTTCTCTTCTGTTATCAATCCTGGACGTGCAGTCACAGCGCGAAGGAGCTGTTGCCCAGCTACGACACCTGAAAACACATTTATAAAATCAATTTAGTATTAGAAGAAGTTCGTCACACTCTCACGCTGGCCGCCTTTTTTTTCGGGTGGCTGGAAAATCATTAAATGACCCCCCCTCGCTCTTGGGCAGAGCGGAAGGGAGTGTCAGACTTCAACTGACAAAAAACCACCCATGTTCCTTCTTCGCCCTTGTGCCGAGGCCGCGGTATCTCTTTTGCCCCGACGGGCGTCGGCCCTTGCCCCTTCCATGTTACTGACATCTCTTTGAGGCGCGCGTGGAACACACTGGCCGCCTGTGGCCTGTGAGTCTGCCTGTTGAGGTCGAACGCGGTAAAGATGGCGTGACGGTCTGATCCTATTTGCGGAGCTCATATGGCCAGACTTCGCAGAGTATAGAAAGATATGGAAGGGGAAAGGGAAGACCTTTACCCAGCAGGGGAACACAACATAGGCTAGAAAAATAAATAATTAGGCGATTATGTTTAAGGAAAGCCAGCACAAAAATCAAAGGGTACGTTACCAGGGTTAATTTCTCCAGCATCAAACATTTTCTTTACATCCATGAAGCGTTTTACGATAGCACTTTGCTCTTGAAGGGCCGTTGTTTGAGCACCTGTAAACATGTTACATTTTAAATTCTAGTACGTTTAAATAAATTAATCTGTATTGCAAATTTAATATCTCCAGCACCCTCGGTTGACTGGTACAGAATGCTTAAGGCATTAAAGCCGGATGTAATTTTTTTGCTGCAAACTTTTAATTAAATAATCGGCAGTTTATTTACCTGTTTCAGTGTCAGAAGATTTCGCCAAACACTTAATGGCTTCCTTAAGTGCGTCCAATGCTTTATCGTAGTTCTGAAAAGCAGATATTAAACACACCCTGTAAAAAATCTTAAAACGTTATCCAAATCTTAAGACCAACCAAGGAATTCGTCTGCTTTGGATCAACAGTCACGGACAGATACTCACTTCAAGAGAGATTCACTTGATGATCTAATAAATAAATATTGTTGTAAGATAGCTTGAAAAGTTTGCAACACTTACATCATATTCATCGACTTCGACCTTAGCGCATTCAGCGTAGAAAGCGGCTAGTTTCCCGAATGACTTGGCCCGGGTATAGAAGTGCAGTATGTGTCTCATGAGATCGGGTCGTGTCCGCCAGTCGGCGTGGCGACGCAAGTAGTCAGCCGCCATCAGTTGAGCGTTGCGGTCGCGAGTCGCTGCCGCAAATGTTGCGATGCGATCGGCGTCGCCTGAACGCATTAGCCAACGCATTGCACCTGCCTGGAAAATTGATTTATGAAAGGTCAAGTTCGCATATCGTCGTTTATACTAAAGTACAATATATAAATAAATAAATCTATATAAATAAAAAGAGAAGTCCTGACTGACTGAGTGACTGACTGACTCATCAACGCCCAGCCCAAACCCTTGGACCTAGAAAGTTGAAATTTTGCACAGAGGGTTCCTTTATAATGTAGACAAGGAACAAGGAAGGATTTTTCGAAATTCAACCCCTAAGGGAGTTAAATAGGGGATGAAAGTTTGTATGGAAAATCGTCTTTTTCACGCGGGCGAAGCCGCTGGCAAAAGCTAGTAAATAAATAAATATCGCAGTACATGTTGCACAACTTGGGCAGGAGCATACTAATCGATTTTCTAGAGCTGCGGAAGCTACATTATAGCGGTAGAACGACTTATTATGGTGGTAGGTAATGGTGGACACCTACGCCGATAACCTTGTGAAAACGGCAATGCTTTAGGTAAGCGAGAAACATCTTTAGTCGATGTGATGACATTTGGGCCTATGATGTTGAACAGTGGTAGTATTTCGGCTGAAATTGTATGTTCCGACGATTCCAGAAGTTACCTTGTCT
Organism: Diarsia mendica; assembly: GCA_949316265.1. Lineage (NCBI taxonomy): Eukaryota > Metazoa > Arthropoda > Insecta > Lepidoptera > Noctuidae > Diarsia > Diarsia mendica. The sequence continues at coordinate 11,847,938 of OX438892.1, forward strand.
CCCGCATGTGCCAGTCGTTTGGCAGCCTGGTGGTACAGTCCGCGGGCTCCCAACACGTCTGCCAGTCGCCTCAGCAGGGCATCTCTGCCAGTCGTTCCAGCCGGTGCCGCTAGTCTTTCGCTCAGCTCTTCCGTTAGCGGTGTTGGTAACTGCTCCACTATGTCTAAAGCTTCTTCGTACTGCAAAAAATATTTATTTGTAAAGGATGGAAGAAATTAAAAGCGGTGTTGGTAACTGCTCCACTATGTCTAAAGCTTCTTCGTACTGCAAAAAATATTTATTTGTAAAGGATGGAAGAAATTAAACTACATTAAAAATTGAAGAAATAAAAAATATCAATGGAAAGCTAAATAAGTTTTCACGTAATACAGTTTTTAAAGTTTCAACGCTTTGCTAACGGTTCGTAATGCAAGTACAAGTTGTTGCTTGATAACTTATGAGAAGCAGTTAATCTCGAGTAGTTTGCGTCCTTGGTACATTAGATTAGACTCTAAGGTCAACAACAATTTGATCCTACCTTTCCAGCGGTCGCCAACAACGCGGCAGCATGTGAGTGCTGGTTCGCTTGTCTCAGATGTGCTGCCAACGTATTGGCGAGCTCTGGGTCCACTTTGTTACCCAGTGCTTCCACTGCCGTGATCATAGCGTTTGTGTCGCCGCTGTTAACTGCCAGTTTTAACGCCATATGGATCTTTCCTATAGGAAGAGAGTAAAGTAAGTTTTTTCAATCCATTAATAGCTTAACGATGTCCGCTGCTGGTCGTCTACTACCAATCTGCGTCACAAAGTAAGTTTTGTAGTTGGAGGTGGGAATAGTTTTTCAAGAACAAGTCTATTGAGAGCTTAGGCGTGCTGCGTAGCAGTGACCGTTCTATTTCATGTTCTTATTCGTAGAAGAAAGCGGAAGCACGGTTGCGCTGCAAAGCGGTGCCGCACAGCTTCGGTGTGTGGAAATACTTCAGATTAACTTTAGATTCCATTACACTGAAAACATGTTTTAGCTAATTTGCCAAACAGACCTAAAGAAGGTCTGCATCACAGTGTCAGAAACATGAACATACATAAACTCACGCCCTTTTCTCATGGGGGTAGGCAGAAACTGCAGAACACCACCTGCTATGATGCTTCTGTACTTCATTTACCTCGTCCACATTCATACATTTGGCCATACACGTACGCCAGTTTCAAATCCTGTCCTTTCTGAAGAACCTCACCAATACGATCAGTGTATGTCTATCAAACAAGAGACAAACAAAAAGGTTTAACATCAATAAACATACCTGCTTTCTGGTAAAGAGCGATGGCTTGTTCAATCTGTCCAGCGTTCTCGAGTATGGAGGCGGCGTGTAGCGCGTGAGTGGGCGAAGTGGAGCCGGCGCGCCACACCATGTTCCACGCGCTTGCTTCCGCGGCCACCCGGATAGCAGACGTTATTGCACCACTTTTTATGTACATCTGGGGATTGAAATATAGCAGATTATTGTATGGACTTCGATAAAGATGAAGATGAACTTCGAGAGAATTTCTTAACTTACCTTGACTGCATTTTCAGTCTTATCTGGCTGCATTTCCAAATAACGCGCCATTTGATACATCGACGATCGGTTCTTCTGGCAGACTTTCTCAGCTTCGTCTACTCTATCCATATGACACAAAAGTCTCGTCTGCTCGCCAAAATCATTAGACCGTGCGTACGCCTCTAACGCACCGTCAAGATCACCAATACTTTCCAAGTAGTGTCCCCACCACGTAATTAGACTGGGGTCACTTGAATTTGCCACATATTGTACTAGGACAGCAGCTTGACCTTGTGCCACAAGCATTCGAGGTACATGAGGCACTAATGTACCAGCACTTTTAAATAATTTCAATGCTGCACCTGTTTCTCCATTCGACCACAACACTTTAGCTAGCTTATGCTGTGCGCTCTTAACAAGCAGAATATTTTCTCCTTCATGACTCCCGTTGGTAATTTCCTGCAGTCCACCTTCCTTTGCCGATATCAATCTTGTGATCAGATCTGGTCTCTGTGCTTCTTTAAATAAGTTTTCAGCTTCCTCGATCATACCGAGATTAACAGCTAATACGGCGACCTTACAAGTGTCGTCCATACTATTGTCGCTCATCACTTTGCGCATCATCAAGGCTCCTTTAATGTTGCCCATTTTACCTAAACATACCGCACCGACATCGGGCCGCTTACGGGCAACGCAAACCTTTGCTAAGCTGTCCCAAATAACGGAGTTTTTGCCACTTGACAAAGTAGTTCCGACGACAACTGCCTTTTCTAAATAGCCAGTTGTCATGTAGTACAGAAAGTCCAAAACTTGCCTCACATTAGCAGCGTCATTTGCATTTATGTCTTCAAATTCATGTATCAATATTGTTTTAATGTTCTGCTGCGATAAAATCACAACATACGGCGTATTTATAGAACATAACATAAAGTCAGCCATATAATAATCTTCAGAAACTGAACACCAATTTTTATATTCGTGGAGGCTCCCCTCGTGACAGAGAAATAAATGTACGCGATCCAGATCTGCTGACCTCATATGCACTGCAACTATTCTTGGGTCATTACAGTCCCATATAATAGCTATGGGTACACTTTGATATGGAGGAGTCGAGTTTTCAGATATGAGCGTGTTTGTGATGACGTCATTTGCTACATCCCACAGATACAGCCTGGGGTCGGGCGCTAAGCCAGCATTAGCAATACTGAGCGAAATATAACGACCAGTGCAATTCACTGACGCTCTCATGACTTCACCAAAGTCTTCAATCATTTGATAACAATTTTTGGGCGGATATGGCATCCTTAGACCTTTCTTTGTGATTTCAGCTAATTTAAGAGTACCATCCATTGTTGCAATGACGATGAACTTGCTCGTATTTGTGACGCCGATAGGCTCACCTTCACCTTCAGTACTTGGCAGTATTCCTAGACTAGTCCCAGATATAGAGTAGCACTCTATGTGAGGATTAACCACACCAACTAGAACATCATTATAAATGATGAGAACATCTGTCTTCCATGGGAAAGTTCGTATGAGTGAAAATTTTGTATCATTTTCCTTACTGCACATCCAAATCTGGAAATTAAGAATACAAGTATTACTTAGGTAACATGTCTGAAAAAGCAAGTAAGAACATAAATATTATGTAGATCTAAATGTTAAAATTTCCACAATGTAAAAGTTCCACATACCTGGACTTCTTTACCATCACCTAAAGCAATATACTGGTCTTTAAATGCAAAAGCTCTGATGGTAATTGGGGTATTAATCATTGATGTTGTATTATTTTTAGTTGTGAGAGCAATTTCATTTGCAGATTTTTGCACCATATGTATATGAGGTGCGTATCCCCAGCTTACTGGCTGTTCACGAAGAACAAATGCACTTGTAATGCAATTAACATGTAGCAGTGGATTCATCAGTCCTTCTGATCCCCAACTGACTTCTTTAACAGTTCCTTTGACAGAAGTGCTACTTATCAGTTTCCAATTATTCCGGTGGTCTCTTCTCCAAAGATACAGGTTTCCTTGTGAAGTTCCACAGCAAAGAGTATCGCTCAAATTGCTATAACTAATGCTTGTAAATATGTCTCCAGCCACTATATCTTCTTTCTCATTCGGTAATACATCATTATCACCTGTATCACTGTCCCAAACCCTAATCAGATTATCTCCAGTTATGACAGCCACATAAAAGTTACCTGCGAGGACTATACACTGACCATTCCTTGCAGCCATTCTAACATGTGTGTCTGTCATCAAGGAACCATCATCAGACATGATAAATCTAGTTAAACTAAGAGCTCCACCTGACTCCCATGCAACTAGAAGATAGATATTGCTTATAATACCCATAAATACAATGTTTCCAGGAGCATTCAGCACCTCAGAACATGCCCCATTAAGATCTATGTATAGTATCACTCCATTATCCTGAGCTGCATAGCATGAATGGTTATCTGGTTGAGCACCTTCTCTCATTCTTGCTGTTGTCCTGGGGCGCCAAGCAGCTAAGGCATCTAAGGCATTCTCATCTCCAGCAACGGCTGCACGGGCTAGTCCTCTGATAGATGTTTCAGAACTAGGTAGAGGAGTGCAGAAGGTAATGTGGGTGATTACGTCACCAAGTTGGTGATGAAATGAAGTGAGTGGAGCACCTGCACTTGATTGCCATCCAGAGAGTGAGCCTGCGGCATCTGAAGCTAAGAGTCTGCCCCCTCCAGCGCTAAAGGCTACTGATGTCAAAGCAGCATTATGGGGAGCCTCTAAGCGAGCCCACGAATACTCCAACCAAATGTACAGCTCCCCACCATCCCAGCCCACAACTAGTAGTCGTCTTATAGGGTGCCATGCAAGAGCAGTCACTTGATTTGACAATAAAATAGGCCAGTCACATCCTTCTAAAGGAAAGCCCTAGAATAAAATAACATCTAGTAAGAATATAATTGGTATACCGAAACAGGTTGAAAACATAAGAAAAGTTATCGTTTTAACTTACGTTTTCTTGAAAGATAGTGACGAAACCCCCCTTTTCCTGATTATAGGAACCTACAGCCAGAAGAGGTAGAGAAGGGTGCCACGTGCCAACCGTGGACACAACATTTTCATCAGTAAAACTAAGTTTTGTATCAATATACAAAGTCATTGCTAAGCGAAGGCGAAGAGAAGTTTGAATTATATTTCTTAATTAAGTTGTCAATGGCGTGGAGATTTATTCAAAGAGTTTTGTCAAATATTTCCATTTTGATATAATTATTTAATTTTAGCTTCGATTATCCCTCTTCAAAAAATTCAACAACTCAGAGTCGTTTTGTTTTGATGTTTTTTGAAGTTTACGTTGCTATGGAGATGGACCACAGAATATAAATGATAAATAGCAATACCCCTAAAGGGGAGATAGACAGACTTGTAAAAAAGCCGTGTTCACATCGCTTACATTCACAGATTCTAATTTGTTTTATTAATAAATCAATAAATAGGGACAAACAATCACTTGGCTCAGTGTCTATGACCGCCAGTAGTTACCATTTGGAATTTATATGCAGTGTTATTTGTTTTCAAACGTTTTTCTTTTGCCACGTCCTTAAAAAATCCCATGGACGAATAAGCTCTAGAGTTGGCATAGCAGGATTAACCCCACTACCAAAGAACAGACACAAGCACATCAAGCTACTACAAATGATAGATTTCAACGTCATCGCTAAAAAATAAGGTTCGAGGTTGATTGGGAAAGTTTTATAGTTTTGGGTAGCTTGATACGTCTGAACAACACACATGGCAGTATCACCAAAAAAAAAAAATATAAGAACCAGCCACAGACATAATTCTAATGCGTGGTTTACACTCTCGCGCGAGTGACGAGACGAGCCGCGAGGCGAGGCACGAGGCGAGTGTGTGAACGGTGTGTTTGTGACTCGCCTCGCAACTCGTCTCGTCACTCGCAGCGCTCGCGTCGGGGCGGCTTTTTAGGCACGAGTCAAAGGGCCTCGCGCCCGCCGCGAGCGTCGTGTTTACACTCGCGCTGTTACTTCAGTGGGTTAGAGAGAGAAAGAAGTTAGTTAGTTCGCGAGACTCCGCGAGAGTGTGAACAGACACACCTGTAGCCCATTTACACTCTCGCGCGAGTGACGAGCTGCGAGGCGAGGTGCGAGACGAGCCACGAGGCGAGAGTGTAAACCACGCATAAAGAGGAATCAGTTTCATGTTTCGTGGTGTATGTTCTAATAGCCTTTGTGTTAGAGATGGGCGATTGTGAATGACATTATTCGAATAATTCGATTGTTCAAGTCATTCAAACTATTCGAATAACCTTACTATTCATTCGAATTTGAAAACGAATGAAAAGTAACTAAGAATGTACTAGTTCATTCGAATATCAGTAGTCTCATCTAAAAGTGAACTCTATACTCTGAGAAAAAATACTCAATTTCGTGTGGCAAATTGAATCATTGAACTATCGAATTTACTAGTTCTTATTCGAATAGCAGTTACCTCACCAAAAAGTAAACTCTATGCTCTGAGAAAAAGTAATCAATTTCGTGTGGCAAATTGAATCATTCAACCATCGAATTTAATGAACATTACTAGTTTGTATTCGAATATTCATTCATAGTAACAGTTTCGATAAGAAACTATTTTAATTGGGAGCACTTGGCTTGGCCTTGGGCACTTACGAAGTTACGAGTGTCGAGTTGAAGTGTTGAGTTACGTAGATAAGAAGGTAACGGTAAAATTGTAAAATAAAACATACGAATCTGTTCAATGAAAGTGTATTAAAAATATAAATCACGATTTTATATTAAATAATTAGCTATGAATATGAGGTAACAAAAAGCTTTTTCTCTCAGTCTTAAGTTAACATAAAATTACTCAACTCGTCAACAATACAATATTTTTTTTTTTTTTTTATAACTAAACAATTTTTAACAAATATATTTGATAATATAAGCTAACAAAATACCTACGAAAAATACAAATAAAGAAAATTTCAATGTGAGTTATATAAGCTCCACACACATAAGTAACAAAAATAAAATGTATTCATTTGAATAAAACACAACTAAAATAAAAATGAAATGCAATTCGACAAAAGTCTTTAACAACCCTTAAGTTTATTTAACATTTAAGCATAATAATATAAGTAGGTAACGTACATTTAAGACGTGATGCTGAATTATAAAAAAAGGAACATCACTTAGATAAAACAATTTTTCTTTGGACAAAATAATAATAAAATACTACGTAAATAGAACAATAAAATGTCAGGCTATATTACATATTACCATTAAGGAACATAATTTGGTCCAATTTTTGAGAGCCTAAACGATTACGGCGATCACTCAATACGTAACCTGCTTTTGAAAAAAGTCTTTCCGATGGAACGGATGTTGCTGGAATAGCCAAATATTTTTTTGCAAGAGTGTATAGCCCCGGAAAAATTTTCGCATGCTCTCGCCAGTAATTAAGAGGGTCTTCGTTCCTATTTATCAAGGTAGTTTCTAAATATTGCTTAACCATTATAATTGCCGACGTTGTAGTTGACTGGATTCATGATTTTGGGCAACTTTTTCGTCAAAATGAGCCCATAACGTTGATCCAGTAGGACGCCTGGTGTTAACACGAGCTGGATTATTATTTGTAGTTGTTCCTGTCACTGCTCTTTGAGCTTGGTCCTGGTTCATAAGATGTGACAGTTCATCAGTAACCCATTGTTGGGCATTTTTAGCGTTATCATCTTGTCCGAATCCTGTTTTTTTGAACCTTGGGTCTAGAAAAGTAGCTTTAGCCACAATTTTGTTTGTTTCCAGGTTTCCAAGCCTGCGACACACCATGTCAATTAATGACATCTGAAGTGCAATGCCGATTGGTGTCGTTGGCGAAATGTCTCTTAGGGAAAATTGTAATCCTCTTATTAAAGGCACTATGGTGGACATGGTGATGTATTTCTCTCCAGAGAGTATTTCAGTCAACTCTAGGAATGGTTTTAATATTTGTAAGCAGTCTTTAGCAGTTGCCCATTCATTACCTGTTAAGTTTTCAGGTGCTCTGTCAGTTAAATCAGCCAGAGCTAGTGTTAATGGCTGTTTTAATTCCACAAGTCTTTCCAGCATAATATAAATACTATTCCACCTAGTAGCGACATCTTGTTTCAGTTTTAGCTCGGGCAAGTTAAGTTCCATCTGTTTTTCTTTTAACTTGTAAGCTGAAACCGAGCTCTGCTTAAAATGGGTGATTATGCTTCGACATTTTGCGAGCAATATCGCTAAATCCGGGGAAATTGCATTATTAACTGTTAAGTTAATAGTGTGGGCTACGCAGGGATGGTGGTGTTTGCATAGGTTCTCACACACCGCTTTCTTCATGTTTGCGGCGTTGTCAGTAACTACTGTCACTACTTTTTCGTAAACATTCCATTTCTCTAAAATATCGGTTATGGCTGCAGCGGTGTTGATTGCTGTGTGCGATTCCATTACTTCCCGTGCCGCTAGTGTTTTAGATGCTACCTTATCATCATGAATATAATGCGCAGTGAGGCTGAGGAAAGTCTTGTCATTGCTCGCCTTCCAGTAGTCGGATGTTAGGGACATATATTCAGTTTCTTGGAGAACTTTTCTAAGAGCTTCTGCATGAGTTTTGTAATAAGCGGGTAATAGTTTCTCACTTAAAGTTTTTCTTGAGGGCAGTGTGTAACTAGGCTGTAGTTTGTGTATTAGGTTACGAAAACCGGAGTCCTCGACTATAGAAAGTGGCTGGTAATCTTTTACTATCAATTCCACAACAGCTTCATCAAAAATTGCTATTTTATCTGGTGTTAGATCTGCATCTTTTGCACATAAACGTAGTTGCCTTTGGTGCTTAGTACCTGGTTGTTCACCTTGTTGCGTCAAATTTACATTTTGTGTGGAACTAGCTCTATTTTCAGGACCTTCCTGACGGGTTACAGAACTTCCAGATGTAGATGGTGTTGAATTTGGTGGATTTTGTCTCACTGTCACTGGCCCAGCACGTCGGTCTTCTTCAGCACGAAACTGAATAGGGTGAATTCGTTTTAAATGGTCCTTTGAGTTTGATGTGTTACCGTGATTTGGAAAAGATTTTTGGCACAGTTTACACGTGATGGTCTTATTATCTGAAGCCACATCAAAAAATGCCCACACAATGGACCGTTTTGGGGTTAGTCGAGGCATTCTTCTTTATCAGCTCGAAAACAAAAAGGGAAAAATACAGGAAAAAAATTAGCTTAAAAATAAACAAAAATAATGTAGTCACGAACTTTTACACAACACAGTTTTTTTACACCATCTGTCAACAATTATAAACACAAAAAGATTTGTTACGCACTTTCGCATTTGTATCCACAACGTAGGCTTAATATATATCGAGAAAAATAAAATTTTACTTTTTGTAACTTTAACTTGTAAGTAAGCACTTTTAACCGCAAAATGATAGAATATTAAATAAGCAATGCACGATTGCACATGCACGCGTCTCTACTGGCCTTGACCTACTTACTTATTCGTTGGTTCCTTGTTCCTTGTTTTGAAGTGCACCTGTGGCCTCATAAACACATAGCTAAATTCAAATAATAATTGTAGCTGTGTGTGTGCGCGATAAGAGAAAAGGGCTTCGCGACAGTACTTAAACGTGACAACATTTTACTCGGAATAATCAATCATTGATCATTAAAAAGTAATCTCTATACTACGAGAAAAAAGCTCAATTTTGTATGGCAAACTGAATGAATGAAGTAGTGGTTCGCAAAATAGTGGTTTGTTGCTACGAATATCAATTGAAAGTAGACTTTATTGTACGTCTAAACAGCCCAATTTTGTATGGCACGGGTACAGTAAATGAATGAACTAGCGGTTTTATTCGAATAAGAGAACTAGCGATCGATAGTTTTTGTATTCGATTGTTAATATTAGTAGTATCAAATTATTCGATTGTTGGAATCAGTAACAATCGCCCATCGCTACTTTGTGTATGTTTTTTGGCAGAGGGGTTCGCTCAGGATTGCCATTTTCTTAGCGATAAATGCACTAAGATTTTATGACTATAGTTTGTTGTTCGCAAGTCATTGTATCAGAATTCCACAACATTCTTTAGTTGCTTCTAAATACAATCATGTTGACCCTGCTGCCGGCAAGTTTCAACCCATGGATATGTTTTTGGAGTAATATTGAGTAATTTTGTCGCCCTGTGAATAGTCAGCTTTAACTTTATGGTTTTGCTATAGACTGATACAGAGTCTTGACGTTTTTAATCTGCCGGCATTTTTAGATCAAATGTCAACAAAAAGTTAAACGCTGTTTTGCATTACTAATTATTTTCTTTTGGTTTTGTTTGAAAGAAATCTACAAATATGTGGTACCTGACATCCGAAAATGATGGTCGAGTTATTTATATCATTTCATCAGCTAAACAAATAGTAATAGGAAGAAGTATTGATAACCAAGTGTGCAACTTTGCAATTCCTGATGACCCTTCAATAAGTAGAAAGCATGCAACGCTAGCTTTTACAGAGAATGGTTTGTATTTACAAGACTTGGGTTCTAGATACGGAACTTTCATCAATACTAACAAAGCTGAAGTTAATACTAACATACATCTGAATGAGAATGATGTTGTTAAGTTTGGTAAAATGAACAGTGTTTGGAAAGTTAATATTATTAATCTTATAACGTGTACATCCACTTTGAAAGGTGAAAATCTTCAGAACTTAAAATTGACCATATCTAAAATTGGTGGAATGTTGAAAGGTGATTGGGATGACACCTGTAATTATCTGACTATGCCAGCAATTACCTTGACAATCAAAGTTGTGTTAGCTTTAGTGCAAGGGTCAAATATAGTCACAGTAGAGTTTTGGAACAAATGTCTTGAAAGTGTAACCAATAACACAGCATTACCAGATCCACAAGAATTCTTACCTCAAGTTGTAGAATCTACACTAAACAGAGAAGTTGTGTCATTCCTGCCAGATCCTCATCGTAAAACACTGTTTCAAGACAAGAAGTTTGTTTTTTTCTCCAGGAGACAATATGAGATGTACAAAACAGTTTTGGTTCAGAGTGGTGCTGCACCAATGCTCCTCAGTGAGTGTAGGATGACTATCTCTACGCTTTGTGCCGAAGATGTAGTTGTAATACAGTATGTAGTGACTGGTGTTACTCAAGAAACACAAACTCAAAAGAAAACAATTAATGATATTGTTAATCAATTAAAAGGTAAAGGAAAACGGGTTGTAGCTGATGCTGAGATTGGACTTGCAATATTGTATTGTTCAATGGAAAAGTATTGCAATCCTAACTTTAGTTTTACGTCTGAAGTAGTAAAACAAGTATCAGTACCAGTCAAGACTTCTTCTAAGGTGTTAGCTCAGGAATCTCAGGAGCCTGTGGCTCAGCAGAAAAGAGAAAATGTCAACATTAATGAAAGTGTGACATCTCAGGAAAACTATGATAAGCATTCAAATAAAAGGAAACTAAGTGAATTCACAAGTGAAGCCCAAGTGAATCCTAATAAAAAAGTTGCTACAACCAGCGTCACTGTCAATGTAAAAAGTGAAAGTGCTAAGAGGAAAATATCGGGAAATGATGATAACTCTTTGAATCCAGCCAAGAAAGTAGCAATTGATACAGAGAATAACCTTGATGTGCCATCAAACCCATCTGAACAGGTTGACAATGACGATAGTAATGATATGTTTAATTTTGTGAAAACAGTGCCTACTAATAGTGGGGTTGTAAGTCAAGCTAAAAAACTGAATTTAGCAAGACCACAGAAGAGAAAATTAAATGAAGCTAATGAAGATGACTTATTTAATTTTGTTCAAAATAAGGCTTCAACTAATGAAGATAACAAGACTGATTCTAACACATCCAAAAAAAGTCTTTTCAATCTAAACAAAAAGAAAAACAATGAAAGTGATGAAACAGCTGAATTGTCACATGCCCCAAAAAGAGAAGTACTTTCAGCAGACGATATATCAGCTATGAGGGGATCAAAATTGAAAGAGCTAATGGAACGTAATTCTAATACGATGAACACTGTTAAGAAGGAGAAATGTGAGGAATTAGAAGAGCAAATGAACAAACTTGATTTATGCACTACTATTGTTAAAACTTGTAATAATTTGATTGTTAAACGAGAGCCACAAATAGTGCCTGAAAATAGCTTTGCCAACAATACCACTCTTAAGAACTTTAAGACATTTAAGAAGGTATGGCCATTGAAGAGGCAAGTTACTATTATTCAGGCTTCTCAAATAAGCTTTGGTGATACTGATAATACTGCCGCTTAGTAAATTAAGGAATTAAAGAAATACAATATGTTATTCATTATGTTTTATTCAATTAGGTAAGATATTATTTTTTACAAACATGTTAAGAAATAAGAACAATAAAAATATTGAACTAATCATCGTTTGCTTCTGATTCATCCGATTCTTGATCCTGGTCTTCTTCATCAATGTCTTCCTTGTCACTGAGTACCTCTTCTTTTTTACTGTTGAATTATTAAAGAGCATTATTAATTATTTATAAAGTTAACAAAGCTGCTGAGTTAATAGCAGTAACAACTCACACATTGATATGATTATCATTTATATGATATCCTGTAAACATAATTTCCAGAATATTACAGACAAACAGCAATTACCTGGTTTTGGCAGCTGCCTTTATCTTCTTCAGTTTCACTGTGCCATCAGGAGCCACACGGACAGTCTTTCCGGGGATTGTTGACAGTTCGTCCTCCAACACGGTGTAGTTCTTAGGTCTCTTCTGTGTTAGTTTGGGTGGTTTAATTGTATTTGATGGTCCTACAATGTTCAAACATTCATTATTTTTACAAGCAAGATTTAATTTGTTTGTACTTTATAAAAGTTACTAGCTGACCCACGCAACTTCGTCTGCGTCACATAAATATAGCTTATAACATTTCTCTATAAATCGATTATCCAACAGAAATTAAGCTAAATCGTAACAAACAAAAAATCTTATCTTTCCTCTTTAAAATATTAGTTTAGATGGTTTAGATTAGCTTAGATTATATAAAGTGAGAATTACTAATAGGTATCTCTTACTGTTAAATAGACGATAACACCTACAGGATGTAAACATTATGATGCAGTAAATATTTTGAATTTGAATTTCCCGTAGGCCAGCCAGATCCCCCGTACCTACATTGCGACGCGCGAATTATTTTGACGCGCGGACATTTTTACATTGCGATATCTTCTAAGATATTTATCTAAACTGTATAGAGTAAAGGACACAAATATTCTATATAAAATTTCCGTTCTAACAAACACATTTATTTAGATATAGATTAATACCATATAGGTTAAATAAGCTTCGCAAAAAATAATTCATTTTAACCTAACATTTTAATAGTAAAAAAGGGTTACAGTGAGACAATCTTAAAAGATAGACATATGCTGTCGCGGACTTTTTTTTAGAACTTTTAAGGAGAAACAATTCCTTCATACATGATATTTACGTAACTTTAACCGTTTTCGCAACGCACGCAGCGGAAGCTCTCAAAAAGGAAATACCTTTTCCCGTTCTTGTAACATTTTTCATTTATGCTCCGCTCCTATTAGCCATAGCGTGATGTTATATAGCCTATAGCCTTCCTCGATAAATGGACTATCTAACACAAAAAGAATTTTTCAATTCCAACCAGTAGTTCCTGAGTTTACCGCGTTCAAACAAACAAACAAACAATCAAACAAACAAACTCTTCAGCTTTATAATATTAGTATAGATTTGGTACTTACGCAGTGTTAGATATAGAGGCAATGACATAGACAATGGCAATTTCAGTGAAATAGACCTTATATTTCCTTCTCCTCCAGGAAACTTAGTTTTCAGTTGCTGAACTAGTGCAATTATATTTTCTTTCAGCTTCTCCTGAGACATAGCAGTATGTCCTACAGTGATAGTTGAAGTTTCCCCTTGGCTAAGACGTAAAATAGCAGTACGTAAACCTCTATCAATGCTTTTCTTCAGGTTTTTATCTTCATTTATTCTAACTGGGATCAGCATGTTGTGTTTTTTGAAGAACATCTTTCCCAGAAGATGTGATACATGGTTTAGTACTCTAGTGTCCACCATTATAAAGTCATGCTGAGTCAAGAGTCTGCGTTTTAATTCAAACTGGTCGTACTCCACTCTTAGTTGTCGTACTGGGAGTACTGTTTTCACCTGAAATAAAAACATATCCATTCAATGAATTAAAAATAGTCATTAAATATAAAAACTTTTACAGGTGTTGTTTTTAATACACACCCCAGTTACACCCTCTTTCCTCAATATTTCTTCCCAGCGATCAATAGTTGGCTCATGGTCATGTTTTCTTCCCTTCTTAATATCTGGTGTTACTAAGCAAACTTCTCCAGTGGAAGCAACAGTGCTGTGTGGCAGCAATCTGGAAATATTAATTAGTTTGATTGAAACCATGCTATGAAATACCACGCGCGTATTTCGATGAGAGATGACCTGTTTACTTACACTTTAACACTGCCAGTTGTGTTTTGAATTTTAATACAATGGATTTCTGCAAATATTGGTTTTTCATCGTCGAAAATTGCGTTCTTCTGCTTATCATGGGCTATCAAAACGTTAAGTAACGCACTCAAACATGACTGAACGAGGTCCTCTGTAACACTCTCTGAAGGAAATACATATTTGACTTTCTTCTTCGGCGCAGCCTCTTTTTTTATTTCTTCAGTAATTTGTTTCACAATTTGTGTCTTTTTTGGTGTAATTGGTGTCACCTGCGGCTTTTGGGGCTTGGTTTTTTTATTAAGCTTTTCAACTTTTGCGGGTTTTTTGTTTTTATTCTGTTTTGCCTTTAGCACCTTAGGTTTTACAGCCACCATTTTAAATTATCCGACTAACAAATTAAATTAATTCAGAGTATTTTCACTGAATATGTCTACAACAACAACAAAATAACCTCCAAGTACAATCCTCAAAGAAATTCACGTTTCAATTCATAACCTCACTTTGTTGCCCCATTTTATTAGTCATTGCTTGCTTTGCCCATGCGTCACATTGACAGTGACATTGACATTACTAGGTATATTAATTACCAGTACTAAAAACCATGAAGAAATAGATAAAAACATGAGAAAACCATGGATGTATTATGTACGACTAGAGTCTGTCAAGCGAGTCGTGTCCCATGAAAAAGGCGGCAAATTCAAAAATCACTGATATAAAACACTGTTATAGCACGCTGAAAACTTATTGATAGAAGTCTGTCAAGCGAGTCGAGTCCACAACCCTTTTACTTTAAAATTCAAGTATCAATAAGTTTTCAGCGTGCTATATCAGTGTTTTATTTCAGTGATTTTTGAATTTGCCGCCTTTTTCATGGGACACGACTCGCTTGACAGACTCTATCATCCCTTCACGTACTGCTGGGTATTAGGCGGGTACTTGTGGCAGGCTCCTCGTTCTTGTTCCAGCATTATCCAGGATTACAGGACATTCCCACAATGTCATGCGCCCATCTCAACTCTAGAGGACCGACAATTTAAAGTCTTTGGACGCCACACTGCAGGACGCAGCTTTACTCCACGCCATCACCGCGTCTAGCTAGGTGTTTTGCCTACAGGGAAACTCACGAAATTCAAATTCTCTGTTTCTTGTAATTTGCAGGTGAAATGAAAATGTCATTATCATGAAATAGTTATTGAATGAGATTAAGGTTGATGCGACAAAGTAGCCCGCGAAATTCGATTTTTTTTAAAATGATTTTTGCAATTTACCGGTCAGTGTCAAGTCGTATGTTAAACTAAATAGTATTCGCGGCAGTAACAAATGTTTGTTTACTGATTAATAATAATTAAAAGCACCAATTCAACTATCTTAGTTCATACAAGTCTCAAGAATGCCTTTTTCATCAAATAGTCACTCAAGAGACATAAATGAACTGAGACGATTGTATTGGTGATTTCAATCATTATTACTCATTAAAGTCACATTTGTTATATACGGCCGAAAGTTACCACAATCCTTTAAACCGAAGTCCATCCTTAAAACCAAACCATCTTTTTTTTTTCAGCAGCTACTTTTTATTTTTATGTTATTTTGTTGTGCTGTGTCAAATACAAATACATGTTGTTATTTTTGTCCTAAGTCATTCCTAAGCTGAGATATTTGCGTTTGAAGATTATAAAAATGTCGTCATTACTTACCTACTGTCCTACGTAAAGAAATCTTAGTTATGTGTTTAGTAGGTTGATATTAGAGCTGGCTTAATAATAACTGCCACTCTGATCGATCTTTTGGTTAAGCCACACTTGCCTAGGTTGGTCTGTGGATGAGTGACCACCCATTACACACCGAGTTTCCTCCGTGCCTTGGAAAGCACGTTAAGCTGTTGGTCCCGACTGCCATATAGTATAGATCTTTGGCAGCCGTTACAGGTAGTCGGTGACTTGAAAGTCTGACAACCAGTCTTACCAAAGGGTATCGTATTACCCAGTATTGACTGGGTTGTGGAGGTCACATAGGCAGTCGCTCCATGTAAAATACTGGTATTCAGCTGCATCCGGTTAGACTGGAAGCCGACCCCAACATAGTTGGGAAAAGGCTATATAGGTATTTGATGATATTAGAGCGGGCTTTACTGATTCACAATCGTCTTTCAATGTGAAGTTAGTATTTTGGGTTTAGGGAAATAATAAAAACACATTGGTGTATGTACTTGATTGCATTTCATTACATGTTAAATATAATTTTTTTTCGCATGTAATTTTTTAACTCTCTTCGTCTATTAAAATTTCATTCTCAACGTCATGTTGAATAATCGTATCTAAAATTGTGCTGGCAGAGTCAGATTATTTTGATATCTGCCCGAACCCACGTATAATATAATTTAATGGACATATTACATGCGAACATCAGCCTAAGCTCTGTTTCCTAATAATGCAAGAGCAATAGTGGCCCAATATTGCATCCAACCCTTTTTTTTTTTTTTTTTTTGGTGGGCTCTTGGGCAGAGCGAAGGGGAGTGTCAGACTTCTACTGACTAAAAACCGAACCCATGTTCCTTCTTTGCCCTTGCGCCGAGGCCACGTAATCTAGTACAAAATACCGCGGCCCCGACGGGCTTGCATCCAACCCTTGTGTAGCAGTTTCTACGAGAATGTGCACGTAAAAAATGTATTAAGGGAGCTACATCTGCCAACAAACTGTTTTACAGTTTGGCAAAAGTAATATGCTATGTCCAAGTCTACGCCCCCACATCCCAACACCCGGATGAAGAAGTGGACACCGTATACGAAGATATCGAAAAGGCCCTTGCCGATACACCATCTCATTTTTACACCATTATGGGTGATTTCAACGCACGAGTTGGCCAGCCGCTTACAAACGAAAGCTCTATGGGTAGATTTGGTCTTGGTCTGCGTAATAAAAGAGGGCAAACACTAGTAAATTTTCTTGAGCAAAAGAACATTTACGCTATGAATACTTTCTTTAAAAAGCGTCTTTCTAGAAAATGGACTTGGGCGAGCCCTGATGGAAAAACCAAAAACGAGGTAGACTACATAATAAGCTCACACAAACACGTAGTCACAGATGTCTCTGTCCTCAGTCGCTTTAAGACCGGAAGTGACCATCGTTTAGTCAGAGCGTAATATAGGTTCGATCTCAAAAAGGAAAGATCAAAAATGATCCGAAGACCTATACCCAGGTACGAGAAACCGGAAATACTTTCACTTCAAGAGCCATATACTTTAGAATTGACCAACCGATTCCAGGGTCTTGAGGAATCAAACCTGGATGCCAATCAGCTCAACGAACTGTTATGCAAGGCCATAACTGAAACAACACAAAAACACCTTGGAAAAGTGCGTAAGAAGGAAGGCAAACTTACATCTGAAACCTTAAGTCCTTATTGAACAGAGAAGATCCATGCTACATCACACCATTCAAAATCAGAGAGCAATAGAACAAATTAACAGACAAATACCTAAGTAAATCAATAAAAAGAGATACTCGCAAATAGCGTTGCCAGGTCCTCATACCGAAAAGCCGGACAGAGCTGTGAGTTTGGCCTAACATTTGGGTCAAAAAGCCGGACATCCTGCATTTTCAACAATTTTAAATATTCGTGTAAAAAAAAGATTACAGGATTTATGTTTTATTTTGATAGTATGTACAATAGATGCTAAAAATGTAAACTAAAAGTTAATACTCACATATATACAAAGAACAAATACGACACTTAGGCGCCTCAGTACTCCTCCGCATCGCCGACAACCGGGAAAGTGCCCAGAAGACTGGCAGCATTGCCACGTTGAATGGCAATGCTAATCCTTTGATCAAAGAATGAGCCAGCCCTCTGGTCGCGCGAAGTGTCGACTAGACGGCGCGAGATTTCCTTGAAAAGGACACGTGCACTCGGACCCCATGGCCCGAGCGTTTCGACCCCAAACGGCTCAAAACTATAATTACCAATGAGGTTACAGTATTTGCGCCGCTTGAGGGACTCAGCAGCTGCAGCAGCAGCGCCCGCACAGCCCGCCGTGCCTGCAACGTGAGATGGCGCAAGGGTGTCGACACAAGTTGCATCCCACACCAAAGGCCTACCCACCTTCCAAGGCACCAACGTCATGCCATCTGGTCTCTTCCCATCGTCACGTACCAAGCCGTTAGGTTCTAAAACCGCTGGTACGCCGGCGCTGGAAAGAGCTCGACGAATAATGTCGTTAATACTGGCGTGTCGTGCAATGCGACCAGCGCTCCTGCAGCAGGACAGACCATGGTGTCCGAGGCTGTCGACAGCATCACCGCAGTGACAACGATGCGGAGCAACACAAGGTGCGCCTAAGCGTAGACTTGTAGCGACCCGGAAGGATGAGTCATCCATCATAGTGCCAATGGTGGATGACGGGAGTGCCTGAAGCCACAAGCCCGACTCCCACTCTCCCACAGCCAGCAGACGAGCACGCTCCACAGCACTGATTGACGTGTTTAAAAGGTTATTACGTACAATACTGCAGAGCGGCTCGTCCCACCGTCTCTGGGAGGACAGGTTGTCGGGCAAATCCGTATTGGGACAAGCCATTTTCCAAGCGTTCATAGCATCGGTCAAAAACGGTACCTCAAAATCAACCAGTGAGGAAGAAAGAATATTCCTGGTTAATTTTTCTGTACCGTAGATCGAGGAAAGGAAGGCTGGTAAACTAATACTTGAAATTTTGCGGACGCCGAGACCACCCAAGCGAATGGGAAGTGAGGCTTGCTGCCAACCCGTCGGGGCCGCGGTATTATGTACTAGATTACGTGGCCTCGGCGCAAGGGCAAAGAAGGAACATGGGTTCGGTTTTTAGTCAGTAGAAGTCTGACACTCCCCTTCGCTCTGCCCAAGAGCGGGGGGGGGGTCATTCGATGATTTTCCACCCACCAAAAAAAAAAAAGGCTTGCTGCCAAGCTCGGTCGTCCAGGGCCACATTATGTAACGAAGTTAGAGTGTTCCTGATAATTTGGTCTACTTTTTCTAAAAGCTGTGGATGCCTCCAAAGGTGAGAGGAACGGAGGCTATACGTAAATTTTGGGCCAAAACAACAGTATCGAATAATAGTGAAAGCCGAATGGATGGTAATTTTGAAAAGCCTATCCGAAACCTCATTAAAATTTTGAATTTTTTCTTCAATGAATGACGGAAAAGATTCTTCAAAAATTGGAGATCCTAGGAAGTGAAGAGATTTTTTTTCCGTAATTTTGATATTTGGAGCTATATAGTTAAATTTAGAGATGGTAGACTGTCTGTTAGTGGTTTCAGGAATGTAAATCTCACATTTTGAAAGGTTCAGTTCTATAATAGAACTGAGATTATCTTTTAAAAAAATTAAATCTTTCAAGACTGTATCAACATCACCTCCCAGGGTTCCGTCATCCAAATATCATACGTTGAATTTAGAATTTAGCTGTCGAATAATTGGATCAATTGCTAAACTAAAAATGACTGGCCCAAGAGGGTCACCCTGTTGGCAACCAACAGCTGATTCCAAAAGGTTGTCCTTTTAAAGTAATTTTGAGGGGTTCCTGTAGCATTGATAAAGAAAACTGTAAATTTTGGGTATTTCTTTTTGAACTTCTGCCAACAGGGTATCCCTGTTTACGGAATTAAAGGCGTTTTTAATGTCAACTTTAAGAATGACCTCACCTTTATCACTATGGAGGAAAGTGGACAGAGCGTGTACCGCAGCCTCGCAGCCCCCTTTTGACCCGAAGCCCAGTTGTAGGGGCTGGAATTTGCTGGCCAGTGATTCACTGTAAAAGGTGCAGCAAATTTTGGCTGCGATACGACGGTATGTTGAACTTACGGCAATGGGACGAATGCCGCCATCTTTCTTGCGCAGGGCACACAGATTGGCCCCGTACAAAATGTCGATGACAGCTTCGTTCACACCGCCGGAGAGCATAAGGTTGATGAGGGCCGTCAGCTCCTTCAAAAGGGACTCACCAGCATCCCCGGCGCCTGAACAGATAAGGTCCTTCAGGTGTTGCGGGGTCAGGCCGTCGAGGCCGCCGGCGGAGCCACTTCGAAAGGAGCAGACGGCCGCACATACTTGCTGAGCTGTAATTTCCAATGTGTTAGTTTCTGGATCGGGGGGGTCAGGGAAGGTGAGGTCATTTGCCGGGGCTGGGTGTTTACTCTCCAGAGCTGTAAGGGTCTCTGGAGAGTACGGCGCAACCACATCGCTGCTAAAGATAATCCTAGCTGCACCACTGATATCACCCTCGTTTAGTTTAGATTCTACATGTTGCAATAAACCTCTCTGAGGGAGATGTGCAGAAAATTTTGGGTCAAAACTTTGGGCCGAAATGTTACAATTGTCTTTAATTTGTGTGGTTAATGTTTTTCCATTTGCCAAATTTTTTTGCACATGTAGAATTCTAAACGGGAAGGTGAGTAATTGCTCCCAAGCACTTTGTGAGTTCTCTCGGGCGGCGAGGCGGACACAACGCGCCAAACTTGACGCAACTGAAGGTCGAGCGCCAGGAGGAATTCTCTTTAAAACAGGAGTTGAAGTTTTTAATTTTGAAAGATATTTCCAAAAGGGTTGAAGTGGTGGATCAGGTGTAAGCGGAGTGGGTATTGTAGGGCAAGAAGAAGGTATATTCTGGGGTTTATGTTTTTTCCCCAAATGTACCTTTAAGCCTCTTTCACCTTTAAAAAAGCGTGCTTGGGAACAGTGTGGGCATCTCACTAGGTCATCCAGCGATGTGGTTGGTTGACTAGCACTCCGTGCGGCGTCACTACAGTCATTATTAAACATGTAAAAAAAACTTACCAGCTAACTTAAATAGATATAAATAATAAAATTTTATGAAGCACTAAATAAACAACACAAACAGAAATCAAAATGACAAAACAACTGTCCAGATGACGGCACAGTCGCGCAGACGGCCTGGAGCATCACGCCGCGAACTCGCTGTCATTTCTGCGCAGCCCTAGCAACGGGTACCAGGGCTACGGCGTGGCGCGGCGTCCGTCGGCGTCGTGGACTGCCAGTAAAACTTGAATATTGTATTTATTTTGTCTCTCGCAACTTCCTTCGCTCGTTTTCAACAAAAACGAGCGAAGCAACCAATAATAATAATACTTGTAACGCGGGGTTTTACATGGTAATAGGAAGTACTGTAATGTTGTTATGCGGTCTCGCTGCCATACCGCGTGCGCCCCCTCCTTCGCCGCCCACGCACCTCCCCCGCAGAGCACAGGGAAGGCTGCGCAGGCGACGTAGTGGAGTATCCCAACCGCCAACGGGAGCAGACGCACAAAGCGATCCTCCGCGACCCTAGTCGCGACGTATAATATTGTATTTTAACGTATACTAAGTTGTGTTTAATGTAATACCACTAAATATAAAAATGTGTGAATAAATTACTTCAACAAGAACGTTAAATACTGAATTTTCGAGGTATCGAACACATGAGTGAAATGTCACTGAAGAACGTAGTTATTTGTGGCGAAGAATAACACGAATACAAGAAGAATAATAATAGTAATAGAAGGGATGACACGGCTATCAATTTTTATAGGTTGTAAAAAATATTTTTTTTTTTTGGCCTAACATTTTGGTAAAAAAGCCGGACACTTTGCATTTTAGGGGATTTTTTGGTATTAATGTAGAAAATTAATGAAAACCAAGCTTTTTTGATAATTTACAATAAAACTAATGCAACATCAGTCTAAATTATGTGTCTTTTAAATTCTCAATATATAAAACAAAACAGAACTTATTCTGTAAATAATCAAAACAAAACAAAACTTCTTCTCTTAATAACCAAAACAAATCTCAACAGCGCTCGCCCTCGCTCGGCCGGCTGGCGATGGCGCGGCGCCGGCTTCTTTCATTCGCGAATTCGGTCTCGATGCGCGCGAATTTTGAAATCTAAAAAGCCTAACAAAAGCCGCCGCGGACAGGCCGGACGACGCTTATTTTGGCCGGACAGGCAATCAAAAAGCCTGACTATGTCCGGCTAAAGCCGGACGCCTGGCAACGCTACTCGCAAACATAACACAAAAATTATCACAAATACAATAGAACAGCTTAAAGGACCCAAAGTTTTGAAGAAAATAAATACAGGTACACAACAAATTCTTAAACTTAGAGCTGAGGATGGTCACATTGTCACAGATCGTAATCAACTATTAAACATCGTGGAGAGATTTTACGAAGAACTGTATGCTTCCAAATCTGCAGAACCGTCGTCACCGGGTAACGACCCTAGAGCTCCGCCTGAACATCACCGAGGCTCTGAAAACCTGCCGAATATCATGGCTTGCGAGGTAGACAAGGCACTGTCACAAATGCAGAGTGACAAAACACCTGGTGAGGACGGTATTACGGTTGAATTGCTGCGCGCTGGTGGTCAACCCGTACTACAAGTTCTAGTAAAACTTTTTAACGGCGTCCTCTTCAGTGCCACATCACCAGATGCCTGGAAGAAGGCGACAGTCGCTATACTGCATAAGAAAGGAGACTACTCATACCTTAGCAACTACCGTCCTATATCTCTCCTTTCTCAAATTTATAAACTGTTTGCCAAAACCATTTGTAACCGTCTCACCCGCCAACTAGACGACTGCCAGCCCGTTGAGCAAGCCGGCTTCCGAAGTGGTTTCTCCACTATCGACCACATCCATGCCGTGAAGCAGTTGATGGAGAAGAGTGCAGAATATAACCGGCCCTTGTGTTTAGCTTTCGTCGATTATGAGAAAGCATTCGACAGTGTCGAGCACTGGGCCGTGTTTAACTCTCTCCATCGCTGCCAGATCGACGCTCAGTATGTCGATGTACTCAGAGAGCTATACGATTCGGCAACTATGCAGGTCAGATTGCATGAACTCACCGCACCAATATCCATCAAAAGAGGAGTGAGACAAGGAGACACCATTTCGCCTAAACTTTTCACCGCTGCCCTGGAAGACGTGTTGAAAACACTACAATGGGGCCAAAGTGGTGTAAACATCAATGGTGTCTACTTGTCGCACCTTCGGTTTGCGGATGACCTCGTGTTGTTCGCCGAATCTCTGGTAGATCTTCAATGCATGCTGCAACAACTATTTGATGCTTCCCTACAAGTTGGCTTAAGAATGAACAAGTCCAAGACGAAGGTGATGTCAGGCATTCCGGACGACTCTGTCTCAGCTGTTAGGGTTGGAAACGAGCGTCTGGAGATGGTTGATCACTATGTTTATCTGGGGCATGTTCTGTCTTTCGCCAAGGAGCATTCCAGCAAAGAGATCTCTAGGAGAGTACAACTCGGATGGGCGGCATTTGGCAAGTTGGAATATGTTTTTCGGTCCAAAAAGATCCCTCAGTGCCTTAAAACCCGCCTGTTCAACCAGTGTGTCCTGCCAACAATGACCTACGGTGCCGAGACATGGACTCTCACAAAGGAGACTGTCCATCGAGTACGAGTGGCACAAAGGGCCATGGAGCGAGCCATGCTCGGCATAACCCTCTTAGATCGAGTGCGTAACACCGAAATCCGCCATCGGACGAAAGTCTACGATGTCGGGGACCGGACGGTGCGCCTCAAGTGGACGTGGGCAGGACATCTGGCTAGACGAGGAGATGGCCGATGGAGCAAGGCTTTGACCGAGTGGTGGCCAAGGTTAGGCCAAAGAAACCAGGGTCGTCCTAAAGCTCGTTGGGTTGACGATATCGTCAAAGTCGCCGGAAACACGTGGATGAGGTACGCACGGAACCGGGAAGCGTGGCAGAAAAAAGGGGAGGCCTATACTCAGCAGTGGGTGATTCCGGGCTGATATGATGATGATGAATATGCTATGTAACACGAAATGTTACATAGCATATTCATCACCATGAATAAATGATTTTTCATTTCATGTCCTTCTAGCTAGATGAATGTCCAATACGAGTCCCGCCAACACGATTCAGACTTCGCTGGCAACAAATGCAACAAAATGCACTGTTAATTACATCCATGGTGTTACACATTCAAATCGTATAATACACTCCTTTGCAAAAAAAAACTGGCGGTTTTCATTTTTCAACATTATTGGTTCTAATTTAATTCCTAGGAGGGTCTATTAGCCAAACTATGTTACTGGCATTTAATTATTATTATTAATCAATTTATTTCGGATAAAAAATTAATCCATATAGGTACATTCAATTACACATAAAAATACATTACAATTACATTATCAAAAAATCAAATTAACATAAAATAACTACGATAAAACAGGATAAATTATTACAACTATATTGGGTTAGTAAGATCTTATATACTATGATAGTCAACACCCATCATGATTTGCATCCATTTGTTCTGGATAGGGCAATCCGCACGAGACACAATCATCACCATCGGATCGGATCTGTTTAATAAAGAGTCTGGTTATGAAAAAAAATTATTCCAAATTCAAATCTTTTGTTTTTTAAAATAATAATCCCTTTTTCAGTTTGTGACTTTTTAACTTACTTTTCGCGGGTTAGCTGATAAAAGGTTATCAAGCAACTAAAACAACTTCTTGTTATTTTTAGTTGAATAGGGGAGACCGGGGCAAGATGGGATACTTAAGAGAAAAAACGTCATTATATGAAAATTAAACTGTTTATTAAAAATCTCTTACAACAAAAAAGACACTTACACTTTTAACCAACACAATTATAATCTTTTATAGCGCTAATAGTCCGGTCAATTTAGACATAAAAGTAGTGGTCAAATAACAATAATTCCCACAGAGCCAAATATTGGTGGAGAGCTGGGGTATACCATTACAAACAAAGTCTTAAAAATCCCCATCGATCCTATGTGTGCTACAAAAGTTATTCGGGGTCAAAGGTCAAAATTTGAGATTTTTTGATTTTTTCTCGAAAACGGTAAGTTTTATCAAAAAAAACCTCAACCCAAAGTTGTAGATCTTAAAATTCTCTACAAAAATGCCTTTCATTAATATTTTCTAAGCGTTACCATTCCTGAGATATCGCGATTCTGAGAGCCTTTATATAAAAGCAAAAGGTAACTCACTCCTCACGAAATCTCGAAAACCGCTGGACGTATAAATATGATTTTTGGCAAGGAGGTAGTTTATAATTAGTAGACGTCCGCTAACAACGGATTTTGCGATAGGGCCGGATTAGGGTGGTCTAAGGGCCCACGCAAGTTTGTATGAATCAGAACTTGCAAAAGCTCATAGACAACCGTAATCCAGCCCTGTCAGAAAATTAATACATAGCAGACGTCTACTAACTATAAACTACGTCTCTGCCAGAAATCAAGATTGTAGCACAAAAAATGAAGGACTTTCATGCAAACTTGCGATTGCTCTAAGATCACCCTAATACGGCCCTGTCGCAAAATCCGTTCTTAGCGGATGTTTACTAACTATAAACTACATCCTGTCCAAAAATCATCTTTATGCGTCCAGCGGTTTTCGAGATCTCGTGAGGAGTGAGTTACCTTTCGCTTTTATATATAACTAGCGACCCGCCCCGGCTTCGCACGGGTGCAAATGGATGTTATTAAACATATAAACCTTCCTCTTGAATCACTCTATCTATTTAAAAAAACCGCATCAAAATCCGTTGCGTAGTTTTAAAGATTTAAGCATACAAAGGGACATAGGGACAGAGAAAGCGACTTTATTTTATACTATGTAGTGAAGAATAATTAAAAAATTAAAAAAAAAAAAAAAATTAAAATTCATTTATTTCAGGTATAATGTGACTGTTAGAATCGCGATATCTCAGGAATGGTAACTCTTAGAAAATAATAATGTAGAACATTTTTATAGAGAATTTTATGATCTACAACTTTGGGTTGAGATTTTTTTTGATAAAACTTACTGTTTTCGAGAAAAATTCAAAAATTCTTAAATTTTGACCTTTGACCCCGAATAACTTTTGTAGCACACATAGGATCGATGGGGATTTTTAAGGCTTTGTTTGTAATGGTATACCCAAGCTCTCCACCAATATTTGGCTCTGTGGGAATTATTGTTATTTCAAATGTCTATATTGACCGGACTATAAAGCGCATATTTTTTTGGCAAATAGGAAATAAATGTGACATGTCAAATATCCCGTCTTGCCCCATGACCGGGGCAAAATGGGAAACGCTATGGGGCATAATGAGTACACAATTTAATAAAGTATATTTGTGAAGTTATCCACCCATTATCAATAAAGGTTCCCCAAAATCCCGGTGGTGCATCATCTAGCAATTAATTCTTCATCCATTTTCGGGCGTAGATCAGCATTGGTGGTAGGTATATAAGTTCCAGCAGCGTTAAAACAGATTTCAGCCGTAAATATTTGTCCTCTTTCGGTAGATGACAAGCAGCTACCTTGTTTTTCCACGATCTGTTTTACGTTTATAGTTCCATGCCATTTTAACTGCAAATAAAAAATAAACTTGTTATTAAATCTGTAGGTATAAAACATTTTTGTACCTACACTCCTACACATACTTACGGGGCTATCCCATTATGCCCCGACCGTTTTACCCCAACAGACACATTTTGCAAAAGTAACAACAGTTTTGACCTGCAAAATTATTATGCGAAAAAGCGAGCTACATTCGTTAGTTTAACACTATTACATTAAGTATCTGAAAAAATGTTACAATTGCACTGATACTTACCTTGATTCTCATCGATACAAAAAAAAAACTTTTTTGCAAAAAAAACCAACCGACTTCAAAAACACCAAAAAGAGAAAAATAAACTTCAGAAGAAAAATCAGCTTCTGAAGTCGGTGACATTTGTTTGTTTGATTTTATTTTTTTGCCACCGACTTCAGAAGCTGATTTTTCTTCTGAAGTTTATTTTTCTCTTTTTGGTGTTTTTGAAGTCGGTTGTTTTTTTTGCAAAAAAGTTTTTTTTATTTTTAGTTGTAATAAGTACCTATATTATATCCTATACAAATATTTACTATGCATTTTACATTTAACCAAGAAACCTAACCTTCAAGATTCCCCTATTTTTACTTTCAACTCTTAACCGTTGAGGAGTAGTATACCTTCCATTATCAGCTCATCAACATGAATACAAGTGATGACTGAATAAGTACCTATATTATATCCTATACAAATATTTACTATGCATTTTACATTTAACCAAGAAACCTAACCTTCAAGATTCCCCTATTTTTACTTTCAACTCTTAACCGTTGAGGAGTAGTATACCTTCCATTATCAGCTCATCAACATGAATACAAGTGATGACTGCTAGAGGCGAATACTTGAATAGCCCCAGAAAAAGCACGAAAATTCATAAAACAACAAAAAAAATGTGTATTGTACACATCTGCATACCCCCTCAGAGCATATAGGCGTGATGTTACGTCATGATAATGTATATTCAATAAACATCCAAGCGATTCCAGCAATTACGACAGATTTGCCGTCTATTGTTGAAGAGTTCCATTGTATATCTCCGAAGATCAGCACCAGATCTTCACCAAAAAAAAATGGGACCACCTCAGGAGACCTCACCTCTTTCAAATAAAAAAAGAATTTTGATGATCGGTCCACAAATGGGGGAGAAATCAGGTAACATACATAAAAAAAAAAAAAAAAAAAAAAAAAAAAAAAAAATACATACACACGAACATAGTAACCTCCTTTTTTGAAGTCGGTTAAAAACACATTAACTTCATAAAAATACTTCAAAACACAGTTTTTCGCGCCGCGCAACCAAAACACGCAGTGACACGCACGCGCCGCTCGGACTCGTGTGACGCAACTAAGCATCGCGCGAAAGGCGCTGTGCAGGGGTCTGTTGTGTTCACGAGTCACGCATACAAGCACATTTCCCGTCCTGCCCCGAGCTTCGTCTTGCCCCGGTCTCCCCTAATTTATGTTTGTCACATAATCCTGCCTTATTGTGACTTAAAACGGAATATTTTTGTGTCTATTGTTATGGCAGAAAAAGCAATAGGTAAGAGCTAGTAAGATTATAGCGCTGCTGGAAGAGGGGTGTAGCCAATGTTACGTCTCACATCGGTTAAACGTGAGTCGTTCAACCGTCCAAAGAACCTGGACTCGATACCAAGAGACAGGTTCCGTTCAGAGAAGGCAAGGTTCAGGGAGAAAACGGTGTACACAACCACGAGACGACCGCTTTTTATGACTCAAGCGCTGAGAAACCGCAAATGCAGTTACATACTTAGACCTCAAAAGAAACCTTGAAGAGGTACGCGGAGCACAAGTTAGCCTATGGACTGTGAGGAGGAGGCTTTTAGATCACGCACTGACTGTAATTGGTGAAGATGCCATTTACATGGACGACAATGCTCGGGCCCACCGTTCTAGCGACGTAGATATTTATATGCAAGAGGCCGGGATTCGTCGTTTGGATTGGCCAGCACGGAGCCCCGACCTCAACCCTATTGCATGAGCACGTCTGGGACCTTCTAATAAAAAAAGTAGTTAAAAAACTAAAAAACCCGACTGAAAAAACTGAAAAGCAAAAAACAAGCACATTTTAAATTAAACAAAACTTGGAAGCAGGCGGGGTCCATTCTATTTTCATTTTTTCTTTTCATAATTTAATATTCGTGATGACCATTTTGTCTGATGAACTTTCCTTGAGATTTCTAAGTTGGGCACATATTTCCTCAATCTTAGTGATGAACTTCATCATAGGTTCCTCAAACTTCAGGTTGAGAAACTGCTGCTGTATAAGGTGCACATGCACTCACCTGTGAAGACGGCTCATACAACGCTAATAACTTTTGCCACATTTCTGAACTCGTGTTACATACTGACAAGTACGAGATGATATTCTCGTCGACTCTAGTAACTAATATTTCTTGGGCTTTGCAATCTTTGTCTTCAAAGTCTTTCTCTTTTTGAGCGTCTGACCCTGTCTTGACTTCACCCGTTACAATTCCATACAACCTTTTTGACTTGAGTACCTACCACTGACACTTGGAGTTTCCAGGCTGCCATTTAGTACTACATACTTATTTTCCGTGCGACCTTCCATTTTGTTTTTTTTTCCTTACAGCACGCCGCATTTACCGCCGATCGTTATTATCTACTGTAATCTTCTTCACACGCCTCTGGGAACCAACAGCACGCCGTATTTACCGCCGACCGCTACTGTGATTTTCTTCCTTCACCTCTAGGGCTATAACAGCACGCCGCATTTACCGCCGATCGTTACTGTAATCTACCCCACGCGTCTCTGGGCCCATAACCTGTTATTGTTAGGTTCTAATCAGATAAAAAACTATTTAAGAGATCAGAGTTTATTAGATCAAGAAACACAAACATGGCGTCGCACACACCGTACAAGGCAGGCTTTCGGAAGTGCACGAAAAAGACTATAGTCAATTTTTAAACTCCTCTACCATAGAGCAACACATTTATAGTGATGTGCCATTGCACCTCCAACAATTACATGCCGTAATCGCTGCAAGAGGAGGTCATACTCGTTATTAATTTTTTATTTTTGAATGTCTTTTATAAGTTAAAATACCCTAAAAATACTCGTAGTCTTAATTTCATTATATCCATAAAAATGGCCATTTTGACATAGCTCTCTGTTAACATTGACTAAAACACGGATTCAAGGATATAGGTGTTAAAAACTTGATTCTCTTTGATAACAAGAAATTTCTAGTCATCGTAGCTAGCGCTATACTAAAAATATTAATATTTTCCATAGAAAATACCCAGACCCGGAACAACTATCTATATACCATACAAATATTTGTTCCGTGCGGGGATCGAACACGCGACACGCAGTGCAGTAGTCCAATCGCTCAGCCACTGCACCAAACGTACCGATTAAGGCCGCCAATTTATTTAATTTAAAATTCTCAAACAAAAAACGGCAGGAACCTAAAACAGTGTAATAGAGTATTATATTAACTTCTTCGATTTTAATGAGTATTACAAAACATCGTAGCTAGTGCTATACTAAAAATATTAATATTTTCCATAGAAAATACCCAGACCCGGAACAACTATCTATCTAACATACAAATATTTGTTACGTGCGGGGATCGAACCCGCGACACGCAGCGCAGTAGTCCAATCGCTCAGCCACTGCACCAAACGTACCGATTAAGGCCGCCAATTTATTTAATTTAAAATTCTTAAACAAAAACGGCAGGAACCTAAAACAGTATAATAGAGTATTACGTTTCGATTTTAATGAGCATTACAAAACCTAATATCTCCGTTTCGTTATGAGAAAGATTTAGAGAAATGCGTCCATAGCAACTTTTGATCGCTTTATTCTGTTCTTTAAATATATCCAAGTTTCAGTAACTGGCCGCGCAACTTCAAAACGACGCCAAGTTTACGCAATGCCTTTTACTTTGGTCACTGACTCTGACTCTCAGGTTATGGAGCGCGCCATCTTAGGTTTATCTTTTCTTTTCCCCAGTCTTTAATTAATCCACCGTGGGACAGAACCCAGCAGAGCCCTTAGTGAATGGTTACCGAGAGACGGTACAAGTGATGGTAGACCAACAGCCCGATAGGGTAAGTGGAATGCCTTCAGAAGATCGCGGGTAAGTCCTGGTTGAGACTCGCGCGGATAAGGGAAGAATGGCCATTGATAATTACCTTGCAGAGCATAGCTGCCTATAATTGTTGATCATGCATTTCATTGCTAAATAGTCTGCTGCTAGTCGAGTCAATTAACTGAATGTAAGTGAACGTTTCTTGGCCTACCGCCAGACTTCGCTGTGGTTAAAGGGCGTGTGTTCATTAGCGAGTGCATTGCTTGATAACACGCGATAAATGCTTGCTATCTTAATTAATACTTTAATAGTAATTAATGAAAAAGACTTGAGAATCTCAAGTTGAGATTGTTTGTTTACCTACTACCTAGTTGAATGAATTACCAAGTCGCAGGTACCTAAGTACCTATAGTGAGGGCTGCTATTGGTAGATACGTGGTAGGTACGTAGGTAATTAAGCAACAAGTAGGATTTTTGTACACGATACCTACTGCCATAATGTGAACCAGACTCGTGTAAACATTGACAAAAACACAATTGTAAAATGGGTGCTAATTAAACCGGCTTCTTTTTAATAGCATTATTTGCATCTAAAAATCAAACTTGCCTTCTAAATTACTAAGTCAGCCACAATTAACGAGCATCTAAATAATACTATCTTAGCCACAAGTTATCTTTTTTAAAGCCACTCTAAATACAACTCAGCATCGTGATTATTTTTTAGCATCTAAATTTGTAACATGAATTCAAACAGTAAACTTCTAAAATATTAATATATGGCATCAAAAAAATATTCAATTAGCTTCTAATTTATTAACTCAGTACGTTTAAATTATAACTCATGCCACATTAACTGAGCATCAAAATTTAATTAAAATTGTCATCAAATATTATATTATAGCCACTAATAGTATGTATAAACTCCTGTCGTGTCATCGAAAGGCTTAAATATAGAAGTTCAGAGTACTTAATGACCTAAATATTGAAGTTCAGAGTATCGAATGTCCTAAAGATCGATTTTATTTACATGTTGTGCTACAAAAGTTAGTCGACAGAATCGCTTCAGAACTTCATTTTTATCGGAAAACTAGACAATAAATTGTGAAAACATTTCTGCAAGCAACTCGGAAGTAGCGCTCGCCGGCCGCTGCCGCGGCACCGCTCGCTTCGCTCGCTCGGCTCGCGCGCGTTTGGTCACAGTTTTAACCTAACCTAACCTATTTCCCTCAGTTTACAATAACGAATACAGTCTGCGTGTACAGTCAATTAGACAATGGTAAAAACATTTGTACCGTATGGTGTCGGACGCAAAGAATAGCACCATCCCATATCTTCCCGTGGGTGTCGTAAGAGGCGACTAAGGGACTTACCAGAGAATGGGCAGCAGCGTTCTCTGTGTCTTTATCAACCATACTGCGATCGCCAACCCGCCTGCCAAGCGTGGCGATTATGGCAAACCCCCCTAATGAAAAATGAGCGCAACACATAAAGCATGGCCCCTAGTACCCGGCAGCCCGTCTACCCTCGGCTACGGTAGCGGTCGAGGTAACGGCGTGGCAAGGGGTGCGAAGAATCTCCGGATGAGATCCGGCTACCCCAAACGACGACTAGACCTGGCAACTTATAACACGCGCACACTCCGGACTGACGAGAAGATAACGGAGCTCGAAGAGGAGTTGAGCAGGTTGCGATGGAGTATTATCGGATTATCTGAAGTCCGAAGAGAGGGGGAGGACACGATAATCCTGAAATCCGGCAACTTGCTCTATTTCCGAGAGGGCGACCGGCAGTCCCAGGGTGGTGTTGGGTTTATCGTCCACAAGTCCCTTGTGAACAACGTTGTGAAAATCGAGAGTGTGTCGACCAGGGTGGCGTACCTTATACTCAGAATATCGTCAAGATATTCGCTGAAGGTCATACAGGTCTACGCCCCGACCTCTACACACTCCGACGACGAAGTGGAGACCATGTATGAGGATATCTCTAAAGCCATGCATGGATTCAAAACTCAATTCACCGTTGTCATGGGGGACTTCAACGCGAAACTGGGTAAACGAGACGGGGATGAGCTGCTAGTAGGGCAGTTTGGGTTTGGACATCGGAATCGCCGGGGTCACCAACTGGCTAGTTTTATGGAGAAGGAGGGCCTCTATATGATGAACTCCTTCTTCAAAAAACGTGAGCACAGGAAGTGGACCTGGCAGAGCCCCGATGGTGCGACAAAAAATGAGATTGACTTCATCATGTCTACCAGGAAGCAAATGTTCAATGATGTCTCTGTGATCAATGCGGTAAAAACCGGGAGCGATCACCGCATGGTAAGAGGCACATTGAACATCAATATTAAGCTTGAAAGGTCTCGACTGATGAAGTCTACGCTCCGTCCAGCACAGATCCAGATCCAAAACCCCGAGAGCTTTCAGCTTGAACTCCAGAATCGTTTCGAGTGCCTAGGAAGCTTAGTGGACGAATACAACGATGGGTTCGTGGAAACTGTCCACACAACGGGGTCTAAGTTCTTCAAGGCACGTTGTGTGAATAGGAACAAGAAGCTCTCTGATCAAACTCTTAGTCTCATGAAGGAGCGGCGTGAAATGATCCTGCAGTCGCCGGACGAGGCGTGTAAATACCGGCAGCTCAATAGGCGGATCTCTAAATCCTTAAAGAGCGACCTCCGCCGTTTTAATACCGAGTGTATTAAACAGGCAATTGAGCGGAATAAGGGCTCTAAGGTATTTGCAAGAGATCTGTCTATAGGGCAAAGCCAGCTCACGAAACTGAAGACCGACGACGGCAGGATCGTATCCGCCAAACCGGAGCTTCTGAGGGAGATCGAGAGTTTCTATGGGCAGCTGTACACGTCAACCAGTAAACCCGTTGAAGATCTAGCGAAAGACCCCAGAGCTAGACTGACCCGACACTATACCGAAGACATCCCGGATGTCAGCCTGTACGAGATTAGTATGGCTCTGAAACAGCTTAAGAACAACAAGGCACCGGGTGATGACGGAATTACGGCCGAACTCCTGAAGGCGGGAGGTAAACCGGTCCTTAAGGCACTTCAGAAGCTGTTCGATTCCGTCATACTCGAGGGAAAAACGCCGCAGGCATGGTGCAGAAGTGTGGTGGTACTCTTCTTCAAGAAGGGCGACAATGCCCGACTGGAGAATTATAGGCCCATCTCACTTCTGAGTCATGTCTATAAGTTGTTTTCCAGAGTCATTACGAATCGTCTCGCGCGCAGGTTCGACGACTTTCAGCCTCCCGAACAAGCCGGATTCCGAAAAGGCTTTAGCACCGTAGACCACATACATACGCTGCGGCAGGTTATACAGAAGACCGAAGAGTATAATCTGCCTCTCTGTTTAGCGTTTGTGGACTACGAGAAAGCCTTCGATTCGATCGAAACTTGGGCTGTGCTGCAGTCTCTCCAAAGGTGCCAAATTGACTACCGGTACATCGAGGTATTGAAGTGTTTATACAAAAGCGCCACCATGTCAGTCCGGCTTCAGGACCAGACCACGAAACCTATCCTTCTGCAGCGAGGTGTGAGACAGGGAGACGTCATATCTTCGAAGCTGTTTACCGCTGTACTGGAGGATGTTTTCAAGGTTCTGCACTGGAGAGGACTAGGCATCAACATCAATGGCGAGTACATCACTCACCTTCGATTTGCCGACGATATAGTGGTCATGGCTGAGACCATGGAGGACCTCAGTACAATGCTCGATGACCTCAGTAGAGCTTCCGAAAGAGTGGGTCTTAAAATGAACATGGACAAAACCAAGGTCATGTTGAATGCCCATGTTACACCCACTCCTATAAAGATCGGAGACTCTACACTCGAAGTTGTAGACGAGTATGTCTACCTGGGACAAACAGTCCAGTTAGGTAGGTCCAACTTTGAAAAAGAGGTCAATCGTCGAATCCGACTCGGCTGGGCAGCGTTTGGGAAGTTGAGAAGTATCTTCTCGTCCAACTTACCCCAGTGTCTCAAGACGAAAGTCTATGACCAGTGTGTGTTGCCAGTGATTACATATGGGACTGAAACGTGGTCGCTCACAATGGGCCTCATCAGAAGGCTTAAGGTCACCCAAAGAGCAATGGAGAGGGCTATGCTCGGAGTTTCCTTGCGTGATCGAATCAGAAATGAGGACATCCGCATGAGAACCAAGGTTGCCGACATAGCCCGAAGAATTGCCAAGCTTAAGTGGCAGTGGGCAGGGCACATTGCTCGCAGGACGGATGGCCGATGGGGCCGGAAGGTTCTGGAGTGGCGACCGCGAACCGGAAGACGTTGCGTTGGAAGGCCTCCCACTAGGTGGACCGATGACCTGGTGAAGGTTGCGGGGATCCGCTGGATGCGAGACGCACGGGACCGGTCAATGTGGCGACACTTAGGGGAGGCCTATGTCCAGCAGTGGACGTCTTTCGGCTGAAATGATGATGATGATGATGAAAAACATTTCTGTAACTAATAGGTATTTTTAACGTAAATATAATAATGGGTATCATTTAAGCTATCACCAATTTAATTAGTTTTGTGTTTCTTAAATAATAGGGTTTGTCCTCAAAATAGTAGATCTGTCACCAAAATGTAGTCACCAAACAATGCCAAATCAGTTCCACAATAAATCACCTAAAATCCTGAGAAATAAGGTCTAGTACCAAATAAATGTTTTTGTATGTATTATAATAGGTGTGTCCTAATAAGTATTTAAGCAAACTAATTTAAAGAGATCACCAATAAATCATATTATGTTACTAGAAAATTGCATTAAGTTCAAATAAAAAATTAGGGTTGAGTAAATCAGGTGTTAATAAAACACCTGATTTACTCCATGACGCGCGCTCGCTTCGCTCGCATATTATATAACACTAATATCTTCTGTCCCCGAAGTGCCGGGCCTCCGCCGGCCTCCTTCGTCGGCCTACGGCCCGGTGCCCATGCCGCCCATAAAGGACACTGTCGCGAGACGGTCGGATTAGTCGTTATCGTCGGTGAAATCGCGAATGAAGTAAACTTGCATCTCTCTCTAAATCTAATCTCTTATATCTAATCTAATAATATCTAAAATAAAATAATATCTAAATCGATTTATTTGGTGACAGATCTACCATTCTGAGCACAGAGCTATTATTTATGTAACAAAACTGTTATTATAAGAACGAAGTTTATATTCATGTATATAATTTTATTGGTTATCGATCTCTTATTTTACACATATATTAACATTAATTTGATAATTCATACCTGGGAACAATTTTTGTTTATCTGAGAACGAAAATATTTCGTGGCGATAGATCTATTTATTAGGTGATACAACTTGATGACAAATATAAATTTTGGTGATAGAAAATATAGTTCCCTATAATAATCTAAAGTATATCAAAAGTTGACATTTCATTATATAATATACGTTGGCGCTCTCTGATTGGTGCAAATGGCCGGTCGCTGTCGTCTCGCGCGCTCGCGAAAAATCTTTCTGTTGCTATTTTCACGATAAAAGAATGTGATGTATTATTTTACATGCGAAGTTATAATAAATGATGTTGAATACGGTCGCTTCATTTATATTTTTTTGAGGGCCTTGTGTTGAAGCTGTAAAATGTAAAATGGTGGTGAGATATAAATTCCGTGGCTAAGTTAGTAAATTAGGTGCCTATGTATAAATAACAAGGACAAGTTAATATAAATGTTGATCGTCACTTGATGCTTTCTATAGAATATTTAGTGGGCGTTGTAAAGAAGACGAATTAGTATATTACAGGCTATATAACTTTCCCATGGCTTAGTTATAAAATTAGAAGTTTGATCCTGTGGCCAATTAAAAAAACTGTGGCTCGATTAATTATTTCTCTTGTAAAATTGCTAGTTCGGTTCTGAATCGATTGAAAAAACACAAGTAGAAAATTGCTAGTTCGGTTCTGAATCGTAAAGTTACGTCTGAAATGACAAAGTTTTTTTAACTCTGCCAAAAACCATAAACCATTGAACTTGGAGTCACCTAATCGACCGCTATGAACGATCGTGTGGGAATTTCGCCTATCAACATTTATCGCGCATATTCCGAACTCAACTTTAGAATTCGAACTGGAATCTAGAAGCATCTCCCGTCCCTTAGGTATTAGGTAGGTACCTATCTATTTGAAATTGTCTCTAAGCTTTACATTGTGAATCTCGGGATCGAATAAGCCTGCATCATCGCTTACCGTGGATGATATGAAAGGTCACCAAAGGGCGCTAAAGGATGTAATTGCGAATTGCGAGGAGGGTGAGCGGCAATATCCATCTGTGAGCGAATGTATTCATGTCATCTGTAAACAACATTTTCTTTTTCACGCGTTTTAATTTAGGAGAGTTGCTGAGGTAGGTACCCATTCAATAGTCGACATCAATAGTGCCAATGTGAATAGTAGGGGATATCTAAATGTTTATTTTATGTTTCAGGTAGACATTATTAGGTAGATGATGGGTGCTGGAATTGATATGAGAGTAGGTACCTAGGTACCTACCAAAAATAGTCTTACAAGATTGCAAGATTTGTATTTATTTCTTGACTTGAATCTACCCCAATTTCGCAGGGCTGCTATTAGGTTATAATTAATCCGTCAGATAAACTTCCAAAAAATATTGGACACATATTTTTTATTTTTATACATAGTAGGTACTTGGGTAGGTACATTTTTTTACCGGAAAGTGACGTTACAAGCTGATCTCATGATCTTTGACGCGTTTTATCTTCATCAATTTTTATTAATATATTATATTATTATTATAGCTAGCCCATATTGTCACACTGCAGGGCTTCCCTCCTTTTTTAATTTAATAAAACAAAAAAACACGCATGTCCAATATTTTTCGATAATATAATCTAACTGACGGACTAAACAGAATCATACTTTTTTTAGTCAAGAAACAAGAAAATAAGACGTGCGCCTGTAGACCTATTAATATTTTTCTCAAAACCTATGTCAGCCAAATTGGTCGAATCGGTTCTCAAGTTATGATTCGGGTAGAAATCTACCTAAACTACAAATTACCTAACTCACAAATTCCATAAACAATAACATGAAGCTGTAACAATACTTACAACCGTGTAAATAACTTGACGTAGCTTTGTAAAATTGCGTTTCACCGTACAATTAAAGAGGTGCGATATTGCTTCAGCTCCTGGCAAACATCCAAAACATAACACCTGTGAGGAAGGAAATGCATTTTTGGTCAAATCTTTCCCAGCATTCGCTAGGAATGAGCATATGTTTTACACTTTAATGGGATAAGAAGCCTATTGGTTTTTTAGATCGCTATATTGCTCAAATGGGCCACCACAGCTCGCACCTATACGTACCTATACACCTGCACGTAAGTCTATCTACCAAAGTATTAAGATACTATAAGTTTTTAATATAGGACGTTTTTAGATGTAAACTTAGCTAGGACGTCTAAAAGTTAAAGTCTCTAGATCTCAAAGAGAAAAACGCGACAGCTGGCCCTTATCCCGCGCGACTGGTTAGAGTAGAGTCAATTGCAGGAAATGGTTCATTACCGTAAGCGGTCGCCTGTTAGTAATTATGCACAATGGCTGTCCTAAAAAGTTACGGTCTAACACCTAACTACTATCTGCGGCTTACCCAACCAGCTTTAGCATCATTAGCAACTTTGTTTAGAGGAAAAGAGACTTTGAATGAATAAATGGAAAACAAAAAGCATCGTCATGCTTATGTAATAGGACAGGTGCTAGTGTACCGCGATAAATACCTATCGAAATACCTAGAAATAGAAAAAAGCTGTGTATCGTTAGTTTGTCGCTCCGTTAGAATTTCAGAAACGTTAGATATTCTAACGGAGATACGTATGGTTCGGCCCAGTTTATAGAAACCGAACCATACGTATTTTTTTTTAGAAGTTCCTTTTCATATGTGTAGCTGAGTAAAAACGAGCAATAGTTACTCCTAAGTTAGAAGATATCTAAATCACGAATTTTATTTATGAATCATATTGAAAATCCGATGACCGCGTAAAGTTTGATTACGAAGGACTGTTTTTATGAATATCTTATACAAATAAAACCTTTTCCTTTCTAAATGCGTGAACTATCTGTAGGTCGAAAAATGTGTTATTTTTCGGTGAGGGAATTAAACCCGAGACCCGAAATCCCAGGTCAGCCGCTGCTGACGAGGCTGCCTTGGGGTTGAGAGTCTCTTACATGTCATCACTATAATGATTCTATGGGTGGATTGTTGAGTGCTCAAGTGAAGATACCTTCATTTTATTTAAGAGTTCATGGGATACAGGTAAAACCCACGGAAGTCTTTTGAATTACCTACTTATTTATCTTCTTTTGACGCGCGCTTTCCCTTCGGACTCAACCTGTTTATTTCTAATTTCATCATCATCATCATCATCAGCCTATATGTTCCCACTGCAGGGACTCAGGCCTCCTCTCTAGGAGAGGGATGGGCTATAATCTACCACGCGGGCCCAGTGCGGATTGGTAGATGTCACATGTCTTCGAATTTTTTGGTTCTAAGACATGCCGGTTTCCTCACGATGTTTTCCTTCACCGTTTTTCCGTATTTCTAATTTAATAATATGTAATTATTGAGCACCCGTAGTAACACACCCTCAGTTAAAGTCTCAAACTATCTTATCTTTCAAGCTAAAACAAAGCATACATTCCTAAAATGTCATTGAAAACGGGTTGTTTCGGAGATTGGCGCGTACGATGTACGAACATCGTGATCGTGACGATACGATTTTTAAATAATAAGAAAATAAGTAATTTATTATTAAAGTACGTTTAAAACTGCCCGGGGACGTTATATGTCTACAGTACCAACATGCTAGTAAAACAAAATCCGCATTACTTCCGTATGCAATCAGAGGTAACTAACAAGCAAGCTGCGCCTCGAAATAAATATAAATACGAACTGAATATACCTCATTGCAAATTACAATTGTTCAGAAAAAATGTATACATTACTGCTATATATATATATATATATAGTCCTCTTCACCGTATCCGGCGACAGCGACCCAGACTACTTGTCTTCTCTTTCGTGAGCCCTCTGATGACTAGCAAAACCAAACTTGGTCTTGAATACCCGGTCACATCGTGAACAGTAGAGCTGATGATCATCGTTGTACGTGTACATATAGGAAGGTTTTGGGCGACTTTTGCGTATCTGTCGCTTCTTGTCCAGGCCTTCAAGACGATTTGCCTCAAAGATTTCAATTGCTTCGTGGTTTGAGGCGCGCCATCTTTCTCGGTTTCGAGCAAGCTCCTGCCACCAATCAACGGGTATGCCACAGGTCTTAAGGTGACGTTTGAGGACATCCTTGTAGCGTAAGTATTGGCCACCCTGTGCTCGTTTTCCTTGGGCGAGCTCTGAGTAGAAAGCGGTTTTAGGCAGTCTACTGGTATCCATGCGCTGTATATGACCACACCATCTCAGTTGGATCTTAATCAAAAGCGCCTCCATGCCCATCATTCCAGTGCACCTTAACACCTCCGTGTTAGGGACGCGATCCTGCCATTTTATGCGGAGGATGGACCGAAGACACCGAAGATGGAAAGTGTCCAGCCTTTTAATGTCACTTCTATAGAGTCACCAGGTTTCCGCGGCGTAGGTGAGTATCGGTAACACTAAGGCCTTGTAAACGCATATTTTTGTTTGCAGTTTCAGGTCATGAGAGGTGAAGCTTCCCAAAGGCGGCGGCTGCTCTAGCAATCCGTGTTGGAATTTCAGACGTCAGTCTATTGTCGTTGGAGACTTGACTTCCGAGATATTTAAAATGCGGTACTTCTTCCAATGATTCAGAGTGCAACTTAACGGTTGGGCTGATATCGTCACATCCCCTTGGTGGTTGCTTTAGAACTTGGGTTTTCTTTACGCTAATTACTAGTCCAAATCTAGAACAGGAGGCCTGAAGATTATTAATATAGTCCTGGAGAGTTTCCACACGGTCAGCCAAAAGGCACACGTCATCAGCATAGAGTGCGTCAAGCACGGGAACCCTAGACGTCTTAGTCTTTGCCCTGAAGCGCGAGATGTCGAAGACACTTTTATCAGTGCGGACATTAAGTTCAATCTGTCCAACACTATGCTGTAGTGCATCATTCAGCACAGCCGAGAAGTAGAGTGTAAACAACGTGGGAGCCATGACACAGCCTTGCTTCACACCGCTGGTTACATTAATTAGGTCTGAGAAATCGTTTTCATGTTGAACACGCGCCGTCATACCATCGTGAAACTGACGAACCATGTTGACGAATTTTTCAGGACATCCAGCTTTTTTCAACACTACCCAAAGAGCAGCGCGCGGCACGCGGTCAAAGGCCTTTTCTAAGTCAACGAAACACATGTACAGAGGACGGTTTTGTTCAAGGCTTTTCTCCTGAATTTGTTTCACTATGAAAATGCCGTCAACAGTTCCTCTGCCAGGTCTAAAGCCACACTGCGTCTCTGGAAGTATCTGTTCCGCAAGGTTTGCTAAACGGCGATTGATGATATGAGCCAGTACCTTTCCAGCAGAAGACAGAAGAGAGATGCCTCTGTAAGAACCACAGTCCGATAACTCACCTTTACCCTTATAAATTTTACAAATGGAGGCATTCCTCCAGTCTTGAGGTACAATTTCAGCTGCCCATACCTTGAGCACTAAGTTGAAGAGCCTACTTTGTATTTGTGGACCACCATATTTGTATACCTCTGATGGTAATCCATCAGCCCCTGGTGTTTTAGCGTTCTTCAATCTTTTGATTGCTGACATGAATTCATCAAAGGTACGAGTTTCTTTCTAATAAGGTAACACGTACGGTTTATCATGCTCCGTCTAAAACCAACGGTACTTTTTTAAATCTTAAGAAAAAAAAAGCAAAGAAAGCAAATCAAAAAGTTTTTATGTCAGAAAAGTGGTCAATATTTTATGAATAAAATTAACTTTGGGAGATAAAATATAAAAAAAAAAAACCGGCCAAGTGCGAGTCGGACTCGCGCACCGAGGGTTCCGTAAAAAAAATATATTTTGTGATGTAACTAAAAATTTATGGTTTTCGTAATTTTTCCTTTATCTATGCTATAAGACGTTGCTTCGTACCAAATTTCAAGATTCTGAGTTCACGGGAAGCACCCTGTAGGTTTTGATTCCCTTGCAAGTGTCGAAAATTTGCGGCATAAACGGCTGTATCTTTTGATTGCGTTGGCTTAGAAGTTTGATTTTTTCACAGCTTCAAGGGACAGTAGACCTGAGTAATTGATATAAATTTCAGCTTCATACCTCCACGCGTTCCTGAGAAAAAGGGTCTTGACAGACGGACGGACGGACGGACAGACGGACAACAAAGTGATCCTATAAGGGTTCCGTTTTTTCCTTTTGAGGTACGGAACCCTAATAAACATTTAATTCTTTAATTTAATTCATTTTGACAGTAAATTACATCTGTAACAGAAACAAAAAAATATTAATTTACTTTATTAGTAATACTGGCTGTTTTTGTACCGTTGCCTTAAAAAAAAAAGCACTGATGCCCGCGAATCGCTAATTTGTGAACAAATAAAAGATTTATTCGTTTAAGAAAGTCCGAGTTTTATTTATTTCCTCGCAAATGTGTTATAAAACGTCGTATGACATACGTGCGCTTTGATAATTACAGCCTCTGCTCTCTTGTAGCCCTCGCCTACGGCTCGAGCTAGCAATATCGCCTCGGCTGTAATTTTCAACTTACCGCACTTATATCATAATGTACTAAATAAATAAATAATAAATAAAAATAAATAAAAAGGTTTATTTCAGAAACTTGCACAACTTTTACAGTTTATCTTACATAGGGACCTCCTTTTAAGTAAAAGATATACCTGTGCTAGGAGATCCCGCTCTTCACTAACAAATGAAAAAAATAGTAAAAGTAGTGTACAGACACAGAATTTAAATAAAGAAAAAATTAAAACTAAATATATGAATTTAAAAAGTAATCTCGAATAAAACTAAAACAAGACAATACTTGAGACATAACTAAATAAAAAGAAACTTAAAAATAAACACAAAAAATAGTGTGTGTGTGTATAGGTGTGAGTAAGTGTGAGTGGGAGTGTGGGTGTGAATGAGTGTAAGGGTGTGGGTATGTATGAGCGAGAGTGTGGGTGGGTGTGTGTGTGTGTATTATGACATTAACGAATTTATGGACTTTTGTAAAAAACTAACATGATAATTTAATTAATTATGACATAAACTTTCAATTTTCT
Organism: Diarsia mendica; assembly: GCA_949316265.1. Classification (NCBI taxonomy): domain Eukaryota; kingdom Metazoa; phylum Arthropoda; class Insecta; order Lepidoptera; family Noctuidae; genus Diarsia; species Diarsia mendica. The sequence goes on from OX438892.1 coordinate 11,890,690, forward strand.
ATTCGCTATGACATTCAATTTCAATTCTGACCTGGACATTTAATTTACATGCTTATTGTGTTGACATTCAATTTTAGATGTTTATACCTATTATTTATAATTAAATTGGCATGATATTCACTAAAATATGAACTTCAATTGTAAAACTAACATAATATTTGTACACCAGATTATATGGTAGAATGTAAGAAACCTTATAACGAACCTAACACCATACAATGTACAACTGCATTCTGACAAATAAATAAATTCTAATTCTACCTAATTCTGACTCCTGCCAATTAATCTCAAAAGCTGTAATGCTCGAGATCTGTAGGTAGTACGTACCTACTGACGGCTACAATCGAGGTTGTGCATTATGCATGCAGTGCATTATACCTATCGGAGAAACGTGAATACTTGATACTCTATTAGCAATTTAGACTGTATGATGACGACAAACTGACCTATTTTATACAATACGTTCTTAGTTCGGGACGCAACAAAATTCAAAAGTACCAAGCAAAGGTAGGTACGTCTTATATGTTTGAGCCATGCTATCCTTGAGCCGTAAAGTAGCATTATTGTACAGTGGCAGGTCTTGCTAGGTACTTATGAAACAGTCCTCAGAGCTCGGAGTTCCGCTTACGGTGGAAAAGCTTAGTTTTACCGACTGAATGTCCTAGGTACCTACTCTAGTTTTGCCCGTAGGATGGTTTCGTACCAAATTATCTGCGTTCAGCAACTAAATTCGATTATCTGGCACTTTCCGTTTTTCATAAAGTTTTCACGAAATATTAAAAGTTATTTTTTATTATTTCGTGAAAACTTTATGAAAATGTAAATGCAACTATGAAATATGAAACATTACGTCTGAAATATCACGTGACACGCTGAAACATCACAAGAGAGGTTTAACGTTTATTATGTTACACCTTGAATACGTAGGTATTACGTACTTACCTATAATTATTTACGTTGTATCTTTTCCCTGTTCCTTATTGTTCAGATTTAGTGGGACCGAATCTATTCAGTAGATTGAGTAAATAGTCAATCAAATAATAAAGGTTGTATAAACAAGATTAAGATAACAATGTGCAAATGATATAATAGCTAGGTCCCCTTGCCTTAGGTAAGCTTTATTATAATAGTTTTCAGATAAGTAGCTATGGAGCAAAATATATTTCTTTGAAACTATGTAGGTGGTAATCTGTTCTTTCCGCCAACTGAAAAATAAATGTGTTTATCACGCTACCGATATAGATTCTTTGTTATATAAGACTTAACTGTATTTTGTTATATCTTCCTGAATCACCCTTCCGCAAAATCCAGAAGGAAATATAAAACATTAATTAAAAAAGTTAAAATACATAAAACCCCGTAAAGCATTTTGCGACACATTTCTACTTACTACAAAATGTATGCCTGCTCCTAAATAAATAGGTCAAGTACATAAATGATACACATCAGATTTTATATAAAGTTACGCTCGTAAAAGTGTCAGACTTTGTGTAGTCATAGGCAAGGTAACATCTGTTTTATTGAGTCCTTAGGGACGCGATCCTTCGGTAAGAACCCAATGCAGTGCGGTTTTCGTCACCTAACATTTTGAATTATTTAAGTTTAAAGGATTTACGAGAGGAATTAAACCTTACGCCATGAATAAGAAAATTTTATATTTTATCAAGCTGAATAAATTGTGTTCTTTCACTTGGTTTCTGTATATATCTTCATTAATGTTTCACGTTATCGATTGTAGAACAAAGAGAAAGTCTTCAGTAAGAGCATTCTTTTCCCGTAAAAATGGTGACAAAAGATTTTTTTATGGAAATGTTTCGTAGTCAGAGTAGGTACCGTGGGCGCTCGCAAAGGGCAGCCCCTTCGACTTCATATCCCGGGGCTCTATTTGCTATTGCGTAGTTACAGTCTTGTTCGAGCTTACTATTTATTTAAGAGCGTTTGTGGTACGAATACATTCAGCAAAAGATTCGTAAATTATGGTGTACCTACGTGTGTGTGTTTACCTTTTTTGATATGTAGGGAAAGTGAGCAGTAAAACATTTGGATGACGAAATTGAATTTTACGTTCCGTCGTTTTTAATAAAAATGTGGAATATTATTTCTCCCATTTTTATTGGTTGCATGATTGATGCTGAATGTTTGCTTAACATTATGGCTCTCGTAATCACTGCACACATTGCACATATGGATTTCTGAAAGCAATTAATTTGACATCTGCATTTTAGGAACTGCTATAATTACATATGTGCGGATGCAAGTTTGTCGTTTGGAATTTCAGCTTTAACTGTGAATACCTACACATATTTTAAGACTTCATACAGGTAGGTAGGTATCTTAGTTTAATAGGGATTTCCGTTTTCATGGAACGACAACCAAAATGGTGATCGAAATCCAATTACTGACAAGAGCTAAGTAGGTAGGTAATATACCTACTTAGCTGGTAGGCACTCGTCATAAGTATTTGGGTACCCAATTAACAGATAGACAAATATTCTTTAAGAAGTGCTTTTGCGTAAAGTGTAAGCGACATGTATTAGGGGAAAATTGCTTTCCTTTTATGTTGAGTCGTCCCGCGGCACCGTAACTGAAGGGGGTAAGTAATTGTGTATAAACATAGGAAACAAAAATCTGTGATTTATAATTTAAAGGAATATGTTATGTTATGGGGTACCTATATTATTCTATTTAAAATTATTAAGACATAATATTATTCTGATTTGTATCTCACCACCAGTACCGAATGTGTTTAGTAATGGTAACCTACTTATGTAGAGATCAATCAACACAAGAACAGTTTATAAGTCTCTGTACCCAAGACCCAAGTAATATTTTTGAAAGTGAATATCAAGTGAATTTATCCCATTTTGTCCCAAATCCATCAGTGATAGACAGTACCTAAAAGTACCTACCTATCTATACACTAGAGTAGCACCTTTAGATACTTTCTTAGCCAATCGATCTACTTGGGGAAAAAGATGATTCTTTGCAAAGACCCTTACCGTAACGGCACTTTTGTGATATACGTAAGAAAAAGCTAGATACCTGCTATAAAACACCTACTCGACCATATACATTGTTGAATACACGAAAAGGTTTCACATCCCGCTGCTCCATCTTTACAATAACTAAGAGAAATGTTCTAACTATGAAATAACGTTTGCACGTTTGCCACCTCTTTGTCATTTGTCACGTTGTTTTTACATTTATCAGAATAGAAAGTAACATATGACATAATCCCAGCTTATTCCCCTGACTCTTTACACAAAGCATGAAAGAAGGTAGGTATTTGGCAGGAGATAAAGTAGTGAGATCTGCGCCGTGGCATTTCCCACGAGACAGGCCAGCCAGTCGAAGTCATATTGTTTGACCGATTTGTTCAATATTTCCAGATAAAAACTTGTCATTAATTGGATCAGATCGAATGCTGTATTTTGAAACATTTAAAAAGTTAATGGATGTCCAATAAACATAAAATTTATTTACGTTTATTTTACGTCCGTTATTTTTTGGGTTCCGTAGCCGAATAGCCGAAATGGAACACGTTGTTATGCCTAAATCTGAGTGCCGTCTAGACAGATTACTCTCTCAAATTGTATCGAAATAAAGGAAGTACTTGAAGCAGAAAATAATGTGATATTGTCGTGCACAAAGGGAGGCGTAATAAAAATATTCCACTAACTCTATCGAGTGACGATATTTTACTCTTTCAAATGGAGTGGACGTTACCTTAACTGACTTTTTATGGAGCACTGTTAGTCTTGTGTTATGTTGGAACTTTGAATCTAAAAGGCTTTCAAGTTTGTAAGCTTCGCGAAGCTACTTCGATCAGTGTACTGCAACTAAGTCGTTCTTCTAATTACACTACTTATTTACGTGTTCTTTGAATTGTCAAGAAACTAAGTAGTTAACATTACAGGCAAATAACTCAACAGAGTAGCAGTTAACATTTGTATTATATGTTTCGGACTTGTTTCAGTGGTGGTTCAAGTAAGTACACTTTCAGCTGGAGTATTAATTAGTTTAGCTACGGAACCCGTAATCAACGCGTGACCGATCCGCACTTATCGGATTTTCGTAGTTATTCTCGAGCGAACGATATTGATAAATCATTGGGGTGGATATCGACAATTACGCCGTATTTCATGATGCCGTGCCTACTTTATTATCAATTTTACACCATTATCGCCTGCAATTGAATGAACAGTGATAAATTACTATTGTTTGTTTATCATGGAAGAAATCAAGCTTTATTTCGAGGAACGGAAGCTGAAGTTCGAGTGTTACAGTTGCCATATAGCCATATATAGTAGGTAAGTGGCAGGATTGCCACTGAAACTCAGTATTTATTGCTAAACTCTTAAGAACGTTGTCGCTTCGAACTACAATTACAAAAGCAAAAGTGAGATAGAAAAACAATGAACAAGAGTGTATCCTCTAGCAGATAATGATACACAAGTAGTAAAAGCGCATTGAGCCAAATAGGACCACAGCGACCGGCGGCGAGTGCCCGAGGTATCTATTACAACTTAATGCTCCATTCCAATCTTTAAACCAGGATTCATTTCACGCGGCTTGCGGCTTCGCTTTAAGTGCAGAGATGAAAGAATCGCTGATACTATAGCGAGCTACGTTGATTTAATACGATGTTTGCAATGTAGTTTCTACAAGGATCGAGGGAAATACGTTTGACTGTAACGTAATTGCTTTAATAAAAGCCGAAGTAGTCGATACTTTGTTAGTACGTCGGAGGCAGAGCTGAGAAACCCCGGGGGTGTATGTGCCGGTTGTGAGCTCTCTGACCGCAGCCGGGACGCTACGGCGCGACGTCTCTTTATCTACATTATATGAGAACTGTCCATGCGAAATCTATCAGCTGTTCTCATCGCAAAATTCAATCTAACTATTCAAACTAGTTTTGTACTATTATGTTCATTTTATCTTTCATAATGTTTAATTACCTACTGTTATTCCTTTATTTTTAGGTAGGTAGTGAATAATTAGATAACTCGTGAAATAAATTCACCAACGTCGTCTTTTGAACATTAACAGTTTTGACAAGCTCCAAACCTTTATTCTTTCCTTTAAAGTTCTCGGAAAAATAAAACCTCTAGTTGAACGTTAGCAATCAGGCTCTGTCTGAGTAATTACATTGGTCTGTATTGGATAAGGGTGGTGGTCTCGTGTAAAATATTCACCGGCAGCCGGTGGACTGCAGTGATTGCCCCCGGGCTGCGCGCAGTGTCCTCTCGTCTAAGCCCGCCGGGCTGAGGGCTCCACACATCCACCGTACAAGAGCTCCATAAAAATAATATTTGCATACACGTGTTCATTATTTAGGTTACGTATCCCTTACTGTTGTGTTGAGAAAACATTCGTTATGAAACGTTTTCAGTAAATTAATTTGTACCTAATATTGAATCCCGTCAAAATGAAATTCGGAGCCCTGATTTAGGAAAATTACTGGTTGTTTAGGTGGAATGGAGTAGGGTATGTAATTATACACATAACATTTCTTCAGTGTGTTGGTGTACCTACCCACAGCAATACTATGACTGTATTTATTTAATTCACATATTTTCATGTTATTTTGGACGTTTAAGAAACATTCATTTGACTAGACTTTTACTTTATCTTTACATACTATAAAATACCATATAAGTCACCCAAAGGGCAATGGAGAGGGCTATGCTCGGAGTTTCCTTGCGTGATCGAATCAGAAATGAGGACATCCGCATGAGAACCAAGGTTACCGACGTGGCCCGAAGAATCACCAGACTTAAGTGGCAATGGGCATGGCACATTGCTCGCAGAACGGATGGCCGATGGGGCCGAAAAGTTCTCGAATGGCGACCGCGAACCGGAAGACGTTGCGTTGGAAGGCCTCCCACTAGGTGGACCGATGACCTGGTCAAGGTTGCAGGAACCCGCTGGATGAGAGACGCACGGGACCGGTCAATGTGGCGACGCCTGGGGGAGGCCTATGTCCAGCAGTGGACGTCTTTTGGCTGAAATGATGATGATGATGACTATAAAATAAAGCCGCTCCCACTGTTTGAACGCTGAGACCTTTAAACTACGCAACGGATTTTAATGCAGTTTTCAGCAATAGATAGAGTAATTCGAGAGAAAGGTTTATATCTACATTGCATCCGTGTGAAGCCGGGGCGGGTCGCTAGTAAATATAAACAGCCACATTACTGATATATATCCGCCCTCTCCGGATTTTCATGCGGCCGCATGAAAATCCGTTAAAAAATCCGTCCGCAAATAGTTTACAACATAAATAAAGATAACAAATACATGATTTACACAATTTAAAAGACGAAGAAATTAAATGCAAATGGACAAAAAGGCTCTTAAAAATCTAACATAATTTAGCTTGTATTCAGTGTGGTCACAAAAAATTCAATTCTATCAAAATCTGTTCATCGGGTTATGCACAGAAACGATTTAATTGAAATGCTTTTGTTTTATGAACATAAGGGCGCCTTCAAATTAGCCGCAAAGAGCCGCGCGGTGGCAGCGCGGCTGCAGCGCTGCCGCCGCGCTGCTTTGTTAATCCATATAAAAATCGCGGATTTAAAACCGCACACCCGCAGCGCGGATGTAGCGCTGCAGTCGCGCGTGCTTTATTTATATGGATTAACAAAACAGCGCGGCTGCAGCGCTGCAGCCACGCTGCCACCGCGCGGCATATTTGAAGGCGCCCTTAATGCTTTGATTTTTTTTTCTAAATTCAGAATGCAGAGTAAAAGCCAAGCACACTGTAACTAAACAGATAAAAAAGGCGTCGTTTAAATATTTTAAGGTAGAATGTTCACACATGACATAAAAACTAGAAGCCTCGCGTTTTCGCTGAATTTCTAAAGTGCAGCTCTACACTTTACCATTTATTTACGAAGCCTCTTTTGTTCCGATAAAGTCTTGAGGGGCCTGCACGATATGTTTCGTGTATGCACGTCCAAAAACTTACAGTTATGTGTCAAGATAAAACAATGTAAAGTCACAAAACTTGTTCTCGCATAAAGAGATTTATACGTGCTAGTGGTTTGGGATAAACGGGATAGGATATACGTGATCGTTGTTACTACCTTTTGTCTTTTTATAACTCATACGGATGTATTTATTTTGTAAAGGGTAGATACTTCGATAATCGTAAAACTCGACTCATGTGATATTTAGGTCTTGGTACTGGCCATCGATTTTGTGTCCTCCAGACACTCAGTCTCCGAAGAAAGGTCTCCACGACGCTATAGCGTCAGATACAATTCTATAGCTTTCGGATATCGTGAGTTTATTAACTTTTGTGTATCTGTGGAATTTGAAGCCCGACATTTATCAGTAAACTTTACTCGATTATAATAATATTCTGCCTGATATGGGATACGGAAGCCTACCGTCTGCTCATCATCTCGCGCACCTCGTAAAAACTGACGGAAACACAGATATTTATAGACGCACGGTGGGATAGTAACTCCTCTACATTATCCACCATACTTTCGCCAAATTAACTAAAGTGGTATGGAAGAAGAAGACGTGCTGCGCCAAACCCAAATAAATTGGTGTAAGGGCAGGAGAATTAATGACTTTCGCCAAATAAACCAGTTAGTTACGTACTCTATAATAATACGTTTTTATCTTTAAAATGATTGTGCTTACAATCAACGGGAACAGCGACAGCAGTTTTTAAATCCCCGCTTGAACAGAGCAGGTGTCCGATAGCGAATAATTACAGACAGTTATCATTAACCCTAATGAACCTCGAAGCTATAAATAAAAAAGGAGGTTCCGAGAAGTGTGAATAAGTAATATTAAAGTACGCCTACTAGGTTTTTTACTCAGTAAAACAATACTGTGTAGTTAATGTTACAAACTTGTATTAAAGACGTTAAATTATCTAAAAGCTTGTCCATCAAAAACACAAAAAATTGTACCTCTATTCAAAATATGTTTGCTACAAGGTACACTGGTTTTCATATTATTTAAGAAATATGACAGCAAAGCGCTACAGCTACAGCACGGCGGAATAACAAAGGAAGAGACAGGCCACGTTTCAATTTTGCCGACCGTCTTTACAATTTCTCAAGCAGAATTATGCAAGTTAAGCGGTAACCGAGTTGGCAACTGCAACTATGCTACTTGGGGAAGACAAGACGGATAGCAAATAAAGACTTATCCGAAAGTGGTTCGGGCAGGCAGAAGGCGGATAAATTACCAATACTGCACCACCGCTGCACCGCCCGCGGAGCGCAGCGCACTTAGGTAAAATGTAGAACATAAAATGTAATAAAATGCCACCTTGAATTGTATTATTGTAATTTAATATGCACATGTTACTTTACACAATATTTTTAATTAAATTGTTGTATTGTTTTATTTTTGAAACAAAGTGTTAGGTCTGTTCAGTTTATATTACATTCCGCTCGGGAATTGGAAAAATGAAACATGAAATCAACTCGGCTAGTTTGGTTTGTTTCACACCGTGAGCCTTTTCTAAGAGATTGCTCGACGCAGATAACTGAATTTTTGGCAACTTTTTTGTTAGTGTTGACCTCAATATAAGTAAATCTAATGTATAAAATTCTCGTGTCACAGTTTTCGTTGCCATACTCCTCCGAAACGGCTTGACCGATTTTGATGAAATTTTGTGTGCTTATCCGGTATCTATGAGAATCGGCCAACATCTATTTTTCATCCCCCTAAATTTTTTTTTTTTTGCAAAACAACGTTTGCCGGGTCAGCTAGTTATGTATAAAAGGTTAAACAATTTGTTAACGTGGCTTTAAAAACAAACATAAAAGAGACATATACATTGTGTAAAACAAACATATATCCTTCAATTAAGTTAGTACAATTTATGAGAATTGAGCAAGTTAGAAAAAAGAATATACCGTGCTGTATTTTTCTTCACATTGTTGTGATTTGTTAAGTTTTTACTTCGGCACCGTATACGTGGTAGAAACTGATAAAATAATTTCAAACACCTAAATTTACTTGGAAAAGTAAGTTGCTGAACAGTAACTAATAGAATAACTCTACCGTTAAATGAGTTTCACACATGCTTCGAATTAGTTTTTTATAAACTTGAAGACAGTATAAAGAAAACCTACCATTGCGATTTGCTCTCAGTTCTAAAGAAACAATGTTTTATTCAAGAGATAAGACTGGCCTTTGTGTTACTTGGTAGAAGCTCAAATAAATTATTAAGGACAAGGTAATCACTCCGTTTGCCAAGAAAATACTGTGTACAATGAAAAATGCCTTTCAGAGGCTATGGAGAATATATTTCGGATTGTTTGTACACATGTTATGATATGAAAGAGTGTAGGGTGTTATGGGATTAAAATTTCATCGAACGTCATGAAAACCGATTGACGTGGTTTGGTCGTAGTACAAACAAGGCGCTCAGCTTTACGCTTAAGAACGAGAACAGTAACAAATTTAACACTTGCTGGCTTTTAGCTGAGCTGTGCAAGCGAACGTGGGCGTTAACGGCCCCGGAGCGAGGCGCGGGGACTTTCGCCCAGTCGCCCGGCACCCGGCTCGCGGCTCCCGAATCTCGCGTCTCCCGGCCACCCGGCTCAAGCCAGCCAGCGCCCGACACTACCAGTCTTTTCCACACTGAGTGCCGCACTCACATTCTATTGCGAATGCTTTAAAATTTTATACACTCAGTCAGCTAGGGCTATTCGAAAAAAATATGAAAAATGTGCCACTGAATACATTCTGTGGCGTGTGAGTAATACCAGCGAGTGTATGAAAGCTTTCGAGATATTTTTAGTTCGTATTCGGGTCCACGATAAGTTTAATCATATATTCCATTCTCATGAGGCTAGGCTATTGTAATGAATAAGAGATAAGATGTCGATTAGGAAATTCAAGTGACATCAGTGAAGATACGAATCTGTCTATATCGATTTTTACTTAGGAGCGCTCCGGTCTAAAATTTTCAATAAGCTAGAAAAAAAATTGTAATGCATTTCCGTTATTTTTCAGTATAAAATTTTTTTAACAAAAAATAGAACCGACTTAAAAAAAAAGTCAAAAATAAATCAGTTTCTGAAGTCGGTGACTTTTGTTTGTTTGATTTCATTTTTTTGCCACCGACTTCAGAAACTGATTTATTTTTGACTTTTTTTTGAAGTCGGTTCTATTTTTTGTTAAAAAGTTTTTATTTTTCACTTTTTAGTGGTTCACCATGTTCATGCTTCATGGGACAATGTAGTATTTTTTTTGAGTTTTGTTGATTTTTCAAAAACCGCTTGTCCGATTTCGATAAAAAAATTATGGGACCATTTGGGAAGTATACCCTTTCCAACAAAAAAAGAATTTTTCAAATCGGTTAGCAAGTGACGGAGTTATGCCCGAACAAACATAAAAAAAAAACAAACATCCGAATTGAGAACCTCCTTCTTTTTTTTTAGAAGTCGGTTAAAAATAACTTTTACATTCGGTTAATTATCCTGCTACTAGCTTATTAGAATAAAGAGTAATATCCTAAGTGCGTACGAAGAGAAACTAAGAATTACCTTCCATGCAGTGTCATAACAAGAATGATTTAATCCCCACCTTCACAAACTTATATTCGCATTTAACTTGCTTACATGACTCTTCTATTCATATTTACGTTCTTTTCCCCGTAAGGTCGAGCACGAGTTCAACAGCTAGGAAAGCGCGTCGTTGGCACTTAATGGCTCCTTAAGAGAGGCACAAGTACTAAACAACGTAGCACAGTGCACATAAACGCGGTGACGGCTTGCTAGACCACTACAGACAAGATTTACCAGAGAGAGCATATTTTTAAAGCTTTATGAATCCAAAAATATAAGTTATTCAACCTTTCAGTTGACAGCTGCCATTCGAGTTTGCAATTACTCGCAAATTGCCCTGAAGTGGGTAAGAATACTCGTGACAAACATGGGTTGTGTGCTTACAACATGATTATATATCTATGTTTGGCGTACTCTTGTTGATGAGAAGTCAAATACCTTGCTAATTGCAAGGTATTTGACTTATGTACTGAAATTGTTGATTCAGGAAGATAATTTTATTGTAAAAAAACTACTAAAGAATGAGTTATCGACAACAACAAAATACTTTAAAACGTGCCGAGATTTATTTGTTTTGATGATTATTTCCGAAGCATATATAAATCGTGATCAGAGTTAAATGAATGACCTGTAACAAAACATAAAGTATGATAATGTCGGTATCACGATAGGAAGGATTTGCATAGTGAGTGTGCAAATGTGACATCCTCTACAAGCGTACAAGTGCCATTAAGAACACGTTAACCCCGGTCGACTGCTGCAACTTACGCGGAAGATAAGCTGTTGATCATCACTATGAATACTTATACGTTCACACATTACTTTCATCTCGATAAAAGAATCTGGAATAAAAAATAAAAGCAATTGAAATTCGGAAATGGAGTGGAAAAAGCACGGATGGTGGGAGAAATAAATCATCATTGATTGCTGTTTTAACTACATAAATCACGTGGCACGTTTTTTAAACAAGCTTTCGGGATCATCTGGGTTTCTAAAAACAACAAGTGCACTTTATGTCATGAAATTGTGATATAGTTGGTAGTAAAGTAACTTACTAAATCGGCGTGGTCTTGTTGTACTGGTGCAGCGGCTGGCTGGCAACTTGTCAAACTATCACGGCTTCACCAGCCACATTTACACCAAACGTGGTCGGTGGCAAATGATGCTTTGGCACTAATTGTAACATGGTCCACATTGTTAGATGTCATTAGTGTGCTATACATACAGGGCGTCCCACGGCTATGTCACATGGAGGGAAAGTAACTTGAATATTGTAGATGGAACATTTTACTGAAAGAACACATTATTTTAATTTTAATAAAAACAACTTAAACGGCATTCATAGATTTTTATTTAAGTAATTACGTGGTTGACCCGGGAATCGAACGTTAAAACGTAAACGTTACGCTACACGAAAAATAAAATTACCCTGTAAAAATTTGGTTTAGGTTACAAGAACCAGTATGAAAATGTCCACGAGCTACAAACAGAACTTAGACGTATTAATCCACCACAACAAGATCAAAAAATGGACAGGGAGTGAAATAAACAAAAGAGTGCGACTTTGTATTCAACAGAATGGAACTCATTTTGAGCATTTTGTTAAACTAGTGACCCGCCCCGGTTTTGCACGGGTTTAAATAAGATACTAAAACCTTCCTCTTAAATCACTCTATCTATATATTAAAAAAAACCGCATCAAAATCCGTTGCAAAGTTTCAAAGATTTAAGCATACAAAGGGACATAGGGACAGAGAAAGCGACTTTGTTATACTATGTAGTGATGTAGTGATAGTGATTGATTATTTTGTATTAAAAATGTTAAAAATCATTCCTTCTATTTCTGACACTATGTTAGTTAGCAAAAAATAATCCTTACGATCGGTATGATGAAACTACAGGGTAATTTTTTTCGTGTAGCGGGTTCGATTCCTTGGTCAACCCTGTAATTATTTTAAAATCTATGAATGCAGTTTTAATTGTTTTTAAAATTAAAATAATGTCTTCTTTCAGTAAAATGTTCCATCTACAATATTCAAGGTACTTTCCTCCATGTGGCATAGCCGTGGGACGCCCTGTATATAGAAATCAGTTTGTCGTAGCTCCAGTATTCAGTTCCCACGAAATTCAGAGCAGAAGTTTAATTTTTCTGATGACTTTAGCATAAAGTTCTTCTAAAAGTGTCTGGGCAGACATGAGGCCGCGAACTTTATTTAATTTCCTGATTGCGCAAACGAAAACTAGCAAGGAAACGGACCGCACCCCACATCTGGCTGACTAATGTTGTTTGAACTCGCCTCAAACTACATTATTTATTTTAATGTGTCTTTATTTGAATTTGTAGCCAACGTTACACGTTACGCTGCATAGGATTAGGTGTTTACCTATTTAAGAATTAAACTTGTGTTATGTTACGAGCAGTTTGCTACGTGTACGGGATGAAAATTACATGCCTTCTGACCGTTAAGTTGGTATAAGAAAATAACTTGACTTCGACATATTAAAACTGTGTTTTCAATTCAGTAGACTGTACAAATTGCATCTGAATATTTAGTACAAAGTAGATTGTTAATACTTTGTTTCATTAGTTTACGACTTTAAAGTGTCGCAACAGTGTAAAAGGAATTCGAAATAGGTTTGCACGTTAACAAAGACAGCACTAATTAAAATGCAAGCTCGAATGCCTACGAGAACAAATATAGACCAAACTTTTATATTTAGGCAAAGTTTTCAGTTGAACCTTACAACTGGCGCGGAGTCTGAATACACTAAGAATCTATGTTTGTCTTTCTATTTCCAAACCGTTAGGGAAATCTTTGAACCTAAATATCTAATACTACGGCGTTTTACGCTGGACAATGTAGTAAACACAAAAAAGGGAGCTAAGTGTTCAGGTAACGAATGAGACTTGTTATTTCACATGCCTACAGTACGCCGGCCACAGTGTGCGTGACCAGTGAGCACTGTTATTGTGTGTGTTATAATTGATTATACTCAAGACACGCTCAAAGCGATGACAAAGCCTTGACCACGAAGCCCAAGCAATCTCCGTGGAAATGTTCACGTATTTACTAAAACCGTTGAGAGTAACATTATTCGTTGTATAAAATCTGTGGCAGTCCATGTCTGTTGCATTTATGTGTAAGCAAAACTGCAGCAAATTGAATTGCTGTTTGTTATATAACAACGGGAACACTTGAATAAGCTCAAACAGCCGGCGACAGTCGCTTCCGATCCGATTTGTGTTGACTAGACGCTGACTCTGAGATTAATTTTATTACTGAATGAAGTCCAGACTTTATGATGGAATGCGTACCTATGATTAAACTTAGTGAAAATAGTTTACATGACTGGAGAATGGGTAGATAATTACTATTTTGGTAGGCTTTGTCTTTTTTACTGCTCTCACCCTAGTAAAATATTTTTTTTTATCTATCTAGTTAATTTATACAGAAACATATACTTATTTCCTGATACACAAACACGCATGTACGTGTATTACGGGGGGCCACTTTATTGAGATTCATATAAAAACTTTTGGATTACCTGAAAGTTTTTGTAATGCCTCTATTAATCTCCAAACGGAGACATTTATATGAGTTATAAACTTCTTTTTATTATGAAAATAATATGGTGGTTTACCGTGTAACAAACATTAAATTGTGACTATTCGTACACATGTCTGCTCAACTGCTTTTTTTTTTTTCATAATCTGTTACATTACTACGTGAGTCTCTCAGTACTTGATTTAATCGATTCAACGAGTACAGGAAGTTCGAACTAATTAATGAAAACATTCCTTCCATCAACCATATCTCGAACAATGCCAAAGTTCGCAGCTAAGTAACTACGGGAAATAGCAGTAAGAGCCGCAGGGCAGAGGTTACCGCTTAAACCTGTATCCAGCAGCCTGTCATAGAACTCCGTCCAATTATACTCAGAATAACTGAGATCGTCTGGCTAGAGCTTGGAAAATGAGAAATGAAAAATGTGCATTTTCATTTATTCGTGTTTTCATATTCGCGTGGAGTTTATTAGTGGTGCTGGACGGTTCTTGACGCCGGCTCCAATAAGCACGGACACCTCATGACAGATTAATTATTCCGTTTGTCGGCGCTGACTACTACCCCCCTCCGGCTTTACCCCCTTCTCGCCCAGCCATCCACAGAGCGGAAACGAGTTTAGAGCATGTTTCTTTTGCACCGCTACTCCTTAAACACGCCTTTTCTAAACAGATTTTTTAATTCTTTTCTATTAAAGAAGAGCCTATGTTCGCGACCTTTTCCCTTTGGAGGCGAATGACTTTGTTTGTAATTTGGCAGTTCGGGGAATTCAAAGTTTCGCGTAAATCCATTTCTGATGTTTATCGCGAAGTTCAAAGCTCTCTCTAGGTTGGTATTTTGTTGTATTTTGGAGGTCTAGATAAATTTCACTAGAATGTGATAGTTTTGAGACTAGATGATTATGTGGGATCAATACAGCACAATAATATTATGTAGTGTTGGTAGCGAGCTGCCTCGCCGCCGCCGGCGCGCTCGGCGCCGCTCGCCGTGCCTGCCGCCTGCCGCTCAGACCGAGTGTAATTGTAGCCTGTGTCTATTGAATTATAGAGAAGTCAACATTTTAGCCGCTCTTGCGCGAAGCGATCCTACGGGTACGTGTAACTTTTTAAAAATATGAACGTAAAAGTAAGGAGCTGAACCGCAGGAGGAAATACAGAATAGAAAATTTTTACCAGTTTTCCACGAAGAAATGAATTGGCAAAATGTTCAAATATTTCCAACGCTCCGAACCTCAAACATTTCAGGTCAAGATCAAATAACCACTATAAAGCAAGAACAAAATAAGTATCAGTAAATATAATAATGCGCTTTACTGTCATGTCATTTTACTTTTCGTATTTTCAGCAAAAACTTTCATTAGATAGCCACATATCATGGGACTGCATTCAGCGATGCATGCATGCGAGTTTACCATATTGGATTTAGAATGACGTCACTTAGCTAACGCATTGTCATCCAAACCAAACATGTACGCTTTCAGCTCTATCGGAAAGTCACTATTTCGTAATTAGTTAGTTACAGGTATCTATCTTATATATAAATAAAGAGAGAAGTTCTAACTGACTGACTGACTCATCAACGCTCAGCCCAAACCCTTGGACCTAGAAAGCTGAAATTTTGCACAGAGGTTCCCTTTATAACGTAGACAAGGAATAAGGAAGGATTTTTCGAAATTCAACCCCTAAGGGATTTAAATAAGGGATGAAAGTTTGTATGGAAAATCGACATTTTCACGCGGGCGAAACCGCTAGCAAAAGCTAGTAGCTAATAAAACGTGTTAAAAATAAATTATCTAACTGTGCGATCTCTACTTAATGAAATCACTGCTAAAATGAGGGTTTTTGATGGCATCTAATCCTGACCGAAACGTTAGCAGAGAGGTCTCGTCTCATTTCACATTTAGTTCTTCAGTGTTTACTGTTGAAGTCAATAACAATAGTAGTAAATCTAAACGACAATAACGAGCGAGCACAAACGAGGCACGTTTCACTTAAATGCATTATGCAGCGCCAATGTTGGAATATGATATTGAAACAATATCAATAAACGGGTGACGCTTGGCGACGTGCGCCACGCCAGCCCGGCTGTGCTGTGATTTTAATACAGATAAATTATCCCATTCTGCACATAGAGGGTAAACGATCATTTTTTACAAAGCTCTCATATAGATTGGCGCCTCGTTTAATATACGAGAACAAGTTGGTGATGCGCGTTTATTATGACGGAGTGAGTGACAGCCGGCAGAGCTAACTTATGAGGGTCCCTCGCCGCCCGTCTGGGCCCCTACAATAAAGAAGTTCTACTGGTTCACTCCCCCAAAAATGAAGATAAACAGCATACACCTAAAATTCTCTTTCATACTGCAAATTATCTGCCTCGGGACGCGTGTGAAACATACACATTTCCATAATTTTATTTATATTTATCTGATTTTTTTCGGTCCATCATAAATAAATGTAAACACGTTTTCTTGTTTTTAAAACTTCATTTAGCAAATTGGGTACGTTATGTAATTTGATATATTACAGGTGTAAGTAAACTTAAACACAATGTTCTTTGCATTGGATCGAGCATATCATAATTACCATCTTTAGCCCGTAGTCACCCGCTGCTTGTGTATGGTTGATATGGGTTGAAGATGAGACTTTAAGGGCCTACTATCTAAATATGTAAAAGCCTTCTTTCATTTTTAGGGTTCCGTATAGGAACCTTATACCAGATGTCACAGCCGCTATATTCGGAAACTGTTAAAACTACGCAGTTAAAACTTTGTAGGTAGATGTATTTTGTGAAACGCTTTATGATTTTTATAAATAAAATAAAGTATTAGGGGAGGGGGGGGGGGGGGGGGGCATACATGAAACTGAAACTAAAAAAACTTTTTACATCAAAATTCAATCCTATTCGTGTGGGGTGTCTAAAGATAGGTCTTTAAAACTGACATTGATTTTCCTAAAACCATTTTTCTCAAAGTTGCAAGATAGACACTTCCAAAGTGGTAAAATGTGTGTGTCCCTCTCACTTTTACACTAAGAGAGGGAAAAAAAATATATATGCTGTATATTGCAATAAAAACATTCAACAAAAAAGGGCTTGAATGAGATATAGTAAATAGTATTTGAGATATAGCCCATTTTAAAAACCGCAAATATAACTTTGTCATTCATACAACCACTATGAAAAACAAACTTATCACAAAATGAGTTTCTGTCATCACTAAAACAAGAAATAATACAAATTCCTTTAATTTGTATTAGGTAATACAAATTAGAAATAATACAAATTAAAGGGGGCTTCCCTACTACGATTGCATCTCAACATCACAACTCAACTCTTCACGTGCAAGTCCGAACTCCGACTTGAACTTGGCCAGTTTTTATTCTCTCCGATCGGCACTTTAGTATTAAGGTCCTCCTATAATTACATTACTCTCACCATGTCATCAACCCCTTGGAAGAATTTGTACCTACGAACATTTAAGTAAAATCTGGTATATACCTGTTCATAAAATATGAACCTGAGTACATTTTAAATACCTACAGACAACATAAAGTTCTCTCCTTTGTAATTAACGGCAGTACTTACGTACGTAGATGTGTACGAAAGAGGCTTTGGCCGACGGCTCTCCGCACCCGCATCGGACCCTTTTGGTTTAACTCGGAGAAATTGAGATATGTATTTTTTGTTTAAATACCACTTCAAACTACAATTTAATACGAAATGGAATCCGATTCATTAATAGCACTTACGTATATTGATGTAAATTTTCAATCAGCCGATTGAAAGCGAGGTTGAGCCCCAGTAATACTCAATTTAAGTTGAATTAATGTGCACATACAAACGCGAATGAACAGAAAGAAACATAAATTAAAATTAAAATATCTCTTATTGTTAATGACATCACGTAGAGCTTTTCGATCATAGCTTCGGCGAAGAGACGTTTCGATCAATGTTACGGCGTATTTAGAGGCATCCCTCAGGAAAACGTCATAAGTCAAAGTCACCTTCTTGGCGTAGTAAGTAAATTAATCTGTTTGAGAGGGCTGTAGGACGTCACGTCGCCGCACCACGTCCCGGGGTGTCGGGAATATAGTGGGTCAAACAATGGTTCTCATGCAAAATGCAAACGTGAGCCACCACGTTGGCCCGGAGCGAATAGCTCGCCGTCCGACGGAACTGCGGGTACCTGCCGCTCCAGTGCTCCACTAAACAAACGCACACCTACTACCACCGCATTTTACTTTTGCCTATTTAAAATTTTAGGGGCTACTGGATTTTTTTACTTTCCGCAGGTAATATATTCCCACTCGAGCTCAAAGGAATCGGATCCCTTTAATATTTCATCTGTCCGTGTTAACATAAGGAAACTCCCATACGAAAACTTTATGAGCAAAAAATGAGAGTAGCAGCTAATGAGAAGCGCGATGTCCTATTATACTTTTGGCGTGAGCACAAAAAAGGGAATGTCAATATTGCGTGCGGGTCGAGATAATGCGAGTTTGTGTAATGATAGAGGCTCAGCGCGCGGGTCAACCGCCGCCGCCGCCGCCACGCGCCCGGGACCCGCTACAAGGATTTGTTTAGTAAATTGCTACACTTTGTACAACAAGGTTTTCATGTCTTCATCCTTCCCCGAAACGAACGTTATTTTTTACTGTTCGTCAGTTAAACTTAATATTCAAAGCTTACATCTATTACTGCATGGTAAAATATTTTCCTTGCGTGATCGAATCAAAAATGAGGACATCCGCATGAGAACCAAGGTTACCGACGTAGCCCGAAGAATCGCCAGACTTAAGTGGCAATGGGCAGGGCACATTGCTCGCAGAACGGATGGCCGATGGGGCCGAAAAGTTCTCGAATGGCGACCGCGAACCGGAAGACGTTGCGTTGGAAGGCCTCCCACTAGGTGGACCGATGACCTGGTCAAGGTTGCAGGAACCCGCTGGATGAGAGACGCACGGGACCGGTCAATGTGGCGACGCCTGGGGGAGGCCTATGTCCAGCAGTGGACGTCTTTTGGCTGAAATGATGAATGATGAAAATATTTTTCTTTTTGTCAAACAATATCTCCATGTATAGTAAGCATAAAACAAGAAAAGTTAAGCAAGCTACGGAGGTTTAAAAATTTAAATCCATCTCAAATGGGTAGCGTCATCTCGTGTCTGTGTTTATTTATTTACTTATTTTAAATTCTGATGTTCACTGCGTGCGAATAAATTCTTACCTATACGCCAGTGTGTACGCCTTACGCCAATGCTGAGAAATTGAAATAAAGGAAAATTAGTTCAGGTTTCTTTTTACAGGCCAGTTAGTTGCCTAAATTGAATGACCACATAACATGCAAGTAATCCCCGAAGGGTTAGGCAGAGGCACAGAAGAGATAAAAGAGGTTAGAAAGGAAATAGTTCCTGATTTGTATTAGAACGCGTGTCGCCGCTTGTCTCCCACTCTCTATACCCACTACATGCAAGACGCTAATAAGTACGCGAATTACGCGCACAAATAAACCGCACTCACTTAGATCGCGAGCTTGCTACTGGTTGTCACACTAGCGCAAACATTGCGTTTGACGTACACTCACACTTGCGTATATTTCTCATACATGTTACGGTGACCAAAAGGTCGATAATGTATATCGATAAAATTACTTGAGTTTTGTTACTTTAAGTTTTGCAGTTTTTGCTTTAATTTCGGGACGGGACAGAAAGAAAGAAAATAAGAAAGCAAAAATATTTATTGGTCTCTCACACATAAAAAATTAAAGATAAAAAGTAAACATAAAAGATTTTTTTCAAATATTGAACATTAAGTACTTGAAAT
The DNA here is from genome assembly GCA_949316265.1 of Diarsia mendica. Lineage (NCBI taxonomy): Eukaryota > Metazoa > Arthropoda > Insecta > Lepidoptera > Noctuidae > Diarsia > Diarsia mendica. Next base: position 11,910,626 of record OX438892.1, read on the forward strand.
TCAATTTCAATTCAGATTTTATTATTGTCTTGAAATAAAACGTATTTATTAAGTAGCAATAGCATGCGCTTGCTATCTTTCAAATTCGATTTTTTCAGAATAAAATGCAATCTCACACTAATATTTTTCTATAATAGCTTTAGTCAGGTCTGTAACATATCTGGATCTGTTGGAAACCTAAAAATAAAAATAAAAATGTATGTTTCGATTTATAAATGGCTAACCTCAAAACAAATTTTAGAGGAAAAACAATCAATAAACAATAATAAGGTATTGATAGTATGGGATAAACAAAAGTTATTTTAATCATAACATAATAATCATTAGAATGCATTCACACATACTAAATATCGACATTATTTACAACTTGGTACAACACTATCGAAACGCAAAGAGTAGGCAGAATTTAAGCTTTGGCTCGTCGCACGCGACGTTCGCAGTGAACGAAATGCATTGCGCAATCGCCCACGTAGTACAGGATGGTACCCACGTATTGCAAGCAATGTACATAATTTCGTTTCTGCTTGCGATTGTATCATTTTTGTCTGCGAACTACATAATACTATTGTAATAATTACAAATATCACTTGTATTATAAGGTTTTTAGACTTACCGATGAAGAGAAATCCCTTCTCGAGCCACACTGCACACCTGGCTTCTTTTCCGACACGTAATAATCGCGCAACACGGCATAATTCTATTTTTTTCGCGGAGCTCCGTTCGCTGTCACAATATGAGCGCGATTGTTGGTCAGTAAATCAAATTTTGTCGACATATGATCGTCTGATCATATAGGCGGCGCGCGTGCCCCGCCCACATGGCCTTTCTAACCTCTTTTATCTCTTCTGTGGGCAGAGGTGTAGCCATAAGTGTATATAATTCTACTAGCTGTTGCCAGCGGCTTCACCCGCTACAACTCGAAAAATTTCCCACGGGAAGGTAAAATCGGGATAAAAACTATCCTATGTATTAATCCAGGTTATAAACTATATGTGTACCAAATTTTATCCAAATCCGTTCAGTAGTTTTTGCGTGAAGAAGTAGCAAACATACTCACTCACACACTCACAAACTTTCGCCTTTATAATATTAGTGTGATGTAATAGGGGGCGAATCTGTTTACATCAACCGGGCACTAATCCATACTCCGTGGCTGCTATTAAATTCCCGATGGATAAACCCAATAACACTTTATCCGATCTGGAAATTAAACCCATTCTGGCTTCTCATGCACAACAGTCACGCGGCAGTCTTGGAAATTTAAACAATGTCGCCATTTAGTCGCATCTTATAAAAATAAATACTAAAAATACTACTTTGTTATTTGCTATACCTAGGTGTGTACACAGATAATGTTGTCCCTATCTGTTCCACTTTGCATAGGCACATTTGTATCCGACAAAGTACAACGAGAAAAAGACAGTACAGTATCTACATTGACTATTATGTAGGTTTTTTATTATGAAGTGTGTACCGCATTGGATGTGGAGTTGCGTGTTTCGGTACGGACATGTTTTAAAACTACGATAATGTTTGCATGCAGCTGGTTTGTCAGAGGCGTCCACTCGTAAAGGTATTATATACAGCGAGGAGCAGAATGGTCGGCGACTTGCCGCTACGGGTATCATGAAATTTGCACCGCTTGCGTGTGCATAGCGCGAGCACTTCGTTCATTATGTATGCACGTGACGTTTTACGTATTGTCAGGAATTGTGCTTTAGGCTGCATAGACGTGCTCAATTCAAAGTAAGAACGGAGCGAATTGGTCGAGCTGAACTCGTTTGAATGCGCTTGTGAATCAATGATTAATTGCGCTGAGAAGTTTCTGTGATTGTCGTAGGTAGGAGGTTTTGTTATGTTAGTTAGTATTGTAGAGTAACTTATTTGGTAACTAGAAGTTATCAAACTGAATATGCACAGTTATTTTGTATTCGAAAGTGTTATTTTTGCAAAATAGTGTTACGATTCTTCCATTTAAACATTTTTAAGAAAACGAATGCACTATATTGTCACACAGTTCTCCTTCTAGATAAGCGAAGAAAAATGAGCTCTCCAGCACCTATAGCCATAAACTTTTGTTTTCTAAAATTCCAAGAATTTTCTTTATGCGAGCGGCGAGCGCTCTGCGGTGAGATTTCCGCTCACACTTTCTGAACAAGTTTACTGCTAAGAATATGTTTGAAGTAACTTTACACTTGTCTGTGTTTCCGTTGAAGATTGAAAAACCCTTGAGTCTTAAAAATCTGTCTTCCTCATTAGTAGATTTATTTTCATAACTCCTGTAATATTCTAGGCAGTGGTTGGCTAATGGGTTGCGGATCCCGTTGGGGTTGAGGGTGGTTCGAAAGAGATACCACAGCCTCGACACAAAGGGCTAAGAAAGAACGTGGGTGGTTTTTAGATGCGGACCGGGAGGGGTTATTTGATGAATTCACACCCCAAAAAAAAAAAGTAAAAATTAGTTGACTAATAGTACACCCACATTTTGCCAGTTATGATGTCTGTATGGCGTGTGTCTGTCTGTACTCTGTTGTTTATTTTGTACAATAAAATTAGTTCATAGAAATTAGTTTTTGAATAACTGAACGCGGCTAAAGCAAGCTGCTAATACATTAAAAATAATAACTAAAACAAACAAATTCCAAAAAAAAAAAACAATTTTACAAGTCCTTCCAAAAAACCAACTCAACCGCTTCATACCAACAAAATCCGTCCGCGTAAGTAATAATTTATGTATGTAGTACATTAGCCACTTAAACTTTAGCTAAGAAGTAAGAACACAAATATTTTTAGCTGAGACGTTATGAAAGTTGAACGTCGGATAAGTTTGGGTACAATGTGTTGTTATTAGCGGTGCGGCGAGGATTGTAACTACTCAATAAGTACGTGACTGCTCGCACGGAGGTGAGCCGGAGCTAAACAAAGCAAACAAACTTTTATTTGTCTACACAACACGTACAATGCGCCCACTGGAATCTTAGATTGCTGTAAAAACGATCATATAAAACCAATCTATCTTTATTTATAATATACTAGCTTTTGCCCGCGACTTCGTTCGCGTGGAATAGTGACTTCCGGCAGATTTTTGGTTTATCTCGCGAAAAAAAAAAAAAAAAAACTATCCTATGTCCTTTCTCAAGTTCCAAACTATGTCTGTACCAAATTTCACACAAATCGGTTCTGTAGTTTAGGCGTGAAGCAAAGACAGACAGACAGAAAGACAGACAGACAGAGTTACTTTCGCATTTATTATCCAGGATTTTCCCTCGTTGAATAGTAAACAAACTAAGTGTAGGTGTTATAATTTCGGTGATGAACTGATTACCTATCCGTTTCTTTGTCTAAAATGAGTATTAACTTATCACTATGATTGATTACTGAGCTTAAAGTTCGTTTAAATGTCTATCTAATTACCTCCTCAAGTTTAAAGCGTAGCTAGTTATGTAGTACTATATTAATTCTGTGGTGTAGGTAATTAGATTTTATCTGTATGTAATGTAACAGTCAGTTGAATAAAAAATCGTATACAAATCAGATCAATAGTTTTGGCGTAATGTGATTCTAGACAGAATTTTAATGTTATAGATAGGAAGCTGTGTATAGGTTCCTGTGGGAATGAGATATTTCCCCGAAGTAAAAAGTAGTCTGAATTTTGGTACCTTCCTACCCTATAAGTTAAGTAGTGTGATGGAATGTCGCTAAGTTTCGATCCAAGTAAAACTGATAAATAAAGACAGTTGCATCAAAATCTTATCATAAATTCCCTAAATTATGGCGCCTACCGACCCTCTAAGTTAGAAAAGTGATCAAATACTAACTTGAAGTCTACTAAGACTTCAAGTTAGTATTTGACCACTCAGTTATAAAAAAAAACATCAAAATCATTTCAGTAGCTATGGCGTCATGCGCTTCTTGACACGATCACGCTAGATTTCCGCGGGAATGAGGTATTTTCCCGCCGTAAAAAGTAGCCTGTGTCCGTGCCTAGGATCCTATCTTTATATTAACCAAGTCTTATAAAAATCCGTTCAGACGTTAAGGCGTGAATGAGGTAAACTTTTAAAACAAACGATTATAAATCACTAACTTAATTAGTTTTCTGCCTACTGCCTACGCCTTAAGTAAGATAGCATGAATATTAATAGCCCATATCCTTTTCTAGGTAGAAACCACTACCCACCACTATCTATCACTTAACTAAATTTCATCAAAATCCGTTTAGCCGTTTAGGCATGATAGAACAAAACTCCCAGCAAAAACCATAAAAAAATCACTAACTCAATTCAGTTTTCTGCCTACTTCCTAACCCCTAAGTACGATGACGTGATCATTTTGATCTTATATCCGTTTTTAGGTAACCATCTATTACCTTACTAAATTTCATCAAAATCTGTTCAGCCGTTTAGACGTGAAAGAGCAAAAGTCCCAACAAAAACGACTAAAAATCACTAACTCAATTTAGTTATCTGCCTACTGCCTACCCCTAAGAACGATGGCGTGATTATTTATAGCCTATGACCATTTCTAGGTTATCATCTATCACCATACCAAATTTCATCAAAATCCGTTCAGCCGTTTAGACGTGAAAGAGCAAAAGTCCCAACAAAAACGACTAAAAATCTCTAACTCAATTTAGTTATCAGCCTACTGCCTACCCCCTAAGAACGATGGCGTGATTATTTATAGCTTATGTCCATTTCTAGGTTATCATCTATCACCATACCAAATTTCATCAAAATCCGTTCAGCCGTTTAGACGTGAAAGAGCAAAAGTCCCAACAAAAACGACTAAAAATCACTAACTCAATTTAGTTAACTGCCTACTGCCTACCCCCTTAGAACGATGGCGTGATTATTTATAGCCTATGTCCATTTCTAGGTTATCATCTATCACCATACCAAATTTCATCAAAATCCGTTCAGCCGTTTAGGCGTGAAAGAGTAACAGACAGACAGACAGACAGACAGACAGACAGACAGACAGACAGAGTTACTTTCGCATTTATAATATTATATTATAGTATAGTATGGAGTAAAGTATGGAGTATGGATGACCATTTCTAGGTTATCATCTATCACCATACCAAATTTCATCAAAATCCGTTCAGCCGTTTAGACGTGAAAGAGCAAAAGTCCCAACAAAAACGACAAAAAATCACTAACTCAATTTAGTTATCTGCCTACTGCCTACCCCCTAAGAACGATGGCGTGATTATTTATAGCCTATGACCATTTCTAGGTTATCATCTATCACCATACCAAATTTCATCAAAATCCGTTCAGCCGTTTAGACGTGAAAGAGCAAAAGTCCCAACAAAAACGACTAAAAATCACTAACTCAATTTAGTTAACTGCCTACTGCCTACCCCCTTAGAACGATGGCGTGATTATTTATAGCCTATGTCCATTTCTAGGTTATCATCTATCACCATACCAAATTTCATCAAAATCCGTTCAGCCGTTTAGGCGTGAAAGAGTAACAGACAGACAGACAGACAGACAGACAGACAGAGTTACTTTCGCATTTATAATATTAGTATGGATGGATGGATGGATAAATAAAAAGAGAAGTCCTGACTGACTGACTGACTGATTGACTGACTCATCAACGCCCAGCCCAAACCCTTGGACCTAGAAAGCTGAAATTTTACACAGAGTTTCCCTTTATAATGTAGATAAGGATTAAGAAAGGATTTTTCGAAATTCAACCCCTAAGGGAGTTAAATGGGGGATCAAAGTTTGTTTGGAAAATCGTCATTTTCACGCGGGTGAAGCCGCTGGCAAAAGCTAGTTCTAGAATAAGAGACGTTTGATTAATTGAAGAACCTCTATTTATACGAATCCGTTATCATTATATCATATTGAGTAACAATGATTACCATATAAAGTACAAAATTAAATGAAACAACGAATTTTACTAACATGGCGGAGCATTTGCTACGTCGTAGCGTAGTACTTGCTACGACGTAGCCCCGTCAGCTACGCCGTAGCCCGAACATTATTTTTACTAGACGCTCGCGCTGTGTGAAAATACTTTTATATTTTAGTGAAAACCTCACTAAAATATAAAAGTATTTTCACACAGCGTCGTGTGTAGGGCGATCAATCCTGGATTTGTAAAGGCTCGCGTTTACTTAATTTTCGATGTCCTCTAAACGTCCATTGGCTGTCGAGTTATACTTTTCTTTTTTGGCCCATACTCTTCCCTAACCACTTACCAAAACTTACTTATAAAAATATCTTTAAATAGGTGTTTCTTTATAAATAACAAATATCTGTAACTGTTCATACTATTGGGGTTCACAAATTGATGAAATGAACGGGTAGTTGCTGGTAGTTTTGTACGATTAGTGTCTAGGTTTCCGTTATTCTTTGTTCAGTAAGGTCGATTATCTAAAACTACCTCAAAATTGAACAATTCTCATGGTAAAATACAGTATGATCATGATGATAAATAACGTAGGTAGGAACGTGAAACAGATGATGGTTTAATTTGCGAGTTGAGTGTAGAGCAAACATCACATTAACTACATCTGCTTTTATATCTCCATTCTCCGGCTAGCGCGTGTTCGCTCTCAAAGAAATGAAAATATTCAATTCGAATATCCCAGTAAACGAAGATCTACGTGAGCAGAGTTCTAAGTGTCCATTAACGTAATAATAATTCGTCCGAAGGGAATTAATTACCTATGCAAAACTTTTTCCATTATGGAAGACCTGCAAGTGTCGACAAAGCAGACTATTCAGAACTTAGTCGCTGTCTCGAGCTCAAAAACTTAACGAATTTAAAACAAACTACTTACTTACGTAGCTGATATTCAATGGAAGGATTTGTTATTGACCATTCGTACAAGAGAAAGTTCTTGAACAGCGCTGCAGTGTCTTACTTGCTATAATATCCAGTTATCCGTAAGGAAAGTCGTTATTCTACAGATAACCTTTTTATTTTACTTCCCGCAAGTAAAGAGATTTTATCTCAATAATTTTAATGAATATTAAAGTTGGCATGAAACAATATCACTATTATCTGAAACGTATACCTTCTTCTTTTTACAATTCCATCAGATTATTGCGGGCAAAGTAATGAGCGTGTCTTGATTCATGATACTCACTTACATGTGGCACTCCAGCTATCTTACGTGCTTCGAAAAACATATCGCTCCGTTACGCCTCGTAATTTTCATCATACGTAGAAGTTACGCAGACATTCGGAATGTTGCCCACCACACGATAATAACTGATCAGCGTGGCCTACTTTCAGTATCATTACAGTTGATTACAACGTAGGTATGTACAGAGTGCATTGTGTTTATGGTCGAACATTACAAATCTAAAATGAAAACGATAAATTGTTAGATAGTTATCGACATCTATATTACTATCAGCCTGCCTGCAGTCCATTTGTCACAATTGATTACTCGCAGGTTTCATTAGACGTCTTGGAGGACAAACTCTCCAATTGCGGTAGTTGCCGCACAACTTTCCTGAATTATTAGTTGGCGCCGCCGCTATATTTATCGGTGCCCGTGACGTGACTGAAATATTTTTGCTTTCCTATTTTTACTTGTACCTGTACGGGTTTAGAAGAGTTTTTATACTCACTTTCCTACGGTACAGATATTTCAAGTCATGTTTGACATTTTTAGAGGGATTTTTATTTGAGTTATGGCAATTTGTATCGTGTTTGTGTATCGCGCCTGTAAATAAATATTGCACGTGGGTTCCCTCAAACTTGCCGTGAATCAGATGGCCGGCAATACAGGTAATAGCAGCGAGGCGCTCGGTTGGCCGATGAGTTACACTCGCAATTTTGCTGAATAATGAATTTCCCAGACCGCGAGCTGCCCCGTCCTTAGCAGGGAAGGCGTTCGCGTCGTCCTTATACAAATTTACAACATTTAAAATGAAAATCTCCTGATTTATATCCGGCTTTAAATCGCAGAGCTCTGTAGATCCTAAACAAAGAACAAGGAGAGGTTTTGTCAAAGTCGTCTGCACACTTTCCAACGAGTGTAAATTATATTTTTCTGTGAGTTTTACATTCTAATACGCTTTACGTATGCATCTTATGACTGTTATAAGATATTTTCACCATCTGATAATACAAATTTTCAGAAAGTTTATTTTCCTTGTTACAAGGCATTGTTATCAGAGTAGGTATGTGATTCCTTTGTCTCTTTGGTAAATTTGTCTTTGATAGGTATCGTTACACCAAGCAAATTTATCGTCAGCAGCCTTTTCATAAATTTAATTGTTTAAAGATCAAAGTCAATGATGTAAAATTAACTTGGAACAAACTTTAGGAAATTTCAAAATCTTCGAAATAATGCTCGTTTAATAAGTTTCGTCACTCGCTTCAAAACAGATTAGACATTCTTTGTAAATTAAATGTTCAGGCTTGGAAGTAGCAAGCTAGCCTCAGTAGGTACGTAAAATACTTTGTGTTGAATCCGGTTCGATATGTGGTTTCTAATCGGAACGTGAGGGGGATATCACAAAGTGCTATTGATAAAAGATTGCTATGTAAGCGAGGGACGTAGATGCCGCAGTGCAAATCAACGATGCAATAGAGCTTACGTCAAACGATGACTCGAGCTTGTCACACAATACTGTACGGCGCGGCGGCGTGACTTGAGAGAGTTGGACATATTAATTGGCCGGGTTTGCGATCCACTCCACATGTGTTAAGCCTGGCATACGAACGAGCTAGCATAGTAAGATAGAGGCAAAAGCCTGCAACCGGCTTGACACCAGCGTTACATAAACAGCATTTTAAAGCTGGAGGCTGGATTTTCATATGTAATTGTTTAAGTAGAGGCATATGTAAGGGCCGAAAAGTTCTGGAATGGCGACCGCGAACCGGAAGACGTTGCGTTGGAAGACCTCCCACTAGGTGGACCGACGACCTGGTCAAGGTTGCGGGGACCCGCTGGATGAGAGACGCACGGGACCGGTCAATGTGGCGACACCTGGGGGAGGCCTATGTCCAGCAGTGGACGTCTTTTGGCTGAAATGATGAATGATGATATTTAAGTGAAGTATTTTCTAGCCCTAATATTATATCTTAGAAAAGAACACAGTGGTTACAAAGCCACTAAGCAAAGAAAACGAGAATTTGGGATAAACATTTTGTTTGTAATTTACTCACTAACAGGAATTCCCGCCTAAACTTATGATGGGATGCATAGCAACCGCATATATTCCGAACATTATTGAACACCTAAGCGGAATGCTTCGAACTTCGAGCGGCTGTTATTTGGTACAAAGGCACGTGATATATTACAGGACACAGGTGGATTGATTGAGAGGTACGTGGAGCGATCGCGCAGACTGTGTGTATGCCAATGGCTAATATTGCTCCAACACACGAACGCTTCATTGTATTTTAGTGAAACTTTGATACATGTGTGTCTAGTGACTATAGTGTGTTTGTCATCAACGATTGATGTTGGTTAGTGAAATGCACATTGTTTTTACTTAAAAGCCCATTGTCCTTACAATGAACTGTTGAACAGATTTCTAATCACACTGTATTTTAATTAGCAGTAAGAAGGATGCTGCTTCCACGTAATTGTTGTGGGGATTAAGAAACCTCAAGCACATCGGCTGCATATTAACTAGGCTGGCGCACGTGGAAACGAGCTGAGGATATCTGCTGGTATTTCTAAGCAGAAATGTAACTAATTATAATCAGTGGCAGTGGTGGAGTGGTGGGTAATATTAATATTATTTAATATTTATATTATTACACAAAACAGTAAAATAGCCTTGATTTGTTAGAAGCAATGCTACAGTGCGATCAATGGCTTGAAATGTGATTCACCTTAATATTACGAAAGCCATAAAAACGAAGTAAAACCTACGCCTTTAAATCTGAGTGTCGAGAAAATATTGCATAAATTCCTCAGAAGCAAATACGTTTACTTTACATAATACTTGTATTAAAGCACGAATTATATTCATCGTTTAATTTTTGTAAACGACCAAGTCGTTAGAGATCCAGTTTTATGTGGCTAAGGAATGACATCGTTATTTTCATTTCATTCCTCACTAGGTACTTGAGGTTTTCCAAGTAAAATGTATATAATCACCGTCTTCGTACGTGAATTATATTCCGACGGTACAGTCGACCAAGTTAATACGTATACAGCCAGCTAACTTCTATTTACTTTTAAGATTAAACAGATACATTTAGAGACTGATGTCAAACGATACAGCGTTTGACATTAGTCGCTTAATCCGAAACACTTGATAAAACAAAAGTACAATCAATATTTTCAGTGTTATAGAATTATAAAGATCTCTACCCTGTATACTTATTAGCTTGTTCGACTGTACGTATATTAAAAGTCATTAAATTAGAATATCTATGTATGTAGTATGTAGATTTTAAACCAAGTAATAAAATGCGTAACTAAGTATACAATGACATGCAGTAAAACAGAGTGCACCCAATAACAGCCTTTGCCATATTAAATAAGCTACTGGGACGTTTTTCGCATATTCTTCGATTTTCTTTTAAATCCAGACTTTATTTCTGACGGGCCTAGTGCCAGATACAGCTTTCCTCCTAAGTCTTCATTCTCTGCACAATCGGCGGAATAGATTTTTGTCTACAATATCGAATTTCAGAATGAAGTGCCAGCATGCAGCGCTTCTGCTGTCTCCCAGGAGGATTTAGTTCGGAAACGCTAGACCAAGACAGAGTTTTCTAAATATTTTGTTGTTTATTTTATTACTGAAATGTACTTACAAGACCGCTTTTTTCCGTACCTTCGTAAATCCTATGTTGTCCGTGTGTACATAAGACTGATTTTGTACTGTGAAAACTTAAACTTCACCTTTAATATTACACCCACTTGTATAATATATCTCTAACACCCACAGTAAACATCGATATTTAACCCGCTTCAAAGTGAATATTTTAAATACCTACCTAAAATTACGGGGTTACCTTTAATTTACCTTTATCATAAAAGTTCAAGTGAAATAACAGTTTTGCAGGTGTAGTCGACCGTTTGCTTGATATTCTAATTCAATTATTAGTTTATGTAAGTTGGTTGTGGAATCTGTTTTTGTTCTCACGTCTCACGTTGTTCGAGGGATGATGAAATCTTCCTAAAATCCGATACTGAGCCCGCAACAAAGTCACTGTATGCCTTCTTGAGACCTTTATCCTCTTGTTTTGACTCAAAACATATAACATAGTTTTTGTGACGGGTCAATGCACGATACCGGGCAATAGTGTTCATTCGTTCCATTTTGAATTGTTTTGCTGTACAATAATTAATTCAGATTTATTATAATCTGTACAAATTAATAATGAAACGATTTGGCAAATTGTTAAATTGTAAATGAGCAACGCTGGTGGTTGTTGAAGAAGCGCTAAATGTTAGCGCAAATATTCAACGAATTTATTCAGCGCTGGCTCGTGTCGCCGTTACAATGAATGTTCTGTCTTTCAAGTAAGAATCCGAACGACGAGAAAACCTCGTAGACGGTCGGTCGCAAGAAAAGTTAAATTGTATTGAAGCTCACTAATGTTCTCGGAAAAAAGTGGAGCTATTTATAATCATTGACTGGGTTTATTTATAAGCTGTGATATGAAGGGATTAACGTTTGTCGTGGGTATCCCTAAGCATTGGGTGCGATGGGCTCGATGGGCGACGGATATAGCCCGTCTATATGGACCATCGCGTTTATAGCCCCTCTTTGACCAGAATACACGACCTTTACTTACAAAGCGTGCATGTACATCGAGCGAGAATCCATTTAAATGTCTAATAGAATTATCAGGCACTTTGACCTTTTTGCTACCTACGCTTATTAATATGATTTGTATCACAGTACAATTTTAAAATATTCTTAGTGTATAAAAGGTAAAATTAAGATGGCAAGAGGAATACTAATATTACACTTGCCTCGTTGGTCTAGTGGTCGCGAGCTACTGCTGAGCATGAGGCCCTGGGTTCGATTCCCGGGTCGAGCAAAGTGTTATTGGGTTTTTCCAAGAGGAATTTCTCAGTAGCAGTCACGGAGTCTGTATTTGTGCCCGGTTGATGGCAACAGGGTCGCCCCGTTTTACATGGGACTTAAACATAACTGCCGAAATTGCCTTTCCCTTCGGGGATTCCACTGATGTAATGTTATGTGAATCCTTGTATTAATATTTATAGCTTACAACTTTCTTATGACACATTCATTTTATTTAAGAGTGTTTGTTACGAAATTACTTGGTGAGTTTATGTGTATAGTCATAGTTTTAGATTAATTTAGATGATAAAACTTTCTCATACGAGCTTATGAAAAAGGGGTCTGTTTCAGTCTAAAACAGTTGGACAGATCCGCAAAAACACATAAGAAATCGTTATAAAACAATCATCAGTCACAGAAACTACATCATTTCACCAATTTTTGTTCCAGTTTCCTTTCTCCTTACTACAGTTCAAGCGATAGATAAAATTAAATCGAAGTTATTTGTCAGTGAAACTTCGTGAATATATTTTACAGTTTTCTCTCGAGCTACTCAGCTTAAGTCAACGGAGTGTAAGCTTAATACCAAGACTTTGGTAGATGTTACTCAAAGCAACCTAGTTCGTAAAGAAATTCCACTTTTTTTAAATCAGTATCCAACTAGTGTATGTGTGTTTTTAACTCTGAATGAGGAATGAGGTTAGTGGTGGAACAAGTGAGACGAGTTCAATTAAGTTTTGTTTCATTTGTTCCATTATCAAAGTGCATGGACTATTGAGAAAAAAAAGTTCTCACTAGTTCCATGGGACAACTACGGTGGAACTAGTGAGACGAGTGCGATTAAGTTTTGTTTCATTTGTTCCATTATCAAAGTGCATGGACTATTGAGAAAAAAAAGTTCTCACTAGTTCCATGGGACAACTACGGTGGAACTAGTGAGACGAGTGCGATTAAGTTTTGTTTCATTTGTTCCATTATCAAAGTGCATGGAACTACTGAGAAAAAAAAGTTCTCACTAGTTCCATGGGACAACTACGGTGGAACTAGTGAGACGAGTGCGATTAAGTTTTGTTTCATTTGTTCCATTATCAAAGTGCATGGACTACTGAGAAAAAAAAGTTCTCACTAGTTCCATGGGACAACTATGGTGGAACTAGTGAGACGAGTGCGATTAAGTTTTGTTTCATTTGTTCCATTATCAAAGTGCATGGAACTGAGAAAAAAAGTCTCACTAGTTCCATGGAACTAATTGCTGGTGGAACTAATGAGAATGATCCAAATACGCGAATGTCGTGGATTAAAAGAAGATTAAGTGACAAAACATGAAAAGAGTATGGTTAGATGGGTTGATCATGTGGAGAGGATTATACAGGGTGTTAGGTTAAACGAGGGACATATTGAAAGAGGGTATTCAGTATTCGATTCTCGTCCCAAATAATTATGTAAAAAACAATAATCTTAATAAAAAAAAAAAACAAAAATTGTGACGTAGTAATTGTACCATGGCCTGTACGCTCTCCAGATCTCACTTTACTCTGTTTCTTTTTCGTCATTGTCCTACGCCAGTCTTAAAATATGAAGGGAATTTGAATAATTATACCTAAAAGTTATTGATCCGCGCACATTTTCTGTGATAAGCGCAAGGGTTGACTTTTCCAAAATATTTGGTATGGTTCTGTCCAGGGCTTGTTAACGTTACCAAATTCACGATAAAAGTATCGGTAAGTAACGATATTTTCATAATGTTAATTTATTAACGTTATCACTGGTATCGGTAATTTGGTATCGGATCAGTTTATTAATGTTCCCTGGTAACGGTAAAAGTATCGATACTTTTACCGTTACAGTCACTTACCTTCCATTTCGGTTAACCCACGTAGGTAATTTTATATACTAAATGAACAGATAAACCGTTTGCGTTCGGTTTTGGGTGGCGACTAAACTCACAGCAAGTGGAAACAGAAAAAAAAGCTATTATGACGACATAAATGCGTCGTAAGAAAGAGATGAAAGAAAAATACCGTTACTTATAGGGTTAATTTGGTATCGGTATCAAGTATCGTTACCTGATAACACTATCATTTAACGGTAAATCATTGATAACGTTAAGTCAAATTACCGGTAAAAGTCCACCCAACTATCGATACCAGACTTAACGTTACCTATGAAATTAACGTTACCTTCAAATGAAGGAGGTAACGATACCTAATTTTTAACGGTATTCAAAGCCCTGGTTCTGTCTGTTATTTATTAGTGTTTTTTTTGTAGGTAAATATTTTTAAAAGTTTCATATAAGCATGCGGGTTTCAATATGTCTCTCGTTTAAACTAACATACTATATAGTGAAAGGTGATTGACATGGCAAATGTGAGTGGCAACGCCGGGAGGGGACGCTCAAGACAGACATACACTGACCTGATTAGTATAGTAGAGTATGAGTGATGAGTAGTAGATCCATAGTACTCGCAACCGAGGAGCTTGTATGACCAGATGTATAAACGTGGAGGAGGCTAGAGTAGTTCTGTGGTTTCTATTGACCTCCATGAGGAAAAGCCGTGAGTTTATATATGAATGTATGTATATATCCAACCTTAAAGCTTGTATTTATTGTCTACATAGTAAGAAATCTGCTACGAATGTATCTAATTGTAAAGTATTTATTAGCTTTTTATGTTTTAAAAACTCTCAAAGCAAGTTAAAAGAGCAATAGAAAAGTTACAGCCGAACACTTAATAAGCTACATAAAACGCTACGCGCTACGGTTCGCTACGTGATTGCTACGCTAAGTCAATTGCTACGGTGCTACGCCGGACGTTGTATCTTTAGAACGACAACTCGAAAAAAGGAATAAAGCTTACTCGTTGAAATGTAAACAATTTTTCGATCGAGGAATAATTAAACAGTTTCGTCGAAATACATGCAGTTTCAAAGAATCCATTAAATTGAAAAAAATATCTTGTTTTTCATTTAAATATTTTTTTAACGGATGAAGTTGAAACGATTTCAACGTTATTGTAAAAATGCAAGATTGAAAATGGTTTCATGTGAGTTCATTCGGTATGTTTATTGAGTTGCTGTGAGCATGTTTGTAATTATCGGACTTACTGATCGGCCTGATTGGTATTAAGTCTTGTTGATCCTATTTTTATTATGTGTAAGTAAGATAACTTAAATGTAGTTCACTTTTACATATTAAATATACCGAATATAGAGTTTTCTATACTCAGTACAGTTGAAACATATAAGTAGTATAATAGTAAAGTACTGTGAACAGTTTTATTCACAGTAACACAGGCAGGCGTGGTAAGTTCAAATGTCGCCGGCGAGACCGTATTACGTTTTAGGTTACATACGTTACAGTCTGCAGCAGCTGTGTTCGTATTAGTTTCAGACTCGTATTGCAGCCGGCTTACGAAGAGACGCGCAACTTTTTGCCAATTATCAGTACTTTGTTGTTAGAATAAGGTCTTTGCTGCAATATAACATAGGCACCACACTAACGACTTGTAATTCTCGAGGGCCACAGACGTGGACGCACATTAATAAACTCTCATGCGCTAGCACCTGGGACTTTATTAATGTGCTCACACCGAAACCCAGAGAACAATTACGACGCTTGAACTTTAACTGCGAAGTTCCTAATAGAAAAACTCAATTACACTTTGTCTATGGCTGTCGAACCTTTGACCTCAGCCGCACTTAAGACCGCCAAACCAATCAGATCTCTAGTACACTTAACTGAGTAACTTTTTGTTGTGGGAAAATTGTTTCGGTCTATTTGTATAAAGAATATAACAGTTGCTCGTTTAGGCGACAGCTTTTCTCAGTGTTCGTTAACAAGCCTCTTTCGTTTAGAGCAATCGAGTCGAGACTCTTCACAGGAAACAGAAAGCATAATAAGCCAGTTCGCCGTTAAAATGTTGCTTACTAACTGGCACAATATTACACGTTAATACTTCATTAAACTTGCAAACGTAACAATATTATTGTGAGTTTAATTATTCATACTGTAGTATAATAATCTCTCTAATATTAATATTGGGAAAGTTTTGATTATATTTGTTATACATATTACAACGCCACATTCGTTCGGATTTTCATGGCTAGATTTGGATTACTTTACTTTTATCTTGATTATTATGTATGGACCGTTCCTTGGGATCGTTATTATAACTTACCGTTGCTGGACAGACACTTTAATACATTTTTACAAAATGTTTATGACACAACATAACTTCACGCTGTTATTCCCGAAGGGTTAGGTAGAGGTGTACCCATTAAGTAGTATACCCACAATTCACCAGTTATGTTTAAGTCCCTTGCAATAGGAGTCAGTCTATTAAAATAATAATAGTCCTCCTGACCTTTTTACGGTCACGGCGGCCAATATTAGTGAAGATTATCCCCATAGCCATCTGCACGGGAGATATTATAGTGCACAGGTGCACTCTCTGTTCCTTTTCTCTCAAAGTCCGATGGGACGGCAATATGACACGACCGCAGAGAGATCAGGCGCAGGACCAACGGCTTAACATGCTTTCCGAGGCACGGGGGTATTATACCGCCTACTTCCATACTCCGGGCTACTACTAGGAAATTTCTAATGAAAAACCCAATAGCACTTTTTGTTCGACCCGGGAATCGAACCCAGGACCTCATGCACAGCAGTCGCGCTTGCGACCACTAGACCAACGAGGCAGTTAAAATGAAATAATCAGTCAATAAAACCAGACTCCATGGTTGCTACCGAAAAATAAATTACCGAATATTTTTCTGAATACGATATGTTTTCAACATATTCATGACCGAAAGGTCAACAAAAGGGTGAATGAACATCAAGAGTTTTCCTTTCGGAAACTGTAACTGTCTGAAAGTCGAAGTAAAACGTTAATTAAAAAGAGTTACCTGAAACTGATTAACCTTTTCCTAATTGACCCTTGTTTTATAATGGAAGGGGTCACTTTTGTATTCATAGGTATCAATTGGCCGAACAAATTATTAATCTTATTTACTTCGGACTATTGTTTCATAATTGGAGCTTTCATATCAATCGTTATATATGAAATGTTGATAACATTATTTCATTGTGATTTAGATATAAAAGCTCTAACTTAAAAATTATTTAAGTAACCAATACCAAAAAAGTAAGACTTTAGGAAGATCTTTAATAACGCAGATGAGTATAGTGTACCAACCCAACTGTAGTATAGGGTGTCAAGCGAGAAAGCCTTTCTGTGTCACCCCTCGCAGCGCGGAAAGCGCCATGCCCTATATTTTCTATGAAAACTGTTTGCGTGCTAAAAGTCTCTTTTACGAACGTTTTCTTCTGGATAACAGCCGGAGTTTCTTAAAGCAAACGAGGCTGGCTTGTGTTCTCGTACAGTCCTACACCACTCCGCATTATTACCTCTGAAAAAACGAGCTCGGAATGAAACACTCTTATGATTAAGTTATTACATTTATTTTAATTTATTCGTGACAAATAATGACAATACCTACATCAATTATTATTTGTAATTACTAAGTATTGAGCGTATGAGTTCTCTCAATTCCTAAATCAGCCAAGCCAACCAGACCTCCACTGTGACCGAACAATCGCGTATGATTCGTCGAATATTTACAATATTCACATAAAACGTGACTTATGTATCAGATGTAAGTATACAGTAACAACGCCATGTACTTAGCTATACGCATACGTATGTATGCCGTTATAAAATACACTGTGCTCCTATACTTTTGAACTGGTAAAACGGATTACAGTTTCATTCTTGGTATTCATTCTGTGCTGCAGACTGAGGTTATTGACTATAGAGTACTTATGTCAGTAGTCATTGTTTTGTATTTGATAGACACTAAACCTTCATGGTACTATAATAGACTGTATCCAGACGTAAATAAACACAATCATTATTAACATTTATGCAGTTATGTATATCGGTCACGTTTTGTGTTGTAGACAAACATTTTACCTTTTTATTTTATGTTCAAATTTTGTTTTAGCAGTTGAGTCAATGGTTGAATGCACATTTTTAGGCGTCTGTCTTATGCCTGGAGGTCGCAGTATCCAATAGCTATTGATTTGCCCTAGTTTTATTAATTGATTTCTTTTAGAGTTGAGATGAAGACTAGTTGAAATACCTCATAGTCAGGCTTTATTGAGCTTATTCATTGACATTAAAACACGAACAGTTTACAGACGGAACAGTATTTACACAGGACACATTATGGACAATAGATAGAAGACCTGCTTACAGTTAAAAATTGATCAATTGAACCTCAGTCTACAGGTACATTATTTCTTTAATACAAATGAGTTACAGTACTGAGGATTTTAATTGCCATTATTGTAAATTACTTTTCTAAACGATTTTTTTTTTCATTTTTTATTGGGTGGCTATTGATAATACCATTGAAAGGTCTGGATCAATATTACCCGTTCAATAATCAGTAAACTTTATGAATTAATATATACCTCAAAAATATTATTGATCTATTATTTCTGATCGTAATGGAATTAAAATTCTATGCATTTATTAATTAATTAATTATTAAAAATGTATAAATTTCATAAAAAAATGTTTACACTTGGCAAATAATAGTATGATTGTGGTAATACTTGATAACAATCCAATATAAAAACTATGGTACATTTAATGTTTAATTAGCAAAATGACACGGACATTCAACTTGACAAATATATGAAAATTACTACCTGTTAAATTGTAGCTCTCATAAAATGAAAACCTTTCAAACTGATGCTGCATCGGACTTGTGTCGTTCAGAAGTAGTGAACTACAACTCGGTTTGTATAAAATTACTCAAGGTACAATTTGACAGGCTGGTAGTGTTTGAGTGTGATGCCCTTTGTGCGTGGAAATGTTTTAATGGTATACAAAGTGAATGAAGTGAATACAAACGATCCTGGCCAACAGTAAATCAAGTTCTTCATTCAGTATTTAAATCCTCGGTTCGCACTTGTCGAACTATTCGAGTAAAATGGTTATCTCTATATCCGACTACCGCCTAACTACAATTTACATAATGCTTAAAAATTTTGACTATTCAGTCGGGTTCCTTAACTCTACGACAAATATTTAATTTTAATGGGTATACCTACTAAACACACAACTTATACATTATGTGTCTTACAAGTACAAGTATCACTACCACGAGAATGCAACGGAAACGATAAACTACACGACGAGATACTAGAGTGTGATGTATATTTACGTGTGTTCGACTACATAACCTTGTATGGGACTAGCCGGCTATATGAATAACTGAACGAGCCAAACAAATATAACAAGATCACAGAGACTCTTCAGAAACTGAGTTACTGTGTATTGCTTACTAAGTATGTCATCCTTTGTCAATAGTATTTACATAATTTATCTGTGCTTACAACGAAAAGTACACACACTCAATTCAACATTAAGAAAACACATATTTTGTGCTCGATTTATGTAAAGAAGAAACTTATATAATTATGAACGTTGAATGTACATTGCTTACACACCTATAGCTTTATATCCTGAGCGACGGAAATATTACAATTTAAAAAGCAGTTGTATCACCTTCATGAACATGTATTAAAAATTCAGTATTCGTTTAATTTTATAAATTGTGACTGCTTTATCGTTATTGTATCCATATACGTTAGTGCTTACATATTTACAGTAACTGGATTGCAGTGATTTCATACACAAAAGCCGCTAAGGTTCTTCTACCGGGTTTTATTCGACGTTTACTAACCTAGCTCCGACCTTACAATATACATGCTGTACAAGACGTATAGTAGGTTCTTTATAGAAAGGGTAACTACGCAACACAAAAACAGATGAAACGAATGAAGATGGGTAATATTTCGTAATTTAAAAGTTTGCGCCACGCTCGTACTAAACAAAACTGAGAGCACACTCTGGAATAACTCCACATGACAAAGAATTACAGCGTTGTCTTTGCACAATAGTCGTGTCTTGTGATGAGTTCTGTTGTGATGCTCCATTCTCTATGCCCAACATTACACAGAATACACCAACATTATTATCTTTTTTTAGATGATTTTATTATTCTCAAACTCGTTGTGTTTTATTATCTCGAATCTTTATTAAAGTAGTTTTATTTTACTGTTTACAAAACGTTTTATTTAAATGCATGATACTAGACTAAGTTCACATTAATACGCGTGAGAAAGGTATGGAGACATAGTAGGCATAGAATATTGGCAGGTATTCATGACCAATTTTGGTTCATATCAACAATAATGCAAACATTGCGAAACAAATATCAAAATTCTACTTTTAGTCAAATACCCATGTCGTTGTCTCTCAAAGTTGTATCTTATCCTATTGCGATGGTAATTCCGAATAGATTATTAATATTCAATTGACGCACGTTTCTCAAGACTTCTTGGTCCTAAGTCACTTTCCTCTATACTATTAGCTGCGTCTTAATTACCACAAAACAATAAAACAAGCTGGATATTTTACAAAAATACAAAAGTAATCGTTGGTAGGTTGAGCCTCCATCGAGGAAAGCGTATTTTTAAAACCTATTGTTAATTACGTCCCTCTCAAAGTCTATAGAACGGTAAAGGCACGGTCATGATGTGTATTGCACTTATGGGATTACTTGTCCGTACAGACAGAGAGAAGAAATTCTTCTAAATGGTTCAAAACACGCTCTAATCTACGAGTCAAGTCGAGGAAAGCGTTTCAAGGCACATACTTTTAGAAATAATAGGAAGGTGGTACAGATGGAAAACGTAGCTGTACCACCGTCAGGTAAGGTTACGTCAGATGAGTTGAAATCAGAGCGACCGCTAGAAGCGTAGCCTACGATAAGATTCAGTAATACACAGTGAACCTCCTAGTACTAATCCCGAGCGCTCGGCTACCGATACAAAGTACACCGACAAGTACCATCATTGAAATTATGCTATAATGTCTTTACACCGTAACTATGGTACCAATATTACATACAAATTAAATGAAAGCTCTTAGAGTTCATTAAAAGTTTTACCTGCACTGTATCACCATTTTCATGAGTAGTCAAGAACACTTTCCACTTACACAACCCAATTTATACGAAAAGGAGCGACCGTCAGAAAATGTTCAGTAGAGCGTATCACGAGTTAATTATCGCACACTCCTCCGTTTGCCATAGTAGGAATATGATTCCCGTTAGTCTTTTCGTGCAGCAGGCAAGAGTGGTGCGTAGACTCCTGTCAAAAAACGGGAGGCTGTCCTCTGGTATCGCAGGGCAGGGCAATACAGCCGCCGCGGCAGAGGTGCGTGGCGGCGGAGAGCAGCGCGGGCGCGGGCGCGCTCGGCAGCACGGGCGACAGCGAGCCCGCGCCGCACGCGCTGTCGGCCGCGGACGGCGGGCGCTACACGTGCGTGCACGCGCCCGCCGCCACGGGTCAGCCGCCCGCCAGCACGTCCTCCGGCTCCGGCGACCAGCAGTTGTCGGACAGCCAGCACCCCACCACCACCGTCACGAACCCAATCAGCAGCGCTAGGATTATGTATACCTCCGCGTTGCCTAAACAACATACAACGTCACATTAGATCATGATAACCCACATTTGAAGTAGTCAACAGCTTTGAGCGGAACGTATAATGTGTGAATCTAACCGAGCTGCTTGCGGATCCCCAGCGGCTGCCGGCTGCGCCACAGTGAGTTGATAAGCGTGGGGTCGCCACGCGTGCGCCAGTCGCGATATCCTCTCCCTCTGGAATATTGACTGAATCTGCGAAACGTAAGGTTTTATTAATTTTGTTCTACACCACAAACAATTTATACTACCTACATATAATATAGCTATAATGCCTAGATTAAAACATTACTTAGATATAAAATGCTAAGTATGTCTACATTAATAAAATAATGTCACACCACTGCACACTGCTTGTAATGAGACAGCAAAGCTGCCGAAGGTGCTTTGATCGCAAAATTGGCGTAAAGCCAAGCCTTCAATGCTGAAGCTTACTGCTCGTACAAATTGTACTTTGATACTGACTGTAGCAAAAAAGCGAAATTGAATTGTTACCATTTTCCGTCCATAGGATATTTACGTTGCGGTTCGTGCATATGCCTAGTGTAAATAAGTGGTTCATGCGAATGCAGTTGTAACTACCGTGATAAATAGGTATTATGAAACTATAGTTACTAAAGCGAATAAAATTTTGTATCAGAAATTCAAAAATTAAAGCTGATTATTATGGAAACAGGTATGGATTTGGTAGATGATGCAGTCGATTCTGAATTGCCGGAAAAATGTCTTGTTTGTATATTCGGATGATAGTTTAAAACAATTCAATTTCGCAGCATTTAGGATTCAGTGTTACGTTATTATGGATTATCAGGGATAAAATAATAATTACGTTTTACAGGAAATCTTTGTAAGTTTGGATTCTACTAAATTCTTGTTGGTCTTTACTTTTAGGATTTAATAAAATCGAATATAAAATAATTATTATTAACTAAAAAAATACCTACTCATTTTAGTAACCATTAGTCGCTAACATCATCATAATGTGGAGTTTAAATCAATCGTCCCTGCTTCAGTTACCCTACGAACTACTTGTGAGTCAAACGTGCAAAATGTCAACCATGTATCGTCATGCAGCGGAACTGTTCATCCATCGGACACAATTGATGGCTTACAAAAATGATCTCTGCCTTTGCCCCTAATTTAGTAAAAAGAAAAATTTGTCAAAACACTCTAAATAACAAATGACTTACATTATCTCGTCGCACCGGTATTGTAGCGGATAATAAAATATAAAATAAATATGTATATTTTGGTCTTACAGCACATCAAATTAATAAAAATAAAATTATAAATAATCACAATTTATTCTTCATTGATATTTCAATGTAAAAGTTGACAGTAATATAGTGTATAGACTTTATACAGTGATGTTACATCATACAGACGTCTTGGTAGCGTACGTGAGCCGTTCACATCATGTCCCGACAACCTCATCGATTATCATCTATCTGTGAGCACATACTTTAGCTCAATGCCACTTACGCCTCCAGCGGCCCTGTGATCTACATATTTTTATCTTTCCACTTACTTATATTACAAGGTATTTACAATAAAGTTGATGTTAAGACACTCAGTGACAGAGAAAAGGGGGATAGAATCATAAAAGCACTTTTATGAGGTACCTACCGACCTATCGTAAACTACAATGTTTCTCTTATGATAGATACCCTTTCACCGATCGCGCGTCGAAGCTCTAAATGCTGTTTGAGAGGATGTAAAAATCTTGGAGAAGTGTCTCTATCTTACCGAACATTATTCTATTTGACTGAGTTTAACGCCTTAATCGTTTCACAGACAGCTTCAGTAACAAACATTAAATGCAATGGTGGATAAATAAATAATCAGGAAAAACAAGCATCCGGAGCGTCACGTCTCCTGGGTCACACTACCTCCGTTTATTAAGTTTTCTTTTTAATAACTACCTAATTTAATTTTCAACCGCCTAAATTTGTAACAAGGGCCAGACTTTCTTATTCATGGGGCTTCTGTTCTATCTCTTCTATCTAAAGAGGTGAAGCGACGCTGACTGAATGTGTTTCTCAGGCGGAGTGGAATTTAAAAGTTATTCGATAAACGCTTCACGAATTCGCTGCTTTATTTACTGGAGTGAGAAACAAACTCGGGTATTTGATAAGAACCGGAAACAGTAAGTATTCGCGCACACTTAACCTCACTTTTGTACGTTAAACTTACTTTGGGAAAATATCTCCAATACCTATGAATACGTCTTACCTACGACAGGTACTTGTATAATGGCCATACATAACTCGTACTTTACTTGAGAAGTTGGTTACATAAATAGGGTTTAGTGTAGCAGCATCAGTTGTGCGGTAAATTCATGTTACTGGGTTATTTTATAGTATCCCGTGAGAGCCTTTAAACTATCGATTGCAGACCCTGTCAGTAGTTTTAAATTATTGGTGCATCGGTCTTAACTTGATACTAGCTAGTTACCCACCATCATGCATACATAGTAACTACATTTAGGTGCTCAAGGATACGACGAATATAAACATGAATATTTACTACGCCACAAGTTCTGAAGTGGTAAGCTTTTAGTGTCAGAATCGTCTTCCGTTGCATGATAACTAGACAAGTTAAGTTCGTTAAGTATTCATGCATGTTCTTGATGTGTTTAATTTCATTAAGCGTCCTTAGTTTTGGGACGTAGTCATTGGGGTGTGAATTCATACATTAATTAGCTCGGCCTGTTAAAATTACAATATTTTTGTTGAGCTGTCGTAAATTTAGCATTGCTCATTAAAATTATCCTCTGCATAATACATTTAGGGATTATAGTCTGGTTCATTGAAATTGCAATTTTAATTGTGTTATTTGATTGCTGTAATTATTTTGCTAGCAATTTAGAATTAATGCTCAGGTAGATTTAACGGTTTCATTAAGATTTGATGAGTAGTGGATTTAGAGCTTTGTGCTTATCTTTTGTTAGAAAATTAGATCGAATTTCTTCTTTACTTATGTAGTACCCTTCAGTAATACATTACAGGGATTGTGAATTTGCATTATTACCTACTCTACGACACGAGTTACTAACAAATGATAGCTAATGTGCCCAATTTACATCCCAGCGAACTGGCCACTCACTTATGAGCGATACTGTGCTGATTAATGAATCACAATGATATGTATGTTCGGGGTTAATTCGCTTACAGTTTATAGGAACTACTCTGCGGTGGAGATGAACAAAGATAAGAAAGATAAGGAAGACCACAGACGACTGATAGTAATCGGTACTTAATCTGTAGTTGGCAACCATGTTATCAACATCCGATCCAGTACTTAAACATGGTCTACAAAATATCCTCAAAGTAGAGCACGACTGATTTCAGTGAGAAAATGTTCGAAGAGGCATCGAAGAAACCTACAAAAAATATTTTCCCGAAGTCGGTTAGTGATGTTTTGACCTACAAAAGTGTGTCGTCTGCGGTCGCCCTAAAGCTGTTCCCGTGCATTATACGTGATTGTGTTTTATTACCTTCAGCCTAAATGGCCTAATCGATTAGCAGAAAGGGTATTACAATGGGGCAATAAATAGTTGGATTCGTTTTAGTATCCACAACGTCATTAGTTAGCGGAGCCGCTCCACCAATACGGAATGGTGAATTCTGATTTAAAGTACCAGAGATAAATCCATATCGTATTCACACCTGCTACATTTCAGTCGTGCTTCAAGATATTGAACGTTAAGTACCTTATAATGTAATAATTCCTTCCTCGTACCTCTAGAAGAGCTATCTTAAATGAACTGAAAGTAATAAGTAGTTGCTTGCTTAAAAATATGTGCTCAAAACTTTTAAAGTATTTAATGCTAGTGAGAATAAGGTTGTGACATGTGTGACATATAATACTGTTCTACGACGAGTACGTTCTAGAAAATCTTATCTTCCTATATACTAAGTCGTTACCCAAACTGATTTCAATTATACTGAACTTTGTACCTGTCGACCTCCTCTGTGACAAATGAAGGTTGTTATTGCTTTTCCAGGTATAACTATGCCATAAACCTACTTGGGATATGAAAGTTAGGTTAAATGACAATAGCTTAACGGCAGAGGTGTCGGACTGGCGATCAAACTCGTGAGTTGCCCCGACGGGGGAGAGTTCGTACCCCCTGCATATAATTTATGGTAAACCCGTACTCTTAGCTTTGAATTTAGTTTAGTTGGTTAATTTACGTGGAATTTTAGTATAGTACTTATTGCACAGATTACGTACTATACAGAATCAAAGTGTCTACATGTGTCGCCGTAACAAAACATTCGCACATACATATCGCTCGATAGCAAAGACTTTAATCCGATAGAAATATTCAAAGGACGTAGTTTTTGTATATTCTAATAACAATCGAGACTTTGAGTCTAAGTTCTTAACGGCGCTATTATTTTGAAACCCAGCGAATTTGTGCTCCATAAGAACCAAATAAGATCTCAAAAATATCGAAGTTCACGCGTTTCTTGTCTCAAAAAAATAAATACGCGTGAACTTCGTCTGTGTAAACCAGCGTTACGTACGTGAGCATGTTACGGGCGAGTGAAAAGTTCTGTATACTACGTTACCGGCGTAGGTTATTTAAAGAAAACAAAACAAAAGAGTAGTAATTGATTGGAGTGGTACCTTCGTATGCCGCCGACCCCTGCCGGTGGCGCTGTGGAGTGCGGGACCCCGGGCGGGACCTGCGCGCCTCCTTGCACGCCGCCCTGCACACTGCCTTGCGGGGCGCACACACAACACCCTGTGCATACAATGTAACACTTAAACTGTAGCCAAAGACAAACTGACACTCTGGAAACTTGAAGTGAGAATTGTTGAGGGTATATTGTGCGGAAACGTGTCTTTCTTATTTAAAGGGCAATAAAACAAACAGTCCTTTATTTGGTTGTCTTTTGTAGATGTTATAATAGTATGGCATTTGTTGTTAGTTAAACCGCGAAAAGGCACATGTTCCATAAATAATACTGACAATAATTGCAAAGCAGAACAGCTGTTGACGGAAAAACTAATAGACGTAAGTAGTTACTTTCGCATTTATAATTTGAGAATGGATTGAAGATAAATCTGGAGGACTGGACGACTCGACTTGAAGTAAATCTGAGATTAGTTATTTCTAGTTTTGTGACTACAAATAGTTGCATTGCATCACAAATAACCAAATCCAAAAAAATAAACGAAGTCGAAGCAACGCAATATTTTTTTCATGTTCCGCGTACAAATGTGTCATACTAAAAAAGCATGTTTAATACCTCTGAACCACAACACACGTTTATGAAAGGTTTTTCGCGCAAAAGTAAATCCAGTTTGACAAGCGGGCATCCGCATTGAAAGCACAAACAGTAAGGCAAGTAAACATGTTGGTTAGTCAGTGGGCAGTTGTTATATGATACGTGTGTAAACATTTACATGGCTATACGAGAGCTTGTTCGACCATCGTAGCTAGCTATGATCAGCAGCGGTAGTATCTTTCTGAATGTCTGTTTCTCGCTGTAACTTTAAAAGATAAACGTGGATTCGTGATTTTTAAATGTTCTTGTAATACTTTTCAGCATTTCATGTAATAAATAAGAACTCGCAAAGTTTTTATGATCTGAATTTAACATATTACCTTTTTTAAATTCGTCTATTCATTTATAGTAATTAATTTATTCTTAATAATTAACATAAGAAACATTTAATAATTTATATTACAAATAGTAGCCCCGCGGTACTGTGAACAGGATCCAAGGTACCGGTCAGAATTCTAGAGAAAGGAACCTCCTAACAATACGAGTCCAGGAGTCTTAATAAAGTCCAGCCGCCTAACGAGAGCCCCCTTAGATACTAGCCTCGTGGCAATTAAGTCATTAACGACGAGTTCACATAACACATATCAACCTCGCGAACCAAGTCAAGATTCTTGATTTGTTTATCCACATCTCGATGCAACCCCACGTCGGCTTCTTGGAAATATTCCCTGAGACTCGAAAAAGTCAAAAAGGGGGTGGGACTTTCATCTCTTTTCCAGGGCACGGTTGATTAATTTTGTTTGAGCCCATTTGAGTATGCCGAAAGAGTACATCAAAATCGGCATGACCTAACCGATAAAGCATTGATTTTTTATTAAATCAGGGGTACGGCAGTGCCCCCGCCAAGTCGAGCGCGAAGCAAACCCTTCCGTACCATCCTTTACTGGAACCATTTCGCCGCATTTTCAGGCCCCTATTTGAGAACCTCTGGATAAGACCAGAACGCAGACATTTTCGTCATCCAGTAAGCTATAAAATCACACTCAAAATATAAAAAATCAAGTCTGTAGGTCATTTAGTTTCGAAGATAAGCGAAAGCAAAGTTTCGCATTTATGACACTCACTCACACATTCACTCACTCATGATCATCAGAATAGAACTAGTACTTCCCATAAACTCAGAGAGCTGAAATTTGGTACAGAGTTAGGGTTTAATGGCCACATAAGGGAAAACCATAAAAACTAGGACAATCGAAGATCTGGAGTACCTGGTGACCCTTAAGTTTCATTTTTCTTTCTTTCTTTCTTTCTTTACAAAAAGAAGTGAAATCCCACCAAAAACATTCTGCAAAAAACTAGCCAAGTCTCGATGGAGCTGCTTGTTTATCTCTAAAAAGTAATGAAATCTAGACAAAGTCGTACCAAGTCTAAGGTTCCTTACTGCGATTTCTTTATTATTATAGTTAACGTTGTGTGACTTGGCCGTTGAAGGGTACACAAGGGTACAAAACCGGGTGCTTCATGACACCATTGCACCAATCTGTCGCCAGAACCGCTACCTCGCAAAACTTAGGTAGTTACCACAGATATAACATTACGTGTAAACAAAATTGACTTGTACCCCTACCCACTAACGTATAGAATGTTGAACGGCCAAGTCACACAACATTAACTATAATAATAAAGAAATCGCAGTAAGGAACCTTAGACCTGGTACGACTTTGTCTAGATTTCATTACTTTTTAGAGGTAAACAAACAGCTCCATCGAGACTTGGCTAGTTTTTTACAGAATGTTTTTGGTGGGATCATTTTTTCAGGCTGGAAAAGAAACGTTCAACGATTGCTTCATGTCATACTTGTAGGTTTCGGTTGCTGAGAGGATTCAAGCTTAAGCAGAACCAAAGTGGAATCAAACTATCGCCCTGAAGTAAAGCACGCTCTATTTGTAGCGGTTCGCTTTGCCTCTGGTTATGCCGACATCTTGGAAAGTGAAGAGTTGCATTTGTACCACTCTAGCTCGCCATGAAAATGGCTCCGAGTCATAGGCCTTCTATCCAACATGTCGATGTCGACATCACAATGAGTAGCAGCATCTTAGTATCCTGGGAACCTGCACTACTCGTACATCCATTTTGTGAAGCAGACATGACATAATTGTTATCAATGTTTACTAATTTTAACTCTCAAAATAGATGTAAGGAGTTTCGGTAATCGATTTATATTTTTTTTTGGCTCCGCAGTACTACCTGATTTATTATGGTTTAAAAAGTTTTAATCGCCCGCTGATATTACTGCTGTACCAATTATGTATTCTTTAGTTACGAAGTGTTATGATTTAGCACGATATCTTTTGGTATCATCAAATAATAATATTTGATGTTCCTGTTAGCAAAAAGTACTAAACTTAATTATTAGCAAACATTTTTATGAGTCAAAAACCGTTTCTAGCCAAAATTCATGTAACTGATGATAAAAAGTTATTGTGGACGGAATCGTCTGGACACATAGCTGTGATTGCCGGTTAGCCGTGGGGATAAATTGATATCTATAAAAACGAGGCCTTTTATGATTATCTGTGTAAATAACAGATAACAATTATTTTCGGTTCTTATAGTAGGCCTACAATCTTATTTATTATCTATGGCCTATAATAGACGTCAGTACCAATAAGTTCACTTTCTTGAACAAAGTCAGTAAGTAACCCCGCAACAGTTGCCTTTCTTGTGAAGCTGAGACAGCCTGAGTAGAAAACAATCATCAATCATAGATTACACCACTTTCTGACAGCGATGCGATATTGTCACAGTCTTGCCAAATAACACCGTTATGGTACAACTTTAAAATGGATGTTCATGAAGGGTGCCTAAAAGTTTCATGGACAAGCGTAGCTGTAGTATATAATGTGAAAATTGAGGGCATTATTGTTTGCGGTTGTCAATCCGGTTGTGGTACATTATCGAGTGAAACCAATTTGTGCCGCTCAATTATTTATAAGGTTACCCTTAACATAGCACATAGGTATGTGGGTTCAGTTTTGTCCGTAATTTTCTCTATAAAATAAACCAATGCTTTTAGTCTTTGTACTACGAGAAGTTATTTTATTCGATTATGCTTCAGAGTTAAAGTTTTTCGCAGAAAACAATGTTAAGTACGAAGTCCGAGCACTGTTTTGTGTTGAAGTATCCAGAGGTTGGTCGCCTGTGCTGACAAGTATATTATGTAGATTGTAGATCGGTTCCTTCATTGAATAGTTAAGGCGACGCAACAACCCTGTGTGATTGGTATCTGAAGCCAATTACAGCAATTGACGTGATGGGCTGTAAAATTAGAATAATGTGTGTAGCTACAGCTTGTTATAGTGGTTTCCGCTTGCCAGCGACCGCTAAGTAGACATCAATTTAATTTTACGGCGCGAATAAACAGGGAAGTTAACGTTTTATGTTCATGCACGTAAATCCTGATCTATTCTACGTGTTCCTGAAGTAACTTGATAGTTTCGAACCTGACTGTACAGCATTTTGCTAAACATAAAGATATATTTATGGTACATTTAAGCACCTCCCTCTCTCCAAAACAACAACCCGGAAGCGCCCAACAAGACAATCATCAAAAAAATGAGAAAGTGACTTCGGTCAAAAAAGTGCCCTTACCACCGCCAATCATAATAGACGGAATCAAGAACTATCAAACGTTCTACGATTCTTTAATTGAAAGCCAACCAGCGGAATCATTTACAGCAAAAATGATGAATGGGGATTGTGTGAAGGTTAACGCCAAATCAGAAGACTCATATAGAGTAATTGCCAGGTTCTTGTCTGAAAAAGACTACCACTGGCATTCATACGAAAACAAGCAGGCTAGACCAATTAGAGTTGTGGTAAAGAAACTACACTCTTCTTGCCAACCAGATCGAATTAAGGAAGATTTAACAACCCAAGGCCTAAAAATAGAAAAGGTAGATAGTAAATTGAGCTGGAAGACCAAAGAACCACTCAACATGTTCGTTTTATCATTTTATAACGATGAAGATGTCAACAAAATCTACGGCATTAAGTACATATTAGGGTGTAAAATTGAAATACATCCACTCAAAAATCCAGCACTCATTCCCCAATGCAAGAGATGCCAAGCTTATGGGCATACACATAAATATTGTCGAAAAGAGCCAAGGTGTGTGAAATGCACTGGCAAGCATCTTACAGTCAATTGTACCAAATCTCCGCAAGAGAAACCAAAATGTATCCACTGCGGCCTACCTCACCCTGCCAATTATAGAGGGTGTGAAGTAGCCAAACAGATGCAAATTATGAAAAATAAAGTTTTAAAAAAGAAACCTACGGTGCCTAATACCCAACAGTTTCCTCCTATAACACACCCTGGTAAACAGGCGCAGAAAGCAAGTGTCCAGTCAACTGCAAAACAACCAGCCATGCAAGTAACCAACATTGGTACTTACGCACAAGCTGCAAAACAAGGATCTCAACCTCTGAACTTAGAGGATAAGATTAACCAGATCTTGAAGTGCATTACCTCATTTGATAAGAGATTAGAGAAGCTAGAATCCAGCACTAAAACAGCTGTCTTGAATAATCAAAAATGAATAACACACTCAAAATAATGGCGTGGAACTCCAATGGACTCCTCAAACATCAGCATGAGTTGCAGGCGGTCCTAGATACAGAAAATATAGACGTGTGTTTAATCTCCGAAACGCATTTCACAAAGCAATCTTTTATCAAATTTAGAGGATACATGATATACAATTCCCTCCACCCTAGCAACTCTGCCAGGGGGGGTAGTGCGGTTATAATTAAAGAAAACATTAGTCACTACGTGCAGTGTAAATATGAAGAAGAAGACATTCAAGCAGTGGCAGTATCTGTTAAAACTAAGTTTTGTCAAGTGTCCATTGCAGCCATATACTCGCCTCCTAGGCACATGATAAGAAAAGAGCGATACTTACATCTTTTTGAATTATTAGGCCAGCGATTTATCCTAGGCGGCGATTTTAATGCTAAGCATACGCATTGGGGTTCAAGACTTACTACAACTAAAGGAAGACAGCTCTTAAGTGCAGTTAAAGAAACACATTGTGAAGTAATGAGTACAGGCAAACCTACATACTGGCCCACTGACCACCAGAAAATACCGGATCTTATAGATTTTTTCATCTGCAAAAATATATCCACCAATTACATCAGTTTGGAGGAAAGTTTTACTATGAACTCTGACCATTCTCCGATTATACTAATGCTAAGTCAAAAAATCCTATTAAAAGAAAGCCACTTAACCTTGGTTAATAAGTCCACAGATTGGGACAGTTTTGCCCTTGATCTAGATAATATTATCGACCTTAAAACTCCGATAAAAACGCAAGATCAGCTTGACTCAGAAGTAAACAAATTTATTATTAATATTCAACAATGTGCGTGGAGCAATACACCTCAGCTAAAACGCAAATATAAGGGATTTATCTATCCTAAAGAAATTGTGGATTTACTATCAGAGAAAAGAAAACAAAGGAAGTTGTGGCAGCAAACAAGGTTCCCGCGTCATAAAACAACACTAAATAACCTAACTAAACGACTAAAGAGACAAATTCTACAATTTGAGGATGAATCTCTGAATACCAACCTTCTTCAGCTTACCAATGACAAATCAACGGATTACTCACTTTGGAAAGCAACGAGAAATCTAAAAAGGCAGATTATACAAATACCGCCCATCAGAGATAGCAACGGAAAATGGGCAATAAGCAATGACCAAAAGGCGTTCCGATTTGCTCAACATTTAGAAGAAACCTTTCAACCCAACGAAAGCTCTGTAGAAATACATGAGAGTGTAAATTTATCACAAAACCAAAGAATCAAGCTTGTGACTCCTAAGGAAGTAATGAGAGAAATTCAAAACAACATTAGCTCAAAAAAGTCTCCCGGTTACGACCTCATCACAGGGGAAATTCTAAAACGCCTCCCACGCAAAGCCATAGTAAAGCTGACCAAACTAATAAATGCTTCATTTATCTTAAAATATGTACCTGAGCCATGGAAGGTTGCTGAAGTCATTATGATTGCGAAGCCTGGGAAACCTCCCCACGAAGCATCATCATACAGACCCATTTCTCTGTTACCCGTACTATCAAAGTTATTTGAAAAACTGTTATTAAAACGGATAAAACCAGTAATAGAAGATAAAAACCTAGTTCCAGATCACCAGTTTGGCTTCAGAGAAAAACACTCAACGTTAGACCAGGTACATAGAATAACTAATGTTATTGAAAAAACGCTAGAAAATAAAGAAGTCTGTGCTACCGTGTTCTTAGACGTCGCGCAAGCTTTTGACAAAGTTTGGCATGAGGGTCTCATATTTAAGCTCAGACGCATGCTACCAGAATTTGTAGATATCCTAGAGTCGTATTTAACTAAAAGAATGTTTAGAATACGCCAAGAGGACGCATATTCCGAGCTAAAAACCATAAAAGCTGGGGTGCCTCAAGGAAGTGTGCTTGGCCCAATTTTGTACTTGTTATACACTTGTGACATCCCAGAGCTGGAAAACAGCACCATAGCGACCTTTGCAGATGATACTGCTATTATGGCCACCGGATCAAGCCACAGAGAAGCAGTAGAGAAAGTTCAACTAGCTGTGAACAAAGTTTACGACTGGACACAAAAGTGGAAGATCAATCTGAATGAGTCAAAATCAGTTCACATTAACTTCACAAACAAACACAGTGACTACCACCCACTCTACATAAATGGTATGCAAATACCTTATGCTAATACAGCCAAATACCTTGGCATAACTCTCGACGCCAAGCTGCGTTGGAAAGCCCATATCAAAAAGAAAAAACAGGAACTCGATATTCGTTGTAAACGTTTGTATTGGTTACTGGGAAGGAAATCCTGTTTATCAATACATAATAAGTTGATAATATACAAGCATATTCTGATGCCAATTTGGACGTATGGTATCCAACTTTGGGGCTGTACTAAGCCAACCAACGTCAAAATAATTCAACAGTTCCAAAATAAAGTACTCAGGGCTGCTGTAAATGCACCCTGGTACATAAGAAACGATGACCTCCACCGTGACCTCGACATGGAATTCGTCACCACCATCACACAAAAATTTGCTGAAGCCCACGAACACAGACTCCATCGACACGTGAATGTTGAGGCAATCCAGCTGTTAGACAACACAGGCATAGTGCGTAGACTAAAGAGAACTAAACCATTTGAATTAGTGTAGTGTAAGTGAATCAATAATAGTAACAATGTTGTGCTATTTATATAACACATGAACAAAGTGTTTTATCAATTTTACCAGACTCTAAGGAAGTGTTACGAACGTGTGTAAAAGTGCATACCTAATTATGGACACTATTCTTAGCATTAACATAATTTATAACGTAGCATAATAAGTTAGATTTAAATTGTTTATTAGTCTTCTTAGGCTAGATTGCAATTAACTAGTAAGAACTTGGTTCTTACTAATAAGGAAAAAAAAAAAAAAAAAAAAAATTTAAGCACAGCAATGCCCGGTCTTATTTGAAACTAAGCGCTTAAGCACTAGACCTATTCAAGCCATTTTACAGCGGCCGCAGTGAAGCTACGTGGAGTACGTATCCTATTATTAAATGGGATTTATGTTGATTATCTACGCCCGAACATAACTATATTATGTTATATGCGTTATCTTCTTCCGATTGTTGCGTGAAATATCTTCGACATTGAGTCACTGGCATTAGAATAATGACTAAGAAGTGAACAATTTAACTATCGGTGCTGTATATAGAGGTAATCGCGAAATCCTCAGATTTTCCATTTGATTCATTTTCCTATTGGTATCATGAAATGAATTACAAGAACTCGCATAATACGTTGACATCATATTGCGACACAACGAATGAACGAAGTAAGAATAAAAAAGTTGAAACGGTATGGCCGTTTCAACATGTTTATTCATTAAGATTTTTTCCTGGATTACGAATATAACCTGTGAAAACCGAGCCCCGTGACAAACGACAAAGATGTATTACCATAATAATATTCGAGGAGTAAAAACCAGTGAGGCCTTTTTATTACACCGACGATAGTATTCAGTGAAATAAAAAATATTCCTCGTAAACATCCTACACAAATAATGACTGGGCACAAACACCGATAGAACTGACTCGTTTGTAGATCAACTTCGTATAAATAGTTCACATAAAAGGAAATGTACTTTTATGGCATGATATTATTGACATGGTTTTATTGTGTGTATGACGGTGCGCTAAAATGTTTACGACCACTGAAAAACGTGTTGTCATAGAAAAACGTTTAATGATGATGGCGACATTAAAATTTATACACCGCAATATTTTTACGTTCAAATCGATTTAGGAACATTCAGGTTTTTAGCACCTGAAATATCAGACTAATTGTTTGTTCAGGGAATTATATCCTGAACACTGAACAGTCAACCTAAAATTCGCGAAAATATTGCCTGACCACCACCGGCGCAAGACAGGTTAAATAGAAATGCCTACGGCGTAGCATCGAGTACGCGTATCGTAGCGATGACGCGCGCGTATTGATGACGCGTATCGTAGCTGATACACATGTCGTAGCTGTGACGTCCGTAGCTACGGTTATTTAGTCGAGCGCAATTATTTAATGAGATAACATTGTTTATAAAAGTTAATTTGTTGAGATTTTGTTGTACATTTATAGTAGCATGAAATCATTTTAAACAGTCACGGAAAGTGGCGACCCATCCAAACGTGTAAATTGATATTGAATTATCATTGATAGATATGAATTGGGCCATATTTTAATATTAATTAAACTTGTTTCATATTCCTTTGTGCATTTCTGTTTTAGTATGCGGTGTTCGCCGCGAGCATGGGAGTGTGAAGCGAGAGAGGGATTACATTAGAGAATGGGTTGCAGTGTCTACCTTTGGCAAAACATTACGAGGGGTTAATATGACGGGAAAGGAGCTTTACTGGTGGCTCCAGATATAAATCAATGCACATTTAAAGCTTTATAAAAGTTGTTTTGATTCATAAGGCTGCATGCTGTTTATAGATCTTCACTTTGTGCTAGGCAAGGTACTAAAATCAGCCTGTAGCATTCCCAAAGCTGGGACACAGTTATATCTTCTTGTGAGAAGGATCTGGCGTCAGCTTGATCGTTATGACTAATTGCCATTCATGATATCGCAATTGACTGATGATTTAGCACTACGTTCACTATTCACTATGTTTACTTTATATTTTTTAGTGCTTAGTATGTAGTCGATAATGAACTAAATGGGATTCGAACTACTTTTTCAAACTTTCAGGAAAAGACGTCTCATAATTTTCAGGCCCTAAAGCATGGTATTGTTTCTATCACAATAATACAATGATCTACTGAAGCGCAACTGGATCCGAGACCACTATTATACGGTCGTCCGTATTGGCTGATTTACGACGAGACACGTATGCAACGCTTGCCCTAGCGCAGCATAATAGCGAGATTATCTACGTGATGCCAGCACACAGACATCCAATTATAATCATCTGCTGTCAGCCACCAACTAACCGCAGGCACACAGGTATTTGTAGCTCGACGGAACAATCTTGGATCTATAAGTGAATACATTATCCGAGATAATAGAATATGATAATACAGATTCATTAGCCTTGTTGTCCTCGGCTTAAATAGGCGACAACAGGATTATACAGGTTTATGTACTGGCTTCAATAATGTTTTGTATCTTGGTCATGCTCATTTGTTTACATTTAAACCAGAGGAAGATCTTTATCTTCTAAAATTATCTTTTGCATCGGCCTTTGAGAAAGTCTCATTACAAACCGTAGAGCACAAACTCCGACTGCAACTGGGTCATATGACTTTTGAAAATTGCAGGGAACCACACATTTCTATTCTTCTTTTATTAAAATCGTGATGCAATATAAGATAGCCGGCCGCGCATCGCACACAATAAATGGAAGACATGACAACAGGAACAAGGGAGCTGGAAGGCACGATGACAGTGCTTTTCAAGATGCGCTATTGCACTACATTCGCCCCATTGTTTTCGTTCAAAAGCTTTTCAATAGACGCCGTTTATCGCGCTGGCACAAATACACCTCTTATGTTTCTATTTGCTCATAGAGAGGGGGCGAGAACGACTCTTGAATTATTCATTTGAGTTATTCGTTTCTGTAGGTGAGCAGCAAATCATAATCCTTATAATCTGAGTGTGCTGCTCTGCGAAGGTTTAGTGACACAAATTATGAGCGTACAAAACAAAGCTGAGGCCCGGTTTAGTAATACGTTACAATGTTACCATTTAATTTATTATTTTCGGGTGAAACACGAATGGACACACAAGGAATGGACGGCAGCAAAAAATATGTCGATTGAATCACATGAGCTTATGTTTTTCTCGTTTGCATTGCTCGTACATACATAGTCTATAATAAAATATATCGAACGATTTTTGATTGTCTATAGGTTCGTTTCAAAGACGTTTGTGTGACCCCTAAAATAGGGTATCCATGAAGCTATGTGGTGGAGTATATGGCGAAAACGAAATACGTCTTTTGTTCTAGAATGCGGGTCTTATCACAAGACGGTAAAATATTATACAAGTTGTTGTTGTTATGCATGTTATGGCGAATTGTTCAAGACGTATTATACCATTATATTGGGGTTAGTAAAATTTTTGATTTCTAAGTGAACGCAGAAGTTCCAACAATTTATATTATAGCTATTTAGAAACCTGGATACGAGAATTTCATCAATCGATCCATTGATTATATTGATATGATATTTATAGTAAAGACACGGTTTCATCAGCAAAGCCTGCACAAGACTTTGTTAGCACGTTAACTACAAATAATTGTTCACTTTCTAAAATCGCATATACAACGTAATTCAATAACAGCGGCCCCAAGAACAATAAACATTCGTTCGTTACACACCATTGCAGTTGTCCGTTGATTTAAAATGGCACAAACATGCGTCCTTGTACCGGCGACACACGAATAGAATAGAATAGAATAGAATAGAATCTTTATTTGCTTAGAATGTAGGTACATAAAAATAAGTTGTTGACATTATACAATAGAATCCATGTACATTCTGCCTTAATATAGCATGCAAATGTAATACATAACACTAGGATTATAAGGATATTACAAAGAATTATCATTCAAAAAGTCCTGCACAGAGTAATAACATTTGTCTACAAGTAATTCTGTGAAACGTTTTTTGAATTTTTGCAACGGTAAGTTTTTAATTTGGTCAGGTATTTTATTAAAGATTGCTGGGGCCATACAAATCACATTTTTCTTTAATAAACTAGTTTTATATACGCCCGTGCATAGTAGATTTTTGTATTGAGATCTCATAGCTGTACTTCGTTTTCTAGTTTCTATTAAAGTTGCAAAAAGACATCGATTTGTTATTACAAATATTGCCAATTCACGGTGTATCTAACAGTAATAGGCATAATAGCCTTGTTTGTTCGACGCACTCGGCCACATTTTAAACCGCTACCCTCAATAAACTTTCAGTGTACACAAAGCTGTTTAAGTATTATTGACGTTTTGCAATAGTGTGCGGATAAATTGTGTTCCGACTAGGTACATGCTTGCGAACTTTGCTCTTATCATAGAATATATTATTCAAGTCATTGAACATGAATTATGCAGTCGCTTTTGTAGTGACTCAAAAGAAATTGTGAATGTATACGTTGGTATGTATTTGTTTTAGATGTATCTGATTGGCAAGAGAGTATGTAAACATCTAGAACCTATTACTCTCTATTAACACAGATAAGGAATTGATTGTACGATCTAATCTTATTATACAAATGTTCAGCTTTCTTCATGAATTAGTCTAGTTGAATTCGGTTTGCAAGCTGTAACAGAGCCAAATGTCATACTATTATAATATTTCGGGACAACCATACCTACCGCGTCGCGCTCTTCTATGTGACGTCGCTTTTCTTCGAAATTCCGCTACAAATTGTTTACATATATCCTGTTTGCGAGGTTAGGTAGAAACAGCGTATAGGACCACATTACCGGCGAGTGCTGCGATAGCTGCCAGCGTAAGGAGGGCGGAGCGGCTGCGTGCCATGTCAGCAGGGCATGCCGCGCGCTTGGCGCCGCGTCATCGCCGCGACATGCTCCGCGACGCGCCCGCCAACAACTCTCGCGTGCAGCACCTCTCCGCGCACCACCTACAACAAGAGACCACCAACTCACTCACTGATACCGATAGCAATGGAATTCGGAGTACATAATGGAACATCATCATGTGCTCCGGAATTCTGTTGAATGCTAAAACACAAGATTCGCTACAAGATTTCTCCAAAGTTATGATCTCATTAAATATTGTCCTAACTGTAAATGTTTATAACAACCTTAAATGTTTAAACTGGATTCTCTGATACGCCTGTCGAGTTCTCAGAAGATAAAGTTCCCGCCACAACAGGTGGTCAATATTTAATGGTTACTGCTTTGGCTACAATTAATTTGTCAAGGCTAGCCAGTGAGTTCATTTAGTAGGCGAAATACAGTGGATTGCGAGGGAAAGCACAGCCAGTCCGGCAGTTATCTGCGTATTGACGCGCGGCGAGCGGCTGGCCGACGACGGCGTGGCCGGGACGCCAGTCGGCGGCCTGACAAGGGTCATGCTTGCCAAAACATCCGTCCGAATGATATCCGGGGAATTTCTCTATTGGGGATTTATTGGCTTCGCTAACAGAGCTTTATATGGTGATGCGGAAACGTCATGCTTTTATATGTAAATATTTACCGCGCTGTTTCATTCTTTTCTTTTTTTCAGGCGCAAGATTATAATTTACGCCCGACATCTTGTAGATCGGTTAAAAGATTAAACCCGTAAAGAAAAACAACGTGTTGCCTTCCACTTCAAGATTACGATAACGCAACCGGAAAACCAAGATGAAACATAAAAGATTGAACCTTGAGACCCGAATAAAATAAATTCGTAAGACCAAAATATTTGTATATAATGTTTTTAACGTGAGTGCATGTGTTATTTTGGAATAGGTAACATTTCTCAGAACTTTGTGCATGACAGATAAGTTTCTAATACAAATCAATTTACAAGCCATTAAGATATGTATATCGGTAAAGTTTTGACGGTAATATTTTACGAAGTTGATCGTCGATGTTTATAAATAAGGGAGATAATGTCGTCATGGCATCTATAAGTAGGCAACGCTGGGAACTTTTATAAATAACGCGGATGGTGTCGATAACTTTAGCAGAGGGCTATTTAGAGCTTGCGAGTCCCGTAGTGTTTCTTGAAGTGTGTATAAAATAGCTCTTGAACGTCAGCACTTTACTCGAGAGTACAGGATACTTTCAGAACACCTTCATCCTTTTTACCAATATTTTATAAAGAACGTTTATGTTGTCAGATACGTATGTACCTATCTGACAACATAAACGTTCTTTATAAAATAAATTATGAATACTTGTTTATTATTATTTTACAAGCGAACAGCACAGCGTCGGATTAATCAAGGCTTAGCGGATGCGAGACGAGCAACAGTGCCAAAAAAAGATCATCTTGTGAATTATGATTTTAAACGCAGCGCAACAATTTTAGCGAAAAACCGGTAAACTGCCAAGAGAACGAGAAGATATTCTTAATAATGTTTTTTGTAAATGCTGTGTAACTTTCTAGTAGAAAAAAATATGATGCTGCAATAAAATAGGCGACAGTGTGATGAATGAGGGGAGCGCCCCGAACAACAATAGATGTCACGTACTTACGAACTCATAACCATCGATTCCAATTTATGGCACACGTATTATTCCTCTGGGGTGAGAAAGAACACCTCTTGAATGACGTGCATGGGTATTGATAACTAACATTGCTTTGTTGGGGAAACTTTGTATAGGTATCTATGCAAACAGGTATGTAATGTTTTATATAATAGGCAAGAAAACAAAGGGGGGAAGTGGGGGATTACAAGGCGTGATATTATCTTAAATTATGTTAAAACAAGCAACTTTCAATAACAACAGTTTTTGGGATCATTCTGCCTCAAAACCTTTTTCTTAAAAACAAGAAATATAGCACCTATTTATTTTATTACAATGTCGAAATGAGGCTATAAAAGTTCCATTTTACGAAAAGGTTACACTGTGCTCTTCGGGTCCAATTTATTTGCATATTAAATAGCAATTATGTATTGGAAAACAAGTGATAAAAGAAAGGTCGTAGGTAGCTTTAACCTAAGTTTTAACATGACTGGAATCGATACAAAGCGAATAACAGATGAAAAGAAGTGAACTTCAAATACCTCTTCCTTTGGAATGGTGATAATTATGTTAACAAGGAATTGAGGCAGAGAGATTAGACTTAATCTAGAGAAAGATTGAAGATTGGTTTGGGAATACTTTCATTGTGCGTACAGCTAAGGAGTGGAATTCCCTGCCAGAGTCTGTATTTCCTGATAGCTATAACCTAGGGGTCTTTAAGTCAAGAGTGAATAGGTTACTTCTAGGTAAGCGTGCTCCATCGTCGACCGCATCATCACTTTCCATCAGGTGAGATAGTGGTCAAACGCGAACCTATCAATAATAAAAAAAAAAAAAAAGATTCCTCTTACAGAAGTATTCAAGACCGCTGCTCTATTAACTTAAGGTATACCTCTTCACTTTTTGAAGATTTTCAAAGTTAAGACTAAAGGTAAAATTATTACTTACTTTTGTAATAATTTTACCTTTAGTCTTGAAAATATACTTGGACAAAACAACTGGGATCACTTGTTTTGTCCTAGATCCTAGATTTTGACAGGTTCGTAAAGTGTGTTTCATACACAATCACCAGCATTTAACACGTAAGTACATCGTTGATTGCAACTTGTGTATGTGTTCGGTACCGATGTTCGTGGTATAATCTCAGAATCACTTTGCTTTACGATACCCACGGGAAACTGATAGATTATTCGAAACACGGCAACTGGAAGATGGTATGTTACCTTTCAAATCTCTCTATTTCCAGAGAATCGTTATTTCGAGATGCGACGAAGATCTTACTAGAAAAAGTTAAGAAAACCTTTCAAGCTTAAAACTGAAGAAATATTTTGAATCAAATAAAGTTGAGACATTGTTATTCAACTGAACCAGTATAAAGACATTTGTTAGATAATATATCCAGTTTTATGTAACTCGAAAGGACAGAAACACTCACACTACGGACATCTATTCCATTGCGCCTTTGCATGCATCCATTACTATTCATAGAGTTTGAAATTGTCTGAACTTCTTACTCGCTATAACCTATGAATTGAATAGGAGAGCTTGTTACGCGAACTGAATGAAGATACATATTATCTGTTTTAATTGAGCTTCATTTGCATTGGAAGAATCTGGCTGATATAGGACGTCCTGAATAAAATACAGTTTTTATCTGAATAATTTAATAGGAAGAATTATTCTGGAATACAAATATTTGTATCAAAAGTAGATATTACAATATATGTTTTTGTTATGTAGGGTGTTATTGGCTTTTAAATTCGATCGCCATTAACTGACGTCAGCGGAAGCTAAGGGTGCTTAATATTCGTAGGAACAGATTGCTGATCGTAAATCATAAGTAACGGTTTGTTTCTGTTATGATTGTGAATTTTTTATAAAGAATATCTGAACGGACTGAAGCCGTAGATGCTTTTTAGTAGCAATAAAACATAGCGTAAAAAATTCTAATACATTTATAAATGTCATGTAAAATTTAATAACGAAAATGGAACTATTCACGCCAGTGGCAGCTTGGAATATTTCTGGTCGTTGCTCGATCTATGGCAAAGCTTTAATCTCACCCAAGCGGCTTTCGATCCTCAACGATAACTGGCTTTCAGATAACAAGCGAGAAG
Organism: Diarsia mendica; assembly: GCA_949316265.1. Classification (NCBI taxonomy): domain Eukaryota; kingdom Metazoa; phylum Arthropoda; class Insecta; order Lepidoptera; family Noctuidae; genus Diarsia; species Diarsia mendica. Next base: position 11,953,298 of record OX438892.1, read on the forward strand.
GCAAAGTTCAAAGGTTAAAAGGAATTATACTTTTGCCTTAAATTTTACTTATAATTCTACTTGGCACACGGCTGAAACTTACTAGTAAGAGTAATTCTTAGCTCAATAAACATTTTTGAAGTTTGAAGTAGATTTTCATGTTTCATGTCCTAATTTACGATTGGAGGAACTGACAGGCGACGGTTCGCGCATATTTGCGTAGGAAGGTATTAATAGGAGCTCTTATACGTGTATCAACTGGCCGAGCACACAAAGGTACTCACACAATCGCTTTCAAAATGTTTCTACCCTACTTTAACTAATTAGTTACTGTGTATCAGTTAGCCCCGAGCCGAGATCGAGGGCCGAATTGTAACTAAGATCTTCCGATCTTTAACGCAATCATTAACGAGTTCCGTTGGTTACGTCCGTAATCAGCATAAAATTAATCCCTGCTTTAGTTAAGTAATAACGGCTTGCTCATAAATCTTGCTGTTGAGCTACTAAACACAACCAGAGATCTTGTTTCAAAGAGCAGAAATTAGGGACACAATGTAAGGGTTGAAAATTAAAATGTTAGTTAATCCAACCCTATACTTATTTATCGAATCTCAAAAGCGAATCCTCCTCATTAAACGGGAAAATGCTGGACAAAGCAAAAGATTTCAGAACAAAAAGCGCTTCTCGCTCAGTTTACAGACTAATTAAACATTTTAATAAGCAGTATTAACCTAAGAATGTTTGAAAAACTGTTCGTTTATGAGTCCCACATTCTTAAACAATATTACCCACCAATTAAACAATTAATAAACGAATAAAAAATTAAATAAACTACAGTTCGCAGACTGCTTCTTAAAAATCAATTTTAACGGTCACTTGTTAACATTGTGAATCTTTTACACTCATACTTACAATGTTTCACGTAATAAAGTATTTTCAAAACTGAGTAAAGTTCCTTAGCATTTTTATTTATCATCAGCACACAACCACCTAGATATTTTCATTTTCCTTTAAAAAATAAATTAACACTGCACAGTGATTTATTGCAAAGCTTAATATTTAAGTTTGATGTAGAAGCCGGCCGTATGAATTGTGGGTCGGCTCGCGAGCGGTCTAGGCGAGCGGAGCGCGCAGGCGGCGGGCGTCGGCGCCACCTGTCGCTGTCGGCGGCGCGGCGGCGGGTTGCCGGCGGGCTCGACTCGCGGCCACGGCTGCTCACTAGCGACTGAGCGCCCGGGCACGTGGCCCCGCCGGGCGCCGGCCGCCGCCCAGGTGCACCTGCACCCTCGCGCACCCCCGCCGCCACCCGCCCGGCTCCGCCGCGCGCCCCGCCACGCACTCCAGCCCCGTCTGCATCCACTTGCAGCCTGTCTGCACGCGCACCACCTAATACACTTCTAATTATAATACAGATGTGCCCGAACACCTCGCCCTAAAGCTCTCTCCTATACGATACTAGCTCGCGACCGACAAGCGTCCACGGAAGTACTCATAAAATATGCACGCCACTGAAGATAGAGGAAATTGGAACGGGGAAGTATGTGTCCGTGTATCTATGGAGCTCGCGAGATACACTGCGTGAGATGTAAATGAATTAATTATAACGACTTTATAATTTTCAGCAGGGTCTACGGCGTAGCGATTTCGTAGCGGCGTCGTAGCCAAATGTTTATCAATTCAAACAGTGGTTCGTAAATAGGAGTTTCAACAACGGAGAGAAAGGATATTTACATAGTACGGTGGCCATTACGTTTCTGGCTCGATGAGAGTAGGAGATGGTATGGGATTTAAAAGCAAATGACAAGATAATGAAAACAGTATTGTCCATCAGATACCTATTTATCAGAATCTAATCTTCTTGTTTATGTGATCTAGTTACTTTCAATTCATATTGACCCCAAGCTTATTGGTTCTGTGATGGTAAATAATGCTGCTAATTTTTACAAAGTATAATGTGAATGTGTGAGGAATATGGGAATATGGATAACGAGCTTAATTTCCGGACAGTATGAAATCGCTACGATCAAGGTGATTTCAGAAGCTTTCACGTTTTCACACAATATCTGAATTTCCTCCTAGCCAATCTTATCAGGAAAATGTTTGTGGATTTCAATAACTTGGAAAATTCATACATAGAAATTGTAGCTACGTAGCGGGGCGAGTTTTTAGAATAAAGAATTAAATTACTGTGTTTTCTGAAAGCCGACTAGGTTGTATCTACGGAGCCTGGTTACGCAACGTCAAGTCTTAAATGGATGACCGCGTTTTTCTAAACACAGAATTTATTTCGTGTCTCGACGAACACGTTATACCGGCGGCGGCGGTCTTAAAGACATCGCTCCAGCTGTCATGCGCATATTTATGATATAATAATGGAATATCAATAGGTAAATGTAGTATTACTTTTTTCACTGAAAGTTTGAGAAAATAAAGGAGTTTTAGTAACATGTAATCTAACCTTTGACGTCCAGATCTTTTTGGATATTTATCCTAGTTATACTTTGCTTATATTTAACAAAAAGGCTGCGCGCAGCTTGAATTTTGTTGTCTATTAGACCATTTTCCAGTGTTAAATTAAGGGCGTTACCCTGACTGATTTTGAATATCTAAAACTAAGACGCCTTGCATATGAGGCACCTGTACATATGGACCCTTTTTTGAATTGTCTATATCGTAAACAAAGCAACTCACTCTTCAACAGGAAGATGTATCATTAAAATCGAATCTCACAATTAATTATTTTGCGAAAATACCAGCTCTATTGTAGACTGTTTAGCTAATACAGCAATTAAAGCGCATCCATTCGTCGATGTAAAATTTTAGCAGGCACTATAGTTAACCAATACATAGACGATGTGTTTAGTATCTATACAGACTTGCAACAGAGATCCGCTTACATGAGTGGATCTCGACCGTACGGTAGAGTATCTACAGAGTTTGGACTGAAAATCTAGTCGCTAGTGCGCTAGTGAGTTATTTTATTCAACGACGTGCAACATCGGACAGACAGAGTTCAGATTTATGCCCAGTCTACGGCAATAGGTGCGCCCACTGATTCATTGGGCTCAAACATAACTGGTAAAATGTGGGTGTACTATTTAGGTACACCTTTACCTAACCCTTCCAGGATTACAAGCGTCGCGTTATTTTATGACGTATATAAAACGTTAACAAAATTATACTATGTATAATTAACAGCTGCGTTATTTTAATTGATGATATTTATCAACCTGTTAGAGTTTTTTCGCAGTTTCTCTCGCTCGATCCAAACCCAGGCTATCATTCTGTTCATGTAAATCCGGTCAACCAGTAACAGATATAGATAGACCATTATTCATTTTAATACAAAAAAGTTTTACTCTTTAATGAGCGACGGTTATAAAATTTTCTTAAAAAATCTTTTTTCAAAATGATACAGATGAAGCCATCTCTCCTTTCTACAAACTTATGAAGGAGCCTTTATCGAGAGGTATTTAAAATTCGAACATTGGGAAACTTAACATGAATGTAACACTAATGTAAGGGGAATCTTAGTTCCGGATAAGAAAAGGGTACTTCTACTTAAGTGCAGGGAGGTGAGAGCGGAACCTATTGATCTAGCTCATATGTCGGTCCGTTATATGCTCGCAGGCATCAAGTTTAACAGAAGATGGAGTTTAACTATGGCCATTTGGATTCAAAACAATTTCGTCTGGCTAAATACTGGGTCCATCGTGTCCTAATTCCCAAGAAGCTTATGTTAAAGCCTAGACACGTCAGTAATTAATTTGAGCTTTAACTAGATAGCCTGAGCCTTACATGTGCAGTCTTCTCATTTGTAACACACAATGTGCTGTAATTACTTTAAATATATAATTACTTTGATGAATCGAACTGTGTACTCCGGGTTTTGAGGTTACCCCTGTACGTATACGTAAGGCAGGGAGATGGTTCCACGATCTCTGAAATCAGAACGTTCGCTCATTCCACGAGGGTCATAGCACTTTACTCGTGATAGTTTTATTTTCAGTGTCAGGCTGTGTGGACAATCGCTCTGATTCCGTTCCGAGAGAAAGGTTTATTTTTCCGTTTGGATTTATAGGCTGTGAATCTAGTCCTCGATAGTAAATTATTCTTACAATTTGTTTCCTCGGCCGCTTGACACAAGGTTTTCTTTGAATTGGAATATAACGGTCTTTGCAAATTTTTTGTGATATTCTAATTCTAGGAATCGAGAGAAACTGCGAAAAGTGTCTGTGATTTTGTTGTGAAACATAGGTGTCAGACTATCTAAAGAAGGTAAAATCCCCGCACTCTATCTTACACGTTGGGCCCCAAAGCGATTTACTTTAAAGTAGTGATTGGAATTGAAATTCCTGATTGAAATGAAGGACGCACAGAAATTCGTAGACTACAAAATTCGTGATTTTTATTTGTTATACTTTAGCCCTGTCTGCGTCTAATGATTATTTCGCCACGAGCTACATCGACGAAGCACATCAAGTAAAGTGTAAACACATTACTAACAAGTTATGAACACTTCGCAATCTGATGTGTCATATCATTTACATTTTTGCACAGAAATGCTTAACGCGTTAAAATTCCATCTTCGCATAACTCACAATGTCTCATTAAGTTGTATGGGCTACGAATAATAAAAGCATTTATGCGAAGGAAGCTGAAACGTGCCCGAGGAAATTATTAAAACAAAGTTCAGTCGTGAAGTCCTTTTTCCTCGCAATATCGTAACGGGCAGAAGATAGTATAAGCATGAATTGGGTATTGTATCTTAACAATGCGAAGTTGTAAGTATAATTTTTGCGCACGTTGTTCCGCTGTCTATCGGAGCGGAGTTGTAGACTGAATGAAATTGCTCAAAGACTGCGATGCACGCTCGGCGCTCGCTGAAGCGTATGCAAGCGCCCGGAGTGCCCCTTACTTACTGTAGTCACTCACTGAAATAAGTTAGGAACACATCGCATTCCTTTACGACATCATATTTTTTGTAACTCCCTAAGCGACGTTTTCAATTTATAATTTTATAAGACTTATTTTATTTGCGCTTCGTTTTATGCTTTAAAGAACTAGGGTTATTAAAGAAAATGTAACTAGTTCGCGAAATTGATGTGTGTTACGATGCGCTATTGCTGGCATCGTGAGCAGAAATTGGTGTAGTCATTTTGCATGATGTAATGAGTTCAGATAATATTTTACAATTATATCTTTTGGTATTACGGTGTGGTGGGTAATTTTTACTCGATTGTGATGGCCCCAAAGGAGGGCAATGTATTTGTAATGTACCACTTTTTTAATGAAAGTACAGCTTCGAAATTGGTTATGGACCTATAATATCGCTAACCTAACGGAAGTGAAAAACCATTTAAAAGTTTAAGTTGTTAAAATGTAATTAGCGGCACATAAATCTTTTAGACAGTCAAAATATTCAACGTTTTATGACAATGGTAACATAAACCGTGTTTCTCAGACAAAACGCCGGCGGACCTTATTCGGCGGCACACGGCCGGAACAAGTTATAAAATAAGCCGCTAGAGGCGTGTAGACGAACCGCTAGCCGGTGCCGATGCCGACAGCGATGTTCGACCCAGGCGAACTGGAGCCACGCCAAGCCTTTCAACCGCTTGCAATATAAATACGTGCTACGCGTGGTTGGACTATTCAATTGCTTCCTAGCTTTGTGTGCGATCATAACCCTCGATTTATTGTTTATTATCGTACGATACGCAACTGTTTGCAATTGTTTTTTTAAAGTTGAAAATATCCGAATGCTAATTGACGTCATTACGCGGCTTAATGAAAAACTATGCCCGTGCGTTTCGTGTGTTTCGTGGTTTAGTGGAACATCCATATTCCATTAGTTTTCCGTTGCTAGTTGGATAATGAGTACAACGGATCCGATAGCGTCTAAATTAACATAAACGCGTTAATTTAGACGGTATCAGCTATGCGAATAAACATTTAACACATCTAAATCATTTAGGAAAACAATGATATTTGAATAATAACCAATTGCTCTGAATTTTATTAACATTCCTGTTTATCTAAAATGACTTTCACAATAAAATAAATTCAATTTATAACACAATATCAGGCTAAATTATGTAAAAGAAACTTTCTTATTCTAGTGTGCTAGACTTGTGGTCTATTAAATGTATTATTTGACGTTCTGAAATTCAGTACAGTTGACTCATAATAAAGCACAAACTAGATAGATATTTGTACAATATATGATCATACACGCGCCTCTCCTCTCACTTCTAAGTGGTTGATCCCTACCGAAGGCCGAGTTTTATTATGACACAATAAAATAAAATATAATAAGATATTATTTTATGTGACTTTACTTAAAGGTTTACACATACTTTGTATGCAGTATACGTGATGGTGGTAAACGAAAGTTGAGCGCAAGTTTAGAGGCACGTCCGCGGGGATTGAACGCCGAACCTCCGGTCACAGATATCTGCTATTGACGGCTTCCTTAGTTAACATACACGAAGTATGCACGATACGAGAGAGCCCCATTAATATTCGGAATGGATTCGCGCTTAAAAGCCGCCCAGGGCATCTTACTTTCTTATAATAGCCAAATGTTTTATGGCTCCGTAATGTGTAAGTCCTGTTAACATTTTAACGTGTAACTTCTAAGTGAGGGCTTGGTGTATGGTAATTTAAATAGGGGTTAGGTACATTTTTTAAAGTGCTTTTTTAATTAGTTTTTTTTTCTCTCGCCTAACCATCGCAGTAATAATGAATATTTCATTCACTTCCTGCCTAAATAGGTTACATTTTGGCACACGTATATAATTTTATGTCTTTGTTTACCTAGCTGACCATGAAGATACATCGGTTTTTATTGAACTTTTCGGAACAATTGTTTTCCCGGCGGTAAGCTTTGTTAATCACACCTGCCGCTGCTGTTAAGGAAAGTACTGCAAACTTTCCTCCTTTATACTGTTAAATGTTAAGTAATGTTTCTGTTTCCATTAAATTAGCTCAGAGCAAATAACGATTTAATGGTGTTATTTGACAGAAACTAGAGCACTTTGCAAAGAAAGTAAATACCGAACTTACTACTTAATAGGAACAGACGAACTTCATTAATTAACAAGAGAATGAGACAAAACTAATTGCCGGCGAGATAGCCGTGGATATAACGTTAAATCAAAATTTATTTTTCGGGAAATCATAATTTGTGGGGCCAAATTGAGTGAAATTTTTTAAGGGAAATACAAACTTCCCTGGTGTGTTTTAATCCATTTAAAATCTATTTAGCTTGTATAAGGCGGCAGGCTTGTAGATACAGGTTGGTAAAGAAGAGCTTAATTAAAAGTATACAATAATAAAGGAGCTCTGAAAGGCGGACCGGCGCCGCTCGCGTGTTATATTCAATGTAAATCCGATTACCGGTAAATAACTCGCGATTCCCTCAATATTCTTAACTGATATTGATTTATTACATAAAACAAGCTTTAAATAACCGAAATACGAGAGACGTACGTATGCAAACTTCCTGTTATTTATTTATTCGGATGAAACAGCGAAGTTTTTAATAAAATCACGAGTCACAGTGCGAATGCGCTGAAATATGTGTGTAATATTATCAGTTTATCATCGAAACGTGCCATGTGTTACCACGAAATCTCCTTCGGGAGGGCAGCAACAGGAAACTAGAAATAATAATATATTCAAGCCGCATGCTTAATATTTTTATGTTTATAACATGTCGGATATTAGTTTCGATTTTCCGATGGTTTCACTTGCACAGTCCGTCCCAAAGTATCTATGGAAAGAAGAACAACTTCAGAGGAAGGTGGGTCGAGTTGTTTCCTTTTGCTGTTTTGAACAGAGAATTCCAACTCCAAAGTTGTGCGCGATGAATGAGGATATATCTCGAAGTTATTCTTGTTTATGGGAAGTTCCCGTACCGATTCGTTTCCCGAGCATTCAGATCTGTAATAAACCGTTTACTTGAACTTAAACTCACACTTATTTTGCCCTCTTTATAGGTTGAAACTTTGAGACTGTATCTTTATTTTTCATCTTTTCTTTCGTTCTTTTGCGACGACGTCATGTCACGCCGATAATACTCGAAGAGGTAGGCTGAGACATCACATAACAGGGTAGCCCCTATCCTATACCCGGGTATTTGTGGGAACCATTGTAATACGAGATGAGCTTATCTCGATTCCGGGTTGTTTCTGTAAAACCCTAGTAACCCTTTTCCAAACCAGGTAGTGAAGCGCACGTTATACTACGAGTTAAAAAGTATTGTTTGTTGTCTTCCCTTGAAACCAGAACCCAACAATGTTGCTCGTTTACTAATATAGGTCGGATGGTAATACTTCCCCGGGAGTACTCTTCCTTAAGGAAAATAAATTCTGTTGCGACATAGGATGAAAAAGGGAATCACACGTGTTCTTACAAAAAGTGAGCAATCTTGAGTCAGCTCTGTTAAGTAAGTGGTAGCACGTAGTGGTCACGGACTGCCGTCTTACACGAGGGTGCCGGGATAATGACTTTATTACGCCTGGGACTAGCCAACTGATTAGTACAGGAGAAGCATTGCTGTGCGTTTTACCAGAGACCCCCGTCCACCAAAAGTGCTGAGAATGGCTACTCTTCCGAGCAAAAAATGAGGGTTTCCACACGAGAAAACAGTCCTACCAAAAAAGGCCGGCAATAATAAAATTAACTAGCTCTCAATTAGAGTGGTTTATTAATACGGGCGTAAGACCAAATTGTGTTACTTCTAGTGATAAGTGATCATCTCAGTCGCCTCTTACCTCAATTACAGAGCAAGTGAACCTCGCTGACTTGATTCAATGATCTTGATCCAATAACGTGACTGAGCTTGACTATAAGTGTGTTACCTTCATACCTATGAGCTACGATAATTGTATGAATCTGCATCCATGAAAGGATTTCGTATATTACGTCAACGCCAACAAAATCAGTACCTTTTACCATGACCTAAAAGATTCTCTGTGAAAACAACTTTTCGAATATTGTTATCAACAATTTATCGATATAATTTTAGATACAAACAACCATCCTGACAACGCCAACATCGATTACAGCGAAAAATAGGCTGCCCTATTTGTATCCGTTTTATCGTTTTATTCAGGGCTAACACATAATAATAAACCATGTCATCTCGAAAATAAAGTGTATCCATGGCACTTCCACATGATTACTCTTCTAAGAAATAAGCAATATGATAACGAACCATGTACCCTTATTAGCATTTCATTACGCATATCGTTTTTTGTTATCTGCTACGGAGCGTAGCACTTGTATCGCTACGGCGCTACGAGCGTAGCGTGGCGCTACGAGCGTAGCGCGGTGCTACGTGCACCCAATGAAGTAGCAATTACGAACGGTTCCCGAGCTTGTTATCAATAAAAGAGGGATCATTTGTTTCTATTAATGAGCCCGGGCTTGATTTATGTTAGTTGGGCCAACTAGCAGAATGAAATACAGCTGTAAACTATACGTATTGCATTACGTCTTCTCGAGATTAATTGCTTGTTTTTCTAGTAACGTATTATTAATTTATTGTTAGATTTATTAACAAGATTTTTATTTATTTGTACGCTTATTTATTGGCATTGAACTATAATTTGTCTTATTTATGATTATACGTAACATATTAAAAGTTAGCTTGATAACTTAAAGTCCCATAGAGCTGGGGACGAGCCATCACCCGGGCCGAAATCCAGACTCCGGGCTGGCATTGAGCAATTTTTAGTGAAAACCCAATACCTCATTGTACGAGCTAAGAATAGAATACAAGATTGCTCTAGACTGGCGCTTGAACACGAGACACAACAGGAGGCAGATTACCAACGAGTTATATTTACAGCATTGCAGGAAGACGCTAGCATGTCCGGTTTGTTAAAATTAAAAAAGCCTTTCTAAGGTACGTTTATGAATATAGCTGGATCAATTACTGTCAAAGTTCTGCAACTACAAATGAGTCCAAGTTTTAATAGTATAAAGTTATCAGTGTACCAGTGAGCTTTAATGTACCGATATAATCAGGGGATACGCTGGAGCCTCCGGCGAAAAACGCCCACCTTCTTAGTAGGTTTTTTACATTATTTTCATAGAGTGGGCGGTTTTAGCCAGGAGCATAGAGCAAACATTGATCTGAAACGGCTTAAATATACAAATGCCATAGCTGACAGCCGAGTGAAACGTTCAATTGTACTCTGTAGGTGTATCTCTGTCGAGTACACCCACATTTACGGGCACAGTTCCAATCACAGAGGTTTTTGTGAATGGAACCCAATTACGTACGCATGGCCGAATTACTGATGCTTTGTTATCGTTAGATTGAAGTTGTTTTTTTAATTGGTAGGTTGCGGCCGCTATCATTTCAATTGATTTAAATTTCAATTGCTCATTGATTATGACATTACATAATTATCAAATCAATTATTGTAGATCCAAAGTAGTTATAAAAATTGAAAACAGGTTTGTTATTTCCATGTTTAATACATTAGTTAGTTATATACAATATACAAGTTAGAGATATATTATAAGTGATCTAAGAATGAAATAATATACAGCTAGTTTACATAGCGCTTGTAAGTCACCCGAGAGCCTCAATCTAGACAGTTAGTCTGTATCTTGGAGCTCGATCCCATTAGTGGGTTCATCAACCTTCCATGTTCTTAACATAAAAAGCGATACCATTATGAGACATAATTACGCGGGAGATTAATCGTGCGAAAAATGTTAGGAGCTTGATTTACCTGTGCCATCTGTCAGTATTAGGTTGCGTTCACACCAGCGGCCGCAACTCCCCGCACCCCGCACCCCGCACCCAGCGTCCCCCGTCCCGCGAGTTATGGCCATCCGCCCGTCTTGGCAAGCGTTCGGCTTTGCGGAATTTAAATATTTCCACGCTGTACTTACCCTAAGTGGCCGGAATATTAGGTTACATTTGTGTTAATTTAATAATATGTGCTTTATACATGCTCGCCTTCTTAATGCAATTGTTGATGTAAATTGTGAGACGTCCTAATTTGAATACAGGATATGTCGCCATTGATGAATTATAAGCTGAATAAATGCTCGTTCTTAAGCGTCAAGATTTACATTCTATTTTCAAAAAAATTCAGGTTTTCTTTTCTGATATGAAAATTAGTATTGTCCGGTCTTCCGATTTATATTCAGGTCAAGTCTATCATATGTTTCGAACATGGAATTCACCTTCTCGCGCATGATTGCTGATGCTGAGTTTTCTTATAAAATATACATAATACCATGAACCAGAACATAAACCTGAAGCTGAGTGGATAGGTGTGCACCTATCCATTACAGATGCAAGATATAGCTTCGGGCATGTCCGATATTCGGCAATGTAATCAAAATGAATTAGTATGTCAGCAAACAGAAACTCGCTGGAACAGCTTATCCCTCGGCTTTATGTATCATAATATTTATTTTAGTATAGTACTCTGTGTGCAAAGCCGGGGATATTTTATCATGGCCAGTCAATATAATATATTACCTCAGATTCCGGCTCGGGATGGTAATGCATTGGGTTTGCTTAGAGTTTACCGACAGATTTTGTTTCGTGCTCATTGGAAAGCGGAAACCATGGAGTTTACCTTCCAACAGTCAATAATGTATTTAGAAATTGGTTAGGATTGCCATTTTTTAAAACAAATAGGTCGGTCGGGTCGGAACACTTTTTAAAACAAATCCATATAAACCTCTAGAAATAAAGACGTAAAGTAGATTTCATAATAAATAGGTATATTGTCTCCTTTAGTTACAGATCGCATTTTGAGTCTCTTAACTTGAACGAGAATGTATTCACGAGAATCACGATGCAACATTGTTCAGATTTTAATCTCGGAGATGGTTTACCTTTACTCCGTGGTTAGTTCAATTCTCTTTTATCCTTCACCGTTGGCAGCGCAAGCTGTTGCATCGCAAATAACTTGCTGTCACGTTATCTGTATAGATAATGGAATATTTTAACAAAGTTATTTATTGCTTTTGAAATTGGAAAATATGAAAACAAACCGCAAATATTTCATGTCAAACAAAAAATATACGCAATAGAATGTTTTCCAATATTATAACCTTGATAAGTCGTTCAAAACTCAGCCCTGGCAAATGTCTATGGCTATGGGCCGTGATGGCGAACGACGCCATAAATAATACAAAGACGGGATACTTTTACGTATCTGTAATAATAACAAGACGCGTACGACGGTTATGTATGCCTATATATATATATATATATATAAATTTACAAGAACAAATAAAATATGCCAAGTTTTGTAAAAGACGGTCCGGTAAATTAACGAGAAATTATAACGTTGGTAGATACATCGCAGAAGGAGAGAAGGAAGGAGGAGGGTTCCTTACTTGCAGTTTTACATAAATTACAAACTAACATTGATAGTTTTATTTAACTGCTGCGGCCTTAGACATGTCACTCCGGGCACTATAAAACGAGGTAAGCCTGTGCACTGACCCGCCGCTGTAACCGACGTGTAAGGGCCGTCATTCAGCTGTCACCTTTGCTTCCAAAGCCGGTTAAGTCAATTTGGTCGTTTCTCCTCACACAAGCAACACGTGGCACTCAACACACGTATATGGGGAAAGTGGGGAAGCGAACGGCGAAGGGACAGAGTAGTTAACACGGAAACGGGAAACGTACGCGTTGAAACGGGGAGACGTACACGCAAGGCGAAGCGTGAGTCCGGTGATTTACTCGTACGTCACAAGTACTCGACAATCCGTAACAATAGTGTGTACAACTTCTGAGTGGCTTCCGGTGACGAACAACCGGTGCTTTGTGTCTTATATCAGATCGGAAGATGGGATGAAACGATTAAATTAACGGTTCTGTCGAGTATGGGTAGCGGTGTCGCCCTGATAAGGCACAAATACACCACAAGTCATTGTTAAAAGCAAACAACACGTCTGTTGTACAGACGTGTTGATGTTGGCGTACTATCTTCCGACTATTACGACCCCCGAGTTCAGAAGTGGACGTTAGCAGACTAATATGCCAATATAACTTGAATGTTCCGGCATGGTGACCGCAGCATTCGATCCGGTGGCTAGAGGATGTGTAGTAATAAGTAAGTGATAATCTAACCACGAGGTTGGCTAAGCTAATGTGATGCTTATCGAGACGTTAATGCTGTACGAAACGCTCAGCTGTTCCCCACCTCGGCGACAAAGTACCTGCATCCGATTTTGCATTAACTTGCTTTTAATGTGGATCGAGAATCTGTATAACTAAATAAGTTACCTTTAGACTTAACGTAAAATCATCAGGTTTATCAGTATTGGATATAGAATTTCTGTTTGAATTTTTAAGTTATAAGCTCGGAGATGTAATTCTAGATCGTTGCGGCTATGTTGGTCTTTACTTCAATGCTGCTAAGTGCAACTACACAAAGGCGTTTGAGTCATGTCATGAGTCCCCTTAACTTCTACGTTATAAATAGAATACATTTTGTCCATTTTGACCCAGAATGAAGAATATATATGTTATGGACCAGGTGATTAATGCGGGCATTATTAATAATGCACGAGCATTATGAATAATGTCTAGCTTTATCGGGCTAAGTGATTAATTACTATCTTAACGTCATTATTTATCACATTGCACGGTCATTATTATATTGCTACATGACAATTGGGCAATTTGATAATAAAGCTATATTTGACGCGGTGCGAGAGCGGGGAGGGAAGTACGCGTGGCGTGACACGCTTTGACCAATCAGAGACCGCCATTCAGCGTGCGGCTCGTGCGGCGGACTTCAAGCGCTATTGTTTTTGTGGTTTTAAAAAAAAATAACCACGAAGGGGATGGCGGGGTCTATTCGCTCGCTTCGCTCGCTCAATCGACCCCGCCATCCCCTTCTAACCTAACCTGTCCGTGTCGGGGTGCCCCAAGTCCCGAGCTCGCTTCGCTCGCTCTTGCATCCAAGTTTTCCTAGTTACGTGTTCGGTACCCTACAAACCGATTATTTAAGTTGTTTAATATTTAGTTTATTTTAAGTTAAATGACAATAACAATAAAAAAATAGTAATTAAATGTGTTTGTATTACTCTGCCCAAAAGGTGATGGGCAATATGTATAATGCCCAGTCAATTTGATTATTTGAATAATTATTATCAAATTGCACTTTCATATTGGGCATTTTTCATAATGACCGGGCATTATGTACACTGCCCAATTCATCACTTGGTCCATAACATATATATGGAATATCTACCACCAACTTATACAATTTGTTCAAAGTTAAAAGGGCAAATTTAGAGTATTCCGTTCAGTGTCCTACATATTGCTATGTCAAAAATGTGCTATTTCTTCTTTTTGTCTCTTGCAATCGACATTAGGTACTAAAGACGGTCACTATTTTTTTAGCCCAGTAGTTTTTTATTTGTAATGGTCGACGAAATAAAGATATATATTAATAAAGTTTCGCCATATGCCTATTAGTTTGTATGTTTAGTTATAAGGCGATTATGACAGGTTTCAGATTAGCGTATTTGGTACCGTACCACACTAAGCTTATTCGTTTCATCAAAATGACAGCTGTCAGCAAAAGTGATGACTTATCTCGTGACTCGCGCATGCACGAGCTTAAAGCGCCAAAAATACGTCAATCTGAAACCACCCTAACAACTGACAGAACACCACGTTATTCTCATCAAACTGAATCAAACAATTAATCTTCCAACTTCAAAATTAGAGCAAGCAAAAAAATGTCCTTGCTCTGTTCCACGGACTTATTTGTAGCTCGCCATCGAAGACAAGCTTAGTTACGGACAAATTATGAACTTATTTCTACCTTTAATTTACTAAAGAAGCAATTCAGTAATGAAATATTTGGAAGAACCATTGTAATTATTTTTCTGTTTTTCTTTAATATACAATTTAAATTGCGTCGGAATGACTTTGATCTTGTGAGTAGATAATTTTATCACGTTTAATTTAACAGAACGTTGCTTTTATATTTCATTTTAACAAAAAACAATGTTCTCTGAACAACACATGGCGAAATTATTATGACGACAATACTAGGCTGGCTTTCCTCTTTTTTACGCTACCTTCTCTTATATTATTATGGTTTACATCTGTTGTTTCTGTTATCTATGGTTTACATCTGTTGTTTCTGTTATCTATGGTTTACATGAATATTATGTGGCGGGGCATATAGCGTCGCTAAAACAAACATCGTCGAACATTCACATTCACGTTTTCCCGTCGATGCGAGCCGACGTCGAATATCGTAACAATATAAGTCCTGTGGGAAATTTTTCAGTGTTAACAATAAGCTCGTGTTGTATTTCAACCCAGATTCCAGCACTTGATTCCAGCGTTGTTGAGAAACTTCATGTCAATATTAAAATAATGAGAATGTTTAGGTACCTGGGCCTGCAGTCTCTACACTAACAACGACGCTACGAATGTCGTTAAGTCGAAAAATCTAAAACTTTCTTTAATAGGTTTTCAATCTTATGCTGTTGAAATAAGGTTGAAAATCTATTAAAGAAATTTGACATCGATACGACGTAGAGACATTCGTAGCGCTGTTATTAGTGTAGAGACTGCAGGCCCTGGTGGGCTAAGTTGTATTTAGGCATGCACAACGTATACTGTGCTAAAACCTCCATCACGTTTTCCCATTTTTTTTTTGTAGTCGAAAGTAAATATGTAACGCACCCAAGTGATTTTAACATTTCTGTGTACGCATGAATATATAAAGAAGCAGGTTTGTATTTTTCAAATAAAAACCACTTCTGTAGATTGACAATCCAAACCTTTAGAATGCTCGCTACTCGTGAACACACGACTTTTATACCTATAGTAAAGTTTACAGCACCTTGACTCCTATTAGAAATATTCACATATGACTGAGAAAGGGCGGACTTACGACCGAGCCACGCCACGAAATTCCGTTTTTGCCTTTCGGCGTGAATATCTAATTAAGCATTTGTACCTATTCGCCTACTCGTGTACATCAAGTACTTGTATAGCTGTATATGTATGGCGTTCATCTAGAGATTAATGTTGACGACACGGTTGGCGCAGTGGCTCAGGCAATGGACTGCCGCGCTGCGTGTCGCGGGTTCGATCCCCGCACGGAACAAATATGTGGAAGACCTACAGATAGTTGTTCCGGGTCTGGGTATTTGTGTATGTGAGTTTAAATGTTTGTGATCGCACCCACGATACAGGAGAAATTCCTAGTGTGGGGCAACGTTTGTATAAAAAAAAATGTTAATGAGGTACAGTGTGCACCTCCGGTGAGTATTGTAACGCCGAACACGTGTAATGTAGCAGCTGGACCTAGACGTACCTGGACGTTACTGGTCCTCAGCTGAGAACAATTAGTGCTAATTTCACTTTGATCACTAGCAGTTCATTAGGGTATCATTCATAATAAACAATGAATCCAACCTTCTTACAATGCGACCCCAGTGTACACTTATTAAGGAAAATAAACGAAATAATTACAACAATGGAGTATTGTGCGCCATAGATTAATTTTGAAAACGTTTGGGGGACTCACAATGTTGGCATAACGATTTGTTTTTAACAGTGTATTGTGTACAGTTTTTGCACAAAATATTCGGCTGCCAGGCTTGTCAGTTTTGTTTGATAAACGAAAGTTAATATCGACCGAAAATGCCTGTTCTAACCAACATGATGTTGTTGGCGTTGCAATTTGGTTTTCCATGCCAAAAGTTTCGTTTATTGTATATTTTATGTCGATGTTCTTCGAAAGTTATTTACAAAATTTAAAAACTACAATTTACAGAACTAAAATTATAATAAAATATGTATATACAAGTATCAAAAAAAACCGGCCAAGAGCGTGTCGGGCCACGCTCAGTGTAGGGTTCCGTAGTAATAATTCTTTTTTTGTTTGAAATACGGGCCAATGAAACTTGACCTCTGGATTGTATAGGCGCTCATACGATTCAGGGACCAAATTATATTGGTTAACTGCAGTTTCCATCTGTTGTTTCCATCCAAGTTCAAAATAATTTTCCTAGAAAGTCCTTATAAAGTTCTACTTTTCAGATTTTTTTCGTATTTTCTAAACTTATGGTTCAAAAGTTAGAGGGGGGGGGACGCTTTGTTTTTTACTTTTGGAGCGATTATTTCCGAAATTATTGACATTATCAAAAAATGATTTTAGTAAACCCCTATTCATTTTTAAATACCTTTCCAACAATATATCACACGTTAGGGTTAAAATTAAAAAAAAAATCACTTCCCACTTTACATATAGGGGGGCTACCCTAATAAAACATTTTTTTCCAATTTTTATTTTAGCACTTTGTCGGCGTGATTGATACACATATTGGTACCAAATTTCAGCTTTCTAGTGCTAACAGTCACAGAGATTAAGCGAGGACGGACAGACAGACAGACATGGCGAAACTATAAGGGTTCCTAGTTGACTACGGAACCCTAAAAAGGGAGTAATAACAGGGCGTCAAAAAATTCGTCCACACCGCTGTCAACAGGAAAAGTGGAGAAGAAGGCCAGAAGGCTGCAATGGAAGCATTCCCACGTTGGATGGCAATGCTGATTCTTTGCCCAAAAAATATGCCAGCCCTCTGGTCACGTGAAGAGTCGACCAACCGCTTGGCAATTTCCTGATAAATTAAGTGGGCACTCGCACCCCATGGCCCCAGAGTTTCAACCCCAAACGGCTCAAACACATAACTACCAATTAAGTTATTTTATTTGCGCCGTTTGAGGTTTTAAATAAGTAACAAAATGAATAAAGGTCACAATACATTACCTACCCATAAGTAATTCTGCCATAGACCTACAAACCGTTATAACAACGCGCCGTTATGGTGCCGACTGTACTGAATGGTCGTCAGCTTAGCGCAAGGATTCCATTTTGGAAGGCTCGTAAATCCGACCAGTGCCAAATTTATATTCCTGGCTTCATGCACATATTCAATTCTACGATGCTCCGTCCGAACCGATCGACATCTGAATAATCACATGTCAGGGTAAATTGGCGGCGGCCGGACGCAAAGGGTAATCCTCGGGTTTTGGCATATATATAACAACCGGCGCAATTAGTATTCATTACGGAATTATATTTATCATTTTATGAACGTTCCCAGCTTTCCCGATGACAAAAATAACACGCGTTTCACCGAAGTGGCGAAAGATATGGAAATGGGTCGACCAAATTTATTCGGGGATCATAATTGTTGAAAGATTTCGAGTTTAGCCCGGGCTGTGCCCAATGTGCTTTTAAACATGTGTACAAAATTTATTAGGCTGGGTGAGATTATGAGCGAGCGGATAATAATTGGCTCATAACAATATAAAATAATACCTCCGACCCATGATCCTTTGATCCTGGGATCCTGGTTATTTTGTAAAAATAGAAAAAAAATGCAGTCTAGTTTTAGTCGGACTAGCAGGTAGTGCAAAGTTTTTTATTTTAATTTTATTAAGCTGTTCTTAACAAAGATGCTGGCACGATAAAAGTAACAATTAAAAAGGACTCCTTAACTCATAACTGCCTTTTTGCCACGCTGCCGCTGCTGCGCTGTCGTCACGCAATTAGCTGATTTGCAAAAGGTCCGGTTTTTCTGTTAAAACAAAGAAATGTGCAAACAAAGTTTCGCAGTTCGTTACCTACATCATTACAGGGTGCCAAACTCTTCATTTGTTGTTCTGTTTTGTCACGTTTTCATTTATTTTGCCTGTGGCCAATTAAATATACAGGAGACGGCGTGAAGTTATTTTTTCATCAGTCAAGGGGTCAGGGCTGCGGCTGCCCACAGAAGATAAGGCTAGAATATAACCATTTACTACTGTTAAAATATTAACCAGAATTATTATGAAATATCTTAATAAAGTTAATTTATGCCATGCTGGAATTTTAATAAAGACTTAATTAAATTAGGATGCGGGTTCGGCAGGACGTCAGAAAAGTTTCTCGGTATACTTTGAAATTGCATCGCCTTTTTACGTTCGTTGTTTTTGGTACACCATTCAATACTTAATTTGCCGTTGCAAAGCTTGACTTTAGGATTTATAGAAACTACAAATAATAGACAAACAAATAAACACAAAATGGTTTAAAGTCGGTCATTTGTTATGTTCCAAGACATTTCAAATTAATAATCTTTTAGTAGCGTTATCTTGAGCAACAATAAAATCGCATAAGCAAGCAAAACCTAGACACATTTCTCTGTACGTCGCCGTCGTGTAAGTGGGCGTGAACTCGTGACGCTCACAAGATCTCTTAGCTCACTGGCTGCGACGGTGCCAATAACTCACGGAGATAAGCATTTTAAGAAATTTCATAAATTCTCCGGATTTGATTTTTTTTTTACTTTATCTTTCCGTTTGCCATCGATTGTGGGCTTAGCGTTTTGTTCTTGTTCTTTTGGATTGTGTTATTAGAATATTTATGGATTCATTGTCAGCTTTTTCCTTCGTTTCTTTAACAGAGTATCCCGAGTAACTGAAAATACACTAGCCGAACGTTGGGCATTTGAAAATGTCTAAATGATGATACATAGACCAATCTACCCGACAACATCATTGCTAGTCTACGTCCGGCCATTTTCTGGCCAATTACTGTGGTTCGTTTTGCGTAAATTGAACTTGCGTTCATTAGCAAGCGCACTAATAAGTGATTCATTCGTTTCCTAATAGGTATGACGCAAAGTTATATCATAAAATATGACGTTCGAAACCCAGAAACCATATTTTCCAATGTAATCAGGGTACAGGCGTATTTCACTGCCCACCCAGCTGATTTAATCCCTTTATCGCATCTTACGACACCCACGAGACAAGATGGGGTGGCCTGATCTTGGCCGGGACATATGGGGACCTGCGACACTACGATATTCCAAACTGAAACGTATGAGAATGTTAGAGTAAATCTTATTATTCTTTGTTATGGAAACTTCAGCACTTGATCTTAGTTGGTAAGTGTCAATTTCAAAGTACTTACTCGTATCTACAGATAAGCCCGTCTCAGGATGCGATAAGTGCTCCAATGAGTGGTTCAATTTATCACAGTGTCACCGCAGTCTGCTCGCTACGTACACAGCATCCACTCACACATTGTGTGGAGCCTGCACTGTGCAGCCATGCACACACACTGAATATAATTGATCTTGGATTCTCGGTCCACAGTCTACGAGTAAGCCAGCGTTATAGCAAATTCATCATGAAGGTTTTAACAGCGTTCAATTTTAAAATACGACTTCGATATTGATTTACTACGCTCCAATACTTACATAGGTAGATAGGTAAATCTATATTACCAACCAATAAGAAACATCTGTAAACATTCTCTTTGAAAACTTAATTAGCTCTCACAGTTATTTAGCCATGAATCATTGAGTACATTAATCAACGGATGACGGAACCATAATGAGTCCGCTTCCTTTCACGTCATTATAAGAATTAACTGAAAGAAAACAAGTTACTCTGGCGCCTCGATAACGGAAGACTGACAGGCTATTACGTTACAGTTATATATAATGAAACAGTACTTTGTACCTACCCTATGTACGTATATATAGGTATACAGCAGCGTTGATGTAGGAACGTTGCTTGGTTTAGATTCTTTTGAGGATTGTCCAACCTGAAAGGAAAAAAGGGTACGACGTTATATCACACTTAAATACATGTTGACTTTTTAATGGCCTTGTAAACGATACTTACTGAGTCGACAAACGAAGTTTAATTGGATTTTTTAAATCAGTAGATTAATGAAATGATAATAACACACTAAGCGCGGATTTTTAGGTCGATAAGATTTGATATCTTAGAAGGAAAATTATTAACTATTAATAAGTTGTTATCTCTCTCTACACGTAGGTATGTGCTCGCAGGTCATCCATACACGTACAACGGACTACCTAGTCTAGTTCTGTACGTTATAATGAGATAAATACTTTACATTTTTGCCACTGTACACCACTAATGCGTCGACTAGACGTCGTAGTGTAAACGAACGAGTGGCCCCGCTAATTGCTCTCTTGAATGTGATGGAGAAGTCTTATTACATACTTACTTGTACACACATCTGTGTATGTGCGGGGACTTTCACAAATGTACTTAATGTAACGGCTGGGTAACTCGCGACTCGGGCTCATGGTAATTATATCAGCTGTGCACAAAGTGTTCATTAGCACCTCTACTTACTAGATTTTACAGTTGAATAGCAAATGATGTTTACGTTACGACGTAATGACGTTTATGCCATTAACAGAATTGTGTGCGAGCAAAATGTCTGCTTTGTGAGTTACATGTCGATAATGTTAATACGCTGTGTGGTTTTGATACTTTCGTGAACTACCGGAGGTGATTTAATATTCCTACGTAATTAGTTGTAATTAGTTTTGTGGGCAACAAAACTGCTGGGTTAAAGTGGGATTGGGCGGGCCATGTCTGCAGAATGCACCAGGACCGATGGACTAAAGTCCTCATGCAGTGGGTGCCAGAAGACGGGCGTCGTCGCCGAGGAAGGCCTAGAAAACGCTGGCGTGACGACTTAGAGGCTTTTGCGCGAGATTGGCCGGAGAAAACCACACAGAGAGAAGAGTGGAAGACTATGGGGGAGGCCTTTGCCCAGCAGTGGGACAATATGGGCTAATAAAAAATAAAAATAAAATTGTTCCTTGATATAATGTTTAATAGAAAGTGTAAATGTGTCGATTAGGATTAAAACATCCATATATATTTTATCGAACAATAAACATTCCGCTAACGTTTTCCTGTTTCACAGAAATAATACCTATCACGACCTTTTTCCTCTCGATTATCTACCAAAAACAAATGAAATGTTTGTGTCGGAATCTATGGGAACCTACAAAAGGGTACGTTAAAAAAGCAACAAAAATCTCCACCATACCTATAGCATGGGGTCCGTGTTGTAATGAATATTAGGGAAAGGGATACTGGTCGGTTTTCGGATCGACGTCATGTCCGAGCCCCTCGAATCCTATGTGCTTTCTGAATCAATGCAAATTTTCTAAGTACTGAACCATTATTATGTAATAGTTAACTATTAAACCATTTAGCCTATATATTGTTTAAACGTACTATTATTTTCATACATGTATATACTTCTACTGTAAACATATCACAAATTGGAACGTTTTGTCCCCAAGTTTAGGATATATTGCAAGTTAGGGATCGACACAAAATCGGGTTATTAGATTGATATGAAAACTTTGATATAACTTGGCTTGAATACTGGCGAAGGCCGCATAAGTTACACACCTATGTAAATTATTCAAGCGGGCGAAGCAGCTAGCTTTATCCGTTTTTAGGGTTCCGTAGTCAACTAGGAACCCTTATAGTTTCGCCATGTCTGTCTGTCTGTCCGTCCTCGCTTAATCTCTGTGACCGTTAGCACTAGAAAGCTGAAATTTGGTACCAATATGTGTATCAATCACGCCGACAAAGTGCTAAAATAAAAATTGGAAAAAAATGTTTTATTAGGGTAGCCCCCCTATATGTAAAGTGGGAAGTGATTTTTTTTTAAATTTTAACCCTAACGTGTGATATATTGTTGGAAAGGTATTTAAAAATGAATAGGGGTCTACTAAAATCATTTTTTGATAATGTCAATAATTTCGGAAATAATCGCTCCAAAAGTAAAAAACAAAGCGTCCCCCCCCCCTCTAACTTTTGAACCATAAGTTTAGAAAATACGAAAAAAATCTGAAAAGTAGAACTTTATAAGGACTTTCTAGGAAATTTATTTTGAACTTGGATGGAAACAACAGATGGAAACTGCAGTTAACCAATATAATTTGGTCCCTGAATCGTATGAGCGCCTATACAATCCAGAGGTCAAGTTTCATTGGCCCGTATTTCAAACAAAAAAAGAATTATTACTACGGAACCCTACACTGAGCGTGGCCCGACACGCTCTTGGCCGGTTTTTTCAACTTGGATAACTGTGTGTTATACAATGTACGTTTACGTGTAGTTATTTAAAGTTAAGGAAACCGCTGGATGAGAGACGCACGGGACCGGTCAATGTGGCGACGCCTGGGGGAGGCCTATGTTCAGCAGTGGACGTCTTTTGGCTGAAATGATGATGATGATGATGATTTAAAGTTCAAAGCCGCGAATCACAAGTAGTTACTCGTCGTTTGAAGTAGTTGTTAGTTTACGAACATCCGGTGACGTCGAATGTCGCGCGAACACGATGTTAATTAGCAGCAACAGCAGTAAGACGGATAATATATACATACTAATACATAAACTCATCAAAGTACTACCTACTGAAAAATGGCGAATATTATTCTAGCTACTTTTATTTATGTTTCAGCTTAGTCATCTGATAGATAGAAATATCGTGGGTAGCAAAATTAGACCATTTGTGTAGGCAGGTTTTGTAACATAATATTTTCATGAATTAATTACTTACTGTTAATACCATGCTGCTAAATGATGTGTTTTTTTATTTTATTTAAACATCTAAGAGTGTATACGTTCCTACAGTCGAACAAACGTAGGTAATTGAAACACCACGACCGTAATAATTAATGTAAGTGCACTCAACATAACACTTCATTTTTGGCAGTTAAACTATGAGAAAAACGCTCCGTCGCTCCGCAAATGCACTGCGAGACAGATGTTCTATAATAGCATTTTAAGTCAATTTCCGCAGCATGAAAAGTTTTGTAATTACATGAACCAAATGCGGTGGATTATAACGGCCAACTCTGACCACAAATGATATTTCGGAGACAAACTATTTCCACAATAAGTATTTACACTGGGTCGCGTGTTTTAATTAAATTTCCTTTTCTCCACGTTCCGGTGTTGCTAATAAATTAAAAGGTTACATTCTCCAGCTATCTGAGTAAAGACGAGTAGAGGTGTGTGGAACCTCTACCTAAGCCACCGTATTTTAAGTTGATTTAGCAAACGATACGATATAAATAAGAAGTACAACTACTGCTAAAATGAAGAATTGGTAAGTACCTGATCATATTCGTATAAAGCAGACAGACCCAACCTACCTAGCTGAACACCAAGCAGTCCATGTGTTTACATTCTCGCCAGAGTGGGAGTGCCTGCATATCAAGAAGTTTTCACAGAAACTCAATTAAATGCAACCGAATCCTGACCCGCAACTGAAAAGCTTAAATCACACAGTAAATAATAAGTAGCTACATAGCTAAATGTAACTTCACACGGGCTGCCGTGGTTTCTATGTATATGATATTATGATTAAAGTTCCACTTAGAGCAGCCCTAGCCTGGGCTTAATTAAATACCAAATCCGAGTGAGTTAGTCGCTTATGAGAAGGAATACAGGAGGCTATCGTGCTGCAACACTACATTCCCCTCATAGTTCAGCGTTCGAGCACCATGACAGGACAGATAATTTACATACGAATGCAGCTCCCGACATTACACGCCAGCTTCATGTTTGAATTTCAGACAGAGGGCTGGCACCGAGCTTATTTCTATATTTCCAACATTTCGCTGTTCTTGGCATTTCCGGACAGAGAAAAACCGAACAAAACAAAATTTATTCACGCTACTCAACTACCAGCGAATACAGTACAGATTCTATAGTGTTTTTTGGGCCGAATAATGTTATTCGCTTTCTCTATGTAGCCTGACAAACAAAACGATTATATGATTATTGTGGAGAAAATGCTTTGTGGGAACTTTTTGTTTTTACTAGTCTCCCAATACGACGATGTCGGCAGAAAGGGACGAAAATCTTATAGGGACTTAATATCTAACAGTATCATAATCAATACGTATACTCTTAGTAGTTACGTCGATTTATAATTGAAAGTTTTACGATTGCTTATTTGATACTTATTTAGTTGGATTTTGAAACAGATGATGAATACTCGTATTCTAAGATTGCTATAGGTATACTCAGGCTGCTGCTATTGATTTGGTGAATTACCGAATATTTTGCACGAAAGTTTTCGTAAGAAACAAATCAAGAGAAATTTTGTGAATTACCTAATGTTTTTCACTGTTCTTCCCTCATTATTTATGTAGCTACAGTTTCTTTTCAGGCGGCAGCTATGTGAGAAAATCGATAGTTACCTACCTACGTCGTTAATTACTTTTCTTAATTGAACTTTCGTTAACTTCATGTTCGTCCATTCACCCACAGTCATCACACTCATCACGTACAACGTAGTGGTTCGCAAAATCAAGTGTACTTCATTTTGGTGTCTACTAAACGTCGACCAAACGATATGAAATTCTACAGGAAATTGCATTTTGCGCTAGCGTAAAATTAATTTATAAGCACTGTCTCGCGAAGCAAAAACTTGATTTTATGAAGCACGTCTGCAAATATTGAACATAATATATTAACATCACGCCTGTAATCCCAAAGGTATAGGCGGAGCTGTACCCCACATTTCGCCAGTTATGTTTAGGTCCCATGTAATAGGGGGCGAACCTATTGCCATCTAACGGGCACAAATCCCGACCCGTGGCAGGTACAGAGAAATCAATTTAATTAATTAAATTACTGTTATTGGGTTCAATTCCCAGATTAATTTTAATTCAATTACCTGGGAATCGAACCAAGGACCTCATGCACAGCAGCCACACTCCACTACTAGACCAACGAGTAATAACTACAGATAGCGCGCGAGTTGAATGCAGAGCTTAGGAATGCGGTAGTGCGTGACAGCACTACCGCATTACACTAGTGTGAATAGCACAGCACTATACCGCTACCCGCTCTTCACCTCAGACCCCGACTGCATTCAACTCGCGCGCTATCTGTAGGTACCTACTTATATAAATATACTGAACATTCTCACAAAAACAAAACAACATCAAATTGGTCAGCGAAATGGGTTCGATCATATTTCCGTAGATTCGGGAACAATGCAATTATCAGATAAAATCAGGATTTAAGGTAAAATATATTGGACTGAGCGGATTCCGAGTACGTGCAGTACTTCGGTAGGTATTTGGACTTTATGTGGAGTCAAAATACCTTTTTATTTGTGTTCCGCGTAAAAAGATTGGCATTATGTTTTGCAAATAGGTAGAGATTCCTCCGGTGGTTCGACGAGCTTCGTTTGAAGGGATTACTTATAAGGTTCGCTTCACAAATAGGCCTCGCTTAAGCCGAGATTAACTTTCTAAATCATTCTTACGCATGAAAAATTACCAGATTCACCACAATAGCATATTTTATTTAAAAGTTAAATTATTCTTACCGTGAATACTAGCATCACTTAGGCGGCTCCTGCACATAATACTCACGTTTATTATGAAAAAACATGGCTAATAGGTAGTTAGGAAGTACCTACCACTTATGTAGCTATTCACATTGCATAGATTTGAACACTTAATCTTAAGTAAAATATAGAGTCGTGACTTCATTCAAGCTGGCAACTCGCCCACTTGACAGAATATTGAAAAATTTTCAATATTTCTCCTAAAATACTACTTGATAGACGCAGTATACCCAGAGCAGCTGGAAGTTTCTTATATTATTTATTCCAAATTTCCTAACTCTTAATGGAAATTAAGAATAAAAACCATAGAACCGGAGCTTAAAAACTCTCCAACAGAATTTTGCAGACATTAAAAGACTCTAATTGCCGGCTGGAGATCCTTTGGCCTCATTCCAAAGCGATGCAGCGGTTGCTTTGTGAAAGATGAAATCAATGGAGTTATTAACAAAAAATATGATCAATAGTAAATAACGCTTAGAAAAATGTTACACTGGGCTACAGACAGTACCTATATATTACAGTGACTGACAGTTGATACCCCGAGTTTCAGAAGAACTTCTCTGAGTTCGACTGTTACTCAAAGTTCTACGAAGCTAAGCTTTCATTAACTGCGATACGTGCCATTAGGTACCTATACAAACTTACTACATTGGTAGCTAATGGAACTGTTGGAAAATATTTATTGTTTTAGTCCCGACATTTATTTATTTATTTATTTATTTAAACTTCATGCACAAACGTGGTACATAGGCGGACTTAATGCCATAAGGCATTCTCTACCAGTCAACCATAGGGTCAAAAAGGACAGCATAACAGCATGTGGTAGAGTACAGAAATAAATATCATCATCATCAGCCAATCCACCACGCGGGCCCAGTGCGGATTGGCAGATGTCACATGTCTTCGAATTTTTTGGTTATAAGACATGCCGGTTTCCTCACGATGTTTTCCTTCACCGTTTTGAGAGCAGCGGTGATGAAATAACTTACACAAAGTAATGTACCTGCCTGGGTTCGAACCCACGACCTACTGTTCGTAAGTCGGGGCCGACACCACTGGGCCACCGCTGCTCTTACACCACTGGGCCACCGCTGCTCTTCACCTACTTATATGTTACATACTAATACAAATAAATAAAGATGGAATTAAACATATTATTATTATGATTGATTGAACATTCGTTTAGTAAGAGGTTTAAGGATTGCAACAGTAGCTCGCCTCTATGACCACAACACCCTGTACACTGGTAGGGAGTTTAGGGTTTTATTTTCATCTACCTATTGTATATTGTCTCGTGTTCTTTTTCATACGCATTTCATATTGACAGGTACCAGTCTGCAGCAACTATGTAGGTATATACGCTTAGCAACCTTTTGAAGCAATTTTCACTTAATGCATAATTTCATAATTTTCATCATGTTAAGTTACGCAGGCGTTAAACAGGGGATAAAAGTTTGCATGGAAGTTCGTATTTTTTGCTGGTGGGAAATTATATCGGGCAGACGGCTTGTAGCATGGAAATGTAGACAAGCGAAAACTTTGAAGTCTGAGTAAGTAGTTTGAACGATAAGGTTTAAAGGGTAGAGGTACAACTGCCAAAAACTGATCAATTTGTTTGCCACTGTTCGTTCGGCTTCTACCTACAGGGAACTCAATTTTCAATCAAAAAGTTTAGCTGAATCCAACTTAAATTTAGTTGTTTTACCGTCGACAGATTGGCCGGATAATGGATCGATTCGTTGACTGTTAATGGATTTCTAATAATTACATGGATATCTTGTAGGTACCTAACTAAGGATCGTAGGTGGTATAATAGGGTAAACCATAGAAAGCCACCGCGTTCTATGGTTCCTGCAAATTCTGCCTACCCTCAAAAGTACGTAGGTTTATTTATGTATGCACCTTGCTCAGAATACAGGCACCTTGTAGTGTAGGTTACGTGTCAGTCATGGGTTCGAACCTAATCAAGTACTTTGCTTTGTGTAATTTTATTTCACCACTACTCTTCTCAAAACGTTATCTATACGATATCTATAAACAAGGTGGAAGGTACCGTACTCCGCTGCTAAAACGGTTACCATGTATTCAGTACATCGGTTATTTAAAAACACTGTTTCCTATAAAACTGCAATGTCCACGGTACAGCTTGTTATTGGTACAATGAAACATCTCTATAGGTAATATAGAATACTTGATAACCGGTGCACTTCACTACATCCTATTAAAAAACAAAGTCCTCCACCGCGTATGTCTGTCGGTCAGTCTGTTCGTGATTAACTCAAAAACTACTGCACCGATTTTCATGCTGTTTTCACTAATGGATAGAGCGGTTACCGAGGAATGTTTAAGTATATAATATGATAAATATTCACGCGGGTGAAGTCGTGGGCATCAGCTAGTTGTACCTATATTATGAAGATATTGTGACGAAACCGGCATGTCTTAAAACATAGGTATAAGTCGAGGACATTTGACATCCACCAGCCTGTTCTGCGCCCGCGGGGTGAATTATGGGCCACTTCTCGTAGAGAGAAGAGGAGTCCCAGCTGTGGAAACGTCATATTAAGATTATAATATAGAACACGAACGTTGCAGGTACTGCCAGGTACTATATGTTCGCTAACTGAAAGGTCTTTAAATTTCTCGGACTAGAACTACCATTTCGGAGAGTAAAACTGGGAAACAAAAGAATCCGTCTAGCATCTGTGTTCGGAAGACTCTTTCTCAGGATTCGAATCCCTATTATGATCTTGCCTCAGACCAAGAAAAAAGATCTTGCCTTTAGATTGAGTTATATCCATAAGTCTTCTGCGAAGTACTGTAGAAAGTAAGTATTTTGATATAGATTTGTGGATTTTCCAATAAAGTGCATTTATTCCAGCTGGTCTAGCTAGAATTAGATGTCAGTTGATCCCAAGTAGGTAGTCTTTAAATCCTAATATGAAACTTAATCGATTGGTATCTAAAAATAAATATAAGCTTTAATGTTTTCCTTGTCGAGTACCTACCTGCTATACCTACCATTTTTTCCAAATCTGTGAATGCAGTTAACGATTAAGTATCCACTCAAAATGTTATGGGTAAGTTCTCCAAGACTGACCAAAACCGTTCTACCGTAGCTACAACGGTTAGGGCCGTCATTACTGTTGTTTCAAAAATCCACCCAGACTGGGTACTTCTAGAGAACCAACATCCGTTTATCTCGAAGATAAATGTTCTTTGTATCATTGGTAATGATTTGCTCAACAACAAACTTCCCGATCTCGTTACTTATCCATCACTATTAGTTAATACTTGATCATTAATAACGTTATCGACAAGCGCGCCCTTCCCGTAAGAGTTTATAATTAAATAACAACAACTCCCTCTGAGACCAACTTTTGGGATGCTTTACAGTTTGCGAATGGTGAGTGAGGTGCGTATACCGACTTACCTATACAATTTACACATAACTACACATGAATTTTGAACTTTGACAAGTACCGACACATCTGTTTGTTTACATATATTTTCCTTAATTTATAAGTTTCCTAGCATAACATCACGCATGTGATTCCCAAAGGGTTAGGGTGGATACCTACTTGTGGGACAGTGTTGTTCCTCTATGGAAAGTGATTTTGATGTGGTTTTGCAAAAGTGCTTATTCCGGATCGTTGATGTGTAATAGTAGTTTATGCGACAGTGCATAATGAAGGGCATTACAACACAAGTGTGGGTTTAAGAAACGAGCCGAAGGCGAGTTTCTTAATAGCATCACACGAGTGTTGTAATGCCTAATTATGTATAGTTGCATACACTAATTTATCTACCCGAATATCATAAGGGCTCTATGATGGGCTCAGGAACCATAGGGAAATGACCAGCATTGTTACCAGTGTAATGCAATAAAAAATAAACAGTTTATTAGTTGCATTCGTCGCTGCATTTACGATATCTGGCGGAGTGTTCATGTTAATTTCTGAGTCACTATCACTCATTTTCGACAGAAATAAAGAACTTATCAGAAAATTTGTCTACTTAAGAGCGTATGCTACCTCAGATTAGCAACCCTATTTGTGGTGGTTCAAACTTCGCTTGTAATACTGTTAGAATAAAGTTCTAATCAGCTTGCACTACAAAGCGGTTGTTACGTCTTTCGCTGCGGCCGAATAGTGCGAAATTAATGGTATTTTGCGATTTACAAAAAACTATTGATTGGACTAAAAAGGTAAAACACTATGACTTTAGTTTGTTGCTTGTAGAATTATTTGGCAAAAAAATCAGAACGATGACATGTATTTTAGTATGGTTTTTACTCGTTAAAAGAAATTTTTAGAGGTATCTTCGCGATTTTTTTCTATCGAGCAAAGTTAGTTGTATTATGTTTTCACAACACTATGGCACTAGCATATATCCTGAAGAATATCATATATTTTTCTGATGTTGATTACTGCAGTGAATCATATACTTTTACGCATTATAAAACTCTCGTTTGAGGTACCATACGCTCTTAATGAAAGGGAATAAAAAGCTAACGAACAAATGACAGCTCGAAATGGCGGCGTTTCGGATATCTGTCATTTTTTTTAAATCATAGGCAAACAAACAAAGTCACTATTCTTGTGTCACTCGAGATCAAAATGTCGTGCGATTTAGAAATAAAATCATATTGAATTGGGGTTTCGTATCGATAGGTATCTGTTTTAATGCAGATACTAGAATAGCACACTCACTTGAATTTGACACCTGTTCCAAATTTAAACTCATAACCTACTGTTTTCAGTAGGTTATGAGCTCATTACAGTTCTGTTAATTTCTGCTGGTTGGTAATGCTGGTCATTGCCTATGGTTTTTGAACGCACTATAGAGGGTTTATGATATTTGGGTAGATAAAAATATATTAAATTATCAGATAAGTCAGAAATTAAAAAAATATCTCAATGTTTTGTAATTACGTCGTGACAACTAGAGGAAGGAGGCTTTAAACAAAGAAGCTACGACTATACGAATGCCTACCTACTATGCCTACTACCCACAGATATCTAATTCTAATAAGTAGAAAAATGAAAATGCTTATTCAATTCGGTACCGTTACCAACATTACCTATGTAAAAAAATTAAGCTATGTTGCTTGTATTTTTTTCAGAATACAGAAAAGTTATAATTATCTCACATAGACATAAAATTGGCAACGAAAAAAAATAGTACGTTGTCGCAATGCGGTAGACTATAGACAACATAACTCTTTTGCAAACGTATCTAAAGTTCATCGTTCCACAGCTCGTCCATAATTGAGATCACTATTAGTTAGCATACCTACGCGAAACAAATCATAACCTGAACAGAAAAATACTTTTAACAAACAGTGAGAAACTCAAGAGTTCGTGGTCGTTATTGATAATACGGCCGGATATTATGTTCATAGCTTGATGCTTGATTATGGTGTTTAATTTTTCATCACGTTCGTCGGCATATATCTACCCAACGCTCATACATGAATAAAATAAACGACTCCTTTGGGGCATCCCCCCGAACCATGTCTTTTCTTTTCACCTACGTAAATCCTCGCTCGACCAATGTATTATTTACTAAGATTTACCACTGCGAACAAACATGTTACTGATTCTACAATACATAGTTGCGATCGCTGGGCTGTCTTATCAAACATTGCAAAACGTAACATTGCGCTTTTTAACCGCCAAACGAAAAAAGGTTGCTTTAAGTTTGAAGTTAGCGGATCTCTGGGTGTTTGCCTGTAGCATCTTAACTCCTGAAAGAATGACCCTAAAAAAGTAAAACACTATGACTTTAGTTTGTTGCTTGTAGAATTATTTGGCAAAAAAATCAGAACGATGACATGTATTTTAGTATGGTTTTTACTCGTTAAAAGAAATTTTTAGAGGTATCTTCGCGATTTTTTTCTATCGAGCAAAGTTAGTTGTATTATGTTTTCACAACACTATGGCACTAGCATATATCCTGAAGAATATCATATATTTTTCTGATGTTGATTACTGCAGTGAATCATATACTTTTACGCATTATAAAACTCTCGTTTGAGGTACCATACGCTCTTAATGAAAGGGAATAAAAAGCTAACGAACAAATGACAGCTCGAAATGGCGGCGTTTCGGATATCTGTCATTTTTTTTAAATCATAGGCAAACAAACAAAGTCACTATTCTTGTGTCACTCGAGATCAAAATGTCGTGCGATTTATAAATAAAATCATTTTGAATTGGGGTTTCGTATCGATAGGTATCTGTTTTAATGCAGATACTAGAATAGCACACTCACTTGAATTTGACACCTGTTCCAAATTTAAACTCATAACCTACTGTTTTCAGTAGGTTATGAGCTCATTACAGTTCTGTTAATTTCTGCTGGTTGGTAATGCTGGTCATTGCCTATGGTTTTTGAACGCACTATAGAGGGTTTATGATATTTGGTTATATAAAAATATACATATTAAATTATCAGATAAGTCAGAAATTAAAAAAATATCTCAATGTTTTGTAATTACGTCGTGACAACTAGAGGAAGGAGGCTTTAAACAAAGAAGCTACGACTATACGAATGCCTACCTACTATCCCAAGTAACACAGTCTCGGAGGTTTAAAACAAATCTGTCTATTGACAGTCTATTCATGGTTAATCTTCAGATAGGGGCTTTCTAAAGATGGTTGCAATAAAGAAAATGTATTCTTATAGAGTTATTTTTCTCAAGCTGGATTATTTTTAGGGCATTTGTTCTATAGCACACTTATTTTAAGTACGTTTATAGGTATATTGAATGTTTCAAGATACTATGCTCTACAAATAGTGAATAAAGCCTAAAGGTACCTAACTTGAACTAATTTTATAGATAAGTTGATATATTTTAAGATAAAACATTCTATTTTAGCTATTGGTACTCTTATCTTTGTTTCTAAAGAGACTTACGTCTAGAAAAAATACTTTAATAGATATTTTTAAGTTTGT
The DNA here is from genome assembly GCA_949316265.1 of Diarsia mendica. Lineage (NCBI taxonomy): Eukaryota > Metazoa > Arthropoda > Insecta > Lepidoptera > Noctuidae > Diarsia > Diarsia mendica. The sequence continues at coordinate 11,986,483 of OX438892.1, forward strand.
CTAATTAAATGATAGTGAAAACGTGGCTTCAGTGGATTTTTTCTTAAAAATGGCTAAGTTAAGTGCATTTGTATTAAATATTTGAATTGGATGATTTTATGCAATGGGGACAGTGATAAAAATAAAATGTCTGTTGGCTTTCGTCAAAAATCGGTAAATATTTAAAAAGGAAGCAAGATGAAGAAGAGTTGCAAAATAATTCAGATTTAGAATCGAAACTTTCTATTAACTTATTCGGATGAAAACAATATAAATGAGGAAGACGAAAGTCGACCCAATTGCCTCAAAAGGGATCTGCGCCAGTGGTCAGCAACTCATGCTATAACTCACATAGTCTTGAACTTATTCCAAATCTCACTTCGCACTAATATTATAAAGGCGAAAGTTTGTGAGTGTATGTTTGTTACTTTTTCACGCAAGAACTACTGAATGGATTTGAATACATTTTGGTACACAGATAGTCTATAACCTGGATTAACATATAGGATAGTTTTTATCCCGATTTTATCTTCCCGTGGGATAATTTTCGTGTTGTAGCGGGTGAAGCCGCGGGCAACAGCTAGTAGTAAATAATTTTCACCCGTTACTCTACCAAAGGATCCGAGAACATTGCTGCAGAGTCCAAGAACGATTTCAATAAAAAAAAACTAGCATCACGGGCTGAAGAATAATCTCACTAGATACTTTCAAAATTTGAGAGAACAAAAAAGTGACAATCGATGTTAAAATTTATGGACTACCTACGGTTCTGTGTACCTACGTATTGATTAATGAAATTGCTCTGTTACTGCATAAAATCGTCTTTCGTTTACAACACATCAAATTACCTATCTACTGATGAATGTCTAGAAATACTGTGAGAAGATAAAAAGGAATACAAAGATGACAGTTACTAGTTAATCTTAAACCACTTATAATAGTACATTATGGTATAAGTGTGTAACGTTGGTGATTACCGCAGAGGCGGCATTGAGACCCGAGCCGTCAGGTGAGGGTCTTAAGAAAGCCGAGGACGGTAATCATCAATACACACGTGTATCATACGACGTTTTTCAACACACTTGCGAATAAAAAAAAACGTGTGGCACTCGGAAACTGCCGCGGTAAAGCTATTGCATAGCATTTTTTGTCAATTATTTAATTAGACAACCTCAGTTGACATTGACAACCTTGTTATTTTCCGTAACCATAGCAACCTGGTTGAAATATTTTCGTTTCGGAATTTCTGGATTCGCTCTCCACGCTCAAGGCCCGCGATAGAAGCTATGCAATAGCTTAATAATACAAGAAAAAACATTTTATTTAGTAGATAAAAAGTTTATTTATAGAAACAATTAGTAAATGTGCAGTTAGTAAAATTATAATTAATTGTTTTTGATGGCGTAACGGTGGTTCTGTATGTCTTTTACAGTTATATTTGTTAATTCTTGTATCCTACAGTTACACTAAATATTAAAGCAACCTGAAAAAAAAGAAAAAAATAATTATTAAGCTTAACACACAACACGCTGAAGCTGAAGTCACGTAGATAGATATTTAAAATTAAGTAGTTTAACTAACCTTAGTAACCAGATATTGGTTATCTGGAGCATCTTTTATAAATTTTTCAACATCGTTAGACGATAAAACCTTTGATTTCTTGCTTCTAAATCCATCTGACAGTCTTTTTAGTTAAGCTGACAAATTAGAGTATGTTTTAATAACTCCATTCTTCGTTCGGACTGTACTTTTTAACATTGAGTATATACACCACAAAGAGCTAGGTTTGTAATTAGAAGATAATTCTTTAAAGTACGCCAAGAACACATTTTCAGAAAATGACTGCAATTTCTTGGTGTTTTGCCACTGCTTGAAATTATAGATATTTCTCCTTGGAGTTTTCGGGTAGCAAATTTTCCATAACGCTTAGGGCTTCAAATCTTACATCGGGCGGTGTACAACATTAGTCATTTTCTTCGAAACTAGACATTTTAACTAATAAAATAATTATAATAACAGTGAAAACGAGTTGTGTATTTTTTTCGCAGTAGCGGGAAAATATTATGTTTTTTTTGTAAGCGATCAGCCATAGACTAAAAGAGGTTTTTTTTTTTTTGCTTGTCGTGGATAGTGTTTGGAGCCACGTACAAAATGGGGAATTCAAATTATTATTTATCACAGAGAAAACAAAAATTATATTTGAGTGAAAGTTTTATTTATTAAAAACGTACTAAGTTTAAATTATCTATTTAAATACAAAGTTTCATGAAATGAGCAAGCACTAGGTACATTAATTAATTTTTACTATTGAACACGATCTTTTTTGTATCGAAACTTTTTTAAGAACATAGCAACTCAACCAATTAAATTTAAAAAAAAACCTATAACTCACTAGTGAATAATAGTAATGCAAAATTCACAGTTTGATTATAGGTGTCATTATGTGCCTAATTGCGGTGAAATTTTAGTCACTTTATGAGCAAGTGTGTTGAAAATTTGTTTATTCTTTCACTAGATTGTTTAGTATGTAGCAAGTGAAATTATCCTTGTCATGGAGCTAGAGCCATACTACAGAAAATTCTCTAGTATGTTTGTTCTATTAGATTCGTTTTTCTAGTAAATTTTATCTTGACGCCATTTTTATTACCTATTTTCGCTTTAAATGATTTTCGTTACATATTTTAATGCTTATTTTTATGTTTTTATCATTAAAATATATGAAAATAAATATTTAATATGTTTTCAATTACTTTATTTTAAATAAAATGAGTATTTTAGACATTAAAATGAAATTTAAAAAAAAAACTTATTATAATTCATATTTATTTTTGTTAATAAAAATATTAAATCTTACATTTACAGCGGGCGCTCTTATTTTATGAGAGTTTTACATAATATTCGCCGATAGAATTTCAATCGCATACAGATTTGCTTGTTTACCCATTATTAACTAGCTAAAACAGTAATGTTAAAAATAAGATATTTGGTACGCCATGATGCAATACAATAATAAGTTTAAATAACTCTTGTAAGTTCTACGCCATTATGTGTCGTTGTCTATTACAAATCAAATATAACTTAAAGTTGTTAGTCTTCAGTTAATTTGGTTTAAAAACTTGACAAATAAAGACTTCTTTAAAGGTCTCAACATTGTCTATAAACTATCTACTAGTAAAATTTGTGATCTATACACAGTTTAGTGAGACACTAGAAAAATCTCTACAGACAATTTGAAAATTTACAACTCTTATCTCTATCTATTCATGTTTTCTTAACTCATTCTTATGAGAAGGGATAAGGTTGTGCCCACTTTTACTAAACTGTGTCTATAAGCGTTCTTGAATATTACTTGGGACATATTTTACTCTTATGGTAGACAATAAAATTAAAGTCTATTAGATATCTAATAGTCCGTTTTTAGACGCGATTGTGTTACTTGGGATGCCTACTACCCACAGATATCTAATTCTAATAAGTAGAAAAATGAAAATGCTTATTCAATTCGGTACCGTTACCAACATTACCTATGTAAAAAAATTAAGCTATGTTGCTTGTATTTTTTTCAGAATACAGAAACGTTATAATTATCTCACATAGACATAAAATTGGCAACGAAAAAAAATAGTACGTTGTCGCAATGCGGTAGACTATAGACAACATAACTCTTTTGCAAACGTATCTAAAGTTCATCGTTCCACAGCTCGTCCATAATTGAGATCACTATTAGTTAGCATACCTACGCGAAACAAATCATAACCTGAACAGAAAAATACTTTTAACAAACAGTGAGAAACTCAAGAGTTCGTGGTCGTTATTGATAATACGGCCGGATATTATGTTCATAGCTTGATGCTTGATTATGGTGTTTAATTTTTCATCACGTTCGTCGGCATATCTACCCAACGCTCATACATGAATAAAATAAACGACTCCTTTGGGGCATCCCCCCGAACCATGTCTTTTCTTTTCACCTACGTAAATCCTCGCTCGACCAATGTATTATTTACTAAGATTTACCACTGCGAACAAACATGTTACTGATTCTACAATACATAGTTGCGATCGCTGGGCTGTCTTATCAAACATTGCAAAACGTAACATTGCGCTTTTTAACCGCCAAACGAAAAAAAGTTGCTTTAAGTTTGAAGTTAGCGGATCTCTGGGTGTTTGCCTGTAGCATCTTAACTCCTGAAAGAATGACCCTATTTTTTAACAAACGAAATCCTGTCACTTGACGATGATATTACAAAGATATGACCTTTACTGATGCGCGGGCATCACCAGGATTATGCTGGATGCCAACCCATCAGGAGAGCTCCTCAACGGTGTACGGCATCTACCATGTGTTTGGGTTCATATTATACGATGCGTTTTGACGACCTTAATTAAGCTAATACAATCTGGGCGGTTAGGGGAAGGCATGTGTAAGTTAAACGCTGTTTATGACCTGGGGAAACTTACACAGGGAGGCAGTTGCTGGCCTTGCTGACGATAACTGTTGGCTCTTTTTGGGGGGGGGAGGTTGGTGTAGGTCTTAGTGGGGTGTATTCTTTCAGCCAGGAAATACACTCCGACAAAATGCTAAGAATACCAGCAGCGCATGCCTCGAGAGTGCGGAGTCGAGGCTATCAGGCGCACACCGACAAGTTCTTTGTATACGTCCACGCCGTCTCTAGGCTGACGCCTCGGCCTATTGATGGGCCCACACCTACATCAGTGTGGTGTGGGTCGTCCTCCCCGGGCAATGCTGTGGTCGCGTACATTTCCACCTACCTCGGGATCACAGCAGCAAAATATAAAGAGCGACAGGCGAACCTTTGACGCCTTAAAACCTAACCAACTGGCTGAGCCGAACAGTGGCAGCGTATACCCACATTTCGGGCCCACCTGGCCTTGGGGCACTAAATACCCTCAGAAAGCGTACCACACTCACCAAGGGCAGGTAAGTGCGAGTTTTTGGTTTTTAATAGCTATGCCCAAACCATCAGATGGAGGCACATTTTAAAAAGAATCTACCCCAGGAAGGTACCGCTGCCTCAGGCAGTGGAGAATCCTTCACTGAGCCTAGCTCAGTCTGTCCCACGTATTCTGGGGGGCCAAAAATTGCTCAAGTCTTGACTTGTCGGGCCTCGCAGAGGCCATACCGCGTTACACCAACACCACGTCACAATGGACGAATGTTGCCGCACATAAGCGACCCTCTAAAAGGAGCTCGCGCGTGCAACAAGAAAATACCAAAGGGCAGAAGGGCCTACCTGGATGTAGTCGCCGCAACCGGCGCGCAGGAAGGGAAGCCCCAAAGCCCCAACCCTTACCCCACCCTAAATCCACTCCTACTGAGACGGTGACTGTAGCCACGGAAACGCGGCGCGAGCCCGATCAGTCCGACCCGAAGGCACCGGCAACGGCACCCGAGGGAACGGAGTCCCAGAACCCACCACCACCACCACCATCTGGTCAGCAGACAATGAGGCGCAGGCCGAGAGGTCATCGCGGACGGCGGCCAGCTGCGGCGGCTCCCACTGCTCCTGAGCAGGAACAGTCTGGGGGAGAGGTAAGTCTGGACGGGCACGCTTCTTCGAAGTGTCCTCGCCTTGATGAAACCCAGACTCCTAGAGGGGATGCCAAGCGCGCGAAAACCGGAGCGAAGCGGACGGTAAGTTACGCGGATGCGACACAATCGCATCTGATGGTAGCAGTTGTTACCGTTCCACCTAGGGACCTCTCGACCAGCCAGGCCAAGCAGCTGCAGGTGGCTATTGATGCCAGTATTCTGCAAGCCGCTCTGTCTCTGCAGTCTCCGTCCCCATCTTTCCGCGGTCGCCCTTTCCTCATGGACGGGGCCCTAGCGATGTGGTGTGAGGACGCAAACGCTCTCAGCTGGCTAAAAAGGTCAGTAAAAAACATTCCATCACCAAAACGTAACATTCCTGAAGTAACAAGTACTTAGGAGATTTGGCATAAGGCTGGGACAGCGGGAATCAACGATTGATACTTAATGTTTTTACACAGGGGCGTAGCTACCGCCGTATCAATTATACGGGGCCACGGCGGCCCACGACGTGCTAAGCAAAAATTAATACTTTCCATTTTTTTTTTTATTTCAGAAAAGACAAAAAAAAACAATTTGTTTTTTTCCCGCGTAAGTTCTATATAATTAAATAAATCAGTTTGCCGAAAAAAAGGCAAGAAGGGTGTACCCTATGGGTGTACCTATATTTAATTCGAATTTGGAAAAAGTGACAGATAGATAATTAAGATGCATAAATATTTCTTTTAATTTTATGCAAAAAAAATTTTTTGCTTTTGTGAGAAATTTTTACTCTTCGAGCCCCCAACAGGGTGGAAGCGACATCGAAGAACAAACAAATACCACGTATGTATTTAGTACATCATCATCATCAGCGGCAAAAAACTGCTGTTTCCCACAGGCCACATAAACTCAAAAATACCTGCTTCAAAATGTATTGAACAGCTTTTATTTATATTTTTACCCGACTCTGACTTACTAACTTGCCGACCATTGCCGACGAAAAATTTTCTTTGTGTCAAAGCGTGTGTTTTTTTTTTTTGTTTTTGGCGTTGGCACTATTCGTGCATATTGCCACTGACAATAGTTTTTAATTTGGTTTATTAACAAAACGTAAGAATCAAGTACTCGCGAAATAATAAAATATTACAACGGAAAATTTGGAAATGGAAAGGAGATTAGTTGTTTTGATATTAAATAAAAATATATATATTCTTAATGAGATGTTCAACTATTTTAGCAAAAACTGTAGAAAGTGCAATTGGTCGATAAGAAGTAACATTAGAAGAAGGTTTGCTTGGTTTCAGAATGGGAATAATTGTTTGAGACTTCCAACTTGATGGAATGTTGCCAGATATCAAAGCTGTATTGATGAGATTTAAATATATTAAAAGTACAGAGTCAGACAGATTAGTTATAAATAAATATGGTATACCATCTTCACCAGGAGCTGAATCCTTAACATGTGAAAGGACTCCCTTCAACTCACTTAATGTGAACAGGGAATTCAACTCAGAATTAGGAATAGGAACATAGGGAAAGTGCATTAAAGATCTCTGTTCTGGGACTGAAGGAGGAGCTAGATGATCCATAAACTTATTGGCTAATTCCAATGGCAGTTTTGAGGCTGTTGTGTCACTGAATGCTGACCTGAATCGCCTAATATTTTGCCATACTAGAGATGCGTTAACTTCTGGCGAGATAGATGCACAGAATCTTTGCCAACCTTCAAATTTCTTTTTCTTAAGGAGCTTTCGAGTTGTACGAGCAGCTTCTAGGTATATTTCAAAATTTTGATGAGTCATAGTATGACCATATTTTTTTCGGCTTGTTTTCTTTTTTTAATGGCCTGAGTGCACTCAGCATCCCACCAAGGTGGTGAAGGAATTTTGCCTGTAGCACCATTCATAATAGGGAAAGTATTATCTGCCACCTCTATAAAAATTCTTGTTATTTGATTAGATAATAACTGAGGATCATGATGTAAAGAATTAGTTAAATCAAGAAATCTTTCTTCTACACAATTTTTGTATTTATCCCAATCTGCACTTTCAAGCCTATACTTCAATCGTGGTGTTGGATTGCAAGCAGCTGGTTTTTGAAGTGGAAAAGAAATTATTAATGGGTAATGATCACTACCATAAGAAGAGGGTAAAGGAGACCAGGATAATTTTGATGCCAACTCAGGTGAACAGATTGAGAGATCAGGGGCACTTATTCCCTCATCTGGATTTGTTAGGCGTGTTGGGAGACATGTATTTAAAATACACAAATTATTGGAGTCTAGAATTTCTAATAATTTTTCCCCATAGTAATTGGAGCTAGAACTACCCCAGGACTGGTGTTGAGTATTAAAGTCGCCCATTACCAAAAAAGGTTTAAGTAAAACTGAAAGAATATTACTTATTTCAGAAAGAATATTTACAGTGGGACGAGAATAATATATACATACTAAACAGATTTTATTTACAATTGCAGCGACAGCAGATATCTCGTCACTGAGACTTGGAAGAGGAAAAGATTGAAAGGACAAGTTATTTTTAATAAGTATGGCGACACCGCCATACCCATCGCTTCTTTAATTCCTGGCTATGCGTGTCTAAGATCAGAATCTTAGACACGCATAGCCAGGAATTCTAAAAGAGAACCCTGGTTTAAGCCATGTCTCACAGAGAGCGACTGCAAAGGGATCGTATTTGTTGAGTATGTAGGACAGATCAGATTTTTTATTCACAATGCTGCGACTGTTCCACTGGACAATCTTGGATAGATTTGGATCCATTATGATTAAGGTTAAATAAGTTAGACAGCGTATCAATTACAGTAGCAACGTTGGACGGTTCAATATTATTATTTTTAGATAAAGTATTAATTAAGTAACATGATTATTAAATTTAGAATTTGACTTTCATTATTATTTGTTTTATTTTGGAATGCAACACCATTCCCTGACACGGAATTTTCGTTGCCAATTAATGATTGATGAGCTACCCGGTCATACCCCTTAGCTGTTATTGGGGGATCCCGAGGTTTTAGGAATACCGTTTTTCTTTGTGAAGCGACAATTGGTGAGTTACGTGATTTGGGCGATGGCTGTGAGGAGAACGAATTAGTGGTTTGTGATGGGGCAGATGTTACCACATCTGCATACAATTTTGATATTGGTGGATGTAGTTGTGACGCTTCAGCATACGAAACGCAGCTGTGGGCCATATAATGCTTAATTGACTTTTGTCTTTCAAATTCTGGGCATTTTTTATTTATAGCGTAATGAATGCCACCGAAGTGGCAACATTTACCATTACTCTCTTCAATACTGCAAGTGTCAGCAGAATGCTTCTCCCCACACTTGAAGCACTGAGGGTTCGACCTACATTGTACCTTTGTATGGCCAAAACGACAACAATTAAAACATTGTATTGTTGGGAATGTATACAATTCTACTGGCATCGAGTTGTAACAACAAAACACACGTTTTGGTAATACTTGTCCATCAAAGGTCAGCACGACTGTTTGCGATGGTTTCCACACAGGGGTCGGTTCGTGTACTTTATAATTTAGGCGCCTTGCTTTTAATACTTTCTCACATCCAGCAGGGACCGATATATTTTGTACTAGCTTTTGCCAGCGGCTTCGCCCGCGTGAAAATGACGATTTTCCATACAAACTTTCATCCCCTATTTAACTCCCTTAGGGGTTGAATTTCGAAAAATCCTTCCTTATTCATTGTCTACATTATAAAAGGAACCTCTGTGCAAAATTTCAGCTTTCTAGGTCCAAGGGTTTGGGCTGGGCGTTGATGAGTCAGTCAGTCAGTCAGGACTTCTCTCTTTATTTATTAGAAGAAGAAGATGATTTCTTCTGGAGACCATTCGGTAGGTACTTACGCCTTTAACAATACCAATTCAACACACATTGACCGATGGCACAAATGCCCTCAATTTTTCCATGGCCAAATTTGGGTCATTTATAAAATTGTTTGCATCTAGGTAACGAGAGAAGCTAAGTGTGATTCTGTTTCGACCTATTCGTTTTAAAGATCCATTTATTATGTTGTTGAATTTACGTTTTTTGAGAAATTGACCTAAAGTTATAGGGTGTAAAGTTGTAGCCGAATTTTGAGTATCAAAAATTTTCTGTACGTGTACAATATATGGCGACAGGTCTGTGGCTTCGTACAAAGTCCTAGCAACCTGTGGCGCCTTCTGGGGAAGATCTGTCTTACGGTTTTCAGTTTCGGGACCATCCACAGAACGTGGAGCTGCCTCTTGGTCAACTAAAATTGACTCATTAACACAATGACAATGTTTATTTACATCTGTTGAACTGGAATGTGAGTGAACATTGCGTCTTCTTTTGTTGCAACTTTTGCAAATTTTGCGTGGAGCGCGAGCCCTTTTCCGCTCCGATCTAGTTATGGAAGTGTCTGTGTCCATACTGGATTCACATAATATGGTAATATTATGCCCGACCGAAGGGACTGTGTCCCCCGGATCAGGCGGTTCATTGTCCATTGTGGACATTGAAAGAAAAAAATAAAATACAAAAAACTTACCCTAAATGAAGAACTACAACCTACAATATTAAGTATACAAACAATGAAATTAACTAATCTAATGAATATCTACATATATTTACACAACTTATCTCAAATCTCAACAGTATACGTATCCTTACATAGTATAAAACAAAGTCGCGTCTGTTTGTTTGTTTGTTTATTTGTTTGTTTGTCTGTATACTTAAATCTTTAAAACTACGCAACGGATTTTGATGCGGTTTTTTTTAATAGATAGAGTGATTCAAGAGGAAGGTTTTAATACCTTTTTTGTACCCGTGCGAAGCCGGGGCGGGTCACTAGTTTTTAAAGAAAACGAAAGAAAAATCACGCCCGCCAAATTCGATGATTCCCGCGCTTTTTTCAAAGCGTGTGTTTCTATTGTCTGGTTGTTTTTTTTTTATTTTCGTACCATGGATGCATGTCTCTTTGAGTATTTCTGAACGTGTTTATCCAGCCTCGAATAAAAAACTACAGAAAATGTGGTTCGTTGATTCACTCCTTACTTTTTCCACAGCTTAGGTAATCTATTTTTTATTTTATTATATAAAAGGATAACTGACTGGGTGACATATCAACGTACAGCCGAAACTACTGGGGCTAGGAATGTGAAATTTTGCACACGGCTTCCTATTATAATGTAGGGGAGCACTAAGAAGGGGTTTTTGGAAATTTAACCTTTAAGGGGGTGAAAAGGGGGATGAAAGTTTGTATGGAAAATCTTATTACTTGTGTTTAGGAATGTGAAATTTTGCACACGGCTTCCTATTATAATGTAGGGGAGCACTAAGAAGGGGTTTTTGGGAATTTAACCTTCAAGGGGGTGAAAAGGGGGATGAAAGTTTGTATGGAAAATCTTATTACTTGTGTTTAGGAATGTGAAATTTTGCACACGGCTTCCTATTATAATGTAGGGGGGCACTAAGAAGGGGTTTTTGGAAATTTAACCTATAGGGGGGTGAAAAGGGGGATGAAAGTTTGTATGGAAAATCTTATTACTTGTGTTTAGGAATGTGAAATTTTGCACACGGCTTCCTATTATAATGTAGGGGAGCACTAAGAAGGGGTTTTTGGAAATTTAACCTTTAAGGGGGTGAAAAGGGGGATGAAAATTTGTATGGAAAATCTTATTACTTGTGTTTAGGAATGTGAAATTTTGCACACGGCTTCCTATTATAATGTAGGGGAGCACTAAGAAGGGGTTTTTGGAAATTTAACCTTTAAGGGGGTGAAAAGGGGGATGAAAGTTTGTATGGAAAATCTTATTACTTGTGTTTAGGAATGTGAAATTTTGCACACGGCTTCCTATTATAATGTAGGGGAGCACTAAGAAGGGGTTTTTGGGAATTTAACCTTCAAGGGGGTGAAAAGGGGGATGAAAGTTTGTATGGAAAATCTTATTACTTGTGTTTAGGAATGTGAAATTTTGCACACGGCTTCCTATTATAATGTAGGGGGGCACTAAGAAGGGGTTTTTGGAAATTTAACCTATAGGGGGGTGAAAAGGGGGATGAAAGTTTGTATGGAAAATCTTATTACTTGTGTTTAGGAATGTGAAATTTTGCACACGGCTTCCTATTATAATGTAGGGGAGCACTAAGAAGGGGTTTTTGGAAATTTAACCTTTAAGGGGGTGAAAAGGGGGATGAAAATTTGTATGGAAAATCTTATTACTTGTGTTTAGGAATGTGAAATTTTGCACACGGCTTCCTATTATAATGTAGGGGAGCACTAAGAAGGGGTTTTTGGAAATTTAACCTTTAAGGAGGTGAAAAGGGGAATGAAAGTTTGTATGGAAAATCGTCACTTTTGTAGTTGAACCGACATCCACGCGGGCGAAGCCGTGGGCAAAGTGCTAGTCCTGTATGATCGCAAAACGTCAGGTCACGGACGCCAGCTTGCATGGAAATCTTTGATGGAAATAGTGAATCGTTTGGATTCACGTACTGAATGTATCGTTGTGCCGATGTTAATCTGTCAAAGTGTGTGTGTGTGTTTCTTTAGTGTGTGACTGCTTTTTTTGTGATTTCGTACCAATGGGATGCATGTCTCTTTGTGTGACAGAAAATGTTATTCGTTGATTCACTCCTTACTTTCTCCACAGCATAATCTTCTATGATCGCATGACGGCAGGTCGCGCCCGCGCCAGCTTGCATGGAAATAATAAGTAGGAAGTAAAACACAGCTTGTGTTGTATTTTCCTCATGGAACTAATATCAATAACATCTACTCTCATTTGAGCCCCAAAAGATGCTTACGTAGCATTTGGCATTTGGCTTTTTATCATTTGGCTACCCTATAAAGAAATAATTTTAACTTTAGATTGAATCGGACACTTTTGAATTGGTGTTGATCAAGGTGAGGTAAAAATGTGGATAAGACACATCCAAACCTGTTCCTTGTCTTTAACCGTATTTCCCACGACCCAGGGCCCTACGCACAATTAGTAAGTATCGAAAAGTGAATCAGCATGGACCATGAAACAGTCCACACTGATGAGACATGACCGCGCAGCCCTAAAGCCTTGTATCCACTACGCAACATTTGGCGAGCGAAATGATGAAATTTAGCCCGGAATTTTTGTTTAGCAACGTTGTCTGTGCATGATCAAACCTCAACAGTTGTATGATCAATCATCGCTGATGATTAATCATGCGTAGATAGACAACGTTGAATAAACAAAAAAAAATGTTAATAAATGTTCCACTGTTGACGCGCGCTAGGTTCCCTAGTGGCTACGTCATTGGGCTACGTGGTTTGAGCGATGGGCTTAGCCGCGTGGCCAAACATGAAACGTTTCACAAAAAGCCGCATGCCTCGTAGTGGGGACGCGGATTTATGGACTGTTCTACGAAAAATAGTTTTGTTGACAAATGTGGCTCAAAAGCCGTGCTATCCGAAAAATAAAAAATACTTTTTTTTATGAAAATCATACATTTCATGGTTATGGCGTAAATTGGTTTATGTGAAATAGAAGAAAAACAGATTGTCCTACAAAATAAATGATGGCTGCACGAGGAGACAGAGGAGTTTCAAGAGTACTTGATAAGTTAGAAGCATCAATAAACGCAGGCCATTACTATGAGGCACATCAAATGTATAGAACCCTATATTTCAGGTACCAATCACAAATTTACGCTTCATTATATTTGGGGAAGTATTAGCATGCATTATTAATCATTTGTTATGATCTTGCAGATACCTAAGTCAAAAAAAATATGCGGACTTACTAAATCTTTTGTACAAAGGCTCAACTTTGTTACTACAGCGTGATCAGCAAGAGAGTGGCGCAGATTTGGCAATATTAATCATAGACGTGTTGAATAAATCAGGAATACCGCCGTGCCACGAATGGATTGACAAATCAGCCAGGTTATTCGAATTGATGAGTGATAGTATACCTGAGAGAGAGTCTTTCCTCACCAATGCTGTCAAGTGGTCTATGGACAGTAACAAAAAAGGACATCCTTTTCTTCACCAGGTAAATTCTTACCATGATTTCTTTTTGTATGGATGAAACTAAGGGTTCCTTGTTATTGTTTTGACATTGCTGAATGAAAGTAACCGAAAAGAATTTTAACTTTTACTACCATGTTCAGACTTATTTACATGGTAATAACCATGTAATTATGTCTGCATACATTGCAGCATGATATTATGTAAACAGTATAGCAATTTCATTCATATCAAATTAACATTAAATGACTTGTTGGTAGGATTTCCCAGCAAACACTACATTTCAACAATGTTACACTACCCTACCTGTTCATCATTATAGATTGTGTTTTTAATATGTAAAATTAATAGTTAGTCAAGGTAGAACTTATCAGCCGACTAATCAATTAAATTTTGTTACACTACTTTGTTTCAGAGAATTGCTGAAGTTTATTGGAAAGAGAAGAAATATGCAGCTGCTCACAGACACTTTTTGCACTCACGTGATGGTAAAGCATATGCCAGTATGCTTGTGGAACTCCATACAACGAAAGGACTTAAATCTGAAATAGATTTGTTCATTGCCCAGCCAGTGTTGCAGATTCTTTGTCTGCGTAATATACAAATGGCTTCAGATACTTTTAATAAATACACAGGCCTACACCCTACGATAAACAATAACAAAGGGCCCCCATATATATTTCCATTATTAAATTTTCTGTGGTTTCTATTACGTGCAATTGAACAGTAAGTAAAATATTTATATGCATTTCGTTGCTGCGCCTGCCAAATTCCGTTTTTGTAATATTCAAACTAGAATCTAGTTCGAACTAATTCCATAATAATTATGCATTAATTATTTTGGAATGTTTTCGTTTATTTACTTATTCAATAACATGTTTTTAGTTCTTTCCCAAAACTTTACAAAAATCACATAACATTACGGAACTTATCAGGTGCAGCGACAATTTGCAGAAGAAGTTCAGTTTTAGGAAGTCTTTTTGCTTGTACTACATAAGACTTATTTTTTCAGGAGACACTCACATCAATTTAAAATACTTAGAAGTTGGTATGCTATAAGTATTAAAAGGGATCCCAACTACTCGGTCTATTTAGATAACATTGGTCGCATTTGGTTTGGAATAGAAATACCACCTGACAACAAGAATCCTAATTCAGTATTTGGAGGACTCCTGAAATCAATAATAGGTGAAGCTGATAGTTCTGATGAAGATGGAGACTATGTAGGAAGAAATGCTGCTGCCCCAGACCTAGACTAAATCAGATATCATGGCATTTTGACATATTTTGTGTTTTCATTGACACATCTGGCGACAATTATTATTAACCTGTAACACCTAATCCTTTAAATAATTAAGTGAATTCATATTGTTTCACATACTTTATATGGATTGTCTCAATACAAACCAGCACTATTCATATACTTGTGCTATGTTCATGTTCAATATCATAACCTTCATAATTTTTTTGTTTGTTAGCATTCTGTTTCTTTAATAATATATTTTTAAGTTGTTATAATAAGCAGTTGTGGTGAGTATATCAAATTTAAGATTGTCTTGAATTGAGTAGATTAGTGATCAATGATGCTAAAAAAAATGAAGTGCAAGATAAGCTTTAATTTGAAGTAGGTCTCACAGCAATACCAAACCCGCACTAAAGCATGTTAAGCACATATTAAAATTATTATGGTCAAAGAGCCAGACGCAATTTGCTGATTGTTGACACATTCACGTCTTGATCTTTGTGCATCAAATCCTCTATTGTGTGATGAGTTTCAAAATCTAGCTACAAAACAGCAATACAACAATAATTGTACAATCAACAATGAAGTGTTAGAAATGAATGATGTAAGAGGTCAATTTATTGAACTTGCTATGTAAATATACTTTGCTTCTGCTTGTCATTTAAAACCATTAATTGTTGGGAAGTTATAATTATATTAGGTGGAAAGATTACTTTGTAAAGTTTAACTTTTAATTTATTTATAACAAATTTTTAGTCATGAAATCATTATTGGTTACATTTTTTTTATAGTATGTAGGTAATTCAGTTGACAATTTGTAGAAAACTGCTGGTTAAACTTGGATTTTGTACATAAATTATAAAAATATAATTGAATTCCATGTCATAGTAAGCTAAACATTTGGTAAACTGAATTATGTTCGAAAATAATCATAAATACATGGTAATGATTTTAACAGATTTTTATTATCAATTAAAGTATGTACCTCATTTTGTACAGTCAATTATATTAAAAGATCGAAAACTAGCTTTTGTTTCAACTCAATGTCCATTGACAGCAAAATCCAAAAGCAACATTCACCAATGTAGTAATTTTTATAGTTAAAATATCACAATAATTATACATACTACATTACATACATTATAATATATTATTGTGGTAGGTACTGTGGATAAAATCCTAGTGCATATTTATTTGGAAGTATCATTACATTTTTAAGGGTAATATAATTTTGTTATGTAGGTACTTAGTGGAGGGAACTTTAATATAATGTGACGTGTATAAATTATCCGGTTCCTTATTGTTATCATTTACATATATATTAAGATATAAATTTATCACTGTAACAACTTTGCTATTATCACTTGACCCTGAACATTGCTACTAAACTTATTTATCAAGATCTTCTAATACTAGAGATGTTATTTCTCTGGAAAAGTTTTTCATTTCAAATTTTATTTTATGGAGGTCCAATTTCAGGTTTCTGGCCTTTAAATCTAAAGCTTGTCTAGCAATAAATTGGTTGAATTCATGCACATCTGGGTGATTCATGTATTCTTCAATAGGCATCCACCTGCATGCTTTGATTTCTATTTCAGATTTGGTAATTGTTTCTGATGTGGCTTTTAACAATACAATCACATAAATATCAGAGTTCTCGAACATCATGTTGTGTGTATGTCTCAGTGTGACCATTGATTCAAAGGTGGCATCAATCCCTGTTTCTTCTTTAACTTCTCTCACAGCTGCATCTTTGATGTCTTCTCCTGTAGTTAAGTAAAACAGGCCAAATTATTGTTGTGTATAGGTACATAATAATATTTTACATTCTCAACTTACCTCTTTCTACATATCCCCCTGGGAGTTTCCAATGAGGGACTTCAATATAGTTCTCAGCAACTACTAATATTTCATTTTTATCATTGAAAACCATTCCACCCACACCAAGATTTGTATGACAGGCTGGTGGTAAATTAGAAGAACTATTAGGAAGCCATTTGTACATCATGACGAAATCTCCTCGGGAATGGTGGAAATTGAAGCCTTCCTTGAATGTGAAATATAAATTATATTAGACACTAAAAAGCAAAATTAGTAGATAAGTAATATAATCCAATTCTCACATTAGCTAGGAGTGGCACCCAAGCTGCATCTTTAATGTTAACTTTGAACCAGATACACCGTTTCTTCTGTTCAGACCACTTTTTAAGTGAATCTGGAAATTGAAAAAGAATAAATACAGGCACACTAGACACTCATTAAACAATTTTGGCTTCAATAAATTGTTTTGTGAAACAACATTATTTCAAGTCATTTCCTAATATTATATAATATCTGTATAAACCTACTTACCAATTAACTGCCCTAAAAGCTGACTCATTTCACAAGGTTCTTTTTGTGAATCCACAGTGATTCCATTATATCTGTCTGCCTCGCCTTCGAAAGTTTTAGATTCCATTTTTACCCGACTGCGGCGAAGCCCAAAAGGAGGGTTATTAACTAATAAACTGTTGAACACACTTTTAATTAATATGATCCCGCTTAAAATTTGAAAAGATGGTTCGACTGCGTTCAAGAAACAATCAGGTACCTTCTCATAACATTATTCGTATGTTACTATTGATTGATAATAAATGTCATACTGACTCATAGGACCACATGACACTGACAGTGACATACGGATACGGTACACACCAGCAAATTCCATATTATTCTTTGCATCACATTTCCTTTTGGAAGTTTTTTACTCTTTGTGAGACAACAATCAAAACGATTTTAGGGTGAATGCGACAAAAGCCCGCAAAATTCAATATTTTTTAGGTTTTTTTTTCAATTTGATGGTCAAATTGTCAGCTTGTATGAATAAATGTTGTATTGTTGTAGACTCGCGACCGTAATAAGACTAAAATTAGGTACCAATACAAAATGCAACCCTCTAAGTTCATATTGCTTCCTAGAGTGACTATTTGATGAAAAAGGCATTCATGGACAGATAATAATAATAATAATAATATTCCACAACTATCACACAACGCCATCTAGTCCCAAGCTAAGCAGAGCTTGTGTTATGGGTACTAGACAACTGATAAACATTAGTGTCCGACCGAAACACGATTTTCAGCCGAAACCGAAACCGTAAACGAACCTTCGGCCTTGGTCCCAGTTTCGGCCGAAACCGAAACTTTGATTAAATATTTATGGAATGTAAAATCTATTGTATTTTTACGCATATATACACAGTTAACACGTGGAAAAAAATGCAACAATTAAAGTAGGTAATTAGGTAACAAAAATAGCTCTTTACTTGTAAAATTTATAAAATGAATTTTAAAAAAAAGTCTATCAACATATTTGTCAAACTTTTTAAAAAATAAGCACTACATTTTTAGTAATATCAAAAAAAAAAAAACAAAACTAAGCACCTCGCATACTAAAAGGAAAAACTGCGACATGACTAATAGTACTAAAGGCCATTCACGCCAATCGAGAATATATGAAACTTTTTAAAGAAAAAATTCTATTGGTCGATATAACTTTTTTTCTAATTATTTAACAAAAAAAGTACATCATATTATTTTCAAAGATGGTGTTTTAAGAAATTATTTTCATTACGAACTTTTTAAATTATATTAATTAGTTAAGGTTTTAGGCGCTTTGCACATGGAGCAACTATTGCAGCAACTGGCAACTAGCTGTTTACATATATTTCAATTGGATTGCGCACACATAGCAACTCGAGTTTCGAGTTCCGGCAACCGTCAGCAGTTTTCAGTTGCTGCAATCGATGACTGAGTCAGGTGCTAATTGCCGCTACTAGCATCTGTTAAATATTATACCGATTTTTAAAGTTAACGTAGACGGCGACGACGTAATAAAATTATAGCAATTGCTGCTTCTTCGTGCTGCTTCTTCGATATTCATCGTCACACTGAACGCTGTTCGCTGCGTAGATTGAGCAACTCGGTTATGAAAGTTGCTCACATATTGTCATAAAATTGCTGCAACCGCAAACGTTGTAGCAACTATCAACTACATAGTTACAGGAAACTTTTAAAGTTGCTTAAGTTGCCTCAACTTAAGTTGATCCATGTGCAAAGCGCCTAAATCACCGGAGATAGTAGTGTATCGGAACTACGGGGCGGTTCGAATACGGGTACAAAATTTAATCCATCAACAATTACAAATAAATATAGTAATGTTTGAATCAATCATCACAGGTATCTTCACACATCTTTTAAGTGTTAAATTAATTTCTACATAAATTCATATTTTATAAGTTCTAGGGAATAACTCAACAGAACCAAGTAAAATATGTCATGAATTCTTTTCTATACACACCTTCTTACAACCTATTTACTTACACTGTAGCACAAGACCCTAATGAATGCCATTAAAATACATCATCATTAATCATAACTAAAAACAAATAAGTACCTAATTTTTGCGCGAGAAAAATCACACAACCTCAAATCATCACGATCGCGCCGGCTAGCGAACTCAACTGGCATTCGAAGTTAGCTGAATGATGCGCCACAATTCACGTATACCTTGTTTCGGCGAGGCCGAAAGGTTCGGCCAATTATTGGCCGAAACCGAAACTATGGCCGAAACTAGATTTTTTGGCCGAAACTAGCCGAAACCGAAACCGAAACCGAACCTTCGGTCGGTCCTTAATAAACATACTTATATATTTCTAAATACATACATATTATAGATAAATTACACCCAGACACAGAACAAATGATCGTGCTCATCACACAAACATTTGTCCTGGGTGGGAATCGAACCCACGACCTCCGGCATAGCAGTTAGGGTCACTAACCACTAGACCAACAGGCCAGTCATAAATGAACAGTCAGATAAATGAACAGAGAGGGCTAACTCATTTGTGTCGGTCGCGAATCGTAATGATACATAACATACAACCTGACACTGACCAGCAAATTGCAAAAATGTAAGAAAATTCGAATTTCGCGGGCTACCTACCATGAACCATCATGAGTACAGCCCACGAAATTCAAAACGTTGGATTTTTTGCAATTTGCCTATAGACGCTGTGTATTCTACGCTGTGTATAATATTATCTAAGCTGATGCCCGCGGCTTCACCCGCGTGGATGTCGTTCAAATTATATACTAAAACCTTCCTCGTGAATCACTCTATCTATTAAAAAAAACCGCATCAAAATCCGTTGCGTAGTTTTAAAGATTTAAGCATACAAACAAACAAACAGACAAAAAAGCGACTTTGTTCTATAAGTAAGGAAGAACAAAAAGAAAAGCCGTAGTCACACGGTAGTAATAGTATATTTCATTATAAGTGCGGAAAGCCTGTCATTGCAACGAGTTCCGACAAATGTCTAGCCGAGCCGAGGCACAGCCGACGGCGAGGGTAGACAGTCGGAACAAGTTGCAATGACGGTTCCGCACGTGTACTGAACAACTATTTTTAATACAGTTGCGAAAAAATGAAGCAATTTAATAAAATAATAAAACCGTAATTAAACTCGCAAAGAACATTTTTGAAAATGGCGCATAACGTAAAAGAATCGCAGAGATTTTTTTTTTCTTTACCTATTCTGGGTAGGCAAAGGGAACTATGCCCATACAGCCAAGTCTTCAGTAGATTTTTTTTATTGTTAATGAAATAAAAATGAAATTTAATGAGATGAAATGAAATGAAACCTTTAACTCATTGAATCAAATAATTAAATCTGATATTGAAACAAATTAGTAGCTTCTTTAGAAATATTTGCATGAATCATAAAAACTTCTATGATTTTATTTAGTAAATACTTCGTGGTTGTTTTTTTTTTTAATGGACATTATTTTGACAGTTGGGAAAGAGAACGCACGAGTTCGGGAAAGGTAAAGAAAAAGCACGAGTACGTAATAGCCCACATCCCGAACGCTATACGTCCCTGCAATACGCCACTTTTTGAGCAACTGTATTAAAAAGTGTTTTTTATTACAGTTGCTCAAAAAGTGGCGTATTGCAGGGACGTAATAGCGTTCGTAGGGTTGCCAACTTTTATTAGAATAGATAGAGTATTTCTGATTTCAAAGGAGGTAAATAAAGAGTACGGACTTCCAAAAAAGAGTATTTATTTAATATTTTTTAAAACGTATTTTTTTGTACTTTTTGCAGCACATAACAATTTTTCATTGTTTTTAAAATAATTGTATGACTCCAAACATTCTAACTCTAAAATATAGATCAAGAGCTCATTTTAACTAATTTCAATAAAGCTCTGTTTCTCTCTTCCCGCCACTTCACATACATGATCGAAAAGACTCTCTCAGTCTCAGTAAATACAGAAGTGGCGGGAACAGAGAGTATAATATAGCTAATATTTTTTTTAAACAAACAAATTCGTCAGGACATTTTTTTTAAATAAATTGCCATTTTCTGCAGTGGACTTTTGTGTAAAATCTATATTATTTAGTTGCTGCATTCAAAAACGTCCGAATGTGGCTTGGGGAATTGGGTATACACCAACATATTAACAGTAAATGGTCTATTTTTTGTTTATGATAATGGGATTGCATAATATTACATGACTAGCACTAGTATAGCAAACATTGTGTAAAAAAGAGTATTTTAGCATACTCTATTAGTCTTATAGATTGTAGAGTACGCCTACATGATATAGAGTACAATACTCTAATTTAGAGTACGGTTGGCAACCCTAAGCGTTCGGGATGTGGGCTATTACGTACTCGTGCTTTTTCTTTACCTTTCCCGAACTCGTGCGTTCTCTTTCCCAACTGTCAAAATAATGTGCACTAAAAAAAACCAACCACGAAGTATTTACTAAATAAAATCATAGAAGTTTTTATGATTCATGCAAATATTTTTAAAGAAGCTACTAATTTGTTTCAATATCAGATTTAATTATTTGATTCAATGAGTTAAAGGTTCATTCCATATTTTCATCTCATTAAATTTCATTTTTATTTCATATCAATAAAAAAAATATACCTACTGAAGACTTGGCTGTATGGGCATAGTTCCCTTTGCCTACCCAGAATGGGTAAAAAAAACAAAAAAATCTCTGCATAGATTCTTTTACGGTAGGCGCCATTTTCCAAAAATGTTCTTTGCGAGTTTAATTACGGTTTTATTATTTTATTAAATTGCTTCATTTTTTCGCAACTGTATTAAAAATAGTTGTTCAGTACACGTGCGGAACCGTCATTGCAACTTGTCCGACTGTCAACCCTCGCCGTCGGCTGTGCCTCGGCTCGGTTAGAAAGTTGTCGGAACTCTTTGCAATGACAGGCTTTCCGCACTTATAATGAAATATACTATTTTAATACAGTTGCTCAAAAAGTGGCGTATTGCAGGGACGTACATACATAGCGTTCGGGATGTGGGCTATTACATACTCGTGCTTTTTCTTTACCATTCCGAACTCGTGCGTTCTCTTTCCCAACTGTCAAAATAATGTCCATTAAAAAAAAACAACCACGAAGTTTTTACAAAAAAAAATCATAGAAGTTTTTATGATTCATGCAAATATTTCTAAAGAAGCTACTTATTTGTTTCATTATCAGATTTAATTATTTGATTCAATGAGTTATAGGTTTCATTCCATTTCATCTCATTAAATTTCATTCTCATTTCATATCAATAAAAAAAATCTACTGAAGACATGGCTGTATGGGCATAGTTCCCTTTGCCTACCCAGAATGGGTGAAGAAAACAAAAAAATCTCTGCTTAGATTCTTTTACGGTTGGCGCCATTTTACAAAAATGTTCTTTGCGAGTTTAATTACGGTTTTATTATTTTATTAAATTGCTTCATTTTTTCGCAACTGTATTAAAAATAGTTGTTCAGTACCACTGACGTATTCAGTACACGTGCGGAACCGTCATTGCAACTTGTTCCGACTGTCAACCCTCGCCGTCGGCTGTGCCTCGGCTCGGGTAGCCATTTGTCGGAACTCTTTGCAATGACAGGCTTTCCGCACTTATAATGAAATATACTATAGGTTGGTACCTATAACGTGTGACTACGGCTTTTCTTTTTGTTCTATCCTGAAAATCTTGTTTCATACTTTTTCAGCGTCGTTTTTTTTGTCGTAGTCGGGTTTTAGTTTTTTGCTTTTTTTTTTATTTATGTAAACAATTTTGGTGTTGAATATTTTTTTTCACCTCTCCCGCACGAAAGAAGTGTCTTCCCTCTACGAAAACAGTGAGAAAAGTTGGTTTTTCCTCACTGTTTGAACAGTGAGGAAAGTAATGATCCCGTTCAGAAACTAACCTTGCCTGATTTTTTTATGTTAAATTTAAAGATATTTAAAAAAATAAATAGTTTTATGCTTAGAATAGAAATATTTATAAGTTAAGATTAAGGTTTTTTTATAAAATTTATCATATTATTGTAAGTGTTTAAGTTCAGACACATTAAAAAAGTTTAATAAAATATTGAAAAAATTACATCGTCTAGGATTATAATTTTTGAACGCACTCAAAGAAAGAAGCCTGTGAAAGAAGGACAGTAAAAGCAAAAATTCCAAAAAAAAAAAAAAAAATAACGCGAAAATCCTAAGTTTTGTTTACGATTTTGATTACTAAAAAAAATTAGTAATTCTAGTGAGGAAGATTAAGTTTAACTCCAAAAGAGTTAAAAAACCTTGTTTCAAATGCCGAACTAAGTTTTTTGCCCAAAAATCGAAGGAAAGAGATATTTTAAAACGTTCGATACCTTCAATCGCCCCAGCCGTCAACATCAAGGGGAGGTGCTGAAATGGAACCTACAGTCTACAGATTCTTGGACGAAGCCGTCTACGACGACGTCGGCTAGTGTTGCGGCAGAAGATACTGTCAATGCCCCACCTCAGGCCCCTTCTAATGTTATAGGAATATCAAACACTCAAGTGAATACGAGTAGTAATAAAACAATGATAAATATTTGTACCCAATAAAAACGTTACTTTTAACTTGAAAAATTGCAGTAATTTTACATTTCATTTTTAAATTTCATGAATAACAGCTCTTTTTATTTTAATAATAAAGAATTATTTTGATTTGCTTTGTGACTACTTATTTAATTTAATTTATTTACCTATGATGACTGAATACTTTCTTGCTGGGAGTGGTGAATTACGCTCACGAAAACGAAAATTATGCATTATAAGCGGTAATAAGAAAAATAAATTATTATCAATAGCTGAAGAGAGGTTCCAGAGTTTTCAATTATGCCATTATCTGACACCTTATTGTGGTATCCAGACACTTATGAGAAGTTTAAACACGAAACTAGCAGGCTATTCTATAGAAGATTATTGCATAATACTAATTGGCGATGAAGATTTTAAAAAAGGTAATAACTATTCCGAACTGATTTCAAATATTCGTGAAACTTTATTGACCATAAAGCACACTAATGTTATACTATGCTTACCCACATATAAATGTAACCGTTTTTCTCAACTATTTAACTGCAGAGTTGAAACTTTTAACAATCAACTATATTCAGATGTTCAATTACATGAATATGTTATATTATTTGATACTAATTTAGATTTGTCTGCTGATTACACTATGTTCTCACGGCGTGATGGCTGTCTTAGCAATAACGGAATGCAAAATGTTTTAAAAAATTTAGAGCATCTAGTTAACAGTGTTACTAAATGCAACAATACCGTAAATTCCATTGATCAACAGTTAGAGGAGCAGTTTTTTCTATCATAATAACCAACCATTAGTACGTCAAAACATCGCCGGAAAAAACAATGATAAAATTGTTAAAAAAAATAGTAATAAAAAAGTCAGCAGATGTTGTTTTTCAGTTCTGCATCAGAATATTGCAGGTGCTTTGAACAAACTGCCAGAGATAGATTTAGTTGTTAATGAAATGCGTGAATCCGATACAAATATAGATGTTTTATGCCTTAACGAACATTTTGTTATAAGAGGGGAAGAAAGATACCTCAATTTAAATAATTTTTATGTTGGTGCGATGTACTCGCGCCCAGATCAGCGGCGAGGTGGTACATGCATACTCTGTAAAAATCATCTCCAAAGTACCCAGTTGAAAGAAGTAAGTGAATTTTGCATTGATAAACAATACGAGATATGTGGGCTAGAAATTAAATCAATTCAAGCGATCATATTATGTATATACAGAACACCCTCGTCTGACATCAATACCTTTTTTGAAAACTTAAACAAAACCCTACGAAAACTACAATATAAAAAAAGTAAAATAATAATTGCTGGAGATTTTAATATTAACCTTTTAAGTAATGACAGTAATAGTACAAAATTCAAAGAACTCCTCTCAAATTATGGTATGCGTTTTCACATAAAAGAGGCCACCAGGTTAAACACTTGTATCGATAACATCATCAGTAATGTTCCAAATATAGTAGGTTCCACACACAATGTTTGTTTATCTGACCATAACACAGCACAGGTTGTAAAATTTGAATACGATCAAAAACCTATGTCAAGCTATTACTTTATGAACATAAATGACATGAGTAAAGAAAATGTCAGCAAATTCATCGAACATATTAGCAAGTTATCATTTTCCGAAATCTACAATATTACTGATACAAATAGTGCTTTCAATAACTTCCATGACATTTTAACTTTATTTTATAAATTATGTTTCCCCCTCATAAGAGTAAAAAAACAGTTCAAATATGGTACATTAAAATGGATCACAAAAGGAGTTAAAATAAGTAGTCTTACTAAACGAACACTAAGATATAAATATTATCTAAATAAAACAAGTGATAATAAAACCAAAAAGGCGTACTCGAATATGTTAAAAAAATGTATTCATAATCTACAATCTTTATGTAATTTAAAGCACATTGCGAATTCTAAAAATAAGGGCAAAGCTTCATGGGATATTGTTAAACGTTGTACAGGTAACGAAAGGTCTCGAGAATATACAAATAGTATAGCTGATAATGATGTAACAGCAACATCAGGTTTGGATATTGCAAATATATTCAATAATTTCTTTATTGATGTTGTTGAAAGCAGCGCTTCCTCACAACATCCTCCTAAAACTACTAACTCAAATATTAAAATTAACGATAATAGCATATTTTTAAGTCCTTCTGATCCCACTGAAATCTTCAACATACTAAAAACTTTAAAAAACACAAAATCAGCCGGATATGATGATATTTCTACGGGCATTTTAAAACAAATATCTCCCTATATCGCAGAACCTTTGTCTTATATAGTCAATTTATCCTTAGAACAAGGTTGCTTTCCAGATAAACTCAAAATCTCTGTAATAAAACCACTTCATAAAAAAGGCTCGAAAACAGATAAAAACAATTACCGCCCTATTGCTCTGATTCCGATTCTCTCAAAGGTCTTTGAAAGAATTATGTACAAGAGAACTCTTTCTTTCTTGGATAAATATAATATGCTTGCAAAAGAACAATACGGGTTTAGAAAAAACAAGTCCACATCACTTGCAGCCTTTAATTTAGTAAAATCGGTATTAAATAACATAAATTCGAAAACGACAACCTCAGCTTTGTTTTTAGACCTAAGCAAAGCCTTCGACTTTGTTAATCATTCAATTCTCATTGACAAGTTGAATAAAATTGGCATTCGCGGCCCAGCCTTAGAGTGGTTCAAATCGTATCTCTCAAATCGTACACAAATAACAAGAATCACTCAATTTGACGACAAAGTTAATGGTATCACAAACTTTGATTCTCAACCACGTTACAATTACTTTGGTGTTCCGCAGGGAAGCATTTTAGGGCCACCATTATTCCTTATATACGTGAATGATCTCCCTCAAGCGATAGACCAAGACTGTGTTTTGTTTGCTGATGACACAACTGTTATTTACGATGGTAAAAATGGTGAATCACATGAGTGTAATATAAACAACAGCTTGAATAAAATTATTACATGGTTAGATTTAAATGACTTAAAAATTAACTTAGGAAAAACTAAAATATTAAATTTTAAAACACAGAAAGGCAAATATCTACATCTTAAAATTTCACATAAAGATCAAATAGTTGAACAAATTCATAAAACAAAATTTCTAGGTATCACAATTGATGAGCATTTCACTTGGAAAGATCATATTGATGAAATGTGTATAAAAATAAATAGATTCGTTTTTGCCTTGAAAAAAGTTAAAGATGAGACCTCCAGACAAACTGCTTTAATGGTATATCACGCCTATGTTTGCTCCATCATCAGGTATGGTATCATTGTCTGGGGGAACTCTTCTGAAATAACTAGGGTTCTGTTAGCACAAAAAAAATGCATACGCACAATTTTTAATATGGACTGGACTGATTCTTGCAGACCAGTGTTTAGATCACATAATCTTCTGACAGTTCCTTGTATTTATATATACGAAATAGCTAAATTTGTCAAAACTAATTCTTCACTTTTTGAATGTAAAAATAATATTAATAAACGTACAGTTACACAGTATTTATTAACAATGCCAGTACCTAGGATTGAATTATTCAGACGTAATTGTGTATATATGGCTCCGCTTATCTTTAACTCTCTACCAAAGTTTATAACTGATCTTCCGTACAGGAAATTCTGCAAAGTTCTGAAAAAGTGGCTTGTTTCACATAGTTTTTATTCTGTAGTAGAATTTTTAAAGTTATCTAACTGTAAATCCTACCATTACCGGAATGCATTATAAATTTACCTTAATTATAATTATAGGATGTTGTATTTGTATATTTAAAAATATTTTATATTATGTTATCTTTGTTTGTTTCTCTCTCTGTTTATGTTGAAAATGTCGTGTTTGTTTATTTTCTAGTGTTTGTTTATTTTCTAAAATGCAAAATTTATTTTATGCTGAGTATGTTAAACTAAGAAATACACTTAGTTATACCTAATTTATTGCTTGTTTCACAGTTACTGTGTTATGATGTTCTGAACCAAGCATCATTATCATTAATGTTTGCATGCCAACTCTATGGCGAAATGTGTCATTGCACTACATAATTATAAATTTACCATCTTGTATACCACATTTGATGCAAATAAATAATTTTGACTTTGACTTTGACTTTGACTTTGTGAAAACTTTTGTATGCATGCATGTGAGCAAGTTCATTTTGCTATTCGTTTTGTTGAGTCTTGAGTGAACGAAGGACTCAAAATCAAAACTCATAGGAAAAACGAACTTTCCTCACATGTTGGTTATATAACTATTTTACTCTTGACTTTTTGTCCGCTAGAGGGCGTGATTTTAAATTTGAGCATATGGAAATGTACAAGACAGGCCCATGACAGGCCCTTTCAAATGATACCAAACACGGTTTATTTATCTCCATTTTTATTTTTTAAGCTTTTTTTTTTTTTTGGTGTGTGGAAAATCATCAAATGACCTCCCCCCCCCCGCTCTTGGGCAGAGCGAAGGGGAGTGTCAGACTTCTACTGACTCAAAACCGAAAAAAAAAACCCTTTTTTTTTTTTTTTTGATAGGTGGAAAATCATCGAATGACCCCCCCCGCTCTTGGGCAGAGCGAAGGGGAGTGTCAGACTTCTACTGACTAAAAACCGAACCCATGTTCCTTCTTTGCCCTTGCGCCGAGGCCACGTAATCTAGTACAAAATACCGCGGCCCCGACGGGAAAAAAAAAAAAAAAAACCCTTACTTTGGCTTTGCCGTGGTAAAAATAGTAGTTACAACCTTCTGCATTTTTTTTATGGCAAACTGCCGACGACATGTCATCTTTGAGTTTGACAAATGACAGAAATCTAATTGACAAATTGACCTGTGTGTGACAGTCACTGTCTCACTGAAGAACTTCGACGACTTCGAGATTCGCAGGATTTAATAATATTTTTTATTTTTTTGTTAAAATAATGTATTTGTAGTCAATAATTTATACAATTATGAATAGATTATTGTTGCTTAGTATACGCTTTAACCTGAAACATATATCTGTGGGGTAGGTAGCCTTTAAACTATACCAAATCCATTTCTAGTACGCAATAATACATTGTTGCATTATTTAAATAATAAACTAGATTTCTGTCTATAATTTGGAGAACGCAAACTTGACATGCTTATTGATAAGGTACTATGAAGGTTATGGGTACATAAAATTTGTTTACATTTGATTTCAGAAGATATTTTTGTGCATACTCCACTGTTGCATCAAGTAAAGTATTTAGTGGTGCCAAAGATAGATACAATGGCATCACAATCGACTCCAGAAAAGAGAAGTTCAACAGACAAAAGTTCACTGATAACCTTGAAGGTTGGTAATGATTAAATCTCTTGGACAGGTTTTATGGTGTATTACAATATGTCACAAACTATATTCTGAGATTATGACATTTGATTTGTTGAAACTATTACTAAGTCAGGAGTGATGTTCTGTAATACAGGAAAGTCATACCAGGTGAATTCAGGTGATCAAAAAATAAGAACAAAATAGTCTACAAGTCATAGTCAAAAGTAACAGAAAGTTTAAATACAATGCTGGAATTGAAAATAATTTCTCATCTCAAACAAAGCATAGGGAAGTTGACAAAAAAAATCTAATTAGTCCGTCACCTTCGTAAATTTTTATTAATTTAATAAAACAAAAAACACGTATCCAATAACTGACGGACTAAACTTCGTAAATTTTTATTAATTAATTAAACAAAAGACACGTATCCAATATTTTTCGATAATCTAACTGACGGACTAAACGGAATCATATTTTTTTTACCCAGGACACATCCCTATTTATTTGTGTTATTCTAATCCATATAATGTGTTCTGGGCACTCCTGGGGTTTACATTTGCAGATGAAACAACTGAATCTCAAAACGGACAAACTCATTTGCTATTTTGCTATTGGCTTTTAAAGGTGTTCTTTGTTTTACTGTGTTTCAGAATCATTGTCTACCTGGGCGTCACTAGGACATAGATGTATATGGTTCAAGATCAATGTAAATGATGCTTTCTGCATTCCTATTTTAGCAGATGTAAGTGTTTTTACCTAAAGTCTCAGAGTACTCATTGGTTGCATACATTTTTTGACTGAAGTTGATTACCCATCTATTGTTGTTTTTAATTAAGGCTTGCTGTTCTTAGAAAGGCTTTAATTTCCATCATGCAAGAGATGGCTTTGTGATGATGTACAAGTGGCTGCCTAAGGACTCTGAGCCAAACCTGCCTCCTGCTTGTCATACAAACCTTGGAGTTGGGGCTATGGTGTTCAATGATAGGAACCAATTGTTGGCTATATCAGAGAAACACTATGAGTATCCTCACTGGAAGCTTCCTGGCGGCTATGTTGAGAGAGGTACATAACTTTTATTAACTCATTGTAAGATAAAAAGCATTCCAAAGTCCACTGATAAACCTCATGTTAAACTAGTAAGTAGTAAAAGCAGTCTAATGTCCACTGATAAGGAATGTAAATTGTCTTCTATCTATCTCTTTGCACTGTTGGAAGTCTGATGCAGTTGGTGGCATGGAACTGAAAATTAACCAAAATAGCTGCATAAACCTGCTTGTTATTGATCTTGTTTTAAACTCTTACAATACTTGAGTTGATTAATATTACATTTTCTTTCATAATTACAGGTGAAGATATTACTGATGCTGCTGTGAGAGAGGTCAAAGAAGAGACTGGAGTTGACGCTATATTTGAATCGCTTGTCACGTTCCGGCATACACACAACATGATGTATGAAAACTCTGACATTTATGTAATTCTTATGATGAAGGCAATCTCGGATAAAATTGTGCCATCAGACAGAGAAGTAAACAAATGCCAGTGGATGGATGTGGAAGAGTATCTCAATCATCCGCATGTCCATAAATTTAATAGATTGATAGTCAGAACAGCTTTAGATTACAAGAAAAGAAATCTGAAACTTGACCTACAGAAGAAGACAGTCAAATGGGCAACCTATGTCAGGGACATGAACTTTTTGGTTGTTGCAGATTTTAATTTAATTGATAAATGAAATATACATAATTAGATACATAATATTAAAATGTACATAATTGTGAATATGTAAAATAAAATGTAATTAAGTTATAGGTACATATTTTACAATAAAAAACATTGTTAAGTTTTATTAATGTTTATTTTGAAAGATATAATTAGATAGAGAAATAGGAACAGTCACAAAACGGTATTCTTTATTGTCATCACAGTAAGGTTTCAGAATTTATATTTATCTTAAAAAAAGTAGTGTGTATAGTGTTGTTCATGATTTACTAGGAAAGTCTTTAGTGTTTGAACTGGGGCAGTACATCGATTTCGGTAGTATGATTCTCGGGATTTCCTTCCACGATATGAGCATGGACTTGCCCTTCGCCTTGGTCTGGTTATTGGTCTGTAACAAAAAGGTTTATTTCGTCAATTATATTTTATTGTCCACAACTTTTGTAAAGTCACCAACACAAATGTCAGCCCTACAATAGTAGATTATGCACCAAGGGGCTAAAGTTGTGTCTTATGTCACGGGCGTCATATTGAATCTCGAGCGCAAAGAAGGATTCGGGATTTAACTCCCGACCGCAGGGAGGGAGTTAAGAGTTTAACTCACGAGCGAAGCGAGGGAGTTAATACAAGAATCCTGAATGCAGTGAGGGATTCAAGCTAGCCCAAGGCAAAGACACCTTTAGCCCAGAGGAGGATACTCTACTTTTTACACCTACTGTGAGAAAATAATAGCCATAGGTAGTACGAAAAACAAAGTATTTATTAAATAAACAAACAGTAAGAATAACATATTAGAAATAATGAAATAGAAATAACTAGTGACCCGCCCCGGCTTCGCACGGGTGCAAAAAAGGTATTAAAACCTTCCTCTTGAATCACTCTATCTATTAAAAAAAACCGCATCAAAATCCGTTGCGTAGTTTTAAAGATTAAAGCATACAGACAAACAAACAAACAAACAGACGCGACTTTGTTTTATACTATGTAAGGATTAAAAGAAAGAAATGGTAGAATGGTTTTGGATGATTGGCTGTATGCATTTTGAATTTAGAACGTCATTGGAGACGCTCGTGAAATTATAGTATTTTTGATAAAATGTGATAAATCGACTGTAGTATAGGTACTTAGACAAGTTTTATTATTTATTTATTTATTCACAAATTCCACAGCAATATTATCTTAGCGCAGTTTACTTAAAATAAATTAACTAATGTTACAGCCAATTACTATTACGGTATTACGGCGCGGTACGGTATTTGTTATTATTAATGCCAGTTTTAATGTTATTCCATTCCTTTTAAAAAATGGTTCGTAGTTATCTAATTATTCTTACAAATTATTATGTCTTCGAAAACATGGCAACGATATAAAGAAGCACAAGCAGTCGTTATGATTTTGTAGGAAATCGAGAATATCATCCACGCGTAGTAAGGGTATCGAGAATAGCTTTCCTCTTTCTGGCACCAAAGGGTGTTTGTTATAGTGCGCGCGGAACTAGTTGGCCGCGCCTTAGGTGGCGACAGGGGTGAGGGGGCGGGTTGCCTACAGCTCGCAATGCACAGGAGACTATAATTATACAGTGATGACCAATCTCGAGATATCGTGAATTGTTCAATTTATTGAAAAGAATACAAATAAAAAACAAAAACATGCCTAAGGCGCGGCCAACTAGTTCCGCGCGCACTATAGTACTATACTGCCAATTTAGCTGAGCATGTGAGATTCCAAATTCAAATCACATTATTGACCAGCGGGTCATAATGAAATCCAGTACAACATTATTGACCGGCTGTTCCCCCGGCCACTAATGACTCACTTTAGGTTAAGGTTGCTTGACACCTATAATTTGACATTTTCGAGCAGGTGGTGTGAAATATCTATTTATCTAACTGTAGGCCATAGAGAAGCGAGGAGCAGTGGTGGCCCAGTGGTGGCGGCCCCGAATTACGAACAGTGAGTCGTGGGTTCGAACCCAGTCAGGTGCATTATTTTGTGTAATTTATTTCATCACCACTGCTCTCAAAACGGTGAAGGAAAACATCGTGAGGAAACCGGCATGTCTTAGAACCAAATAATTCGAAGACATGTGACATCTACCAAACCGCACTGGGCCCGCGTGGTGGATTATAGCCCATCCCTCTCCTAGAGAGGAGGCCCGAGTCCCTGCAGTGGGAACATTATATGATGATGATGAGGCCATAGAATCCTTGGGATCAAGTTACTATTGGATTGCTGATATTGCTATTAAACAGAATGTAATTTCACAACCTATTGGTAGGGTAGCTATGCCGGTTTCCTGATCAGCGCCAGTTAGCGATTAATAATTGTATCTGCTCATTAGTAAGCTTTCTATCATACATTTACATATTAAAAATCTGGCTCTGAGGAGAAACTAGGATAGTTCTTTTATTCTGTGTAATACCGCCAGCCTGTGGGCGGTGAGTAATGGGCTAGCTCACCGTCCGTCCGTCCTATGACTACGACAGGCCGTTCGTGTTCCACGCTCGCCTCAAAGAGATGTCAGCAACATTACAGAGGCCCGCTAGAGCCGACGACGCCTGTCGAGGCTGCGGGTTATTCGAAAGAGATACCGCGGCCTCGACACAAGGGCTAAGGGAAGGAACATGCGTGGCTTTTAGTCAGTAGAAGTCTGATGACACTCTCTACCGCTCTGCCCAGAGCGGGAGGAGTCAAAAGGACCTACAAATATTTCATTTATTCAATAACAAATTACATTGTGTCTGAATGAGTTACAAGCTCACGCTTGTGAAACTAGAGAAATAGTGAACATGAGCTCCTAGCAAAATATTTTTTTCTAGAATTAGGTATGTACTTACATAATATGCTTTCCTTTATGTAATGTACCTGCATTAGTACATTATGGTACAAGTGTGTAACGTTGGTGATTACCGCTGAGGCGCCATTGAGACCCGAGCCGTCCCGTCAGGTGAGGGTCTTAAGAAAGCCGAGGACGGTAATCATCAATACACACGTGTATCATACGACGTTTTTCAACACAAATGTGAAGAAAATAATACTAAAAAGTCATCTTCAACAGTTAAAACGAGTTCTGATTTTTTTAATAATAGCGGGAAAAAATAATCGGTTTTCCTATGCGCGCGCATAGACTTCGACCAACTTATCTGTGCATGCGGGAAAACACGGAACTAAAATAAATGTACTAAGTTTGACGTAGCGATGCATTTTTTGTTGACCAGTGGCGCCACCATGAAATTCACACTTAAAATGGTCATACTGTAATAATGGCGACCGGCCATAGACTAAATGAATGAGCGCGATAGAGTTTTAGCCACTTAAAAAATGAGGAAAAAGTTTTCTTTATTACAGAAAAAATAAAAGTTATATTATTTGAGTGAAAGTTTCATTTAATAAAAACGTACAAGTTGAAATTATCTATTTACATTCAAATTTGCATGAAATGAGCAAGCACTAAGTACATTAATTTATTTTTACCTATTGAACACGATCTTTTTTGTATCGAAACTTTTTTATGAACGTAGCAACTCAAACAATAAAATTTAAAAAAAAAACCCTATAACTCACTAGTGAATAATAGCAATGAAAAAGTCACAGTTTGATTGTAGGTGTCATTATGTGCCTAATTGCGGTGAAATTATAGCCACTATATGAGCAAGTGTGTTGAAAAATGTTTAATGATCAGAGTGCACTATTTGACGGTTTTGAAGTCGCAGACCATACCTCTAATTTGGTTTCCTCACTAAAAAGTATGATAAGGACGACCACCAATACTTTTTACCCAGTATCACACCATTTATCAGCGTAGGCACATAATGACACCTATAATCAAACTGTGACTTTTTCATTGCTATTATTCACTAGTGAGTTATAGGGTTTTTTTTTTTAATTTTATTGGTTGAGTTGCTATGTTCATAAAACAAGTTTCGATATAAAAAAGATCGTGTTAATAGTAAAAATAAATTAATATGACCTAGTGCTTGCTCAATTTCATGCAACTTTGAATTTAAATAGATAATTTTAACTTGTACTTTTTCAATAAATGAAACTTTCACTCAAATAATATAACTTTTGTATAATAAATATAATTCTATGGTCGATCGCCATTGTTACAGTAAGACCATTTTAAGTGTGAATTTTATGGTGGCGCCACTGGTCAAGAAAAATGCATCGCTACGTCAAACTTAGTACATTTATTTTTAGTCGAACTGTAGATACGCGCGCATAGGTAAACCGATTAATTTTTCCCGCTATTGTGAAAAAAAATTCAGAACTCGTTTTAACTGTTGAAGATGACTTTTTAGTATTATTTTCTTCACAAGTGTGTTGAAAAACGTCATATGATACACGTGTGTATTGATGATTACCGTCCTCGGCTCAAAGGACCCTCACCAACAGTACACACTTGTACCATAATGTACTATTTCAACACACTTGCTCATAAAGTGGCTATAATTTCACCACAATTAGGCACATAATGATACCTATAATCAAACTGTGACTTTTTCATTGCTATTATTCACTAGTGAGTTAAAGGTATAAGGTTCTTTTTTTAAATTTTATTGGTTGAGTTGCTACGTTCATAAAAAAGTTTCGATACAAAAAAGATCGTGTTCAACAGTAAAAATAAATTAATGTACTTAGTGCTTGCTCATTTCATGCAAATTTGAATTTAAATACTTAGATAATTTTAACTTGTACGTTTTTATTAAATGAAACTTTCACTCAAATAATATAACTTTTATTTTTTCTGTAATAAAGAAAACTTTTTCCCCATTTTTTAAGTGGCTTAAACTCTATCGCGCTCATTCATTTAGTCTATGTTCGATCGCCATTGTTACAGTATGACCATTTTAATTGTGAATTTCATGGTGGCGCTACTGGTCAAGAAAAAATGCATCGCTACGTCAAACTTAGTACATTTAGTTTAGTTCCGTGTTTTCCCGCATGCACAGATAAGTTGGTAGAACTGTAGATGCGGGCGCATAGGAAAACCGATAAATTTTTCCCGCTATTGTGAAAAAAATCAGAACTCGTTTTAACTGAAGATGACTTTTTAGTATTATTTTCTTCACAAGTGTGTTGAAAAACGTGGTATGATACACGTGTGTATTGATGATTACCGTCTTCGGCTTTCTTAAGACCCTCACCTGACGGCTCGGGTCTCAATGGCGCCTCAGCGGTAATCACCAACGTTACACACTTGTACGGTGTACCATAATGTACTACCAGCCTGTAAAATGTTTGTCTAAAGCCTGCTACACACGTTACGATAAATCGTTACGATTGGACGGTACAGTTTAAACCCTTTGTTCTCATATTATTACATTCGCAAAATATTATATTCGCAAATTATTATATTCTCGTAAGAGGTACCTACCTACAATTGATTACTAGCACGACTAAGTAAGATGAATACAAATTAATCTCACTTGGTTTTAACAATTATCACAATACCTACCTTAGTTACCTACGATGTTTATAAACAGCTTCAATGTTCTCACGTTTTCTCAATACTTTTTGTTACGGTTTTGTTAAAAAAAGATCTACAATAACAAATCTAGTAGCATATTCAGAATATATTTTTAATGATATGGATGCTGGTATTCAGTTGGATTCAGTTTATACTGACTTCCAGAAGGCGTTCGATAAGGTCGACCACGAGCTGCTATTGAGAAAAATTGCGTTTAATGGCATACGTGGGAACCTGTTGAGGTGGTTTTCATCGTATGTTTCCAACAGGACGCAGCGTGTTGTGATAAATGGTTATCAGTCTTCCTCTATAGCCGTGACATCGGGTGTTCCTCAGGGATCGATTTTGGGACCCCTTCTCTTTATATTATTCATAAACGATATAGGTAAATGTTTCCAAAATTCAAAATTTCTTTTATATGCAGATGACTTAAAAATATTTAAGCCAATTAAAAACCCTAGCGATTGTCTTGCTCTGCAAAGTGACTTAAATAGACTGTCTGAATACTGCGTCCGTAATAAACTTAAGTTAAGCGTGCCTAAATGTTGTTATTTGAGCAATAACAAAAATAAAAACATTATCAGATACCAGTACTCTCTAAATGATGCCACTTTAAATAGAGTTACCATGGTTCGCGATCTGGGTATCATTTTTGACGACAAACTTCATCTTGATGTACACATCAATACAATTATAAACAAGGCTTGGCGCATGTATGGATTTGTTATGCGGTCAGCCACTGAATTCGTGCATCCTCAGACTTACCTCTATCTATACAAGACCTTAATTAGATCTCAGTTGGAGTATGCAGTTGCGGTGTGGAATCCCCTATACATGAAATATTCTAACTGCCTACAAATGGTACAAAAGAAATTTTTAAGATCTATGACCTACAGATGCTTTCACTCTTCTGCGTCTTATGCCGATTTATTGAAAAAATATAATCTTCTGAGCCTTACGGGCCGTCGTATGTTTCTGGAGACCATGCTCCTGTACGACTTCTGCAGAAATACGTATGACTGTTCTGATATTTGTAACAAAATTTGTTATTTAGTTCCTAGGAGAATACATTCGCGTGCAGTGCGCAAGCAACCGTTGTTTGCGGTGAGAGCATGTAGAACAAATGCTGGTGTTCGGGCACCGTTGCGACGTCTTGTTGACAATTACAATAAACATTTTGTTGACATCGATGTATTCTGTACAACACGTGGAAAATTCCGAAATTTGACTCGCATTGCGATCAAGGAATTAGATGTGGAAAGATAGGATTACCCTTTTCATCTTAGAGCATTGTATGTCAATAATTATGATTTGTATTCAGTGAACATGCACATACTTGTTGTTTGAAAGTTTAAAAGCACTGTCTTTTTTTTGCATTAATAATTTATTACTTTTCTTCTTTGAAGCGTGTTAAAAATATTTTGCTTGTATTCTGTGAATAACGCTGTGGATTACATAATTGTTAATTCTATGTTTTATATCTTTATGCTTTATTATGTAATTGTTTGTTGTTCCAAATAAAATAAAAATAAAATAAAATACTTCTAATCAAGGCAAAACAATGGATTGTTAATAATCTAGATAGGAACAATGATTGACCAGGATTCATTATTTACAATTACCTACCTACGTATTATTAATGACAAAATGGTATCGAGCCATTACCGCCGTCTTATCGTAAGCGACATTTTTACTTAAACAGCGTTTTTTATCGCAGACGACTTTTTAAACTATAACGGACTTGTTCTTCGACTTTTCCCGCCAAAAGAACGAAGTTATAGCAAATGCTAAGTTTATCGTTAGCACAACATTTTTCTATATTTTACAGTAACCGACATAATCAAAATTATCGTAAGTTGCGTAATTATCTAAGAATTGCAGCGTAAGCGACCCTACTTGTTATCGCAACCGACACAGTACATCCAAATTTTGTCGTTTACTATAAACAAAGTGGCAAAAAACGTGTAGTGACGTTTTTTTGAAAATTTTAACCGTTACACCTAAGGTTTCAAAAATCATTATTGTACGTCAAATTTCAACTTAATAGCGCAATTATTTATAAAGTTATTCAAAAAAAACCTTCTCCTGTAAAATTTGGTTTTTGTCGGTTACACTAAGTGGTAATGCCTCGGTATGTTCGGCGGGTTGGCCCATTGAAATTAAGAGATGTCGAGTTGAGGTGGAAAAATAAGAGGATTTGATGTTTGTTTTGTCTGAAGTAGTCTAGGTGGACTACCCACCTGACTCAGTGGGGTTACTATGACGTCTTAAATCAGGTAAGTACCTATTGTTTTGATCTTATTCCAGGTGGTCTAAAATGTCCTATATGATTCTGCTATGGCGGCCATTTTAGGCCCCCAGTGTGGAAAAAGATGGCAATAAAAACAATACTGCTTTAGGACGTCATGGTCACATTAGTCACCCCACTGTTGTCAGAGTTTTGTGTTCCAAATGGAAGGTATTGTATCAATTCTGTAATCTTATAATTATATAGGTATAAGAAGAGTAGCAACAGATAAACGATCGTCATCTTATTGACGCAAATAGCAAAAGAATTGATAAACAGACCGTGTAACCGACAAACTACAGGATGCTTCACTTGCGATGTTTAGAATTCTTTTTTATATGAATTGCATACGATTTGATGACGAGAATTTTGGCTAGCTCATTCCACTGTCTTAGGAACTCAAAGTACAAGCATACTACTTATGATTGAGGTAGGTATTGTGTAATAGTTAGCTACTGGACAGCTACTGGACAGCTACTGGCTTACCTATTGGGTAGGTACCTTACTACTGTAGGAAAATAAAAATACTTGAACGTTTTTTCCAAAAAAATCGGCAAGGAAGTAGCTTTCTTTGCTCTTTTAGACCATGGTATTGGTTTCCACTTAGATCGATCGTGAAAAATTTGTAGGGTGACCACATAATGATCATAGTAAGTACCGATAGGTACATTTTGTAAAGCGCAGTCGAAAAGTCGTAATATTTGCAGCTAGACGTATTATAATGTACCCTGTTTACAATTTTGTTTTCTTTATTTGTTTTACCATTTTTATTATGTGAGGTGTCAGTCGTTAGTGTCCTCAAGGTATACTTTGGGCCTAGTTGCCTAAAACAAATAAAAAAATGACATTTATTCAGCTCTAACAATGTTTGCTTAAAATGAAAGTTTAACTAACCGCCTAGTACCTATGTAGTATGTTATCGTATCTAGATACGATGACTAAATGACTACGGAAGATACAATTTGTTACTTTTCTGGACTGATCAGTATGTACCCTCATACAAGCTATTTTTAAGCGAATCTATGTATCTATATCTATATAAATAAAAAGAGAAGTCCTGACTGACTGACTGATCAACTCATCAAATCGTTTTCTGTATCAGTCGCGTAGTGCGAAACACTTTATAAAACAAAATTGCAACCAATATTTTCAGTGTACTAGAATTCTAAAGATCTCTATATACCTGTATACTTATTAGCTGGTTCGACTGTACCTAGTTACTGAGGGTGTAAACTTTGTAAAGTGTTTGGAGCATTATCGAAGATCCTCTCTCTTACAAACGAGATGACTTAAATATTAGGTCTTTACCTATGAAATTGCCGTTCTGCAGTACTGGCCATTTCAAATCAAAATATTTTTTGTTAAAGAAGCTGATGATACACAATCTACGGCTGAATTAGCAGCAGCTTTCGACGTTAGCGTCAAAACAATATTGGTCCATTTGCGTCAAATTGGCAAGGTAAAAAAGCTTGACAAATGGGTGCCCC
The DNA here is from genome assembly GCA_949316265.1 of Diarsia mendica. Lineage (NCBI taxonomy): Eukaryota > Metazoa > Arthropoda > Insecta > Lepidoptera > Noctuidae > Diarsia > Diarsia mendica. Next base: position 12,026,419 of record OX438892.1, read on the forward strand.
ACGAACTCAATGTTCGCCAGCGCGAAGTACGCGTCGAGACGTGCCTTGCACTGCTCAACAGACACACAAATGAAGGAATTTTGAACCGCATTGTTACCTGCGATGAAAAATGGATCCTGTACGATTTGGATAACTTCTTGGCGGGAAAAAAATTCAATACCCGAGAGGCAGTACAAAATGCCTTTGAAGAATTTGTTGCCTCCCGATCCCGACCAGCTGATTTCTTTAAGAAGGGCATCAATAAACTGCCACTGCGTTGGCAAAGATGCATTGATTGCATGGGTGATTACTTCGATTAATACAAATAAAAACTGGCCAAGTGCAAGTCGGACTCGCACATGAAGGGTTCCGTACCAAAACGGTATGCTATAATTTATACATTTTCTTCTACGGCCAATGAAACTTGACCTCTGGATTGTATAGGCGCTCATACGATTCAGGGACCAAATTATATTGGTTATCTGCTGTTTCCATCTGTTGTTTCCATTCAAGTTCAAAATGATTTTCCTAGAAAGTCCTTATAAAGTTCTACTTTTCAGATTTTTTTCATATTTTCTAAACTTATGGTTCAAAAGTTAGAGGGGGGGGGACACATTGTTTTTTACTTTTGGAGCGATTATTTCTGAAATTATTGACATTATCAAAAAATGATTTTAGTAAACCCCTATTCATTTTTCAATACCTATCCAACAATATATCACACGTTAGGGTTGAAATTAAAAAAAAAATCACTTCCCACTTTACATATAGGGGGGCTACCCTAATAAAACATTTTTTTCAAATTTTTATTTTACCACTTTGTCGGCGTGATTGATACACATATTGGTACCAAATTTCAGCTTTCTAGTGCTAACGGTCACAGAGATTAACCTAGGACGGACAGACGGACAGACAGACATGGCGAAACTATAAGGGTTCCTAGTTGTTCGATACGAGAGTAGGTACGTATGCGGAAGGGAAAGGGAATACACGTCATTCAAACTCGCTAGGTCGTTTCACACTGTTTATTGGTTAATTAGCAAGTACAAGGTAAGTTCCCGGGGCGCGGGGCGGGGCGAGTCGCAGCTCGCTCGCCTGCGTGGCTCGCGAGTATAGATAGATACCTATTCCTATATGTATTACATATGTAACATTCCTTCCCCTTAAGCTGGACAATACTCTTAACCTAACTTACTTATTCTAGCTTACTCTAAACTTACTCTAAACTTATTCTACGGTTGTTGCTGTTGTGACGTCACCGTCATCATCATTGTCCGTGCACTGGCTCGACATTGGTGTCGCGAAGGTAGGACTAATTGCAAGTCGTCTACGCGTTATCGGTGCGGCACGCGGAGTCGTTGGAGTGTGTAGGTCCGGCGCCGGCCCTCCTCCCCCTTCTGGCTGCCCGTCGGGCTCAGGGTGGCTGGTATCAAGCGACGCTAAATCGGGTACCACGTCTGGGTCCCAGTCGTGGTCGTCGGTCAGTGTTGGTTGCAGTCTTTTTCTGATTTGATCAATGTGCCTGGTGACTTCACGTCCTAAATGTGGAACATAAACCACATACATTATATTGCCGATTTTCTTTCTTATTATTCCTTGTATCCAATTGAATTTCTTACTGTCGGTGTTCTTGGTTATCCAAACATTTTCGTTTTCACTGAAATCTGGTCTGTGTTTCCCGCGATAATATTTAGCCTGTGAGGACTGTTTACGTGCGACGCACAGTGTGGGAATCTCGCAATCTAGGGGGATTTAATTCCAAATTGAATTAAATAAAGATATAAGTTAATAAATATTATTGATTGGTATTCAAATAATTAAAAATACCTAAATACTGGAAGAAATTAAAGGTCTATGAAAAAAAATGCGATATGTGCTAGGCAGGCGCGTAGCCGGACGTAGCGCTACGCCGTAGCGCGTCCTGTTTTGTTATTTTAGTCTAATTGAATGACAATTTCTGGCTGAAAAAGGGGCTGGATTTTGATATTATTCTCTTCAACATTCAACCTTAGCTGTATAGGCACCATGGATTTCCTTTAAAGGTTTTCAGTAGATTCATTTTAAGAACCAAATTGTTGTTAATATGATTTTTGTTGTGCTCGATCACAACCACACTTAATTAACAGTGACAGTTCCTTTACTCCACTGGCCAAGGCCTCAATCGAGCCAAGAACCTCTTTCTGAGATACACAAAGTCGATCGATACTGTGATCAACTAATGATTGCATGTCACACGTTGCAGTTGATTCTGTTATGGTTTTAATGGAACGATAACATTGAGCCTCTTTTATTCGATCATAAGGTGGCAATAAGTTTTTAACAAATGTATTTATCCTTTGCCGTATTTTATCATATTGATGTGTGGATAAATCAACATCTGCCATCATAATTAGTGCTTCATCGGTTGACACAGTAACTTGAACTCTTTCGCTAGTCATTCTTTTACGTACACTTTTCACGACGGAACCCCTCTTTGTCAACTCACAGAAAGTTCTTCTACGATTGCTGCAAAATGCCTTTTATCAGCTTTTCGAAGGTTACATTCACGTGCAATCGTTAATTCTTCAGGGCTAGTAGACGATAGTGAATTCTGAAATTTGCTATTTTTATTTTCTACAAACCTGAGTGGCATTCCTGGTGAATGGCCAGATGTAGATGATATTTCATTTAAAACACCTATCTGGTAATCTAATGCATTTATTCCATCAAGTTATATTCTTGTTTAAAAAGCGTTCACGATGCCTTCGGCTTATTCCATTTTTCGTCAATTTTGTCATATAAGTTCCATAAAAAGAAATTAATTTAATTTATAGCCCCTTCCAAAAATTGTGCTTCAAGCTAATTATCTATTATAAAAGTAAAACTAGCATCAACCCGCTCCTTTTCGCCTTTGAGGTCCAAATATCAAAAATTTGTTTTTTTGTGATTTCTGCGGCCATTCTGAAAACCGAAAAAAAATGTATGACGGTCGCACAAAATCGCAAGTTTTGTCAACTGTTCTCAAAAGTTAAGACTCTTAACTATACATTAAAACAATCAAAACACCTTAACATTCATACCATATTTTTTTATACACCTTTTACTTTTCATATCATCTCTAAAAAACGCTTGATTTTACTATATTTTCAAATGATGTTATTAGATCAATGTTTAACTATTACTTAAATAAAAAACACTTTTACTTACCTTTAAAGATATACATAATACAATAATAAACCAATAAACAACACTATACGTAAATTTTAGCAATAATCTTAAGTGAAAATGACACTTCAATGTTGTTGTTCGTATTGGAGGAGTACAACGGTTATTATCTACCCACTTTAACATTTTTTATTTATTTATTGAACCCACCTACAAAAAAATCAAATATGTAGCTATGACAAATAGGGTCTTAGGTATAAAAAACTCAGAAGTATATTATCAATTAATGAAATTTATATTTTGAATTAAATCCCTCTAGATAGCGAAATTCCCACACCGTGCGACGGTTTGAGTTAGTTCTGTGGACGAGGGCGACGGCGCGTTTGGATTCAACAAATCCAGTCGCGAGCGCATTGCGCGCCCAAATACTATCTCAGCAGGTGATTTTTCAGTGGTACTATTTTTAGAGTTCCTATAATCATATAAAAGTTTTGCAATTTTTTCATGCATTGTTTTTTTATTGCAACCCTCCAATATTATAGCCTTAAGCCCCTTTTTTATAATCTTCACATAGCTCTCAGCTTGCCCATTACTGGCCGGGTGATACACGGGAGATAGGACGTGCTCGATGCCGTTAAGTCTACAGAAGTCTTTAAATTCTAACGACGTAAACGATGTACCGTTGTCACTCACCAACGTGTGTGGAACCCCGAACCGCGACATCATATCGTATAATTTACTTATAACTGCTTTCGAGTTATGAGTTGCGGACATATCGTAGCATTCCACCCATTTACTGTACGCGTCTACGATAATTAAAAACATGTAATTGTGGAATGGGCCCAAGAAGTCTACATGAATTCGGTAAAAAGAGTGCGGCGGCAATGGCCAAGGCACGAGAGGGGCGTGCGCGGGCGCGGGGCGCAGCGCACAGCACACGTCGCAGGCCCCCGCTACTCGCTCGAGTGCCGCGTCTATGCCAGGAAACCACAGCCGCTTGCGAGCCTCCGCCTTCATTTTCACTACCCCGAAATGTGAACTATGTAATTCTCTACATACCCTTTCTTGTAAAGATAACGGAATTACGACCTTATGTCCACGCATCAAGATCTCCTTTTCGTAAGCTAACTGCGTACGACAGTTGAAAAATGATTTTAACGTTACATCATTAACTTTTCTGGGCCAGCCGTTCAAAATATAACCCTTGATTGTGGTCAGATGAGTGTCACGAGCCGTCTCGCGACGCATGTCACTTAGTGTCACCGGTAGGTCCCCGTCCACTACGAAGTTGACGTATGTCGCGCGATCTTCGCAGTCCGCGAGCTCGTCCGGCACCTTCGTACCATTCTCACCCCCGCCGCCCCCGCCGCCCGCGTACGCTCGCGATAAATAGTCAGCGCTGTTGTGCTTGCTACTTATATACTCAATGGTATAATTGTACGCTGACAAGAATATGGCATACCGCTGCAAGCGGTTGGCGGACACTTCGGGAATGCCTTTGTGAGGCCCGAATATGGTTAGCAGGGGTTTATGATCCGTTCGTAGCACGAAAGGTTCTGACCGACCGTATAGGTACTGATGATATCGCTTTACCCCAAAAATTATCGCAGTTGCTTCTTTTTGAATTTGCGCGTAATTTTTTTCGGCTGGTGACAGCGTTCGCGAGGCATATGATATTGGTCTTTCCAAACCATCCCCGCCTATTTGTGATAATATAGCTCCTAAACCTGTTGGTGACGCGTCTACAGTTAATATTATTTTAGCTTTTTGGTCGAAATGCGCTAATGTCTTGTCTGATGCTAAAATGTTTTTTATTCGGGTAAACGCGTCATCATGATTGCTAGTCCATTCCCACTTTGTATTCTTGTTTAATAAATTATATAATGGACTTAATACCGATGACGCGTCGGGCACGAAGTTCCGATAGTAATTCGTTAGTCCCAGAAACGACTGTAACTGTGGCACATTTGTCGGCTTAGGTGCTTGTGTTATAGCTTTAACCTTATCTGGTGACTTCCTAACCCCATACCTATCTATGACGTGACCCAAATACGAAATCTCGTCTCTGAAGAATTCACATTTACTCATTTGTACTGTCAATTCGGCATCGTTTAAGCGTTGTAAGACCGTTATGAGTCTCTGCCTATGCTCATTTTTATTTGCGCCTGTTATTAGGATATCATCTAATAAAAATATGATTCCGTCAATACCCGATAGCAAGCATTCCATTGCGCGCTGGAAAATGGCGGGTGCGCAAGCTAGGCCAAATACTAAACGGGTGAATTTAAATAGACCACGGTGAGTATTTATACAAGTTAACTTTTGTGATTCTTCTTTTAGTATGAACTGGTTGTATGCCATCGACAGATCAATTTTGCTGAACTGTATGCCTCCGTGTAGTTTCGCCAACAGATCGTTTACCGTGGGCAAGGGGTACTGGTCGATTATTAATTGTTTATTTATTGTAACTGAATAATCAGCACATAAACGGATGCTGCCGTTCTTTTTTAAAACAGGTACAATAGGCGACGCGTATTCTGAGTGTTCCACTGGCTTTAAAATGCCTAGTGACAATAATCGGTCCAGCTCCTTGTCTATAATTTCCTTTAGAGCGTATGGCACCGGTCTGGCTTTAAAAAGAATTGGTTTCGCGTCGGGCTTTAAATTTAATTCTATTTTATACTTGTTAAACGATCCAAGGTTGTCTGTGAACACTTTTGGGAACATGTTAGTGAGCTTTGTATATAATTTGTCATGGGGGGTAGACTCGCACGTCGCTTGTGCGTGATCGAGCACGGCGTGCACTCGTGCCGGCGCCAACTCCAGGTCGAACTCACGAATGAAGTCGCGACCAAGCAGCGGCGGCCCGCCAGAGCGCACTACGTACATATTCAAAGTATGCGTACGTCCTAAATACGAAATAGGCAATAACACCACTCCGATCGTTTTTATATTATCCCCCGTATAACTGTATAACCTTTTGTTGGTGACTGACAACGGTAGTCGCTTAAAATTCGAGTTGTAGGTATCCTCTGAGATTACACTGACTGCTGAACCACTATCGATTTCGAACTCTAAAGCTAGACCACTGATCGTTACACGCTCCGTCATAGGTTTCCCTTTTACGCAGCGAATGTTGTAAAAATACTCACCGTCGTCGTCGTCGCCCTTGTCCACAGACCCTTCCTCCACGTGCTTCACTTGGCCATCGTTTGTACACATTTTACGCAAATGGCCCTTATTACCGCACTTTTTGCATTTATAGCTCTTATAACGACACTTTTCTTTATTATGGTTCGTGAACCCACACACACTGCACTTTTCCTTTTTGGAGACGTTGAACACGCCGTCCGGGGCCGCTTCGCCGGTGCCGCTGTTGCCCGACGCTGCCTGCGACGAAGCATCACGCGCGCAGCGCATGCTCTCTGCCACGTCGATGGCCTTCGCGAGGGTCAGCTCCCGCTGATCCTGCACGAAGAGCTTGTCCCGCTCGTGTCCTGCTGCCATGCCCATTATGAACTTGTCTAGCAAGGCCTCCTCCAAATTCTTGAAGCCACAGTGGGCCGATAAGCCTCTTACTCTGGCCGCCCATTGTGTGTGTGTTTCTCCTGGCCGCTGAGTTGCCGCGTAAAACTTTGATTTCTCGGCGAATCCGTACCTTTTTGGTGTAAAATGCTCGTCGAGTAGTTTTACTATATCCTGGTAACCGAGCTCGTCTACCCTGCTGGGTAATGCCAGGTCACTAGCTAGTTTGTAGGTTGCTTCACTTAATGACGTCAACAATATCGCCCTCCGTTTGATCGTCGCTTTGTCCGATTCCGAGGTTATGTCGTTGGCGATGAACCACTGATTTAATCGCGATTTAAAACTGTTCCACTCTTGGGACTGGTGGTCAAAGGTGGTAAGAACGCCATATGTTGCTCCCGTTGCCATTTTTGGACAATTTATGTGAGTCCGCTCGTCGCCACGTGTTCGATACGAGAGTAGGTACGTATGCGGAAGGGAAAGGGAATACACGTCATTCAAACTCGCTAGGTCGTTTCACACTGTTTATTGGTTAATTAGCAAGTACAAGGTAAGTTCCCGGGGCGCGGGGCGGGGCGAGTCGCAGCTCGCTCGCCTGCGTGGCTCGCGAGTATAGATAGATACCTATTCCTATATGTATTACATATGTAACACTAGTTGACTACGGAACCCTAAAAATACATGAAAAAAATTCGTTTAAATTTTTTCAAACAAAACGGCAATTTCATAGGTTACCTATTATTTCATAATAAAAGAAATACAATATCACTCAAAAATCTTTGGATTTATATTTATCAAATTAAAAGAATTTAGTAATCGAGAATAAAGAAATAAATACTTAATAAAAAAAAAAAAACATACGGCCTCGTTGGTCTAGTGGTCGCAAGCGTGGCTGCTGAGCTCCTGGGTTCGATTCCCGGGTCGTGTTATTGGGATTTTCCATCAGATATTTCTCAGAGCAATAGGCTCGCCCCCTATTACATGGGACTTAAACATAGCTGGCAAAATGTGGGCATACTATTGGGTACACCTTTACCTATCCCTTCACGAATTACAGGCGTGATGTTATGTTACGTCTTCTTAGCAAATAGTTTTAAACCCATTGTGGTTTCCATTTCCTTGTAAATAGGTAAACCATTTTCTAATAATAATTCGTGTTTCGACTGTTAAGTATTCTGAAGAAGATTCGGCCTTATATTCAAATTGTGTAAACATAGCGCACCTACTAACTTTACTAAATAGGTACATGATGCCTACTCCCTCAAATATTTTGCATAGTATTGATTATTAGATATTAGTAGATGTACTCATATACCTAGGTACCTAAAGACAATTGTTAGGTACCTAGATATAACCTCCATTACCTAATGTATGTATTTATGGCATAGCAGATTACCTACCTACATAAAAAACGTAAATGCAAGTAAGTAGGTATGTTATCCACGTACAATTAAGACCCAAGAATAAGAATTTTGGTAGGTAGTTATGGTATAAGTGAATAGGTAACTATTAATTTGATAAGTAGGTAGGAATTCTGTAGGTAACTATTAACTGTACTTATGTAGTAGGTATTAGTTATTCCAAATATTCGGGCTATATTTACGAAGACTAGGTAGGTAATATCTATTATAGATAGGGTAGTACAGTAAGCACAGGACCTGCCTACTTCCATAAAGTCAGCGATCGGTCACTAATTATCAGTTTTTCACTCATATTATAAAACAAAGTCCTCCGCCGCATCTGTCTGTCTGTCTTTTCGTGATAAACTCAAAAACGACTGCACCGATTTTCATGTTGTTTTCAACAATGGATAGAGTGGTTCCTAAGGAAGGTTTAAGTAATTTAATTTTATTTATCAACGCGGCCGAAGCCGCGGGCATCAGCTAGTACCTATTTAAATTAAATCGAAATCGATGAAAATTAAAGGAATAACACACTTAGCTATCACCTAGGTACATGAAATAATGAAAGGCAATGAATTAAATAATTTAGTGTCAATCTACACGATGCCTAAAGGTACAAGTTAGTAGCCGACTGCACGATGCAGCAGCAGACGACATGTCGCAGCGACACTACTAGTTGTACGTAGGTATTTCTATGAAATTCCCTCCGTAGTATTAGCGACATGAAGCTAGCGACGCGTCGTCGAGCGGCAGACGGTAGTGTCGCCCGACCGCAGATCAGTAGTGCCCATAGTTAACAGAAACAACAGGAGATATTCCCTTTAGTGAAACGACGTGTCGTGACGACATGAAGCGACGACATGTCGTCTGCTGCTGCTGCGTGCAGTCGGCTGCCAACTTGTACCTTTAAGCAGGCGGTCGCAGCCAAAGGCTTTTATGGGGATCAGATAGGGCCGCGGGCCGTAGCCAGGAATTGGTTTGGGAGGGGTTATCATGTGGGGTAAGTTACCATGACGCCTTAAAGCAGGGTTGTTTTAAACTTATTCCAGTGAGGGAAAGCGACAGATCAACACAGGGTGTCTACTTGTCTAGTGCCATCTTTTTTCCACACTGGAATAATAATCCTGCTTTGTCCTGTCATGGTAGGCCACCTGAACTTTGTTTTGAACTTAACGTCGGATATACCTAGCACATTTTCGTTTGTTCATCCATGCTACAACTTTGTTTAAAAAATCAAAAATTCAAAAAAAGAGATACCGCGGCCGCGGAACACAGGACTAAGGAGGAACATTGGTGGGTTTCAGTCAGTAGAAGTTTGTCACTCCCTTTTTTTTTTTTTTGGTTGGTGGAAAATCATCGAATGACCCCCCCCCGCTCTTGGGCAGAGCGAAGGGGAGCGTCAGACTTCTACTGACTAAAAACCGAACCCATGTCCTTCTTTGCCCTTGCGCCGAGGCCACGACATCTAGTACAAAAATCCGCGGCCCCGACGGGCAGTTTGTCACTCCCTTGATTGATGATTTCCAAAGCACAAAAAAATAGGCACTATTGGATAAGTTTTCTTTTAACCATTCATAGAGAAATAGTTCTTATCATAGGTTTTTACTTTAGGTACATTTTCTTTTGATCATTCTCACATGTCATGCACTTTTCTTCTTCGCATATTATACCTATGTATGTACCTACCTACGTACGTTTCGATTAGGTAGGTACCTATATGTTTGTCGCACTGAAGTAAGTATCCATACATTTTGATTGTTGATCCGGTGTATGATTATGAAAGATTGGGGAATGGGATTTTTTGTTATTTTTTGGAAATAATAGTCTCAACGGAAGAAGAAAACGTGTTGCGCCGACCCCTAATAGAATGGCATAAGGGCAGGAAGGAAGATGTTGAATAGTTCCAATCGGTTCGAGTTCGACGATCAAGTTTATGGCTTTCGGTTCCACAGTGTACATATTAATGACATAAAAGAAAAATACGCGGGTTGTGGGGCATGAATAAATTACCTATGATTTTATTGACATTAGGTCTGATTAGGTGGTGTATGTTCAAGGTTGTTAGGTAGGTTTATACCGGTCGGATATTTATACCGTTCTGTATTAGACTATGAGTGCCACAGGAATCTTTAAATATTTATTCCGAGAAAGGATCTGTATGTAGGTACCCCCATCACCAAGCATAACCTATTTACTGCGTGATGTAAATGGGTAGGTACAGGATTATTTATCTAGGTAGGTACTACACCTGCCCTTTCCTCACGCTAACCAAATCACCCATTATGTAATCATAATCACTACAGATAGGTACGTACAGACTCTACACATTACAGGCTGCTTAATACGAAATATGAATATTATGTAAACAATTGCATTTGTGGCATGACCACGACCAGCGTCCAGCTCATGCAAACACACGCACACAGAGGACATTGTGCAAGAAAACAACTTTTACATAAACAATTGGTGGCCTGACAAATTTTATTATTCTGCTAGATTTATCTGAATACGTACCTAAGTAGGTACTAGCCGCGTATACAATGAAATACTTGAACAATGTACCTAAGTTTAGTTTACTAACTTAGGCACACAGTTAGTATTTTACTTATTCAATGGACTTGAAACAGTCATAAATCCAAGAATGTAGGTAAGTGCCTGCCTTCATCTCGACACCGTAACATAAAACCAGACAATCGGTTTCGACCTCGCGTTTAAATTAATGTTACATTATTTGGATAAGCATTACAATTTACCAATAACTTTTATTTATAGGTCAGCGGCAAGTAACTAACTGTTTCACTCACTATGTTGTAAATAGCTAGTGTAACCGTCAACAGAAGCAGTGGTATATAATTATATTCAAAGTTAATTGAAAGTATAAAAAAATACTTCAAGTTATTTTGTTTACAGAAAATATCCTAGCCATATACTAACCCTGAGAACGGTCAGTGATATCAAACGGGTTACCAAACTCGCTTTTAGATGCAAACACAAGGTACAAAAGACACAACAACGACAAGAAACGTCCACATTGTAATTTCTAAATTGATCAAACGACGCTCACCTGAGTTAAATCAGCTTCTTTGTTGTACTTCATGGTGAAATACATAGACAACATCAAGAATATTAATTTCACTGTAATAGCTACAGACACCACTATTAAAAATGCGTAGCTCATGATTATTTTTCGTCGTGTAAAGTTTGAATTGAAATTGCACACGGTCGTGAGTCGCCTTACGGTGTTCAACCAAAACTGCACGAGAACTACTTACGACATAGCGTTTGTGTTGATTTTTTTATCGAAGTCAACCTCAACGCTGCCGAGCGGAGAGACGGAGGCGGTGACTCACAACAGAAGCGTCTTTACTTTTCAACATTGTCCGTGGGTTTCCAAAACATTCAACATCTATGTAACGCAATCTTGTAAAGTTAGTCGTAGTCAGTATGTCATAGCAGACTAGTATGACGTAATACACCATGGGAACGTCTATATGTGGTTACGATAAACCGAAGCGTTTCCCGATAAAAAACCTTATCTATTGATTAGACATAAAACACGTTAAATCGCCATTAGAAGAAAAACGATTTAAAAGTGAATGCCGTAATAGCATTTTCATTCACAACAAACATTTTTCAGAACATCTTAGGGTTTGAAATCGGTTTTCAAGGTACGATTTACCAGATATCAATTTTTTAAAGGTTTTATCATCATGCCTAACCATTTCATATTGGGGTCGGCTTCCAGTCTAACCGGGTGCAGCTGAATACCAGTATTTTAAATCGAGCCACTGCCTATCTGACCTCCACAACCCACTACATATTGTGTAATATTATGTATAATACCCCTTGTTAAGACTATTTGTTTTTTTTTATCAAAAAGAAAGTTAGTGGTAATAACTACATACATAGTGAAATACAACAAACGTTTTGAGTTTGATTGTATTTATCCGTAAGACCTAAGCTGGCGTAAACGTCTGTGACCAACTCTCGACCTGTATTGGTGAGGGAATGAAAGTCCGAATCAGGAGAGTCGGGAAAAGAAAGGCCATCCGCTGAGGCAGGGTGTTTAGTCTAAAGGGCCGCGAGTTTTTCTGGAGAGCACGGTGCCATCACATCACTGTTGAAAAGCATCTTGACTGCTCCGCTGATATCACCTTCCTTATTCCCCATCTCTGTGTCGCTAATTAGTGTGCTGTTAACGTTTTTTGGTTGTGAAATTCTTTTGAACATGAAGTATTCGCTAAGGAAAAGTGAGTAGTTGTTCCCAAGCATTTAGTCAGTTTTTATGGAGGGCAAGGCCCACGCAACTTGCAAAATGTTGGGCCACAAGCAGTGTACCGCCTCGTGGAACTCGGTTTAGTACTGGAATGCACGAATGTTTTTTAAATTGCGCACCGCGGCCAATAGCATTCGTCCATTGTCCATATAAATAATTTTATTATAGTCTATGTCTTCTCAATAGGTACTACATCAACAGTTATGCTTTAAACAGCTGTATAACTCAGCTATTGTTATTGCAAAACCGTCACGCAAGTAACTACTTGACTGATTGTACCATGACATTGACTCAACTCAGTTACTAATAAAAACATTTTTAACGCGTGGACCTGGAGACCATTTTAAGTGGATAAATTCATGTTCAAGGATTACGTAAACTATGTACAGACCCCAGTAAAAAAAACTACTATAATAATATGTCTTTCTTTAATAGACTTTCAACTTTATCGTTAGAGTATTAGGTTCGAGGATGAATTGACCAAATTTGGTAGTTTCGGATGGCTTGAAGTGCAGTGCAGTGTGTCTGTATTTTATACTGATACTGACTTTATGATACCAGAATGCCGGGTTACAATCTTGACCTGATATTCACGTACACCTCCTCAAGATTCAATGACAGAAGTAGCGAGTAACGAATATCCTCTTAGCGGACATTAACATTCCTCCGGGTTGTCGCTCCGTGAAGGTTTGCGGAAACAACCGCGATAAACTCGGATATGGATGAACAAATACGAATACTTTTTGTGCTAACAATTAATTGTGAGGAAATATTAACTTAAGTAATTCGAAGATGTAAAAGGGCAGCAAATGTAGCACTGGATATGACACAATAACAGATCTAAAATATAACATAACATCAAGTCTGTAATCCCCGAAGAGTTAGGCAGAGGTATAGAGGTAATAGTTCTAATAGCACCCATGCACCCATTTTGCTAGTTACGTTTCAGTCCCGTGTAATAGGCGGTTAGCACTGGATATGACACAATAACAGATCTAAAATATAACATAACATCAAGTCTGTAATCCCCGAAGAGTTAGGCAGAGGTATAGAGGTAATAGTTCTAATAGCACCCATGCACCCATTTTGCTAGTTACGTTTCAGTCCCGTGTAATAGGCGGTTAGCACTGGATATGACACAATAACAGATCTAAAATATAACATAACATCAAGTCTGTAATCCCCGAAGAGTTAGGCAGAGGTATAGAGGTAATAGTTCTAATAGCACCCATGCACCCATTTTGCTAGTTACGTTTCAGTCCCGTGTAATAGGCGGTTAGCACTGGATATGACACAATAACAGATCTAAAATATAACATAACATCAAGTCTGTAATCCCCGAAGAGTTAGGCAGAGGTATAGAGGTAATAGTTCTAATAGCACACATGCACCCATTTTGCTAGTTACGTTTCAGTCCCGTGTAACAGGCGGTTATATAGCCTATTGCCATCAACAGGGCACAAATCCAGGCACCGTGGCAGCTACTGAAAAATTCCTGATAGAAAAACCCAATAACACTGTGCTCGACCCAGGAATCCAACCCAAGACCCCGTGCTCAGCAGTCGCGCTTGCCACTACTCGACGTAGAATTTGTGTCAGCTAATTAGTATGCAATATTTAGTTGACGCCAAGTTTATGAATATTCGATCACCTGATAAAGGAACCTCGTTGTGAAGTCAACTAGCAGATAGCAAGACGACTGCCAAAGTGCCAATGTGTTTGCTGTTTTTAATGGGTTGACTTAGAATATTGTGGAATTTAGGTGAGTAATAGTCTGTCTTGCAATTGTATTTTTGATCTGTACATTCAGTAGCACCAATATAATATGTTACATACACTTAGCTACAAGCAATTTCAGTCTATCATGTATTGATTTCATTTCCACGTTACGTCACAAAACTTTATTTCGGAACCAAATCGGTTCCAAAATAAAGTTTCGTGACGTATCGATCGATCGATAGATATAATGTAGGTCGGTCAAAGTTACAATTGTCATTTTCCAAAAAAAAACGTGTTTTAACTTTGCCAAGTATATACATATTACTGAATAGAATAAGAAGAATAAGAATAATATTTATTTGCGTAAAACATGGTATACAAAGGTGTTAGGTACAATCTTTTATGGAACAAACATGTTTAGCTAGGATAAGACCAAGCATGCAAAAATTTTAAAGTTAGAGAAAAAGGTATAACAAGGTAGGTTCGAAATCAACAATGAGCTATTAAGAAAATCACATTTTTTTATCTATAAACTCTTTTAAACTATAAAAACAATTTTCAAGTAACCATTTATAAAATTTAGTTTTAAACAATTTTGTATTTAATGATTTAAAATGCCTCGGTATTTTATTATAAATGCGCACACACATTGCTAGGCAGTTCTTATTGTATTTAGCTAGCCTAGGCAAATCATTTAACACTAAATTATAAGGATCTCGTCTGTTACGAGGATTTACATCATTAGCAGTCTTAAATAATTGTTTATTTTTTATTACAAACATGCATATTTCGTAAATGTAAAGGGACGGTAAGGGTAACAAACCAAGCTTCGCAAATATTGGTCGACATGAGTCGTCAGGTTTAAGTCCACAAATTGATCTCATACACTTTTTTTGAGCGATGAATGCTCTTTGGAAGTCAGTGCTATTACCCCACATAACAAGCCCATACCGTAGTACCGATTCGACATATGCGCGGTATGATATTACAGCAGTTTTTATGTTGGTTACATTTTTGACTTGTTTAAGTGCGTATACAAATTTATTGATTTTAGCACTAACATTGTCTATGTGCTCTTTCCAATTAATGTCCTTGTCAACGAATACACCTAGAAATCTTGTATGCGTTACTTTCTTGAGTTTATTAATATTAAGTTTAATGTCATTTTTATGATTATTAGATTGATTAAATTGAATATAAACAGATTTATCTAAATTAATTTTTAAATTGTTAATGTCAAGCCACTGCAGTAATTTGTCAATTGTGTTATTAATGTCAAGCTCATGATCCAGAATGGTATTATGTTTTTTGTTAGATGTCACTATTATAGATATGTCATCGGCAAATAATATGCATTTATGATTTGTTATTTTTATGATGTCATTTATGTAAATGAGGAATAATATAGGACCCAGTACGCTTCCTTGTGGAACACCAAATTTATTATGTTTACATTCCGACGAGTAGGATATTAGGTCATTTTTTTCATTTTTTTTATAAATGATGACACGTTGTGTTCTGTTACTTAAATAGGACGATAGCCACTGGAGTACCGGTCCTCTAATGCCAATAGCTTCTAACTTTTGTAGCAATATATCGTGTGACACCAGATCGAACGCTTTAGATAGATCAAAGAAAAGGCCAGTAGTCATATAATTATTATTAATATTTGAAAGTATAGCCTGCATAAGAGAGAAAATAGCCAAGGATGTGGATTTGTTCTTTTCGAATCCGAACTGCTTGTCGCTTATAATTTGAAATTTGTTGCAGAAGTTTATTAATCTTTTATACATACATTTCTCATAAATTTTCGATAAGATAGGTATTAAAGTTATGGGTCGGTAATTATTGATGTCACTTTTTTCTCCCTTCTTGAATAAAGGCTTTATTAAGGACAGTTTCAATTTCTCAGGAAAGGTTCCCTGGGAAAATGACATGTTTATTAAATGAGTAAGAATACCAGTTAGTTCATTACTACAAGCTTTTATGATTTTTGTATTCATTTCATCATAGCTGATCGTGACTGTACCAATTGTAACGAGTACAGGCCAAAAAGATAAGACATCATCATCATCTTTAGTCTACAACAATCCACTGCTAGATATAGGCTTCTTCAATAGCACACCACTCAGCTTGATTCTCGGTATCTTTCATTCAGTTGCTACCAGCTACCAGGCGAAGATCGGCACTCCACGGAGCCTGAACTCCTGAAGGCGTCCCACTTACTCAACGCTTGCCGATTGATGATCACTTAAGAACACGTCTACCCTAACAGTGGCCGGCCCACTGCCACTTCAGCTTACTTATTCTGTGAGTTATAATAATAGTAATAAATTCATTTATTCAGGTAATTTTCAATCATAATACACAAAATGTTAATGTCAATTTTATGTCGACAACTCTGGATCTCTGTCAGATCACCTATAGTAGGTAAGTTCAGTCCCGAAAAATAGGCATTGGGCCTAGTTTGTTGCCTGTGCCCTGAAATCATTATAAAGACAGTATCGAGCGGATTTAAAACAAAGTTTGATAAAATGGGAACTGTGATTGGTTCGAGATTGAGGTAAAATGTTGATATCTGACAATTTATTCATAATCTTCTGCAAACACAATCCTTAATGTGGTTATTTACTTATCTAAGATTTCTTTGCTACTTATTGTTGATAAGATACGGTACTTTTCGAAGATATATTTAAGTAGCTCGTAATAAATAAAATCTGTGTTTTCTATTAAACAATAAGAATGTCGCTTAGCGCTTCAAGATGCAATAATTAATCACTGATACGTGCTTAATGGTCATGTTATTGTTCCGGGTTATGTTAATACATATTTCTATAGTTTCTAGGTTTATGGGTCAATTATCTATGTAGTTTTGAGTTTTGACCTCAAATCAATCAACAGTGATTTATTTAAGTAGCAATAAGTTATTCGTTCCGAAACAGCCTGCTTCACAATAACCGTTAAAATCAACTTGGTCTCTCGCCTCCAAAGTCATGTTCGTCGTGTAAATTACATGAAAATGCTCTTGAACACGGAACGCCTACACCGGGCGCCATGACACGAGTACCGCCGTGACGTCACGCCGCGCGACACTGACGTAAGTCGCCAATCTTCAAACAATGTAATCAACATTCACAACCAAATATTCTTGAAGGTCATTCCGGCAATTTAAAGTAGCAAAAAGTGATTATTCGCTTAGTACCTATGCAGCGTTTATTTTGAGATTTGCTTTATTTGTTTCTTTATTACCGCATATTTTGATATTATGATATTGTGCACACCAATAAATGTGTCTAAATAATGAGAACTAAATCAAAATGTAATATGGCCAGAAATCAGAGTACAGTGCAATGCCTACGCGTGCTACGCAGAACCCAGGAATGCTACGCGTAGAAGGAATGCGCGTAGCAGGGTTGCTACGCCTAGACGAAATGCTACGCAGTGCTACGAGTCTATTCCCAAGGGTGTAGTAGTAATAGCCCAACAAGCAAATTAGTCATATAAGGTTGAGTTTATTCAGCTATTCGGTGTTATAAAAGTCGAGTAAGTGTGAATTATTCAGCACGTATCGTATAAAAGCATCATATGTAGCATTTTAGTTGTTCAGCATTTTGGTCACATAATGATGCTGAGTAAACGTTTACTCAGCATCCTTATATGACTAAAGTGTCATATAAGATTTTGCTGAATAAGTCGCTAGTATACGACGCTTATGTCGAGTAAAAGCATAATATATAGCTTTCTTGTGACAAGTCGAGTAAAAGCAACGTCGTTGCTTTTATACTGCTATTATCCTTACATAGTATAAAACAAAGTCGCGTCTGTTTGTTTGTTTGTTTGTTTGTCTGTATGCTTAAATCTTTAAAACTACGCAACGGATTTTGATGCGGTTTTTTTAATAGATAGAGTGATTCAAGAGGAAGGTTTTAGTATATAATTTGAACGACATCCACGCGGGTGAAGCCGCGGGCATCAGCTAGTGTTGTATAAGTTGTACATTTATACGACTATTACAAGCCTAAAATGTCGTATAATTTATTAAGAAGGTCTAAGGAACCCTAAAATATAATAAGCGTGGTATCATGGCGGTTATACTGCTAATTTTCTGTATAAGAAGCTATTATACCGCCTGTTAGCAGTAAAAATGGTGTACAAATGAATATTGATATAAAAATATTTGTTATTATATTCATATTACTAAGAATTAAAGGGGGGCGTTAAATATTTATGATATAACCTAGTATATTTCATCAGAAAACTTACCTTCGCAATACTTAGCAAACCTATGCGTGAGTTTACGAACCTACATTTGGTGCAACCTACAAATTAATATGTCTGCTAAATAAATTGTACTTACCAATGTATTATAATTTTTTATAATTTTTAAAACACAACACGACGACGCACTCGATTAAATAAACATGACATATTAAAGTCATATAAGTTACAGTTATAGCGCAACTTAAGCTTGTAACAGTCACTCCGGCGACAATTACGTGACGATTTAGCTGAATAAGTTGCTTTTATACGATGTCTATGTGACTGAATTGCTGAATATAATGGGCCCAAATCGCGTTGTATAAACGTTTTCATTACGTTTATACGACTTCTATTAGGAGCCAAAATGCTGAATAATTTGCGTTGCCGCGACTACTACACGACATATTTTTGCTAGTTGGGAGTACATTGTTACCTTAGGGGTGAAAGTAACTTATTTAGTCCCCGAGACGGGGTTTGGCGCCTGAGCGCAGCGAGGGCGCTAATAGTTCGAGGGACTAAATAAGTCTTTAACCCGAGGTAAACACTGTGCTTTTCATTACGAATACAAGGAAAGTTGATGGGAATAGGCTTCCGCCCAATTACCTAAATCGAAAGAAAGAAAAAACAAATTGACAAAAACATTAAAAAGTAAACATAAGAGAAACACTTAAAATCGGTTAAATCTAATCGGTGGATGGCAATAGGCTTGCTCCTAATTACATCGGTTGATGGCAATAGGATTGCTCCTAATTGGTTGATGGCAAATAGTCTTGCTCCTAAATACATCGGTTGGGGGCAATAGGCTTGCCCCCAATTACATCAATTGATGGCAATAGGCTTGCTCTCAATAACCCAAAATCGGTGGATGGCAATAGGCTTGCCCCCAATTACTTAGGTTGATGGCAATAGGCTTGCTCCTAATTAAATTGGTTGATGGCAATAGGCTTGCTCCCAATTACCTAAATCGGTCGATAGTAATAGGCTTGCTCCTAATTAGATTGGTTGATGCCAATAGGCTTGCTCCTAATTACATTTATTGATGGCAATAGGCTTGCACCTAATCACATCAGTTGGTGGCAATAGGCTTGCTCCCAATTACATAAAATAATTTGACAGCTGTCAGTAGAAAGCGATTCTCCCTAGGGCTGAAAAGTAGTACTTTCAACCCGCTCCGCAGGCATGTCATGACCTACTTTCAGAGTATGAGTAATGAAAAACTAATTAGCAACCCGTTTAAATGAAATAATACTAATAAGTATCGACCGGTTCTCTATTAAAATATAAATGTATATTAATAATGGGGGGCTCCACTTGGGGAGGCCTATGTCCAGCATTGGACATCTTTCGGATGAAATGATGATGATGATGATATTAATCATTAAAATTTGAAAAGATTTACATGAACAAATAAATAGGACGAATCAAACAATGTTTGTTGGTAAAACCGCCAATAAATGTTAACCGTTACTGTAAAATTAATAATAAATATTTTACAGGAAGATAATTCAAGGATTTCGTATCAAACAGGATTAACGTAAATAAGTTATTTATTTTAATAGCCTTACATTATTATGAGTAAATATCGGAGTTTCTTAAAGCTACGCGGCCTTTATAGATTGGTTGTCTCTCTTCTCAGCGAGCTGTTGTTGGCTGAGAGAGGGGTTGCCACTCAACCGCACGATGGCATCGTAGAGCGTTACCTGCGGCTGGAGACTCAGGCGCGGCTCTAACACCGACCCGAGCGTTGATAGGCGATGATCACCCTGGAAAACACATTATAAGTCATCAGAAAACATTGATTAAGGCGACATTAGCTGCCCGCGACCTTGAGCGCGCGTTTAACTCATCGCCTAAACAAATAAGGTTGAAAATGGCGATGCGTTTGATGCTCGTGACTGCCAAAATGAACGATAGTTCGCAGTTTTAATTTATTAAAAAAAAAAATACGCTGTAATGTTAAAATATTTTTACATATGTCTTTAGTTGGTTAAATTTCCTTTCTGATAGTAAAAAAATAAATAACAGTTGTCACTCAAAATATTGAGCATTTCGAGACGAAAAAGTTTTTTCGTGTGATTTTTTTGTGATTTTGTGATTTTTTTTTTCGAGGTTCTTGATTACTTTTAGAAAATATTTTTGCATAAGTCTTTCACCTATACATTTGACTATACACTGTATTTTTTTTGGAATTGTAATAAGTAGCAAAAGCAATACGGCTAACTCTGCGACGAAAAACAGGTCGTTTTTACGGTTCCCCCGTTAACTGCGTCTTAATTGACTTGTGGCAAAACCTGTTAAAATGTCAGAGACAACTGTTTAGTAAATAGCGCCTGTGAGTTTATGGAATTCTTTCCAATAAATAAAACAATGCTATCATTACAGATAGCTCATGTCATGGTTAATAGCGAGAAAAGGAAACAAAAAGTTAGATAGATTACGAATGGTTTTGTTTATGTTAGTAAATTGAGATTATTATAGTATTTCATTGAATGACTAAAATTACTATTTTAATGAGTGTTTAAATAAAGTCGACGTTGGGAGGCGCCTGAATCTTTGTTATCTAACGCTTTCCGGAACCAAGATAAAGTATATTATGCTATTATGTTTACGCAGGCATTGTACAATAAAAGGGCGTAAAAGTATTCTTGACGCTAACGAAAAGCACTCGTTCTCTCCACCACTGCGATATTTTTTTTGTTTTAGACCATACCTGCGAACCCCCTAGTTACGGAGATATTGGGGGTCAAAATTCCAAATTTTTCATACCTAGTTGTTTTTTTTAATACTAGTTTTTCAGGTTATAACTTTACTTAAATTACCTCCATGACCGGTTTACAATGTAAGCTTGCAATGTTTTAAGAGTGCTACATTGAGTTTTACCGTAAAATGGATTTTTGACCCTAGAAGTCGTTTTGTAGCAAAATATTTTGAGTAGTGATCCTTGGTTTGGTGTAGGTACTGAATGCTTGGTTAACGGCTGTGTGATGGGTTAATTTATAGCCTGTATAGCTAATGAAGTAATGAACCATAGTTACCATATATATAAATAGTTACATAACCTAGTCATACTGAAATGTCAATAAGTTTGTTTTCAAGCAGAAGTGCTCTTGAGCAGAGATTTCAAAATGGCAAACAACTAAACAATTATTTCTCAACAACTATGTAGGTATAGTAGATATGTCTTATTTTTTTAATAGTATTATTTGAAGTATATAACTTGATGCCGTGTTTCGAAATGCTACGCGTAAAGTGATGGCTATGGATAGAAGGAATCAATATATAGTATAAAACAAAGTCGCTTCCCGCTGTCTGTCCCTATGTGGTCCCTATGTATGCTTAGATCTTTAAAACTACGCAACGGATTTTGTTGCGGGCTTTTTTAATAGAGAGAGTGATTCAAGAGGAAGGTTTATATGTAGCACATTCCACCCGTGCGAAGCGGGGGCGGGTCGCTAGAACTGCATATGGCAAGTTTGCTACGTAGTGCTACGAGTCTACTTGGTGGAAGGGACACCTATGCACAAATGGTTACCACATATTCGGTACATCATTTGGGAACCCCCCCCCCCCCAACTCATTTTCCATGCATTTTGAACGTGTAAACTAACTTAACACTTTTGTAGTAAACAGCAGAAATATCCCGATTTAAAAATTATATGTGTTGGGTTTCCGAAGGTTGTACAGAATACGTAGGTACATGGTAACTGTTTGGGCGACGCCCTGCGCGACGGTGTCCCAACCCCCATGAAGTAGTTTAAAAATAAGTCAAGAATCATACACTGGGGTGGGTTAGTCCTATCTATTTTCAACCAGCTTTTGTTAATAGTCCGGTCAATTTAGACATAAAGTATAGTGGTCAAATAACAATAATTCCCACAGAGCCAAATATTGGTGGAGAGCTGGGGTATATCATTACAAACAAAGCCTTAAAAATCCCCATCGATCCTATGTGTGCTACAAAAGTTATTCGGGGTCAAAGGGTAAAATTTTAGGATTTTTGAATTTTTCTCGAAAACGGTAAGTTTTATCAAAAAAAACCCAAAGTTGTAGATCTTAAAATTCTCCACAAAAATGCTGTGTGAAAGACAAAGTGAAAAAGATGTTTAGTTCATTAGAATATTGGAATCTTAGCCACAATTTGCTTTTATTAGATCTATACTAATTTCTGCTTTCTTTGTTAACTGGGCTGAGGTCTGAAAACTGTCTTCAAAAAAATATGAAGTCAAAATAAAAATATAATCAAATAAATCCAAATTAATTAAGTCCTCTATCATCAACTTATCACCTGATAATATGCAGGTCTAGACAAGAAGTTATTCACATTTCATTATTTTTGATATACGAGTTCCTATTGTTCGATAAGACCACATGACACTGACGTTGAATTAAGGAATTTCGATTACATAAACGAAGGAGATATACGAACTTGGCTGGTAAGAATACACATCCTGAACTTGTACACATTAGGTACCTAGTTTGTGTATGTGCTGTTGCCGACAAACTTGAAGCAGTTTATAATAATAAAATTGTAGATTGTGTTAGGAATGTAACCGGCACAGGGGCGGCAAAACGAAAGAGTCGATCCAAACATGTCTCTGTGATGGTAGAAGCCGAACGGAACCCGCCGATCGGCACAAGCCGAATGAAAGCCGAATATATTAGTACCTAATAACATTACGTTAAGCACTGTTGTTCAACAAATACTGACAAAGAGAATGTGCCTAACTATAGAAGTACTTGGAAAAGCCACAAATAGCTATCTTTAGGTCTTTTATTTACACCTACGAGAAGCTTCCATCTTCTATATAATATGATACTTTACACCGACACGACTTGGCGACGCAAGTTAGTTTAATTATAGACTTGAAGTTTGACCTAAGTTATGATGTGATGAACTATGAAGCTGCAATACAAACGCCGTGGGATGAACGTGGGCGTGGTGGAAGCTTATTGACGCAAACTACAACCTACAACTACTACAACGGCGTATAATACACTCTATTTTATGATTGGAAAATACGCGTGTAAGGTTTTGCAAATACATTGCACAAATAGGCAACCTGATGGGGTTGGATTTTTGGATAAAAGGTTGAAATTAATTAATGGTGAATATGCGGATCCCTATTGTTACATGAAACATTTTTGTACCAACTATACTACCTAGCTCTAAGTAGTGAGTGTGCTTTCAAAATTAGTTTCTTTATTTTTGGCACCCGTTCCTACGTTCTTAATGGACCCTCTGTTTAAAATTAATTTGAATCTCTATCTATCTACGACATTAAATGTGCAGGAAATTATGGTAGCTTTTAACTGAAAGCTAAGAACACCTGCTTACGTTGAATAGGTACCTACCTGAAGAATTGTGTATTTAGTTATTTACCTACTTATTTACGCTTATCGGCACATAGTAGGTACGGAAAATAAAACGTAACGAAATATGTAATGAAATAATGACGATAAAATAATTATTAGTGTAAACATTCAAATGAAATCACCATAAGATGAACAAAGCCCTCGTAATTCACGAAGTCGGTTAAAATATGGCTATTGGATCTACAACCAGCAAAATAAAGACTAAATTAATAATGACACATACCTTGGTTTGGCCAGCCTTTACAGTGTATATTATAGATCCAACTAAAAATAAAAAGTTTACAAAAAGTATGATGCCAGCAACTATCGTGAACGCATCCATTAGGAACACTTATTAATTTTGCACACTTTATTTACTTTTAATCACGTCCTTTGACGTCTTAACCCTCCGTGCACCGCGTTAACAGTGATTAAAGTGAATCAAACACTGGTGGTCGCACTTTATTGTTCTCCAAGTCATCAATCAACTCGTGATGGAACGAGGGCTGGTTAGGTAAGCAAGAGATGTTTATCGTCGTATGTCAGACTTGTATCTGATTCTGAATAGCTACTTTATCAAGAAGTATTGGCATATAATCTCGAATGAAGTGTTTACGTACAAAGATTTTGTGAAGTATTTGTATCCGTTAAAGCGATAAAAGCGTTAATTTACAGATTATCAGATTTGAGATAAACGAAAAATTATATTTAAATACTTAGCTGGAATTTTTGCCCGCTTTTAAGTGAAAAAAAGGTACGCACGACGATCAATCAAGATATACACATCCAGTTTATGCCGATCTCTCATTGTACGGGAAAATCTATACAAAGCGAGGCCTTATACTGGAAATGCTTGATGATGCTTGATGCTCCATTACTAGATTGTTTGTATAAACCTTATCTAATTGTACCTTTTGTAAAAATATAGAATGTAAATGTAGAAATTAATGTAATTTATCGAGTGAAGACGGAATACGGCAACTTAAGTATATTCCATTTCGTTGATAACAGTCTATTTAACCGGTCTATAAGATGAATTCATCACTGAAGTATCAGGTTTGCATTATTATCTGGGTTTTATGCAGACTTCCAACTCAATGCACTTTAACAGTAGCATATCATAAGTACTTATTAATGTTAATACTTAAACATTAATCAAGATAAGTAAATACGTAGTAGATTTATAAACACTTACCATTGTGTTTGTGTCCTAATTCTTGAAGTATTTTAGATTGTTTAATAGTGATAGGTCCCCCCTCCCACCGTCATAAAATATATCAATCTAAAGTGCCACAAGGACCAAAGCGATGGAGAAATAGATTGTAGAGTTACGCACTGAATTTACACGGGATGGATGGGATGTCGGCAGGTTACGGGAATAATCTGCAACCCCGTATTACCATATAATTTTATGTATCAGAATGTTGGGGCACAAAAGGTATGAATGAAAGGATGGATGGATGGAGGTGGCTGAGATGAGAATGCTATGGGGGATATCTGCATGTCTAGTGTTACGCGAATATATAAGATAATATAAAAATATGAGTACATAGTAAGTAAGTCTGAAAATGGCACGCGGTGGCTGAAAGGTTGTGTGGTAATCGGTTATCGTGGTACGGGCGTGTGATGCGGAGGACCGAGGAAAATGTCGTGAGGAAAGTTTTGAATGCAATACCTACATTACACGGTCACACTGGAACAGCTGTTTTGTTTTAAATTCATTTAATTATTTATTTAATTCAGAATGATGGACCAAAATACGTGGTAGCCATTTCAGCGTTCGGTGACCCTCCTACTGTCATCATTCTCTTGCCCTTACATACTACTTGCCTGTAACTACAATATTTACACTGAAAGTGCAAAAAAATACTTGGAACTTCCAAAGGTTTTTTATATCTAAAACTATCACGACAACATAAACTGAGTTTTCATTGTAATACTCAGTCCATATTTTTGCGCAACTCAGATCAATATTGCATTCAGTAGTAATATTGATGAAATAAATAAAGCATCGAAATATTTTACCGCTATTTTCGACGTCACATCACCGCTTTCAGAACGTCTTCTTATTAATTATTACCTACAAGCAAAAATGACAAGACAACAAATATAATCAATTGTTTTTTTTTTTATTATATGACTAGCGGACGTCCCGCGGTTTCACCCGCATAGATCCCGTTCTCGTGGGAATACAGGGATAAAAAGTAGCCTATGACACTCAGCAATAATGTGGCTTTCTATTGGTAAAAGAATTATTAAAATCGGTTCCGTAGATCCCGAGATTACCCCTTACAATTTATCAAATATACAAACACACAAACTTTACTTCTTTATAATATTAGTATAGAAGTATAGATATAGATTAGTATAGATAAGCGGTGGGTTTCCGTGTCAATCTGCTGATAAATCAAAGAGATTATGATATGTTTCCTACTGTCAACTATAACAAAATTAAACATAGGTACACGTAGTTTATACTTAGGTTAGTCTAATTTTACTGCTACGGGTATAGTAGCTTGTGATCTACTCTTGGGTAACTAATCAAGCTTGAAACGTATTGTTGGTTGATCAATGGAATTCCCAATATTCTATAATTATAGGACTGCCCCGTTGGTCAAGTGGTCGCAATCGCGACTGGTGAGCATGAGGTCCTGGCTTCGATTCCCGGGTCGGGCACAGTGTAATTGTTATTTGTCATCAGGATTTTTTCAGTAATTGCAACGGAGTCTGGGTTTGTGCTCGGTTGATAGCAATAGACATGGGACTTAACATAACTGACGAAATGGGGGAGTACTATTAAGGTACACATCTGCCCAACCCTTCGGGAACTACAGGCATGATGTCGTGTAATATATTACTTATAATTATGGTACCTACTTGATTAGTGGCATGGGTACTTTTTGTTTGATGTGGTGTTCACATAAAGCGCTAGCAAATAGCAATTAATTACTAAATACTCTAGCAATGTTATTTCCCATGAGACATTATAATGTCATCTCATACAGCCTGACAACCGAAGATACGACATATTAAGACGTCGAGCACAGTGGGGTGTTGTAAAAAGGCGGTAAGTTATCCAGGGGTCGCGAACGTGCGGCGGGTAGGCGGCATGATGATGTAACGAATGGTCCTCGGGTTGGCAACCCCGACGCACACTTGTTGCTAGGCTGTCGTCTACGTGGACTGTTCAACAGGTTGACGAGACTGTCGGCAACATCTGGGGTGGCACAAAGAGAAATTACGTAGTCGTTAGTTATTTGGCATTGGGGAAGGAAACAATTGTGATCGTTTATTCCGATTATGCATAGGTACCTAGTTTATATACTAAGAGAGAATTTTACCAATGTAACTGATCTTGTTCTGCTCATTTGAACGTTTGAACCTCGTTTAAGAGACTTTCAAGATTCCATAGCAATAAAAACACTGGCATGTTTTGAACGCAGCTGGAGGTGCGAATCATGTTTCGTTTTCTTGGTGAAATTCGTCCTTTTTTTTGGGGTTTGTGGGAGATCATCAAATAACCCCTCCCGCTCTTGGGCAGAGCGAAAGGGAGTGTCAGACTTCTACTGACTAAAAACCACCCATGTTCCTTCTTAGCCCTTTATGTCGAGGCCGCCGGCGCCGTATCTCTTGCGAACAACCCTTAGCCCCGACGGGGTGAAATTCGTCCTAAAGTATAGGTATACTCAAAGGCTGTATGGACTGACTGGTGGTTTATGCTTAGCGCCTAGTGATTAAACTTAACATCTAGTTACTTGCAAGCGAAAGCGCCGAGCGCGCAGTGTGACCGTTTGCGAAAATTCTGGTACATTCGCTTCACTTAGCTCTTGTTAAGCTCTAGGCGCTAAGCATGGCCGCACTGCAAATACAACGTGTAAACGGAGCCTTCACGAAACCTTCAACAATGAATTCTGTATACATCAAAGTATACGTTACGTTGTAAGAGTATTATTGCTGAGAAATGACTTTTGGGGTGTTATAATTATCATGATCGTGCACACAGAATACTGTGCTGATGGATGCATTAAATAGAAAAGGGATTATGGTGGTATTTCAAGAAAAGTTATAACATTAAAAACTTATAAACTTATTTAATTAAACTATGACACCAACAAGGTTCAGTAAAAATGAAAGCATAGATGGTCAGAATAAGCGCCATGCGGCTTAGTTGTCTATCAACACCCATTATGTTGTCTAATATGGAAAGATTACAAAGTATTTAAGTTTTAATATGATTTCGTGATTAAATTTTATCGTTAATCGTTATCAAGTCAGCGCATTAATTTCTCGTTGTTATTTTCTTAATCGAATACTTAATAATTGTTTATCACTTTTGTTCCTTTCTTGATATGCGTTAGTAGAAAACCCAAAAATCATATTTATGGCTTAGTGCATGATTTTTAGCTGCCATTGTTTGTAACACGTATGTATTTAAATAACGTAGCACGTGTACCGTCTCTTTTTTCCGTCTTTCTGCAGTTTGCCTACCATAGTGGTCAGTGGCTTTTATACGGAGTTTTCCGAACACCATCTTTATACAATACAAGGGTGGTTCTCTCATTTCGGTCCATTTAAAAAAAAATAGAGAAATTTTACATTTTGAAGATTTTAGTGTGAAACGAAAATATGATTGCTTATTAATTCGATGTAAAAATATTTTCAAATTGCATCGGTTAATGTCCGAGGTCGCTAAAGTTTTTATTACTGTGTTACTACCATCACATAGTAATCATTTCCATAACACGAAAAATCGAATAACTTTCTGTGTGTTAATTTGAATTACTAGTATTTTATATGAATATATAAGAAAATGACACAAAAAAAAATATTAGTGAGTCATCTCCATCTTGCCGTTATTTTAAAACTGATGGTAAATGGTGGTAAAGACAATCACGGTAAAGACATTTTGGGTTCATTTGATTTTTAAAACCATTATTTTATAAAAAATGTTATTTGTATACTTAAAAAAATATATCGTAAAAATACTCATCAAGACTATTCAAGACTTACAATTCTGAGGTACCTAAATTAATAATAAAAATCGTGCCACTTCCCTAAGTTATTTCAAATACGGTAAAGACCACTAAACCTTGACAAAGTTAAATTTTAACAACAATTACGTAATTATTTTTAATTCCTCGGGCGCACAGGTTTCTTGCTGAATGTCTCTGGGATGACTGGCCGCTGCGGGAGTCGTGTGGGGGAAGGGTAAGGGAGTAGGATGTCCATGTAAAGAGTTGTTTACATTTCTTTTTTTGCGATTTTTTTTTTTGGTGACAAATACAAATATATTATAATGTATATTTTTTATCCATTCGTATGTGTGATAATGAAGACAAGTAATCCTTCATCATCAGCCATTAGACGTCCACTGCTGGACAAAGGCCTCCCCCATAGAACGCCATAAAGATCGGCAGCAAGCCGTTTGCATCCACCGGTTGCCCGCGACTCTCACGATGTCGTCGGTCCACCTGGTGGGAGGCCTGCCAACGCTGCGTCTTCCGGTTCGTGGTCGCCACTCGAGAACCTTTCTTCCCCATCGGTTGTCTGTTCAGTAATCCTTAGTATTATTTTAATAACATGAATAAATAACAGATAATTAAAACTTTAACTTCTTAGAAATTTTGAACTGTATTGTTCAGAAATCGTATGAAGGACATCGATGGTAGAGACATTTGAGGGTATTTTTTATTATTTTTGTATTTTTACCTAAGTTTTTCTTTTGTTGGATACACCTTGCTAAATGTCTGCAAATCAACCAGATTTTATGAAATCTCCCTAAACGTAAGTAACTTTATTTTTATGCAACCGGACATGTGATTGGTACGAAATCAGAGAATCACCCACAAGAAGCAGCGACTTCAACTTTATCGAAATCTTCTTTTTTACATATTTCCAAAGTTTAGGTACGCCCTCTGTCGCATGTGAGACGAATCAAGACGTTATAGGTACCAAACCATTATCAACATTGACATTTAATAATGTAAACTTACTACTACTTACCTACTAGATTAGCTACGGCCGAAAACGAACACGTCGATTTCTGCATTAATCAAAATGATTAACTTTTCATGAAAAAAAAAAATCCTATGAGTTAATATGAAAGAAAATATAATGTACAGTACTTATGTGGGTATGGGTACACGACAGTACAAGTGAGAGCAACATGAATAAACTCAAAATGTACATAAATGATGCCTAGAAATAGGTCAGGCATGACGTAAATCCTCCTCTGAATAAGGTAGGTACCTACGCGATTATTGATGTCGTTTCATGGAAATTGCAGGCGTTATTAAAAATCAATACGCTCGCTTGAAATATTGTTGCGATGGAGAGCAGAGTTAGGCGTAATACTTGAGGCGGAGTAATACCATGGCAACAACTCGTTATTAATTTATATTACAATGCAAAACTAATTTAGTTTGACATTTTAGGATTAGTTTTACTTAATTCTTACGATAAAATCATTGCAGTTGGAGACCCTCTACAACTATTATTTATCCTTACGGGTGAAAACCTACCTTCAGTAGGCGGTGTCTCTACTGCGATTAGGAAAAGGGGAAACCCCTTTTATGAAGAATTCGATTTATTGTGTAACTTAGCCTAACATTTAGAATACAGTGGTTTAAGGCGACATTAGCTGCCCGCGACCTTGAGCGCGCGTTTAACTCATCGCCTAAACAAATAAGGTTGAAAATGGCGATGCGTTTGATGCTCGTGACTGCCAAAATGAACGATAGTTCGCAGATTTAATTTATTTAAAAAAAAATACGCTGTAATGTTAAAATATTTTTACATATGTCTTTAGTTGGTTAAATTTCCTTTCTGATAGTAAAAAAATAAATAACAGTTGTCACTCAAAATATTGAGCATTTCGAGACGAAAAAGTTTTTTCGTGTGATTTTTTTGTGATATTGTGATTTTTTTTTTCGAGGTTCTTGATTACTTTTAGAAAATATTTTTGCATAAGTCTTTTACCTATACATTTGACTATACACTGTATTTTTTTTGGAATTGTAATAAGTAGCAATACGGCTAACTCTGCGACGAAAAACAGGTCGTTTTTACGGTTCCCCCGTTAACTGCGCCTTAATGGGCCCTGGAGCTTGACGGATGCTGGATGCTCGGGTGGTGGTTTGGTGGTGAGCGGCGGGCGCTGGAGGCTCGCGTGGCGCGCCAGCCTCCGCCGTCCGCGAGCTACCCGCCGAGCCACGCTCCACTCCGCGCCGAGTAGCCGCCGAGTGCAGGCGCCCGCGACCGCTACCACGCCGACACTCGAACCGAACTCGCTCAGCGACTCACCACGCTAAACACGGAAACTATCACTTTCGCTCCAGATGACAATCAAGTTTCGACCATGATAACACTGTGAATTTGTTACTGTGAACCGTCCGGCTCCACCACCACGGCAGCGTCGCAAGGTAGGTGAGTTTATTTGATCTATACTTCCATGGTCAGAATCAAAATCGAGTCTACGTGTCAGTTCCGAATGCTAAGTGAAAGGCAAACTCTTTGTTAAAGTACCTACGTGGATAGGTTGACAACGAGCTCTATAGAGCATCTCGAAGAGCACTTACTTTCGATCAATGTAACAGGATATTAATTAAAAGTCATTATTTGTTAATTGTCAGTAAAGCAACGCGAGTTATAATGTTTGTTGTATTAAATCGCGCTTCGTCCACGCATTATTAACTATTCGTAATTTTGATTACCTTTGCGAGTTACGTTATCTGCTTACTTTAAGGTATCATTTTGATCATTTAACACTGACCTACATTCTCGATAGATACATACATATTAGCATGTATGTCCTTGATATTTAACATGCCTGATGATATTAGTACATTTCCCTTTTCATATACGGGTATGTATCTCGCTATGTTGAAATTGAAATGCCACAAATTGCCTATTTACCTAGTTTACACAGTGAAATGTAGCTTCAAGTAAATTGTGCGTAAATTAGTTTAGACAAGCAAAACAAGTAACGGCATACGATTATAGCATAATTTGAAGAGTAAATGCATTTTTCTTATAGGTAGATATAGCTACAAGAACATGATTATATTATATATAGGTATATATGCAGTATAGAATTTCATGCATGCACAATTTTTTATAAGATTTCGTAACTTACCTATACTATTTCTGAATATTTCTCTTACCGGGAATAAAATAAAACTATGTCCAATAAAATATTTATTGTACATGAAACTACTGAATAAAATAAAACGTTCAGTAATTCGCGGTAATACACTTTATCTGTACAGTTTTAGTGCGTTGCCATAAATCAACTCACCAACGTAATATTTACATGTTACTTTAATACTATTATCCAATTTGTTGGTCTGTTAATAAGATAATGAAACAAAAACAATATTTTAATTACGATTATAAGTAACGTGCATCTCCCTAACAACTATGTAAGAGTGGATAACTGTTGATATCGTTATCAAAGTCGTTCTTGCATTGCATCAATTTATGCATATTTATGACATAATGTAAAAATCAAGTAAAAATATAAAATATGCGTACGGAAAATTACCTGCCTGCAGTGCATAAATATCTGGTCGTTTATATTTTTCAAAATATTCCTTAACTGTAAACAAAGTTTCAATAATCTTTTGCATGTTTATCATGAAAATCTTTAACATATTATTAGATATCGTTTATATCAAAGGGGTTATAAAAATAATCGTCCGTCAGATATACATTATTTATTATTGGAGTATTAAGGAAAAACATAAATTATTTACCTAAGTACAAAAGTCCTTCAAAATAAGATTAGTACTAGACGAGGTTAGGACTTAGCAATTATTTTTTCGCATGGCTATGTTAGACGATTTCCATTTACTGTATATTGTGTATTTGTGTATTGATTTTCATTGTGCACGTGTGGGCCGGAAAGCCCCAAGCGAAGACTTAAGGGCCGGCTCCGGAAATCGAAGGTTGGGAATGTCATAGAAATAGATAGAAAACGATGCTCCACAACCTTGAAATAAATCACACAGCTAGCCAATGAATGTAACTTGTTATTGAAACTTTTTAATTTAAGATAATGCTTATGGATAAGTGTAAAAAAAAATCAGAAAATCACTAAAAACGAGTAAATCGCACTCCCGTATTGTAACAACTGAGTCGTAATTATTGAGAATTTTTAAATGAATTTTATTAAATAATAAAGTTAAAAGTATAAAGTAGTCACTGAAAGCTTCATTTTTTAATAAACATACTCTCATTTTGTGTAAAAAAATCACAAACTTGCCCATGTTTTTCGCTCAAAATCTTCATACAAATTACTATGAAGCGGAGCGCTTTCTTAGCAAGCGTCGACGGACCCACTCGTGGCTCAGTCTGCCACGCGCCTCCAACGTGAGAGCACGTCGGTTTGCGCCGCATCGGCAGATCGCAGTCGAACCGTGTACGTACACAAAATCAGTGCACAGTGGTCTCGCGACAAACTTTTGTGATACCATAATAGTTTTGAAATTGAGTAAGTATACTTTTTATATTATTGTGAATTTGCATTATATTACTCGTAAATTAGATAGTAGACAATGTACTGGTAGGTATGTGTTTCTTATTGTGTATTTGTGTTTTTTTTTTGTGCATCTGATTTGACATTACATTTCGTTCGTAGAACAAAAACATCAAAAAATCTGGTTGTTTACATTTTCATTATACTAATTCTTAATTATCTGATAAACGCGTGGACCGATTTATATGATTCAAACGGATAGAATGGTTTTATACATAGAATTTTCATTTGACAAAAAGTCGTTAAGATATCTCAACAAACAAAAAATCTCATTTTCAAGTTGCTCTCGTAATTATCCAACAAAAAAGATACCTACTATGGCGCACAGATATAAGCCGCGCGCGGTGCGTTTGTATGTATGAAGATACCGTACTTCCCCCTTTTTAGAGTTCCGTAGTCAACTAGGAACCCTTAAAGTTTCGCCATGTCTGTCTGTCCGTCCGTCTGTCCGTCCTCGCTTAATCTCTGTGACCGTTAACACTAGAAAGCTGAAATTTGGTACCAATATGTGTATCAATCACGCCGACAAAGCGGTTAAATAAAAATTGGAAAAAAATGTTTTATTAGGGTAGCCCCCCTTTATGTAAAGTGGGAAGTGTTTTTTTTTTAATTTCAACCTTAAGGGTAAACAAGCCAACGGTACGAACTAGTTGGTGGGCGGGGCTAAAATGCATGCTATTTCATCCGACGTCACGAGCGAAATGCATAGAGCGAAAGAGACACAACTAAAACGGGCGCGCGATTGTTTCTATGCAGACCTTTGGTAGTATGGATACCATGAAAAATCCATTGAATGTATCTGTTCAAAATAGAATTATTTGAATTCTTTAATAACTAATCTATGTCTGTATGGTTTTACTTTTTTAATTTTCGTACTATATACGTTACTTATTTACGTCCAAAGATGGTTAAAATTAGTGCTAAAATATGAAAGTTTCGACGCTCATAACTTTCAAACCAATATTTTTTTTCCAATTCTGCTTCCATAGAGACCTAGATAATGACAAGACTAGTTGATACAATTTTTAATTTTAAACCTACACCGTCAACCAGAGGAGTAATCACCATACTACGTTTGTATGGAAGAATGACTTGCTTGTGCAACCTTAACGTGCGATATATCGTTGGAAAGGTATTTAAAAATGAATAGGGGTTTACTAAAATCATTTTTTGATAATGTCAATAATTTCGGAAATAATCGCTCCAAAAGTAAAAAACAATGTGTCCCCCTCCCCCCCTCTAACTTTTGAACCATACGTTTAGAAAATATGAAAAAAAACTGAAAAGTAGAACTTTATAAGGACTTTCTAGGAAAATAATTTTGAACTTGGATGGAAACAACAGTTTTTGTACAAAAAAGACAAAAAGTTGCACAAAATAATTTCTGGACTAAGTTTGTAGTATAATCGTATATATGCAAGCATTTTTTTTTAACTTCGTTTACATATTTTACGGACGGACGGACGGGAAACTATGGAACCCTACACTGAGCGTGGCCCGACACGCTCTTGGCCGGTTTTTTTATAGGTACGATGGTTAAACGTATCAAATTTTATTTGTGAATAACAGTGTAGGCATTTATCGTTGTAGCCCTGTAGGTCCGGCCGTGTGGAGGAGCCCTGCACATTGTGTGTGTGTGTGTGCTTGTCTGTCTTCA
Source organism: Diarsia mendica (assembly GCA_949316265.1). NCBI lineage: Eukaryota > Metazoa > Arthropoda > Insecta > Lepidoptera > Noctuidae > Diarsia > Diarsia mendica. The sequence goes on from OX438892.1 coordinate 12,061,269, forward strand.
TTTTATTTCATTAGGTATCTGATATGTTATATTTATTGCAGAATCAAGAATATGCGGCACTAATCATGGAACCGGAGCTGCAGCCTGATGAACATGAACTGGTTGTTGGCCGCAGATTGGTCGACGTTGACTTTGTTTTTAAGCAATTGCAAGATTTATGTGATCACGGTTTTCAGTACAATATATTATTTTTGTAATTGGGAATAACAATTTCATTTTGTATTGTGCATCTAAAATAATAAAATTCTATAGTACAATTTAATATATGTACATTATTAATCTCGCTATGCTAATAAATCTAATAATCACTAATAATCACATATTTGACCACATATCAAAATCAGTGACAATAAAGTTACAATTTAGTTGGCGAGTCAAAGTCTGACGTGGCAACCCACTGTGCATACGTACATGTGTGCGTGTGCGGTGCGCGAGCCTCGATCGTTGTGAGTGTAGCGCTAAAAACCTAAACTTCGCGCGGCGCGTCCGCGAAGCTGGCCCTTAATGCTAAGCTGAATGCGATAGTGTTTTCGCCGCTCGTGCTAATACAATCTTTATATCTAACACGTTATAAGGTTGATTATACGGTGTGCGTCACGTTTTGCCTCTACGTGGATCTCCACGTAGATTCTGTAGTACCTACCTACATGTTACACCGGTGCATTCGTACATCATATTACAATGAGTGAGAGCAACACGTACTAGATTGAGTTAGGATTGTCATTCGAATATAACTGAATCTAAATTAATGCGATTATACGTGCCTCAAATGATCTGACTATTTGGCATTTATGTGTTTAATATAAGGTGCAAATAAATAATAATATTAATAATTTATTTATTAAACAGACTACAGAGAGGTCCACTGTGTTAGTAACAATATAACATAGTCTATGAAAAAAAAAAACAAAAACAATCTGAAACAAAAAATGTCAAAATAAGAAAATACAAACCTACACAGCTTGTGTAGTAGTATTTGCGTAGGTATGTGAGTTTAAATGTTTGATGAGTGCACCCCACGATACAGGAGAAATTCCTAGATTTTATAGTTTTTAATTAATTTAATATGTATTCATATAGATAAATAGATATTCCCTTATCATTAAACGTGACCTATGTTTGAAAATAATAATAATAATCAATAACTAAATAGACGAGTTGTGAACAGTAACATAATAAAACAAAAACAATAACATCATCATAATCCCGTTTAATATAGCCATAACTAAGTACATTCGACGATAGCTTTTCTCTCTGGCCCTATAAGTTTATTGTACTCGTCATAAACTCCTTTTTATACTGCTCTTCTCCGTCAGGTTGACAGCAGTTTGTAAAGCCTGAGGCTTCCTTGTTTATGTTCTCGTGAACAAGTGAACAGGTGCATTCTGCTACCCTTTCTATTCACATAATCCCTTAATCACCTCTTACAGCACAGACGGGAAGTGAATGGAAATTGATGGGCGATTGAACTGGTCTCGGTACTTTTAGATGAATTATTACGGAAACCATTCATTATAATTTAAATCTCAAGGAATTCCTAACCAGTGTAGTCAGTCACTCCTGTATTGACCGATGAAAAAAATATTTTTTAAACACATATATATCAAAAAAACCTTTCTAATGTCGTGATCAAGAAGAGTTTTTTTGTGTTCTAAAAGCCGTTTATTTAACATACGATTCTAGTCAACCACAAGATAGATATAATAATAATCATGAGGATCTGGATGCGAGACGCACGGCACTGGTCAAAGTGGTGATTCTTGGGGGACGCCTTTCTTTCTTGACGCTGAAATGATGATGACCTATGATAAACACGCACATATGCAATTCCCATCAAACTAAAAACCAACTCACCAGTCACAACTCTACTGCTAATATAAACGTATACAAAACAACAAAGCTAACCACAAAGTTAAAGCACGGTGGTCATGATTCAAAAGGTATCTCTTTATTTATATGAGTATTCGAGCCTCATCTAGTCGGACTTAGACCTGAATTCTGACTCAATACACCTTCGGTCATACGTATCGTACACCATCTAAGAAACAATGAAATAATTCATTGTCCGATTAAAAAAAAAACAAATATTTTTTGCAATGATCTGAAGAAACGCTAAGACGAGATGATTGCTCTCCAACTCACTGATACAATCCAGCAATCACTTGTTACGTAAATAAATGGAGTAATCTACTAAGTAGTGCTTAAGACCAAATAGCATAAAAACCAGTCGCTATGCACTTTGCAATTTTTAGTTCAACAGGTTATGGATATAAATGTTGTTATTGCGAGCGCTTTCGATGTAATTTATGCCAGTACCAGTTGCTGTGCTCACCCCTTAGGGAAAGTCGTGTAATAGAGTTGCATTAATAAAGTTAATGTCCCGTTGGTATATTGGTTTATACACAAGGCATAACTAGATTTGATTCGAAATATTGTTTGTCACCTAAAATTAAATATACCTGTGTCATCATCATCACCAGCCTATAAAGTTCCTACTGCTGGGACACAGGCTTCGTCTCTGTTAGAGGGAATGAGCTATATAGTCCAACACGATGGTCCAGTGCGGGTTGGTAGATGTCACATGTCTTTGAATTTTTGGTTCTAGCATACCGGTTTCCTCACGATGTTTTCCTTCACCGTTTTCAACTCTATAAAATGTTCATTTATTAAAAATAACTTTTAGGAGTTTTTCTTGGTATTGAATAGAATAACTGAACCTTATACGAATTAAAATGTACTAAAAGTTAAAACGTTAATTAAAGTATGCCTCGCTAGGAATAGAAATAGCAGAGAAGCAGTGTTCGATTGTTTGTCTCCTTTTTACCCGATTATGGCGAAGTCAAGAGGAAGGATAACGATTTTTTTGTCTCAGACTCTCTATGGTCTCAGATTATAGGTATGAGATGAGGCCTGCTTTGTTCATTTTCACTTATAAGAACTAAGTCACCATAACCTTCATCACGGTCACGGATAATGAACAGACTTCAGTTTTATTCGGGTCTCCACACTGTTTTCTTAAGAACTATAATTATAAATTTATAACCCAGTCTATAGAATTGAACAAAAATAAAGATTTCCGCATACTTTTAGTAGAAACAAAACGAATACAGATGTTTAATAAAAAGGAATTTTATCAAATCCAAGATCCAGTGAGCGCGTGAATAATGCAATGTACTTGTGAAAGTACCGCTTACACTATATTTTAGCAATGTGCTTTTTATTACGTACATTATATAACTCACTACCTGTAACATGACTACAGTCAAAAATGCACCAGTATGACGTATCACAAACAGCATGCTTGAAATGTCATAGGTCCCGAGTTCGAACACAAGACACGCACCTCGAACTTTTCGAATTCATGTGCGACTGTGCGTATTGTACCTATATTATCACTTGCTAATATAAAGGAAAATATGGTGAGTAAACCAGCATGCCAGAGAGATATTTCTCGACGGCATGTAAAGCCAAGTCAGAGGCCCATGGGTGGCATAAAAACTTTGACACCAGGTTAGGCACTAACCACACAATAAAGATGAAGAATGTAAAACCAGCCAAGTGCATGTCGGACCACGCACAATGTAGTGTTCCGTACATGCCCATCATAATATTTGAACTAAATTGACTAACCACGCCGCCTACCTGCTTCCGAAAGATGATTTTTATTGTAAAAATAAAACAAACTTACATTTGGAGTTTTGAGACCAGCACTCCCATACATTATATTGTATAGGAAAATATTTCATGCAAGTACATTTTATAAGTTGGTATGGCTATTACTCGTAAATCTGTAAGTCTACTACTACTAGTCTTTTTAGCTATGATAGTTTTCCTTTTATTTTCGTTATACATATATGCTACTACCATGAATTTTTTCACACGCCCAGCCCAAACACAACCCGAATAGGTGGTTTTGGTTGGCACACTTGAGTCTAACAAAAAATTGCACTTTAAAGCTTAATATGTCACAAACGAATCCCTTAATCGAATAACTGTTTGAGCAAACTCGCCATATTTTTTAAAGACCTATCCAACGATACCTCACACAATGGACTCCCCACTTTAATGTGTACTGGAGATACCCTAAAAAAAAAGAAAACTTTAGCACTTTGTTGGCGTAACTCATTTGTATATTCATGCCAAATTACAGGTTTCTAGTGCTAATATTTTTTAAGATATAGTGCGGAAGGACGGACGGACAGACAGACAGACGGACATGGCGAAACTATAACCGCCTTATTACAAAACGTAGTTAAACCTGGTTGAACTTAGACTTGGTTTATCTCGCATGACGTCTCACTTCAATAATATCCAAAAGAAAGTGACAGCATGCGAGATAAACCAGGTCTAAGTTAAACCAGGTTTAACTACCTTTTGTAATAAGGCGGTAAGGGTTCCATACTGACTACGGAACCCTAACAATGAGATGGCTCAGCAAAAGAATACATGACCAAATTGGAGGTGACTTTGGTCAGCTGTGGGACAGTGCAGGCTAATAGCGCAAGGCAAAACAAAAATAAAACCGTGGTAAATATAACATGCCATCTATAAGTGTAAATATACTCAACGTTCTACAATATTATGCCACTCGTAATTTATACATCCACCAATCATGTAATCCTTTCATAATAGTAAGTCTACCATTACAACTCTGCTGGCAATAGTTGAGTCAGAAATGTAAGTGCTGAAGAGTTCTCATTCAATCAAATGTCAAAAACAAAAATCAAAAATCTAATAATCTGGCTTTTATCTTGGCCAGAAGCTAAGTGTTGCCATACAACGAGGCAATACCGCCAGTCTTTTGGGCACATTACCGGCTGACAGCGTTGAGGAGCAGTATTTCGATGCCTTATTATTTTTATTTTATTATTATTATTATAAATGGGCTTGCTCTTGCTTTTTTATAGTTTATTGTTAGTTTAGTTTATTTTATACTTTTTAATTAATTTAATCTGTATTCTTTATACTTACGGTTTAAAATTAAAAAGTCACCTAATAACGAAATTTTAAATCTAAATATTTATTTCAAGTAGGCCAGTTACAGGCACTTTTGAATAGTCGAATTAAACTAACTGCGGCACTCAGAGATATCCAACGATTACTCAAGCCGCCACCCAGCAAAGGCCTGACATACAGTTTTTGTATGACAAAACTGCCAAAAACCTTTACCAAGCGACGGCCCAAGCAACCACTGAAGCTCTCCGAGTGCGGCAGTAAACTACTAAACTAATGAACCTAAATAAACTATAAACTGTCGGTGTCGGAACTACTAAATCTACGTTTGGTGACTCTTTGTCATAGTTCAGTAATTTTAAGCACGTGCGTGACATCACCCACATAATCCCGAAAAGTTCGGCAGAGGTGTACACCCACATTTTGCCAGTTATATTAGTTGTGCTTTTTCAGACATTTTAATAAAAATAATGTAGGTACGCTAGAAACCGTTCTGAAATCTTTTGTATCGACATGAGTGACTTAAAAATTAGGATTCCAATAATACAATACAGATGACGCTTTAGTTTATAGAAAGTGTTGTTCTTAATCGAACGAATAAAAACTCTAAACTCGCAAGAGGCTCTGCGGGGAGGACGGAAATGCTAGCGAAAGTGGTACCTTCACTTTCAGCTCACTTACTTATTTGTATGTAACTAACATTATTTACGAGTACTAAGTACTGGTTTTTACCGCCTCAACAATAAACTATCGATAGAAGGCACTTCCTTGTTCCTTAGCTTTAATTCCCAGGTTTGTTGGACATCGTCTGTCTTGTTGTCCTATAATATATACATAGAACGCGAGGCTTGCTCTGACGTCACAGGCACAATGAAGCTGTCGCAGAGTGTGGGTGTAGCGTAGCAAACGTCTGCTTAACCTTTCCTATATTGTAGGCGTGACAGGTCTGCATGGACCAGCTTTTATTTAGCTACAACTTGTACTGGGTACCTACGCGATTCGCGACAGGGCTGACCTAAAATCATAATGAAGTGTCTGTCGCGGTGGATCGTGTTAGAATAAAACTCTGTTGACGTATTTGGCAATTTTGGCACAATCTATTTCGACACTCGGCGCTCTTAATAAGTCGAGCGGTATTTTTTGTTTGTTTCACCGATCAAAGTTACAATCAATCAGTATAATAGGCACTTAGAGGTGGATTGAGTGCTTACTTCGGATGAAGAGGTGAGTACTAAGTAGTCGTAGGTTCCGATTGTAATACTCGGCAGTGCCCGTGGTATGTCAAGAAGCATCATCATCATCATCATCAGCCTATTGTAATCCACTGCTGGATTTAGGCCTCTTTAATCTTACGCCACTCAGCTCTATATGACTGGTAGAGAATGCCTTGTGGCATTAAGTCCGCCTATTTATCACTATTGTGCATGAAGTTTAAATAAATATCAAGAAGCATGTCTTAGAGTAAAGCCGATAAGTAGTCACGAGATAATGAATTTGCTTAGAGATGACTATTAAACTATTTCTAACCAATAAATAACATCAATGTACTCTGCTAACATAATATTATGATACGGGTTTAAGATATAAAAGTAGTTACGTGGGTTAGCACTTTTGTTTTAGTCCATAAAGGACCCTCGGAGAGCTATTCCAGGCGGATTCGCGTTATTCCCTCAACTAGAAATCCAATCTAAGACCGATGATAAGATAGCGCTAGACGGACGTAGTACACAATTACTTACGGAGGCGCCGAGGCTTATTGAAACCGTAACTCAATTGCTGCTCTCTCGGCTTCTTCGGACATTATTTTACACAATTACTAATTTTACCTGAACACATTTATTTACTCAAAGTGTCTGGGGACCATAGAACCTAGTTCAACCTAGGTTACCTTAAGTTAACTGGAAAATAATACTAACAGTGAGTTGACTCTGTGTACTCAATGTATAAATGTATATATCTCAATTTTGAGATAAGTTCAGTTTATTAACTCACAAGTCCCAGAATTTTCTCAATATTTCTTATTAAAAGTACGTACACGTGCCCTCCCGAACTCGTTTCGTTTTCCTGTTACTGAGATGCCTTACAAATGCATCTTATTTTTCTTTAAACAGAACTCTCATATTTATGTGTCTACTTTTGCAATTACCTACGTAACAACTCGGTTGACCTTTACTGAAATATAGTAACTTTTCTTAGAAGGAAAACACAGGGCGAATTCTTGGAAGCAAAGATTTTCACTGCAACGTGAACCGCGGTTTCTTTCATTTTCCATCGGTATTAATCCGATTAACCGGAATCAGTTTTCCTGCGTATAATTGAGAAGTACGTACCTACTATAGTTATAAGTGTGTGTGTGTGTGTGTGTTAGTGTGTGTGTGATGTGGATAGGTATTTATTTTGTGCACAATTTTATTGTGCCAATGTATTTTGTAACAATATATTTGAATGCTTGAATGCATGTATCTATAATAGTTAACAATCACGATTCTTCTATAACATTAGTTAATAAAATACCTATGAGTCACGATAAACATATAACATACCTACGTCATCCCGTTATTACTAAATAAAAGACCATAAATAAACTTTATAATTAAAAACTTTTAACTGCTGGCGTCTATTGGCTTAAGCAAATATTAGCAGATTACAATAATTTTATTGTGATAGGAGGAGTCTAGATATGTTTCCATAAAAACCCAAAATATGTCTGCAGTAAGGTAAATATTTTCAACGGAAGTTCTTTGCGTTATCTAATCACTTTGGCTCTGAAAACTGTTACCTATACCTACTTCTGTTAAAAACTGAATGAAGATAAAAAGTCGCTTCCTAAAAAAGGTCGTATGAATGGCTGTGAACTAATGTTATTGACACAAAAACAGCACATTTAACTAGTGTGAAGACTTTAATTATAGGTAGGAGACACCATGTTTACGCCACTACAATAAACTCAAACAAGCAAATAATCCATAGACAATCAATGAATAGAAAAATCCTTTTTATTTACTGATACCTTGTAACTAAAGGCCAGAAAGTAATTGCATAGTATTGCATGACCACAATAAAATTACTTCAATTGTTTAATGTTTAACCAGCTGATCAGTCGTTATTGCTAACGAGGTTCAAAACAGCTTACGTACACTCGAATTAAAAACACGATAAAACACGTAGGTACTTTATACTGAGGCATACCTTCACACCTTAGACGACATGCACGAATTATTTTATTTGATTACGTATAGCTGCTCCATATTTTACGTGCGGTTGTTAATGTTAATAAATGCATAGATTCACGAAACTGCAACGATCACATTTTTCTTTATCTAATCTTTAATACATTCTACTTCATACATAACACATACATAATATTACGCCTGTAGCCCTCACAGGGTTAAGCAGAAATGTACCTGATAGTACCCACATTTTGGGCAATCCCGCCACATTATTCCCAAACCACTGTAACTCCTGTTAGCCAGAATCAACAGTGGCGACCACAAGAAAAGCGCCGAGACAATGAAGCTCGACGAAGTCCCAGAGAAACGATTTAACTGTCTTGGATCCCGCAACGAAATAAATCAGAAAAGAATAGTGGAGGAGTAGGAATAACCCACATTTTGGGCAGTTATGTTTTAAAGTCCCATGTCATAGGGGGCGAATCTATTGTCATCTATCAACGACGTCAAGCCTGGGAATAGTACCCAGGACCCCATGCTCAGTACCCGCGCTTGCGACCACTTACCTACCACCCTACCACACTACTACTACTAATCTACCTCATCTTCACTTATAATAAATCTGGGAAAAATCAAGTCATATTGTTTACCTGCAGAAAAGAGTTTCGAAATAACGGGTACCCTACGGATACGCAGTACCCTTAACGAAACCGAAAAGCACTGGCGCTCTTCGTCATTCCAGTTTTTTTTTAATTCTGGACCATATCTGGGAACCGTCTAGCTACGAAAGTTAATCGGGGTTAATCTCGTGTTTCTTTAATACAAGTTTCACCCTCCCCACTCCATAAGTGCATGCCTTGAATAGTGTCCATCCCTAAATGTGAATTATCACACCAAGAAAAGTCGTTTCCCGGAAATAGTGTTTGCGCAGGGTTAGTTTCTCGTAATTTGATGTTCAGAATGCTTGGTTATCGGCTTCGTGTAGGGTCCGATCACACGTTGTATAAGCTTGCTAGCGTTTCCAATTGATTAATAACAATTTAAGAATCAAAGCATAACGCTTTAAAATGGAGTTCACAAGGAAACCGTGTCAAACTAGTTTTAAAAACATTTAACATTGCATAATTTATGTATCATTTTGGATATTTTTATTATCTAGTACAAAAATATCATGTGTAACGTAACAAAACATTCTAAGAAAAACCTGTTTTATTTTTCTGGCAAATTCATAACACTGCTTTTCATAAGCTCTACCTTTGCGAAAAATCGCCTTTATTGATAATGGCATAGGTAACCATTCGTTATATCATCAAAAAAATGTTGCATTCATTTTCGCAAGTAAAGCTTCCGACAATTAACAAGAACGAACAATGCGAGACTTAAAAATTGAAATTTTGACACACTTAGAAAGGAATTCGCCCCTCGGTTACCTTCTCAAATAATTATGCAACTGCTCTAGTACAATAACAATGGACACGATAAGCGTATGTGGACTAACAGTAGTGGTAAGTATGGTGAAAGTGTCCGAGCGGGGTCCGCGAAGGTCGCCACGCTGCGGCCGCGGTGACGTGCCGGCCGGGCGGCGGACACGCATCGCCGTCACTGACATTACCGATCCAAATGTCACGCAAATGTCAGCATTTACTCGTGATTGTAGATTTGTGCTTAACAATGTAACCGCTAGTCGTAAATACAATTCAAAAATGGACGCGGAAGCTGTTACATGACAAATATTAACTCGAGATAAACCCGCTCAACAGAATAATGATTGTCTTTGTGGTAACGTTCCTAGTGAAATTTCAAGGGTCTTTCGTACTGCATTCAAATGTATGTACAAATAAAAGGTTAAGGTACAAATACAAGGTAAAGGTAGAAATACTAGATTTAAAAACAACCATAAAATAAAATTTCCCTGTTATTAGAACAGGTGCAAGATCCGATACGAGTGACGTAAACGGTTGATTTTATAGTACATTATGGTATAAGTGTGTAACGTTGGTGATTACCGCAGAGGCGGCATTGAGACCCGAGCCGTCAGGTGAGGGTCTTAAGAAAGCCGAGGACGGTAATCATCAATACACACGTGTATCATACGACGTTTTTCAACACACTTGCGAATAAAAAAAAACGTGTGGCACTCGGAGACTGCCGCGGTAAAGCTATTGCATAACATTTTTTATCAATTATTTAATTGAACACCTCAGTTGACAACCTTGTTATTTTCCGTAACCATAGCAACCTGGTTGTAATATTTTCATTACGGAATTTCTGGATTCGCTCTCCACGCTCAAGGCCCGCGATAGAAGCTATGCAATAGCTTAATAATACAAGAAAAAACAGTTAATTTAGTAGATAAAAAGTTTATTTAGAGAAACAATAAAATTAGTAAATGTGCAGTTAGTAAAAATATAATTAATTGTTTTTGATGGCGTAGCGGTCTCTTCAGATAGATTATTTACTGAAATACTTTCATGTTGTATATTGTTATTTCAGATTGAGATGGTTCATTATTCGTGTAGGTAGGTGAAATCCAAACATTTGAGGTACTTGGTGTTTCACCAGTAGGACGCGCCTCAGAATCAAGTTTAATTCTTTTTGTGATTTTTGCACCTAATTTGTGCAAAAAGCTGACAAATTGGAGTATGTTTTTAAGTCCACTCCATTCTTCGTTCGGACTGTACTTTTTAACATTGAGTATATACACCACAAAGAGCTAGGTTTGTATTTAGAAGATAATTCTAGAACACATTTTCAGAAAATGACTGTGATTTCTTGGTGTTTGCCACACTTCAAAACTGGACATTTTAACTAATAAAATAACTATAATAACAGTGAAAACGAGTTGTGTATTTTTTTCGCAGTAGCGGGAAAATATTATGTTTTTTTTTTATAAGCGATCAGCCATAGACTAAAAGAGGTTTTTTTTTTTTTGCTTGTCGTGGATAGTGTTTGGAGCCACGTACAAAATGGGGAATTCAAATTTTTATTTATCACAGAGAAAACAAAAATTATATTTGAGTGAAAGTTTTATATATTAAAAACGTACTATAAGTTTAAATTATCTATTTAAATACAAAGTTTCATGAAATGAGCAAGCACTAGGTACATTAATTAATTTTTACTATTGAACACGATCTTTTTTGTATCGAAACTTTTTTAAGAACATAGCAACTCAACCAATTAAATTTAAAAAAAAAAACCTATAACTCACTAGTGAATAATAGTAATGAAAAATTCACAGTTTGATTATAGGTGTCATTAGGTGCCTAATTGCGGTGAAATTTTAGCCACTTTATGAGCAAGTGTGTTGAAAAATACATTATACTTAATGTATTATGTGTGAGTTTATACAATAGGATTCTTTTCAGTGCTATTATGTATTACATACTTGATTGACAATGAAATGAATGAGTTTGTTTTCTACACAAAGAGTTTTTATATCAAGTGATGGGTGTAGACAGCCTGCCCTAGAGCTGGGTAAGTCGTACCATAGACAACACCTCCAGCCTCTCTGATCATGGGTTATCCAATTAACAAGCCTTCATGGTTTTAATGGTTAAACGAAGAAGCAGTGTAATTAAGTTGTTTGGTAAATCAGTATTACTGCTATTATATAATGCAATACTGCAAATGTGTGCATGATTGGTGTGGTTGATTCAGCGTGCACGTGCGAGCCACACGCAATAGTGGCGGAGTGCCGGCTGGTGCGCGGAGAGCGGCCGGAGCCCCGCGCGCCGCCCCGCGTGAGAGAGCTCCGCAACCAAAACATCCGGATGTAGGCACTGATGCATTTTTATGACGTATTTAGTTATTTCTCAATATCGTTCTGGGGACTTACGGCGCAACAAAACAAATTTTGCCATAGGGATTTGAAACTTTACGATCTTTTCGTGTATTTTGCGCATGGATACGAATATTGATCATTAGATTCAGCCTAGCTCCTCATGAAAAACCAATAACGCCTTGGTGCTACTGATGAGCTAACGGGGAGTTTGAGTACGAAGGACTAACAAGTCTTTTGACGTCAGAAAGTTGGTTGTCTCTCAAATGAAGAACTTTACGCAAAAAAAAATAACGCTGTAAAAGATTAGAACTACAATTTTCTTAATTCCATGTCAAACATTGACTAATTTGAATGTAGTATTATAATTTATAACACAGATTGTAACTTAACACTAAGTTATGAGGTAGCAAATGTATCCGAATTATTTCTACACATTAAACTAAATAGCTAAACATTAAAAACAACATTACCTAATCTCCAACCAAATATCATTTAAACAAAAATTTTAATACTATAAGCAATTGATAATTAGTTTTAAAGTTGATAGTTTTCATTGAAACACCAACTTACTCAATTAACTCTTAGAAACCGGTCCATTAAAAGTGGAACGATACCCATAGTTATTGGCGAGCGGAACTGGCCAGTCAATCTCGAAACCAGGGCTACGGGCGGGGTTCTTTAAATGAATAATTAAACACGTGCTTGCACCGCTCCACTCACAGCATAAATTAAGTGAGAGTAGTCGCTCTAACTTATTGCTTCAGTATAGCTATATGTAGTCTAGAATTACATTTCGACAGAGGGTACTAGTTTATCGCCCCTACCATATACTCTAACAAAACATTAACACATGTACCAATAGGTATGCTAAACCATCTACTAATGAGTACAAACAGTTATAAAGTAAAACATAAAAGAATAAAAAAGCGTAGCACTAGGGGTTACGCCGTAGCCGCGTAGCATCTTTCGTAGCGAAGATGACGTGGCACAGAAAGCTTACTCCTTCGTGCAATAATTTATATTAGTAACAGAGCTATGCATATTTTAGCAACTATAAATAATGGGCAACAGGTTTGTTTACCAGATAATATGCAAGTCTAAGTAAGTGTAGATCCAGTCAGCTTTCTAGCTGGCAGGAATTACTTTCGATTTAAAAACGAAATTTAAATTTCAATAATAATTATTTTTCGCCGGTCCTACAATGAGTGTGACTTATTCAACTTGCGAAACCGCCAACAATTTGACTTGCCGCTTATTGCTTCGGTTAATTAGTAAGGCATTAAGTAAGTACATTATGCATGTAAAGTTATCGGTTGAAATAATTAAGAACTGACCGTTCGATTAGAAATTTTAATTAAACCTACATAATTATGCATAACACGAATAAATGAAACATAAAAGTTAAATAAGTAGTTCGGTACTAGTTATTAGCTTTTTCGCGGTTTTGCTCATGTTATCTACGGAATATACAATGGCAACTTTTTAAATGGGACGGGACGGGAGGGTGTTGGATGGGATGGCACTTGGGGATAATGTAGATTTCCAGTAGTGAAAGAATTTTCGGATTCAGATCAGCAGTACCGAAGAAACAAGTTTTACCTCTCTTTTCGATCTGTTCCTTTAGTACAAAATAACAATGAAAACTAGCAATATCGTTAAATGTAGAGTAGTATGGCAGTCATTAATATCTATACTTTACTTTAGATCTTTATTAATATAAAGTAAAATCCTAAAATCGTGGCACACATGTTTAACGTTTTTTTTGTAATATTAAACGTTATGAGCATTTAACAGCGATCCATCATTTCGATTTAACGGAAACACCCGAACCCTAACCATTCACCGTTAATCTAGCACTTGTACAGCTTATCGCGAATCATAACACTAAAATGGCGCTTTCCATTAACGCGGGTACGTAAGTGCTATATATACACTATACAGTATATATTGTATCTGTATAGCGTGTCATTTGTAGCGCGGCCGGGCGCCGGGTGGGCGCCGACGGTCGCCGACCACCGGCGGCGCCAACCCGCACCCCCGCGCGGAAAAAGGATACAGAAGCGCCAATTAGAACAATGATGATATAAATAATAAAAAGGCTAGGGTGTCCTGGGAGAAAAGAGAGTATAGTTACTTTAGTTTTAACCGTTAGCCTTGTGGTGTCTGGTAAATGGAGCCACACTTAGAAATTTTTCAAACACCTCTCATTCCGAATATAACGACTGTGGAGTGTGGACGTGTGGTCGTCCTTTTTGGCATGAAATACTGTACTTCTGCCCTAGCCATAGTGTCCGGCGCCACAACAGAACATGTACGTCATCTCGCATCGCTGTCATAGCGTTCTTGTCAACTAGCGACAACCCACTGCCCACTGTCCAATGCCCGCAGTGTCCACCCGACTCTGCTATTATCGGTTATTCAAATTTCACCAGTGGACGTCATCGAATACGTCAGAATGTTTATCAAGTTGAAGGACAAACCTTTGGTGCTTACGTACTTGTTGATTAAACTAGAGCTGTTGTGTGGGTTGGTATTGTTGGTACTCGTGTTGCCGCAAACGTTCAAGTGGTCTGAATACCCAACCTGATGAAATTGGATGTAAAAAGGCTCTCTTTTTTTGAAGTACTTATTTGAAACATGTACTTGTAAGGCCATGCATGTATCTATCATGAGTCAAATGCAAGAATACATATGTAAGCAGGTTGTTGCATACTATACATGTTTTTTATTGGAGTAGAGCCAAAACAAGGTTCGTAAATTTTCCGGAGTCCGTTAGAAATAACTTCATCTTTTAAAGTGGGGAAAATTTATTTTCATTAGATATTCACGGAATTATTTCCTAACATTTTGTGGGTGGGGTTTAGAATTCTGGAGAGACAACCCTGAGACGTCAATGAAGTTTAACGAGAAAACTTTGAAGAGATTCAGACAAAAACAATCAACAGGTGTCTCTATACCAGACTAATACCTGAATTCGTTAACAATATTTTAGAAATCATTTTTACTTTAATAAAAAATGATTTCTGAAATTGAATACTTGTCGCTTATGTAACAGGTTTTTAATTAACATATCACAATTTCTAGAGGCTATAGTAGGTATATAGAGCATAGTACGCAATTGTTAAGCTTAAATAATGATGTAAAACATTTTTTAACTAGTTTTGGGGGCCATAACTCCGAAACGCAGTAACGAGTAAAACGAAAACAAAAATGTGTTTAAATAAATAGACTGTTGCCTTCACAATATGCTGATGAGTTCAGCCACATGCTATGTTTAAACAACAATGTGCACCTGAGTAACGTCAAGTTTGTTTGTTTCAGATATAAAGATGCCCCAGTGGGCGAGCGCGGAGGGCGGGGGCTCTGAAGCCGAGTCGCCCGACCAGATCATGTTGTACTACGAGGACGAAACCTCCCAGTATTTTGATAATAAACCTGACATCGCGGATAAAATTGAACAAGCAGGAGGTAAGATACTTGCAGCTAACTAATAAGCCCCTAGGTTTGCCGTAGCATTTTTGCTCTATATAGAAATGCGCAAGATACCTACATTGGATAAAAGTCCATACAGAAATATTGCACGAAGAATACACTGACGTAGGTGTATCTCTTAGATATCGGATGTGGTGTCTGAAGTCTACTCAAAAGTGTTATTTCATATTTTACTATTAAATTATAGAAATTAAAGTGCACAAGTGTGAATATATTTTTTATTAATCTGAATGGATATTGAATTTAAGTTTATTATTATAATAATACGTACAACCGTCGGAAAGCACGAAGCAGATAAGGGCATTACGAAAATCACCCGTAACCGTGCGTACAAATCGATTAGTCTGCACTCGCGCTCTTACGCAAATAGTTTATCAAGCGTGCAGCCGCGTCACGTAATGCCCAAGTTTCGTACGGAGCAGCTGACTTGTTGCACAAATGTTTAAGTGTTCTCACTTCGATATCGTGTCGCTGCACGCTGCCAGCTTCGTGCTTGCCAACGGTTCGTGACGGAGAATGTACTAACGTTCAGTCGCTAGTCGCTGAGGCTGAGGTGACGTAGGTATACATTATGCACACCAGAGCTTATTTTTAATAAACTCACGCCCACGTTTTGCTTTCTTTATTACGTGACTTGTCTCTATTTACTTAGTATTTGTGCCTGGCAAAGTACCTATGCAAAGAAGGGTGTGTTAACATGATAATGTTAACAATTTGTCAAAAAACCTATCAGTTTATATCATGACGTAGAATAAATTAAAACATCATTTTTTTTATTTTATTTAGCTATCTAATAAGGAAACATAATGTTTCAGATTTCTACGACAGTGGCAGTGGCAGCGACGAGCAAGTGACACGTCGCGTGTGCCGACCTCGGCGAGCGGCGGCAGGCTCATCATCGTCAGCGGCCAGTAGTGGCGGCCCCGCCGGCCCCGCGGGCCCTGGCCGGCGGCGGCGCTGCGGCATCTCCGCACGAGAGCGCAACCTGCGCAGGCTCGAGAGCAACGAACGGGAACGAATGAGGATGCACTCGCTCAATAGAGCCTTTGAGGTAAGCATCAATTAAACTATAATCACAAAGGTCACAATCCAAATTCATCTTCAATAAGCATTTTGGCTTGACTTAGATTATTTCATGTTCTAGGATCTCCGGCGGGTAATACCACACGTCAAGAAGGACAACAGAAGTTTATCAAAAATAGAAACTCTAACTTTAGCCAAAAATTATGTGAAAGCCCTAACGAATGCAATTTGCAACATGAGGGGAGAAGTTCCTCGATACCAGTACGTATATTATTTACATTAATTGCCAGCGGTTTCAATTTAAATTGATTTCTTTAAAACATATTTGAGAAATAGAAAACAATAATAAGCGTGTTAATCTCATTTTCAGATTTAATAGTGACGACGAAAACGTAGAGCCTGTATTCGTGTTAAATCGAGACCAGGAACAAAACAACAACGTGCCAAGTGATCAGGACCGAGAGGACTCCAGCCCGGCCTCCCAAAACTGCCTCTGACAAAGACGCACTAGTCCTCGCCTCGCTCTCCTGTGTCCACCGCTGCACCGCCAACTCGCCCACTCCACTGACGTGAACAAACACAACTACTAAGGAATACCATTCAAGATAATGCACTCACTGTGCGTCGTCTTAGTATGTGTGCATATTATTCATATATTTTAGCTATAAATATTTTCGATAAGAAAAATACTGAACATTATTTTTGCAGCATTCTTATCGCTAAAACTTTTCGTAGTAAATGACACTCGTATCAGTCGTAACCCTCAGTCTAGCATGTGGCTGTTTACATCATATCTACATATTATAGCTCGGGGACTTACCTATTGTTAACATTGAGGTAAAGAACAAAAATAATAAGAGCGAGTTACGCTTTTAATCTTATCAGTTACGGCCAGAGAAAATTATTTATATAAAGTTGTTTAAAAAGAAGTGTTATTTATGCAAGTTAATTCCAACGATGAAATAAATAACAATATACTTCGATACCTGTTAAGAGCACACCCAAAGACCAATGGTACGAATTAATTGCTAGATGTTAAAATATTGTAATCGTTAAGTAAGCATACTAAACATGTTACTAGAAAGTCATGAAAAAAGAAAAAAAAAAGTGAAATTCGTAAATGGATTGATAAGTCGGATGTATAATCACTTGATGTCTGTGTCTAATTAAATAATAGGTATCATCAAGTAATTAAAACGAGTTACCTTTTCAGTTAGGTATTTCTAACAATAAAATGTAAATATATTAGCACTTAGTTAATTGAGCCAAAACCCGTCATTGAAAAACTTTTACTGTTCGTCCCCACATACTTACCGAGTACCTACCGAGTAATGAGTATTAATAATTCATTGAGCATTTATGTCTACTACTGACATCTTCTTCTTCTTATCGTGTGGGCAGTAAGGTCTAACGACCCCACACACCCTAGTATCAGAATTCCTAAACCGCCGCAAGGGCCTCTGACATGGTTTGACGACCGCCATTTGGCGGCCGGGACCACCGGCTTATACGTGCCTTCCGAAGCACGGAACCATCTTTTTATCAGACAATCAGGTGATTCAAGCCTGTAATGTCCTAACCAAACTGGAAACAACTTCACAAAGTATGCTTCCCGCGGGAATCGAACCCACGACCACCGGGTCTACTGACATAATATTATATTATGCTTGGTAGAGCCTGCAACGATCAAGGAAAATTATCAATCAGATCTCAAAGTTATTCCAATTGTCTACAGAGTTAGAATAGTGAAGTTTTTGTACTAATACTACTTAATTTTATTTATCGTTTTTGTAAATTGAGTTTTCTCATGGTGCCAAAATGTTCGCTTAATTATGTCAAACATAAAAATTGCTTTTTGGTATTATTAACAATTATTACTACTAAATATCAATTTTTACCCGACTGCAAGTAAAGGGTAATGTTTTGTCTACAGGTGAATAGTCAATTCAACTTTATAGTATTTTTGATGAATTACTTAAGTATAAAAAATGTCATTAACTTGTGATGCGTGCAACAATTATTTTCGTTTAGATTTATCTACGTTGTATTATAAAGGCATCGTCATACCTACAGTGCGATATTTTACTTTACGTTATTAAAATATAATAATTAACGAAATCTCAACTTATAGTTACCTACCTACCTTTGAGTTTATTTAAGTTTAATTAATTATAATATAAATATAGGTACCTACATTATTGTTTAAGTAGGTACTATCCATACATTTTATAAGAATGTTGACAAACACCACTTTGATGGTTACTGAGCATTCTTAATTACCTAAGCATTTTTACAGTTATTGTGACTTAGCTATATGATGTATCTAGAATAGATAATTAATATATAAAATGTGCAAATGTTTTTTTTTTTTTGTATTTTATGCAATCAATTTGTGATTAAATTATATGACAATTATAATCTGCGAGAACATTATAGTTAAGTATGTTTTATTTTTCCTGATAGACTTTCTTCTATTCACCGATTTAGGTAATTGGGGCAAGCCTATTCCCATCAACTTTCCTTGTATTCGTAATGAAAAGCACAGTGTTTACCTCGGGTTAAAGACTTATTTAGTCCCTCGATTCCTCGAACTATTAGCGCCCTCGCTGCGCTCAGGCGCCAAACCCCGACTCGGGAAGTCGGGACTACATAAGTTCCTTTCACCCCTAAGGTAACAATGTACTATATTTATTAAACGTATAGCGGAAAATCCCGTAACCGCCAGATCTACGACATTTTATAAAATATGAAAAAAAAAACTGTAGAACCTTGCTACTGAACCCTGGTTTAGCACCTAGGCAATGCCCCAAACGAAAATTCACCACTAGAAAGAAAAGTGATGGTCACTGTATTCGTCACAGCTTCTTACGAAACGGCATGACCATTACTGCGCGTGGGTACCTATTAGTAGGTATACTACCTATGCTAAGAGGTGAGGTTAGGTTGAGGACACAATGTTGAAGAAGCTCCCAAATCTGCAGCCACCTTTGATCAACTACTCGTCCACGCTGCTCTTGCCCGACTTCCAAGCTATAAGCTACTACTTCCAAGCTACAAGAGCTTGGGTTGGACCTTACTCACACGTCTTACACTCGACGTCATCAAGAAAAATTTGAAAAATTACTTCTGCACTTTGATCTGATGACTGGAAAAAAGGTAATACGACTTAAACTCTTTAAATTGTAATCAGTACAAGTATTTCATAGGTTTGATACAGGGTGCAAACTTTCAGCGGTGCATTATGGGGAATGCAGATAAAAAAAATGTGACCAAAAAAAGCACTAAACTTGTTGACTGGAGACCTGGAGTAGTTGTGGAAAACTTTAGGCTTTACGATTCGATTCATTCATGCCTGTACGTTCAGCCTGGGAAAATATTCACATTTTATTTTATTTTATTTAATATGGGCTTACTCTTGACCTCAATCTTGCCCTAAGGGCAGAGATGAGGTCGACGATGGAACGAGCTTACCCAGAAGAAGCCTATTTACTCGCGACTTAAATAGATTGGGGTTATATGAACTCGGGAAAACCGACGCAGGCAGGGTGTTCCACTCCTTTGGCTGTACGAATAATGAAAGTCTTAGCAAAACGCTTCGTACGAATGTGTGGAACATCGACAAGGTATGGGTGATAACCTGCAGTACGCCTAGTCTCTCGATGGAAGAAGGGAGATGGTGGAATAAGCTCGTGGAGCTCTTGCGCACACTCTCCGAAGTACAGTCTGTAGAAGACCGACAGACATGCAACTTTGCGGCGGTGGGCCAGGCTATGTAGCTTGGCAACCAGCTTGGTGTCCCAATCAGCCTCCTGGCTCTGCGTTCTACTGAGTCGAGTGTGGCATTCACAAAATGATATCGAAATCTATATTTTTTTTTCTGTCTCTTTCTCTTAGTTGAAATATTGTAGAAGAGACACAGATTTTACCATGTTTTAGGTATATGAACTGTTAACGTTCGCCAGTGCCAACGCATACGCAAGCAACGCAAGTAGACGGACACGGATCCAGTGTAAAACTTTATGATGAGGTGAAAACTTCAAGGTAGCCTGCGAAATCAGATTTTTTTACGTTTTATAGGTACTATGTATTTATGTAAGTAACTTCCTTGAATACCATTTTCATCAAGGAAGTTAAATTAACTGAGAGGGTTGTATTGGTGAGTTATAGTACTCAGTAAGGTCACATTTGTTTTGTTATCATCGCGAAGTTATTTTATTTAGCCTTAATAACCTAACACACACAAATTACAAAAACATAAGAAAATTCGAATTTCGCGGGTTACCCTGGAGGTTCAACCTGTTATTACTTCACTTATTTAGGTTACCTCAACTACCTACTCAGTAATTTATTGGTTGAGGGGGTGCTGGTTTTTAATGTCTACACCATTATTTTGATTTATTCAGAAAATCGTTACAAACCTTCACTCCCAGCAGTCCTAGCCTAATTCACAACAAACTTAAAATATTTATTCGTTGCATTTTAATTAAACTAATACTTAACCCACTTTTAGCGTTAAAAAATTATACTTGGGCCAGAGAATCATTAACGATCAGAGTCATCCCACAAAAAAACAAATATACCGGTTTTACATAAAAATAAAACCGATATTATGTGCCGAGAGGGAAAACATACAGCATTGAAGAAGCAGTGTATAATTAGCCTTTTGCGCGGTCAATAGTACGGATACTTTAGTTTAATTTAATAACGGCAGGTGGCGCAAGTATCGCCGATGTCATATTTAATCTATGCCAGCTAGGACGCGGGAACCGCTGTCACTTTTCGAATTCATAGTCTTCACCAGGAAGGACTTCCTACAACGCTGTATGTTTTCCCTCTCGGCACATAATATCGGTTTTATTTTTATGTAAAACCGGTATATTGATGTGCCTCCGGAAAACATACAGCATTGTTTATGAAGACGTGTTTGTTATCTGCTGGTGATTACTAGTAAGTAGTTATAGATAAAACACAACGCTATGATGATTATTAAATGTAAATTCAAAGAATTAAGTAGTTACAGTAGCAACGAACAGTATTTAAAAAAAAAGATATTTAGATCTTCACCGATTTATAGCAATAATCTCGATTTAGATGTTCTACATACAAACAAATTCAAATGTTGTAAATAGCAGTAAATGTATTGAAAAATGTATTACTGTAATGTACACTATACCTCAGAGGTCGATAATATCAAAGAACAATTTAGTAAACAACAATAATGATATCGGCTCGCAGCAAGCGTCCACGTCTTCCCCCCGCGGCGGTCGGTCGTAGTGATGTCCCACACCGCCCCGCGACACCGCGCGTGCGCTGCTCGAGACGACAGTGTTGTACCAACGAATGTCTATACACTACATCCCTCCCTTATTATTGTTTTTCTTATATAAATATACCTAATAAAAATAGTTAGTTAGGGAACTGTGATAAGGTGAACGCACAAAATAAATACATTCATAATCACCAAAATATATATTAATTTAACAACCATTTTGTTATTTTTCCTTTAACTTACGTATCAAGTACAATCAGCAAGTCCTTATTCAAATAATGTTTAATCACTAATCATCAATTATATTTAGTCATTATTGTCCATTATTTTATTCATTCGAGCTTTGATTGATGTACCTCTCTATTATCGTTTGTTTGAGCTTCACTAACATTATTCTCATCATCTAACACCTTCCATTGACCTTCCACTCGTTTTAGATGTACGACGTTCCGTCTGATTCGCTGACCAGTTTCATCGTTCCGAAGACTCACGTCCCCTCCTTTGTTCGCTTCGACGGTATGTGTTTCGGGTTCATAGTTTAAGCTCAGCTTGTTTTGTTTCGTCATGTTCTTGACGTATACTTTATCTCCAACTTCCAATTCACAACTAGTAGCCCTTCTCTTTCTATCCGCATATTCCTTCCCTTTTTCCTTTAGTTCCTTATCTCTATCCCTCATTTCAAGATCCTCCGAGCGATGCGTCATGTCCTGAATCATAGGCAACTTGTCTCGAAATTGTCGTCTAAAGAACAGTTCAGCAGGTGTTTTTCCTGTAACTGTGTGAGGTGTACTATTGTACATCACCATGTACTCACGGAGAGCCTCCTTCCAGTTCTTTTTCTCGACTTGAGAAATCTTCAGGCGTTTTAGGATGTCCCTATTCTGGCGCTCCACTTCTCCGTTTTGTTGCGGCCAGTAGGGAATGGTATTATAGAGTCGTATGTTTCTCTCTGCACAGAAACTCTTAAACTCTTCGCTGGAGAATTGTCTTCCGTTGTCTGATGTAAGCGAGACCGGATTGCCAAGTCTGCTAAAAACGTCTTTAAGCATTCCGATTATTTCGGAGCTTGTTATGGTTCTGCATGTTATCACCTCTTTATATCTCGTGTAATAATCCACAACTACCAGGATATAATCTCCACTAGGTAAGGGGCCCATGAGGTCAATTGCTATGTCAATCCATGGCTCGGAAGGTAAATCTCTTCTTTTTAATGGGTTTGGAGCGCTGGGAGCGGACACCAGGATGCATCCTTTACAGGCTTTGCATATGTTTTCAGCATCTTTGTCGCACTTAGGCCACCATACCTTGGTCCTCAATCTGCTCTTCATCGCGACTATCCCCGGGTGACCTTCGTGCGCAGCTTCCAGGACTCTTCTGCGTAATTTGGTTGGGATAACAATTTTCGTCCCCCTGAGGAGAATATCGCCATGAAAGCACAATTCATTCTGGAAAAGTTTGTAGGCTTTAACCGGTTCATCCCAGTTTCCATTGTAAAGGCCCTCTCTAACCTTCTGTATCTCTGCATCTCCAAGGGAACTCTCAGTAATCTCTTCTAATGGAATGGCTACTGGTCGTGCAGATTCGGTAACTGCTTGAACATGGTCTTCAAATAAAGCCGTCGGGTTTGTTGCCACTTCACAGAGTCTCGATAGTGGATCGGCTATGTTGGTCTTCCCCGGGCTATATTTCACCTTGAAATTGTAGGATTGCAGTCTTAACACCCACCTTTCAATGCGAGCGCATGTTTTTGCTTTCGGGCCAAATATTACCTCCAAGGGCTTATGATCCGTAACTAGGTCGAACACTTTGCCATACAGGAACATGTTGAAATGTTCGACTGCCCAAACCAGGGCTAAGGCCTCTTTTTCTGTTTGGCAGTAACGACGCTCACAACTGCTGAGGGTTTTGTTACCAAATGCAATAATTCTTGGCCCATTCTTGTTGATTTGCACCAACACTGCACCCAGACCCACTGGGCTTGCATCTGCTATCACAACTGTCTTATCATGAGGATTGTAGTAACCTAAATTTGGTACCTTCATGAGTGCCGCCTTCAGATCATTAAATGCGCTCTTTTGGGCATCTCCCCAGTCATCTTGAATGTCCGTGTTTCTTCCTGTTCTTTTCCGTAGCAGTTGCTTGAGGGGTTCTGTTACCGTTGCTAAGTGGGGGATCCATTTTCCTACGTAATTCACTAAGCCCATGAAACTCTGCAGTTCAGCGATATTCGTCGGGGCTCTGAATCCCTTTATAGCCAAGATATACTTGTCTAGTGGTTTAACTCCCTGTTCTGACAGTTCATGCCCAAGAAAGTGGATTTTCGTCATTCCAAAAATGCATTTTTCTTTCCTCAACATCACGTTATTTTCCTCTAACACTGCCATAACTTTTTTAAGTCTTAAGTCGTGTTCTACTACGTCTTTTCCAAACGTCAAGATGTCGTCTATGAAGCTGATGACTCCTTCGCAACCTAAAAGGATTCGTTCCAGTGTTTTTTGGAAAATCTCTGGCGCACAAGAGATACCAAACATCATCCTTTTGTATTGACACAATCCCTTGCTGGTAATGAAGGTCGTGATATGCCTTGAGTCTGGGTGAAGTTCGATATGATGGAACGCATCTCGTATGTCTAGCTTACTAAAGATTTTAGCTTCTCGAACCTTTGGCAACAGTTCTTCCATCGTTGGCAGTGGGTGGTTTTCACGTTGTATAGCCGCATTTGCTCGGCGCATATCGACACATAATCGGATGCCTCCTCCTTCTTTTAGCACAGGGACTATAGGCGAGATCCAGTTAGAAGGACCTTTCACGACTTCGATAATGTCCCTTTTCAATAATTCCTTTAGTTTCCTCTCTACTTTCTCTTCAAGTGGGATGGGAATCCTCCGATACGGCTGAGCAACGGGCTTCACTGAATCGTCAATCGGAATGGTAACTAAAACGTCCTTAAATTTTGGAAACACCTCCGTTTCAACCTGGTTGATTTCCAAATTGATCCGAAGTACTCCTAATGAGGTTGCCGTGACACGTCCAAGTAGGTCACGCGTTCCGTTTTCGATTACGTAGAATGTTGTGATGTCCTGTGATGTTCCGGCAAGTTTAATCGTAGCTTTGAATGATCCTAAAAGCTTCAGCGGTGTTGCACTCCCGTAAGCTACGAACGTTTTGTCCGGATTCGGATCTTGATTGGTAACTTGAGCGTTATCTTTCTTCATTCTTTCCCAGGTTTGGTCCGTTATAAGATTGTGTTTGCAGCCTGAATCTATCAACATCTCCACGTTGGTTCCACCTATGTTACATTTGACCTTTGCGTCGTTCTCGATATTAAAAATGTAGTCGACTTTTTTTCCAGGAGAGCTTATGTTCGCCGTTTCTTCGACATTATTCGTTGTCCTGTTTTTCTTCTTTATTTCCTGACTGCTAGATGATTCTTCTCCTTCCAATTTCCTCTTCTGAGTTTGTCTTGTTCGACATTGATCCCTGAAGTGTCCTATGATGCCACATTTAAGGCAAGCCTTTCCTTTTGCAGGGCAGTTGTTGTCACGGGCCAAATGTTTCGAACTTCCACATCTACTACATTCCAATCTCTTTTTTTTTTGCTTCTCCTTCCATGTCTCTGTACCTACTCTGTTGACTGACTGGCTTTCCACAGGTTTTATACCAAAGTTTTCTAATTGACGATCTATGGCTTCCAGTGCATTCGCTTCTGCAACTATTTCATCCAAAGTGATCTTGTCCCCTGTTTTCAATATCTTCTTTCGGAGTTCTTCTGTCTTACCCTTTTCAGTAATCTGGTCTATGATATGCTCGTCTTCTTTTTCACCAAACTGACATTTCCTGGCCTGCAGTCGAAGTCTGTGTTGTAATAATACCTGCTTTATACTGTTCATAGACTGTATTCAAAATTCTTCTTGTTCTTTGTAACTAGGTTACCTTTCACTTCAAATAATAACAAACTTGATGAACCACGTCTTTTCTTTTTAGTAATACAAAATTACAACAAATCGTTATCAGCACGAATATAGCTCAAGTATAGGTTTGTTTATTCAAGAAAAGTAATTCGTGTTTTCGTAATATTTTGTTGAAGCGATATTTGTGCGTTTTTCCTTTTTTTTGGGTACGAAACAAAATAGTTCTTCGTGTACTCTTGTGAGATGGCAAACCCAAATGGAGACACAAATGAGCGAGCTAAGCGTAGTTCCTCAATTCCATCATTCACCCTACATAATAGAGAAGGGTATAGTACGTGGAAGTTTAAAATGCGTAATTACCTTATGCATGAGGAGTTGTGGGAAGCGATAAGTGGCTACCCAACAGGGATGAACGTTTCCAATGTCACAAAGACGAGGAGCGATCAGAAAGCACTAACAAAAATTTGTCTTACCCTTGAATCATCTGCAATTACGCATGTGCGAAGTGCAACCACGGCAGCTGAAGCATGGAAAGCTCTACAAAATGCGTATGAGGACAAAGGTATGGGTCGGCGTTTACATTTAGAACGGAAATTATACAGATTGAGACTTGAAGACTTTGATAATAATATTGAGTCGTATATCAATGCTGTTATTTCCACTGCCCAAGATTTGGCAGATATAGACAAAGTAATAGATGATGCGTCCATTGCTGCTATTCTACTGGGAGGTCTAACGTCGAGGTATGACCCATTGATTATGGCTCTCGAAAATAGTAATGTTAATGTTACCACCGAACTGGTAAAGTCCAAATTACTGAACGAAATGACCAAGGAAAGCTCGATAAAACTGGAGACAGCTATGAAGTCAAAGGTTGATGCCTCTTCTGTTGAATCAATGGCAAAGAAAATTGTGTGTTATGGTTGTGGAGAACCTGGTCACAAGAGACCTGACTGTCCTCTAAAGAAAAAGAAAGTCATGAAAAGGAAGAATCCCACTAATAAGGACTCGACCTCTGTGTCTGCTTTAGGAGCAACGAATAATTATGACATGGACAAATGGTACGTTGATTCAGGCGCTACCAAACATATGACTTCAAGACGAGATTGGTTTGTAGACTTAAAGCCTATTGATAATAAGGTAACAGTTGCAAACGGGACTAAGATTGACGCTGAAGGCATCGGTAATATATCTATAAATACCGAAAACAACGTCAATAAAATTAATGATGTGCTGTATGTACCTAACTTGCAAACAAATCTTCTATCTGTGAAGACAGCAGTAGAAAAAGGGTTTACTGTAATGTTTGATAAGTCTGGTTGTAATTTATTTAATTCAAAAACCTTCTCCTTTACAGGTGAATCGGTTCTACATGGCTCGCCCTGTGGTGGATTGTACACACTTGATTGTGCGGTGAATATTCCCCAATTTAGAGCCTATGATGTGCACTCTGATTCTATCTCTAAGTATCAGGTATGGCATAAGCGTTTAGGCCATTTATGTCGCGTCGGTATGAATCTGCTGAAAAATAGTCATAAGGTTATTGATTATAAGGATGTGGATAAAAATCCATGTGTTGCTTGTGTTCAAGCGAAACAAGCTCGAAAACCGTTTAAGGCGATTACTTATAAAAGAGCGACTTCAATATTAGAACTAATCCACTCTGACCTTTGTGGACCAATGTCAGTTAGCTCCTTTCAGGGTAATAAATACTTTTTAATTTTTATAGACGATTTTTCGAGAACTATATTTGTATATTTTATTTCTTCTAAGACAGAGGTAAAGGATATATTTTGTCACTTCCAGTCTATGGTTGAAAGACAAACTGGGGCTCAAATTAAAACAATAAGAACGGATAATGGGAAAGAATTCGTCAATAGTGAATTCTCAAGTTATCTTAGATCTTGTGGTATTCAGCATCAAACTACGGTACCATATAGCCCTCAGCAGAATGGTGTTGCCGAGCGCACTAATCGCTCAATTGTTGAAAAGGCACGCTCTCTTATGGCTGAAAGCGATCTTTCTAAAGCTTTTTGGGAAGATGCTGTTCGAACGGCTGTGTACCTGAAGAATAGATGCCCACACCGTGCCTTAAATAATAAAACTCCCTACGAGTTGTGGAATGGTTGCAAACCAGACCTAAGTAATCTCAGAGTTTTTGGGTGTAGAGCTCTTATACATATACCTTCTTGTCACCGTAAGAAATTGGATCTTAAAGCTGATGAAGCTATATTTGTAGGCTATACAGAAGATCCTAATAGTTATCTTTTTAGACATTCAACTTGTCCTAGAACCTTACAAAAGTCTAGAGACGTTACATTTTTTGAAGATTGTTTTTCTTCTTTAAATAATAGAAATGTCAACAATACAAAGACTTCTACTGAACCTTTAGTACTTTCTAATAGTCTGCCTATACAGGAAGAAACCAGTACAGTTCAAGAGTCTTTTGAACATATTCCAGTGGTCACTGTCGAACCAGCTCCAGGCCATACTGTTGTCACTAAAGATCAGACTGCTGAAACTGATACTTTTTTTGAAGCAATTGAGGAAGCAGTAGTTTCTACTAGTCAAACTGATGGACAATGTAGATATCCTTCCAGAGACCGGAAACCTCCTAATTACTTCTCATACCAAGTTTCTAGTCAAGCGTCTGATGAGCCTAGAACTTATAATGAGGCTACATTGGCTGATGATGTTGAGAAGTGGCAGATGGCAATGACGAATGAATATAATTCATTAATGAAGCTGAAGACATGGAAATTGGTTGACAGAGAAAACAAGAAAGTTATACCATGTAAATGGGTTTATAAGTTAAAGAAAGATCCAGCAGGAAATGTTGTGAAGTACAAAGCAAGATTAGTTGCTAAGGGATTCACCCAGACGCCAGGTGTAGATTATTTTGAGACTTTTGCTCCTGTCGTGCGGCACTCCTCCTTGCGTACTCTACTGGCTATCGCAACTGAATTGGATTTGAAGATGCGTCACTTGGACGTTGACACTGCTTTTTTAAATGGAGATCTGCAAGAGAAGGTCTACATGGAGCAACCTCAAGGTTTTAAAGTAAAAGGTATGGAGAACAAAGTGTGTCTCTTACAAAAATCCTTGTATGGACTTAAACAAGCTCCACGAGCCTGGAATATAAAGTTAAATGAAACTTTATCAACTTTTGGTTTTGTGAAAATTCCATCAGAACCATGTGTGTATACCAAACTTTTTGGAAAAGAGTTGGTTATCATTGCAGTCTTTGTCGATGACATAATTGTTTTTTACAGTAATGACAAAACGTTTGACGTCGTCAAAAATGACTTACAAAAATATTTTTCGATAAAAGATTTGGGTTATTTAAGCTATTATCTTGGTTTAAATATAACCAGAAAAAATGATGAAATAAAAGTACATCAGAAAAATTATATAAATAATCTATTACAAAAGTTTGGAATGGAGAATTGTAATACTTGTACAACTCCACTATCTGGACAATTGGAGGTCAGTACCAGCATTGATAGTGATCATAATGATCTAGAAGCGTATCCCTATCAAGAATTAATTGGTTGCCTCATGTTCTTGAGTGTGAATACTCGTCCAGACATAGCGTACACGACTAGTTACCTGAGTCAGTTTAATACTCGGTACAACAAGACTCACTGGTTAGCCGCGAAGAGAGTCTTACAATATCTAAAAGGCACTATAGATTACTCGATTTGTTACAGAAAATCAAGTATGCCCCTCGTAGGTTTTTGCGATGCCGATTGGGCAAACTGTAATATAGATCGCCGTTCTTATACTGGTTACTGTTTCAAATTAGCAGGCAGTCCGGTTTCATGGGCCTCGCGGAAGCAGCAAACCGTAGCTTTATCCTCAGCGGAAGCCGAGTATATGGCAATAACTGAAGCTACGAAGGAAGCGATTTATTTAAGAAGGTTTATCACTGAATTAGTTTCAGATCCTATGGTAAGGCAAAAGTTATTACCTAATACCGTAACTATTTGTACTGATAGTCAGAGTGCACAGAGTTTGGCCTTAAATCCGGTACACCACCATAGGACGAAACATATAGATACCAGATATCACTTTATTAGAGAAAAGATTAGTGATAATTCGGTAAACTTAAAATATACCAAATCAAGTGATATGCCCGCTGACATCTTAACTAAACGGTTGCAGCGTGTGGCACATGTTAGATGTGTACTGGGCTTAGGTTTAGTGTAAATATATTTTTACACGTTTACTTGGTATATTTTGAGTCCATTTTTATATGTTATTTATTTGTGAGAATTTTGATTAAGGGGGTGTGTTGTAATAATACCTGCTTTATACTGTTCATAGACTGTATTCAAAATTCTTCTTGTTCTTTGTAACTAGGTTACCTTTCACTTCAAATAATAACAAACTTGATGAACCACGTCTTTTCTTTTTAGTAATACAAAATTACAACAGTCTGATTAGAAATTTTTCGAACTTCTCATCCTGTTCTTGTTTTAGGAGACGAAACAGGTGCCTCTCATACACTTTGCTCTGTTTAGGTGCAAAATAGTTGTCTAATTTTTCGATCGCGATGTTAAAAAGTTCGCCTTCAGTTGCATTAGCTCCCGGGATGTTGTAGAAGACTTCTTGCAACTCGGGACCACCGAAATGTAAAAGACTAGCTCTTTTCTTTGCCTCGGTGTCTATATCTGCCGCCTCGAGGTAAATTTTTAGACTTCTTTTCCATCTTTCCCAACGGACAGAGACTGAACCAACCTCCCCTTCACATTCGAACTTTTCTAAGGTATACTGTGCCATTTGGAGCTACCTGTTGACAAGGCAAGTAACTATGTTGGATATTTATAGATTTTTAACACGCTTTCGCAATCGAATGCTAGTAATAAAGCGTCTACTGTACGTGACCTATGCTATAGTTAGTACGCTATCTATCTACGCCCACAGTACACCTTCGGCGCTTATGTCGACAAGTAGTCGTCAACTCGTCATGGCAAACACACCCTGTAAGAGCATAACGACACGTGGTAGTTATATTGTGTAGTACTGGCACGTGTGGCATTGCCCAGCGCGTGTGTATTTTTTTTTATTTTTTTTTTATAATTCGCAATTTAATGCTATGTATGTGTGTTCGCAATTTAATGCCATGTAGGTATGTCCGCAATTTAATGCTATACCGGTAAATCTCCGCAATTTAATGCTATGTTTAGTATGTCCGCAATTTAATGCTATACCTTTAAATCTCCGCAATTTAATGCCATGTCTATAAGTATGTCCGCAATTTAATGCTATACCGGTAAATCACCGCAATTTAATGCCATGTCTATAAGTATGTCCGCAATTTAATGCTATGTCTATAAGTGTGTCCGCAATTTAATGTTCCAAATTTCCCTCCATTTTCTTAGTCAAAATGTTATATACATTCAACTAACAATCTATCAATCATTTCTGTCCTACCCTTTTCCAATAATACTTTTGCCAATTTTAACGCATTCATTTTCAGTTTCAATTTTCAAATATCTTTATTTACCATAATACTAAGAACGAAATGCACTTAACCTAAGCTACATTAACACATGAAAAATAACAACACTTTATTAGGCTAGCAATTCGCCTTTCAAAGTTTATAAAATGAATGTTCGGTTTAGAACTATTAGACTGATAATAACACAAACTTAACACACAATATATGAGGGTATAATGATGACAAAATGTAAGTTGTTCAGTTCAATCACAATTTACTGCTTGCATTTAGGTAAATCGAAAAATATTCTAATAGTTAACTGATCACGCAGTCAACGTATGTAAATACAAGAAAACTTTCACATGTAATGTACACTATACCTCAGAGGTCGATAATATCAAAGAACAATTTAGTAAACAACAATAATGATATCGGCTCGCAGCAAGCGTCCACGTCTTCCCCCCGCGGCGGTCGGTCGTAGTGATGTCCCACACCGCCCCGCGACACCGCGCATGCGCTGCTCGAGACGACAGTGTTGTACCAACGAATGTCTATACACTACAATTACGATGGTCCTTAGGGAGTTCTACCTCGCGAAGTAATGATTAAAGAAGGTATTGGATGATTTCCAATTACCCCGTGATAAGATTTCGTCAATTAGTTGATTATCTAACCAGTTTAAGGAAGCTACTGCTGACCTACAGCTTCCCGGAGATGCATGAATGCCATTATCTCTGAGAACTGTGTACCCAGTTCCCAATCACAGTGCGTGGGGCAGCTTTTGTATTACTTAATATAGTGATAAATAGATTGTTTAAATTGGCAACTTCATACCTATCTTTTTGTTTTAGTTTTTTGCTATTAAGAGCTAATTAAAGTAACTACAATATATTTTTATCATTATGTTGTGAAAGTTTCCATGCGGACTGACGATAACAATATTTATCGGTTTCGACCCAAATGAAGGTATAAAATAGATATTGTCACCATCATCAAAAAGCTGTCTTTTGAAATTTTCCGTAAGGTTTAGTCGTGAACCCTACGGCCTGATGCCAGCAATAAAACTGTGGCTGTTCGACGTGCTAGATCGAACAATGTGTCTTTAGGTACAGTTGATGAGAGCCAATTTAGTACGATACGTGGATCCCACGTGAGCGATAGTCGTATTTATTTTGGTTTAGCTACTCCTATTGCTTTAAGGGTTTATTTTATAATAAAATTAGAAAAGGTTTGTTGCTTTGTTGTACATTAGCGCCGCAAAAAGTTAAGGCTGCTGATTTGTGGACAAGAATAGTACTGTAGGACAAATTTTCTTTAGGAAAATTAAATAGTAATGTGTGGACCTTTTATTGGGGCACCCCCCCCCCCCCCCCATTTTCCACTTCCAGACTTTCAGGATCAATGTCTGTACCTGTAGGGGAGGCTGTGATGTTATAATAACATATACTCGGACAGATTCAGGAATTCGTGTGGGTGGTCCAGAGTCCTGGATTTCAGGTCTTGAAGCCAGAACGTTCGATGCCACTCTGGGGCTACTACTAACTAAATTCCAGTTGCATTGTTCAGCTGTGCCAGAACTCTTGGCAGAAAGCTGGGTGGAGGAAATACCCACGCTCGCCCATTATGCCATGGTCTGTTGAAGCCTTTGAAGGCATCTATATAACTTGCGGATCGATCTCTGCAGTCTAGAGATACGTAGTTGTTTACTACCGCGGTCTCTCGTGTCGCAAACGAGTCGATTTCTGGAAGCCCACACTTTCGAAAGACTTCCACAGTTCCACTATTGCTCGAGATAGAATATGTCATTCCAAGGGTTGTTTCCCCCGTGATAGCCTGTTCACTATTATATTGTATCTCCCCAGAAGATAATGGGCTTGTTCCTCCCTCCTTTCGGATATATAATAATAAAATAGTTTATTGGTAAAACAAGTTTAGGTCTAAACAAAATTTTGTGATTGGATCCTCCTTTTAGGCAGATAGTGCCTGTATTAGGAGAGTCCGCTGTATATGCAATCATGGTTCGGTTGTCTGATTGGACCAGCACGTGCGAGTTCTGCAACTTCTTCGCATTAATTCTAATTGCCGCTATTACTGCAGCAAACAGTTCCTTTTTGTTGCAGTGCCATCTGTTTTGGTAAGTTGCCCATGCACCTGATATTAGACTTACGTCCATGTGGGCACTCCAACCCTAATCCGAAGCGTCCGTCGCAAGGAAGTGGGTAGCATGCTTTTTTGTGTATAGACAATGCGTGACTTGTGGCTCCGCGCCACCACATTATCTCTTGCTAAACAACTTGAAGCAACGGATGTTTTTGACTGGGCCGTGTTTTGTTAAACTGACCCAGTACACTTTGCCGCTCTCTGAGATTTATGCGACTTTTCACCAATGACCGGTATTTATTTTATGTTTTGCCTCTTTTTTATTGGCAGGGACTTTGTGATTACGGCGGGTTTGCCAACGTATTCCAAGTTCCAAAATGGAACCAAAACAGTATTTTGGTGCCTAGCCTAGGTGTTCCAAGTGTCTCACGACTTCCGCAGCCTGAAGACATAACTTGGATTGGTCTTGATTGACCAAAAGGAAGTCGTCTAGGTAGACTAGTACTCGACATTCCTTCGCCCGCAAGGTCTCCGCGACCCAGCAAGTTACGGAGGAAAATAGGTGTGGCACTGAAGCCAGTCCGAAAGTCCCGAAATGAAACCAAAACAGATTTTTGGTAGTTGATTTGCCAGTCCAGGTGTTCCAAGTGTCTCACGACTTCCGCAGCCTGAAGACATAACTTGGATTGGTCTTGATTGACCAAAAGGAAGTCGTCTAGGTAGACTAGCACTCGACATTCCTTCGCCCGCAAGGTCTCCGCGACCCAGCAAGTTACGGAGGAAAATAGGTGTGGCACTGAAGCCAGTCCGAAAGTCCCGAAATGAAACCAAAACAGATTTTTGGTAGTTGATTTGCCAGCCCAGGTGTTCCAAGTGTCTCACGACTTCCGCAGCCTGAAGACATAACTTGGATTGGTCTTGATTGACCAAAAGGAAGTCGTCTAGGTACACTAGCACTCGACATTCCTTCGCCTGCAAGGTCTCCGCGACCCAGCAAGTTACAGAGTAAAATAGGTGTGGCCCTGAGGCCAGTAAGAACGGTAGACATGTAATCACGTATAACAGGCGAAAGGCCTGATGTGTCTATTTTTATCATCCAGTCAGCAAATCTGGGACAGAGGCGTGAGAAATAAAACGAAAATGTTTTGTTTTGACGAACTTGTTCGATCCTCGAAGATCGAAAACTGACCGCATCGCTCCATCGCTTTTCTTCCGTAGAAAAAGCTTGGAGAGAAAACTGGGCGTTTTCTTAGACTAACTAGTCTCAAAACATTTTGATGCGATAGATCCCTGATTATTTGTGACATTGCAGGGGATGGTTTGGCAGGATATTGTGTCATGATCCTTGTTGTTGGCAATAACAGAAGTTTTTTTTTTTTTTTAAAGTGTATGTGGAACCCCGGAACTGCTGAGATTATGAATTTATTGCACCAAGTGCTTGCCAACGGTTTTTGAACAGAGTTAGATGACCTCCCCCGAAATGTGTCGATTATTCACTTTTTCCGTTTTTTTTTTTTTTGTAGGTATCTCCAAAATTATTATTTCTGTTATTTTGTGCCTGAAGCCTGTATTTGTTTTGAACTGTTCCTTAGGTTTTTGAACCTGTGGTGGTGATAACTAGAAATGAGGCCCTCCGAGGGACTAGTGACATAAATTTTGTCATGTCAAATAAAAATTCATATCTGGGACAATTTTATCCGGAACTTTTAAATTATTCTTTTACTGCAAATTATTGGCAAGGTTTGTTCAAACAATTTGTAAACCGATTAATTATCGAATGTTTCAAAATTTTTATAAAAAAAAAATTATAGCCCTGTAACTCAGTAGGGATATTGTGAACCCAATCATGATACCCTGTAAAACGGATTGTAAAAGCTCCCTTTGATGTAGCGAGCCATGATTTCTTCGGTTGGTGCCAAGAAATCTTTTCCTTTGTTAAGACTAAACAGTTCGTCGTTAATTTTTCCCAGAATTAGCGGGCTGTTCTACCAATGCCTAAAATAACGGATATGTTTCCACGTAGGAGTGTTAAAATGTTGCAAACTCCAACGACCTACGCGTTTCTGTTGATGTATTATTCAAAAAAATATTGTGGATAACATCCGCTGTTACGTCACTTGTGTTTCACATTAGTATTCGGTTCGTAATTTTGGTGCATTATAAAGTTTGTAAGAAAACTGACCTGGTTGTATAACGCGTCGATCCGAGGATCGACGGTTACCTGTGAATCCTGCTTTTGTTTCATTCGAGGAGGTTCCTCTCGTTCGGTGTCCGATGAACTGCTGCACGAAGAGTCCTCCTTTTCTTGATCCCTCTCGGAAGTCGGCAAGTTTAAAACGATCGACCGATTGGCCCCGGCGGTGGCCTCCTCGGGTTCGTTACTCGGCCCGGGATTCATAACGATAAAACCGTTATTTTAAAGTTAAGATTGAAAATAAATCAATAGTTAATGCACTATTAAGATGTCTAACGCAGTGGTAAATAGATTTTTTAAAAAGGTTATACGATTAACCGAATTTTTTTGGATTTCGACCGCACGCGGCGAAAGTACACAACGCTATGAATTCGAAAAGTGACAGCGGTTCCCGCGTCCTAGCAGATTAAATATGACATCGGCGATACTTGCGCCACCTGCCGTTATTAAATTAAACTAAAGTATCCGTACTATTGACCGCGCAAAAGGCTAAGTATACACTGCTTCTTCATAAACAATGCTGTATGTTTTCCGGAGGCACATCAATAATGGATTATTATGGATTATTGAAAAATGACGATGGCTTAAAATACTAGAAGCCAAAACTTGAAATGATGTTTTTAAACAATATATAAATTATCTATGGCAAAATAAAACTTGCCTGAAAATGTTTTTAACTAGTGCTACAGGGATCTTTTGACGCGTGGCCTTGATCGGAACTAATGCCACTAACCTAACTTGTTGTTGACCAACAGCGACCTTCTGACAGTGACATTCAAGCATGAAAAGATCCATGCAGTTTATATTTAAAAGGAAGAGAACAATGAGATAAATAAAACATGTAGACTAGATAATAATAATAAATAATAATAATAATATTGTTTTATTTGGGACAACATAAGATCCATTTTTGTTAGTAAATGACTTAGACACTAGGATTAGTAACAAATTTAACAACAATAATGCTGAACTGAAAGAAATTAAGATCACTGATTCTCCGATTACTGAGTAGTAGTTTATCTATGACCCATGATGAAGTAATCAACATAAAATTCACAATGAATCAATTCATTATGAATTTACAGTTTAGTTATTATTCGTTTGCGCCAGCGAACCGTTCACGGTGGACATTGATTAAACTAGTTGAAACCTCTAACTCTTCTAAAATATTTCAAACCTTTTGACCGCCACAGTCAAGTAAGACGACAAGCCAAAACGTACTTTAAATCGACAGCTTTAAGGCACTTTTTTGCTTGTTCGGCTTGTCGTCTATACGGGACTGTGGCGCTCAAAAGGTGAGAACTGAGAAGATAGAGTATTAGATAGAGATTTTAGCATGATTTTTTGTGAATGTTTTGCTCGTACAGTACTTATTTATAGACATGAGTGAATGTAATCGCAAAACTACTTTGAGTTGTGTTGCCAACAAAACATTTAGTAATCGATTCGAGAAACATTTTTTTTTCTCGATTTGACTCGATTCCAAATTACTAGCCAAGCGAGAGAGCTCCATCTACCAACTGATTGTCTACGAAAAAAATCCTCATGTGCGTGTGTAGTTAGATTAGATCAATTTTAGAGCAATTTTGTGTAAGAAACTATAAACGCGATTTAAGGTTGAGTATACAAATAAAAAACGACTTGAGCTTGCAGAAAAATACAGTTTGTAACCAATTCCACCCAAATTTAGTTACATACTTCACATCTATACATTCTGCGTCTATCGCAATATGGCCGTCCTGTAATGATTTGGTGGCCAGTAATATTATTGTGATTTCATTGTATGCTAAATACCAAAATGGAGCTTCGAGTCGGTAATAAATACCGACTTGGCCGTAAAATCGGCTCGGGATCTTTTGGAGACATTTATCTTGGTAAGTGTGTTGAGATATTATAGTAAACAAAGAAAAGTGGTCATTTGGTAGGCCAGCTGCAGTTTTTTTCGTTTCGAAATAGCTAAGCATATCTTTTTATATCAGCAGCCTATTGTTAGTAACTGATCACAAGTGTTTCTTAGCTAATGGTGGCTCGTTAAGTTAATAATTTTTATTGAGTCCTAGTCAAAGATTGATGAGAAAGACTAATTGACTATTGAATCCCTAGTACTGCTTCTATGCCTGTTTTGTGGAGGGACCTACATAAACGCTCAAAGAAAATGTAGATGAATGGGCGAAAAGGGAATGGTTTAGTGATGAATGACAGTTTATATTTTCCACAACATTTGCTGTGGAATCTGACTGATTTCGTCAAAGGTTTTGTTTTATTTATGTCTGGTTGTTTAGTAACATGTGTGTTTCTCAGGAACAAATATTGTCACCAAAGAGGAGGTAGCTATCAAATTAGAATGTATAAAGACAAGGCACCCACAACTACACATAGAGAGCAAGTTTTATAAACTAATGCAAGGAGGTGGTAAGTACTATTTGTAAATTATCATAATCATAATAATGTAAAGCTTATGAGCAAGATGATTAAAAAAAAAATATGGATACCATCAAACAGCAAATAATAGCTGTAATAATTGTTTTAGGGATTTTATTGTTAAAGAATTTACTGCTTCAATCAAATATGTACAGGTATGGTGTGTTATTATTAACCTACATATTTCCCTATGATAAACTTATTTCAACTGACACAATAGTCAGATCCCCAAAATATAGTGTTTAATATAACTGGAGCACCTTCAGGTACCTGTATATTGTTGTGCTATTCTGCTAGAACAAACAGTATTTATTCAATAATAACTGCAATATTTTCATTTGGAAAAGTTTAACTACAGGATATCCATTAAAACAGTGAACTTTGCCACTACTTTGTGCATATTTAAGCAAAAAACCTGAAGAGCCATGTTATGTTTATACATTTTTATATAATGGTAATAAAATAAATAAATAAACTAAAGCAATATTGTCTTACACCATAAAATGATATACAAAAAGTGGCCTGTTTATAATCTTAATTGTAACTGTTAACAGTTGGTATACCTGCAATAAAATGGTGCGGCTCAGAAGGAGACTACAATGTTATGGTAATGGAACTGCTTGGACCCTCTTTGGAAGACCTTTTTAATTTCTGCTCGCGCCGCTTCTCCCTCAAGACTGTTCTACTCCTCGCTGATCAACTCATTACGCGCATTGAGGACATACATTACAGGAACTTCATTCATAGGTATGACATCATTTGTTATGTTTACATATTTAAATTAAGTGAGTATTTTGATCAACTGAGATAGTTTCAGTTAGGAATTGAAGCTGGATCTTACTTGTTGCATACATATTATTACCGGCACGGTTCTTGACGCTCGGCGGAAGAGTGGGGATCGCTGTGCGCATCGTACACTACTGACAAATAAAACGCACACCCGTTTATTAATTATCGGTCATGAGGTAAGTGCAGCAGGAGTAAAGAACAAATCCCGAGTGACGGCTATGACGCGATGCGCTACGGGCCAATCACTGCACTTTCCCCCCCTGCGTCTCACTTCATACCACCAAAGGGACCCAATAACTCACTTTTGCGTCAGCGCTCAAGAATCGTGCCGATCATAATACATAAACTCACGCTATTTCCCATGAGCGTTTGCAGAAACCACAGAACCACCTGTTACAATCCTTAAAAACTTCTTTTGCCTTGGTCACATTCATACTTGTTGCATTAGAAGAAACTTTGATCTGGACTGTATACATAAATTTTATTATAGTCAATTAATACTTTTAGTTACATTGTTACTCATAACAATGACCTTAAATTAGAATCTACTTGACATTGTGATGTTTTTAAAATTGCATAAAATAACCTTAGATTGCCGAGACTTGATATAGGTGTTGTGTGAAATGTTATTATTAAACAATGATTGTTCAAACTATAATATTCTGAGGCTACAGTTTTCATGAATATATGTTGTGTTATGTTAGTTGAATGATATAAATAATATGAATATTTGGTTGTACCAGTATTATTTGTGGCACTGGGCAGTAATAATTGAAAATCTTCTTTTAAGTGCCTATTCTTTTTGTAACTAGTAAGTTGGTAGTCATTTTACTCACATGAATTGTCATTTTAACTGATAATCAATCTATATTATCTTTAGTATTAAGGACAGCTGATATAGATGAGCGTTAGGTCAGATGTAAGGGTAAAAGATAACTACCTGTTTACATAGCTAGTTACTCTGCATTTATCTTTGACGTCGGTTGCTATTGCATGGGTTGTATATCTCCTAATCTAACTCAATTATGTAACTGATATGGCGGCCTTAAAAAAGCAATTTTTTAACTTATTTTTTAAACAATCAATTCATGAAGTTAAATGATACAGGAAACAAATATTTATTTGTTTTACCGTCTTTATTTAAAATGCTTAGTAGCTAGAAGTAGACATATTACATCCCACTAGTCTGCCTTTAGATTATAATCTTACAACAATTAACATGATTCTTATTGCTAATGCCATAATTTTCTTTACTTTTCAGGGATATAAAACCAGATAACTTTCTTATGGGCCTAGGTAAAAAAGGGAATTTAGTGTACATAATAGATTTTGGCTTAGCGAAAAAGTACAAAGATGCGCGCACATTGCAACATATCCCATACAGAGAAAACAAAAACTTAACAGGTAACAAGATTTTTTGTGATAGACTATTTTGACACCTTATTTACTTACATGTACTTCAGCAAATATCCCTATGACAGATAATTGCTAACAACATTTTCAAAGGTATTTACTGTTTTTAAGTGATAATTTGTCTTACTACTGCGAAACATGGATTCCTGTTTTAATTCACTTCTTACTCAGTTGTATGTATTGTGCATTCCACTCAACATGGTGACGTCATCAACATGCATTATGTTAAGCTTTGCCTTGATCATTTATTTAATATTGTGATTCATATAACATCATCTTGGATGGATAAGTCTTCCGTTAGCAATAAATGAATCTGAATTAATTGTCCAATTAACTAGTGCTCATGCCTTTTCTGAGTACCACCATCTTTCTCAGTTCCATCCAATCTCATTTGTTATACAACATGGTAGGAAACCAAGGCAGTATAGTAGTATGTTCTGTGTAACATAAAATTACTAAACTAAAATATTTTATTACAGGAACAGCGAGATACGCATCGATAAATACACATTTAGGCATTGAACAATCGCGCCGCGATGATTTGGAGTCATTGGGTTATGTACTCATGTATTTCAATCGCGGAAGCCTTCCCTGGCAAGGGCTCAAAGCCGCTACCAAACGGCAGAAATACGAGAGAATATCTGAAAAGAAATTGTCAACACCTTTTGACGAACTTTGCAAAGTAAGTTTCTAATGTTTTTGGAATATAACATTTCATAAAAAAACTTAATAGTATATTTCATTATAAGTGCGGAAAGCCTGTCATTGCAACGAGTTCCGACAAATGTCTAGCCGAGCCGAGGCACAGCCGACGGCGAGGGTAGACAGTCGGAACAAGTTGCAATGACGGTTCCGCACGTGTACTGAACAACTATTTTTAATACAGTTGCGAAAAAATGAAGCAATTTAATAAAATAATAAAACCGTAATTAAACTCGCAAAGAACTTTTTTGAAAATGGCGCATAACGTAAAAGAATCGCAGAGATTTTTTTTTCTTTACCTATTCTGGGTAGGCAAAGGGAACTATGCCCATACAGCCAAGTCTTCAGTAGATTTTTTTTATTGATATGAAATAAAAATGAAAACCTTTAACTCATTGAATCAAATAATTAAATCTGATATTGAAACAAATTAGTAGCTTCTTTAGAAATATTTGCATGAATCATAAAAACTTCTATGATTTTATTTAGTAAATACTTTGTGGTTGTTTTTTTTTTTAATGGACATTATTTTGACAGTTGGGAAAGAGAACGCACGAGTTCGGGAAAGGTAAAGAAAAAGCACGAGTACGTAATAGCCCACATCCCGAACGCTATACGTCCCTGCAATACGCCACTTTTTGAGCAACTGTATTAAATAGTATATTTCATTATAAGTGCGGAAAGCCTGTCATTGCAAAGAGTTCCGACAAATGTCTACCCGAGCCTAGGCACTGCCGACGGCGAGGGTTGACAGTCGGAACAAGTTGCAATGACGGTTCCGCACGTGTACTGAACAACTATTTTTAATACAGTTGCGAAAAAATGAAGCAATTTAATAAAAATAAAACCGTAATTAAACTCGCAAAGAACATTTTTGAAAATGGCGCCTACCGTAAAAGAATTTAAGCAGAGATTTTTTTTGTTTTCTTTACCCATTCTGGGTAGGCAAAGGGAACTATGCCCACAGCCAAGTCTTCAGTAGATTTTTTTTATTGATATGAAATAAAAATGAAATTTAATGAGATGAAATGGAATGAAACCTTTAACTCATTGAATCAAATAATTAAATCTGATATTGAAACAAATTAGTAGCTTCTTTAGAAATATTTGCATGAATCATAAAAAAACTTCTATGATTTTATTTAGTAAATACTTCGTGGTTGGTTTTTTTTTAATGGACATTATTTTGACAGTTGGGAAAGAGAACGCACGAGTTCGGGAAAGGTAAAGAAAAAGCACGAGTACGTAATAGCCCACATCCCGAACGCTATACGTCCCTGCAATACGCCACTTTTTGAGCAACTGTATTAAAAAATATATTTTCTTATTGATGTGCTAGGTATTTATTATCTGAGTTATAATAAATCTTTCAATTTGTCATCACAATATTGTAATGCCCAAAGGGTTAGGCAAAGGTGTACCCATTTCGCCAGTTATGTTATGCCATCACTGGCTTAAATCCAGTTCAATTTAGTTGTATGTAATATTTACCTAATTACACAATCATAAATAATTCAGTTACAATAAACCAGTACATTACGATGCATGTGCATGATTTTTGTCATGTGAAGGAAATGACAATTAAAAACTGTGCTAATGAAACTGTGTGTTCCAGAACCACCCTATCGAGTTCCAACTGTATCTGAAATACTGCCGGCGGCTACGTTTCGAGGAGAGACCTGACTACAGTCACCTCCGTCAGTTGTTTCGTACACTTTTCCATCGACAAGGTTTCACATACGACTACGTATTCGATTGGAATATGCTCAAATTCGGTAAATAGATTTTTGATTGTACGTTTTTAATGCTCAATGGTTTCAACTTGCCAATGTTTTAACATTGTTTTAAAATGCTTTGCAGGTGGCCAGCGCGGCAATTATCAATCAGGTGGCAATGACCGCACATTAAGACGTCATGAACAAAATCAGGAACAAGAAAACAGTAAGTAATGGGAACTATATTTTCTATCACCAAAATTTATATTTGTCATCAAGTTGTATCACCTAATAAATAGATCTATCGCCACGAAATATTTTCGTTCTCAGATAAACAAAAATTGTTCCCAGGTATGAATTATCAAATTAATGTTAATATATGTGTAAAATAAGAGATTGATAACCAATAAAATTATATTGCATTACATGAATATAAACTTCGTTCTTATAATAACAGTTTTGTTACTTAAATAATAGCTCTGTGCTCAGAATGGTAGATCTGTCAAGTTTACTTCATTCGCGATTTCACCGACGATAACGACTAATACACCGTCTCGCGACAGTGTCCTTTATGGGCGGCATGGGCACCGGGCCGTAGGCCGACGAAGGAGGCCGGCGGAGGCCCGGCACTTCGGGGACAGAAGATATTAGTGTTATATAATATGCGAGCGAAGCGAGCGCGCGTCATGGAGTAAATCAGGTGTTTTATTAACACCTGAAAAACATTTATTTGGTACTAGACCTTATATCTCAGGATTTTAGGTGATTTATTGTGGAACTGATTTTGCATTGTTTGGTGACTACATTTTGGTGACAGATCTACTATTTTGAGGACAAACCCTATTATTTAAGAAACACAAAACTAATTAAATTGGTGATAGCTTAAATGATACCCGTAAGTAATTTGACTCCCCCAATAACACATTTAGAATTTGACTGAACTCATAATTATTTTAATTCTAGGAAGTCACTTTTTGACTACTAACTTCTAAATAGTCTTACTTCTTGATAATGGTAAATGGTTCGGTCGGTTCAGTTATTAACTGTGTGTAACGTACGTGTTCGCAGCGGCGGGCGCGGCCGGCCTGCCCAGCACCACAGTGGCTGCCATCTCTGAGTGGCGGTGAGGGATCTTGCTGTCGTCGCAGTGTTAACACCACCACTATGGAACCACGTTCGTATTGTGACCTGCGTGTTCTGTTCGCCCGAACAAACATAACACAGACTCGATATATTCACGTATTAAGACGGTGTGTTTTAACGACGACTTATCACGTCATCGAGCCGCGCGGTAGGAATTGAGGCGCGTGGACGTCGTTGGACGTTATCACGTTTCGATA
This sequence comes from Diarsia mendica, assembly GCA_949316265.1. Classification (NCBI taxonomy): domain Eukaryota; kingdom Metazoa; phylum Arthropoda; class Insecta; order Lepidoptera; family Noctuidae; genus Diarsia; species Diarsia mendica. The sequence goes on from OX438892.1 coordinate 12,104,988, forward strand.
TATAGATTCTGTATTAAAATAAGGAAACAATTTTGTATGCATTCGTGTTAACATTCATATTATTGTAAATTATTTAATAATAGACTAAGTATGATGATGAGTGGGCCGAGATATGAAAAGTTGTTTCTGTTTGAATGAGACTCATTTAAACATGGATTAAATTGATAGGCCTACCCATGCATCATTGTACTTTATGCTCAGTTATATTTAGACGTAAGATACATATTCTATCATATTGGTAAGATTAACGGTAAATTGTCAATTGGTCCCATAAAAATCGGTCAAGGGCCTTGACTCTGTAAATTAATTAATAAAACACCATTCAGGCAAGCTTCAGGAAGCGTCTACTTGGCGAAAGATATTCTTATGGATATGTTTATCGTGGCACAATTAATTAATAAAATAGACATCAGATCGCATCATGATGTTGCCATGTTTATGTACTAATCTGACAATCTTGCTATAGCATTCCAGGTGTCTTTTGTATACTTGACGCTTTCGACTAAAATCATAGGCGCTATCCTAGCTGCACTTTCAAAGTCGAAGCAGTTTATTGATTGGTCGGAACTTTGTTATCGGTTCCATATCTACATCATAATAATTATACAGACTTATCGCCAAGAAGGCTGTCATTTATAAACACAAGCATTTTTTTTATTTATTTTTTTATGTTTGGAGGTCTGTTCAAATATTAATGTAGTAAATAAATTTTATCAATAATGTCGATCCAAGATTCGGGCAGATTAATCCTATCAGCAGGCTTTAAATAACATTTTTTATTGATTGTGCTAGTTCTTCATTTGATTTTGTAAATCTTTGTGCAATATAGTAATTTTCTTTTAGTTTTTTTCAATACGGGTTGTATTGATTTTAGCATTTTGTCTTCCATGTTGAGTTATAAATGACTTACTGTCTTATTTTGAGCCGAAAGAGGTAATTATAAGTACGTGACGTGTAGGGCGTCTGTCTTAGAGACCGTCAGTGAGAAGAACGAGATTGTATAAGCATTGATTTGATAACAGCGTTTTCTGTTTCCATTTTTCTATCATAAAAATTACACAATTTTGTCAATCTCTGATTGTTCCTCTGTTAGCAGATAGGCGGCCTAAAGGGGTAATGTTATGTCAGTCTTACAATTTATATCCAGCCACTGCCATAGTTTTAACTAGGTAAGTTTATTCGGAAATAAAATTTACCCGTGAAATCATTGTTAGATTTTTTTTTTGTTCTTTTCTATTGTAAAAATGACGTTGACAAATTAAAAAAAAGAATACATCATTTCATAGTTTTGTTTATTTTATACTTTTGTGTGCATACATTCCCGTTCGAGCTATTATTTTCCTCTAAATTATGTACTTCGATTTAACCGATCTAGAGCTTCTAGGAATCTATGATCTCATAAAAATTACCAAATTTTCTCATACTTAATGTACCTAGTTCAATTAAATCTGTTACCATTCTCATATTCTGACGATGTTTTTGTTCGTTAGCTTTCAAATGCAGAGCTTTCAAATGTCCTATTCTCTATCAATAATTTCTAGCTAATGTTAATAAATAATTAATAGTATGTAAATATAGGTACTTACAACCTGAAAAATAACGCGATTTTTTTACGAATTTTAATTGTTTTCATTGGACCGTAATGTAGACAGCGTCACCTCTTTATATGACTGAGAATGAGGTTAAATATTATGTAAATACATAATGGTAATATATTCAATTTCGTTTCAAGGGTTTGTATCGCAAAGCTTTGAGATTTCAAAATCATCCTGATGTCATGATATTGTATAGATAGATAGGGGTTAGTTTAGAATAAATCGTTTAAGCATGATTATTTCGATCAGGCACTTGAGAGTATGACTTATAATCAAATTGTTGATATTGTAGCCATCATCTATTATTCAGTTGTATTGTATTTTAATGCACATTATTCTAAGTTTTAATACAATATTAAATTAATTAGATCTACAGGGTATTTTGTAGCATTTTGAGAATTTCAATAACTTTTCTGTTTGAACTAATTTTGTAGCCAGTTCAAAGAATTCATCCACAAGTGAGTGACAGTCTTACTTTTCAACGCTGTGCCAATATTGATATCAGTGTATTTTTAGCGTTTACAATATGAGTGTGTTTAAGTTAATGCCTTCATTTAGGACAGTTCGTAATATGTTAGTACCCAAATATTTGAATGATATTGTGTTACTAATTCTTATGAATTTATATTACTTATTGTATATTAGATGATGTTTTCGTGTTCAAAATTTATGGAGGCGCCAACGATGTCGTGTAGTGAGTGATGCGTCGGCAGCGTGCGCGGAACGTGGTGCGCGCGCGGGCCTCGAGTCCTGGTTATGTCCTGTGCTTGTCGTCAGTGTGGAGTGCGCAACATGTATCTCAAATGCTTTGGCGAGGTCGTGGAAGGTCGTGGCTTGCTCTAAAGTTAAGTGTACGCTATAAACGACGAAAGACTTTATGGACTTAATTTTGTAAATAATAAATTTAAGGTAATTAGTTAAGCAGACACACTGTTTTTTACAATATCCTAGGTAATGGAATACATACATAACTGTTGTAGCGTTAATGTCATTGAAATTATTTTGCTGTTATTGTATTATTTTGTAGATGTGTCTCGTACCATACGATATATAATTAATAATGTCTTTGAGATCGAAAGTTGCCTATTTAATATTCTTCAGTTACTGTTAAAGGGGAGGGAACAAATCTAAATTATTAGTTTTTAGAACGAATAAGGGACTTAGAAAAACATCGTGGCTTTTATTACATAATGATGATACAATTTAAATTTAAGTGTCCATACGTTTTGTTCCCTCCAAAGAAGACGAGTAAGATGCACTAATAACATGAATCTATTTTAATTCTTGTAGTCTAACCATGCTACGTTTAATTTACCCTTATATGGTATATTTTCACCACAATACAAAATGTGCTAGCCTATCTTAGCCTAAGCATTATAAATAAATTGTTATGCTTGCATTGTTTTCTATGTCCAGTATGTATAAATTCCTTTGGCACAATAAACTGAGTAAAATGAACAAATTTGTTTTCTTAGTTTTATTATATTTAGTACATTTAATTATCTATGTAGCAAGGAATCCTCCATCAACAGGCAGCTGAACGCCAGTGATCATACTGGCACTGTCACTCAGGAGAAATATAACTGTATCGACAACGTCTTGTACTTCTCCAAACCTTAAAAAAAGAAAAGATTTTGATTAACAATTTGTCGAGTCATTGCAAATAACCATAAATATTTTTCCTCAAGTTATTTGATAACTTCTTAACTAAATCGGCGTAGGGCATGATTTCCTCACAAATAATCTGGTATCTGTAGTTAGTTCTCCACACCAACTCTGTGATTGTTCCTCGCCATGTTCTTCCTTTTTATAGCTGTGGTTATAAAATACTCCCACATTTTGGAACAAAGTGAACACATTAGGGAACGCAGTGTCTCGGTAGAATATAGTCGAAATCAAGTTTAGCTACAATATAGTCGAAATCACAAAATCAATACATACCTGCCTAAAGGTATCTTTGAAAGCATACCCTGCGATTTAGCAGGATCTGCCCAAACTTTGCGGCCCAAATCGGTCATTACAGCAGTTGGATTAACAGTATTAGCACGGATGCCATGTGGTCCAAGTTCTAAGGCCATAACCCTGGTCAACGAATCGAGAGCACTTTTAGACGCGCAGTATGCCGTGTGGTCCTTCAGAGCAGCCTGCAAAGAGTAGGATTTTGGTCCGAAATGGTAAGATTCTTACACGAAACGTATTTATATGATTATATTTGATACCTAAGAGCCAAGTCATCTACCTACGCGTGATGCTGAATTTATGACACTAGCCAACCGTCGGCCGGCTACGTTTTCATACCAATTCGGCTGTAACTGAACAAATAACAACATTGCTTTGTTCCAGATAAATATCTAATTGAAACTTGCCTGGGTAAATATGACGTTGGACGCATTGCTTGACTATATGGTCAGTATTTTTGTTGTAGATACGTAAAAAGTAGATTTTAATTTAACTTACTATTGATGCTTGTGATGAAATATTTACAATGGATCCTTTTATATGGTTTTCAATCATTTTCTTTGCCACAATTTGACTAACGTTAAGGGCTGCTTTAACATTGAGCGCTATCGACCTGTAATAGGAAATTCGAAAGTGAATTAAAATATTTTTCACAACACTAGTCTACAGGTCAATTAGGACCGAGTATTTTGGTTGCTTACTTGTCAAAACTCTCTGGTAAACATTCGAAAAATGGCTCAATTATAGCAATTCCAGCATTGTTAACAAGTCCATCGAAAGTGCCCAAAGAGTCCACCGTTTGTCTAGATTTTTCCCAGTCCAATAGATCTACACATGCAATTTCTATGGAAGGATACTCTTTTTTAAGCTTTTCCAAATTTTCTGCTTGATTCGAGAGAACGACAACATTAGCGCCTTGTCTCCACAACTCTAGTGCTATTCCACGACCAATGCCTGTAAGTAATAATATCCCATTTAAAACTTTACCTAACAGAGGCACTTCAATTATTAAACCAAAAACTAGGTAGGTACCTATATTCTAATCTAAATTAAGTTTGAAAGTGAACATTTACCTTGGCAGCCACCCGTGACGAGTATTCGTTTTCCTTTAAAATATTTATCCATTATTGACAAGGTCGCTTTGTAGTAGTAGTTACTTCTCTGAAGCTATTTGCATAAAGCAAAGTAAAATAATATTTTTGAGCTGATAAGCCGCCATATCTCGGAGTGTCGTCTAGTTTATTACAAAGATAAGCTGTTTGTTTATGTTTGTAGGTACTGATTGGGTACCTACAGCAATAATCATCGGTTGAACATATAAGGTCGGCGCAGACGGTTTTGCTACCAAACAAATAAATCAACATTTGTGTTCCTTTAAAAGTCAATACCTTGATAAATATTGGCTTGTTCCTCAGACGCGGTCCTATCAGCTCTCAGACTAATAGTTTTCTATTCTCAACTTTATTACCACTACCGCAAAGTCGATATTTGTTTAACTGGTAGTGGTTTGGTTTGTTCTGTAGTTGAAAAACTCGCGCTTCGCCAACTCCTGCACTGTGACTGTGATAGGTATTTGGAAGAATGAAATAGCATGGCTTTTAACAAATTGCATTTATTCAACAACATAACTTTCTTGTAATGGCTTTGATGAACTATAAAAAAACATACCTACCGGCAAGCATAATTGGTGTAGGTACCTAATATTTGTCCATTGTATAAGCTAGGTACTCAATAACAACTTAAAAACTGTCAGTTCATATTGCTACTAAGTAATTATATTTTTCAGATTATATAAATATTAGTCTTGACAATTATAATTGTTTTGTACATTTCAAAACAAAACTATTAAATTGCTTAATTACATGTTTACGATAATAAATCAGCAGTATATTTATTACGAAATCTACGTAATACTTATTTGTTTTGTTTTTCCTTAGACTAGCTCCAATCAGAATAATAATATAATATTGACTAAAGCTTATACCTAACTACTAAGATTAATGTGTGAATGTTATATGATCAAGACGGACTGCATTTAAATAAATGTGTTAGGTATGTTAAACAGATATAAAATTTAAAAAAAAAGTTGTTTCTGATTTTGAGCAATGGTTATCTTTACAGTAGGATATCATTTAAACATCTTTCAAAGTATGTATGTATTAGAATTGTGTTCTTAACTTTAATGGGTAGTTAATTAACCAGAAATGATAACAATATAATACATTAATGATAAGTCTAATCATGGCAAAATGTATTAAAGTAAGTACCATCTTTGGTTGATTCTAACATAGATCCAATATACTAAAAACTAAAGTATGCAATTGTTAAAAAAATATTCAATATTAAAAGCCATACATATAGTAATATTATGTTATATACTTTTCTAAATAAAGTATGTGTTAGCAAGTCAGAATATTATGTGGCCAGGAAACCTCCATCTATTGGCAGTTCCACACCATTGATCATACTAGCTCTCTCACTTAGGAGGAAAACTACAGCATTCACCACTTCAGAAACTTCTCCAAACCTGAAATTGTAATAAATATGTTTTTATTTTCAATACTGATAATTTTTTATCTCTATATTATTGTGGTTGTATGATAAAACTGTTATGACCTTTTTCCATATTTACTGTTTCTGTTACAAGTAGTATTAAATTTTATCAAGATCTCTTAGTAAATTGTCATTTATTTAGGTCTTTGATACAAGTACAATACAAGTTGGTAGCCAACTGCACGCAGCAGCAGCAGACGACATGTCGCAGCGACACTACCGGTTTCTACGTATTTCTATGAAATTCCCTCCGTAGTTAGCGACATGAAGCTAGCGACGCGTCGTCGAGCGGCAGACGGTAGTGTCGTCCGACCGCAGATCAGTAGTGCCCATAGATAACAGAAACAACAGGAGATATGCCCTTTAGTGAAACCACAGAAGAGATAAAAGAGGTTAGAAAGGCCATGTGGGCGGGGCACGCGCGCCGCCTATATGATCAGACGATCATATGTCGACAAAATTTGATTTACTGACCAACAATCGCGCTCATATTGTGACAGCGAACGGAGCTCCGCGAAAAAAAAAGAATTATGCCGTTTTGCGCGATTATTACGTGTCGGAAAAGAAGCCAGGTGTGCAGTGTGGCTCGAGAAGGGATTTCTCTTCATCGGTAATTCTAAAAACCTTAAAATACAAGTGATATTTGTAATTATTACAATAGTATTATGTAGTTCGCAGACAAAAATGATACAATCGCAAGCAGAAACGAAATTATGTACATTGCTTGCAATACGTGGGTACCATCTTGTACTACGTGGGCGATTGCGCAATGCATTTCGTTCACTGCGAACGTCGCGTGCGACGAGCCAAAGCTTAAATTCTGCCTACTCTTTGCGTTTCGATAGTGTTGTACCAAGTTGTAAATAATGTCGATATTTAGTATGTGTGAATGCATTCAAATGATTATTATGTTATGATTAAAATAACTTTTGTTTATCCCATACTATCAATACCTTATTATTGTTTATTGATTGTTTTTCATCTAAAATTTGTTTTGAGGTTAGCCATTTGTAAATCGAAACATACATTTTAAATTTTATTTTTAGGTTTCCAACAGATCCAGATATGTTACAGACCTGACTAAAGCTATTATAGAAAAATATTAGTGTGAGATTGCATTTTATTCTGAAAAATTCGAATTTGAAAGATAACAAGCGCATGCTATTGCTACTTAATAAATACGTTTTATTTCAAGACAATAATAAAATCTGAATTGAAATTGAATTTCAAGTACTTAATGTTCAATATTTGAAAAAAAATCTTTTATGTTTACTTTTTATCTTTAATTTTTTATGTGTGAGAGACCAATAAATATTTTTGCTTTCTTATTTTCTTTCTTTCTGCCCCGTCCCGAAATTAAAGCAAAAACTGCAAAACTTAAAGTAACAAAACTCAAGTAATTTTATCGATATACATTATCGACCTTTTGGTCACCGTAACATGTATGAGAAATATACGCAAGTGTGAGTGTACGTCAAACGCAATGTTTGCGCTAGTGTGACGACCAGTAGCAAGCTCGCGATCTAAGTGAGTGCGGTTTATTTGTGTGCATAATTCGCGTACTTATTAGCGTCTTGCATGTAGTGGATATAGAGAGTGGGAGACAAGCGGCGACACGCGTTCTAATACAAATCAGGAACTATTTCCTTTCTAACCTCTTTTATCTCTTCTGTGAGTGAAACGACATGACGCAACGACGTGTCGTGACGACATGAAGCGTCGACATGTCGTCTGCTGCTGCTGCGTGCAGTCGGCTATCAACTTGTACCTTAATACATGTTCTGTTTTAAGCTTTCACGGTTCATAACTATATTTAAAATGTCACTTACGGGATATATTCCGTGAAATCACGGAAGATATCCTGTAAGTGACATTTTAAATATGTTTAATACATGTTGTCTTAAATACCCAGAATGAGAATTTTATAAAATTTAAATGAGAATTTTATAATTAAAAAAATATATATTTGTATTACCTTCCTAATGGTATTTTAGCAAGCATTTCTTTAGCTTTGGCTGGTTCTGACCATCCAACTTTACCCATTTCAGTCATGATAACAGTAGGGTTCACAGTGTTCACTCGGATGCCATAGGGACCAAGCTCAAGGGCCATGGAGCGAGTTAGAGCATCCAAAGCTGCTTTAGATGCACAGTAGATAGCATGATCTTTCAATGCAGCCTGAAATCATGATAATCAACACAACATTTTTCAAGATGTGGAAGAATGTTAAAGCTTTTTGATTTGGGGTGATCTTTTAGAAAATACTATTTTCATAGTAAGAAGTTTAATACAATATAACTTGTTTGTACTGCAGAAACTGTCACAATTTAAAGCCCTGTTAAATAGGAATAAGATCAAAAGATTTGCAAAAGATAAGAATTAGAAATGTAAGCCCAGCTGATTGTTGTTGATAAGTGATAACAAAACAATGAGGATTGTTATTGCATTGATAAAAGATTGTTTTACCTTTGAAGCTTGTGAAGAGATATTGACTATGGCTCCAGCAGTTTTGTTTTCTACCATCCTTCTTGCTACAACTTGACTAATATTAAGAGTTGCTTTTACATTGATATTAAACATTCTGGAAAGAAAAATGATTTAAATGTTATTCACTTCAGTATGTTTATACCTGAATCTACTGTTTCATAACAATATGTCTAGTTATGTAGGCATCTAGAAGATGAGATCTGGAAGCATACTTATCAAAATCCGAAGAAGAGCAATCGAGGAAAGGCTCGCAAACAGCAACTGCGGCATTGTTCACTAATGCGTCAAAGTGGCCAAGAGACTCCACCACTTTCCGTGTTTTTTCCCAATCGCCTATATCTACGTCTACTATGTCTATAGAAGGATATTCGCTTTGAAGGGATTCTAAATGAGATCTTGTTCGAGACAAGGCGACTATGTTGGCTCCAGCACGCCATAATTCAACAGCGATACCGCGACCGATTCCTGCAGTTTTACAATGGTTATTATTAAACGTGGAATATGTTTTTGCACGCTATTATGAATTGTAGCAATTTAGCGCGTACGTTGTTTGCAATGCTATTAGCTGTAACATGACTAAGAAATTAAACAATACAGATATTATTGCAAACATACCTTGGCCGGCGCCGGTGACGAGTATTCTTTTGCCTTTGAATGAGATTTCCATTTTTTAAACAGATAATTTATTTTTCAGCTCTAGTTTCAATATCTAAACTCAGTACGCCAGTAAAAGTGTAGTAATTTAATTTAGATAGGTAAACTGCAATTCAACACAGCCGTCCGGTCTGAAATTCTGAATTGATTGATTTGACTAGGGATGAGCGTTGAAACAACGAACTAGTTGAATCAACCGTTGATCTCCCGTCAACGTATTAACGTTAACTGTTTATGAATCAACTAGTTGAATTCGTCAACGACGTTTATGACATTAACTCGTGCATCTCGTTTAATAAACGAGAACGCAACCGCAACGAACTGAGCAAATTAAAAAACTTACGTTGAAAATAACGCCATAGATTTGCGAGCGAGTCATTTCGTACAATTTGAACTCTAAGTACCAAGTTACAGAGTTGATTTTCGAAATATTTATTTTAAGAATAAAGATGAAAAAGTATGTAGGGAAGGTCATCGAAGTAGAACCATCAAACAAACGTTTTCTAAGACATAAATTGAATTAAATCGTTTCTAAAATTAAACGTCGCAGCGTTGACGTTGAATAAAACCGTTCAATGAATGAACGGTAAAACGGTTTACGTTGCAAGTTGACATTAATTTTAAGTTAACTCGTTGACGAATTCAACTAGTTGATCAACTAGTTGACAAACGTAAATCAACGTTAACGTTTCGTTGACGGAAAAACCGTCAACGACCCATCGCTAGATTTGACGTGGATTTGACAGAATTCACCTTCTTGACTCTAGACTTGTCATTGACTTTTGACAAGCAGGGTTGCGTTATGTTATTGCACTCGTTCACTTTTTTTTTCTTCTTCTCTTGTATCTGCAATAATATGCAGATGTGGTAAGTGACAATAAATTGGCATTTCGGCCGACATAGAATAGACATTATAACGACAGCAAGCGGAAAGTGTTTTTTTTTTTCGGCCGGAAATACACGGACCGCTTGAAGCAGTCAGGCAGGGGCGACAGCTTCAAGCTGCGACTGCACAGTGAACTGCAGAGTTCTATGGACGCACATGCACGAACCGCTAGAGCAGTTGCAACTGATTCGTGCGGTCGACAGCACGGTGAATTTTCATCGTGCGGTCACAGATATTATAATACTTCAGCAGTCGCCAGCCATACACTCAACGCTTCCCGGCCGCACGCTTCGTTTGTTTGTTTTGAAATTGCCCACCGCTCGAGCTGTTGAACCAACTGCTAGAGCAGATAACACTGGCAGCTTCAAGCTGTTGATTGTGATGAGCTGTTCACCGCGCCCTCTACACCCTCTATCTCGAAAACAGTTCAAGATATGAAAAATGTTGAATAGAAAAGTTGTAGAGAATTTAATTCTCTACAATATTAATCATACATACAAATAACAAGAAACCCATAGAAAGCGAGATATTTGCAAAAAAACGATTTTTGTGACCTTTGACCTTAGATTTTTAATAGACGCGGTCACCCTACCATATGCGAATTTTGAGAAAACTTTTAGGATGCCAAAATACAAGTTTTTATGTGGTAATATACTGGGTATATCGATTTTCCGAGGTCAACCCCTATAATGACTGGACTACAAGTCTTACTATATTACTATATCAAGCACTGTTTTATTATTTTGTGTTTTAAAAAAGAGTGTCATGTATTTAGGTATGTTTGTTTTTTTAATATTTGTCATGCGTTGTATGTGTATTACTTTTTTACCCACGACGGAACGGAGACGGTATATGCGTTTGGGGTGAGAGGTTGTTTGTTTGTGTGTTTGTGCAAATACATGTTGCCATTTTTCTCCAAAACTACAAGTCCGATTTTGATGCAGTTTTCAGTTATGGGTTCGGGTTTGATTGGTGCATGTTCTTAGATAGGTGTTACGGTGACAACTCACCAGGGGGCGCTGCAGCAAACATTTTTTGTGCAAATCAAAGTTGCCAGTTTTCTCCAAAACTACAAGTCCGATTTTGATTCAGTTTTCAGTTATGGGTTAAGGTTTGATTGGTGCATGTTCTTTTTTTTTTTTTTTTTTTTTTTTTTGGTGGGTGGAAAATCATCGAATGACCCCCCCCGCTCTTGGGCAGAGCGAAGGGGAGTGTCAGACTTCTACTGACTAAAAACCGAACCCATGTTCCTTCTTTGCCCTTGCGCCGAGGCCACGTAATCTAGTACAAATACCGCGGCTAAAAAAAAAAATAAAAATAAAAGTTAGATAAAAAAAATAAAAATAAAAGTAAAAAGTTTAAAATAAAAAGCAAAATTAAAAATTTTGAAAAAACCCACGACTGTTAAAAATTAATTGAAAAAAGGATAAAATAACATAAAACACCCACCTTAAAAAAACCCAAGAATGTCCGTCGGGAGCTGAACATTGCAAAACTAGTTCATTTAATGTCAGCCCCCGACGGACATTCTTGGGTTTTTTTAAGGTGGGTGTTTTATGTTATTTTATCCTTTTTTCAATTAATTTTTAACAGTCGTGGGTTTTTTCAAAATTTTTAATTTTGCTTTTTTTTCTGTGTCTCTTTGTATGCTCGTCATGTTTCTGCGACAAATAAATATGTTTTCTTTATTTCTTTTTACCTAAAAAGGAAACTAAATATTACAGTTAAAAAAAAAAAAGTTGCCCCACCCTAGGAATTTTTCCTGTATCGTGGATGCATTCATTTAAACTCACATACCCAGACCCGAAGCAACTATCTGTAGGCCATACAAATATTTGTTCCGTGCGGGGATCGAACCTGCGACACGTAGCGCAGCAATCAAGGGGCTATCTCCCTCAAACAAAGCCAAGTACACTAAGGGTGTACCTATATTGTCCCCTTCGGGGCTGCGGATTGGTCACGAAGATACCGCGGCCTCGACATAAAGGGCTAAGAAGGAACATGGGTGGTTTTTAGCCAGTAGAAGTCTGACACTCCCTTTCGCTCTGCCCAAGAGCGGTTATTTGATGATTTTCCAACCAACACAAAAAAACAAAAAAAAATGTGTTTAGTAGGGTTGTCTTCGTCTACCAGTTTAACCAAAAGGCTGGATGCTGTACTACTGCTATCTGACCTGGAAAACCTGTTTCACGGGTCACACTATACAAGTAGATACTTGAACCTTGTTGTAAGATTTGTTGTAGGTCTTATATAAAAGCAGTAGCGTGCCTTAGACGGGCCCAACGGATTTTCCTTTTTTTATTTTTTGTGATTTTTGAATTGAAACTTCTTTCAGCTCGTTGGGCACATTTTTATGATATGATTTTTTATCGGGAAGTACCCTACAGGCCACGGCATAAAAGTTCAAAGTGAGATTGTGGATAGAATTTTACGAATCTTTGGTTACACTCCTTCGCGAGCTTCGGGGGTTCCCGTTATTGATACGGCTAATATGGCGGTAGCTACGCCCAGGGCTGGGCAGTATTTGAATTACTTGTAATTAAAATACGTAATTGAAATACAAATACGTATTTTGTATTTGTATTTCAATTACTTCCTTAAAATGTAATTTGTAATTCGTATTTCAAATACCTGACGACGAAGTATTTTGTAATTAGTATTTCAAATACTTGAGGCTTCAAAATACATTTTAACAAAAATACATTTATACCTTCATTTAGCGATCGTGAGTGTGAGTGCGAGGCGAGAGTGCAATGATGGTAAAGCAGTTATTAGAGCTAGCAACACTGCACCTGTTTTATACTGAACGATATGACTGTTGAACGCAAAAAAAATGTACGTTGAATTGTCAATGTCAACTTGTCAAGCTAAGATGGCAAGTCATAACGGTTTAGTTTTGCACGTGTAAAAAAATTTGGTTGTTGACAAGATTTTGGGTTAAATTTTTGAACAAAAAAGGTTAAAATTAAAACTTTTAAGTTGGTTATTTTATTTTTAATTCATTTTTGCGACCGACTTCCGAAAGAAAGTTACTTTACACTTTTTTCTGATGGTTTTTGAAGGCGGTTATTTTTTTTTGAAAAAGTATTTGTAATTTGTATTTTGTATTTCAATTAAAAATTGCTAAAATACTGTATTTTGTATTTTATATTTTAAATACCTTACTTAAATGTAATTTGTATTTTGTAATTTAATTACTTGCGATACTGTATTTTGTAATTTGTATTTCAATTAAAGCAGAGCATGTATTTTGCCCAGCCCTGGCTACGCCCCTGTAGGCTTCCAATAAGTGAAGTAGGTAGGTAGGTTTACTAGTTAAAACATACAACTTCGTCCATAAAGACACACAGTGATAAGGTTTTCCTAAAAGTTTAATAAACATAAATTCTTACACTTAGGTATATCAATATTCTGTAAGGATGTTCTTTACAATATTATTTTGTTAAATAAATATAAAAATAAGTTAATAACAATCGATAGAATTGTATTCTCTTAAATAACACAGGTATTCAGGTATAACTTGAGGTGCCTTCGTAATCATTTCAGCCATATCAACCATAATGTCCATAATGGTAGGTAACTTAACACTAACTACCTAGCTAGGTACCTACCTACCTATACATAGTCTGTAGGGTGCTTAGGTACCTTACTTTTTTAAGTTTGTGATCTGTAAGTAATTTGTTTTTGTTTCACCAACTTGAGAGGTCTCTCATATAAAAAAGTGTGCTCTCAAAATCTTTTTCCAGAAAAGCACATAGGTACAAATCAGAAAATATATATTTTTTGGAGATATTATACATATTATAGTTATTATTAATTCATTATGTTTAATTACAGAGATTTCACATTTCTGTAATTTCACATTTTTGTTAAAATATATTGTACTTATATACGTCATAATTAAATCTACACAAGCAAAAAAATATTTTTTTGACGTATTTGTTAAGGCACTGTTAGGACACTCGTTTCACGTACACAGTATACCGTACTTAGGTATTAAGTTTAAATAAGATCGTTTTTGTTTTTGACATTCATCATTATGTCCTAAATACTTATATTACGAACAAAAGCATTGAGATTAGATGTTGACGAGATTTCCGAATATTATGCAGTCTAGTTGAGTAGTCGTGTGAAGGCTTATCGTCTGTAGGGAGCCTTCCGGTATCGGCCTCGTTCCTCCTCGTCGCGAACGTCCAAGTAATGACTGAATACCACTGCCCACAGGTAGAGGTACAGACCTGGTAAGTATAATAGGAAATATAAGTAATATATTAATGAACATGGCAAGAAATGTAATTGGAGGTATATACATTTATCAACCCATAGGTAATATTCTCACTGTTGTGACACAGGACTATAATTATGTCCTCGAGATTACGAGGGAAAGAACAATTATTTCACTAAACGGACCTAGTGCGAAATGGTCCTCGTTTCGGGTTTTTTTTACAGGGGACATGTTTGTTTCCTCTTGTGTTTTCGATTTTCTTCGTTTTTTTACTCACATAAATAGAAGAGCCCGCCTATGAGAATGACTGTGGCGATGATGACGTGGTCGTCCTTGTCGAGATAGTAAGTGATAGAGGTGTGCAGCACGCTGATCAGCAAGCCAATGGCCAGCACGATGCCCAGCACCACCCAAGGCAGCATCAACCATGACCGCCGCTAAACAAGAAAACATAACTTTGAAAAATTTGCATTAGGTATTGACTAGATGGCAAGGCAGCATCAACCATGACCGCCGCTAAACAAGAAAACATAACTTTGAAAAATTTGCATTAGGTATTGACTAGATGGACTTCACTAAGTATTATGAAGCTTCAAGCGATTAATGAATTCGTAATGAGTAAGACGATTGAGATGTGTGTACATAAAAGCCCTGACCTGAACCATAAGATATCGATCAGGCAAGGCCAGCAGTATACAATAGTAGTACGTCTTAGCTGCTTTTTGGTTCTGATTATAGGATAGAGCATAGCAAATTTTTAGACAGGGTCAGAATTTGTTCTACTTGCTTATTAGCGGTAGGAGGTATTCGTAAATAATATAATATTAACACTCTGTAAGTAAGGTAAGATCAGAGTCCTTGTTACTGATAAAGGGGAAAATAGCGAGAAAGAAGAAAAAAGTTATCGCTTCCTGTAACAGACGAACAGTGAATCGTATGCGTCGCCATTGAATGTTGCAACAGCAATGCGATATGTTACGATGTTGCGACTTATCTTTTGAATAACAAACCCATTATTAACTTTACTGTGACTGGCTAAACACCAACATACATAATATTCTTTTCCAAGAATGTGCAGCTGTTTTATTTAACAACTAGCTTTTGCCCGCGACTTCGTCCGCGTTATACTAAAAATGTTATCTTTGGTAAGTAGATCTATCATTGATTTTAATTTTAAATGAAAAACTCTTGCGATAATATCATGGCGGTCATGCGGTGCTTGACCCTCAAGAAGCTCCCGAGTGATTTTATCCCACTTGGGCTTGGTAGTTACAGTAATAAAAGTCGGGACGTCCATATTTTCTTACGTAACAAAAAGCGTCTTGAGTACGTAAATACTCAAAGGAAACATTCCTTTATTTTTTAATAAAAAGCAAACTGCATTAAAAAATTTCCACACCCGGGAATCGAACCGGCTAAAATCTGAAAAAAATATACCCTGTACTTTTATTGCATCGATCGTTAGGGTCAATTAGGATGAAATCTCTCTAACAAACATGATAAATTAAATGAAAAGAAAACCAGGAAATCTTAAATTAATTTAATTATTTACAAAAAACGGTAAACTAACTAATTAGTTGCTCGAAATGGGCTCCATTCTCTTGGATACACAACTTTATTCTTTTAACGAATTCATTTCTAGTAGGTACCTAACCTGTAATAAAGTGCTGTGGTGAATATTATAAATCGTATTCTGAACTTCAACTCTCAACTCGTTGTCATTCGCATAACATTTCATGTAAATTTGATTTTTTTACATTTTTTTTTGATCAGCCAACGCTGTCCCACTGCTGGGCAAAGACCTCCCCCATGGCTTTCCAAGTTTGTTTGTTTGTTAAATTTTTTACATATCCCCACAAAAAAAAAATCGAATGGGGTGAGATCTGGCGACCTCGCAGGCAGGTTTTCCTTTCATTTAGTTTATCATGTTTGTTAGAGAGATTTTATCCTTATAATTGACCCTAACGATCGATGCAATAAAAGTACAGGGTATAATTTTTTCAGATTTTAGCCGGTTCGATTCCCGGGTGTGGGAGAAGAGAATTTTCGAAAATCTTTGAATGCAGTTTGCTTTCTATTCAAAAATAAAGGAATGTTTCCTTTGAGTAAAATTTTCTATATGCAGTATTAAGAGTACTTTCCCTTCAGGTGGCATTACAAAATTCCACCAAGCTCCGAACTGCTAAGCTATCGGGAGTTACACGTGTTATTGTGAGTCAACCATAAAAGAGAGACATATGCTGTTGTGGGATATTTTTTAGATAATTTTATGTAGAACATTTCCGTCATAAATCATTTCTATGTAGCTTTAATCATTAAGGCTGCATAGTGCATACGCGACGGAAGCTTAAAAAATGGAGCAACTTCTCCCGTTTTCCCAACATTTCCCTTCACTGCTCTGCTCCTATTGATTGTAGCGTGATGAAAAGTATACTATAACCTCCCTAGGAGTATGAAGAATAATTGTACCAAGTTTCGTTAAAATCCGTCGAGTAGTTTTTGTTTCTATAAGGAACATACAGACAGGAAGACAGACAGACAGACAAAATTTTTACTGATTGCATTTTTGGCACCAGTATCGATCACTAATTACCCCCTGATAGTTATTTTGAAAATATATATCATGTACAGAATTTACCTCTCTACAGATTTATTATAAGTATAGATAAGATCGTCTCTGAATCTGAATGAATGTCGGATTTATCAATAACTTACCGAATACGATGTCTGTCAGTAGCATGCAATATCAAAGTTTTTTATTAGGTATCAAGAAATATTTTACGCATGATCAGCGTCTAAATCGACGTTAAGAAGGTATTCACTTACTTTGTGTACTGCTACCATCAGCAGCGTGCATATCAGTATCGTGAAGCATAAATTTATTGTTAATATTATCCTCGGAACTGGAAAAGAAATGACAAAAATATTAACTTTACCATTTATTGTGGACCATATAGGTATCTACCTACTGTGCCCTTTTATGAATTGAATGAATTCCAATCAAGTACTTCATAATACAATGTCAGATTGATTTCGATTTGTTCGTTGTGGGCGATACGATCACTGAAGCGATACTGCGCATCATTAACAATAGCATAATAATTAGCGTATAACGTCTGTTTCGGATCTGACTAAGAGCCTATAATTTGCAAACAATTTATTGACTGTACATAATCTATCTACCTACTTGATGGGAAGAAACGCTAAGAAGATGGGAAGTTTATCTTCATCATGAAAATAACGTAATACTACTTACTGTCTAAATCTGAAAGTTTCCTATCAAAGTCTTCATCAAAGATGAATGTGCTGAATGTGATTCTGTGCCTCTTTACGACCCATACTATGATGATGGTGGCGATGGAGAGGATGATCCCGAGGATGGCTGTGATGAGCGTGCCGGTGCGCGTCGACGCACAACAACAACATTTCTGTAACCGCTTCATGGTGTCTGCTTTATATCACTTCAAATCCCAATAACTCCTGCACTTCGTCTCACCGCCTCATGGCTGCAACAAAAGCAATAAAAATAATTAAGCTCCGATAAGAACTTGTTTTACGATGTAATCTTAACGGACTAAATAGTTGAATGTTTAGTAGGTAACTAGGTGCCTACTTAGTGATAATGTATTCTAGATCATTAGCACATTCTAATTTCTAGCTGTCATGTATTAATATTAGTAATGCGTTATCTTATGCAATTAGGCACGTGGAATGTAGCTGTGATAGAGAAAATTCCAAATTAAAATTTATCTGTTTATCAGCTTGTTTCATCAAAAAAGTTATTCTATCGCTGTATGTTATGTCTGATAACGTGCGCGTTATTATGGTTTGTTTACTCGTTTCATGTTACATAACATCCATGTGCAATTTTAAATTATTGACGTCAGTTTACGAGTTGTAGTTTTATCTTTATCACACTGATTGTGTTTTGTAAATGTAGCTAGCTAACTACCCACAAAGCGTGGGCGTGCGTCATTGGCTTGACCCGTTACTTCCGCGTCGCCATTGACTTTAGTGATTTCTTGTGGCTCAAGTCGGCTTTACTAGTTTGGGATATCACCAATATTAGATAACAGTCGACTTTATCTCATTGATATTCGAGATGTTGCAACATCGCGCATAAATTTAAATGTTTAGACACTTAAGAATGTTCGAAACGTACCTATATGTAGGTAGGTACCTAAATAAAAGTTTAGCTAAAATGTCTGCAATTAATGTGAGTGTTATTTAAAGGGAAGAATTACTATAATGATATAGAAATGACTAGCAGATGGTGCAAAAGTTGCGTTGTCCCCTAAACCAAACATACCTACAAATATAATCTATATAATTTTTTTTTTATAATAATTTTTTATAATATTCCACAACTATCACACAACGCCATCTAGTCCCAAGCTAAGCAGAGCTTGTGTTATGGGTACTAGACAACTGATAAACATACTTATATATTTCTAAATACATACATAATATAGATAAATTACACCCAGACACAGAACAAATGATCGTGCTCATCACACAAACATTTGTCCTGGGTGGGAATCGAACCCACGACCTCCGGCTTAGCAGTTAGGGTCACTAACCACTAGACCAACAGGCCAGTCTTTTATATATATCTATATAAAAGAGGTAGGTAGGTAGGGTAGTAGGTAGGTAGGGTAGTAGGTAGGTAGGGTAGTAGGTAGGTAGGGTAGTAGGTAGGTAGGGAAGTAGATAGGTAGGTAGGAAAAACGCATTGCAACGCATGCGCGGGTTCATATAGTAGCCTAATATGTTTTAAAACGCATAACATTTGATATTTATGAAGTGAGAAGACAAACATCGATGTCGGCGCCATAAACCGAGTAGAAAGCCGTAAAAACATTGCATCATTGGCACAGTGGCACGGCGGTGACTTCCGTTTGCAAGCGTCCAGAGTGCGACACCGCTGGGCGCTGTTATCGGTCCCTCGCTGTTAGGGGGCTATTTCTGATCGGGTGACACGTGGCAGCTCATTAACACGACCAGCACCGTGCCCACGATCGTCTATTATGATATTATGTTTTCATATTTAAGACTGCTTGGTTTATGGCAGATGCGATATACAGAGGCAGATCAACGATAAAGTCATGTTTTCCCGCTCAGCTCCTAAGAAATAGTTTTTTTTTCTACTTCTTATGTTCTATGGGTTAGGTATACATAGGTATACCTACCTAACTAGGTACAACATGAAAATGTTTATGCCGTCGATTCTCCAATCGCGACCTATTCTGGGAATAGTGGCGCTAAGAATTTTTAGCATACTACGTTAAGTAGCTATTTTGTTTTCCTCTATCTGAATAATACGTGGATTCTGAACTGGTTTGACATTTAATATGAAATGAAATGAATAGTTTTAATTACCAATTCTCTGGGGTAAGCTAGTCGCTTCTGACTTCAGCAGCTCTATGTAAGTTACCAAAGTTTTCCCATTAAATATTGAATTAATGCAAGCTTTTGCAATAAGAATTGATAATTATTTAGCAGTATAAGGTAGAATGATATTGATGTCATGAAGTCTGGATTTGAAAAAAAACCATGGCAGTAGGTAGCCCGACCGGGTTTAGCTCACTCCAATTTAAATGTCAATAGATAAACGTTAATCTTTATTATTGTACCAAATAGACGTTGAATATCAAAGCGCCTGTATCCAATTTCCGATGGCATGCATTAACAATTTCGCAATAGCGATCCATTTTGATTGACTGCATTACGTTGCGGTCCCGAATTAGATGCATTGCCTAACAGGTACCAAATCAATTGTGGATCACGCTTAGTAGTTCGATTACGTATTTATGAACTCTGATGGCTGAAACTGTGGCGACGGGATGTTGCGTTGTGGACTTGTGGTGCTCCCTTTTGATTTGAGCAATCAATCAATAATAACGCTCGTCTGACGTCCATTAGCTCGTATAATCGTATTCGTATCAAGTATTTTTTGTATGGCCCATCGAATTGAAGGAGTTCATTAACTGGTATACTTATAAGAAAGTGACCAAAAATATTCGTAAGAGACAATATCTAGCTTATCTTCTTATCGCTCTTAGGAAGTCACATCGTGTCTGACCTGCATGATTTGATTTATAAGTAATTCGCGGACAGGTGAGATGTTTACATTGTAAACGTACCTAATACGTAACTGTTTCATAGATCGGATACAAACTGATTTGCAAATAGTTTGCAATAAGTAGGGTGACGATAACCCTCGCTCCATTATCGCTGGCATTGGCCTGACCCACTTAGCAGATCGGCCCCATTAGAACAAATGCCTCGCCTTTACTGCTACAGCTATTCTACGGGACACACCTAGACATTTTACACCCCATTACCATTTGCAATGTTTGACTTTGAAAGCTTTTACTGCAAATCTGGCTCCATTAGATGTGCGATTTATTAAACGGCCGCTAGCTTGAGTTTGTGAAAGACGCAGCAATAATTAGGTCCAACTCGGTAAGGTATGGTTTAGTTCGTCTTTTACGTGACTCAAATTTCATCAAAGAGCAAAAGCCATAGATAAATTTCTCCAACGTAATGTTTACAATAGGTCTCAATGCAAAACAAACAAATTATTATCTAACAATACCGGGTTATGTAGGTGCCGTAATATGTAATGTAGAAGATGAATTAAGTTGTTCAGTTGATTTGATACGAATGTAATTAAAGAATCGTATGAGTAATAAATAAAGTTACCTAAGTGCGCAGTTTCCGTGTCAGTACTGAGTATCAGTAGTAAAGACATAGGTACTTGTCTTTGTCAGGGACATTGCGCAATACGCAGATAATAACAGATGTCATGGTAGTAAGCTTGATCCGTCTATGGCTCAGGCTTCCCAAACCTATTTGTTGGACGCCACATATTCATCACAGAACAATGCAGATACGAAATTGTGTATCCGTTCTTGCTACGACAGCTAAGTTGAATCAATTTTGGTTGGGCCTTATTTGTATTAGGAGTCGTGGTGTAAAACAGTTCTTAGTACCTCCTGTCTTCATGTTAGGTAGTTACAGTATGTTTTCACTCCATGTTGAGCTTCGTTGGTGCATTAGAATAATAATCCTTGTACTTTTATAGCGTTAATATGCTCCATGAGCCGTAATATGCGTGATTTCTTTGTTACATTGTAACGAGTAAATCTTTGTCTATGCTTCTATAGTGCTGCTTCTATCTTTGTTTACAGTCATGTTCAAGTAGGATGGAACTACTATACCGGCTAACGGCCTTCTTCCTGTCATACTTCAGTTCAACTGATTTAAGAGGCAATTTGCTTATTGCGGTGGAAGTTATGAAAGGTGCTAGATCACAGAGTCGAATTTACTAACTACTGTTCTTTTTGCCATAGACAGGGTTTGGGAATCCTTCGAATGCTGAATGCAACTATTTGTTATTTGGTAAATTAAAAGAACAAAAAATATTCCCGCTCCCTTCACTGCATAACAAAATCCCCAGCATTCCGAACTTGTTTCGTCGTCGTTATCAACTCATAAAACGGATACCCTTTGGGAATATGAGATGTTTCATATATATATACCAATAAGCAGATCAGTTTTAATGGAGTACTTGAGCCGTATTATAGTCAATGACCGTTTATTTCACTTAAAAATTACTCTCTTGATTCTGTTCCACACATTAGTTTGTTAACCAACTTCACCCTTCTGAGTCAGTCCAGTCGAAATAGATTTGTTAAAGTGTATAGGTACCTAGGTATAGTAGATATTTACGATATCGAAAGTAGTGTTTGGCAAGCGCAGTGCGTTCTTGACTATCGGTCATTAAACAAATGAAGGCCGCGTTTAACGCAGAGCTTTCTGTGTCATTGTCAACACAACGACGGAACACTTCGAATTTTTGACGATGGAAAAGTTTGGAAAAGGGGAATCGAAGACTGGGAAATTCTCAGGAGCAACGAGAATCCTGTACAACTCGGCCGAAGACGATCTTACACAACGATTCGTAACTTTCATACATACATAGAATAAGTCCATATCAGTGGAGAGCGTAGTAGTTTTTAGTGGGCAGCAAAAAACAGCTTGATTGATCTGATTGCTAACAATAAATGTAAAACGTTGATTTATTAAGTGGAAAGATTATCTGTAATTACCGTTCTGATTCAACAGGAAACAACTTCGCAGTTGAAATGGCTCATGTTGTTAGTGTATCTTCCGGTAGAGTTTCGAGTTTATAAACCTCATACGTAAGACTCTCCTTCTTGATTATGAATTATTTGTTGAAATTAAAAAACACTAAAAAACACGCTTTTACGTGCACAAAAGCGTGGCGCGCTGGAGCAGGAAAGACTTTCTTGTAAACAAATACACGAACAAGAACACATTCATTACATTTTGCCACTGTTGACTGGTACTTTGAACAGACTGTGCTGCAACTCTAGTTAGAGCGCCGATCTCTGTAACCTGCTTCCTGAAACATCGCTTAACTTGATTTCTCAGCAAGGTATACAAAAAATCTTTCCTGTTCCAGCGCCCCACGCTTTTACAATCAAATATTATAATTAAAAGCACATAGTTTACACTTCAGCTCAGAAATAGAGACAACTTGAACGATCCGTAATTTATTTTTGACTTTTACGTGCACCTAATGGTGCACCGGTGCACGTAAAAGCGTGTTTTTTAAACTATTAATTTATTTTATACTTTTTAGTATTTGCTAATGGCATATTTTAAACATACATTTTAAATAGACGAATGAGCCCGCATCATTTATTTTTTATCATTTTTTTTCATCATCATCATCCATCCAAGTTCATTTCGTGGTCAAAGTTCATTACAAGACCTTTATAACAAGTCCAAACACGGCTATGATACGATCATCCATCATGAAGTTCCGGTTCATATCTTCCGGCTCCATCATCAGATCAGCTCGACAGTAACATGTTATTGTATTGTCATTAAAAATCACATACAACTGCCAATTTTCATAACGCTACGATCTTTAGAAGATTGTTAAATTAGTTTTCTTAGATTTGTTAACATAGTTACATACATACAGGTCAACCTAATAAAAGCGTGTTAAAAACATAATCTCTTATTTTGAGCGTGTTTTACAATAGACAACTTTCATTGCATGATGACTGTACTGTCATCATCATCTTTCTGCCCTTGTCCCAAGCTATCTGCGGTCAGCGTAACAATATTTTTTCCTCCATTCTCCACTGTCAATAATATCATTCGTCACGCTCTCATTTACTCATTTTTAGGGTTCCGTAGTCAACTAGGAACCCTTATAGGTAGTTTCGCCATGTCTGTCTGTCCGTCCTCGCTTAATCTCTGTGACCGTTAGCACTAGAAAGCTGAAATTTGGTACCAGTATGTGTATCAATCACGCCGACAAAGTGGTAAAATAAAAATTGTTTTTTTTTTATTAGGGTAGGCCCCCTACGTAAAGTGGGAAGTGATTTTTTTTTTAATTTCAAACCTAACGTGTGATATTGTTGGAAAGGGATTTAAAAATGAATAGGGATTTACTGAAATCATTTTTTCATCCATCCATACTTCCATACTTCCATACTATACTTACTATACTATACTATAATATTATAAATGCGAAAGTAACTCTGTCTGTCTGTCTGTATGTCTGTTACTCTTTCACGCCTAAACGGCTGAACGGATTTTGATGAAATTTGGTATGGTGATAGATGATAACCTAGAAATAGTCATAGGCTATAAATAATCACGCCATCGTTCTTAGGGGGTAGGCAGTAGGCAGATAACTAAATTGAGTTAGTGATTTTTAGTCGTTTTTGTTGGGACTTTTGCTCTTTCACGTCTAAACGGCTGAACGGATTTTGATGAAATTTAGTTAGGTGATAGATAGTAACCTAGAAAAGGATATGGGCTATTAATATTGCTTGCATGCTATCGTACTTAAGGCGTAGGCAGTAGGCAGAAAACTAATTAAGTTAGTGATTTTTAATCGTTTGTTTTAAAAGTTTACCTCATTCACGCCTTAAGGCGGGGTTGCAGTAATTTTAAGATTTTTGAACCTATGAAAATCGAACTAAATACGAGTTTTTTAATAAATAAAAATCATTACATAAAAATTGAACATACTCTCTAATAAATCGTAAAGATAGAAACGCGATTTAGAATGATCGGCTCAATACTCTTTTTTATCAAACATGACTCTAAATCACAATTTCAAACGTGTACTGCTAAGACATTTCATCATGAATTTATATAAAAGTTATATCAATAGATAGAACTTTTTATTTTGAAGTAAATGTTGAAAACATATTGTATAATTTCTTTATAGTTTTTCTCCAAGAAAAGCAAAAACCAGTCAAAATTTAGGCATTATATAGCTCGCGCGGCAGGGCGGGGGGCGAGGTCGTGCGTACATAAAAACAAAGTACTGCAACCTCGCCTTAACGTCTGAACGGATTTTTATAAGACTTGGTTATTAGAAAGATAGGATCCTAGGCACGGACACAGGCTACTTTTTACGGCGGGAAAATACCTCATTCCCGCGGAAATCTAGCGTGATCGTGTCAAGAAGCGCATGACGCCATAGCTACTGAAATGATTTTGATGTTTTTTTTTTAACTGAGTGTTACTAAGACTTCAAGTTAGTATTTGATCACTTTTCTAACTTAGAGGGTCGGTAGGCGCCATAATTTAGGGAATTTATGATAAAATTTTGATGCAACTGTCTTTATTTAACAGTTTTACTTGGATCGAAACCTGTTGTTTCTGTCATCTGTGGATCGAAACTTAGCGACATTCCATCACACTACTTAACTTATAGGGTAGGAAGGTACCAAAATTCAGACTACTTTTTACTTCGGGAAAATATCTCATTCCCACAGGAACCTATACACAGCTACCTACTATCTACAACATTAAAACTCTGTCTAGAATCACATTACGCCAAAACATTGATCTGATTTGTATACGATTTTTTATTCAACTGACTGTTACATTACATACAGATAAAATCTAATTACCTACACCACAGAATTAATATAGTACTACATAACTAGCTACGCTTTAAACTTGAGGAGGTAATTAGATAGACATTTATACGAACTTTAAGCTCAGTAATCAATCACAGTGATAAGTTAATACTCATTTTAGACAAAGAAACGGATAGGTAATCAGTTCATCACCGAAATTATAACACCTACACTTAGTTTGTTTACTATTCAACGAGGGAAAATCCTAACTTCCTAACTAATATTATAAATGCGAAAGTAACTCTGTCTGTCTGTCTTTCTGTCTGTCTGTCTTTGCTTCACGCCTAAACTACTGAACCGATTTGTGTGAAATTTGGTACAGACATAGTTTGGAACTTGAGAAAGTACATAGGATAGTTTTTTTTTTTTCGCGAGATAAACCAAAAATCTGCCGGAAGTGTCACTATTCCACGCGAACGAAGTCGCGGGCAAAAGCTAGTAATGTCAATAATTTCGGAAATAATCGCTCCAAAATTAAAAAAAACAATGTGACCATAAGTTTAGAAAATATGAAAAAAATCTGAAAAGTAGAACTTTATAAGGGCTTTCTAGGAAAATCATTTTGAACTTGGATGGAAACAGTTTTTGTACAAATAAGACAAAAAGTTGTACAAAATAATTTCTGGACAAAGTTTGTAGTATAATCGTAATGCAAGCATTTTTTTTAACTTCGTTTACATATTTTACTAGCTTTTGTCAGCGGCTTCGCCCGCGTGAAAATGACGATTTTCCATACAAACTTTCATCCCCTATATAAGTACCTTAGGGGTTGAATTTCGAAAAACCCTTCCTTATTCCTTGTCTACATTATAAAGGGAACCTCTGTGCAAAATTTCAGCTTTCTAGGTCCAAGGGTTTGGGCTGGGCGTTGATGAGTCAGTCAGTCAATCAGTCAGTCAGTCAGGACTTCTCTCTTTAATTATATAGATTAGCCTGAAGTCCTGAACGTATCTTTTTTCAAACAAAAAAAGAATTATTACTACGGAACCCTACACTGAGTGTGGCCCGACACGCTCTTGGCCGGTTTTTTACTTCATATCATTCCTCACACAATCCGTCCATTTTTTTCCTTGGTCTTCCTCTCCTCTCTCCATCCATCAACATTAACATTCATCACTGTTTTAGTCATAGGCGAACCGTCCCTCCTGATAATGAGGACTGCATATTGTACTGTAACAATTTATCTACCAAACAAAACATCAATACACGAGATCCACTTACAGCTGTTCACATGTCCGTATCATCTAATACTATCACGCTCCCAATTCACTTAATCGATGTTAAGTAACGCAATCAAGAGCCCATTGCAAGCATCTGTATGCAATTGATCCGGGCATTCCACTCCGTGCCCGGTTGCCCGCACTACCCACAGATGCGAGCTCCCGATTAGAACGCCCATACACCACGTAATCCCAGATTCCCAGCAATATTACTTTACTGTTAGACTGATTCTTAAGATAGAGAAAAGCTCGTTGTGTCGTGTGAATCTTTCTTCAATTGTATTACTTTGATTGTTTTTAAATTAAATGTTAAATACGGTTTTTAAATAGTGTTAGACATTTTTAAGCACATATAGTTTTATTTTATTTTGCTTAAACTTAATGTAGAGACAAATAGACTAGAGATGTCGCCAGTCGTTTTCCTATTCATAATACAATGTATATTAATGCTATTTAAATAAATACGGTTTTAGAAGGTCAAACGTGTACTAGTACAGCAGAGCAAAGTCAGTGTCATTAACTAATTAACATGGGGCCTTGCTCTGAGCTGCTCTGCGCACACTAACCCAACCGAGTATATAAACACATATATGATATATCATTCATGAACATGATGTTTGTGCTCAATGCACCATCATTCAACGAAAAACGTCTTTGACGGCTTTTTACGACGCCAGACATGTTAGATGATATGAATAACTGAACTATGAATACCGACCCACTTTTTTGTTATCTACGACTTAAACATTACCCAATCTTAAAGTTCGTTGTCTTTATTCAGAACGCGACCGTCAGTGGAACAACAGAGAACGACAAATACGGAATATTTACTTGAAAGCTTAAGAAATAAGCTAATATAATTTATGTAAGGATAAGACAGCTACAGTGGTCCGTATCACCCACGAGCAGCGCGGTTTGCCTCGCTTGGGACGGATACGCGGTACGCCGACGTACGCGAAGGCCGGCCACACGCTGCCGCAGAAGGCAACGTGACGTCACCAGGTTCACGTCGAGTGACGCTCACTCATTCGTACAAGAATGTATATTGTAAACAATGTGTCCTCCTCTTACTTACTAACAAAGACGTCGGTCTCTTTTATCTTGACTTTCTCACAGCAGAAAAGATATATTTTCTGATGTCACAATATGGGTTATCGTTGGTTCTCGACTCTTGCAAAGGAAGCAAATTGGTGGATTATAACAAAAAAATTGCTAAATGCAAAAATACGTAATAATCGTAGTATGGTGCCGTGTTGTATGTCCCACACATAAACACGATACGACGTCGCGTCGTAAAACGATGCGGCGTCGTTTCACGATACGACGTCGCGTCGTGGAAATCTACGATGAGTATCGTAAAAAATCACGACATCGTAACGTAATGTGTACATGGCACGATGCCGTCGATACAGTGTGGTGCACATGGTGTTTTTGTTCATTCCGAAAAATAGACCGCACTAGATGCATTCTGCTTCTGCTGTTAATAAGAAGACGAAGAAAGAAAAGACAGATACTCAGAAGATATTGGATCCACCCATTTCTTTTAAACATGAATAACGGGAGTCACTTTATAAAGAAGTCGAAGCCTTAATTAAAAATAGACCACAACAAGTTTTTTGATTACTTTAGAATGAGTGCATCAAGTTTAAAATAACCATAAAATGTTAGTAAATGTTAATTTGTTCATTTAAGTAACAAGAAAACTGCGCAGGATTGCATCGTGAGTTTCTTAACGTCACGACGTCGTATTGTGCATCGACACGTTACGACGTCGCGCCGTCGCGCGTCGTTTCGTAGATTTCCACGACGCGACGTCGCGTTGTATCGTGAAACGACGCCGCATCGTATTGCGACGCGACGTCGTATCGTGTTTATGTGTGGGAGCCCTAACGCAATATTTTCTCCTTCAAACGCTTGGGATCCTTTGACAGACGCGTGATGAAGATGATTGACTGGATTCACAAGAATGACATACTCAGTGAGGAAGAGAGTGGTCTGATTTGACCCCTGTTGAATTGTTGAAGAAAACGAATGGGTTATGGCACATAAAGTAAAATATCGAAGGTCTTGAAGCTGGGAGAGTTCGACGAAATTTTAGTAAAGTTAAAACATAATAATAATTAGGAACCAACGTAGTAGCAAAATAAGTATCCAACTACTGAAGTACCTACCTAAGTATTATTGCAAGAAAATGTTCTTAGTTTATGTAAACAGCTACAAATACTACGGAATGACTAATAAGGTCCCGATAGTGGCGACCACAGCACAATGTCAGTGTCAAGCTTGGTTAGTAGATTACGATTCGACGAAGCAGTGAACTCACGCAAAAACTATATATGGTCGTACACCTCAGCGATTACCGACAGAGACCAAGGTTAACCACTATTGACTACTGATTCAGTAAAAAAATATTAAAACTCACTTCTGGTTGTTGTCAAGTTATTCTATGAATGATAGGTATAACGAAACGACACAAGGCAACATCAAAGGGCGTTAAAAGTATGCTGGCTTTATTTCTTTTTGTTTTATGTAAATGTCAACGTGACTTCTTTTGTTAGGCATGTATAAGACGACCCTCAGTTTTACCCACTATTCATTACTTGGTCAAGGTTCAGTTTTAAGTGACGTCATGTTTAGTAACCATGTTTACCTCGTCTAGTCTAGGTAGCAGTCAGTCAAACTGGCGTCAACATGTCATGACATTTCTTCAACTTTACTTTGGAAACATATGCAATGACCCCCTGTCGCCTTCCCAAGGCACCTAGAATCTTTAATCGACATAAATGATGTGGATGACATCACCCAAAACAGCAGTGTTGTGGCGATGTGTAATACAACAATATGCAACAGAAATGACTCACAAACAATATTATTATAAGAATTGCTGATTCCACAAACTCCATGGCTGGATGGAAATGATATTCGTGGGGATGAATACTGAGACCTCTGAGCATTACTAGCGCTTCCAAAATCTACGAATTTCATAAGTAAAATCGCAAAATGCTTTCATTAATAACTAATTAAAGCGTTCATTGACTTTGACTGTATCTAATTTGATGACCAAATTAGGTTACGATTCATGTATCTTTAATTTGGAATGTTGATACGCTCCGTCGTTCCAGATCAATGATAATTATTCAAAACGATTCGTCACTCAGAAAACAAAGACCGAAAAAGGTTCAACGCTTACTTAGTTCAACGTTCAACAGTCCTTTTGTATTTTCTGTAGGTGTGAGTTTCGGCAGGCAATTGATGTTAATATGGGGCGTTAAGTGTAAGAATCATAGTGGTATAACGGAGGGTACTTACGGTACGTGGGCTACCGTCTGGTTCTCATGTAGTTGTTAAGTAGAAAGTAGGGAAAACGAGGATAAATTACCAGGCGAGCTCTCAAGGCATGTTAGTACTACCATATGCAGTGACTCCATATATGGGTGGAGTCGGGAACATAGACGTGTTCTCACGTACATCAAGAATGTCACAACCGCTCGTACCGTTTTCCATTTGATACCGGTATTGACACAACTGTTTTCCAAAGAAATTTTACGAATAGTAATGTAGATGAACCGTTTAATAGCAGACAAAAGAGTGCCTTAAAAGAGGCAGTATTGAAGAAAAGAAAACCTACATTTTCAGGACATATTCATCTTCTGTTTTTCGTTATTAATTCCAAAATAAAGAAAAAATTGTGTTTCGTTTTTTAAATGTTTTAGTTTTGTTTATTTTTATGAACAGTTATAGTTCTGAAACAGTTTTATAAATACTTTGACGATAAACCAAATCTTGCGTAGCTGAGCTATCACTAAGAAATTCCGCTTCCTTCACACATGTTTCCGTTGTCATGGTTTTCGTTACAGAAAACTGTAACGTGCTAACTATGGGTTTATGACGGCATTTAACTGTAGTTAACGTGAGACAGTTACTTTGTATTTAGATTTGTTTAATTACCTCTAACTGTTCTAGCGACTCTACTTTTTGTTTAACGGAACCGTTTGATCATAGCTCTCTTTTGATATGATCGATTTGAGATTAGTGAACTCATTACATGTAAATTGTTTCGATATTTATTTACGTAGCCATATAAAAGTACATGCTACGCGCGTGTCACGTGCCTTGTTTACATGGCCTGAAAGGTGTCTGATAACTGTGTGTAAGGAAAGTTACAGGCTTAAAGAAACAGACAGACACTGCTAAATCTTAGATAAAATGGAATCAGGTTGTCTTCTAAAGGTATTAGCACACTTAGACATAAAAATCTATTTCACCGTTTTAAGTAGGTAATATGTTTTCAGGTTCTACTCTTTTTTTTCTCTTTTTCGGTTTGCGATATTTTTTAATTTGTTTATTGTGAATATGCAATGCATTTAATAGAACAAATCGATACATCCTAGCCTATTTTAGAATTAGATCCTTGGACAAATTGTGTTACATGATGGGACTTAAGTGACTTTAAATTACACTCCATGCGAATGACATCACACTCAAATTGTGTTCTTATGGGCAAAATGCTATTAGTTAAACTTTGGCAAATTGAGTCCTACCAATTAGTTAGAACATCTTCTGAATTTAAAGTAGACTCGTAACGGTGGCTGTGTTTAGTATCTTTAACCGTTCTTTCTCATTTCTATCGACACACCCTGTTTGGTCTTCAGCAGAATGTTTACCCGCGCTTTTAAAGCATTTTGGGTAAAACTTTCGGCTTTTTTAGATACGACAGTTTATCAAAACTACCCACACTATTGCATTAATAAATAATGATAATTATTTGTTTGGGCGATGGCTTCATTGTAATCGTCTTCCCACACATCATTCTTAATTGTTTGGTATGTCATGTGCCGTTTTGTTACTGTGTGTAAATGCTTAAACAGTGTTAAATAATATTTCCTAATGTCTTATGAATGAGAATGTCTTACATCGATTGGCGTTTTCACACTTTCCGCTGAAAATGAATGAACGAAAACTAGAAGTGGAAAATCTTCTATGCTATAATAATATAAAAACATAACAAGAGATCCTATCATTTACGTTTCCAGTTTCTGGTTCGACTTATAAAGATAGCTTTACGTTAATTATCATGTTGATTAGTGATTCATAGTCATTTTACCATATTATTAGGTATTCATTAATATGTAGGTATTTCGGAGAATGTCTGTGATTGGAAATAGCGAATTAGGTATTCATTAAATATTCACCATTTAGAAAAAACGATACATTCTTTTTCAACTTTGTATACTTTTAAAGAAAAATATTTTATAGATTATGACGTCTTTTCGCGAATCTCTACATAAACATTGGCGGGTGGTGCGTAAAGACGTGAATTATCAAAAATAACTTGCGACTCACACTGTTCAAGGTAAGGACGTGTCGTAACCCAAATATATTCTAAAACAAAATCAAGGCCTTTACCACACACAGCGCTGCTATTAAATAAGATATTTATAATCAGAAATAAGAAAAAAACAAAGGTTATTTTTAAATATGATGTCACTTGAGGTATTTACCTTGTGTCTGAGGTTCAAACTAATAAAGTAAATCACTGCTTATCACTGTTTACCACTTGTTAATCACTTGGGAAATGTGAATGATCACCGGGTTAGTCGTGCTCGTAAGTAGTGAGTTTGTCCGCGGTGGTACACGCGATGTGACTGTTCGCTCGCCAGAGATCGTCTGAAGGAGTGACGATCGCGACTGTACCGCACTACCGCAGGGCCCGACCGCTGGCTGACGCACGCTGATGATGACAGCGCTACCGCTAATCATACTGCACCATCCGTAAGCTTGGAGTTGATTCCTTAGGTTAATATGGAATATAAATATGTGTAACAGTAATGTTTACTCTACGTCTGTCGAAGCAAACCTTCTGTTGGTAATTCACTGGAAAACTAAGGGGCTAGAGAATTTAGAGCTTTTTCCCGCGGCTTCGCCCGCTTGGAGGTCGGTAATTGACCCTCGGGATCGTACTACCGGGTCAAAAACTATCCTATGTGTTAATCTAGGTTATAAAGTATCTAGGTACCGGTCAGTAGGTTTTGCGTGAAAGAGTAACAAACACCTAGACATACAACTCATCCATACAACCTCAACTTTCTTATTTATAATATTATTACTAGGAAGTAAGTAGAATTTC
This sequence comes from Diarsia mendica, assembly GCA_949316265.1. Classification (NCBI taxonomy): domain Eukaryota; kingdom Metazoa; phylum Arthropoda; class Insecta; order Lepidoptera; family Noctuidae; genus Diarsia; species Diarsia mendica. The sequence goes on from OX438892.1 coordinate 12,137,676, forward strand.
TGTTAACTTCATATTTATTTCACTTAGAAGGAATATATTGTGTTCTATTATAATTATGTTCTCTCAAAATAGTTGGCCCTTTTACAATAAAATAGGTTTGTTTTTGGCTGAAACAAACGTTTATAACATTGCAATAATAACTTCATAAAATATGTATAAACTGACAACCACAGTGACAACAAACTTCACTCCTTTCACAAAATGTAAAAAGATAAAGTAAATAAAATCAGTAACTAAATAATAAGATTCCAAAAAATGTCTTGTCAATCGCAACAGAATCCTGAACAAAATGATAAACATACTATCGTACGTAGGCATGGACACGCAGTCGGAGATTTGTTTATGGTGCCTTCTAGGCCTCATTCGGACCATCTTCGACGCCACGCTGTTCAAAGTGAACGCCAATCTAAAGCAGGTGCCGCTGACGACTGATTTTATTAAATAATTCTATCAGAATATAATTAAGTCGGAGCAGAGCCGCCTACTGTTGACACACGTGTGTTGTGGGAGTATGTTGTGAGGTTATATCTCTCTGTACTTACTTGCTAATTATATCATGCGCTGATGAACATAATTATTATAGGCGTTTGTGGTATCTATAGACATCTTCTGAAGTCTATCAGGTATTTACATTTTTTAGTACCTATGTAGGTATATTGATTAAAAGATTTTATTAACGTTAGCGCTTTTATATGTATTAATCAATATTGCGAAGAAATGAAAGCTTTCTGAAACTATTTTAATTAATGTTCTCTGGAGCAGAACAAAAGATCTTGCTTCTGTAGGTATATTCATAATAATGTATTGCGTTTAAGCAAAAACATGCTGCAAAGGTCAGCATGCGATTAAAAAGTAATGCTCTTTCAATGGGTTCATCTGTTATATCTCAGAAATTACTGAACCGATGTTGATATTAACCAAATGGTAAGTCATATCTCTTTTGTGGTTGAATAAATAATAAATGTAGAACATACAGTTGTTCGAGGAGATTACGCTGGGATAGAGTGATTTCATAAAACGAACAAAGATACATCCAAATTCTCTATTTAAAGTACCAAGATAGAGAAGTATAACGCAATAAAAGTTTTTTTTAAAGTCAGATGGGGCATATCCAATGGTCCCAATAATTAGCGAGCGTGGAAATTATGCTCATGAAACTCCAGAAAATGATGATTTGGCACTGATGCAATGAAATCCATCTGTTTTACAAATTGTACACTTTTTCTTCAAGTAACAATTTATGAATCATTTAACATTGTACACGTAAAATTAGCGTCATCGTTTCCACGGGTACTTATGTACAGTTTCCTTCAGCCGATAAACATTCGATGAGGTGTTTTCAATGTTTCATTCAGCTTTACACTTCCTCTATACAAATCACTATATAAAGTTATGTTTTTAAAAACAATAATTTTAAAGGAAAACTATTCTATCAATTGGTTTATGTGGTGAAAGTCATTCATATCCTTCCTTATTCCAAATTCCCACCTTATTTGGGGTCAGCGCAGCATGTCTCCTTCCATAGATACTTCTTGACTTAAGTTGGCGAAAGTATGGTGGATACCATAGAGGTGGGTTGCTATCCCACCGTTCTTCTATAAATATCTCTCCGGCAGTTTTCACGACGTGCGCGAGATGATGAACAGATGGTTGGTAGGTTTCCTTATCCCAGATCAAGAAGAATATTATTATTATCGAATAACGTTTACTGATATGATGTCGGGCTTCAAATTCCGCCGGAAACAATAGTTAATAAATTCACGATATTCAAAAGCTCTAGAATAATTTCTTAGACGCAATTTTTTTATTTCCCCCGTTGGTTGAGATCGACGTCGCTTATTATTGTCGCTTATAGTTATTGCGCCAAGCTCTTCTTTAATTCGTAATTAACGACTATAATATCAAAATACAGTTATGGGTTAATACACCGCGTTGAGAAAGCACATATGGGAACATAATTATTGTTTGATATTTGTTGTTTGAAAGTGTGGTCTTCAAGTAATGTTACAATTTCTTTTAATTCCTGTTCTAAGGTGTGGCAGATGAACATGCCGGCTGAGCTGTCGATGCCGCTGCAACGTGCGCTGCGCACCATGGTGTCAGGCATCATGCTGGTGCAGTGCTTTACCGTCTACGTCTACCTCGCTTCTTACATAGTGCTTCTCTATCCTGTATTCCTGGTACGCCATAGTCATTATGCTTAGTTCACAATTTGTAAGATTGATGAAAAAGCTAATGAAAATATGGACGGATTGTGTGAGGAATAATTTCATAGAATGTAACTTGGGACAAAGGTAGGAAGATGATGGATATTTTGAAGCTGTAGTGTTTGTCTATCCCCATGAGATAAATGCGTGAGGTTATTTGTATGTATGTAATATTTAGTAGGTACCTTAATCATCATCGGGCTATAATGATTGGGATCATTGGATCTGCTGGATCACAGGCCTTCTCCCTATGAGAAGGAATTGGCTGTAATCCACCAAGCTGGCCTAGTTTAGGTTGGTAGATGTCACATGTCTTCAAATAAGTTTTTGGTTGTACGGCATGAGGAAACCTCACTATGTTTTCCTTCGTCGTTTTGAGAGCAGTGATGATGAAATAAATAACACACAATTTTGTAACGACAGTGGTAAAAAATAAACAGGAACTGATTTATAACTTTATTCGGGCAGAGCTTCCCCTTACAACTATTACAATCGAGTGCGACAAGACCGCTAAAATGAGCTTGCAGGGCATTATATAGCTTTATCCCCACCGGAGGCGTCCGGTAGTTATGGCTTGGCTCAGAGGTTGGCATGGCTGTCGTTGGCGTGGCTCGCTGTCAGGTGGCTGTCAGATGGCTGTCAGATGACTGTCAGTAGGCTGTTGTAACATTCGGCCGTCCTGAAACAATTGCTCCCGCAATGGGAACCAGAAAACAACGATTACAAGTCAGCTCAAAAAAACCAAGTTAAAATGGGACAATAAACTTTGATCTCTCAAGAAGATTTATGAAATCTTCGGTGTTCAATTGTTCATCCACACTACTGGTGCTATCAGACATATAAGCATCGCTACGATATAGTCATAAGGAATCAACGGATACTAAGCCTGTAAACCCGTTGTATCATAATTATTTTATGACCTTTTGTACTTCTTAGTTTATGTCAATCATTACCTAACTCCTCAATATCACTTAATGTGGGCCAGAATATAAATCCTCTAACATACAAGAATTAACTTGGCAACAGGCTCGCCCCCTATTGCATGGGACTTAAACTTTACTGTATACTACTATGTGTGTGTACTCATGGGTACACCTCTACCTAACCCTTCGGGCATTACAAGCGTGATGTTATTAGCATTGACCTTGTTGCCGCTAGTAGTCAGCGCCTGGCGTAAATGTGCGTAATCACCGTTTTTTGTAATTTGTAAATCACACTATTATCAGCTATTATTATTTTTCGCCTTGTATCTAAGCTACGTCCCATTTTCTTTCCAGCTATTCAAATTCCAGTAGTAGATAACTCTATCGCTTCTAAATTGCACTGGTACAGAAACCCGGTCTAGGATAAATCGTAAGGCTTATAGGTACCCTGTTGTATTATTAACAGTATTATTAAAACTCCAAATTATGTTTGGTAACCTATTGTCCCCATATTGAGTTGCTTCCTTAAGTTCCGTGAATTGTGCGATTAGTGCCTCCCACACTTCGACCTACTCATTAAACGTAGAATCAGAGACATTAAAAACATGAAACACTTTTCATATAAGAAAAGATAACTAAAAAAACTAAGTTTGCCAAACTAACGTATAAAGAAACTGAAGAAACAATTTAAGTTAACTATAAACCATACCAATATGACACACGCACACACACATGTAGGTACTAACACACATGCTTCTTAGCGTGTCGATGGCAAAACTTCATTACTTTTACACACAACACCATTTAACCCCATCAACACTAGATATTGCTCAACTCATCAACGCTAAGATAATGCTACTCTGGCCCCCAAGATACCTACAGGCGTAGCCTAGTTTCGAGACCTCGGTTTTATCACCATTTTCAAATTAAAATTAAACTTGCTACATGTATTATTAGCGCTAAGTTAGATTAACAAAAATGATTGTAAATAGACTTAATTAATATTATTCTTCTTAGCAAACCTAGCTAGGACACGCAATAGCTGTTAACAGTTAACGTATTTTTAAACTGCTGTTCCGTTACAAACTTCTTGAAATATCTACTCGTAAAGACCTTGCCATGGTCGGAAACAATGTGATCTGAATAAATAATTGCGATCTAAACTAATTGTCACCACAGAATTATTGACAGTACGCGTTGGTTCAGAAACAACGAATTTAGTGAAAGCATGTATCAATATAAACAATATGTACCCACTGGTACTCCTTTTTTTGTTTAGCCAGAAGGGCTCAAACTATCGATATTTACCTACTATTTTCATTGGTTCAGTAGATTTAGAAATTGAATGTCATTGGCCCTCCTTCCTACCGTACCGCTTTCCCGTAAGCACAATGTAAACATGACGTCACATAATAATGTTTAAGTATAAATCGGGTAATTTATATATGGAAACCAGAAATGTTGCTCTTATTTATAAGTTCAGAACTTCGTTCTTTACGCACTTTACGCCTTGGCCAACATCGTCATGATGCATTTTGTAATATTTTCCATCGCGCGAAGTTTGACACAACTAATCGGGTACCGTAAAGGTTTGTTTACGTTACAGGCTACTATCAATACTACAATTATTCACTATAGTCTATAGTTATACTACAATTATTCACTATAGCAAAACAATACAACTTTTTGGCTTTTCATCTTGTCATTGCACTGTACTGAACTAATCGTTAACCTCTAAATGGTACACATTAAACGGCATTCATCAAACGATCTACTTACATAAGGCTGAAGCAAAGGCAGGCATAGAATTTAACTTTAGCTTCGGTTTTGGCTTGCTGGATTTTGCTTGGCTTTTGTTTGTAATATCGAGCAATGCATAGCATAAGATCACGTTTAGTCATTATATCGCGCACTGCAGTACAGTCCGAAATTACATGGACATTTTTACATAACACATTTATACGATAATATCTTCGCAACAACTTCATTAGGTACTGCAAGGTCTGCAAGGGATTAAAGCCCAAAATCATGATTAACACTCTTTCCGACTAGTAACGCGACTAAACTAAAGGACTGGGCGCAAACTACCGTCAATCTGCTTTTATAAAAGATACCTTGCTGCATACGTGTGAATTTCTGTTGGGAAACTAGGATCGTTTATTATAATAATCACATTTTATTTTTTTCTTCCTTAACAAGATTTATGTGACTTGCCGCATAAGTCATACCCACATCGTATTATTTTTTGTTAGTTTGATAAACAATCGAGCTATTATTGCAAAGTTACTATTGAACTGTCGTAGGAGCCTATACTACCTCAAATTAGCAACACTATTTGTGGTGGTTCAAACTTCGATTGAAATACTGTTAAAATAAAGTTCTAATCAGCTTGCACTACAAAGCGGTTGTTACGTCTTTCGCTGCGGCCGAATAGTGCGAAATTAGTGGTATTTTGCGATTTACAACAAAACTATTGATTGGACTAAAAAAAAGTAAAACACTGATTTTGTTTACTGCAGTGAATCATATACTTTTATGCATTATAAAACTCGCGTTTTACTCCTGTTGGCCTCATAAATAACTACATAGAACTAGATGGAATAAATTGACGCACTTCGTTTACCTTACTCGAGACGGGAAATTAAGACACATGTATCAACTTAAATTCAACCGGTTGAATGCCATCACATGCTTATTTTACCTATGAAATATGTAAAAATTAACGGTTTCTCATATTTAATTTTAAGATCCTCGTTTGCAATTTGTCAAGAACTTTATGCAATAAGTTTATACCTGTTTGAATATCGACTGACGGTAGCAAGAGATTGCCTAGGAATGCTATAAACCACTGACAGTAGTTTGATGAAATTATTGTAGCTATTTATATCTAAAGATTTACTTTGGAGTTGTTGGATAATCTAATGCGCACTTGAACTAAATAAAATATGTACATCTTAAGTTCTCAATTCCTTAGTACACAACTAGTAAAACCATTTTTGTACCGAGATAATATACTGATTAACTGACTATGATTAGATTTACTTATCGGGCCTACCAAATTACCTAATTTTGTCTACGATTGGCATAATTATTATCAACACATAGGGCACTTCATTGTAAAACACATTTGGCTAATATATTTGGCTAATGGCATTTGGCTAATATTTTGCAAATATCTGTTAGCTAATGTTAACTGACCTTGTTATTTATGCATGGTTCCTGGCAGCTCTCAGCGTGAAGTAGGACGGTTCCTCCCTTCCATGTCCTTGGGCTCGCTGTTGACGACCTTGAGGTAGTCTTCATTTACCGTAGCAGCGTTACTGGCAGAGAAATGGATACTTCTTGTAACTCGAAGTGTCTCACAGGTGGTTACTGGCCGCAGTCTTCGTTTTCAGGGTCAAATTATGGAATCAATGATGCGGTACTGAGGGCAGGCGCTTCGTGTTCCATCCAGATCGTAGACTGCTTTTTCAATTTGTGCCTTGTGATTCTGGGATGGGCGACTCTTCAATATTTTCCTTGTAGGCGGTGTGCATCAACGTGCTTCGTTTGAATTTTCAGACCTCGTCCTTTGTACTTGGTGACCGTTGACTTTTAAATGTATCAGAGCGTCGTTTAATCGTAGGTTTATTGTTTTCGATACCACTTCTGAGTGTAACGACAGTGGTAAAAAATAAACAGGAACTGATTTATAACTTTATTCGGGCAGAGCTTCCCCTTACAACTATTACAATCGAGTGCGACAAGACCGCTAAAATGAGCTTGCAGGGCATTATATAGCTTTATCCCCACCGGAGGCGTCCGGTAGTTATGGCTTGGCTCAGAGGTTGGCATGGCTGTCGTTGGCGTGGCTCGCTGTCAGGTGGCTGTCAGATGGCTGTCAGATGACTGTCAGTAGGCTGTTGTAACAATTTACTGCTCGTAAATCGGCGGTGCCGCCACCACTGCTTTAGATACTTTAATGTATAGTGAACTCATCTGACTTCGTGATAAAGGCTTTTGTTGAAATATAAAAATAAAGTACTAACTAAGTATCAAATATCACCGAATTAGGCGAATCACAGAATTAGATGAGTTCACCCTAATGAATTTCCTGATAGAAAAACCCAATAAGTAACTCTTTCTTTGACCTGGGAATCGAACCAGAACGTTATACTTAGCAGTAGCGCTTGCAACCAAGTAAAAAACGAGTTAACAAGCCTTATTCAAATGTTGTTTGTGGCATAGGAGGAGCGACCTTCGTTGGTACTGCCGTGGTTGCTGCTGGCTGCAGTGAGGCAGCTGCTCTGCGAGCTGACGAGCCTGGCGCTGGGGCTCGGCACGTGCCTGCTGGTGGGCCCCGCCAAGCCGCCCTGCATCAAGTTCGTCGTGGTCAAGCTCGTCTTGATCATGCCTGCTTTCTACATGTGGATGCTTGTCTTCAGGTGATTTATATGTATTTCTTTTAAAATCGGGTAACGTGAGGTCAAAAGATGTAGTATTAGGATATTCACAAATCAAATAACTAAAGTTATATTTTTAATGCTTTGCCTAGCAATACCTACTACAAAAGAATATTGTGGGGTCTCAAAGTTAATTTTAGCAAATGTTTTGTCTAACAGTTACTACCACGCTCTCAAAGTTGCGGAGGCATACAAAACGTTCCCGGCTGACCTGTCCGCCACCGACAATGACTATTTCGACTATGGACTGGAGCTCGCTGTCCGAAGAAGGCGCACCAAGTCTCTGTTAGGGGAAGCACAACTCCGGAAAAAACTCGTCGCAAACTTGTAAATATCTATCTATCTAACTCTATATATTTATATAAAATTCTAGTGCCACAATGTTAGTTGCTATACTTCCCGGTTTGATCGATTTTTAAGAAATTTTATATTTATATTTGGTAGGTTCGAGAATCGATCGTAATCTATTTTCCATACCTCTAAGTCCACACATCAAAATTTCTACGGGAACGAAGTCGCGGGCATCAGCTTGTATATAGGTACCTATATACAGTATTTTAGGTTAAACGAGGGACATATTGAGGGAAGGTATTCAGTATTCGATTCTCGTCCCAAATATGTAAAAAAATCAAAATGTGTGCTGGGACATATAGTAGAAATGAAACATCAACGGACAAGTGGAAAAACGAATCGCAACGGACAAGTGAAAAAACGAATCGCCAACGGACAAGTGGGAAAACGAATCGCAACGGACAAGACAAGTGGAAAAACGAATCGCAACAAAAGTTTGATTTGAAGTTTTACGGGCAGATTGTTAATGTTCTTGTCCAATTAGAATTCGGAATAAAATATTTCGGAGTATTGGGGTGTTCCCGGTTTAAGCAGTAGGTACAATGAACAAACGCCATGAAAATCTACCGACTAGAGGTCTCGGTCTTGGTTTTAATAAATTTACGTTTAATTTTACGCCACTAACATAACTATGTATATTATTTTCAAAAAATGTATAGAGTCTTACATCTTTACAGATACGGAGATGAGACTCAAAGTGCTACAGCTGGAACATATTTGCAGCCGGTGTTAGAAACTTCCAATGATACAATCTTTGAAGAAGGAGAGGCAGAGACAGGAGTATGCAGACCGTCAATAGGATTATCGGATCTTTGTATATACGCACACGAGGATTGGTTTGGAAGCAAACTTTTGATACCCCGACATACTGACCGCATTTTAGAACAAATTGTTTTGATGTTATTACGAATAGGTGCTTATTTAAAAAAGGAAGGATTAGTATCAATTGATGATTCTGGGATGACATTTGAGAACATGACTGCTTCATGGATTCAGCAACACGGTATGGATTGCTCTGCAATGAATGCAGAGGCCACTGAGACGCCTCCAAATGTTGGTAGCAGTAGAGGAAATATAGCTTCGTATCTACGTGAATATCCAGATATATTTATGAAGAGACAAGGCACTAGCCTTTCTCAGACTGAACTTACATTACAGTCTCTAAGCACTATTCATACTCAACTTGAAACTGATGACGATGCAACAAGAACACGTAAATTAATTAAGAATTCCACATCTGACGAAGCAATTTCACCAGCTGCGGCTGAAAATGTTCGTAGTACCAGGAAAGTAACAATAGTTGAGTCTACTCCGCGTGATAAAATTGTTAAAATAGCATTGTCTGAAAGATCGAAAGCAAGTACTAGCAGAGAAATACCGAAAGAAGACAATAATAAAGAAGTTTCAGGTAATCAACATTTAAAAGAAGAAAGCACCTTGAATCTAAGTTACATAAAAGATATTAGTAATGATGGTTTAAATTTAAGTAAAAATAAAGACTCTTTAGAAAATAATGCAAATATGCCAGAATTAACTGAAGATGAGAAGAAGAAAGACGACAAAAGTAAAGAATTGCCACTTCGTATACAATCAAATGATGATAACATACAAGAAACAGAAGTATCAAAGGAAGACTCTTCAGATAAAAAACAAAACAAAAGTCGATCCTGATTATAAAAATGAAGCGGACATTATAGAATCTACAAATTTTCTTTAAAAATATCGACGAATCCAATACATGAAATCCAAAAACAACACATGGTTGAAATAAACCTACAGAGGTATATATTATACATACAAAACAGTAAGAAAACAACAGGTTTAAGTTGTATGTATTTTATTACATTACGTATGTATTCATAAATTAAAGACTAAATAGGTTCCTATGATGAGGAGCCTGTCGTATCTTGATTTTCACTTAAATTAGCAATTTCTGGTTGACACATGCTATTCAGCACAGCTGCCCCTGGATCTAAATACATTACTCGATAGTTAAATTCATTCGGATCTATCAAATTAAATTGATACATCGGTAATCTGTTTGTTATTATCCATGCCATTTGTGGCACTTCATGATCCATTCGCAAATCATTGGGAAAGATCATTGTATTATTGTTTTGAGCGACAACTACTAGATTCCGGTTTGTATACGGTTTTCGTGTGTCCCAACATCCGATACTGTCTCGCGAAATGAGGTTAAAGAACATAACACCGTTGCGGTCGACGGCTGCGGCGGAGACCTGTCCGTCGGCGCCGCGGCTCTCGCCGAGCAAAGCGAACTCGCTCACCGAGCTGCTCACGCGCGTGGGATCGCGTATCACAGACGTACTCACTACGAACTCCAGGGAACTTGACATAGAGTGATAGTACAGCGGTCGATCGCCTTGGTGATACTTACCTAAGGACATGCCGAATAGACCGTCAGACCACTGATAATTCAGTCCATGTAGAGTGTAGTTTGATAATAATGGCTCGGGATAGAAGCTATAGTGACTGAATCGCCAAAAAGCGGCGTCTTCATGTCTGAAGACGATCAGTCCGAAACGCCACGCATCTGCTATGTAAACGTGCAGATCCCTACACCGCACGTCCCTGGAGTCCACCACGAGGTTAGTGATCAGTGAATTCTGAAGAACAAACTCGCTTGGGATCGGATAACGCCCCAATACTGTATCAGTACTGAGATTTATGGCAAACAACGTTGGTGGGCAAAGTTGACGTGGCGTTTCGAAGGCTTCCACTTGACCGGAGTCCAGAACCCACATAACGCCGCAGTGGTCAATGCTCATGCGAAATACTGAAGTGAAGCCAGTGCAGTTAGCTGTTGAAAAGAAAAAAAAATTAAGTAAACATCTTTATTAACAAAAAAGACTAACAAAGTCTGGATGACACATACCTGCGTTGTGCCAGTCCCAGCTAGGGTAAGGTGCTAAGGGCGGGGATTCTATCGGGAAACCGATTGGCACATACGACAGCGTGGCTGGGGTCCCAGTCTTCCACCGAGGCGTGCTGACAAAGACGCGATCTTTCCAGCGCTCTACTCCAAGAGGTATTACATTTGTTGCGTTGAATTGCCTGAACAAGAATAAAATTATGATCATCTATCTTTTTATTTTGCAAATCAATCTTCTATATATATAAAAATGTTATGTTGGTTTGTGTACGCTTCAAAAACACAAAAAGTTCTGCACCGATCGAGCTGAATTTTTAGAATGATATATAATCCGCATCAAGGATTGTTTTTACAGTATCCACGCGGGCGAAGCCGCGGGCATCAGCTAGTGCTATATAAAATCTTACCCATTGTTGATAGCTTGCTGGCGGTCTTGAGGAGTGGGATACGCGTAATCAATCTGTTTCCATCTGTATAAAGTGCCTAGCGGTTTCCTGCTAGCAATTTGTATATATCCGAAGCTTGTCGTCACGATGCTCGTCATTATAACAGTTAACAATATCTGAAAGAGTCATAGAGAAACTGAAAATGTAAATCCACAGACATTATTTTCTCTAATATCGATGATGTGTGGTAACCGCTATCTTCAGACGCATCGTGAACGACTCCATTTACGTGTATAATATCATCACATCATACACCTAGTTGCAGTAGTTGCGTTAATATTACCTACGTGAATAGTTAACTTTACTACAAGTGCCTACTTTCCAGTAGGCACTTAGTTTTTGTGTATAGTCTACGCTACAAACATTATACGTAATTGGTTAATATACCAATTACATAATACATTAAGACTATGTCTTAATATACATATGTAATGGCGGTGGTGCCGTGCGTAGCATGGCAGGTAGGGTCTCTAGTATATTATTAGAAATATTAACTGCAGACCCGGGGCAGGTATGTTTTTACCCGACTGCGGTAGGAAAAAGGAGGGTTACTGTAAACTGAGTGCGAAAATACGAGAAATCTACCAGTGCTAGGTTTTATGTTATTAATGTTTATCATCACCGTTAAATAATGCGATAACTAATTTAATATGTATGCTATAAACATAACGGACGCAACGGTTAGATTAGTAATAAAATAACGTTTTTAGGTTGCTATTTATGATTATAATTATTGTAACTAGGTATGTAGGTTCCCAAAAAACAGACGTCCTCGTCTCGTCTAAGTCGTCTCTAGATAAGTGTTCGCACACTTCTCATGACACCTCACATTAGCATTTTTATTCAAAAGTGTTTTTATTAAATTCGGTTTTTGTTCTACACTCACGGCACGTGTGATAAGGATAAATAATACATAATAATAATAAACCAAGTAGGTATGGCAAAATGAATTAGGAATTCTTCTTTCTAATCGAATAATCCTGTTTTGAATAACACTGGGGTCAAACTCCTAAAATCCTCATGACTTCATCGACCTATTTGATATTCAGCTAGCTATACTATGAATGTTCAATTGTTCGAACAGGATTATTATTAGTATTATGAATAATTCCAAACACTTCATGTGCAATTTGTTTTGCAATAGACTTTTGTAACCGATATCCCGTTGCGTGCATTACTACACAAGTACACATCCTAATAAGGTTCCTATTCTAGTAATTTAGTTTGACGTATTTATATTCTGAACGTTTTTAAAGCCGTGCCAATGTAACATTGGCTGGGAGGTTACTTAGTTTCTGTAGGGTTGCCTAATTATGTGACCGTCGAGGACAACGACTTTGCGAACCAGTTTGTATCACAATACTCGTTATTTGTCGAGTAAGTTATAAACTCCGAGGATATCAGCTGTTTTATTGTTTGCAACAATGGCTAAATAAAACATTATTTCAACGCTGTATAGGGTGTAGCCACTTCAATACAACTCGGCATTTAAGTTTCAGGAAAGTTTCAGGTTTTTTTCATCAGTATTTTGGGAAAGGTACAATATTGTTTAATGAACACTTAAACAATATTGTTTAACTTTTAAGGATATATTCAAGTTCTAACTTTCATATTATACAGTACTACAAACATCACTGGCATCGTTATTTTCTCTATATCGAAAATTAAGTAGGCATAAGAACTTACCTTTTCCATATTTAAAGTTTTCACTAAATCACTTATGCATAGCTATATGAAGCACGTCCGTTCGGTCGGTTGCTTAGAACTGTTATGTATACCAGCGAGGACTTAATCCGAATTAAAGAAGTTATTACATAAACATGGTTGGCGTGGGCAACCAGTTCATAGCCTGTTATTACTTGGAACTATCTTCTAGGAGTGCTGGTCGTACGGACTGGTGTAATACCTCACGCTGCCAACTGGTCTAGATTACAGAGAAGGGAGAAATTAACGTTCGTGATTATACTGTATAACTAGTTTGGGTGGCTCCGTAGATTATTAAGTTCAAAGCGTCTGTAAATCGTACCGTGGAAAACACAATAATTATTAGTTTGTTACATTAGTAACGTAATTCCAATTTTATTACTAGTTTATGCTTTCCAAAAAGGATGGATGGATTTTGAATTGGATGCCCTCTGTAAAAATGCATTTGCATTTCAGGACTGTTTGTCATTTACAACTTTTGAGTATAATAAATGTAACAATTCCTTGGAATCATTGCGATATTTTTTTGTTCTGGGCCATACCATACTCCACTATCTCTTCAAACTTTTTTTTTCAATAATATTTTTTAAGGTAAATAAAAATTCGTTTCCCAACAATAACTTTTGGAACGAGTGGCTTAGTTTTATGAACGCTTGAATGATGGCTTCGTTTACAGTTACACCTTTTATGTTATTAGAAGAAGCTATGTAGCAGCTTTGTAGACGTTTCGTCATCGTTTCATAGATGTTTCGTAGAAGTTGCGTAGTAGATTCATCTACGGGCGTAAACAAACGCATCGTGGACGCTGCGTAGCAGTTTAGTAGACGCGTCGTAGAACGTTCGTAGCAGTTTCGTAGATGTGTCGTAGAACGTTCGTAGTAGCATTGTAGACGTTCTATTAAATGCTTCGTTGACGTTTCTTAGCTTGTTCTGTGGTTTCTTTGCTTTTTGTTTAGAAGTGTTATTAAAACAGAAACACTATCGAATATAATTCGATATGATACTATACTAGACATAGACACTACTACATTTAGAAGGTCCCATTAAAATAGGTGGACAAAATTACAGAAATCATTCAGACCACCAAAATAAGGACGATGGTAAAAAAATAATAAGAAAAACGCATTTAAGTACCTACTTATAGAGGATGAGTTTATTCTACAGTGCCGGCAATTTATTATTCTAAGAATCTAAGTTAAAAAAAAAACAGTTTATTTAATGTTTTTTTTTGTTCAGATATGTTTGGTTAGACCTACTGAACGCTGTGTTAAAATTTGTCCACCTATTTTAATGGGACCTTATATATACGATCGTAAACGTTCCAAAATGGTCTACTTTTAGAGCATTTAGGAACTGAAATCTGCCAGTTATTAAAAAAAACCGGCCGAGTGCATGTCGGACCACGCAAAATGTAGGGTTCTGCAGTTGATCATCAAAATATGTGAACTTACGAAACTGATTGACCACCCTGCCTACCTGCCTCCGAACGATGATTTTTATTGTAAAAATTAAACAAAATTACATTTACAGTTTTAAGACCTGCACTCCGATTCATTATGTTTGGGAAAATATTTTATACAAGTGCATTTTATAAGTTTGGTCGACTATTACTCGTAAACTTGTAAAGCCTACTTAGCTGTGATACTTTGCCTTTTATTTTCGTTATATTGCTACTACCATGAATTTTTTTACACGTCCAAACACATCTGTATAGGTGGTTGATGTAGCCACACTTGAGTCTAACAAAAAATTGCACTTTAAAGCTTAATGTTTTACAAACGAAAAAGTGTTTGAGCAACTCGCAATATTTTTTAAATAGCTGTCTAACGACATCCCACACAATGGAATTCGCAAGAAAAAAAACATCCCAACTTTGAAGTGTACTGGAGATACCGTAAGAAACCTACCTCCCAACAATGTAGTCAAAACTTGATTAAAATAAAGGATATTGTGCTAAAAAAATACATTAATAGACAAGTTTACGAGTAGCAGACCAAAGAAACAATGGATGGACTGTGTTAAGAATGATATGATAAGAAAGGAGGTGTCTCATGAGATGACGAAAAACAGAGATATATGGAAGAGGAAGACATGCTGCGCCGACCCCAAATGAATTGGGATAAGGGCAAGGGAATGATGATGAAAGCTGTAAGTAGCTACTTAGGTATATTTATTGGTGACTTAGAAAACATAATGTACAATAGATGAGTATTTATTAGAAAACAAATTAAATCTGCAAGGCGTCAGAACAATGTAAAGTTACTGTTAAGTGCATAGTTAGTTAATTACTGATAGTTGCAATCTTTATATGTGTAGGCGTTAAAATTGATGAAGTTTTTGTGTTAAGTGCTTAAATATTTATTACTAACTAGACATTATTTTTAAGGTACATTATTATGGCAGTCATCCTCTGCGTATATAGTTGATGGCAGGAGAAGGGAGGTCCGAGTTTGGGTCGCAGACAGTTCCTCCTGCGGCTTCCGTGGTGTCAGCGTACAGAATGCGGTAGTTGTAGTCCTCCAGGTCCAATGGCCCCGCTTGGAACATCGGCAACCGGTTAGAAATAACCCATACACTTTGCCTCTCGTCTTGATCAATTTTGATGTCATTTGGAAATATTAAAGTCTCAGGATTTAAGGAAACTATTCCGTTGGTTGCCTTTTTATAAAGTTTCCTTGTGTTCCAGCATCCGATGCTGTCCTGAGTTACTAAACCATAGAACATTACTCCACGTCTATCAATAGCAGAAGCTGAAGACTGCCCAGATAATCCTCTACTTTCCCCGGCTATATTGAACTCCGAAGAACTGTTGCTAACGCGGGATGGATCTCGTAACACCGCCGTTGAGACGTAGAACTCTCTGTAACTCGACATGGGATGGAAAAATAGTATGCGTTCCTCATCCGGATCAACGGGCGTTAGGGCTAAACCAAAAATGCCATCTGTCCACTGGAAATTGAGTCCGTGAAGAGTAAAATTTGAAGCCAGTGGATCCGGGAAAAATAAGGGGTTCGTGAATCTCCAAAACTTTACATCGCTTTGCCTAAACACTAGGAGGCCGAATCGCCAAGTGTCTGCTATGTACACGTGAAGATCTGAGCAATCTGGCAACCGTGTATCGATCATGAGGTTTGCGAACAATGAATCTTCTAACACATATTGTTTGGGTATCGTATAACGTGCGATCAGTCTATCTGTTTGGAGATCAAACACCACTACACTAGGTGGGCATAACTGTTTCGGATTGTCTTGAGAGTCTATCTGTCCGGAGTCTAATACCCAGAGTCGGCCGCAGGGGTCGGCTTGCACTCGAAACACTGAAGTTAGTCCTGTACAGTTCTTCATGTCACCTGAAAGTTTGGTAAAAACTAATATAAACTAAAATAAAAACAAACAGTCATTCTGCAACACCGTAAAACCCCATACAGAATTATAGAAAATACAAAACGTAGTAAGCGCCGTAAAGACAGGATATGCATCCTGCCGCGAGTACGTATAACCTTTGTCAAGAGATTTTTACATTTTCTTGGCCCGTTCCTATACAACAAAATAAATGAAGAGTGTGAAATCTATGGACTACCGTATTACAAATGTAAAAAGATTGTGCAATCGTACCTCCAAAACAAAACCTATGACGAAACTGAACAAATCTTAACATAAGTGGTGAACATGGACAAGTAAAAACACACACATATCACCCACACACGAGTACCCCTCCCATCACACAAAAACTCCACACACACACACACACATCCCCACACACACACACATCCCCCACACACACACACACATCCCCACACACACACGCACACTCACAGACACACACTTCTTACCTCAAAACTGTTTTTAAAATTATTTTTTTTCATGTGTACTTAAATCTTAGCCTACTAAAATTTGATACCTAATTGTCAAACTCAATACTCCGAAATTGTTACAGTACCTGAAGCATTATGTAAATCTTATGTCATGATACCTTAGGGGACCGGACTGCTTCTCCTTAACACAGGTTTTCATAACCTAGCTAGGAGAGTAGTGCTCACCCAAATGATTGTAGGAATAGTACTTAACTGTTTTTTTTTGTAAAACTGTATTTTTAACGTGTACTACAATGTCTTTATTTTGAGTAAATAAATATTATTATTATTATTATTATAATTTAAAACGAAGAGATGATTTTTAAATTTAAAAATTTCATTTAAAACTTATCAATACGAAGACGATGAAGACTGTTATAATTGAAGTCCTTATTTATTTTGTGAAAATTTCAAAACGATACGTACCAAAAGCTCTATGAAAGCTCCAATTGGGGTAGGGCTTCAGCGGCGGCGAGGTGACGCCTCCCTGGCGCGGCACCGTGGCAAGCGTGGCCGGCACACCGCGTCGCCACGCCGGCACCGTCACCCACACGCGCGAGCCCCACACCTCCAGCCCCAGGGGAAGCACGTTAGCAGGCACAAACTTTCTGTAATGACAAATAATAATGACAAATTAGGATTATACTAATCTGAGGAAAGCAGTGTGAAGCACAATACCGGGTGCCCTTGGTGGGGTGCTCTGTGGCAGTCTGCACATTTGCATCATTTTTGTTTTATTTATCTTTGCATTACTATCTTTAAATATGGTGTGATAGTGAAAAAACCAAATCACAAAGCTAAGATTTTAATACTTTGGTAGAAAGTGATTAGATGCAGTTAACTTTGTTAGTAGCTAGGATTTGGCACTGAGAGAACGTGTGAAGAACACGTCAGCTATCGTGATTGTTGCTATGGCTCTATTCAGTACTACGTGGCTAGCAATGATAACTTTAGACGAAAACGAAGAGTTTTTTTGTGTGTGGCTCCTACTTTGTTCCACAAATTGGTTTTGTATTTTGTATCCATGTACTTTGCATGAGACAAATCATACGAAACCATATTATTACGAACCAATGCAATCAATCGTTTGTCTTCCATTTTGATTTTGCCGTCCGCGATCCGACCGGAATAGTGGCTTCATGGATATGGTGTGGATTGACTATAAGACGTAAAAAAGGAAATATTTTTCGCATTGTAGTTACCCTGTAGAGAGCGCATGTCTTCGATGCCTGGGCGACGGGAACTCGAAGTCCACGTGTTTCCACTTGTACAGCGTGTTGAAGGGCGGCGTATCGTTATCGGCTGGCACGGACTGCGCTCGCATCACGCCCAGCATCGTCAGCCATAGTGTTACGCCAGCCGGTCCAGCGTGATCTGGAATATTAGCAAGATAAAATATAGGATAAAATATTTATATCTATTTTTATTTTAAGTCTCCCAAGTGTCCCAAATCAGAGCAGCGGTGGCCCAGTGAGCAGCGGTGGCCCAGCGAGCAGCGGTGGCCCAGTGGTGGCGGCCCCGACTTACGAACAGTAGGTCATGGGTTCGAACCCAAGCAAGCACATTACTTTGTATAATTTATTTTATCACCGCTGCTCTCAAAACGGTGAAGGAAAACATCGTGAGCATGTCTTAGAACCAAAAATTCGAAGGCACGTGACATTTACCAATCCGCATTGGGCCCGCGTGGTAGATTATAGCCCATTCCCTCTTAAAGAGAGGAGGCCCAGCGGTGGGAACATAAATAGGCTGTTGATGAAGTGTCCCAAATCCCAATGCTGGGCAAAGGCTTTCCCTTTCTCCTTCTGAATCTCTGCATGTAGTGCGATATCTGGCCATGATCGTACCGCAAACAAGATAAGATTAAACTAAAGTGGGAGTAGGCTGGCCACCTGAAGAGGTGAGCAAAGATCATAACTCGATTGTCGCCTGACGAAGGAAATCGCCGTAGAGGTATAAGATAAATTATAAGTTTCAGTAAATTCTCTTTCGAAATTTCGAGACGCTGTCGTTTGCGTTATATGCTATTGGCAGAAATCGAGACTTGCGGGCTACCACCACCCACTGAGACATTCTACACGAAAAATACCAATATAAATTTACTCAACCTGGGAATCAACCAGTTCCGAGCACAAGCACATGCCTAAATCTGTAAGTATCTATGTATACCAAAACAGACATGAATTTGGGTTTTGTATAATGATAATGTATCGAGAATCTAGACCCAGCCGCAAACTGCATCTGCCTAGTGTTTCTGTGTAGATTTAAATGGCATGATGACTTCAAAATTTTCGGCCTCAGCACATTTAAATGTAAATTATCTAACTTTCTTATAAGCAAATGTTATTACTCGATTCAAGATTTTATGAATGACGTAAGACATTACTGCCTATAAATGTTTTATCTCCTTTACTTCTATAGATAGTTTTATTGAATTTTGTCTTATATAATTATTATTGATCTGTTTTACAATTATTGTTCAATTTATTTAAATTATTTGTAATTCTAAATCTAATGATAAATTATTTAATTTTAATGGGGACTATATTTCTTGTCACCAATAATTTATATTTGTCACCAAGTTGAATCACCTAATAAATAGATCTATCACCACGAAATATTTTCGTTCTCAGATAAACAAAAAGTGTTCCCAGTTATGAATTATCAAAATAATTAATGTTAATAGTCCGGGTGCCACGTACATTTTTAGGGTTCCGTAGTCAACTAGGAACCCTTATAGTTTCGCCATGTCTGTCTGTCCGTCTCTGTGACCGTTAGCACTAGAAAGCTGAAATTTCGTACCAATATGTGTATCAACACATATTGGTACCAAATTTCTGCTTTTTTTTATTACTTTGTTTGTGTTCATATAATTTAACAGTCATATTGTCCTACAAATTGTGTGGTACGTTATCCCGGTCCTACGCTCTGAAATATTTTATCCTTGCTACCTCTGCTAGCTACCACAATCGAGAGTTTTTGTTCAGGAAATGTTGGGCGTCTCATCAAAATGAAGCTACTCAAGAAAAACTAGCTTGATAGTAATCAAATTAAAAATATGTACGCACGTCTACACATCAAGCTATACAAAACCAGTTAATCTTGGCCTCACTTTACTAGACCTTTTCGCACAATGAACGATCAGATTATACTGGTTTTGTATAGCTTGATGTGTAGCCGTGTGTACCGTGGCACCCGGACTATAATATATGTGTAAAATAAGAGATGAATTACCAACGAAATGGTAGTGAATTAGATGAATATTAACTTCGTTCTTATAATAATAGTTTTATTACCTCATATTACTTAAATAATAGCTTTGTGCCCCGAATGGTAGATTTGTCACCAATTAAATCGAAAATCGATCCTTGACTGCGACTCCTTTTTATTTGTTATTTTGTCACCAATACAGTAGTTATTAATGTAATGATGAACCATACATTTATAAACCATATTTGAAACGGCAGAATATTATAACCGTAGGTAATACATAACAGCTTTGTACGATTATCAGACAAATAAATGCACTCTATTCTTTTCTGATAAGAACAGTCTCACGAGCCCTTTTTTGTTTTGGTGGGGGTTGGAACTCATTAAATTACCTTCTTAACCCTTATGCCGAGGGCGCGGTATCTCTTTCGAACAACCCGCAGCCCCGACGGGCAGTCATACGAGCTTTACGTAGGTTTAAGCTACGCTTATCAAGTTTGCTCCGTTGATAGATGTCCTTGTCCATTGACCATCTGTGATCCACAATATACCGAGATCCCTGCACGCTTCGTAGAGCACGTAAAGCCGTTGCTTGGTCTCGGCTGTCATTTATAGACCTTTAAAAGTCGTTTCGGGTAGTTGGTAGGCCGAAAATTAAATAGAGTAAACATAATACTAGTTGTCAATGTCAACCAGTATCGTGTTACATAGTTCGTAGGTCCTAACTAGATTGTGAAAATGTGGAGGAATAGAGGTCAGCAGTAAACAGCAAATTTATGTACAGACGTTAGGGGCCATTCATATTAATAGTAATTTTAATCCGTGGTGTTAGACAACTGGACTTATCCCAGTGGCAAACGTCCCTTTGTGCCTATTGGCTTTGTTCCGTTCTGTCTTCTGCTTGTTATGGAGGGATGTGGAATTAATTTTTATTTTTAATTTATTTATTAATTAATTATTAATTTTCCTACTCCTCCGCTGATTAATTTTGTTGCGGGATCCAAGACATGCTTTTCTGGGACTTCGCAGCTTCTGCAGTCGCCAATAATTATTCTGGCATCCAGGGCCCCGAGTCTGCTATTCAATAGTGTCAGAATGGTCGATCATTGATCTCATAATGGTTGATTTACGACAAGCCAAAAAGTACCTTAAGTCGACAGACATAAGGTACTTTTTGGCTTGTCATCAATCAACCATTATGAGATCAATGATCGACCATTCTGACACTATTGAATAGCAGACTCGGGGCCCTGAAGTTGCAGTAGTTGGGAAAGCGAAATAGCACAGTAGGCCACAATGAGCTAACCCCTAGTTAGTTCGCTGAGCAACCCGCGTGCCTTAGACTACTTGCTTCTTATATTTCAGTTATTTGAGCTTCTTTCGCTAAATAAATTATTTACTGCGACGTTTCATAACTTGATTTACATAATTCGATTAACAATCAATCATAATAGGTATCCTAACTTTATTGCTTGGGCTATTGAATTGATATCACCTACCATTACATAATCCTACTAATATTATACATGCGAAAGTTTTTGAGGATGGCTGGATGTTTGTTACTCTTTCACGCAAAAACTACTGAATGGATTTAAATGAAATTTAGCAAACAGTTAACTAAACTAACACAGGATTTTTTCTACCCTGGTAGTATGATCCGTGGGAACAACTATCGAACACCATGCGGGCGAAACCGTGGGCATAAGCTAGTAGTCCATAATTATTGAGACCTTCGTGAAAATGACCAATTATCAAAAAACTGTTAAACTGGCACGTGAAACTAATACTGGTGAATAAACGTGTCTATATTGTAAACCATTGGAAACTGAAGTTCAACGCATTCATTAAGTTTTTTGTTCATTTACAAAGTAGGTAGGTCAAAGGCTTTAATTATTTTGAAATAATACAAAACCGGCCAAGTGCGAGTTGGACTCGTGCACCGAGGATTCCGTTTAAAGGGTTTGAACTTTTTTGTATGGAAGCTGGCATATATCGACCCACCGCCATTTTGATTTTTTTAGAAATCACGGCCTACGATGAAAAAGGTATGTATGGGTAGAGGACACGTAGACGAACAAAAATTGACATGTAACATGGTACCCAAAAGTGTCACGTTATCGAGATATTTGAAGGTAAAGACCGATATATGAGTACAATGACCACACAAAAAATAGGCCTTTTACGTGTCCATAGGCGTTAAATTGCTGTTTATTGAAAGAGAGTAGATACATTATCATAGGAGCACGAGAAAACTATTCTTTGGCATAACATAGCGATTCATTGCGATGCGAAGCGATTTTCTCGTGCGCATAATAATAATTTTACAGCTTTCTATTACTTACTGCCGCACTCAGAAAGCTTTAATGATCTGGGGGCACGGCAGTGCCCCCGCCGAGTCGAGCGCGAAGCAAACACTGCCGTACCATCCTTTACTGGAACCATTTCGTCGCATTTTCAGGCCCCTATTTGAGAACCTCTGGATAAGACCAGAACGCTGAAATTTTCGTCATCCAGTAAGCTATACAATCACACTTAAAATAAAAAGTTTCAAGTCTGTAGGTCATTTAGTTCCGAAGTTAAGCGAAAGCAAAGTTTCGCATTTATGAAACTCACTCACTCACTCACTCATGATCATCAAAATAGAACTAGTACTTCCTATAAACTCAGAGAGCTGAAATTTAGTACAGAGTTAGGGTTTAATGGCCACATAAAGGGAAAACTATAAAAAGTAGGAAAATCGAAAAAAAAAAAAAACTACAAAAAAAATATTGTTTTAAATAAGAAAATCTAATAAAATAAATCAATATGCCCACGTTTCTACAAAAATAAGTGAAATCCCAACAAAAACATTCTGTAAAAAACTAGCCAAGTCTTGATGGAGCTGCTTGTTTATCTCTAAAAAGTAATGAAATCTAGACAAAGTCGTGCCAAGTCTAAGGTTCCTTATTGCGATTTCTTTATTATTATTATAGTTAATGTTGTGTGACTTGGCCGTTGTTCGTTTCGTTTAGTTCGGTCATTTTTAAACGGTTTTATTTAGCTCACCCCGTTTGTTTTTTTCTTGGATCAAATTTAGTAATTCAAATTTCACCCACTTCCAGTCAACCGATTAATCTGAAATTTTGTACACACATTGGATTTTGGTGACAATACAATTATGTTTATTCATTATCATTATAAATTCAAGATGGCCGCCGCTACAAAATGGCGGATAATTTATGTTTTATTAATCCCATCAATATGGGTATCAAATGAAAGGGCTCAACAAGCAGAATACAATATACTATAAAAAATTGAAATCCAAGATGGCGGCCGCTACAAAATGGCGGATAATTTATTTATGTTTTATTAATCCCATCAATATGGGTATCAAATGAAAGGGCTCAACAAGCAGAATACAATATACTATAAAAAATTGAAATCCAAAATGGCGGCCGCTACAAAATGGCGGATAACGTAGGTTTTATTATTCCCATCAATATGGGTATCAAATAAAAGGGCTCAACAAGCAGAATACAATATACTATAAAAAATTGAAATACAAGATGGCGGCCGCTACAAAATGGCGGATAACGTAGGTTTTATCGATCCCATCAATATGGGTATCAAATGAAAGTGCTCAACCAGTATAATACAATATACTATATAAAATTAAAATCCAAGATGGCGGCCCCTTTAAACAGAATGCGAAATAAAAACTAAAAACTAGAAAATAAAAAAATAGGTAAAAAAACTTTTTAAGTTAAACGGTTTTATGTTAAACATACATTGCAATGTTTAAGATAAATGTACTAAAAACCAAAAAATAATAAAATAGAAAACCGTGGGGCACGTCAATTGTCTACAATCGTTGATTAAAATCATATTAATAATAATTAAGTCGATAATTTGTACCTAGACAATTGACGTGCCCCACGGTTTTCTATTTTATTATTTTTTGGTTTTTAGTACATTTATCTTAAACATTGCAATGTATGTTTAACATAAAACCGTTTAACTTAAAAAGTTTTTTTACCTATTTTTTTATTCTTCTTGGCGTCCAATTACCAATACCAGTATGGGTTATTATCTCGTTTAACAATCATAGGTAGTTACAACAGATATAACATTACGTATAAACTAAATTGACTTGTACCCACTAACGTATAAAGAATGTTCAACGGCCAAGACACACAACAATAACTATGATAATAAAGAAATCGCAATAAGGAACCTTAGACTTAGCACGACTTTGTCTAGATTTCATTACTTTTTAGAGATAAACAAGCAGCTCCATCGAGACTTGGCTAGTTTTTTACAGAATGTTTTTGTTGGGATTACTTTTACTTAGGCCATCATCAACAAAATCATATCTGTTTTCACCATTATCGCACTTGCAATGTCAGTGTTCGTGCTACAAAAAATTGTTATTTAATTAATGGATAACTTATTGAAAATTCGCGATAAAAATTTTTAGATCACAGATTATTGTGTATTGATCTATCCTGCAGGCGCCTGAATTTTTTCAATTTTTAATTTTCATATTTAATAAGTTTAAATAACATTTATTCATTAAAGGTCCGAATGGAGCGTAGCTTGCGCAAGACAGAGTACCAGTTTTCGGGCGTATTTTCAACCCGATCGGAAAGTTATTAATATTGGTCCTACAATTCCGAAAGTTATAACATTCTTTAGGAAATTTCCTCCCCTTTTTGAATCTTATTTCAAATTTGAAAAATTTTAATTAGGTTTTGAGATATTTGCAAAACAATAAACCCATTTTCAATTTTTTAGTTAATTGTTAATAACTTTTGCAATTTTTGCAAGCGGAACTTCATTTTTTTTCAAAAATCATCTGGATGCCATTCCAAATCGAATGGCACCTCAATCATAATTTTCGGAGACTGCTGAAAAAACTTCATCAAAAAAGCACTTGTTGACTAGACTATAGTACACTGTCATATTAATTACATTTTTTTATAAGTTAAATTGTAATTTTTTCATCTAAGTATGTACACCAACTTTTTCCCGTTATTAGTATGAGTGTGCTCAAGGGTATCAAAATCAAAACTCATTTATTCAAACTAGGCTGATAATCAGCACTTTTCGAAGGTCATTTACTTTACTATTTACATTTTTATGTGACAGTCCCCCAAAACGCCCACCCATCGTCACTTCCTAGTGTTTAGCTGGAAAGAAGAAGTGGCGGAACAAACTTCCCAGCACAAATCTGTCTGTTAGGTTGGTGTATCGTTGTGGAAGTCCCTAAATTATTTTAAAAAGTCATGATTTAGTGAAGATTACACAAGAATAGTACATAATAAGTGGCAGGCGCGGTCTTAGTCTACGTTTTTGGGGGCCCCCAAAAACGTAGACTAAGATCGCGCCGGAGTCACCCAGGAATTCGGTTGGGAGGACAGAGGTACAGGTAATGGAAATAAGTATGCCAGTAAGAGTCTTTGAGCTATAATGCGGACAGACAGACAGTCAGACGGACATGGCGAAACTATAAGGGAACCCTTATTATGTTGACTACGGAACCCTAAAGATGAGCGCAATGTCCGCCGTGAAATCAATTACCTAGCTACAAATTATATACTTTCATAGGTCGCGAACTCTCGAACACTTTCATAGATTGGCGTGAAACTGGTGACTAGTGATGAACTGATGACACAGCTAGAAAAGCTGCTTAGAATCCAGTACAGAGTACAGCATACTAAGCAGCTTTGAATGGTAAAATAAAACCAATTATTTTCCTAAGATACGAATAGTTGTTACAATAAACGTTTAGATGAAATCACTTCCTAGGAAGGAAGCGAATGGTAAAGTTGAGGAAAGTCTAAATGTGGATTAAAGAGGTACTAACTCTACTGCACGTAGTGCACCTGTCACTTGTATCAGTATGTAGATGTGTCGGGTTGAAAATACAGACAATGATTTCCTCATTGTTGTTTGCCTATACTAGATTGTTATTGAACACTACCATAGATGAAACTACTCACAAACACTAAAACCAGTACCTACCTACGTAATATCTATAATTTAATATCATTTAATTTTTAAACAACTTCCAAAAAGGTTCTGAATTCGTGTGCATGTATTTTTTATTATTTATGTTCACCGATATCTCCGTCAATTGTACTCGAAAGAGTATACTCCCGAGGTAGTCCTATTGTCACCAAGTCAGGATCTGATGATAGGATGTATCCCAGGGAAATCGAGGGCTACCCTCAATCAAATTTTACAGGCACTTATTACGTTTTCCATAAATTATTTTCTTAAGTTGTTCAAGTACCCATTTATGTAATTGTTCGACGCCGCGGTATCTCTTTCGAACAACCTGCAGCCCCGACGCGGCGACGGGAGCGTTTACACAGCCTAGGACTGGAATCATGAGACCATCGACACAGTTGGGTCGCTACATATACTGGTCGGAAATAAAACATGAACACAGTACATGAATTCTACTGTTACTCCTCTCGCTAACTTAGTAGTCTTCTGTTCTGAACTTTTAGCAGTAACCCTCTAGAAAAACAAACACCAATCAGTTGACCGAGTGTGGTGATCAGGGATGTTATGGATATAAATTTTCGGATCTGGATACGGGTACAAATATTGATACGGACGGATATGAAAACAAACACAGTCTTACCAACTGTCTAAAATAATTGCTCCCTAAAACTAAAATCAGAAACCCCTAAAATTACTTACTACCCCTAAAATATATGTTGTATAAATAATTTTTACTCCGCTTTTATCCGAAACTCTTATATCGATTTCGGTTACGGTTAGGGATATTTTGTTAGTGTCGGTTACGGCTGCGGAGCTCCATAACACCCTTGGTGGTGATTGTTACAACATTCCAGTACACAGCCTCGTAATTCACTTTCATTCAACATCTTCATTAAGTAACATTAAGGTATTATTTGGTTGGCCATGTAAAATTGCTTGGACACAAATTGTGCCCCTTGAGATCTTGTAATAATTAAGAAGTATTAGATTGATGAGTGTGTTATTAAAAGTTGCGTGTAGTGATTTATTCGAAATCAATGTTAATTTTGACTGACATTTTCCGTCCCGACGAATTCATAATGATTGATGTCTATCGGATAGAGCGATCCGTGTCTAATGATGCGTTGCGCGGGCGCATAAACACCGACATTATTTCTCCAAAGTCGCTTGTCCACGCATTCTGCACACAATAGGGATCAATCCGTAAAACATAGTTAATCGATTTCATGCGTGGCCGGTTCACTTTCTTCCAATTTCTATTGTACGATTGTAATTTTGGAACGTCTTTGCTTCTGATAGGTTTCGAAAAGATAGAACCAAGCTTATTATCATTATATGGGACTTATGAGACTCTACTCACAACTGGGACATTGAAGTAATAGAAGTCTGTCGAAAAAGTATAATTGACCAAATGATATTTTTTTGACAAACATATCAAGATTTTCCTAAATTCAAGACTCTTTATCTTAACAGCCATGTTAAGTAAAAGAGTGTTGAATATTATGCTTCCACTCTGCCTAGTAGGTAACTATGTAACGTGTGTTGTTTACTATTGAATGAAAATACTTACACCGTAATATTGTATGAATATTTATAATGTGTAATGTATTGTGTGTATTGAATTTAAAAAAAAAATGTCGTATTTAATAGATGCAACTGGTTGCATTCAGTTGCATCATTACTTTGATACTCCACGGACAGACGAGCACAGCGTTGCGTCTGCTCGTCCGCGGAGGTACATTCTGTAACCTCACTTCTTTATAGAGAAAATATACTACTACTATACGTTATGTAACTACGAGAAGACGTTAACTATTTACTGCCCGTTTCCATACACTAAACGACACCAGATGAATGGTTAAATATGAATTAATGCACTCTTCGAATTTCTAGTCTCGACTCTCAGCTTTGAAAATCCAACAAAGCGTTTGTGGTTTATAATATACTAGTGACCCGCCCCGGCTTCGCACGGGTTCACAAAAGGTATTAAACCCTTCCTCTTGAATCACTCAATCCATTAAATAAAAACCGCATCAAAATCCGTTGCGAAGTTTTAAAGATTTTAGCATACAAAGGGACATAAGGACAGAGAAAGCGACTTTGTTTTATACTATGTAGTGATTAAGTCGTTATGAAGTCGCATAATGATAGGGAAAATGGCTACAAGTCCATTTAATGTTAGTGCTTGATAGCATTAGATAAATGTTACTATTCTTCTATTCCAATATCCACCCACTGCTCTTATTTGAGTGGTGTAAGAAAGAACTTACAGGAAGTTACACTTCGCTCTACATTAAGTATTTCTATTGTCTTCGGAACACTGAGCAGTCAGATCGTTAATTCTCATTACACAACAACTAATTTACTTGTAAATTGTGCAGATACAAATCAGTTTAGTAGTTTTGAGGCTGTACTCTTAAATTTGCGTGCGGTATGGTATTCCACCCGCTACGGCTTTGTTGACCGATAAGTGTAATCGACTGTACTTTCACTAGCCCGATGTTGCTTAAGAAAAACGTTGAGTGGGTTACATGCTACTATTAACTGGATTAAAACATGCAGCCGTTTTTTAATATTTAAAACAATTATTTTACAACTCTAGTAAAAGAATTTTGACATCAAAGTTAGTAATATTGTAGTTGCGTTTGGAGATTTGACATGGAAACATTTGTTTTGTGTTATGTTCATCACATATGCAAATTCAATTGTTAAGAATTGGAGAAGGACGTGACCTCATAGCACTGCTGGATAGTTCTCGGAGTAGGCTGCCATTTACTAATACATACCTACCTATACGTTCTGGGGTCTACTACTTATTTACCCCTCTATTGGTGATTAATAGGTAAGGGTGGTTAGCTTTAAAATGTTCCACCAATCATAACTTTCAAAAGCAACCTATACATATTATTTACATAGTGAACATATTATTTACTTAAATGCAAATAAATTATATAATTTGACTAAGTCACGGTCGAGCGGTCGCGATTAGGTGTCGGTGCGTTAGTTATGGTAGGTATCAGGTAGTAGGTACACGATATTCATTACTAAGGACAACATTGATATTATTGACTAAAATGTAACGTAATGTGATACGATTCCACGAGTTTCGTGTGAATAGTGAGTGGGCCGTAAGATAGTTGGCCCTGACTGACATAAAAGTAATTATAAGTTTCTTTCTGCATTTTCTGAACAGAAAGTTTGAAGGCATGCATGCATTTATGTGATCTTGAATTAATTCAAAAAACCTGATTGAACGAAATTTTGTCTTTTAAATAGTTTACGTCGAAACATTTTTTTTTTAAATATTTATAGGTCCTGAGGAAAGAGATGAGGTCAACAATGGCACGTCTTCCACCCAAAAGAAGGCTACTGAACTCCGAATGAAGAAGCCAGATGAAGTTAAACAATCGACAATAGAAACAATTGACGTTGACGTAAAGTGCAGTTTGCAATAGCAAATGGGTATTGCAAACTGCCTAAACCGTAAAGATCGTAACTTAAAACATTAAAAAACTCCCACTACGCTAGTATATGGAAATAATAGCAGCATTTCCTTTACTGCTATGTAATATTATTCATCTTCTTTAATTATAATAATTATAATAAATCTGTAGAGAGGTCAATTCTGTACATGATATATATTTTCAAAATAACTATCAGGGGGTAATTAGTGATCGATACTGATGCCAAAAATGCAATCAGTAAAATTTTTGTCTGTCTGTCTGTCTGTCTTCCTGTCTGTATGTTCCTTATAGAAACAAAAACTACTCGACGGATTTTAACGAAACTTGGTACAATTATTCTTCATACTCCTGGGGAGGTTATAGTATACTTTTCATCACGCTACAATCAAAAGGAGCGGAGCAGTGAAGGGAAATGTTCGGAAAACGGGAGAAGGTGCTCCATTTTTTAAGCTTCCGTCGCGTGTGCAGCCTTAATGGTTAAAGCTACATAAAAATCATTTATGACGGAAATGTTCTACACAAAATTATCTAAAAAATATCCCACAACAGCATATGTCTATCTTTTATAAAAGTACAGGGTATATTTTTTCAGATTTTAGACGGTTCGATTCCCGGGTGTGGGAGAAGAGAATTTTCGAAAATTTTTGAATGCAGTGTGCTTTCTATTAAAAAATAAAGGAATGTTTCCTTTGAGTAAAATGTACGTACTCAAGACGCTTTATGTTACGTAAGAAAATATGGACGTCCCGACTTATTTATTACTGTAACTACCAAGCCCAAGTGGGATGAAATCACTCGGGAGCTTCTTGAGGGTCAAGCACCGCATGACCGCCATGATATTATCGCAAGAGTTTTTCATTTAAAATTAAAATCAATGATAGATCTACTTACCAAAAATAACATTTTTAGTATAACGCGGACGAAGTCGCGGGCAAAAGCTAGTATAAAATAATTCATCGCAGCCAGGAAAACTGCTATGAGCGATTACTCCGATATTCACATTATGCCCATCATTAACTGTTAAATAACAAGTAATTAGTTCGTAATCTTTCGAACTAATTACTTGTTATTCCGAGTTAAATAACCTAAATTATATATTTTTCCACTTTGATGGATTTACTTACACGGTAATTTCGATACGTGAACTTAAAAACGCATTTCCGTTTTTTTTTGTAATTTGTGGTTATTATGGTGTAGAACAATAACTGTTTAATTCGTATGCAATCTAATCCATGCACCAATCAGTCTGCAATGAATTGCGCACGACTGATTCAATTAATTGACATTATAGACGTCTACGTCGACTGTGGGCTCCGAGTTACTTGAGGTCGGTATATAATAACTTCATTCTATCATTTTACTTACCTACTTAAACTTAAGAAAAAATAATACAAGGAAAAATTAAGAACAAGCTTCCGCCCGTGGCCTCACTCGAGTTCATTTGTTAATTTATTAAAAATGTATAAATAGCACTTTGCGTATAACCTTCGCGCAAGCAATAAGTTGACAACGTTTTATCGCAATCAGATGACCGGTATGATAACGCATGAAATAAGAACAAACATATGAAAAAACAATGGAAAAAACATATTATAATTATGTTTTTAATTTTTTTTTAATATTTGACTTAACCGCACGAAGAGAAGAGTTACCGTGTGTGTAGGCTGTGGGTACCGATAAGGCTTTTGCCCAGCATTTGAAAAAAAATTGCCAATAAGATCTTATAGCCACGAAGTAGAGGCGGTATGGTCCAAAATTGCCCGAATAGGGCGAAAGAATTTTTTTTTACACAAAGCTTAATAACAAAAAAAAAACAGTCCAATAACTTACCATTATTTTTTAATCTATTTGACGTAAACTTATATTTATTACTTTCAATCCAGCTTCCTTGGTTTTGATCGTCTTTATAACTATCACCACTTTGTTCAGGAATTAGTAAAGGTTCACTCCACTTGGGTTTATCATTATTCCATCGTTCATTGACGTCGTTGTATTGACTAGAAATATCCGCGTAGAGCATCGGCGGGGCGGACCACTGAACGAACCACTGATGCGACACAGCCATGGCTTACGTAACATGCAAATATCCATGAAGACACTATGACTGAAACCTCTCACGTCTACTTGGGTATTTTTCACTGATCCGATGAAGTGAGCAAAACACTCCCGACGCAAATTTCTGCATCGCAAAAAATACGTGAGTACAAGTACGCCACTTGCAATTGTCTGGCGGTGTAGTGTGCTCGCGCCCTTTCCATAAGACCACGTTCAGCCCCTCTCAGGTTAGCTTTCGCGATTTGTACATAGACACGAGCAGCTTCTGCATTTCATCGTGGGGATCGATGATATATCACGATAATTACGACATGTTCTAAATTAACGGACGCTGTGGTGCATTTATCTACTGCCATTACTTTAACTTTGGCGATTTTATTTATATACCTTCGTGTTCTCTTCGTGACATGGCATAAGGAACATGTAATTTTAGATGTTTCATAAGTAGGTTAATTTTATCTCTGTTTTGCACAGTAACATTACTATATCACGACTTTATCAAAATGATGGATTCTGCGATGTCAGCTCGAACAGTCTTGTAAGCCGCAAATAAGATCAAATCTTCTTGCTTTAACTGTTATGCTATAATTTTTAATACTTAACAAATATTAAGATCTTTTAATAATTGATCTTGAAAACACTTGAGTCTACGATATATACCTTGGTATAAAAAACTGTCTAGGTATGTAAGAACTAATTGGGTAAATGTTATTATTTTAGTAAGTGAATAAAGATTTAAACATTTAATTACAATTTAAATCATAAACATTAATGTAGCAATAAGTTTCCTCATAAATGTTTTCTGCTTTTGGTTCCTTACTCGTATAAAAGAATTGTAGAAAATTAGATCACAACTACAATTGATTGAAAATACAACTTACGATAAAGTTCAATAAAATACGTACAAATGGTCCAATCAGTGATTGCCGGGTGGCAATTTAATTGTTTTTACGGCTACCATTAGTTTGCACTCTACAAAACGATTAGTGTTCAACAAAATGTACGTAAAATATATCGTCTTGTTAACAATTCTGGCTGCAGAATTCTCCTACGCTATCTACCCATACTTTGATACTCAAGACTTCATATATAATATTCCGAAGGTTTACAGAATATCTATTACGTTGGACAAATTGTTAGAGCATTATGAGAATAAGCCATCTAAAGACCCTGAGTGGTACATCGCCCTGGGAATGGCTCGAGGTATTAACAATTCTAAGTACTACTTATTTCTTAATTTAAAATAAGTTCACAAGAGAAGCTTTAGCATACCCTATGTATTTGAATTATATACTATGTATATGAATTATATAAACTAAATGCAAAGATTCTCACGCACAATTGACAACATTTCATATTTTTAACTTGTGTGTATTATTACGTTATATTAAAGTAAATCCAAAACTAGGGCACCCGTATTTTTCTATTTTTCGAAATTATGTACTTTTAATTCATAATTTTGAGTTTCAAATTCGGCGTGTTCTAAAAAGACGTAAGCGCCAAATGACGTCACACTCATGGCAGAATGGCGATATAACCTTTGCTTTACTGTGACCCGACAAAAAAAATTGATATGTGTCACACTTGTCTTGTCGTTGTCACTTTGGCTGTTGGCAGCTTGTCAAACTCGTTCATTACTAAAAAACCGTATTTTTTCTTATTTTCAAGTGTTAATAATCCAATCCTCATTCTGTTTTTATTAAGTAAGTCATCATGAAAGTTTCGGAAGGTTTTGTAGTTGCCGATAGCGGAAACTTGCCGAAAGTGGACTATTTAATGCTATTGCAATTTATGCACGAAAATGAATGCTACAATATAGCGGAAACACGTAGTGCCAAGGCATTACTAGCATCACGGGAAGCATATGTTGACACAGCTGTGGGATATGTAGAAGTTAAGCGAGAAGGAAACACATGCACCGTTAAATGCAGGGTAACACCCGAACATAAAGTAAAATCCAAGTTGTATCAGGTGACAACTGTAATCGATGAATCTGTCGAGAAGATTATTACAGTAGAATGCAACGACTGTGCAGCTTCTGCAGGAGGATGCAAACACGCTATATGCTTTGCCATTTGGCTGATAAAACGATCAGACGAACCTTCAACTACGTCCAAGTGTTATTGGAGTAAACCAAAACTTGCTGGAGCTGTAGGTGACCAGAAGTTTATCTTGGCAAAAAACATTGGCAAAATGAAAAGAACCCCAGATAATGTGGACATGACTGTCAATATTTCTATGTTTGCCGAAGAATGCAAGAGGCGTAAAGTTTCAACAGGAATGATTTTAAATTACTGTGGAAATCGCCAGCCCCAATTAAATGACTATAGTGTGTTTAATTTAGTGCTGCAGTTTGTACAGCAAGTAGATGATCACTGCTACAACAGTTTTAAATCATTTTCTTCTACAACAGTTACAGTAGATGTAGTTGAAACTATTGCTGAAGCTACAAAAGCTCAAGCAGGCTCTAAACTGTGGCATTCTATGCGTCAAGGGAGAGTCACAGGGTCCAGGATCTATGAAGCTATTCACTGTAAAACAGAGAATGGTGCTTTAGTGCAAAGTATTCTAGGAGGTTATAAGGTGCCAGAAACTAAAGCTATTAAAAGGGGCAAGGCATTAGAAAAAGAAGTACTCAAGGAGATAGAAAAAGAATTTGGAGCAATTCAACACACAGGGTTGATTTTAATATCCCCTATCATTGGAGTTTCACCTGATGGGATTTGTATGGACTTTGTGATTGAAATAAAATGCCCTATAAGTGACAAAACAATGAAAAATTACGTGAGAGACAGCGAACTGAATGAAAAATATAAAGCTCAGATAATGGTACAAATGCATGCTGTAAAAAAATTAAAAGGACTGTTTTGTGTCGCTGATCCTAGTTTTGAACAGACAAAACTCCTAAACAAGTACTGGGTGGATTATGATGAAACATATGTGAAAGGTTTATTAGATGCTGCTGAAGAATTTTGGAAACAATATATTTTTAAGACTCTCTTACAAAGTGCAAAATAAAAATCAATATAGTATTTATGTCTTTTATTCATTCTTAATAATAGTACTATGTAGATTTATTAACCCGCATGCCACAATAACTGCATCGTCTGCATGTTGAATTAATTTATTATTTATTACAGAGTGTGGTTTCAAAAATTTAAATAGCCTTACTCTTCTTATTACCCTTTCAACATGGATACGCAGACTGGCAATGACCTTGCTTTTGATAGCATCCTGCTTCGTCAGTTTTTGATCTTTTGAAACACTGGGTGGCCGAAGCAGATTATTCTGATTTCGACTTAGTAAAGTATCAACATATTTAAATCCTCTGTCTGCCAATACAGTACAATTTGGTGGCAGCACATCCAGAAAACCACTATTTTCTACTATATTGGCATCAGATGTACGACCCCCAAAACCAACAGAAACAAAGTTGACAAAACCATCAGGTGTTGTAGCTATCAAGTATTTTATAGTATTAGCATTTTTATACTGTGACCATGATAGAGCCTGGTTAATAGGATTTGACGGTTTTTCAATTTCTATCTCAAAACAGTCAATAATGCAAAAAACATTTGAATATTCTTTATTTGTTTTGAAGGAAGCCGGCAAGTTTCTTTTGACATCACATACACGGGGAGAAAAAATTAATTGTTTAATAGTAGTTTATGCGACTGTGCATAATGAAGGGCATTACAACACAAGTGTGGGTTTAAGAAACGAGCCGAAGGCGAGTTTCTTAACCCATTGACCGCCACGATCAAGTAAAACGACAAGCCAAAAAGTACCTTAAGTCGACAGACTTAGGGCACTTGTTTGCTTGTTCGGCTTGTCGTCTATACGTGACTGTGGCGCTAAAAAGGTTAATAGCATCACACGAGTGTTGTAATGCCTAATTATGTATAGTTGCATACACTAATTTATCTACCCGAATATCATAAGGGCTCTATGATGGGTTCAGGAACCATAGGGAAATGACCAGCATTGTTACCAGTGTAATGCAATAAAAAATAAACAGGTTATTATTTGCATTCGTCGCTGCATTTACGATATCTGGCGGAGTATATATCTGGCGATAGCTGGTTGGTAATGCTGGTCATTGCCTATGGTTTTTGAACGCATTAGAGAGGGTTTATGATATTTGGGTAGATAAAGAACTTTGATAGAACACACAAAGTCTTAAAAAATATTCTCCATAATGTTGTTAATGACACCTCAAACATATCTGAGATTTGGTAAAAGGGAGTATTATTTTTAATTTTATACAAAGTTACTATTATATTAAAGGATTTTAAATTCAGATGACTTTCTAAATAGTTAATCAACCAATAATAATTCTT
The DNA here is from genome assembly GCA_949316265.1 of Diarsia mendica. Taxonomy (NCBI): domain Eukaryota; kingdom Metazoa; phylum Arthropoda; class Insecta; order Lepidoptera; family Noctuidae; genus Diarsia; species Diarsia mendica. The sequence continues at coordinate 12,173,556 of OX438892.1, forward strand.
TGGTAAGCCTATATAATTTTGTGGTTTTTTTTTTAACAAGGTCAAGCATAAAGATTCTGCCCTTTAAAACAGTTTTAATTTGGATTTCTGATGAGACTTCCGATATTTCAGCAGAAGTAGAACTTCCTTGTGTTGAAGGTAACAACACTTCTTCCATCTCATCTTCTTCAAAGGTAGGTTTCTTGGTCTTCTTCTTGTAAATGGCACAATAAGTAGTTCGATCCGATGTTTTTGGCTTCACTTGTACACCTTTGCTGGCTTTTGTAGTGAATGCACATGGAAATGGGCAATCATTTTGCATAGCTGATGAAGAAGTTATTGAAGATGTGGTGGGTCTAGGTTCAATAATATCTTGATGATTGGTTGAGAGTGACATCCTGACCAGAGATTGTGGTAGCCGAGACTTCAACTTTGGCCGCACTTTCATTGTTATCCAATACCGGTAGTTCTCCACATCAGCCTCCAACTAAAAGAAAAATTATAATTTATGATGTGAGTGTCTCAAAAACAACCTAATTACATCATAATTTAAAATCATTATGATCAAAATATTTAATCCTTTTACTAAATAGTACCAAGAGAAATATTGGTTCAAAGTGATAGCACTGGGGGGTTTATTTATGAACTTTTTTATTAGGTTTGGTTACAGATAGGTACTACAATATTGCTGAATATACAAACGGGTCATGCAACAAAATTTAGAACAAGATAAACAAACACCACATGCACTATGCATTGTGTTGTGGTACATAATGTAAAAAATCATTCGTCATTTAAGTACTTACATTGAGATGGTCTTCGCATACATATATAACGCGTTTAGGACATGATATACCCACAGCATTGCACCACTCTAGTTTTGCTGAGCTAGGCACTGCAAAAAATGCTTTTTGAGTATCTCTAGAGTTGTTTTTGCAGGCTGGTACAAAACAATATTTTGGTTCCTTATACGGCGTATATGTTTCATTGGGATTCATTTTATTGGCGAAATATCCATTAAAAGTTGAGAAGAAATGACTATGACAGTAAGCGTGTTGAGTTGATAAGAAAAATAAATTGTTTTTGAAAAATATGAACTTCGGTGACATAAAACATTGACAATTTGACGTCTTGTTTGACATTAATGTTTTCTTCAAAAACATTGGACTGCTTAGGCAAAGGTAACTACATCATTCAGCCATTTTTGTGACGTCATCACATGTTTTTTGGTTTTCATTTTTTTTCTCAGAAATGAAGAAATAAAAAAATATAAAAAATACATATTTGAACTCAGGATACGAAAATAGAGAAATGGTATTTTTATTTTAAGGTTGTGTCAGTTTTGAAATATTGTCAATTGCAAAAGTTAAAAGATAAAAAGATGCATCTATAAATCAGTGCAAAAATGAAAGGCAGTCAAAATCCAAAAATGTATTACCTACCTACCTTTCTAAACTGCGAAATATTTTTGCAGGTCAGTTGGAGTACACGATTAACGAACTAGATAAGTCAGTGCCTGGAAAGCTCAAGGAGAACTTGCAGAATATTACCCGACGCATGGATCGCATCAGAAACATCACGGATTTCACCAGCTTTGTGTACCGGAGTAAAGATTACGAATATGGTTTGTACACGATCATTATTATTTTTTACACTTCATCATTCAATCGAAGAGACAGGTCCTCCCAGAGAACGCCATAACGACAAGGCCAGGGGGCATAAAATGGTAGATTTAGCAGAAGTGGATAATAATTAAGAATTATTATGATATATAGAGGGGGTTTAAATTGGCTGGTCTAACAGAATCTTAATGATTCTGTTAGACCAGCCAATTTATTTAAAACTCCCTGTTCTTTCCACATCCCGTGGAATTACACGATCATCTCCAGATCCCACTACTTTCCTTGTTACATTGAGCCGTCTAGTGTCTGCTTTCTTTTATCTATGACTAAACATATTCTAAAGGAGTGTAGTGTATCATAGGCCCCTAGCACACGCTGTAGATGATTGACACAGGCAATTTTTCAACATTCTGAATAAAATGACTAACACCCTTGATTACATCAATGCTACTCGTAACACCTTTTAAATTCATATGTAAAATGATTCATAAGTGCCTAAATGTTTTAATTAGAATTGTTTGACTGTTTAAGTTGAGGTCTAATGGCATGTTATAAAACACTTCGTCTTGAAGGTCGAATTTAGAATATAAGCTTTTGTGTCTTCATAACAATACCCAATCAGACTTAACCATTAGGTTGCGGTCACGATTATTATAACCATTAACCAGTCAAACTCTATCTATCTAAGTCTATCTAATGATGTTGAAAAATATCTCGTTTCCGATTTATTATTTTTTGCTTCTAATGTTGGCCAGTTTATATTTGTTGTACCTATTGCTTTAAAAGTTTTTGCGAGTTTTTATGTGGAAACAAATTGTTTTATTTTGAAGTATTTTTTTAATAAAAACACTGTAAAGTATATACAAACTAATTTTAGTTTGTATATTTTCATCATCAGAAAAAGGGAGGGTGGACAACGAAACGTCAAATTTATTATTTATAATATGGATTTATTTGAAAGTTGGTCCCCTGTGGCTAGCTAGCTTATAGGTATCCTTGGGACAACTGTTACTTAGGTAACCCGCTATTGCCTAATTTCACATACAAAGTGAAAGATGCAAAAGCTTGTTTTGCGTCCAGATAAGATACCCATCTAGTTGTTACAAATAGGTACTGAGTTGCACAAGCGTTTTTGAGAATTTTAGAGTAGCGATTATTTAATACTTGAATCAGTTGCTGAAATATGGTTGGTATTTCTTCCTTGTTATTTTTAGGCTCCAAACTTTTCAGTTACCATCTTTTGGGATAAATTTTGGTATTTTATACTGGTTGAGTAATTAGTTTGCCATTTATGTTAAAGTCTACGATTATATAAACAATTGTGAAAGACCTATGTTACGGGTATGCATAATTTGGATTAAATAACAATTTTCAATATTTCTGTCAATTTAATTAAGTATAAACAAAAAGTAATGTATGGAAAAATGTCATAAATGGATATTTTTACACAAACTTAGCATTCGTTAAACAATCCAACCATTCAACCCAATATTAACTTGCACTCTGTCCAATAAGTCAATTAAAAGTAGTAGGTATTATATCGAACATTCGTTGCGTAAGTTCAACTTGCACTTGGTCGGTACAAATAAAAATAAAATCATTTAGGCATCTGTTCACGCATTCTTGTCCAACTTTGATGAATGCTATATAAAGTTGGCTGTACACTATCGCCGAAACACTCCGAGGCAGGCACCTTTAGGCTTTAGCCCGTAGCGGGGTCGCCTGCCCAATATTACTATCGCTCCTGCCTGGGAATTGAGTAATTGATCTCATATAAACCAGTGCATCAGAATTGAGATAATTATGGTAATCGATTGACGTGACATAAAATCTTGATAAAGGTATTAACACCTGCGCTGTGTTCTTCGACATGAGCAAAGCGTTTGATTTTGTTGATCATGATATTTTGCTCCAAAAAGCCTATACTTACGGAATTCGCGGTGTAGCACATAAATGGTTACAAAGTTACCTCACAAATAGACAGCAATATGTAGAAATCAACAGCATTAATAATGAGAATGTAGAATCTGCATATAAATCTAAACTCGAATTTAACAGAGTCGGAGTCCCACAAGGAAGTATATTAGGTCCCCTTCTATTCCTACTCTACATCAACGATTTGCCTAACGTAACAAATCATCATTGTACCCTTTTTGCAGATGACATATCTTTAGTAATTCCACATACATCTAATACTTCATTTGATAACTACAATATAGAAGTTAACGAAGCTGTTCGCAGCATTATCAAATGGCTAGAACGTAATAATTTAAAAGTTAATATAGACAAAACCAGAATAATTCAATTTTACAATAGAAAACAATGTAACTACAAATTAAAAATTTCATACGATAACAATTATATAGCACAATCTGATAGCATAGTTTTCCTTGGAATGTCATTAGATAGTCAGATCTCATGGAAATTACACGTAAATAAAATCTGCAACAAAATAAACAAGTATGTTTACGCTCTTTGGCGCCTTACACGTATATCCAGCCAAAAAACAGCTTTACAAGCCTATCACGGATATGTAGCCTCCAACCTACGATATGGTCTTCTATTATGGGGTGGCTCCGTGGAATTTAATAGAGTATTCTTGGCTCAAAAACAGTGCATCCGCGCACTTTGTAATGTTGATTCTTTAACTTCATGCAAACCATTGTTCCAAAAGCTAAATTTACATCTTGTAATTTCGTCAAAACACATCAGTATCTGTACAAATCCTTTGGTGATTATTGTAATTTTAATACCCGATATCCTAATAGTTTTCCCTTGCCGAATATAAAAACTGACCTGTATCGAAGAAATTGTTACCCCATGTCAATTAAACTTTTTAACAAATTACCCACTGAACTAAAAGACCTAAGATCAATACCTTTATTCCGAAAAAAATTATATGCCTGGTTAGTAAATAAATGTTTCTACACGACCCAGGAATACCTTAGTTATAAGAATAGAAAATAAGGGCCAGTTTCACCGGTTACGGATAAAGTGTCAGATAGTTATCTGACAGTTATCTGACAGATAATGCTATCAAAAGTTGTAGTTTATCTGGCAGATAAGTTCCGGATAGGCTATCAGGGACTTATCAGCAAGTGGTGAAACCGGCCCTTAGTGTAGCGCCTTAATAAGTATGTTCCTATCAGTGCAATATAATTAGTTTAATTTAAGTTAGTATGTAATTCAAAATACTTACCTATAAGTGTGTACCTATGTAGATGCCTAATTCATTTTTTTCATAAACTTGTATCTTTTAAGTTTTAAGTTTTTGCATACCAGAAATGGTTAATATGAGGATCGTTTTTTTTGTATTATGTAATGCATTATGTACCATCTATTTTACCCATATTATGCAAATAAATTATTTGAATTTGAATTTGGCAAAGCGAATATAATAACAGCCTCTGGATAATTTATTCGTAATCGGTGACGCCAAATATGGCGTGAGGCACACATCGCAAACAACTATTTAGGTCATACTTACACTAGCTAGCCTTTTTTTTTTTTTTTTTTTTTTTTGGTGGGTGGAAAATCATCGAATAACCCCCCCCCGCTCTTGGGCAGAGCGAAGGGGAGTGTGAGGCGCGCGTGGAACACGTACGCGCCGCCGACACGGTCTGTTGCCGTCATGACGACGGCCGGACGGCGAGCTAGCCCGTTACTCACCGTCCACAGGCCCGCGTCTACGGTGGCCGGAGGTCATCGCGTGCCCCCCGGCGCCCGGAGCGCCTTCCGCGGCGGCTGGGACGTTGAGAGGTTCTCTCCCTCTCTCGTTCCGCCACCTCCTTCGCTAGCATCACTGCTTCGCAGAAGGAGGCGACGGCGTCCCATTCCTCCTCGCCCCGGACCATGGCTTGCACCAGGGCCGGACGCGAGAGGTCGCCGCCGCCGATCGCCGCTACGAGAACACGGCGGGGCTCCGCCCAAGCAGGGCACACCTCCACAGTGTGCTCCACCGTGTCCTCCGGTCGATCCTCGCAGTGGAAGCATCCGGGCGTTTCCTCCCGCCTGATTCGGTGCAGGTACCTCCCGAAACATCCGTGTCCGGTATAAGGACCTGCGTCAGACGGAAGGTGAGGGCGCCGTGGCTCCTCTCTAGCCACTCCTCAAAGAGGGGACTTACCGCCACTATCGTGGCGTGCCCTGCACGGGGTTGCGACAGTCGCTGTCTCCATGCCGCCATGAGATCGCACCGGAGGTCTGTCCGCCGCGCAGCAATGTGCCGCACACTAGCTAGCCTAATGTAGTTTTCTATAATAAGATACATATTTATTTACATTTCATGTTAGTATTTTGAAATGCGTAGGTGAACGTGAAACTATGATAAAATATGGCATGCATTTATACAGAGCCAAAACTTGATATTTGAATTGCAAGCAAAATTAAGAGAGCAGTGGTGGCCCAGTGGTGGCGGCCCCGACTTGGACCGCGTGTGTTCGAACCCAGGCAGGCTCATGAGGCCTGTGTCCCACCAACGGGAACATTATGGGCTGATTAAACTATGCCTATACTAAGGAAAGCCAAAGGAATAAGTATTTTGAAATCATCCCCACAAAAGTAGATATTGTTTGGTATTGTTTTTAAATTGGCACCATTTTTATTATAATATTACTCTAGAAATTTATTTAAATAAATTAAGTGTTAGTTAAGAATGCAGCTGTGATTGTGACACTACTGGCCAAGCCTAGGCTAAATGTTACGCACTACTCTTGAAGCGCACTTTTTACTCCCCGCAGACCGCTTCGATCTTGAGCAATGCAACTAAGTATTAACTCATTTATTTTTATGATTAATTACATACTTGTCATACATAGATCATATCTACTCCTATGTAAATTCATTAAAGTTGATTATAGGATACCTATACATTTATTACTTGCGATTTATACTATAAAATTATATATTAACTCTCTGATTGTCTGTTACCTTTTCACGTCTAAATGTCTAATCGGATCGTAATGTTATCTCGTACAGAGATAGATTATATACTGAGGAAGGATTCGGGTTTGTCATTTTTTCTCACACATAAGTATACAAATCAAAATATTCCACTCGAACGAAATCGCAGGCAACAGCTAGTTTATAACATAAAAATGCGTTACTATGTCAGCAGTACCTATATGTGCCAATATATAAGTAAGTGAACAATTTTTTTTCTAAACAGTCACTCTTAGCAGTAATAACTTTCACGTTAAGGTGCTCGGTCACTAGATCTGCAAACAAGTCGCACTAACATTGCGTGAACTCTTCGAGTATATTTGATCGAAGCTTCTACTCATTGGTGTTATTTGTCGTTACTTACTATGCAATTATACACCAACCTACTTAATAGATCTGTTATTGACTGTAGTATTTTTCTAATTAAAAAATACAACGAGAACTATACGACGTTTTCCAAGTATAATTTGCCCCACTACTGACATCATCATTCTCTTGCCCTTATCCCAATTCATTTGGGGTCGGCTCAGCATGTCCTTTTCTTCTTCTTGCTCCACTACTAACATACCGACTACTACAACTACTGCTACTGATGTTTTACCTATTGTCAAAACATCACCACCTTCCTGCCCTAGTCCTTTGTTACTTGGGGTCGCAGTCGGTGCAACACGTTTTATTCTTCTTTCAACTGTCACTGTATCATTAACTCCTTCTTATTTCATATCACTCCTCTCTTAAGATCCATTCATCGTTTCCTAGGTCTTCCTCTTCCTCTCCATTCATCTCTCTTTTAGTCGAATTCGATTCGTCTCTTCTCGACTGTCGATTCCCTTTCAATTTTTCAAAACCACATACTTACCAGATACAATCTGAAGATTTTTGACGGAGTGATAATGGAAGCAAAGCTTAACATGTCGAAGAGAAAACATTACCTCGAATCGTTATAAATCAATGCGAGTGTTCTGTGCTATTATGGTTTACGTCGCTAGCTCGGTAGCTCGGTAGGTGGACGGCGAAACTCATTGCGTTTCTCTCATAAATGGATTTTATTGAAGTTATATCATTGAATCATTCCTTCGCTAGCTTTCGCTTGATTTTTTATTGGTATACAACAACACTTTTATGTTTAAGTCTAATTGGCATGCACATAAATTTACTTCATCTATACAGATACACATTACATTATTAGTACCTACATTTAAATCGTATGTAATGTCAAACTAGCAGCTTTTAAATTGTCGTAGAGACGTATGTATGTTTCGGGTTATCTCCGAAATGGCTGAACCGATTTTACGGGACTTCGTTGGCAAATTATTAATGTTAATTGGTTCAAGGAAACACAACAGAGAATAAATTTGTATAGTAATTTCACGCGGACGAAAACCACGGGGCACAGCTAGTTTCATATATTCGACGTGTTTAGGCATGTTACCGATACCTTTCCGAGCCTACTTAGGAAATGTGTAAAATAATGTTTCAAAGATTCCTTACTACAGACATTTCCTGTGAAATGTATGTATTTCCTAGGAATTGTATGCAATTCCGAGATTATACTAGGAAATACATAAAAAAGAAATGCTTTCTTTGACTAAAATAAATAAAACACGTTTGTTGACATAATTAACTGTAGCAATCACATCGTAAAATATAAAATATTCATAGGGCTATATATTGGCTTTTAGTTTGCGTTATATTCATTTAGTTGTTTATTGTTTACCAAATAAAATTATTGGAACCTAACCCTTCTAGGCCCGGTCGAAGGAGCCCCACTTCGCGGGGCTCCTACTTCTGGGTGGTTTAAAGAAAAATAACGAGCCGAGTCATGGTGCCCCAAGTCCCGAGCTCGCTTCGCTCGCTCTTGCATCCATGTTTTCCTAGTAGGTAGCGGGTTCGCAGGGTATGTTGGGGTCTCAGTACATACTCAGATGAAGGAGGTGGGCTATCCCTGTTATACTTACAAACAGCAAGAATGTAATACATTTCCGATCGCTATTTAGGAAATGTATAGATTTCCTAGGAAAAGTGCATATTACAAAATATATCATAGATTTCCTATCTATTTTAGGAATTGTACACATTTCCTAGGAATTGTATACAATGACGGATTCCACACTTTTCCGTTAATATAATTATATTTAACATATATACGCACTAAATAATTATGTTGTTTTCACACTTCTATCTATCTGAATCTATGTCGATGCTGCGTTGATTTCTAGAAAGAGGTATATGTGTTGTAATCTTCTTAGCGTGTCGATGACAATTTAAATTGAGTCGGCCCAAAATTTGGCGACGAGATTGTTTTAATTGAATACGTACATATTAAGTTGATAAACTGATGTAATCAGTAGGAAGTTAGTGACTTTGGAAGCACATTACGCTTAAATAGATCAAGAAGTTCGCATACGTAACATGGAACCGAAAATACAACAAACACAATACGAAGTCATTCAATGTCATTACGTTACAGGAATGGTTTATTTTTAATTATGAAGTCTTGTTTTAATTGTTACAGTTGCGAAAGCGATATTCGAGAACCTAGAGGTGCTATCAAGTTTAATGGAGCCAATCACGATCGGCACAATGGGCACACAGAAGCCTTATCGCTTCGCATTCGAACAATACGTGCAAGAGGCAAGAACTAAGATGCCGACAAGAAAGGCAGCAGGTCGGTTATTTTGTACTGAAGTGTAATCTAGAATAACTTCCATAAATCTATTAAAAATAACTGCTCGTATCTACCTAAATTACAATAAATATTACCAATCATAAATGAACTGTCGTTTCAAGTCAAACAAATTAGAATTAATGGTGAAATTGTCACAAATGGAAATTCTAATTGCGTTGCTGCGAAACATACTTTAGTATTCAATGTAAAGCTAGTTTTCAATTCAGACCCTGACACGGTCGACTTCTTCGAAGGCCGACTTTTTTTAGTTCCGCCAATAACCACAGAGCGTCGCTACTTGGTGTTAATCAACATTGGTGACAATGAATGTGAGGTGAAAGCTTGTCAACCCAGTTTTGAGTTCGAATTTGGAATTCCAGACGCGTGCACAATGCAGCTGTTGATATCGGCGATGGAGTCGCAGACGACGCAGACTGACGGCACGTGCGAGCTGACGCCCGAGTGCGCGGCGCAGATACTGAAGGGCTCCGGCCTGGCGTTCCAGCAGACCAGCCGCATCCGTGCAGCAGCTCTAGCTTACTTGTTCGACTGTTTGGAGGGACTCGACCTTGCGGCACACATTTATAAACTCTGTATTCAAGTATATAAAGAATCTAAGTCCTTGGAAGCCTGGGATAATCCACCTGGAACTAAAACATTGTTTATGCAACAAAGTAAGATATTTGGTCATCATATCACCTCATGCAAACGTATCCTTAGAACTTTTAAAGCATTTTATAAATATGACTGCCTCATTAGTCTCGTGCTCAGGATGAGGTCCTGTGTTGGGTAAAGTGTTGTAGGGTTTTTTTTAAATCAAGAATTCGTCAGCAGCAGCCATGGAGTGTACATTTGTACTACCGGATTGACGGCATAACTCGGCATAAGGCTTGCTTGCCTCTTTTAAAATAATTGGTGGAATATGGGTGTAGTGTTAAAAGTTTCCTTTTCATATTTTCAGTTTTTTATTGTGCGGCTCAGGGCTATGGGGAGTTCATTAAGCCACGTTGGATGAACAAGATCCTAGCGTGGCAGGAGCCGAAGGGGTGCTACTCAGATGACCGCCAGCATTTTCTTAAACTCACTGGATTTGTGGGGCCCGTGTCAGAACCACCACCGAAAGATAGAGAGGTTTGTACAGTCGAATCTGTTTAGCTTTTTTAATCTTCAAGGAAAATCTTTTAACTTCAGGTAGATTTCTTAAGGATCTCCTCTCGTTCGTCGTAGTCGTTCGTAAATTTTCTCAATACACACCGTGCCTATTAGCAACCTTGTTATGAATAATAGCCCATTTTCGAACTAGGTACCTATCCGATTCTGCACCACTGCCGATAAACTGTCCTGCAGTTTGGCAGAAGATGTGTATTATACCCACTCAAGTAATTTCTTTTGAAATAAAAAAATAAAAAATTACAATTATTATTTTATGCGCCATTAATTTCATCTGTATACCTTTTTTCCAATAATAAGAAAAGAAAGCACACTGTAAAATCAGTAACAAACTCTGCTACGATTGGTTTTGAATCGAAAATGTCGATAATAGACCGAAGCAAATTACCGTACCTAGACAGATCAATCATTAGTCGACAACTTAAAAAATTGATCACAAAAACAGCATCAATAAGACCTGTGTTGTATAGATTTTTCAGCTAAAGGAATTATTCATACTTAGACAATATTTTTAAACTAATGAGCAAGTAGTCTCGTTTGCTAACAATACAGTTTTTACAGTAAATTTATCAGTTGCCGAAATTTCTTTTATTGTACGTCATACACCAATGCTTTCAAATGGTGAAGGAAAACATCGATTTCCTAGAACCGAAAAATTCGGAGACAGTGACATATACCAACCCGCGCTGGGCCCGCGTGTTGGGTAGGCTTGTGTCCCAGCAGTTAAAACAAACATTATAGGCTGATTATGATTATGCTTTTGTATGTTATACACTATTCGAGAAGTATTAATATCGTGTGAATATCTTCTTACAGGAAGAGTATAGAGTGAAGAAAACAGCTGCGTCCGAAGGTGGGACCTGCAACTCTCTGACGTCAGCGATGGCTCTCGGGTCACTGGTCCTCTACATCAGAGCCCTGCTCGAAACAGACCAGGCGTTCCAATACGATGTGCTCACTTGAAAAGCTATAATAATTTAGTTTATAAAATGTTTTATAAATATTAAATAGCTTCTATACCATACTTCTTGAATATGTTATAATTATTAAAAAGTGTTTTTGCGTTTATTTTTAACCTGTATTCATTTCCAAGTGACGTGTATTATCATTTCTTAGAAACAATAATAAAATTTCGTAAAATTCATTTAAATATTGAAGATTTTCTACCACGATTAGACAATGTTACGTATGTTTATTAGAACTATGACTACAGCTCCTAAGAGTAAAACAACACCAATCCCAGTTTTTGGTGAGTGTTCATTTAGATTTATAAATTTAATGGAGCACCTAATACCTCAATGTGGAGCACCCAAATATTGAGGATTTCGTTAAACATTCCCCCTCGTCATCTGTTGGGACTTCCAGTCTAACATGATGCAGCCGAATACATGCACCTATTGTACATGGAGCGACTGCCTATCTGACATCCACTGCCGAATTAGTACCTACGGGACAATACGACCCCTTGGTAAGACTGGTTTTTAGACTTTTGTGCCACCTGTAACGTCTGCCGACAAAAATTCCTCCTAACCCAACACACATCCTATACCTACACCTACTCACATAGTTACATACATAATTTATTTCGTTATATTATGTATGATTTGTTTCGTTACTTGTTTAATTTAGACAGGTAGTTACGCGTATCACGAGTTTGTACGTTCTTCATAGTAAAATTCTGTTCACGGATAGGTTTGGAAGGCCGCTACGTGACAGCGCTGTATAGCGCCGCTTCGCAAATGAATCAATTGGATCAGGTAGAGAAAGGTCTGCGTGATCTTCAAAAGGTCCTGAAAAAACCTAAAGTGGTTGATTTCATGGAAACCAGTCTCATATCTCGAAACGGCAAATCTAAAATATTGCTGGCTATTGCCAAAGAAGCAGGTACGTTGAGACTTTGAGAGTTGCAAATTAATACAATTATGGAAAAAATATGAAGTAAAAGCAGGTACCGAGAGCAATGGCCTGAATATGTTAAGTAGTGAATGACAAAGCCTAATTATAAGTTAATGTATGTAAATACCCCTTATTTATCAGGATTGGCACCAGCTGCAACAAATTTTCTTGGTTTGGTGGCTGAAAATGGTCGTCTAAAGCAGTTACGGCGTATGATAAATATGTTCCTTGCCGTGATGGTGGCGCATAGGAACGAGGCTCTCTGCGAGGTCATCACCGCCGACCCACTCGATGATGCCACCAGGAAGGCACTTACGGATATTTTGAAAAGGTTCGTCAAACAAGGAAAAAATATTCAGCTCAGAGAAATAGTAGCTCCTGATGCCCTTGGTGGCGTGGCTATTGGATTTGAGGACAAACACATTGATATGACTATCCAAAAAAGAATCGCCATGTACCGAGAAAGAATTAAATCTAATATATAAAATTCTCGTGTCACAGTTTTCGTTGCCATACTCCTCCGAAACGGCTTGACCGGTTTTGATGAAATTTTTTGTGCTTATCCGGTATCTATGAGAATCGGCCAACATCTATTTTTCATCCCCCTAATTTTTTTTTTTTTGCAAAACAACGTTTGCCGGGTCAGCTAGTAATTTTATAAATATCAATAAACAAAGCTTTACTGTCATTCGATTCTATTAGCAGAAGTTTCTAGTAAGAAGACGTTATGAATAAAACAAGGTTCATTTAAAATTAAACAAGGTTTTTATTAATTATTTTATAATTAAACATAGTAACCTACATATAATATTGCATTATAAACGGAACATGATTATAAAAAATGACTTTGGTGTTTTTAGCAATTAGGATAAATCGTCAAATAAAAACACGGATAAAATATTCTAAGCTAAGACTTCAGTCATTTATTATTTTATACCGGTCACAATAAATTACTTGTGGTTAAAATAAAGAGGGCCTGATAGGGACTTAAAATACAATCAATATAAATCTATATTTATGGCGCGTTATGCCTAATGAATCTCCGGAGCAACCGATCAGACATGGTACTAATCTCTACAGATACGAGGCACTGCCATACCTGTGCGGCCGAATAGCGTGACCGTCCCCGTACCTGTCGATAAGATTGGCATGGTAGCCAGGCCGCCCCTTTGGGTTATCTTTGCACGGATTGTTCGCTAAAATATTGTTAATCTTCTCAGCATGAATCCTAAAATTAACCCTATCCGAGGAAAGAGAACCCGTCATTACTCTTTGGAAACTTGACGTCAACACCCATAATTCTTCTTCTCCTTTGGCGTTCATGACAACCTTCACGCCACTAGCGAACTGCAGGGTTTCCTTATCGATGGCTACAGCATGGAAGTTGCGAGACGAGAACTCGGTGGCAGAGTTCCAACACCAGATGCTAGGCGGCTCCATTAGACCAAAGTAGAGGATACCGTTACGGTCCATGGCTTCAGCTGCTGACTGAGTCGAGCGTTCTTCCGGGAAAGACTGAAATAAAAATTTATGAATTTGATTGTTTTATAATTTTATGAGACGTAGGTAATTAATTAAATGTTGTTATAGTCATTCTTCAGCTTACGTAAATTGCGTCGGGGTCGATGTTAGGGTCGTCCCTGTACGTTTCGTTCCGAATGACTTTGGTGTTCACCACGTTCTCAGTGGTAGCGGCGAGCGAGTGGAAGTAGAGGAACCGGTCGCGTCCGTGCTTGTAAGGAGACAGGGCCATGCCCAACACGCCGTCCATTAGGTCAAAGCTTTCGCCTGAAAAGTAGTAAGCCTTTTATTAGTGGATGTTCACAACACAAAGGCCTTACATTTTGGGTCTTTCACTCAATAAAATATGTGTATTAGCAGTTATGGTCTAAGAAATAATAATCTGGCATCATAGTACTGAATTCAAACATTACGCCACATCTGTCATACCAAAAGGAAAATTCGTCATGGCAAGTTGTGCTAATGTCGGGTTTTATTTATTATCCTTGACCGTTAAGTCAAACACCAAACCACCAACATACAATAGTGTCATCATCATCATTCTCTTGCCCTTATCCCAATTCATTTGTGGTGGTGCAGCGGTGGTGCATACTTCTCTGTTCCTGATCATTTCATTATAGACACCTTTTTTCATGCCATATCATTCTTAACACATCCATCCATAATTTCTATGGTCTTCCTATATTCTTATACACATTCATATTCAAAAGCTTTCTGACAAAAAAATCTCATTCCTCCGAATCACACGCAAATGTATCGTTATTTCATGTAAATGTATCGGATTGGTTTTTGATGTTGTACCGTCTGTTCAAATTTTTTATTAAATAAAATACTTGTTAGAGAATTGAGAAGGTTGCTTTCTAAGTTACAGTGATAATTTATTAGATAGTAGAAGATTGAAGTGCTGATTGTGTGCAGTTGAGCTGTTTAATTAATTGTTAAGCTGTTTGTTGTTATTTGTTTATGTATGTGCTGCTCTTTTGTGTTGCTGCTGTCCGTTAACGAATAAATACATATTCTATTCTACTCTATCCTTTGAAAGCCTCTAGGCGATTAATGGATGACATACATACATAAAATAACGTCTTTTTAACTATAGGGGTAAGCAGAAACTATTAAAAAATGTACAGAATAAAAAAAAAACTGAAAAATATACACTTTTGGTTCGACCACGTTCATATATATCTCACACTTAGGTGTGTACTATATGCATTCTAGTATCAATCTTAGAGCAACACTTTTTAGTCCACTGTCCCTTGCTGGTAGAGCCATACATACCATCGATGGTGAAGGTTCCCCTGGAGGGGAAGGGGTAGAAGAGGCGGTGCGTGGCGCGCCAGGACCTGTCCCGCATCACGTCGACCACCAGCAGGCCGAACGCCGACACGTCGGCCACGTACACGTACGTGTTGGCGCAGTCACTAGCGCCGCGTGGCCGGATGTCCACAACCTATAGATATATTAGGAAATATTAAATATAAATAAAAAACACTTACATTGGCATTTTAAATATAGATTTGGCGGGCGGGTGCCCAGTGAGGTTTTCAGCATGACTTTATTCAGCATGAAAACTTGGGTAGGTAGCGCATGATAAAAGAACGCCAAAACTAGATTTGAAACGTTTCGATAAATCGATTCTTTATTTTTTCGTATGTTGTCAGAACTTTTATGCCACTTTGGATCCCAGCGGGAAATATATCTCAGGCATGCTAATATTCACTTCCCGATGTTTTAAAAAAGAACGAAGACAGCAAATATGATAACGGGACGTTTAGCAATATCTATTTTTGAATTTATAGTTATGTTTTTGCTATCTGTTGTAACTGTAACTTCGTGTTATAAACGCAGTACCGGACGGACGGAGAGACATTGCATTTCATTTTACAGTAGGCGCAAGGAAAAATACACTTACAGGTGTAATGAACAGCGACATCTCAGTATACAGAGAGCTGTTGACGACGTGGCGGTAGATGAGCGTGTCGGACGCGAGGTCGAAGGCGAGCAGCTGAGGCGGGCACACCTGCTCGTCCCCGATCTTACCGGCGTCCATCACCCACAGGCGCTGGCACTCGTCGATCTGTAATTATGATGAGGAAACTTCAGTTAATAATAATATTTTGGAAAGTGCAATTTTACAACGTAAGTGCGTCTGCTCCAAGTTGTAGAAATTCAGCTGTACTTTAAGGGTCCTGTCCGACACCATTACGATCGGCATCACTGTGGCAGAGCTTATATGTCGAATCTAATTTAAATAGATAATTGTAGGAATCATTGACACGAAGATGAAGTAGCAATATAACCCTTTTGTTTAAAATAATACGGGATATAATAGCACCAATAAAACGATTTTCCAAAACCAAGCTGCCTAAATATTTTTTCACCGGAGTTTATAGATCTGGGGGTCTAAAATGGCCACTTTTGCAGATCATAATGTGAATTGCGTTTTAAAGCGTAAAATGGACCTTTCATAATAAAAACTGCGTCTGTGACTATTTTATGAATGTTAACGCAATTCATATTATATTCCTAGTATGATGTATTTTTAACCGACTTCAAAAAAAGGAGGAGGTTATCAATTCGACTGTATTTTTTTTTTTTTTTTTTTTTTTTTTTTTTTTTTTTATGTTTGTTCGCGCATAACTTGCGACTGGGTGAACTGATTTTCTTGATTCTTTTTTCATATGAAAGCTGGTGCTTCCCGTGTGGTCCCATTGTCACCATTTCAATATCTGATGATGGGATCTTGTAGAAATCGGGGGAACTCTTCAATAAATAACAGCAGATTAACCGCGATTGTTGCTATAGCATATCTAAGCATTGTTTACGCCATCACACAACATAATATCACGCCTGTACTCACTACAAAGGTGATGAAGAACTTCGGAGATAGGCAACGGAACTCCTCAATTAATGATAGCAAATGGACTGGGATTGCTGAAATCTCATGACTGTCTATTGACCAGTTCATAACATAACATCACGCCGGTACGTTGTGAAGGGGTAAGCACACGTGAACCACTAAAAAGTGAAAAATAAAAACTTTTTTACAAAAAAATAAAACCGACTTCGACAAAAATAAAACACAAAAAAGTGAAAAATAAAAAATCAGCTTCAGAAGTCGGTGGCAAAAACATGAAATCAAACAAACAAAAGTCACCGACTTCAGAAGCTGATTTTTTATTTTTCACTTTTTTGTGTTTTATTTTTGTCGAAGTCGGTTTTATTTTTTTGTAAAAAAGTTTTACTAAATTGTTACAGACGCAGTTATTATAATGAAAGGTCCATTTTACGCTTTTTAACGCAATTCATATTATGATCTGCCAAAGTGGCCGTTTTAGACCCCCTGATTTATATTATAGTTCAATCAGTACCTAGACGACCGAGCTCTACTTGGGTGAAAATAAAGAAAACGAATTTTGCCAGATCGCCAAAGACCTAGCTAGATCAATATTAGTCGCCGCAAACCACTATGTTGCAGCTTTCATCGAAATCGTTAGAACTGTTTTCGAGAACGTGTTTACAAAAATATTAACATTGATAGAAGATTTCAGCAACATCCAACAACATTAGGTACAACAACAGCCTTCCAATCAACAGCTAATTAATATTATGAGTTAGTCAAACGACTTTAATAACCGGGCACGGGAGGACACAAAGCTGAAAGTTAAAACAATCCAACACAATAGGTTTTTATCGGTCACTGTAACAATACGTTAATCGATACACGAACTGAAATCAGAGATTTAGATCTAAACGCCCATTAAATCCGGGTCTATTGACCTACGTAGGTCCGCTGATGTCATTGATTCGTCTGTTGTTTAACCAAACACAATGATTAACGTTAAAAAGAAAACAAGTCACGTCCTGTGGTTTTTGTCTTGAAAATGTACAATGTGACTTTCATATAAAAAACATACTTTTGAATGATTCTATGTATTTGTAGTAGATAACGCATCAACAATCTATACTAATATTATAAATGCGAATGTTTGTGAGGATGCATGGATGTCAGGATGTTTGTTACTCAAACACGTCAGAACGGATGAACGGATTTGGATGGAATTGGAACAGATAGATTATAGTCTGGAATAGCACATAGGCTGAAATAGGCTCCTCTCTCGAAGGAAGTCGCGAAAACCAGGTAGTTAAGCTAAGTTTATATCGATCTTCAATATTGCACTCTATCCAATACACTATTCATTCCTTATGACTTTATACTAGCCTTATTGCATAAGGTATCTGATCTACAGTACATCTACGTCAGAAACAATGCTGGTTCTTGTTCAAAAACCATTGTGCTCGTATTCTGTAGCATAGCACCTGCTAATGCTTATTGTGCTAACATCGTGAGTACTACGCTACGTCAGCACTAAGCAGGTACATCACGATGCAGTTCTGGTCATCGCGTGTTCAGACAAATATCGTCTACATCCTGCGTTACATAACTTGATAACTTCATTCTATTCTTTCGAACCTGCGTCAGACACGGAAATGTCACGCAATCAGTCCAGGTTTCAATGTTGCTGATGAGGACATCTTATTATCTGAGTATCAATAGAATAAAAGCCCCACGTGGTTATTATCTCTACAATGGCCTTTGTTGATTATATTGAATAACAAATATGAGCATACCTACAAGGTTTTCCCTTATTTATTTATTTTGGTGGGTGGAAAATCATCGAATAACCCCCCCCCGCTCTTGGGCAGAGCGAAGGGGAGTGTCAGACTTCTACTGACTAAAAACCAAACCCATGTTCCTTCTTCGCCCTTGTGTCGGAGCCGCATTATCCTTTCGATAATCCACAGCCCCGACGGGACAAGGTTTTCCCTTGGTCTTTATTTTATGTGTTAATTACAAGGTGTACATAAACATCTTTAACATAACCACCTAATTACGGTTTTTGTTGGCAAGCTTGATATCAATTTTCCTGTTGTGTGACGTAAACAATAACCCGAGTCTTCAGCTGGTAGGTATATATATATATGTTAATAATGTTTAAACCAAAAGCAACCAGAAAATTAACCTTAAAAGTCCATCATCAATCATACTACCATTTTGCGAAGCGTGCTAGGGTACCTACGTATGTGATGTTATTATCAGAACATCAGCGATTCAAACTAAAAACCTGTATACTAGTTACAAATGGGTTATTAATAAAGGCTAGGAACCATAATAAGATAATGCTGTCACCATAGACTGTGACGTATGACCTCTCCTGTAGGATTTTAAAACATGTGGTCTCATCATATTATCAGTAAGAAAATTAATAATAAATAATAATAATATTCCACAACTATCACACAACGCCATCTAGTCCCAAGCTAAGCAGAGCTTGTGTTATGGGTACTAGACAACTGATAAACATACTTATATATTTCTAAATACATACATATTATAGATAAATTACACCCAATTGCGTAATTAATCAGATTTATACGTACAGCAACTCTGAAGACGGATGTCATGCCAAGACAGTTGGAGCCCTGGTTGTCATGCCAGGAGTAGTCAGGGTAGGCGACGAGCCTACCTTGCTCGTCAACCGTGCCCAGGGTCATTGGACGTCCTTCATCGAACCGCGGGATGGTCACGAAGATCCGGGATGGGAAGGGACCTTTGAAAAGTAAAATAAGTTGGTGAATTCATAATTGTGTAGAGAATGTAGAGATGCACATCGTGCAATCTGCACGTGGACCGCTAAATAAACATTTACGACGCGAGGTAGACTTGCCTATTATTCACTTGAATCAAAGTCAGCTTTATTGGTACACCTACTGCTGTGTAAGATGATAGGATGTAACTCTACAGGTACTGGGAACGCAATAAACTGCGCGGTTTATGTGGAGTAGAAGAAGAACTACAAGAGAAATTACATTAACCAAACAAGAATGATCGTTTTCAAAAACCGCTTGAAAACCGCTTGGCTTGCTTTTAACGAGTTACGGTCAATATCCCAAAAGTGACAAAATTCTAAATAATGAAGATCGTGAGCCTTAAAGAACAAACGATGCTTTGTAATTTAATATTTGTTATGCCCAAAACATGCTCCGTTCGTTCACTTTTTGTACAATGATTGGTCGTAAAGTACGTCACAGACCCACCATAAAACTCGCTTTTGTTTGAATAGTTATAACTGGTTTAGATTCATCTTTTGAGTTCATCACTGTATCTACAACATAAAAGTAATGTTCTAAGAAACTCAACACGGATATCGGATGTATGCCTATTTAACTTTGAACATTACTGAAATAGTTAAGGCGTTAGTTGCAACTTGTGGATAACTTAAAGAAAACCGTTTCAGGATATCAAACAGTTAGATCCTATCTTGATCGATTCCGATAAGGAATTTATAAAATAAACAATTCACAGTAAAACAAGTGCTCAATTAAAAGAAGGCGTACATGATGACCTCAACCGTTTAAGATATGTCAAGATTTGCGTCTCAACTTAAAATACTTACTATGCCGCTTATGTACCTTTTTTGCAGTGAGCAAAAATACCTGACAAACCCATGTCGTTATCAGTTAATGAACAGCTTTTAGGAAAAAAAAGTGAGTGCATATAATCTGGGTAATACTTCGGTTGGGGTTCTGTAAGGCGTGGTTTATGCTGTCATCACAACTTAAAAAACTTTTTAAATAAATTATTGGTGAGACATTGCTTTATTATCTCGAGTTAGAGGAGGCCTATGTCCAGCAGTGGACGGGTTTTGGCTGAAATGATGAGAGGTGGCAATAGCTACATTTTACGTTTACGTTCGGGTACATTGATAGCCGCTGTGAATGGGATGCTAAACAGAAACTCGGCCTCCACCTTGATACCTTGACCTTCACAATTAACAGGCTTGAAGGAAAGTTGCCAACAGACCATTACCAAGGACATCATAAATATGTTGAGGAGCTTGAATCGAAAGCAATAACATCAATTGTTTTTATTGCTTTCAACCACCGTCACGGGCCATCAACACTTTATGATGGAGCTATTGCTACAGCAGTAGTAAACATGGATGTCGCTGATCGCGCTGAAGTCCCCTCGACTATTTAATTGTTTTGAAAAGTATCATTCTTCCGAAATGGACAGAAATGTTTACGATTCATTGACATCTTAGTATATATAAAAGGTGAAAGCTTCTAGCCTCAAGTATTAGGCATATGAGTTGCAAAATGCCACCTATTTAATTGAAAAGGAGACATTTCGCAAGGCACTGTTTTACTTTGAACTATTGCGAAGTCAACTGTCATGTCATATGAGTGGGAGTCGCTTTTGCCAATTTACAGAATACTGTTGTTTCCACATGACGCATATGACGTGAAGCTACTGAATTCAATAAATCAATCGTGCATTACAGGCATTCTAATATATCAGAGAGGAACAGGTTGTGGCATGTCACTCTATAATTAAGGTTGGTCAATTTAACATATTATTACAGAAGGCCCTTGGTTACCTAATAGCTAAGTGTCGTCAAAAGATTAAATTAAATATTTGCTGCGAACGCTATCTGAAATATTCCAAATAAGATGATTTTATCATTGCACTAATTTTAGATCATCTCTTCATAATGTGTGACTCACCTTGTCTATGATGCACATCCACATCTATGGGGACGGAATTTCCCACAACATAGTGGCGTTTCTGAATGGCAATTTGTTTAGCTTCTTCGCTGGGGAACACGAACTGTAGCTCGGGCCATTGTCTGACCACGCGCAGGTCGCTCTTAGCACCCAAACCGGGCCAGCAACATGCCAGGCAGTACGATAGCAGGAAGAACCTCTCGATTCCTTGCGACATCTCCAATTTGAAAGTGTCCAACACGTGTGGATCTGAAGGAAGAAACATATTGTCATTTGACACGTCCATGAGGAATATATTCTTTAACACCGGTTGCACAAGATTTGTAAACAACAATCGAGAGATTTTATAAATAACGTCTCGCAAATGTTTCGTGTCTGATGAGAGCTTCGGTTTTATACTCTGGGAAATTAGTTTTAAAGGCAGTTTATTGTGTTCGTCTTTTTAACTTACAAGTTAGGTAGGTTTACCACCCATTTATAGATTTGCTTTAAATACCACCATAACCCTTGTACCATTTTACGCATCCATCAGCACGGCAAAGTTTTGAGTGTGTGAGTATTTGGTTTGAATTACAGAATGAAAAAAGAATACAGAATGCTTATTGGTTGACGGCTTCGTGAAGGGTCCGTTTACACCCTGTACGTATATTTAGATATTTACAGAAACTTCTATGCTTTACAGATTAATGTGCTTATTTTGGCAAAAAAAATAATATATATATTTAATGTGTGTGACTCCACTTATACAAAAAAGTGTGCCAATAAGATGAACACTCTATGAATAGCACTTAATATAATTAATACGAATTTAGCAAAATACCATATTGATTCAGCAATGCTCCGCAGTAATTCCGCTGTTCATATGAACCCATTGCGGATCCTTTGAGATGCAGACTAAATATCATCAATATTTTCACAGTAGTAAAACACACTTTTTGGAGCCCCATCACAACACTTTATCAGAATATTTTATCACATGCACACGTTATATAGTAAACCTTTAAATAATCGTTAAATTAATCTAATACTGTATACTCGTATAAATCATTTGAATGATAATTACACAAAAACACCGTTGTTGGTATGTTTTGTTAGAACGTTACTAAGCTATGTAAGGATTACATGACAAGAAATAATAATAAGTTCATAAACGATTTATTAGTCTACTTATTAAATCTTTATAATTTACTATGTCTTGCAGTAGACAATACCATATTATGAAAGTCACGCAAACGAAAAGAGCTTCACGTCGCGGAACGTCTGTCGCTGCTCTTTTTTCATTCAAAACTGACTACCCATACGATGGGCAACGGCACCTACTGACCACTCTGTGGGTCATATAGACTACACCTATAGGTACATTTACATTCTAGCCATAAAGCAGCTCCGCATAGTTTACTAAGAATAAGAATAAAACGATAGAGGCTCGTCCTAACCGGATTAATGTCAATGCAGGTGCTCGTAATATTTTCTCATAATAAATCACATATTTCCTCATATTAATTGACATGTACTACCGTTTGTAGTTTTTGTTGAGCCTAGCTATGAATAATTCTGTCAACAACTATATAGCATGCTATAGTTTAAAGTGTAAGTATGTAAAATAAACAGGTTTTTCAAAAGTCACAAAGTTGAGAGTTAGTTCATTGCCCTCTGAATTAGTCGTAAACCCTACTGAAATATTTTTTTGTTTACTAAAATATGTCAGATCAGTGTGTAACTTTGTTATCTTGAAAGTTTAATTACTCGTTCACCATTTTATGATAAAATATTTATTAAGATTCATGGAAAGGGTTCACTAAAGTACGTCATTAGATTGAACAGAAAAACAAAGTCACTGACTTCTAACTGAAATAAATGAGGTAGGAACTTTTTTAAAATAATCTTACAATAACATGAACTAAAGTTACGATATTTAAGTTTTTACACTAGGTTTGCTAATCCTGGGTTATGAAAATGGTTGCACTTATATTCAAATCGTACACTATTTTGAACCGACAACTATGGAATTCAAACTGCAACTGAAACACAAACTGGGCCACAATGTAAGGAAAACAAGTATAAAGTACTACAGATGCAATAATCTTGAAGGAAATAGCGGAAAACACCTAGGTCACTTGATTAAGACAATCTTGAATAGGTAAATAATGTAAATAGATAAAATTCTGTGTTCACACGTTTTTCCTAACAGAGCCTTCCATGTTATTATTAACGTCTCAACGGTATAAACTTATTACCCTGTTATTTATAGTGCCCATAATTTAATTAAAATCCTTGATCATCGTACATGGATTGTTTGAACCATCCTTATTGTCGGACCAGTCATTATCTTGTCTAAATGATGGGTGTTAATGAGAATGATATTGAATTATCCTGACCCACATCCTGAATTGAACAGATGAGTAGAACTTAATTTTAGTATTGGATATAGATAATGAATTTGATAATTTGACTAGCTGTACCTATCCACCATGCGTTGCGATGTACTTTTCTTACCTACTATATACAAAAAAAATACTTTATATCCAAAATCTCATCCCTGAAAATATTAAAATAAAAAAATCGGTCGAGCCGTTTCGTGAAGTGCGACCACGAATACCGTGACACAAGATATTTATATATTAGATATACCCTCAGAAGAATTGAACTACGTGATAAATATGTAACTTAAAAGATCACTGAACGTTATTAGAAGCCAAAATACTTTCAGAAGTAATGTGCACATTTCACGTAGAGACGAGAGCATTGCATGATAATAAAGTCAGAGCTAGACTTATATTTATTTTACACTAGCTTTTGCCCGCGACTTCGTCCGCGTTATACTAAAAATGTTATCTTTGGTAAGTAGATCTATCATTGATTTTAATTTTAAATGAAAAACTCTTGCGATAATATCATGGCGGTCATGCGGTGCTTGACCCTCAAGAAGCTCCCGAGTGATTTCATCCCACTTGGGCTTGGTAGTTACAGTAATAAATAAGTCGGGACGTCCATATTTTCTTACGTAACAAAAAGCGTCTTGAGAACGTAAATTTTACTCAAAGGAAACATTCCTTTATTTTTGAATAGAAAGCAAACTGCATTCAAAATTTTTCGAAAATTCTCTTCTCCCACACCCGGGAATCGAACCGGCTAAAATCTGAAAAAAATATACCCTGTACTTTTATTGCTTCGATCGTTAGGGTCAATTATAAGGATGAAATCTCTCTAACAAACATGATAAATTAAATGAAAAAAAAAAACCAGGAAATCTTAAATTAATTTAATTATTTACAAAAAATGGTAAACTAACTAATTAGTTGCTCGAAATGGGCTCCATTCTCTTGGATACACAAATTTTTCTAGTAATCTTTAATAAAGTGTTGTGGTGAATATTATAAATCGTATCGTAATCGTATCGTATCGTAACTTCAACTCTCAACTCGTTGTCATTCGCATAAGATTTCATGTAAATTTAATTTTTTACATATCCACACAAAAAAAAAATCTAATGGGGTGAGATCTGGCGATCTCGCAGGCAGGTTTTCCTTTCATTTAATTTATCATGTTTGTTAGAGAGATTTCAACCTTATAATTGACCCTAACGATCGATTCAATAAAAGTACAGGGTATATTTTTTTCAGATTTTAGCCGGTTCGATTCCCGGGTGTGGGAGAAGAGAATTTTCGAAAATCTTTGAATGCAGTTTGCTTTCTATTCAAAAATAAAGGAATGTTTCCTTTGAGTAAAATTTTCTATCTGCAGTATTAAGAGTACTTTCCCTCCAGGTGGCATTACAAAATTCCACCAAGCTCCGAACTGCTAAGCTATCGGGAGTTACACGTGTTATTGTGAGTCAACCATAAAATATAGACATTATGCTGTTGTGGCATATTTTTTAGATAATTTTATGTAGAACATTTCCGTCATATTCTTATTTGGAAATGTTCTAAATGATTTCTATGTAGCTTTAACCATTAAGGCTGCACACGCGACGGAAGCTTAAAAAATGGAGCATCTTCTCCCGTTTTCGCAACATTTCCCTTCACTGCTCAGCTCCTATTAATTGTAGCGTGATAAAAAGTATACTATAACCTCCCCAGGAGTATGAAGAATAATAAAATTGTACCAAGTTTCGTTAAAATCCGTCGAGTAGTTTTTGTTTCTATAAGGAACATACAGACAGACAAAAAATTTACTGATTGCATTTTTGGCATCAGTATCGATCACTAACCCCCTGATAGTTATTTTGAAAATATATGTCATGTACAGAATTGACCTCTCTACAGATTTATTATAAGTATAGAAGATTGGTATAAAACCACTTATAGACTATATTTTAAATAGAGATAAGTACGGTCGGTGCTCAATCACGGAGACGATTTAGACTTCCATTAATGGAGGAAGTACCTAATAAGTAATGTTTGTGCGACTATATAATCATGTACATACTTGTGTATGATCTGCTTTCATTCCGAAGGTATTCCTTGTACAATCCCACATTTTTATCAGCCCACTTGTCACAGAATTTTGTATTAAATCGCATTACAAATAAGAAAACGTTTTAAACTATAAACACTTAGCACTGGACACGAAACACTACACGCAAATTATTAACTGAATCTTGTGGTGTCGCGGTTGCAGTCCAACTCTTGATCACTGTAAACAGTTGCAACACTTGATATCCGTTGCAATTCTTTACAAATAATTGAGATACAATTACTGATCTTTTTTTTAGGCTCGTCTCAAACGATGAAGCGCACACCGTGTGGTTATTAACGTAATCGCACCGTCACGACTTTTCTCCGTATCACGGGAACTTTATGAGCAATTAGGAATAGGAATGTATGTTTTAATTTAATACAATAATTGCGTGTTTATAAACAAGTAAGTGGATATTATTAATTCTAATAACTGACTGTCCTAATTGAAGGCAATGTTCTAATGTGATCAGAACAACTACTAAAGTAATGCGGGCCTTCTAAACGCAATTTACCTACACTCCAGTGTTCACATTGTGTGCGACTGTAGGAAAAAAATATATAGGAATAAAAACAAAGGCACCTTTTGACCCTGTGACAATGAAGTGTAATTAAATCGACTTCGATGATAATTATAGTTTAATGAGTTCTAAATACATATTAAATTAATTAAAAACTATAAAATAAACTAAACTAACAATAAACTATAAAAAGGCATCGAAATACTGCTCCTCAACGCTGTCAGCCGGTAATGTGCCCAAAAGACTGACGGCATTGCCTCGTTGTATGGCAACACTTAGCCTCTGGCCAAGATAAAAGCCAGCCCTTGGGTCACGAGAAGCGTCAACTAAGCGTTTCGAGATTTCCTTAAACAAAAATGATTAAATATGACACAGAAAACTTCTTGTTTTACTCTGTCTACTGATATTGATTTCCTGTATAGTATCCGTATCTATTGATTCTAGAAAAAGTCTATACTCTGTTACTGTGATAAGTTGAGTTAATATGCTAACATATATATGTGCCATAATTATCATCAACGTTATCCTATACTAGTCTCGTAAGGGCAAAGGGCCAACTTCTAGGTCCTCAATGCGTATAAAATTACAATATAATTAGACGTCTTTTTCCTCACAAACACAAAGTTCGAAGCAGAATTATTATGTAAAATTGTATATTTTATGTAAAGCTGAACCAATTTGTCGATCTATCATCATTAATGGGCATTTAACAGTAACATAATACCGTACCGAAGTTATGGGATTGCTGCGCTATGGGGTTCACTGACAAAACACTTTCACTCAACAATATCTTTTTATAGGCTGTGCGTACCTAGTTAATTGTTTCTTTTTTACCGCATTAAATGCTTTTTTTATTTGCAACACGCCGTTAAATTGTTAGCAAAGTTATAATTAGTTTTTAGAGACACGAGGACGTTTTTGTGATCCAGTGTAGATCGCACCTTATGTGATCAGGTATTACCATAACCGGTCGTTCTGTATATATGTCTCTGAAACATCTTTTCTAGTTCGCCTGGCATCCACATTAATCTAAACGTGTTTATTTTCGTATCTAGACTGGTTTCTAAGAAAAAAACAATACATATCTTTAAAAAGTTTTTATAAAACATTTGGAAGTTCTATAGTATGCGTTCAAGATTATACTTCATTGCTAAATATTGCTTAGTTATCCTAATATGTTAAAAGACACGCCTTAGTAAGTAACGGAACTTACAATCTGGGGGCACGGCAGTGCCCCCGCCAAGTCGAGCAATAAAGCGGCACGGCCGTACCATCCTTTTCTCGAAGCAGTTCAGGCCATTTTCGACCTCTTATAACTTCGTTCTGGATAAAACTAGAAGCCTGAATTTTTAGTAACTAATTAGTCATTGTATAAACACGGTATATTTCAAATTTCATTCAATTTGAACCAGTAGTTTAGGAATTATAACTATTCAAAATGTCTTAGTTTTGTCACTCACTCACTGACTGACTGACTGACCGATCATCAAAAGTCTAAGGCACTTCTAGCTGACATAGAAGCTTCAAATTCAGAATACAATTAGCGTTTAGTGTATAAATCAAGGAAAAATTAAAATATTTTGAAATTTCAGTCTAGTTTTCAAGATACACTAACTGCATAAATAACTTTGTAATCCCATATAATTATATAGGATTACAAAGTTAAAGTTACATTTTCAGTGAATGAATTTTACGAGTTAAATTTAACACACTTCCTGGTTACCGATTGATCTGAAATTTTGCACGTATATGTATATCACCTAACGATTCAATATTATGATGACATGGAACTGATCTGATGATGGAGCTGGAAGTTGGCCATAGGAACTCCATTATAAAATGTCATAACCCCATCGAGTTTGGGCTCGTTTGATTTGTCTTGATGAGTACTCTGTCTTTGGATGATGTTCAGGGTCTGATGATGGAGCTGGAAGGTGGCCATAGGAATTCCGTTATATAACGACTTGACCCTGTCGAGTCTGGACTCGTTTAATTCAGCTTGTCGAGTACTTAGGTACTTTAGCAGTTCATCAAATCGATGAATAAGACTGCTGCAAGCTCGAATAAACCTATGTATTGTTGATTCATTGAACGAAATAGATAGAATGAAGGACGCTACAAAAAGAAATGAGATCCCACTAAAAACAAAACTTGTAAAAAAAGCCAAGCCGCGCAACTCAGTTCTTCTACCGTAAAAAGTAGTGAGATCCATGTAATACCAAGTCAGTTAATTTATTCAATACCTACTCCCTACTTACAAATATGTGATGTTTTAAATAAATAGATTGACTTGGCCATCGCATCGCATTTGCCAATGTTAAACAGGCCATTCTAATGGTTAATCGCCATCGCATTGGCCAATGTGATGCAGTGGCCAAGTCAATCTATTTATTTAAAACATCACATATTTGTAAGTAGGGAGTAGGTACTGAATAAATTAACTGACTTGGTATTACATGGATCTCACTACTTTTTACGGTAGAAGAACTGAGTTGCGCGGCTTGGCTTTTTTTTACAAGTTTTGTTTTTAGTGGGATTATTATTGATTTGAATTCATAGAACCTGTTTCTAAGTAGGTATTAAGAACATTGACCTTATCACAATGTTATAGGCTTTTATGCTTGATACCTTTTGCACTTTCTAAAACGGCAAAAAAATTAATCTTCGAAAAAAACCGTTTTCCGGTGATTACTCTCACTGCGACCGTGATTAACCGAAAGATAGAAAAGCTTTAAGTTTACTCAACCGTGCTTCCTTGATAATAAAACAATAAATACTTACTTCGGAAAACAATGCACTAAATAATGAGGGTTTTTTAAAGTAGCAACCACCTTAAGTAGCGAAAATAATTATCGTCTTATCAGTACTTATCATTAGCATATGCGCTGTTAATTGTAAAATGCACGTTTTTGTCGACTTATTGCAAAAATATAAACGAGTCGATGACACCTTCGCCGGAAGTGCAGTTATTTATCAAAAAGTGTTCGTAATTTATATGACAGTATGACTTAATAATCTATTTATATATAAATAAAAAGAGAAGTCCTGACTGACTGACTGACTCATCAACGCCCAGCCCAAACCCTTGGACCTAGAAAGCTGAAATTTTGCACAGAGCTTCCCTTTATAATGTAGACAAGGAATAAGGAAATTCTTGAAATTCAACCCCTAAGGGAGTTAAATAGGGGAGAAAGTTTGTATGGAAAATCGACATTTTCACGCGGGCGAAGCCGCTGGCAAAAGCTAGTATGACATAAGAATTTATAAGCAGCTACTAACTGTTCGACGTCGGGGACAGGGCGATACGACTTAAGTGGAGTTGGGCAGGACATCTGGCTAGACGCGGAGATGGCCGATGGAGTAAAATTCTGACCGAATGGTGGCCAAGGTTGGGCGTGAGAAACCAGGGCCGCCCTAAAGCGCGTTGGGTGGACGATATCGTCAGGAACTCGGGAAATGGATGGATGAGAGACGCCCAAAACAGAGAGGACTGGCAGAAGAAAGGGGAAGCCTATGCCCAGCAGTGGATGATTACGGGCTGAAATGATGATGAAGCAGTTACTTCATGAAGATAAGAAAAGACGATATTATTCAGGACACGTGAATTATGCAGCCATAAAATTCTCAGTTCAAATCATTTTAACAACAACACTCCTGGCAGTCGAACATTAAGAAAACCAACTAAACGTATTGAAGTAGTTCTCAATAGAAAATCTTCTATCTATCTTCTATATATAAATAAAGAGAGAAGTCCTGACTGACTGACTGACTGATTGACTGACTGACTCATCAACGCCCAGCCCAAACCCTTGGACCTAGAAAGCTGAAATTTTGCACAGAGATTCCCTTTATAATGTAGACAAGGAATAAGGAAGGATTTTTCGAAATTCAACCCATAAGGGAGTTAAATAGGGGATGAAAGTTTATATGGAAAATCGTCATTTTCACGCGGGCGAAGCCGCTGGCAAAAGCTAGTGCTCAATATAAGTACTGACGCCAGTACTTAAAGCTACAGCAATCTGTTAAATTTCTTTAAGATTTTCATCTTTATATTGCAAACGTTTTACAGTTTCGGGTAGCTTGGTAATGCTGTTGATATACAAGTACTTTGTCACATAAGACATATCGATTCAGGCGAAGGTGTTTTTATTTAACAAGATGTGAAATTGTCCCACGCCTACTGCTTACAGGCTAAACAAGGGTTTTGTTGTAACAAAATAAACAAAAATACTGAAGACGCGAATTATGAAGTTAGGTGCGATCTACTTGTATTATAACTTGCTTAAATTTTTTCTATGCTCAAATTCTAGAATCGTGCCCCGATAATGTCATAGGATATAAATGTAGGTAATCAAAAAGTAGGCGTGAGTCTGCAAAACATACGTAAAGGTATGTTCATTTTTGAGCTGTATAACTACTATTATAGGTACATAGGTACGAATAAATAGCAGTCCAAAAATTTTATTTCCGTCAGACAAACATGACATTCATTTTTGCAGCAAATAAATGGCAACTTTGTAAATACTATTAATCACCAGAATATTTAACCAATGTCTACAATATGCAGTGTGTGTAGAGTTTTCGCTTGATTTATTTTCGTTGTTTGTTCTGTTAGCAGCTGGCATAGGTAGGTACGTAGCAGTTTCCGGTGTTACACCAATAATTATTTGGAAATAATATTTCACATTTTCCATCACTCTTTTATGTATTTAGAGTTTTCGCTTAATTAATGTATTTATTTTTGTTGTTTGTTCTGTTAACAGCTGGCATGGGTATAACAGTTTCCGGTGTTACACAAATAATATAATTTATTTGGAAATAATATTTCACATTTTCCACCGCTCTTGTAGGTAATTTCATAATCCCAAAAAGAATTTGTAAATACAGTACAGACTAGTTTTTCCTACCTCATAAACTCACGCCTTTTTCCCATGGGGGTAGGCAGAAACCACAGCACCTGCTACGATTCATAAGTACTCATTTTAGAACTAAACCTAGTATTATGTGATGACTTAGAGCAAGTCGTTTCATTGTTCGAAAAGGAAATACGATCACTCCTGGCAAAAACCCTCTCACCCAAACAATTCGCATGGTTAATGAGGTTCATGGTCGATTTGATAATTATATTTTCGAACAATTAGAGTGTTACTATTAATATCATAAACGGGATATTTACCATGTTTGATTGTAGTTTCGAGTTCCCGATATTTCGGCGCTGTTACAAGCACCATGATCACGGATAAACTGAAGTTTATGATATTAATAGTAGTGTCAGTGACCATGTCAGTTTAAAAACTTATAATTAGAGTGTTATTAAATAATTATAGTCAGTTATTATATAAAGTAAGTAGTAATTGATGACAAGAATTTGTTTTAAGAGCATATCATAGAGATGTTTTAAGTTATAATCAGAGCATTTTTTGTTTTGTTGATTATTATGATACTAAGCAAGCACGCATGAAGTCATAGTACGTCATTACATTTTTTAAATGTATGTAATGTATTGTACTTTTTGTATTGTGTTAGGATTTTAATTTATTTTATTTTATGTTGATAATTTTATTATAATTAAATTTTGATTTTATTTTATGAAATTTGTAATTTTTGGTGCTATGGATTTTTAATCTGAAAACGTTTTAATAATAATAATTAGTATTTAAAAAAAAACTGTAACTATGTCCTTAATATAATAATATTCTAGGTGATAGACCTACCTAATAATACAGTCCTGACCTAAGGATAGTTAGAGGATAGCTGTTGTTAAGATAAATCAGATCAAGCACTGATAGCATAGCAAGCCCTTTAATACTTATAAGATCCGTAATGCCGATGAACCTATGTTTAATAAATGTAATTCTAATACTGATGACGTGCTTGGGATACTTATCAATCTACCGACTCGCTAAAAGGAGTGATAATTCCATTCATTGTTTAGCAGTTTTTACACTTTTTTCTACTTTGGACATACTAATAATACGTTTACCATAATCGGATGTAATTTCTCGTCGAGTAAAAAACTAAAATTATAGTAAAACAGTTAATAATGACCTCATCGCACAGTAATTACAGCAGACATCTGTACTCGGCCACGTGACGTTATGGCACTTTGTTCCACTGAACAGAGTTACAGCACATCAATTTAATCAACCGGGAACAAATACAAATTCCGCGGCTGCTACTGAAAAATTCTTGATGGAATAACCCTATAACACTTTGCCTGACCCTTGAATCGAACCCAGGACTTCGTGCTCTGCAGTCGCGCTTGCGACCACTAGGCCAACGAGCCTGTCCAATAAACTGGACTACTATGGCTTCTTCAATACATTTCAAACTTTATCTCTAAAGTATTCGGTTCAAGGCTGATTGGTAAACAAATGACGATGTTTTGGGTTTTTTCTCATGACTGGTGTCGCACAAACGTTAGGATTAATAATTATACAAAATTATCATAAAATATCGTATAACTAAGTAACTTTGCGGTTTTTAAACCGATTGTATTAATACAACTTATAATGAGTCGACTAGATTGACCTGGTGCGTTTAAATTTAAATTCCATCGCAGCAATTTATTAAATAAATTGAAACGTTGAACTTTCAACAATTTCGTTTATTGTATAGATAGGTACAGATTTCATAATATTCCAATATTTAATTGTTCTATCATAACATATGAAAAGTTCGCATCTTTTTTATTTGTTTTTTCAAACTTCGTTGTTCCCGCTCCAAACGTTGCAAACGTGACAATAGATGAACTATTAAAAGTGCACATGAACACCTTGGGCAAACGAAATATTAATAAAATAACATTATTATTAATATTGAAAACGGGATATTTACCATGTTATGTTTTATTTCCGAGTTCCCGATATAAACGGGAACTCGGAAATAAAACATTACATGGTAAATATCCCGTTTTCAATATTAATAATAATGTTAGTGACCATGTCAGTTTAAAAACTTGTACCAATAAAATAATCCTGTGTCCTCGTGCATGACAGAATAAAGTGCTTATTTTGGTAGTCTAAAGTTCCTGGAAATGGTAAAGCGCAAGGGCAAGCCTATTGTCATCAATCGGGCACAAATACATACAGACTGCATGGCTGTTACTGAGAATTTTCCTAATGGAAAAACTTAGTAACACTTCGCTCGACCCGGGAATCGAATCCAACATCTCATGCACAGCCGTTGCGCTTACTACCATTTTACCAACAATTCATTTTTGCACATGACAAATTTGCAAGAAAGCGACAAAGTTGGGCCGCCCTCGGTGCTTTCGTCTTCTTCATTGTGGTAAATCAGTAATATTTAAAAGGTTGTCCCAAGGGTTCACTCGTACAATCTCTATACCATTCTCGTTTGAGCACTGTGGCTAATATGCTTACGCCGGGAGCAGCAAACACTGCGTTAGTGGCCCAATTCTGGGCCGATACAATTTAGATTGCCATCGACACGCTAAGAAGAAGACTCGTACAATGGTAAATCAACTTTAACCTTTTAACCCAAAATTATCGGTCCTTCATGTTCACATTCAACACTCCCAAATCTAACAAGTCATTGTTGCTTCGTGGAAGAGTTAAGGTGCTTCATAATTCTAAAACTTTATAACTTGTGTCATTATTTTTTATCCTATCTCGATTATCGCCAAGTAACAACACAATACAATACGATACAAAGTAATACAATACGATACCGTTTATACCCCTTTCTGTAAGTATAATTAGCACCCAATTAAAGTACCTACTAGGTTTAAGTACTTCTCTTTAAATTACGTTAATTATCAATAAATGAAAAGATTTACGAGTATACGTAGTTAATAATCATTCACCATTTTGTTAGCAAGAAAATTGGCTACTTTCCTAATTCACCACCAGCTTCTGATAATGTGCCAAATACATAGATACCTACAAAAAAGTGCATTTTCGTATGCATGGCATCTATTTTGATTTTCATACTGAATGTATCTGTAATGTAATGTCTCATTCCGCTAATATTCATTTCAACGTTTTTTGTGCGGAACAGTCAGCTATCACAATAACAATTAAGTAAACTTCTTGCTGGTTGGTGTTGCTATTTTCATTTATTTCTATCACACTGGTTTGTTACGAAAGTACTTAATTTAGAATTTGGGCGGAAGTACTAGTGGAACAGAATCATGAAGAAAATGCCGGTGACACCGTCTTCCCTGAGGCCTTCTCCCGCTCGAAAGCTTTCTTTAAGTCTACCGTGCGCGATACTCCGACTCCAATAGCATAAACTCAACTTCTGCTAGCAGAGACAGGTCTATACATTATTTTCTGAGATTTTATTTCGTGCTTGCATAATTCGTTCTAGGTTAGCTTTCGCTTGGTTGTTCTACTCTTTTTTATTTTTTATTATAAACTAGCTTTTGCCTGCGGCTTCGCCCGCGTGAAAATGTCGATTTCCCATACAAACTTTCATCCCCTATTTAACTACCTTAGGGGTTGAATTTCGAAAAATCCTTCCTTATTCCTTGTCTACATTATAAAGGGAACCTCTGTGCAAAATTTCACCTTTCTAGCTCCAAAGGTTTGGGCTGGGCGTTGATGAGTCAGTCAGTCAATCAGTCAGTCAGTCAGTCAGGACTTCTCTTTTTATTTATATATAGATAGATGGGCTTGCTCTTGACTTCAATCTTGCCCTAAGGGCATAGATGATGTCGACGATGGAACGAGCTTACCCAGTAGAAGCCTGTTTACTCGCGACTTAAACAGATTAGGGTTATATGAACTCGGAAAAACCGACGCAGGCAGGGAATTCCACTCCTTGGCTGTGCGCATAATAAAGGACCCAGCAAAGCGCTTCGTTCGAATGTGTGGAATGTCGACTAGGTATCGGTGGTACCCTGCAGTACGTCTAGTCTCCCGATGGAAGAAGGGAGATGGTGGGATCAGCTCGTGGAGCTCTTGCGCACACTCTCCGAAGTACAGCCTGTAGAAGACCGACAGACATGCGACTTTGCGACGGTGGGCCAGGCTATGTAGCTTGATAACGAGCTTATCGTCACCAATTAGCCTCCTGGCTCTGCGCTCTACAGAGTCAAGTGTGGCAAGCTGGTATTTGGCTGAGCCATCCCAAAGGTGACAGCAATACTCCATGCCAGACCGGACTTGAGCTTTATATAATACTGAAAGCTGTCCAGGCTTGAAGTACCGCTTAACCTTGTTTAGGATGCCCAGCTTTTTCGCCGCAGTTTGAGCTTTCGACTCGATGTAGGCGCCGAAGTTCAGATTCGCGCTCAACTTCGTGCCAAGAAGCTCGAGACTGTCAGTAACTTGTACAGACGCACTCCGGAAAGTAGGGGCCAGATTAAACGGTCTCCTTTTGGCGGTGAACAGACACACTTGCGTTTTAGTGGCGTTGAAATGTACCAGATTCTCGTCACCCCACTCGGAGACAAGTCTTAAGGCTGAATTCGTTCGCTCTACCATGGCCTCTCTTAATGAACGTACTTCATCACCACTGGCTTTTGCGTTGGATGTATAACTCTCCATGAAAGTGCTGTCATCTGCGTACCCAACAATACCAGGAACAAGGAGGTCATTGATGTGCAGCAGGAAAAGTGTCGCGGAGAGAACAGACCTCTGAGGAACTCCGGCATCGATAGCCATAAGGTCAGAGGAGCAGCCATCAATGACCACTCGGATCGACCGTTCACTCAGGAAGTCAGATATCCAGCAGCAAAAGTCAGCGGGAATGCCGTATGCCGGAAGTTTGCTCAACAAACTTGCGTGCCAAACCCTGTCGAAAGCCTTCGAGATGTCCAGCGACACGGCAAGGGCCTCGCCGTGTTTCTCGATGGCCTCGCCCCAGAAGTGCGTAGCTAACACCAGAAGATCCCCAGTTGACCGTCCCCGGCGAAAACCATACTGACGGTCGCTGAGTAGGTCGTTCGCTTCAAGGTGCGCCAGCAGCTTACCGTTGAGTACCCTTTCCACTACTTTACACAGTATGGAGGTGATGGCGATTGGTCGATAATTACAGGGGTCGGCACGACTACCCTTGTTGGGCACTGGTTGTACATTAGCAACCTTCCAGGAGTTCGGCACCGTTCTGGTTTTGAGAGAGAGGCGTTACAAGCGTGTCAACAGCAACACAGGAGACAACTCAGGCGCACAGTTCCTTAAGACCCTTGCTGGTATGCCATCCGGACCGCTAGCCTTATTCACGTCTAGGCTCTGAAGTACTCTACGAACCTCTTTCAGGTGTATTGTGATCTCCGGCATCGAAGAATCACAGCGAGGAATCGTTGGTGGCTGTTTAGACCCAGTATCAGTAGTAGTAGACTCTGCTAGTATTTTGACCGTGTTGTTCATAATTTTATCAGGCAGTTTTATTAATTCAGTCGAGTGATCCACGAATAAGGTACCTCCTACACTTTGGTTTTAGCCAAAAGGCTTTGAAAAGACTTGACACACTTCTGAGTAGTTATTTTGCACATTTTTTGTTTGGGAGGTGACTCGGGGAAGTGGTGAGATGGGATGGAGCCTGTTGTTACTAAGTTGCTTAGAAACACCACATACCACCACAACCGATTTCCACATAACTTTTTCAGTCACCGCCACTTTCAGACTTAAAATTTTTAATAATTTCTTTGTGGGGAATTCAGAATGATGTACTTACTGGATTTAGTTTCGTTTTCTTTCCGTTTTGTTCTAGGCAGATAAGTATACAATTGATATAATTCTTGGGTGCTTAGGTAATATGTAATTACATAAGTATCTACTTACATTATTTATATTCAACATAGATAAATTACGCAGTATTGGCTAATAACAATGAACAGACGCAATAATATCATGTTATGTCTGTTTTTCTATGTTTTAATAAATGATTAGATAGGAAACAATCGGTTTTGTATAACCTTCGACAATAAAAAATGTTGCTTTGATGGTATATTCCAAAATGACGGACGCAACAATACTAAATATTCAAATTACTTATTAATCGGTAAGAATTGAAAGTGCCTAATCCAAGTCCGTTTTGTTGACTGTCCTGACCCCTTGATCTAATCTGGGAAATGAATAATGTCATCTTAAACACTTTAGGAGTCGAAGTTGCTTCATTTGCTACTCTGCTAGACCAATGACGTGCGAAGAGCAATTATTTTTCATTGGTTTTTTTTCATAGTGCTAACTCACCCAATAATTTGAGAAATTAGTATTACAAAAAAACTTTTTTGCAAAAAAAAACAACCGACTTCTTTCTTCCGGTGACATTTGTTTGTTTGATTTGGCTTTTTTTGCCACCGACTTCAGAAGCTGATTTTTCTTTTGAAGTTTATTTTTCACTTTTTGGTGTTTTTGAAGTCGGTTGTTTTTTTTTTTGCAAAAAAGTTTTTTAATTTTTTCATTTTTAGTTGTGTATCTTATAGAAATATTTACTATGAAACCTATGCTTGTATAGCGTCAGAAAAAGCACGAAACACGTAATACGTGCCTATGTTTGAGGGTTGCCCTCGATTTCTCTGGGATTCCATCACCAGGATCTGGTTTCCATATCATGGTACCACTCTTCAAATATCTCCGTTCTAATAAAAAAAGAATCATCAAAATTGGTTCATAAACGACGAAGTTATTCGCGAACACACATAAAAAAACGAACGAAAAATGATCATAAATTATTAAAAAATGGGTCATAAAATGAAAGGTACTGGGCCAAACCATGCCAAATTTTTATGGGACCAAATGGCAACTATTCCCCATCATACTAAAAAAGAATGACGTAAATCGGATCATAAATCGCAGCGTAATCGGTGTACATAAATAGAAAAAAAAAAAAACGTACCGATCGAATTGAGAACCTCCTCCTTTTTGGGAAGTCAGTTAAAAAGAAACTAACGCTAATCGAAGTAAAGAACTTTTCAAAAATACCCATAATTCATACTACCTCTTAAAGGGCTCTTGTATACTAGAAGTTCATAATGCACTTTTTAACAGGTGTCCAAATCTTATACTTGAAAAATTAGAAATTAAATTATAATATTTATAACTTAAATTTTTGTATTCAGTTTAATTTAATATTGAGTCGAAACCGCCATATTCTAGCATAGTATAAAGCTTATAATGTTCCCACTCCTGGGACACTGGCCTCCTCTCTACGAGAGGGAGTGGACTATAATCCACTACGCCGGTCCAGTCATGAGCCCCACTCATGACTGGACCCGCGTAGTGGATATAAATGGTAACACCAATGGTAATGATGGTAATGGTGGTGGTATGGTGGTGGTGGTGGTTATATGTCACATGTTCTCAATTTTTGCTTCTGTTTGTTGTTTTCCTTCACCGTTTTGTGGTGATGGTATATAAATATAATTTTATAATATAGCCTGTTTGGCAGCCTCGACTCAGAGACACTCGTACAAAACACGTGAGTCAGTTTTTACTAATAATAATATTATTTTCATGAAATTATGTTCAGAATTTCTTCACACACACGTGCATTGTTTTTTTAGCAGTCATTAGCAGCCACCAAGTCTCGATTTGTGCCCGGTTTTCAGCAATTTTCTCGCCCCTTATTCCATAGGACTTAAACATAACATAACCTCACATAAACATAATTATGTGGGTGTAATATTAGTTACACCTCTGCCTAGCCCTTCGGGGATTACAGACTCACTCGGCTCCATTACACCAGGGCAACGACAAAATTTAATTTTTTATTTAATTAAAATTTAATATTGGTCACTTCATCACTTATAACATAATGCATGTTCTTACATGGTAGCTATCATAATGTTATGTATATTAGTAGATACCTAACCTACTAATATATATTTCTGACCAGTTTGGCTTTTACTGGTTTTGTGCGAATTTAGTATTACTTTTTAACATAATCATCATATTAATAAGGTAGTCGGTGAAAATTAAATTGTCATAAATAATCATTGTAAATGTTTGAAGACTTTCAAGAATTCATGAAATCGATAATATTACAATTATTTGTAAAGGAATTTGTTGATTGACTCATTTAAAAACCGATAATGTATGTTTGCCAAGATAAATTGCTGAATTCCTAAGATGTTTACATATAACGGTAATACCTTCGTGATAAAAAAGACCAATGCGAAATTGTAAAAAGAGGAACAATCTATACTATTATTATTCTATACTATAATCTATACTTCTATACTAATATTATAAAGAGGTAAAGTTTGTGTATTTGTTAAATTGTGAGGGGTAATCTCGGGATCTACTGAACCGATTTTAAAAAATCTTTCACCAATAGAAAGCCACATTATTTCTGAGTGTCATAGGCTACTTTTTATCCCTGTATTCCCACGGGAACGGGATCTACGCGGGTGAAACCGGGGGACGTTCGCTAGTATATAATAATATGTATGGTTATGATTAGCTATAAAAAAGAATAAACATCTTTTATCATTATCAATCAGTTATGGTGATTTTCTAAATTACTTATAACAAAAACAACGACCAACACACGTGTTGGTCGTTGTTTGATTTTTATTTTATTTGATTTAGATCTAAAATTTACATACCTTTACTCAAATTCTAGTAGCCTTGCTTCTTTATTCTTGTTTACGTATACTTATGATAAGTATTGTAATACTAATGCAAAAAAAACTATGCGGGTGTCTCTCGCGAGAGACGAACGTGAACTGTTGCGAAAGCCGTCAAAATGCTATAAATAACACCCGTAAATCGTATCTGACCGGAAAGGTTCGCTGCGCATCTTCAACAATTTCCTGTTCGCACTACGGTGAACTACGGACGGGACAGACCCATCACAGAGGTTACTATCACTACTCACGCTGCACTTCACAGAATATTCACTTTGTTGTGTTTACGTCTTATAAACTACTATTTATTTACCTTATTTTAAAACCAATATTTTAAATCAAAATATTTAAAATTAATTATTTCATATCTCACTGCAACTCACGCCGACGACTCTATCATTCGAACTAAGTGAAACAACGATTTACCCTGTCTATTTCGATATTAAAAAGAAAGATAAACTAATGTGATATTTAAATGTGACCGCATACCGCTTATTACATAATGCTGGACAATTATTATTTTTGACATTTTACGGAAGTTTTATAATATATTATTAAATATTAAGTTTCTATTTGTTCCAAATACATATATCTGATGCACAAATAAAATAGTGTAGGTGATTATTAATGATTACGTTTGATTGAGTGAAGGCTCCAAAACGATCAACGTGTAGTGATAGAGTGTATTCGGTCTAGATAATCAACAAAAGCCGGATGAAATTCAACGCCAAATATTTTTGAACAATAGATTGTGTCAGAAAGGTACCTATATTTACTTCTTGTCACGTGTACCTATGTAATAAAAATACGAGTTTCTACCTAGCTATACAACAACTAAACGCATGACTGGATTTTTTCAATAGTTACCATTACTGTCTATTTGTACAATGCGCTGAGTAAATTCTATTGGAATCAATAAAAATAAATACTCGTGATATCTCTTGTCGCTTCAGAATTTTCTTTATCTATTACAAATCCATGATGAATTAATTTACATGTCAGCCATGCCAGATTTATGGCCAATAATGAAATAAATAACGAGCACACAAAAACATAAATACAAAATCAACTAAAGAAAAAAGTTTAAAACAAAAATACGTAGCAATGAATAGCGCATAACAGTCATTATAAATTTAATCTACGTGATGAGAACGAAGAAAGCAAAAAAGAAATTCATGGTCTCTGTGTCTTTTCTTCCAAGAAATAGATGTGACTATGTATATATGTTTAGTCCGCGGCCCAGGACCCGGAACACAACGAGCTGATAAAAAGGAACATGGGTGGGTTTTGTCAGGAGAAGTCTGACACTCTCTTCCGCTCCGCCTTGAGTGGCACTGGCGGGGGAGGGGTCATTTGATGATTTCACATTGCATCATTTCTTCGTTTAAAAATTACGTACGCGCGCCCTTTTGTAACCTCGCGCCCCTAGTATGCCTTAGGGATAATCCGCCTCTGTGAATACGAGTTCGGGTTTCCCCAGGAAAACCCCATATTTACGCACGTATGCATTCACCTTACCAAAGTCATCGGAGGTGTGGGCATAAATTATGCAATTGTGCCATCAGGTTCAACCTCGTGAAACTCGTTTGGGATTGTTTTTGTATAAAAGTGTAAGTAATAACAATATAGCGTGAAGATACGGCCCTTTTTTAACCGACTTCTAAAAAAAGAAGGAGGTTCTCAATTCGGATGTTTTTTTTTTTTGTTTGTTCGGGCATAACTCCGTCGCTTGCTAACCGATTTGAAAAAATATTTTTTTGTTGGAAAGGGTATACTTTCCAAATGGTCCCATATTTTTTTATCGAAATCGGACAAGCGGTTTTTGAAAAATCAACAAAACTCAAAAAAAATGCTACATTGTCCACATTATGAACATGTGAACCACTAAAAAGTGAAAAATAAAACCTTTTTAACAAAAAATAAAACCGACTTAAAAAAAAACACAAAAAGTGAAAAATAACTGTAAATAACAGCTTATGTTTAAGGCTAGATACATGTAAAATATAGCCATGTAAACGTGTTATTTTTGTTATTAGTCCTTGTTAGAATAGTTTTATTCATTTTTAAGGCATATAAGAGCCTTATTGCTTATGTATTAACGTAAGAACCACTTTTATTTACCTTTTGTTTACTGTTTAGTGCATTTTAGTGCCTAACACATAAGATTTCAGTGTATAACTTGCTATGTACATCTAAAACATAGATAATCCGTACATGTAACCTAGATATATGAAATTTTGATATTGTATGTCCAACTACAACCTAATATGTACTAGATTTTACTATTTCCAAGTATGTAACTCGTTATTTCAATTTGTGTCTTATATAATAAATAATGCTGCACTCAATACATATACACACACACATGTGTAACATGAATAGGCGCCTCTCATTGGCTAATTGAAGTTGTCTCATTCTATCACTGCCGCGCGTAGCGCTAATGTGCAAAAAGTATAAATAGGGCCCAGCCAAAAGTCTTGGTTCACTATTCGTTCGCCCGCTGCATAGAAGACAACTTATAAGAAGAATCGCTGCTCCTACACTCCACACGCACTACACTCCACACGACTTGTTTTAAACTGAAGAATTCGTCTTTCATTTATCTCCACATGAAGAAACATACAGTCCTAATGCTGAAGAAAAGTTAGGCACAGTTCCCCGCTGAAAAAGTCTGCGCCTTTCAATAACTTTTTTTTTGAAGTCGGTTTTATTTTTTGTAAAAAAGTTTTTTTGTGTTGGGTAGAAAATCATCAAATAACCCCTCCCGCTCTTGGGCAAAGCGAAAGGGAGTGTCAGACTTCTACTAACTAAAAACCACCCATGTTCCTTCTTAGCCCTTTATGTTGAGACACCGGTTTCTCTGAAGAAGATACAGCCCCTCAATCCGTAGTATAAATTTAATTACATAAAAAATCTGGCATGATTATTACAGTTCATTATAGGTCATAGTCGATAGGACAATCTTAACAATAATTACTGTAACTTCAACTGCAAGGGATAAGTCTTTAAGTGAAACACATGTAAAAGCAATCATAATTATCATATTATAGCCGTAAGTATTGTATTCGTTATC
This sequence comes from Diarsia mendica, assembly GCA_949316265.1. Taxonomy (NCBI): domain Eukaryota; kingdom Metazoa; phylum Arthropoda; class Insecta; order Lepidoptera; family Noctuidae; genus Diarsia; species Diarsia mendica. Next base: position 12,216,513 of record OX438892.1, read on the forward strand.
TTAGACTAGTATCGATCAATCAACCAGTATTGGATTTAAGATCAGGTTTAACATTAGCTCGTCGGCACATAAACCCAGTTTTCTTTATATTTTTTGTTACTTATATTAACAAAATTCTCATGCCTTGGAAACATCGATATCGAAAATCGTGATCCGTATGACGTTACTGGTTGCAGATAAGGTACAGCAAATCGGAAAACCTGTTTTGTAATCCTTCTTTACGGTAAGTACAGGAACGTTTTTGCGAAAAATTCAAGCCTTTTTCGTTAATCATTTTTTAACTGTCTTGCGTGGTTGATTTTGGGATGTACAAATTCCTCAAGAGAAACTAGCATTGATCAGTTTGACGTCATAGAACACCGTTTTGTGTACAGAACAAAGCTTAGCTTAGCTTGAGCCAATAAGACTGTACCTATTGTGTATTGTGCTAATATATTGTTTTACAAGCCAGATGGATATCACGATCTGTATTAATTTTACAAATAATTATTACCTCCGAGTGGTGAGGTATTTACGATTAATACCACAATAAAACAGACAAGTATAGGTATCCGTGTAAATAACTCATCTCTCATTAACCATTATCGTTTTGTGTGAATCATGGATGGGTCTGAAAATTCCCCTAACACGCACACAATGCTCAATACTCTAGTTACCAACATAATATTCTAATGAGTACCGGTAATGATACCTAAATGAAGAACCATGACATATTACCTAAATTATTATTTATTGTATTTTTTTTTCTAATTAGAAAAGAAAATAATTACTTAAACCAATAACTTAGTGATGAAACCTACTAATCATTGGATGTGATAGTTTAAGGACAAATTGTTTCTGGGTTTTCCTATCACGTGTTTTTCCGAAGCAGCTACGGAGTAGGTACCTATTTGTAAGCAGTTGATAGAAATCATAAGTTAGCCAAAGAAACAAATTGGGTCCAATGAATAATTTCAACAACAAATATGAGCAGGTAACCCCCCCACATATTTTAGTTATATTTTACGGCCTTGCTAATTTATATTTTTTGTCTATTTGTAATCTAAAATGATTTGATTGATTGATAAGTGGTTCTACCTCTTTTTATAACTATCGGTCTATTAGTTACGAGTACAAATGATTATTATTAATAACTATTAGATTGCCTATAATTGACACAACGAGTTCTCTAAAAGGGTTAGTTTCCTAAAGTGTCATCTCTATCATTGTGGACCTTTTGTGGATAGTTAATTGCTATTGAGCACTGTCAAGAAAAAGGTGACCTATTATCCCAGTTTGTTATTAAAGTATGCTGACAGAACAAAAAAGGAAGGTGTCATGTCATACGAGAAAGCATGTAAAAATAAAGAGAAATTTTATGCGTCGGTTGTCAACAATCGTGTTCATGTATGGATTTTAGAAAAGACGCGTTTAGTTTCTAAAGCGACTAGAAACAGATTAGTACTACTAATATAGTAACATTGCTAAAAAAAACATTTTCAGGCCACCATGACTTCTCATGGTGGTCTGAAATGTCTTTGATTAAGTTGTTTCAATTTAAATCAACAACGCAGCACTCTCGGTGCTAACGACCATAACATCATGCCTATAATATCCCCAGGATTAGGTTAGGTTCCCGTCGGGGCTGCGGGTTGTTCGAAAGAGATACCGCGGCCTCGACACAAAGGGCTAAGAAGGAACATGGGTAGAAGTCTGACACTCCCTACCGCTCTACCCAGAGCGGGAGGAGTCATTTGATGATTTGCCACCATTAAAAAAAAAGGGTTAGGTTGGGTGCTATACACCTTGATTTTGCCAGCTATGTTTCACTTCATGTGGCAAGGAGTGTGTCTATCCCTGTATCTAACCGGACGATATCCTTGCTGCGGGCTGATTCCTGTTATAAAAATTCAGTGTAATAATAGTTTTCTCGACCAGAGAAACGTAGTCAGGACGAGGACACAGCGATTATCAACAACATGACTGGCCTGTTGGTCTAGTGGTTAGTGACCCTAACTGCTATGCCGGAGGTCGTGGGTTCGATTCCCACCCAGGACAAATGTTTGTGTGATGAGCACGATCATTTGTTCTGTGTCTGGGTGTAATTTATCTATAATATGTATGTATTTAGAAATATATAAGTATGTTTATCAGTTGTCTAGTACCCATAACACAAGCTCTGCTTAGCTTGGGACTAGATGGCGTTGTGTGATAGTTGTGGAATATTAAAAAAAAAAAAACAGTAGCGCTGGCGACCACTAGACCGACCAAGTATTGTTTACCTATGAAATATAAATTAAAACGGTACCCTCACAAAGCCGTTACCCACGCATTCTGTACATAAAATTAAGTAATTAGTTCTACGCAAAAAATATTGCACGGAAACGAGTTTTTAATGGGTGAAAAATCACAGTTCGCGGCAGGACTCAATGTAACGTAGGTACGAAAAGTTGCAATTTAGGACCTCCGAAATCTCATCGGAAAAATCACAATGAAGGGAAGACCAAGTCCCGTCGGGGCTGTGGCTTGTCGAAAGGATAACGCGGCTCCGACACAAGGGCGAAGAAGGAACATGGATTTGGTTTTTAGTCAGTAGAAGTCTGACACTCCCCTTCGCTCTGCCCAAGAGCGGGGGGGGGGGGGTATTCGATGATTTTCCACCCACCAAAAAAAAAAAGGGAAGACCAAGTGCCTTTTGACTTTGCTAAGTTACTGTACTTCTACACTAATATTATAAAGAGGAAAGATTTATATTTTTATATGTGTATGTTTGTAATGAATAAACTCAAAAACTACTGCGCCGATTTCAAAAATTCTTTCACCATTAGAAAGCTACATTTACCCTGAGTAACATAGGTTATCCCTGTATTCCCACGGGAACGGGAACTACGCGAGTGAAACCGCGTGACGTCCACTAGTTAGTTATAATTTTATGGTTCTTCATTGTACAACTAATTACTATAATAACACTATTAATATACAAATTATATGGTTGTGTAAATTAAACGATGGCTATTACGATAGCCGTACCTACCTATATCGATGTAAAATATGGAGGATAGCAAAACAAGATTTTTATTAGTTTGTATTTTTCCCTTTATTTATTAAAATATAAAAATAGAAATAGACTTATTAGATAACTATAAATAAGCACAATCATGCGAACGTATAAATTTACAAAAGCGTATATGCGAGCACATATTAAGTTTTATAGTGTGTAGGTATTGCACTGGGTATATTATTTACTAGTATATGAAACACGTAACCTTTTTTGCGTGGTTGTCTAACCATGCACGCTTTGCGGTTGTTTAATGACTTGTAACAATAGTCATATATTTTATTATTGTGTTAAATTAAATATACTCTGATAGTACCTAAAAGATGCCAAACGTAATAAAACTCTAGGTAGTTATAGCTTTAAGAAATACATTAAAATATACACGTTTTAGTAAGACGTAGCTTGATGACGAGACTTACTATGACATAGATGAATTAAATATATATTGAGTTTTGTGTTATACTGCCTAATTGCCTATTAAACCTGCTTACATAGAAATTGTTATGGTAACTGAGAATAATACATTAAAGATAATGCCATGATAATTATGATAAATGTGATGTACTTTCCACAAAAACAAAACTGAACTAATTATATATAAAACTACTTGGGTAGGTGGGTGGTGGGTATTTGAATTGAACATAACTGCAGCTAATGGGGCACCATTTACGTTTTATACAAATACTAATTACACATAGTTTTCTAGTACATTATATCATTATTTGAAGATAGAGTCCAATAAACAACATTAACCTTATTTTGCACTTCGTCTGGTATTATCGTCGTACTTGATGTTATAAACTTTGAAAATGTATACTTGAATACCTTTCTACAGTTTCTGGATTAATTATGAATACCAGTGTGCATGGTGCCTATTACTTCTGAATGGAATTTCTAGGACAGTAAAAGATGTGACACTGGAATTGGCTTGTTCAAACTGACATATTGATTGAATACGTAATTCTGTAACTCTAAGTATAGTACAATTCCATATTACAAGGAAGTTGATAACATGCGACCTTCAAATATTTTAAATCTCTTTGACCTTAGACCACTTTGTGATAAAAGAAATTTAAATTCATAAAATATCCTTATCGTGTATGTCGTCTGCACGGTGATACATATTGTAAATACAGAATTCTTCTAAAAATATCTTGTTTAAATAACTAAAGTGTAAGTATACCTACTCATCCTCAAGGCTAAACAATAAAATTCTAGGACATTATCGCCTTGAATTTTAAAAAAATATGTACGTAATGAATGGGGAACCCCATAGTACCAATAACCCTCCTTTTGCTTCGCTGCAGTCGGTTTAAAAATAAGGCTCGCAACATTTCCGTAGTTATAGGAAGACTAAGCATAAAATAGGGTTACAGCTATGTAAGTAGTTTATCTTTAACACTGTAATGGCAAGATTGTCTTACATTTTTGTAACAATTTTCTAAAACAGCGCTGAAATGAAAAAAATGGGTCATAACTTACAGAATATATAAGTTGCTCGGATAATTTGAGTAGATTAAATAAGTTATATCATTACAGTTCATAGAGCCAATGGTTGAATATTATTGCTAAAGGTAACAATAGCCATTTCCGTTAACCCCTATTGCGAAATTTATTTACAAATTGATACGAATTAGCTAGAATACCATACAATTATGGCACAAATGAAAGCCTTGTTGGTTTAAAAATAGACGTACTTATGGAATCCATACATAAAATTATTTTTTACATAATAAGTAGTTTATAGATTGGCAGTTCGTATTGTAACCCTGAAAAGTCCTACTTGTTTATGTGATGTATCTAAGTTAGGCACTTAATTATATGTGTTCTGTCGAAATTAAGTAAGATTGGAAGTAGTCATTTGGCAGTACTATAAGTTAAAATTGATACATAGTTACAAAGTTGTTAGTAAGCAACAGGCGATTACAAAATCATTTTCTATAATAAATGTAAGGCCACGTATTGCCTTGCTTATCTTAGTTTGTTTACTACAGAAAAACTTACGCTAGGGAAGATAATTTCTAATAAAAATCAATTTTACTTTTAAGCATTCCAACATTTATAACACATAATTATGTTTCCATTCACACCTCTTTCTTGATTTCATTCGTGGAATATTAACGAAAATAAATTATAAATGAAAAGTATTAAACTAGCCTCTTCTTCTGAATGTTGTGTCAAATAGACCGAGTATTCGAGATTTATCGAAATATTGTAGGAGACTACTCTTAGCATGGAAGAAATAAATGAAAAGTCACTATCAACAATACTTGCGATCACGAGGTGGACACCTTTCAGAACGCTTCCTCTAAAAATAAATTGTTATTGTGTCGTCAGTTATACCTACAGGGTTACTGGTAACTCGACGTATTTCTTGCAGGACACGCCATAGTAGGGGTAAAATGTAACAAATTAAGTCACCAAAATGTTCTATCGAAATTCAGTATAGGAGCTATATGAGTGACTTAGATGAATTTTTCATAAAAAAAAACTAAAATCTAAGTAACTCAAAAACAACAACTACTACGAGTTACCTATAGCCCTGTATTTCAGTTTATTTGGAAATAACTATTTTTCATACATTTATCTTATACAAGTTATAAGATTGAAAACTAGTAGCGATAAACACGTAATTATAACGTGTTACGTGACGCAGATTAATGTTCGTGCTACGGATAGTATTGTGTCCGGATATAAGTAATCTAGGTTAACGTTACTACGACTATTATGTTAAAATAATTTCTATTGTATAAACTTTAGCTTTTATTGTAGCTAGTATCGATAACTATCTACTTTACTTACTACCGTACTCAGTTATTCGATCACTTTTCACCCTAATGTAATGAGTTATAAGGTTGAAACGTGACTGATTGTAACTGGGTGTGGTAGTACATTAGATGATCAATAAAAATGAGTAACACAAGACTCATATTCGTGACGAATTATGTTTGCTGCTCGGTCTCTGTTTTGTTTTGTTTTTCATAGAGTTTGAGGACGGAAGGGATAAATTAATTCTTTAATGATGCAAGTACAATGTTCTAAGATGCGATCAAACCGAGTGGATCGGACCGCGGACTGGCCCGGACTGGCCTCGGCCACTAAAATTCATAAGCGATAGATATTTTCGCACATTATCGGTCATAGAGTAATCCGCATGCCAGTCTAGTCTGCTCACCTTTAGTGAAAACGCTAAATAACTAATTGGTTCAAAAACTTATAATGTTACTTTGTTTTGTTAGGAGCTGAGACAGAATGCTATCTTTTCTCATTCAAATGAATGAGTCGTAACTCTTTTATTTTTACTTTTTCTCATACATCGTGGTCGAATTCTTTAAGTGCGGGTTGCTTAAATGTAACTACAACGAGACGGTTGTGTTTATTTTTTCTTAGCCTGCTTCAGTAGCTCGTCTTAATTATATTACAAGTATTATTTTATATATTTAGATCAATTATTTAGCGATAACATTCACATAAGTTTCTGAGACACATAATTACAGCTTGAGCAAAAAAAATATTGAAAAAATTAAGATGCCTTTAAGATTTCATAATTGAGATTTCAGATTTTTCATCTGAAAATCTGAACAGTTTGAATGTATCAGTCAAATGAAAGTAATAAATTAATAGAAGCCTTGGCCTTTATATCACACTCGTCTCTCTGAAACAAAAAATATTGATGCAATCGCTAAACAATAGAATTATTTAATCTGGCTTATTTCACATGGAATTAATTTGGCAGTAGACGTCAGCCGACGTTGACACTTGCACGATGCATGCACAGTGCGTCCATAAATGATGCATGCACGATGCACATACATGCATGTATGTATAACTAGTGGAGCGCATGTAGCGTTGCGTTGAAGCGCGGCGCGGGGGCAGCGCGGCGCACCAAGTGCGACTGCAGCGACACGAAGCCGCTGTCCACCACGCGCACGATGCGGATGTTGGTCTGTAACGTAATGAAAACCACACTTAGCACCTTCAAATAAAAATATTATGCGTTCCGATGCAGGATCATTGAATGGGCACAAGCCTAGTATGTCAGTAATTCGTCAGAAGATTAAATCCAGTTGCAGCAGAAGTGAAATTAGTTCACAATATTTTTTAGGTGAAGTTTTTCATTTTAGTTGCCGCTCTGCATTTGCTTGCTAGACACTCATTTGTAGTGCTGGTACTCTCATATAAACCTAAAAGGCTTGCTCATAAAACGCACTACTTTGTTGGTAATGCCATATTATTGGCCCCTAGGCACGCCACTGCTCATTCGTGCATAGGACAGCCGTGAGTCACAAGGAATTTTCAGACAAAGTACTTGTGGCTATCATAGTCGCAGTTCTGGACAGCTATGGGACCTAGAACCTAAATAACTAGATTTATGAAGCAAAACGTCACAATACCAACCTCGTGCTTGGATGCGGAGCGGCGGAAGAACCTGTGGAAGCGCGTGGAGAGCGCCCACACGGCGCCATTGTCACGCTCCGCCCAGCGCACGTCCGCGCAGAACTGCAGCTTCTCCGGGTCCTGCGCCAACACCCTGCGGGACACCACAGAACGTTGCACGATGAGAAGAGGAATAACAAAATCAAAATATAAGCATTTATTTCAAGTAGGTCTGTTACACTTGGCTTTTCAACTGTCGAAACAAATAAAAAAAGAAGCTACAGTCCCAGTCACATGGTAGGTACACTGAATACTGTAGTTGCCCATTTCGAAATGTAGAAGAACGGGCAATATCTGGGGGCACGGCAGTGCCCCCGCCAAGTCGAGCAATAAAGCGGCACGGCCGTACCATCCTTTTCTCGAAGCAGTTCAGGCCATTTTCGACCTCTTATAACTTCGTTCTGGATAAAACTAGAAGCCTGAATTTTTAGTAACTAATTAGTCATTGTATAAACACGGTATATTTCAAATTTCATTCAATTTGAACCAGTAGTTTAGGAATTATAACTAGTCAAAATGTCTTAGTTTTGTCACTCACTCACTGACTGACTGACTGACCGATCATCAAAAGTCTAAGGCACTTCTAGCTGACATAGAAGCTTCAAATTCAGAATACAATTAGCGTTTAGTGTATAAATCAAGGAAAAATTAAAATATTTTGAAATTTCAGTCTAGTTTTCAAGATACACTAACTGCATAAATAACTTTGTAATCCCATATAAATATATAGGATTACAAAGTTAAAGTTACATTTTCAGTGAATGAATTTTACGAGTTAAATTTAACACACTTCCTGGTTACCGATTGATCTGAAACTTTGCACGTATATGTATATCACCTAACAAATCAATATTATGATGACATGGAACTGATCTGATGATGGAGCTGGAAGTTGCCCATAGGAACTCCATTTTAAAATGTCATAAACCCATCGAGTTTGGGCTCGTTTGATTTGTCTTGATGAGTACTCTGTCTTTGGATGATGTTCAGGGTCTGATGATGGAGCTGGAAGGTGGCCATAGGAATTCCGTTATAAAACGACTTGACCCTGTCGAGTTTAGACTCGTTTGATTCAGCTTGTCGAGTACTTAGGTACTTAAGCAGTTCATCAAATCGATGAATAAGACTGCTACAAGTTCAAATAAACCTATGTATTGTTGATTCATTGAACGAAATAGATAGAACGAGAGACGCTACAAAAAGAAATGAGATCCCACTAAAAACAAAACTTGTAAAAAAAGCCAAGCCGCGCAACGCAACTCAGTTCTTCTACCGTAAAAAGTAGTGAGATCCATGTAATACCAAGTCAGTTAATTTATTCAGTCCCTACTTACAAATATGTGATGTTTTAAATAAATAGATTGACTTGGCCATCGCATCGTATTTGCCAATGTTAAACAGGCCATTCTTATGGTTAATCGCCATCGCATTGGCCAATGTGATGCAGTGGCCAAGTCAATCTATTTATTTAAAACATCACATATTTGTAAGTAGGGACTGAATAAATTAACTGACTTGGTATTACATGGATCTCACTACTTTTTACGGTAGAAGAACTGAGTTGCGTTGCGCGGCTTGGCTTTTTTTACAAGTTTTGTTTTTAGTGGGATTATAATATAATATTAATTTACGGGTCTGGTTCATAACATCGTGAGTCACTACATCGATGGTCGCTGTATCGACAACGGTCCATCGACGGGTTAATGAATCGACAGTACCCCAAATCGATGGTACGCTACATCGACAGTACACTACATCGTTGATACGCTACATCGACAGTACCCCAAATCGATGGTACGGTCAGCATCAGAAGTATATTAACACTAGCTGACCCACGCAACTTTGTCTGCGTCTCTATATACTCGTATAACTTATAACTTTCCTAGATAAATCAACTATCCAACCAAAATTATTAAGTTAAATCGTAACAAAGAAAAAAAATTACCTTTCCTCTTTATATTATTAGTTTAGATTATACTAAAATGAGAATTACTATAGATATCTCTTACTGTTAATATACGATGTCGATAACACCCGTGTACTTGTAAACATTATAGTGCAGTAAATATTTTGAATTTGAATTTCCCGGAGGCCAGCCAGAATCCCCCAGCCAGAATCTACATTGCGACGCCACCCACGTAATTATTTTTCCGCGCGGGTATTTTTACATTGCGATATCTTCTAAGATATTTGTATAAACTGTATAGAGTTAAGGGCACAAATATTCTATATTAAATTTCCGTTCTAACGAATATGTTTATTTAGATATAGATTAATACTATATGGGTTAAATAAGCTTCGCAAAAAATAATTCTTTTTAACCTAACATTTTAATAGTGAAAAATGGTTACAGTGAGTCAATCTTAAAAGATAGACATATGCTGTCGCGGACTTTTTTTTAGAACTTTTAAAGAGAAATAATTACTTCATACATGATTTTCTCGTAACTTAAACCGTTTTCGCAGCGCACGCAACGGAATTTCTCAGAAAAGAATTTTCTTTTCCCGTTTTTGCAACATTTCTCAATTATGCTCCGCTCCTATTGGTAGTAACGTGATGTTATATAGCCTATAACCTTCCTCGATAAATGGACTATGCAACACAAAAATAATTTTTCAAATCCAACCAGTAGTTCCAGAGTTTATCGCGTTCAAACAAACAAACAACAAACAAACTCTTCAGCTTTATAATATTAGTATAGATTACTCAAAGTTTCGAAGCTGTTTTAAATATTGTTAGATATTACTCGTAACTACATGTTATTGGAGTGTAAGGACTATTTTTAACCGACTTCTAAAAAAAGAAGGAGGTTCTCAATTCGGATAAAAAGCTGAACATTTATTAATTTTATTTCTTTTATGTACAGGACTCTAGCTATTATTTTTAATGTTTCAGAAGATTATTCGTTAAAATAGTCCTTACACTCCAATAACATGTAGTTACGAGTAATATCTAACAAATTTTTATTAAAAAAACAGCTTCGAAACTTTGAGTAATGTTAATATACTTCTGATGCTGACCGTACCATCGATTTGGGGTACTGTCGATGTAGCGTACCATCGATGTAGTGTACTGTCGATATAGCTCACCATCAATTTGGTGTACTGTCGATGTAGCGTACCATCGATTTGGGGTACTGTCGATTCATTAACCCGTCGATGGACCGTTGTCGATACAGCAAAAATCGATGTAGTGACTGGCGATGTTATGAACCAGACCCTTAATTTACTGTTGTTGTAGGATTGTAGATACTGTCAATACCCTGCATATTACCTGTCAGTACCCCTCTTGCAGGGCATTGACTGTACCACAATACATTTTCAACAACTCGTAGGCTTTTTGGTTTAGGTACGTGACTCTTTTCTTTTTTGTTATTTAGTTTAGTCGAAACCATACCAAATGGCATTCATTTCCCACAGCACGGATTTTGAAACTGTGCCTAGGTTTATGCTTTTAGAATAAAAAACGCAAACTTTATTTACTTTAACACACACAGTCACACACATGTTTAAATTACGGTACTATTCATTGCGAGGCCAAGTTCAAAGGTTGATGATCGTAGGAGTATTTCAGCCAACTTGCGTGTTGGGTAATTTGCCTCATCTAGCGCCTTAAAAACACGATAATATCGTCAAATTACCCACTTCCCACTGCATCCTCCATTGCAAGAGAATCACCGTCCTTTCATCATAGCCCTAATTAGTTGCAACAAGACATTTTATTACTGCAGCCGCAATCTATCGGAATTTCCCACGTTGTTGAGCAAAAACTGATCCGTAATGAAAAGGAAATCTTTAAAAACCATCTTTCTATCGTTTTTTGTCGATGAGTCATTTAATAAAATAGTACCTTTTATCAATAATCGTGCATTTGATCACGTTTACAAAGATACTATGGAAGGATAAGGAAAATCTAAAAATATCGGATGGGATTGCGTGTCGGAGAATTCTCAGATATTATAATATCGTAAACCTAAATCTTACTAGGTTTAGGTTTACAAAATCCATATTTTTTTTAATTTTAATTGTGCGTCATTTTTCTTAATCCTGCTACGGCGTAGCTACTTGCTACGCCGTAGCAGGATTCGTAGCAGGATTAGTTCTACACTATAATCGTACTGAACTACCTTGAGGGAATTTTTTATTAACTGCTACATGACTAAGTCTCGTCGGACATGTGCCGAAAATACTGGTAGCTAATGATACTATGTATAGTCGACCAAGAAATTGGTTTACCACTTTTGATGACATCTCCCAGTAACATAATTATTCGCTAAGGATGACAGATTGACAGATTCTGACGTGAAAATAGCACTTGATGTTTTGTACGTGCAAATGATATTCAACCTTAGAGTGGTAAACCAATTTCTTGGTCGAATATACGAGACAGTGTTACCCAAAGAAACAAACTCATCACAAAGAACATTATTAATGGTTTTATTTCAGAGAACTAAAAAGTGTGCGAACTGTTTTTTACGTATTGAAATCACTTATGATGCGTCATCTAGTGCACTGTGAAAGTGTGAATGCATCATCACTTCAAAATACCATTTTTGTAGTTTAAATGAACAAAACATCACGTTGGTAATCCCCGGAGGGTTAGGCATAGGTACCTAATGGTAATAGGGGGCGAGCCTATTGCCATCAAACGGGGTTTTGTAGTATTATCACAAGAAAATCCCACGTTAGCTGTAAGTATGCTTACTTGTGCGAGTTGGTGATGGGGTTCCAGGCAGCGATGGCGGTCTCGGTTATGGGGCTGAAGATGATGGTATCGTCACGTGGGTCCACGGCCACGCCGAGCCCCTGGGATGACTTGCGTCCCACCAAGTTCACGGGCAGGTCGGTGCCCTCTGCCGGCGGGCCTGACGCGAGTACGGCTGTGGACACGCTGAATAATCTGAAATCATAATGACGTTTATGAGAAATTGCTTGTGTGTTAAGTGGGTTTCAGCTTTAAGTACAATCAAGTACCTACCATTCACTATTCTGACCGTGATTTTTTTCTATGCTAATCCTGGAACCAATTTCGCAACTGTTCGTGCTTTTATCGTACTTTTAAGTACTTTTACAATAATTGTCATCTAGCAGATATTGGCCATAGCAACTGCCTTGAACGAATTTACAGGGTGGTTCAGAGCTTGGGTGTGCTGCTCTATCATATGGTTTCACGCATAGAAATATATCTATGTTATTATATCTGTGGTTTCACGCCTTAAATTTTTGCTAAACAATTGATTTGTCATAACAGCACATGGCATTACAATCACACCTGTATTCCCCGAAGGGTTAGGCAGAAGTGTACCCATTAGTACACCCACATTTTGTGACAGTTATTTTTAAGTCATTAACCGGGCACAATTCTGACTCCGCGAAAGCTCCGCGACTAAGAAATTCCAGATGGAAAATCCCAATAACACTTAGCCAGACCTGGCTAAGTTCGTTTTCGACCATTAGACCGATAAAACAGTCATAATACTTTTAGGGGAGTATGAGGAACAGGGTGTAAAGTTCCTCATCCCCCGTTGAAAAGGGAGGATCCTCCGACCGGACGGGTGTTGTGTCCGGTGGGCTAACTGCCCGACATAATTATGTAAGTCGGGAACTCCTTTATAGGCTTATGTCGCGGATAATGTTGATAGCTCGATGTTGGAATTTCAGTCGATCGTTTGATAGTACGCAGGTGTTGCGATAGATGTCGCTAGTCGCCACATACTATTGATCATCGTAGTTGTCGGTGGTCTACCTACAAGAGGTCCCGTCGGGGCTGCGGGTTGTTCGAAAGAGATACTGCGGCCTCAGCACAAGGGCTAAGAAGGAACATGGGTGGTTTTTAGTCAGTAGAAGTCTGACACTCCCTACCGCTCTGTCCAGAGCAGGAGGAGTTATTTGATGATACCCCAGCCGCCCAAAAAAAAAAAATGTGTCGTCACCTGTCAGTAGCCAGTGGCTGGTAGTAGAGCAGGCCCTGCGCAGGCGAGTGCGCGAGTCCCACGATGCCGTCCATGAGCGTGAACCTCTCACCACCGATGTCGTACTCTCCCAGGTCGGGGTCGGGGTACATGGACGCGTGCGTCACTCGCCATGCGTTATCCCGTCGGCCGTCGTACACGATAATACCTGGAATATGCGAAAATATAAAGGTTAGTGTATATCAATCGATTTACCGATTCGATGCTGTCTCGGTTGTGTTGTTGTCTAATATGTTGCTTGTTTTTCCTGATAATTAATGTTTGTTTTTAATGGTTATTGTAATTGTGATAGAGACAATAGATAATTGAAAAGGATCTATTGTCTAGTTAATTATGTTACTTGATCCACCCATTATATTATCATCATCTGCCAAGACTTGTCCTATGTTGCTGTCAGCTTCCAGTCTTTTCCCATAAACTAATATTTTATCATTTTGTAATTTTTTGTAATTTATCTATAATATTTATGTATTTAGAAATATATAAGTATGTTTATCAGTTGTCTAATACCCATAACACAAGCTCTGCTTAGCTTGGGACTAGATGGCGTTGTGTGATAGTTGTGGAAGATTATTATTATTATTTTCATTGTGGCAACAATGAAGGTAAAGTGCCTTATTTATGTGTGAATCTTATCGGCTTCCCAAGAAGGTATTATTAAATTAAATTAAACACTTATATATCTATTGCGGGAAAATGTTGCCAGCATGTAAAGTAATAGCCACTTGAACTCACCCTGTAATTCTCACAGCACTTAGGACTTGTTTTCATGTCAAATCAGAATTTACTAGTATTAATAAAATTTCGTAGCAGTACATGTAAAAAGCCTATTGTACTGAAAGTTTAGGCAGAAGTGTACAGTTGCAAACCCTTATTTGTCAAGTTTTGGAAAAGAAGTCGCCAAGTTTTTTTTTCAATTCCGTGCACATATACATAGTTGATGAGTTGGCACAATTTATTACATTTAATTTTTCTGCAGTTACACTTTCGTTCGTTATGAGACGAACAGACACTATGCACTGTCCCGTGACATGCAATCCTCATTTAAGTAAAATGTATAAGTATATAGGCGGTTATTGGCCTTTATCATCTAGGTACGTTTGATCGGTTTCGTACGTACTTAGTAACTAATTGCTCACTATTTTCACAACGGCCACGCCTTAGAAATGCGTTTTAGTACATTATGGTACAAGTGTGTAACGTTGGTGATTACCGCAGAGGCGCCATTGAGACCCGAGCCGTCAGGTGAGGGTCTTATGAAAGCCGAGGACGGTAATCATCAATACACACGTGTATCATACGACGTTTGTCAACACACTTGTGAAGAAAATAATACTAAAAAGTCATCTTCAACAGTTAAAACAAGTTCTATTTTTTTTTCACAATAGCGGGAAAAATTAATGCGCGCGCATCTACAGTTCTACCAACTTCAACAATTAAAACAAGTTCTGTTTTTTTTTTTCACAATAGCGGGAAAAATTTATGCGCGCGCATCTACAGTACTACCAAGTTATCTGTGCAGGCGGGAAAACACGGAACTAAAATAAATGTACTAAGTTTGACGTAGCGATGCATTTTTTCTTGACCAGTGGCGCCACTACTGTAACAATGACGATCGGCCATAGACTAAAAGAATGTGGTTTCTTTATTTTTGACTTTTCGCGGATAGAGTTTTAGCCACAGACAAAACGGGATTTTTTTTTCTTTATTACAGAGAAAACAAAAGTTATGAGTGAAAGATTAATTTATTAAAAACGTATAAGTTGAAATTATCTATTTAAATTCAAAGTTGCATGAAATGGGGAAGCACGAGGTACATTAATTTATTTTTACTATTGAACACGATCTTTTTTGTATCGAAACTTTTTTATGAACGTAGCAACTCAACCTATAAAATATAAATAAAACCTATAACTCACTAGTGAATAATAGCAATGAAAAAGTCACAGTTTGATTATAGGTGTCATTACGTGCTTAATTGCGGTGAAATTATAGCCACTTTATGAGCAAGTGTGTTGAAAAATATATTCTATATCCGATTTCAGTTTGTTAAACAATATTGTGCGTAGTGTTGCCCAAATGCAAGACCAAGACGAGACTTAGCGAGTCTTGGTCTTGGTCTTGCGTCAATACACCTGGTCTTGGTCTTGGTATTGCGCTCTCAGTCTTGGTCTTGCAGCAAGAGTCTCGCAAGTCTTGCAAATACCTATTAGCCTATTGCTATTTACTATATACACGTTTAGTTTAGATCTTAGAACAACGTAACAGAGTAGGTACATGTTTACATTGATAGTTTAAATTGATATAGGCATAGTAAACCACCAAATTAATTCAATTAATCAATAAAAATCGAGCGAATGTCGTACGCGCAGCACGCGTGCGTCATCACTGCAATGGATTGACATTACAGTTACTGCAATTTGGATTACCTACGTCGCTATGGTGCAGTTTTATGCTAGGGCTGATTATCCCGGGCCAGTGCCTTGGTCAGGGCCACAAAGAAGCCCGGACGTAACTCCGTTAGACTTTTACTTGTGGTGGTCGAGCTCAAGCTCCTGGTGTATCGAGAGGAACACAAAAGTCGCGACGCGTTTAATAACTGCGATAGTGGACGCTTTCAATATCGTACGTAGTGAGTGACAGAGACACCATATTAAAATTAAAAGACAATCCATTAAAACGTGCTCGATTGTGTTTACAACGCAGTGGCTTACACTTCGAACAATTACTCCGTTACTGGGAAGAGTAAGTACCTAGACTTATGACGATACGGTTTTGACACTGGGGAACGTCTATAGAAAACGGGATTGAAACCAAATACCTACTTAATTCAATTCAATTAATTAATTTATTCATACATACAAATATCCATACAGTTGTACACAAATTCGCCAAAACATAAAAGAAAATAACGCCCAAATCTCAGTTTGACTAAACTGCGAGACGCAAGAGTCTTGCAGGCTAAGTCTTGTTCTTGCTCAAATCTTGCAGGGGTCAGTCTTGGTCTTGGTCTTGCTACAATAAGTCGGTCTTGGTCTTGGTCTTGCGAAAATGCAAGAACAAGACCAAGACCGAGACTGGGCAACACTAATTATGCGTACCCTCCCTCCCTACGCACAATATTGCTTTACAAACTGAAATCGACTGGTGGTTACACTTTTTTTGCCAGACTTGTGTCGTACTTGTAGGCAAAGCCGTCCCCGTTCTTCTTCCAAACCTCTCTATCCTGAATGATCTCTGTCCATGTTATACAAAAATTTAAGTATTTAATTCAATGTTACTAAATCTCTTTTAACTGTTTTTAGCAACAAATTGTATTTTTAATGCCACTTTCAATTCATAAACATCCTATACCTTTAGAAATGTATGACATGATTATATTGAGGTTCTGTAAAAAGCAAGACCTAGTAAGCTATGATTCCTACTGATAAACACTACAAGTGCTAAATAAGTTTTGAATGTGGTAATTGAAAGTGCATTAACCGGTTCGTTCAAAGGTGGTTTTTTTTCGGGTCATTGTTCATTGTACATATCGCGGGACCATGATTGAGTAGCATTTAACGATTTCCATTTGTACATGAACCGGTTGTCACGAATTGCGTACTGGTCCACACACGAAGTTGATAAAAAGTCGCCGCCTTTGGTTAATTAGCTGCTACGCTATTAAAATTATAACAAAAAAGCTCCAGTAATTCTTATTTCGGCACAGTTTGAAATAGGTATGCATGTGTTGCTACTATAAATTCATTTGAATTCTGAAAAATACAAACTAAAAAAATAAATGCGGAGGAATAAGTATTATGTCGTGATGAATTTGACCAAAGAAACGGTGGATGGACTGTGTGAATTATGATATGGCTAGAAGTGACTGCTGATATGACAAGTAGGTAGGTAATATAAAAGTATAAATGAAGAAGACATGCACGCTGCACCGACCAACAAAAAATTGCGATAAATGCAACAGAATGATGATTTGTACTACTTAATATTATAACCCGTTGAATCAAACCCGAAAGTCTCAAGCAGCGCCGCACTCCTTATAAATTGTACGTTTCACACAAAACTGTTATTGTTATGCAATGCTACAGTTTCTTGAAATAACACAGTAAGTCAATTTAATTAGTAGGTAGGTATTTGTTTCGACTTTACGACTACGTTAGCAATTGCATCACTTTTTCGGAGAAAGCAGGGTTTTGGTCGATGCAGCACACGCTTGGGTGGTCTCTAAAGACCGAAACACATGATAAACCTTGCAATTATTCAATGTACCATGTACTACAAAGTGTAGATAATTATGCGATTATTAATATGCAATATGAATACTCGATTGGCTATTTAAAGTGGCCATCATTTATATAAACTGATATCATCCGCTTAGATATCAGCTCGTGTACCGTAACGATATTTTAATAACTTATGAAAGGAAACACTAATAAAATACTAATTGACGAGTGAGTAAAATATACTTTAATTATATGATGGGTAATTGGTTTGTTATACACACTTTATAGTATGTCTTACAAGATGTTACTGATAGTGTTTTATGTAAAAATGTGATTGAAAAACAAAAGTAAGTTAATATGTGCAAATTCTTAGTTGAGGCATTTTTAATTGTTACGAACATGTTGAATGAAACCAAAAAAGTCAACTGGCACCTACGAGTACCTATTATACAATGGATCCAAAAAACAAGTGACACATTCATAGCGTTAATATGTCTAAGCGTGTGAAAATTTCCAAGGAATATAAAAAAGTAGGTAGGTACTAGGAACCCACTTATTATTTTTAATTGTCCTTATTCATACTTAGGTACATTCACATTGTTAAACCCGCATAAAATAGAAAACTATAAAAAAAAAAAAAAAAACCACAACTATCACACAACGCCATCTAGTCCCAAGCTAAGCAGAGCTTGTGTTATGGGTACTAGACAACTGATAAACATACTTATATACTTCTAAATACATACATATTATAGATAAATTACACCCAGACACAGAACAAATGATCGTGCTCATCACACAAACATTTGTCCTGGGTGGGATTCGAACCCACGACCTCCGGCATAGCAGTTAGGGTCACTAACCACTAGACCAACAGGCCAGTCAAACTAACGACAACGTCAACTATGATTTAGTATTTGTATCAAAAACACTCATTAGAATTCAAAGTGTGGTGCGGTGTGGTGTAATGGGTACAGAGAATGAGATAACTAATTAATCAACGTTTAATGTGGTCACATTGTGGTTGCAGGATCATTAACATATTACATACTTCATCATCTAACTAACCGCTCTACTTAATTTCACTTGCACTTACACGTTGCGTCATCTCAATCTCATGACAATAAACAGTGATGTTGTTATGACTTACGAGTACATTTTTAAAGATACTTAGAGCGAGTAAATGGGCTTGTTAGCCAGACTTGCCGTACAGATCTAGTCAATTGTGAATTTTCGGCCTCAATGGTTCATATTTATTGAATCAGGTGCCCTACTATGACGTCTTAAAACAGTCCTAACTTAGGGCTCGTTTACGGAGACGCGGGGCGTCGCGCGGCGCGAAAAAAGGCTCGTCTCATGCTTTTTTATTAATTTACTGAGAGACGGGTCCACCGCAACAAACGCTGCATTTTAAACTAACGTGCGAAAATAGCTTCTCGTAAAATCGACGATTGAAATCGTGGACGTTTTCATACATCGCCATCCATGTGTTTAAATTAAAAACGCAGCACGCACCGCGTGACGCTCCGCCTGTACGTAAACATGCACTTAATCTTATTCCAGTGTGGAAACGTGACAGAACTATACAAGGTGTCTAGCGCCATCTCTTTTTCACATTGGATTATGAATAAGTTAGGACTGTTTTGAGACGTCATAGTAGGGCATACAATCAGCCACTGCGCTTTCCCGATAAGAGCAAACGAGAAGGTGGACGATAGGTAGATCCCTTAATTCAAGTAAATTTGTATCTGCCAACCTTTCATTGACAGTTTTTACGGTTGGTCAGAAGCCCGAATGTCTGAACACGACCCTTAATTAGAAATAGAACCCGAGTGACTGACTTGTGAAGGTCAGATATGCAGTAGCTCCATGTATTCAGCTGCATCTTATTTGACTGGAAACTGACCCCAACACGGTTAGGAAAGATGGTGGAAAGAATACGAAGACAGAAGATGGTGTATATGTGTACCGACTACCGACCTGGTGCAACAGTGTCACTGATGTAAGCGAAGAGATGGTCGCAGGATGACGACAGGCGGGAGTTGGAGGAGCGGGTGTCGTCCAACACCAAGTTGGTCAGCAGAGAGGCAGGCCGCAGCAGCTCGCGGGGGAAATACACGCTTCTAACCTGGAAAGTTACGGTTGGAGATTAAAGAACATAACAAAGATATCAGCAGATGGTGGGATTTTAATGGTATATGAGGTTAATAAATAACTGTTTTAAATTGTTATTTTTGCTGGGTATCGTATTACCAACTAACTGGTTTGTGGTGGTCAGATAGCCACTCGCTCCTTATAAATTAACCTGCATCCGATTATACTGAAACCCGACCCCAACATAGTTGGGAAAAGTTTCGGCAGATGCCCTTACAAGAGAAGCCAGAAGAATTATACAATTAGCCAGTCAAACCAAAACTGTATTTCGTTATGTAATTTAAGTACATATTTGGAATGTGTGTGTGCACAGGTACTAATCAGAATGCGAGTAAGTGCATTAGCATGCACTTAGCACTCAAGTTAGGTACCTATAGTGTGTACGTTTCTTTCTTTGGAACCGTAGGAAGTTACATATTTCCGGAACCAATGTACCAATTTCATTGTATTTGGAATTTCTGCTTTATGAAAATCATTTAAAACAAAGCTGATAGATTTAAACATTAACATACTAGTCTAGGCAACAAAAGCCTTTTTGATGAAGTTTTTTCAGCAGTCTCCGAAAATTATGATTGAGGTGTCATTCGATTCGGAATGGCATCCAGATGATTTTCGAAGAAAAATGAAGTTCCGCTTGCAAAAATTACAAAAGTTATTAACAATTAACTAAAAAATTTAAAATGGGTTTAGTGTTTTGCAAATATCTCAAAACCTAATTAAAATTTTTCAAATTTGAAATAAGATTCAAAAAGGGGAGGAAATTTCCTAAAGAATGTTCGAACTTTCGGAATTGTAGGACCAATATTAATAACTTTCCGATCGGGTTGAAAATACGCCCGAAAACTGGTACTCCGTCTTGCGCAAGCTACGCTCCATTCGGACCTTTAATGAATAAATGTTATTTAAACTTATTAAATATGAAAATTAAAAATTGAAAAAATTCAGGCGCCTGCATGATAGATCAATACTAAAAAACATTAAATTATCTCATAAACAACGCATTTGTTTATAAAAATATTTAAGAAAACAGGATATAAAAAATATAAAAAATCATTTTTAAGTAGCTTCTGATCATACAAAAACGGTTCAATAATAATATAATAAAAAAAAAGATTTTTTTAATGTCTAATGAAGGTTTGAAATTTTTCATTTCAGTAAATTGTTAATAAAAAAACGAAAATTAACATTTTTTAAATTTTTCCAACGAGAGCCACCGCGAGCGAGAGACCTTTGAAAAATAGCTCCACGAAAGGAAAAAAATCTCAGATGAATAGTGTAATAATTATCGCACTTGCAATGTCAGTGTTCGTGCTACAAAAAATTGTTAATTAATTAATGGATAACTTATTGAAAATTCGCGATAAAAATTTTTAGATCACAGATTATTGTGTATTGATCTATCATGCAGGCGCCTGAATTTTTTCAATTTTTAATTTTCATATTTAATAAGTTTAAATAACATTTATTCATTAAAGGTCCGAATGGAGCGTAGCTTGCGCAAGACGGAGTACCAGTTTTAGGGCGTATTTTCAACCCGATCGGAAAGTTATTAATATTGGTCCTACAATTCCGAAAGTTTAACAGAACATTCTTTAGGAAATTTCCTCCCCTTCTTGAATCTTATTTCAAATTTGAAAAATTTTAATTAGGTTTTGAGATATTTGCAAAACACTAAACCCATTATAAATTTTTTAGTTAATTGTTAATAACTTTTGCAATTTTTGCAAGCGGAACTTCATTTTTCTTCGAAAATCATCTGGATGCCATTCCGAATCGAATGACACCTTTTTTTTTTTTTTTTTTTTTTTTTTTTTTATCTAAATAAATAAAATCTGAGTGTTAGAACCTTTATCTCCATCTCAATTCAATGGGCTCTATGAGACCCTCATAACCGTTCTTACAACTTTTTTTTATATTTTGATAAGTGTTACTAGGAACTTAATAAGTAGTCGATAAACATGATTGGACTATTGTCTGTATTTCAATACACCGACCTTATAAATCGATTTAATTGATCGTTAAAAGGTCAAAGAGAAATGCAATACTTCCCGTCATGATCCAATTAGCCTACAGGCGAATTTCGTGAAGAACAAATACCGCGAATAAAATCGCTAGTGTGGCCGCTCGCGAGGTTAAATACCATTCACTAGTTTAGAATTATACAGTGCATGGTTACTGGCCACCCACAAATTGTGCTTATTTAAGCCGGACCGGACAATTGCGGCATGGACAATCGGACAAGCCACACCCTTTCAAATAATAACACGACCTCGCCTGCCACTACTGACGCTAAGACCAGCTGATAATTTATTTGTATCCAGCACTATAAAGTGATTAATGACATCATAAGGTATAGGCGCTGTTAACAGAAATGAACTGTTAATCAACCAATTCAATCCATCAAAAATATGAATGGAATGTCTGGTCAGGGATTTTTAAACAATACTGCAATGTCACGGATATCGTACAGAATATCATGTACCCTATTGTTTTTAAGATTTCATTTATATTTTCTTTGGAATGAGCGTCGTTAATACATACATAACATCACACCTATAATGTCCGAAGGCCGTGGTATACCAGACACACATTTCGCCAGTTATGTTTAAATCCTATTCAGTTTCTAATGGAAAACCGATTTGCCCGACCCGAAAATTGAACCTCTCAGCAGACGCGCTTCGCGCCTAGCTAGATCAACGAAGCAGCATCAGTATCAGTATGCTAAATACTTATACTTAGATTTTACCAAACAGCCTCGAAGAACTTCCGTGATTATAGATAAGCGAATTAATACGATAAATGGCTCACCTAATTAATTTCACGCACAATGAACTTAGAACTTATAATTATGTATATAGGTTCGAACCCATTAATTTACAATTTGCACAAATTAATGCAACAAAGTATAGACCACTTTGTTACGCATCTTTTATTAAGAGCGTATGCTACCCCAGATTAGCAACACTATTTGTGGTGGTTCAAACTTCGCTTGAAATACTGTTAGAATAAAGTTCTAATCAGCTTGCACTACAAAGCGGTTGTTACGTCTTTCGCTGCGGCCGAATAGTGCGAAATTTGTGGTATTTTGCGATTTACAAAAAAACTATTGATTGGACTAAATAAAAAATTAAGTTCAAAAATCTAAAACCCGACTACTAACGCGGTCTTAAAAGTAGAAAACAAGAAAATAATTCTTTTCTGAAATTCTTCGTAGTCGCATGCCACTGATACCTGATGCTCCTCCATGGCGTTCTCATTGATACAGAAGTCAGCTGCTAATTGCCATTAGCAAGGTGGCATGCGACTACGAAGAATTTCAGAAAAGAATTATTTTCTTGTTTTCTACTTTTAAGACCGCGTTAGTAGTCGGGTTTTAGATTTTTGAACTTAATTTTTTATTTGAGTTTTATTTTTGTGTGTACTTAAACTATAATTTATTACATATTTGTAATGTGCTCGCCAAGACCTTTCATTTGATACCAAACTTGCTATGATTATCTCAATTTAATATTTTTTAAGGTAAGTTTTTGACATTTAAATTCCGTCATAAAAAGAATTTATAAAATTTATATAGCCTATGTCACCCGGGCTATTCTTACGAAACTATTGACACCTAATTTATTAAAATCCGTTCAGTAGTTTAGGCGCTACGGTGGAACATACATACATACATACATACATAGACTGCCAAAATCATTACCCTTCCTTTTGGCTTCGCCGTAGTCGGGTAAAAAGTAAAACACTATGACTTTAGTATGTTGCTTATAGAATTATTTGGCAAAAAAAAATCAAATTTGGGAAAAATGACACCTACTGTTTTGATATTCTGTTTTTTTATTTAGTTGCTACCTTAGAACTTCTCGTTTTAAATATTAAAAAAAATTGTAGTAACTTTAAAAGCAGTAATATTTTGTCGTCCAATCTTTAGTTGGCAAAAGTGAAACCAAAGGACAACGACCGGGATTAGATAAGTTTGCAGTAAGTTCGTACCCATTCTAACAGAACTTCGTAGGGATTCCGGTTCCTGTATAATAAACTGTATCTAGCTGCCCACTGAACACTACTAGGTATGCAGTTACTTAAGAATTTATTGCTTAGTTATCAGTATCATAGCACGACGAATCTATATACATAATAATTATAATAAAATGGTAGGAAAGTCAAAACTGTACATTGAATATTTTTAAAAAAGAATACTTGGGATGTGATCTACAATCGATACCGAAGCCAAAAATATAGTTTTTAGAATTTCTGTCTGTTTGTCTGTATGTATGTCCGGGATAAACTCAAAAAGTACTGCATGGATTTACTTCAAATTTGGCACGAATATTCTTAAACATCGTTAATTCGTTTCAGAGATGAGCAAGACAATTAAAAAAAATATGTTTATATAAGTTAAGCTGCTCTATCTATGTCTTATAAAAATTCATCGAGATTGTCTGTGATGAACGCGTGCTGAATACCTGTCTCAGTTCACTTCTAGACGTGGTCATTTCTATCGGCGGCAATACACTGGTCGAATATGGGTTACCAGCTTCCCAATCAGCACCGCATCAAGACCGTGGAAATCGGCAGTACCTATAACACTGAGACAATTTACGATCCGGGCGAAATGACCACCATACGAAATAACCATGTCGCTTTGTTCTGAGCATAATCAAATTTATGACACCGTCCTTGAAAGCGTTGGGCAAAACCAGGGTAAAATGTTTTTCTTGGATGCTCCTGGTGGAACAGGAAAAACGTTTGTTACCACTGACATACTTGCTGAGGTCAGGAGGCAAGACAAAATGGGTGGTGTCACAGTTCTGTTCAGTGGCGATTTCCGACACACGCTGCCCGTGGTGACGCGGGGATCGAAGACTGACGAAGTGAATGTTTCGTTAAAATGGTCTTCGTTGTGGTCACGAGTTCGTACACTGCGCTTGACCATTAATATGAGAGCTCAGCACGGCGGCAATGCACGTGCTCAAGAATTCTCCGATGTCCTTCTAAGGCTTGGCGACGGCGAGGAGAGAGGTGGACAGGTGGCGCTTCCAGAGTCTCTCGGTACTTCGGTAGAGTTGTATCCAGCTTAGAGGAACTCATTCGCTGTGTGTACGGGGACATCAGTCGTATACCGCACCAGCAGAATTCTTGGGTGTGCGAGCGGGCCATTTTAACACCCAAAAATGATCAGAATGCGGCAATTAACGAATTCATTATCTCGGAAATTGAGGGGAATGAAGTGGTCTACACCTCTATAAGCACTGTCGTCGAGCAAGACGACGCCACACATTATCCCGTGGAATTTCTGAACTCCCTGTCAGCAAGTAGACTTCCAGCGCTTACCATCAAGCTGAAGGTCGGTGTCCCGATCATGCTTCTTCGGAACCTATCTCCTTCGAAGTTGTGTAACGGGACCCGCCTTAAAGTCATCTCGCTCCACAGACACACCATTGAGGTGAAAATTCTCACGGGTTGTGGAGTCGGCGAGGCAGTATTTATACCACGTATTCCACTCATACCTCATAACTTCCCGATGTTTGCTTCGCGATGACCATCAATAAGTCGCAGGGGCAAACACTGAGGGCAGCGGGTGTCGACCTCAGGACGAGCTGCTTCTCACACGGGCAGCTGTACGTCGCTTGCTCCCGCGTCACCAGTCCTGACTCTCTTTACATTTTGGCTGCGGATAGCCAACCCACTTGTTGTTTATGGAAAATTCCTGTAAGTATGTTATTTTTACCCTATTTTGTATTCCTTATTCATTGTTTTCTCCATCTGCTTCAGTCACAACTTATGACTTAATTCAGGAGAATCACCATAAAGTCATTTATTCAAAGCAGGCTGAAAATCAGCACTTTTTGAAGGTCAATTTTACAAAAAATCTTCTCACTCTGTAGATATGAAATGTTAAGAAGAAACGGGTAAATGAGTGAACGGGTATTTTTTTTAGAAGTGTAATCGTAGGTATTTTTGGTGCTGTATAGCGTTCACGCAGACGACGTCGCGGGCAGCAGCTAGTAATAACTAAATCTCCTTTCACTGCAAATGTTTCTTGTTTTATTTAATGTTGATAAAGAACAGTATCTAAGTTTGATCTTTTTCGTGACTTGCATAGATAAACAGACTACTAAGAATACAGGGAAGAAGGTTGCCTAATAAGGAGCTAAACCTCATTGCACACTGCGTGACTTTTTTGTTGATTATGACTGCCTAATCTAGACATTTTAATCTATCTACAAAACTTTTCATGGAAGCTCTCCTTGGCATATATACGAAACTTATAGTTAATCCATGCTGATAAATATTGGTCTTTGTTTAATTGAGGTCTTATTTTGCAATGACTAAATTTGTTTTGTATAGCCACTGTTAAAGCTACCTACGAATGTTTAGTGCCAAATGATTGAGTTTTGAACGTTTTTAATTGTTTTCAATGAAGGAATTGAACCCATGATAGTAATGACTGGTAACCTCGACTTATTACTATAAAATACGTACAAGTAAACGTTAATTACAACGTAGATATAATTAATTACGGACAATTAAAAAATAGCTGTTGAAATATAGCAACCGTTGGAAGTGATATGAATGGAGTCTATGTTACGTAAAACAAGAATGTTATTGTCTAAAACGCCTCGTCGTAAACGCAATCGTGCTAAGACCGCGATTTGATCTTGAAAAGTCGATGATAGAGTCGCCTCACGACAGACGAATGTCGACATAATCGAAACAACACTAGCAACGCGTTTCTGTAATATTTGGGCTCTACTCATTTAGATAAAAATGATTAAAAAAAACCACGAGTACAATGTAGCCGTTGTCATTCAAACCACTTTCACGTATCAAGTCTGGGTTCGCAAAACTTGTATGTTATTTGCAGTTGGTTACTAAATAAAAAAACAAATCGAGAGTTCAAATATTTGAATTACTCGTTATTTTTTTATTTATATTTTCTTCTTGGAATATGCCTAGAACATTTTTGTCTGTAGACAGTATTACAAAAGGAAATATCAATTTAGGTAAATCAGTAGATACGTGGCTGACTGGCTGTGTTTATCACTTAATTACCTATAATAAGTCATCTAAACACGCACCTTACTGACAGTAATAGAGTATAGTAAGTTATTAAAATAATAATCTAAACAAACAACCTAAACTAAATTCATTTAGATTCTTTTTATTGAAATAATTGCACATTATACGCGCGGATATTTAACATTGAGTGTCTGTCTGTTTACAAATGTGTTGATAACGAAGTTGTAAGAAATAGCTACTATCACAATACACTCATTCACAAAATCCATTCATCCGTAGGTAGTAGTTAGCAACTTCGCACTGATTGTGCAGACATTAATATGTTACGAGTACTCGCGAATTCGAGCAATTAATTAACCAAGTGCGCGCCTACGTGAGTGGAAGTGAACTATTGTATTGCTTAATTCGATTTTAATCGTTTTCCACGAAAGGATAGTAATCGTAAGGTCGAGTTGAATATTTCTAGATGGTGTTTAAGTATTATACGTACTTATAATGCGTCACATTTAATTTGCATAGATATATGGTTTAATGAGTTCTAAATACATATTAAATTAATTTAAAACTATAAAATAAACTAAACTAACAATAAACTATAAAAAGGCATCGAAATACTGCTCCTCAACGCTGTCAGCCGGTAATGTGCCCAAAAGACTGGCGGCATTGCCTCGTTGTATGGCAACACTTAGCCTCTGGCCAAGATAAAAGCCAGCCCTTGGGTCACGAGAAGCGTCAACTAAGCGTTTCGAGATTTCCTTAAACAGGCTATGAGCACTCGGACCCCACGGCCCCAGAGTTTCAACCCCAAACGGCTCGAAAATATAGTTTCCGCAAAGGTTACTATATTTACGCCGCTTGAGGTTTTCTGCAGCCGCAGCGGCTCCACCTGCGCAGCACGATGAACTTGGAAGATGTGATGGCGCAAGAGTATCGACACATGTTGCGTCCCACACTAAAGGCCTACCCATCTTCCAAGATATTGCATATAGTTTACTTTATCGTTTAGCCAAAGGAGAAAGCTGACAAGTTCTTCTTTGAAAGAGCTACAGGCAAATAATTAATAACGTACCTACTAGGCAAAGTTGGTGGTAGACCAATTCTCATCTTGAAGTACACAAGTAACCCGTCGGGGCCGCGGTATTTGTACTAGATTACGTGGCCTCGGCGCAAGGGCAAAGAAGGAACATGGGTTCGGTTTTTAGTCAGTAGAAGTCTGACACTCCCCTTCGCTCTGCCCAAGAGCGGGGGGGGGTCATTCGATGATTTTCCACCCACCAAAAAAAAAAAAAAAAAAAAAAGTACACAAGTAACAATTAATCAGCACATAACGGCTAAAGGGCGGCTAATGGCTATGGCGTACAACATGACATAACATCGCGCCTGTAATCCGCGAAGGAGCTGGCCGGTTGTGTTTAGTTACCTACACAGGACTTAATCACATAGCCCCCTATTAAATGGGATTTAAATGGCTATGGCATGGCATGGGCTAGCCTATTGCCATCGACCGGGCCCATACCAGGCTCCGTGACTGCTACTGACAAATTCCCAATAACAATTAGCCGAAGGACCTGGGAATTGAGGACCTCATGCTTAGCAGTTGCAACTACAAGGCAGTCATGCTATGGCGTACAAGTATGCTTATTAAATCATACCCTAAGGTCTTAATAGACATAGACAAAACTGACTTGAATTTACTACTGTACAAATTAATCTACTTTTTAACCGACTTCTAAAAAAAGAAGGAGGTTTACAATTCGGATGTTTGTTTTTTTTTTTTTTTTTTTTATGTTTGTTCGGGCATAACTCCGTCACTTGCTAACCGATTTGAAAAATTCTTTTTTTGTTGGAAAGGGTATACTTCCCAAATGGTCCCATAATTTTTTTATCGAAATCGGACAAGCGGTTTTTGAAAAATCAACAAAACTCAAAAAAATACTACATTGTCCACATTAGGTGAACCACTAAAAAGTGAAAAATAAAAACTTTTTAACAAAAAATAAAACCGACTTCAAAAAAAAAGTCAAAAATAAATCAGTTTCTGAAGTCGGTGACAAAAAAATGAAATCAACCAAACAAAAGTCACCGACTTCAGAAACTGATTTATTTTTGACTTTTTTTTTGAAGTCGGTTTTATTTTTTGTTAAAAAGTTTTTAATTAGAATACATAAAACTTAAATGTTACTTATCTTGACATTAATTGCAACTCTTTGCATTTATTATGTAGATACAGTATGCGTATAGGTGCGACAATCATTATGTCAAAATATAGAACCGTCAAGTAACGCAATAACGAATAGTGCTATTTTTGTTGCAATTATAAGTCGTTTATATTGTAAGACTGATGTGAAAGGACAGTTTGTCACTAGACCATTGGCCACCTGTAACTAGACGCTAAGCTAGCTCCTGAGAACTATGGTGACTAATCAAGATAACTCTAGCACGACTCTGATTAGTTCCTGTTACACAATGCATGCATAATTAAGCACTTTAAAAATAATTGGCTTACTAACTAATAGATTTAGATATATCCGGATATATATTCCAATAGACGGATCTATTGGAATTTATCTGCTTGGAAGCAGAAGACATACCGTATTCGGTATTCAGCTGCATCCGGTTAGACTGGAAGCCAACCCCAACACAGTTGGGAAAAGGCTAGGCAGATGATGATGATGGAAGAAGACATGCTGCGAGGACCCCAAATGAATTGAGGCCAAGAGAATGATGATAATGATGAATATTTATCTGCTTTTAGTGTAATAGTAATTGTTAGAGATTTTTTTTTGGTTCTGTTCCTCAGTCCGCAAAAACGGAACCCTTAGGGGGTCACTTTATTGTCAGTCCGTCAAGATTTTTTTTTTTCCATAAACGGGGGCGGGTATCAATCAAGCTGAAATTAATATCATATATTCAGGTAGAATCCTTAGAAATCAAATTCAAACTTGTAAATCAACTCGATCCAAAAAAAAAAACAAGCACATTTTAAATTAAACAAAACTTGGAAGCAGGCGGGGTCCATTCTATTTTCATTTTTTCTTTTCATAATTTAATATTTAAATGAACCCCGCCTGCTTCCAAGTTTTGTTTAATTTAAAATGTGCTTGTTTTTTGCTTTTCAGTTTTTTCAGTCGGGTTTTTTAGTTTTTTAACTACTTTTTTTATTTCCAGCTTTTTAGTTCTTTTGTGTTTGTTCTTTCGTTGGTCACGTAAAATTCTTCGCAGATGATTTAACTTTTGTGCTTGTTTATAGGATTTTCCACTTTGAATTTCTTTTAAACATACGTGCACAAGTGCACGTACACAACGCGTGCACGTGCGTGCGCGTGCGTGTGTGTGTGTGCGTGTGTACGTGCATAAGTGTTATATATTTTTGTAATCTCCTTTTAAAACCCTTTATTTTGATACCCTACTCGATGGAATTGGAAAATTTTTTTTTTTTGAACTCCGCGATTTGGCCCCCAAAATCCGCAAATTTCTTTGTTTTTCAATTATATTGTAGCCTATAACACTCGTGTCATCAAGACAAATCTAATGACGTATATTTCATTCAAATCGGTTCATCCGTTTATGAGTTATGAGGGAACAAAGAAACGGACATACATACATACATACATACATACACGTCAAACACATATCCCTCCCTTTGGGCTTCGCCGCAGTCGGGTAAATAGGTATGACTGTTCATGTCACATATTTTGCGATTCCACGAAGGAATCAAAACAGCAAGAAGCAACGTCTTACAGCACATTTGAAAGTAAAAAAATGTATATAAAGAAAATAACGATTCTCATTTATATGAGACGTAATTATCTTTAAGTTTGAATTTGCCGCGTTTCGCACAAAGTTATAGACTCGGGTTATCGATGGTAAACATGAGACTCGATGGTCGCCATTCTAACCTAACATTATCGTACATTGAAGATTTCTATTATTGTTTTAAAAGTTATTAATTTAAATAAGGAATACTAAGTAAATCACCTGGAGTAAAAACTTTTAATGTTGTTTTCTGTTTTTATTGCAGGTAAGGCTATTTCTAACTGTCTTTTGTAATTTTATCTTGTAAACAGAAAATAAATAAAGGAATCTGTTTTTATTGCAGAAACCCAACTGAGTTTTTATTTCGAGAAGGAGTGGTATATAATAACCTTATTACAAAACAACATTATTGTGAATACTTCGTGAAATATGGAGAAACTAAGGTTCGACTTTAAAATGCGAGGAGCGTCAGATGGAAAAACTACAATACTGTGCCTAACCTCAATCGGCACACCAGATGGTCGTTCTTTTGCAATACCGGATGAATACCAGCCAACAAATTTACACAAAGAATTGATAACGTCACAAGTGTATGGCAGAGTGAAAAACACGTTGGGAAAAAGAAATCAATTCAGGAAAGTTTGGATAACTTTAACTGAAAATATGAAAAAAGCTTATTTAGATGAGGAAGGTAACTTATTATTTGAAAATTTTTATTTAGAGGAGATTCCAGACAAGGTAGCTGAAATATCTACCACAAGCACGTCAGAGGACACTATAAAGAAGTTGCTAGAAAAAGTTCTAGAATCCAAAGAACAAATTTCTGAAGTTAAAAACTTAAACAAAATTGCTAAAGATTTCATGATTGAAAAATTTGATGAAAAAACGGCCAATGCCAGCCAATGGATTGATCAATTTGAAAAAGAATGTGTTCGCTGTGTAGTGGCAGAAGATAGGAAAAAAATTGAAATTTTGAAGTTTTTCCTTGAAAAAGGTAGTGCCGACTGGTACACTTGCATGATTTTAAAATACTCAATAGAATCAGAATGGAACAACTGGAGAAAAAATTTTATTGAAACTTTTGGGAACAAAGGTTGGTCTCCTATTAGATATGCTTTTAACTTCAAATATCAATCAGGTTCCTTGCTTGAATATGCCCTGAAAAAAGAGAAGTTACTACTTCAAATCAGAAAATCCATGGATACTGAAACATTGATTGATCTTATTGCTATCGGTTTACCAAATTATGTATCCGACAAGATTGACAGAGAAACACTTCAAGAAACTCAAGATCTTTATAATGAAATATCTAAATTAGAACACCTTGTGAAGAAAAATATACATGAAAAAAAAGGAAAACCTTTCTGGGATAACAAACAAAAGAAAAGTGAAGACAAAAGTCCATGTGAAATATGTGAAAAGGCAAACAAAGGGAAGCGTTTTCATTCTGAATCAATTTGCTGGTTTAGAGAAAAAGAAGATAAAAACAAAAAAATAGGATCATTTAAATCAGTTAACAATTCAGAACTGGAGGTGGAATTAAATACAGAAGATCCAAAAAACTAAAAGTACCACCGTTAATAAAAATCAAGCTATTACTAAATGATACATTACAAATATCTGGTATTTACGACTCAGGTTCAAACGTATCATTGATAAATGCAAAATTATTAAAAATTAAAGAAGAAAATATGGAAAATTCAAAAAAAATAAGCTTGAAAACTATTAACGGTGCAGGAAAAACAAAAGGTATGATAACCCTAAAAGTGAAAATTTACAATATTGAAAAAATGATCAATGTGTTTATTGTGGACAGTGAGAATTTCAGTTATGATTTTTTGGTTGGTTTAGACAGTATTGAAAATTTTAAATTAATCCAGACTGAAGATCTAAGGATTATTCAGAACAAAGACTTTCAAAAACAAGAAAATGAAATCAACATAAATAAAGAGGCTGAGCATCACACAAATGTCAAAAATCCGGTTTTGACAGGTCACATAAAAGAAAAAACATATGATCCAACAAAATATGAAATAAACTTCAACAATCATCTAAATACTGATGAATTTGAGATAATTGTGAATCATTTGGATATGTATGAACAGTCAGAAATCGACAAGTTGTTAAACAAATATAAATCTGTGTTCGCCAGAGATAAATATGACATTGGTACTGTTAAGGACTATGAGGCTCATATTGACCTAATGGAAGAAAAATACTGTTTTAAACGACCTTACAGGTGCACGTTCGACGATAGGAAAGAGATAGAAAGTCAAGTTGCTAAGTTATTGGAAAAAGGCCTTATTGAGGAGTCATACAGCCCTTTTGCTGCTCCAGTTACTCTAGCATTTAAGAAAGAAGAAAATAAAAAATCAAGAATGTGTATAGACTTCAGAGATTTAAATAAAATTATAACTCCTCAAGCACAGCCATTTCCACTGATTGAAGATTTGATAGTAAAAAGTGTGAACTGCGAATATTTTACAACTTTGGATATAAATTCTGCATTTTGGTCAATTCCCCTAAGGATTCA
The DNA here is from genome assembly GCA_949316265.1 of Diarsia mendica. NCBI lineage: Eukaryota > Metazoa > Arthropoda > Insecta > Lepidoptera > Noctuidae > Diarsia > Diarsia mendica. The sequence goes on from OX438892.1 coordinate 12,249,644, forward strand.
AGACAGACCTAAGACCGCATTTGTAACACAGGAAGGGCACTATCAGTGGACCTGCCTTCCTTTTGGATTAAAAACAGCACCCGCAATTTTTCAAAGGATATTAAATAATATAATAAGAAAATACAAACTTACAGATTTTGCAGTGACTTTCATCGACGATATATTAATCTTCTCACAAAATTTTACACAGCATATACAGCATCTTTCAAGACTATTGGAAGCAATTCACAAAGAGGGATTTAGATTAAAATTTTCAAAATGCTCATTTGCGAAGAATCATGCAAAATACTTGGGTCATATTATTGAAAAGAACTCGGTAAAACCACAGGAAGATTACTTAATTGCAGTGAAGAACTTCCCAGTTCCAGAAACAAGAAAAAATGTAAGACAATTCCTTGGGAAAATAAATTACCACCATAAATTCATCCCACGCATGGCACAAATCTCAGACCCATTACATAATCTTCTGAGGAAAAATGTAAGATTTGTTTGGTCAAAAGAATGTCAAGATTCATTTGAGAAAATTAAAACATTGCTTTGTTCGGAACCAGTTCTAAAAATTTTCGATCCAAATTCACCAATTAAAATTTATACTGATGCAAGTATCAAAGGAGTTGGAGCTGTGTTGAAGCAAGAAGATGAAAATAAAAGTTATAAACCTGTAGCCTATTTTTCAAAAAAATTGAATGAGGCACAAAAGAAAAAAAAAGCGATATACCTAGAATGTATAGCCATAAAAGAAGCAGTGAAATATTGGCAACACTGGCTGCTTGGGAAACAATTCACGGTATACACGGATCACAAACCTCTAGAAAACTTGAACATAAAATCTAGGACAGATGAAGAGTTAGGAGACTTGACATATTACTTATCACAATATGATTTCACGATAAAATACAATCCTGGAAAAACAAATCAAGAAGCAGACTGCCTAAGCAGGAATCCAGTTTTAGAACCAAATGATAACACAGAAGACATCCTGGAAGTCGTAAATCTAATTAGTCTCGAAGACATAAAAAAGGACCAAAATGAGAACATGTCCTTTAAAGAAAAGAAGAAAGACATTGTGTTAAAAAATGGCATTTATTACAAAAAGTTAAAAGGAAAAGAAAAAATACTATTGTCTGAAAACCTCAGTAAAATATTGATGAAAGAAATACACGACACTTACTGTCATTTAGGAAGATCGCAAATGATCAATAAGATAACTCCATTTTATTCAGCAACCAACATGATAATGAATATTAAAAAAATATGCGATAATTGTTCTATATGTCAAAAAAACAAATCAAGAAAAAAATCAAAATATGGGTTCCTATCACATTTAGGCCCAGCTACCTACCCATTCGAAATTATGTCCATCGATACCATTGGTGGATTTGGTGGTTCGCGATCAACAAAAAAATATCTACACCTTTTGGTTGATCACTTTACTAGATACGCTTATATTTTAACATCGAAAAACCAAACCGCCAATGACTTTATAAAATTAACAACGAAAGTGACAGAAAGTAACGATATAGGAACAATACTAACAGATCAATACCCTGGCATAAATTCAAAGGAGTATAAAAACTTTTTAAAGCAGAAGAACATAAAAATGATTTTTACTGCCGTAGACGCCCCATTTTCAAATGGGCTTAATGAAAGACTGAATCAAACTCTGGTAAATAAAATAAGATGCAAAATAAATGAAAACGAAAATAAAAAGACATGGTCATCAATAGCTCAAGAATGTGTTAGAAGATACAATGAAACGGAACACACAGTTACTGGATTTGCGCCGAAATACTTAATGGAAGGTGAAAGTGTCAATATTTTGCCCAACGAATTGAAAACAAATTGTACAAAGGAAGACCTAGGAAGAGATCGACAATTGGCATATGAAAACACCAAAAAGTCCCATAATCAAAATGCAGAACGATACAACAAACACAGGAAAGAAATTACATTGGATGCCGGAGACTTGGTGTATGTGGAAAATGGAAACCGCCTCAATAGGAAAAAGCTGGACGAAATAAGAATCGGACCATACAAAATAATAAAGAAAATCTCAAATACAATCTACGAGGTTGATACCGGACACAAGAAAACAGAATCGAACCATTTTCATTTATCAAAATTAATTCCGGTAGCTGACGATACGACTTGACGAACAATCACATATTATTATGTGTTACATGTGATTGTTCTCCTTCGAGGGGGGGAGATATAAAGAAAATAACGATTCTCATTTATATGAGACGTAATTATCTTTAAGTTTGAATTTGCCGCGTTTCGCACAAAGTTATAGACTCGGGTTATCGATGGTAAACATGAGACTCGATGGTCGCCATTCTAACCTAACATTATCGTACATTGAAGATTTCTATTATTGTTTTAAAAGTTATTAATTTAAATAAGGAATACTAAGTAAATCACCTGGAGTAAAAACTTTTAATGTTGTTTTCTGTTTTTATTGCAGGTAAGGCTATTTCTAACTGTCTTTTGTAATTTTATCTTGTAAACAGAAAATAAATAAAGGAATCTGTTTTTATTGCAGAAACCCAACTGAGTTTTTATTTCGAGAAGGAGTGGTATATAATAACCTTATTACATGTAGTTTAATAAAAAATATATCTACAAGTTTATACGGAACCCTCTGTACGTGAGTCCAAATCGCACATATTTTAAAATAGTTATAATGATTTGATTGAATTTTAATCATGTGTATCGATAGAGCTAGTAAGGTATATTTCCTGCTGATACAAACTCCCTAAGTTCTCCTTTGACAGTTGTCTTACCGAGTTCCGGCAGACACGGAACTGATGAATAGTCGTTGCTATGAAAGGCAATTACACGATTAATATTAATAAGCTTAGATCATTACAATTTAATAAAATAATAAAATAAAAAGCCTTTTTATTTCCTATAAACCTTATAAAACATGATTCTTAGTCTAATGTTAGTACAGTAGGTACTTATTCTAATGTTAATCTATAATGTTGATCTATATCTTATCCTACAATATTGTTATAGGAACCCCTTGATAGGGTATAGGCCTCCTCCAATTTCTTCCATTTCTCTCTGTCCTGCGCTGCTCTGGTCCAGTCTTTCCCCGCTACCGGTACTATGTCATCCACCCATCGTTTTTGTGGTCTTCCCACTTTTCTCTTTCCTTGTGGACCGGTCCATTTAGTACGCTTGAGAGTCCACCTCTGGTCGGTGTATCTTGCTACATGGCCGGCCCAGTTCCATTTTAGTTTTAGTGCCTGGTGTAGCGCATCTGTGAGTTTTGTCTTTTTCCTTATTTCTTGACTTCTTATTTTGTGAATTTTCCTTAGGTTTAATATACTTCTTTCCATTGCTCGCTGACAAGTATTTATTTTACTAATGATCTTGTTTGTAAAGGTCCAAGTTTGGGAGCCGTAGGTCAAGCAAGGCAGAATGCAAGTGTCCATTACAGTCTTTTTCATATCTAGGTCGTAGTTACCTTTCAGTATTTCCTTGTGCACCCAGTATTTGTTCCAGCTGCATGTGATTCTTCTGTTGACCTCGTCTTCATTATTTGTCTTACTAAATGATACTTGCTTTCCTAAGTATATGTACTTCTCAACATACTGTAGTTCTACATCTTCTAACATGATTTTTCCTTTTTTGCTGTTTGACATTATTTTTGTTTTGCTTAGATTCATATGTAAGCCTACGTGTTTGCTTTCTTCATTTAGTTGGGATATCATGTTTTCTAGCTTCTTATGGGTTTCGGCGAAGACCGCGATATCGTCAGCAAATCTTAGGTGGGTGAGGCGTGTGTTGTTGATTGGGATGCCTTCGGAGGCCCAGTTGAGTTTGGAGAATATGGACTGTAGGACCGCTATGAACAGTTTTGGGGATATCGGGTCTCCCTGCCTGACGCCTCGGGCTATTCTGATCTCATCACCTCGAGTTTCTAGTTTGACTCTGCTCACACTATTTTGATATATATTTTTTAGTGTTCTAATGATAATTGGGTCTATGTTGCAGTTGTGTAGAGCTTGCCAAATAGAGCTGTGATAGAGACTATCAAATGCTTTTGTGTAGTCGATGAAACCTATATACAGGTTTTTGTTATACTCTGTATATTTTTCAACTACTTGTTCTAACGTATGAATGTGGTCCATGGTCGAAAATCTGGAACGAAAGCCTGCTTGTTCCACTGGTTGCATCCTGTCTATGTGTGGGCTGATTTTGTTGTGTATAATTGAAGTGAATATCTTGTACACACTTTAGAGCAGGCTTATCGGGCGGTAGTTAGCGATGTCGAGTGGATCACCCTTTTTATAGAGCAGTATTATGTATCATTACAATACATAATTATATATCATTACAATACATAATTTCAAATATTTTTGACAACCCTCTTCTTCATTCTCTTCCGCAAACAACTTTATGTGCCTATTAGAAATTCTGCATCCTGTATTCTGGGCAATAGCGAACGTCAATAAATTTGAATCACGTTTTATGGGTAAACTTAGAATCAATAATCGTATAGCTGCCTTCCAGGAACACGGAACCACATACTTGTCATGTATGTTAAACTGCGAGAGCCTCACCTATTGCAATTAATTAAAAACGTAGTTACATTCAATATACGACAATCTTTACGTAACTGATACAAGACCGCACAAGTCGCGATCTAATGGGCAGTTTTTGTACATAGACGTGGATCAATTTATTGCAAAAGCTTCGGTTAGAAACTTAAAAGTTAGCATATGTCAGCAATGTCTTAAGAATTTAAATTTCCCTAATTTTGCCGAAATTTCGTAGAAAGTAAGGGTATTAAGCCATCTCAATTCAACGCACGTCGTGTTGATTGAGATAGATATATATTTTTTTTTAAACGTTGCCCCACACTAGGAATTTCTCCTGTATATCGTGGGTGCGTTTACAAACATTTAAACTCACATACACAAACACACCCAGACCCGGAACAACTATCTGTAGGCCATACAAATATTTGTTCCGTGCGGGGATCGAACCCGCGACACGCAGCGCAGCAGTCCAAGCGCTCAGCCACTGCGCCAACCATGCCGTCAGATTAAGATAAATTCGTATGTAAAAAGGGGTAACTTTGTAGTTAGCGACACATGCTATGTCCCATGTCCGCCTTCCATACTTATTCGTCAGTGTGGATAAGACCAAACGTAGAAGATTATTAAAAAAATCAAATATTGCAGATCTATTCAGCGATTTTCCAGCTAAAGTTCACGAGAAAGATATTCTTAATTAACAATTTGTTTGCTTACCAGACGGTCAGTAGCCATGTCGAATATGAGGATCTTGGGTGGGCAGACTCTTCTGAAGTCATCGATACTGGTGACTACACCGGCGTCCAAGACCCACAGTCTGTTGCAGCGGTCAGCACGCACACGATACACGGAGATCAGACCCGTGCAGTTGATGTCGCCTCGGCCAGCAGTATGCCATGACCAGTCTGGATATGCCTGGAAACACAGATTATTTGTGAATAAAGATATTATTCAATAAACCTGAAGAACAAACTTGTGAAACAATAGAATAAAAAAGATCAGTGTCGATTCAATAAGTCGTTGAAGAACATATTTGACACGCCAATTAAAAAGTGTAACAACAAAAAGTCGACTGAATTTAATCGACAACATCAGTAGGTATTACCTACTTACAGAGTCACTATTTATAAATGTTGTGTTTGTCAACAACGATTGGTATTCGTTTACCGAGTCTTCCATTGATTTTGATTCCCATAAACGTATTGTTAAATGGGAAAACATTTCATACTGACGTAGCGTATTTTCGATGGCGGCATACAAATAAGTTAACGAACAAAGGATGAATAATGTTGTTGACATCGCAATATACATTTACATCGTATAAATAACTATAGTGACATGAATGAATTCAATGATAATAAAAAGATCTGTCTGCATGCTAAAGCTTAACCGCCTTATTAATAAAAATAATTAAACCTGGTTTAACTTAGGCTTAGTTTATCTTGCATGCCGTCTCGTCTCACTTCAAACAAATATTCAAAAGAAAGTGACGGCATGCGAGATAAACCAAGCGTAAGCTAAACCAGGTTTAACTATTTTTATTAATAAGGCGGTCAATGTTTACGTTGGTGTTAAGAACCTGCCTATCTGAAGATGCCTGTCAGTTAGAATTAATATTTAGTAGATGACAATAGGACACAGAACATATTATGTTCTGTGCAATAGGAGTATTCAAAAATCGTAATAGAAACTATTAAAATTTTCGAAAATGAACATTATAATTAATTATGTAGATTCAATGATTTCCTATCTCATATCGAGTCTAGATTATGTAACTTTTCATAGTGTCACGTTGGAAAGCTGCGTTTGTGCCTAAATTCAATAGAACCACTTCTTTTTTAAAAGACTATAAATAATTCTAGACAAAACCCTCTCTCCTGGATCTAAATTCTAGACAGCAAACACAATATATCGCGGTTTCGTAACATCTTTTGCATTGGTTAACAAATAAATAACACGATACTCATTCTTAATAGCAACTCAACTGAGTACTTAGTCCTTATGTACGAAAAGCTACTGACATTAGTTACTATAGATGAGACATAACGGAACATCACGCTTGTTATCCTCGAGGGGTTAGGCAAAGGTGAACCTAATAATAGTACCTACAGTTTAAGTCAAATGTAGAGCGAGATAGCGGGGCATCAGCCGGGCACAAATTCAGACTAATGAGAAATTCGTGATAGAAAAACCCAATAACACTTTGACCGATCTGGGAATCAAACCCAAGACCTCATGCTCAGCAGTTGTGCTTCCGACCTTCCGACTAACGAGACAGTCACTCGACTACACAATAAGGTGTACATGTTTGTGCAAACGTGAGTGTCGCACATCTAAGTGCCACAGGCCGCGGCCTACAAGGCCAGCACCGCAAACTGTGCCTGCCCTTCACGCTTTCCAGTGCCTTACGCGTAAACCGCGTAAGTATTTGTAATAATAAAATAATAACTAAAGCATACAGCCTGCGTTATCTAATTCCGACACGGAACATTTATTAAAAATCACTCGGTTCAAGCACATGCTCGCCTTATACGCTTCGGTAGTTCAGAAATGGATACGGCCAGCCTTCTAAGTGTAACCTGTTTAGTTTATTCGAGTGGCACAGGAAAAAATAAAAATACCACAGTTTTTCTACACGGAAAGCGTAATATAACCTTTTCTGATTTTTACATGTTATTTTAAGGTAGGTAAGTAGCGAAATACGATCAATGTTTTTCTTTTGTGGACACTATATTGTCCTTAATGTAGATTCTATGGGATTTTGATTGACATATTACAACGCTGAAGTGGCGAAAGAAAATGTACCATATGAGGCATGTTGTCGAATCTTAGGATTGCTAAGTGAATGGGACCAACCATAAAAAGATAAGTTACTGAAGGAAAAAAAAAAACTAAACTCTACTGTTTTATATGCGTAGGCTTTGTTAATACATGTAACGTTTTTATTACTGACAATGTCAATAAATGTAATACCTAAATAAATGTTCTGATGTCGATCTTTTTTTAAATTAATGGACCTAAGTATCACCAAGCAATTTGTCGGAACTGAGTTCCATTTAACCAAAGCTAGACAAATAAACGAACCATTTAAGTTTGTACAACTCGCAAAAGTACTACAATTATGACTATTAGTATAACTTAACAATCCATAATAATTCGAACCAGTAAAGGTAAATAAACATAATAATAACGTTTAATAGTTCCAACTCTTTGTATAAGCGATATAATTATTACAATAGAGCAGACAAGAAAAGAGATAATTAATATAATCTAGCTAATTTAGATAATATCTAAGTTTTGCGCAATTGATCTGACATTTTGATGTCAGACACACGAACAACATAAAAGTAATTAACTCTATCAAGTGATTGACAAACATGTACACATATCGATTTATCTGATAGACTTGAACACCTTCAAACATTCAGATTAAAAGCTCACCCAAGCAGTCTAGCTTATGCACCGATTTCAAAGCCTTCTCAAATATGATTTGGTGTATTTCGCAAATCTGTATAATGCAATACGTATTTCTGCTCACTATTTAATTAAATCCATTGATAAAAAATGCATCACCAGGACACTTCATTTCCTTATTTCTCAATTGCCAACAGCACACTTCAAAACCATAATCTTGAATTGTCTACTGGTTCCTAAACTTATTTGTAAGTAGAGTAAGGTAAAAGTATCTAGGTCAGCTAGTACCTAAGTCCTATCATTGAACATTTACACTAACTCAGCTTTCGAAGGCGACACAAGCTCTGCAAAGTAATTGCGCAACTTTAGGTTGAAATCCAATCTCTGATACTTGTTTCTGTAGAATTTGTTTCAAACACATGATCGTATTACGTTTTTATTTTATTGAACAGCTAAGATTCTATAGTCTATATCTAAACTACTAATCCATACATGTCGTATTAAGTTATGAGTGCTTGACATTCAGAATAAAAATTAATGCCAAGTTCTCAGGGTCTCAGGCACGCGGCTTTACTTATAAGCTCTAAGTCACTACTAGATAAGACTAATTTGTACTGGACATTATTATTAGCAGGGGTGATTAGCGCTAATTACAGTTTAAATATAGTTATTTTTTTTTTAAAAAAAAACGTGCCCCACACTAGGAATTTCTCCAGTATCGTGGGTGCGTTTACAAACATTTAAACTCACATACCTACACAAACAGCCAGACCCGGAACAACTATCTGTAGGTCATACAAATATTTATCCCTTGCGGGGATCGAACCCGCAACACGCGGCGCAGCAGTCAATCGCTCAGCCACTGCGCCAACCGTGTCGTCAAAGTTGTTACATACTTATGTACACTTTTTACAAATATAGATAACTAATGTACTGTTGTGCTGGTTTATACCTACTTTAAAAATCGAATTCTCTTTCGTCTAATTTAACTGATTGGGTGACAAAATGTAAATTAATAAAAATTGTTTTGCTTTTTGTTTTCTGATTGATTATTATATAGATTGATTTTATATTATTCATAAGAGTAAGTTTATAAGACGTGCAGGACGTGCTGTAATCCAATGACGGAGTAACAAACTGCCGAGCTTTGATTAAGTTTTCTGTAGGGAACTAAGATACAGTTAAAGAAGCTGCCTGTTCAATATTTTTCTTTAACTAATTCGCGTTTGGTCAACCAGAGTAAACGTGACTTCTGTATCAACTATCTCTTGCAAAATATAAGAACAAAAGCATGTAAGTACATAAGTTTAACAAGACTAATAAAATAACTTAAATACACGTAAATAACTAACCGATTGCACATAAAGCACGACTTGTTTTATAAATGTTAAGGTGCTTAGCACAAAGTGGGTAAACACAGATTATGTCTCAGAAAATAGATGTTGATATTGCTTAACAACAATAATCTAGTAAGTTAGTGTTCAGCACACCTAAATACATAACTAATATTCATGTTAGAAGCGGAGTTCTATAAATGCAGAAACGCATAATATTACTCTCCAATCCAAACGTTTAAAAATAATAACGATGTTAATTAAATTTCTTTGAATGCACTCATAACTTTCGGCAGCTAATCTATCTAATAATTAATTAACTGGTCAGTTCGAAATGATCTTGACGGAACTAAGACAAATTCGAAGACACAATAAATGATCAGTAGAAGGCTCTGTACAAAGAGTGATACAGACGAGACGCCATGAGCATGAATCATGACGTAATGAAGATTGATGACACCGGCACTAATTTCACAAGAAAATGTTACGTACAGACCCTAGATAAATGTTTTAATTTTACGTAACTATTTAGCCTCTTGGTAATTGTAAAATCTATGTTCACTGGCCTCTCGATTCTCGAGGCGACTGATCGGTAACGCCGTGATATGTCACGAATACCATTGTAGCCGCCGAGGCCGAGGTAAGTGAATTTTGATGTTAAATTATTTTGACCATAAAACTCAATAAAGTGTTTGCAAAAACAGAATCAATATCAATTGAATGTATACGTCACAAACAACGAGGCACGCGTGCGTAATAATTTTATGGTGCAATAAAAGAAAGTTGATTTTATGTTACCTGAAGAACAGGACTGACGCCCGGCGGCAAACTCCGTGGTATCCAGGCCAAAGTGGCGGGTACGCCTGCCCTTAGCCGTGGAATGCCTAGGTACAGTCTATCCCAGCCTATCTCAAGTCCAGTCGGGACTGTATTCTCTGGTTGAAACTTTTCCAAGAGCACGGGGTCAGGGGGAAAGTCAAACTGCATCAAGCTCCATTGGTTGACTACTTCAAGCGTAGCACTCGCTGCGGCTATGTAAGCCAACAGCACTACGACGTGCCTCCTCATTGTGATGTGGTCTGAAACAATAACAAATCGTTGATTAAATAAGATGAAGAATACAAAATAAAAATATATAACAATATATTTTTATAATTTACTTAGAGCGTGTATGGTCTAAGTCTAGATCAATTAATTACCGATATGACTAGATATAATTTATACAATTTTAATTTATTTTACTAAGTATCAATTTCCGTGCTAAAACTTTAAAAGTAATCTACGATTGAGAACTTCCTACTACATTTGATTGTGGTCACGTAATGATCAGTAGGAATTTGAGTGTCAGTACCTACCGACCTACGAAATAAAACAGAACAATGATATCGTTACTGCAACGCTACGCACGCAGCGAAGCAACATTGACATTGGATAGACTGCTTGCCTTTTTTGTCAAGTGACCGGTGACCTGCCCGAGATTTTTCTTTATTTCCTAACCTGCGCACGGGTGGTATGTAAACCAAAACAATTGTTGTAAATTGTAATTTCATTAAACTACTTAAGCGTTTCTTGTGCTCTAACAATGTGTATGAACAGTTGAACACATGCATTAATGAGATTATTATGTAATATTTTTATCCGCATGTGCATGTTTCATGAACTTGTGACATCTGGTTTGAAGTTCAGGCGTGCATGTCAAAAACAAATGCCTGATATTGACCTAGCATGGCATAATGCGACCGACTTTTACTTTTGGTTCAAGGACGCTTCCGTCGCAGAGATGATTATGACGTGCCAACAGCAAACTAGATTCACGTCTGCAAGTTTGGTATAAAGAGTACACAGCTTAATGTACTTTAAGTTTAAGCTCTCGCTTTCAAGCTCCCTTTACTTATAATTTAGTTTCAATATGCAACTGTAACTTTTGATTCTATTTTCGACGACTACTAGTACATTCCATGTAAATACCTCAGTCGTACAATTATTGATTTATATTGAACATTTTATAGAAGGTGATAAGAAATAGGATCCAAATTGCAAATTTGACTAAAGACCATTTAATAAAGCAGATTATAAACTTTAATTATAGCCTTCCTTACCGAAGCTTTCATATTTAAATATTCAGCCTGAAATAATTAATACTTTTTTCTAATATCACCATGAATTACATTTACATAAGATCTTTTGACGTAATATTTCTTAAATAACGTATTCCACATTTTTATAAATGACAACTTCCTACACTGCGCTCACACATTAGGTATACACTATACTGTTTCATTTTATTCGGCGGTCTTCAATAAATTATAAAAAACTAGCTGATGCCCGCGGCTTCACCCGCGTGGATGTCGTTCAAATTATATACTAAAACCTTCCTCTTGAATCACTCTATCTATTAAAAAAAACCGCATCAAAATCCGTTGCGTAGTTTTAAAGATTTAAGCATACAGACAAACAAACAAACAAACAGACGCGACTTTGTTTTATACTATGTAAGGATAATGTAGGTCTAGTAATGCCTTACTAGACAGAAATAACTTTTGGATGCGATTTAAAATTTATGTACATAGTTAGTAAAATGACAACCGGATATCTATATTTTTTGACAAAGTATCTCGGAATCAACTAAAAGTTGATTAAATGATTAATAGTGCTTCTTCGGAAACGCAAATTGTATTTTTAGGGTTCCGTACCTCAAAAGGAAAAAATGGAACCCTTATAGGATCACTTTGTTGTCCGTCTGTCTGTCTGTCTGTCAAGACCTTTTTTCTCAGGAACGCGTGGAGGTATCAAGCTGAAATTCATATCAAATACTCAAGTCTATGGTCTCTTGGAGCTGTGAAAAAATCAAACTTCTAAGTCAACGCGATCAAAAGATACTCCCGTTTATGCCGCAAATTTTCGACACTCGCAAGGGAATCAAAACCTACAGGGTACTTCCCATGAACTCAGAATCTTGAAATTTGGTACGAAGCAACGTCTTATAGCATAGATAAAGGAATAATTACGAAAACCATAAATTTTTAGTTACATCAAGATACTCCCGTTTATGCCGCAAATTTTCGACACTCGCAAGGGAATCAAAACCTACAGGGTACTTCCCGTGAACTCAGAATCTTGAAATTTGGTACGAAGCAACGTCTTATAGCATAGATAAAGGAATAATTACGAAAACCATAAATTTTTAGTTACATCACATAATATATTTTTTTTACGGAACCCTCGGTGCGCGAGTCCGACTCGCACTTGGCCGGTTTTTTTTTTAAATCTTTAACCTTTCTTGAATCTAGAATGAAATAATAGTTGAAAAGTTTTATGTTGAATATAGCTAAACTGGCCAGTTGTTACCGCGTTTTCAACCAAAGAGTTTTCATGCATGCTGTTAAATCGTAGAGTGATTTTATTTTTCATTAAACTATGGAACAGAAAAACCATAACCATCATCATAATACTGACTGATTTAGGTTAAAACAATATTTTTATGCCATTTAAAGGAAAAGAAACGGCAAATTATGAAAGTTCTTCATAAGTGGCCAGTTTGTTATCGCGTTATTTAAAACGACGAAAAAATTGCATGCAAGGTATGTAGTAGAGTAGAGTAATAGTAGAGTAGGGACTCCGTTATCCGCACTTAGACTCTTGATCGGTCCGTTGTGCGTAGGTGTCCTGGCTAGGATAGCCAGCCTAGCTCCGCCCAGAAGCACAGAAGTTTCCTGGGAGCTTCACAGGCTTCGCGGAGCGACCTCACCGTTCCGAGGATTTGTCTGCGTTGAGTGGCCACGACCTCGCATTCCAGGATGACGTGGGCGGCTGATTCTTCAGCAACAAAGCAGCCCCTGCAGAGTGGGCTGTCCGTGGCGCCTATGGTAAAAAGATGTTTATTTAGGGGGCAATGGCCCGTTATTGTCCCTATTATTATTCTAAGGTTATCCCTACTTAGGTTAAGCAGTCGTTTTGTTAGCCGCGGATGTAAACTTGGCATCGCCATTTTTGACTGTCTACAATCTGTAGACCGTGACCATTTGCTATTATGGAGTTCGGTTGATCTCTGGCGAATCCACGTACGGAACTGTGAGAAAGGTAAGGGAAGGAGTGGGTACGGGCCAAGCACTGCCATCTCGGACCCTCTCTTGGCAAGTTCGTCTGCGGCGTCATTCCCCAGGGATCCACTGTGCCCCCTAATCCACTGGAGGGTGATACTGTTGGACAGCGATATACTCTCCAGGGCGAGGTGACATTCAAATATTAGTTTACTGTTGGTTAGTTTGTTTTCTAGGGCTTTAAGCACAGACAGGCTATCAGTTACAAATCTGATTGCGTGGCTGTGAATCCTCAGACGCTTTACGGCTGTTGCAGCTTGTGTTAGGGCGACACACTCGCATTGGAATATCGAGCTGTGTTCGCCTAATGGTAGGTGAAAGTTAATGTTGAGGTCTAGGGAGTGTACGCCAGCCCCTGAGCCGTTTTGAGTTTTGGAGCCATCTGTGTAGATGCGTACTTCATTGACTCCTGACTGATCTCTTAATTCCTCTGTTGTTTGTATGCTATAGCTCTTGTTGAACATAGGTTTGTTAGGTGTCCTATCGCACGGGGCAGCGATGAGAGGTTGATACTCAATCACCCGGTCCAGGATGCCTGCATGAGGACTTGTGTGATTCTTGCCCCATATGCCCAAGTGCATAAGCCTGATGGCTGCTAAAGCTGCCTCCTGCTGTATGTACAGCTCAAGTGGGGTTAGTTGAAGGGCTATCTCCATTGCTGCAGTTGGGGTTGTCCTCATGCAGCCTGTGATAGCGGACATGCAAGGTATGAAGGTAATAAGTAGATAAGTGAATATTGATGACATTTGGTGCGTCAACTTGCAGCGACGACGACATATAAAGGTCTTGCGCGAGGAGTAATCAAAAGTGGTCTTGGCTTTTCGGATAATTTCTACAATCAATAAGTTAACCAGAAATTCTGCAGCTTTTTTTATTGGAATTGAGTTTTAGTCACTTCAAAAGTTTTCGATATTGAAAATAAGGTCACAAACAATGATAAATAAGGATTGTAATGCTACCTATGTAATTAACACAGCTATTGTAACTTAAACTTACTAAGTACTACCTCACTAAAACTAGTTCATCAACTATCACTGCTTCAAAAACTAGAACTCATTATTTTTAATTCGGGACATTACACAACATTGTACTTGTCTATCAGCCATATTGGTAAATTAGCCTGTGTTTTGGTTACTTATATTATAGAGGATAAGTGACAAATAAAACAATATCACAGCGACAGAACACTGCATTCATTTAAGTGTTCATAAACTAATACAGCCTGACATGGGCGTCATTAATACACGCGAAATAATGGAGTTGTGTCAAATAAATAAATATGCTAAAGCGGCACCGTATAATGAGACACTGGACCAGTTCTTCAGAACTATATACGCCTTTATACGTTTGCCTATATATAGAGGTACAAGAAGTTTGTCCGTGCGCCTTTTGAACACTAACTCTATGTTTCTGACAAGTTAATCAATTTAATCTGTCGTCAATTCTCTTGCCTAGTGATTAAATTAGATGCAGATTGCTATTTCGTAAACCCATCGCAACAGATCACGCGAGATTAGTCATCAGATTCAAAGATTACAAAAGAGGCTTTAAGAAACTGAAGGTTGACCTTCCAGAATTACGATTTAGGAGATTACAGGAATTCATTCTTAGTACGGACAAACTATTGTGTTGTGTCTGAAATATCCTACAGATTTATTACGCGTCAGGCACTGTGTGCATCCCTCGTTGTTGCGTACTCTATTGTTCTCGTATTATGTAGTTATCAAGCTAAGAATAAAGCATTAAATCAAATTAAGTGCAATTTTCATGTCAGCAAGCAACTCAAAATGTCAACCGGTGAGTGGATTTGAGGAAATAATATAATGTGTTGACATCTTCTAAGAACAATAACCTAGTGCACCTAATTTGTGTTCTTTACGAGTTTTAGTGTTAACATTAGTTTACAATGTAAAATAGATAAAATAATTATGATGTTTCTTCAACTCTTGTGAGCTTTTATGACCATTTATGAAATGAATTATAGTCTTTTAAATGCTCCTTGCTAATAGTCGTGACAGACAGATCAGTGATCACATCATGGTATTGTGGAATAACGAAGTCAATGGATAATGTGTAATGAATTAGTGACTCAAGGTGCGTATGTGACAATGTTAGTGGTAGGTGCATGAGTGAATGCTACCAATAGTGCCCATCCTCCTGCCACATGGATAATGGATTCCACCAGTCTTACGACATTCACAGGAAACGGGGGGCTAGTCCAATATATAGTCATTTGAATGTTGAATAGTAAATAATTGTGCGTAGTGTCATTTAGATCGCTGTAGGCATTCTCGTGCCGGATTTATTCTAATGTGACACCAAGGTTGGAGTGCGTTCACCGCTTGGGGAAGTGATGGGGAACAAAAAAGTCTATGGCCAGTAAAAAAGTAGATTGCCTTTCCTACGTAATTAGCTAAAGGAAGGACATGTCTAGCATAGTTGGATATTACATATGCAGTACTATTTACACGTGATTTATGATTAGTGATTAAATAACAAACAGAATTATAATCGTAAATGTATTGTTTCACCTTGTGGTGAACGGTAAAGCGCGAAATAATTTACATGTTTAGGGTCTTACTAAAGTTACTTTGATGTAGGTAGGTACATTTCCTTTCATTTTATTAATGGTTCAGTATCAAACTGTGTTTGTATCAGCGATGTTAAAACTATTCGTTCAAAAAACACAACATCTGGAAGCATTGACCGCAATTTCAGTATGGTCAATGGACGACACCTACTCAGGATTCTAAGACCGAATTAATGTATTGAGCACAAAAACCCACTTGTAAAACGCAATTAATTAGTTCTAAAATTAGTGAATACATACTTATATTAACTGGCATACATAGCCGTGTTTTTTTTAGAGTTTTTGACAGCTCTGACATTCAATGCAGGTTTATTTAACGCACTGATTAATGTTGGCCAATAACGCAAGAAACGGCAGTAGCCACTATTATATCTACACGTTTCAGGTTCATTACTTATTGTTACTCAACACGTATTTATTGTTTCAAGCAGAATTACAAATTTTCACGTAGAAGAGATCGAGCAGTAGATTACAGAGACTCTACAATCACGAAATTACAAAACAATGACTTAAACATAGTCCTTATGAGTCAAGTAAGCAGAACCTGATGGATATTGCATTACTTAAAAGTTAGAAATAGCTGATTGAGTGCTTCACTTTTATCCTGAAATATATGATTATGAAATTATTGCAAGATGAAATTAGAATTTAGTAAAACACTACAACTAGATCTGCACCCGATAGCCTTGTGCTTATTTAGATACAGTAATTGGCGTTATGTAAGTATGAATATTTAATTGAGGACTAAGCAATTTCAAGCTTGCTAGAGCAAATGCAGTCTTTGGAAAATGACTTGTCATTGTAACTCGCTTAGATTTTTTAATAGTTTCTGGTCTGACACCAAGGTCAAGTTAAGATTGTCAGTTTTGTCAGAGAGTCCGAAATTGCACAAAAAAATATTAAAGGTGTGCATAATATATTAATATGCGTTAGAAGTTATCAGGGTTGAAAACAGCAACCTTATTCAATTCAAACAATTAAGGCTCAGAAGAGCCTTAATTGACAGGTGTTCGAGAAATTTTATGTCACTACAACACAATGGTGGTACCTACCTATTACGGTTATTCTTGCACTGTGTCAATTTAGATCAAGTCTAACAAATAAGCCCTAAATTTGACATTTCAAACTGTATGATTGCGGAATGAAAACATGGAGGAAAAGACACTTAAATAATTCACTAAACTATACTAACTAATTTTCTGAAAATCTGGTCAAGACGAGGACGAGAAGGTCTACTTATCCGACAGCAAATATCATGTCAAGCAGTCATAACAGTTTTGTTTTGATTGGTTGACCGAAATAACAACCGCAAATAAACCCGATTTAATAAAAGATAAAATTGATTGAATAAGTATGAAGGATAAATTCTTTGGCTCGTGCCTCGGCCAACATATCATTTACAAAATTATTTCCGTATAACAAAACTGAATTCCTGAATAACAAAAGATTTGATGAACTATTAATTCTATTCTGCTGAATGGTTTATCCGGATGTCTAAAGATTAGTTAAGTAAGATTATAGCGGTTATTAGACTCAACATCGTTCTAACTTAAAACGTTAATGTTTCAACTTCATAAATAGCTCGATATGATCTAAGTTATGGCAGTTATTTAACGAGCATGCAGTTTATGCGAAGCAGCATTAAGGTCATTGTGCAGTTATAAAGCACTGCAAAGGACCAGCATCGGTTCAACTCCAGCCGATCGGTATTCTTTATACGAAATAGCCAACCAAAATGAATACTAAACATGGTGACCTTTGCTTATTTTTGCCACCGTCTTCCGAAAGTAAAGTTATTTTCTATTTATAGTGTAATTTTTTTTTTGGAAGGTTATGTTTTTGAAAAAATGTTTATTTTACCCTTTTTGTTGTGATTTGTCAGACAAGATTTGTGTGAGATATCACATGAACCCTGTGTGTGATGTCAGTTATCAATTTCACATTGTATCTAGAAAATATTAGTACATCATCCATATAGACGAAAAAAATGCTGTAGTAAAGAGCAAAACTATTTTTTGGAAAAAGGTAAATAAAAGGGTTTACTTAGTAGACCTTGCACTGGTGGTCTCAAAATTACGAAACACAACTAGAAAAGCATTACTTCTCATACTTTTTATCTTTGCCAACGCGTTGTTCCGATGATTATGCTGATATTATTGCGGTTGACAGTACAGGTGCATAAAAACAGCACGTGATCGAGGCCATGTGTAAGTGAAACCGGACTTGATGTGAAAATGCCTTCACCTATGCCGAGACGTTTACGTAGCCGGCACGAGCGCATTTTTGGCAAAGGAAGTTTTTGAGACAGATGTCGTTCCACTAACGAATAAATTATGCATTAATTAACCAATTTAATAGACGTAATAAATGATAGAAGTTTTAAGTAGTGACATTGACATTCACCTTGCTATTGGAAGCCTACCTAGAGTACCTACGTGTTAATTTGATGCAGTGTGTGTTCTATGCAATTTATCATTAAACTCAGTTTTTATTTTATTTATGGGACTAGCTAAACTAATATCAAGTTATGTACAGAAATTAACACATGGGAACCTTTTTTAAATGTAGCATATTGACACTCGGTGTTAGTACCTAGTCTATTATGTAGCTTTCTGTTAGTGAAAAACAACCGACTTCAAAAACACCAAAAAGAGAAAAATAAACTTCAGAAGAAAAATCAGCTTCTGAAGTCGGTGACATTTGTTTGTTTGATTTTATTTTTTTGCCACCGACTTCAGAAGCTGATTTTTCTTCTGAAGTTTATTTTTCTCTTTTTGGTGTTTTTGAAGTCGGTTGTTTTTTTTGCAAAAAAGTTTTTTTTATTTTTTCATTTTTAGTTGTAATAAGTACCTATATTATATCCTATACAAATATTTACTATGCATTTAACATTCAACCAAGAAACCTAACCCTTAACCTTCAAGATTCCCCTATTTTTACTTACAACTCTTAACCGTTGAGGAGTAGTATACCTTCCATTATCAGCTCATCAACATGAATACAAGTGATGACTGCTAGATGCGAATACTTGAATAGCGCCAGAAAAAGCACGAAAATTCATTAAACAACAAAAAAAATGTGTATTGTACACATCTGCATACCCCCTCAGAGCATACAGGCGTGATGTTACGTCATGATAATGTATATTCAATAAACATCCAAGCGATTCCAGCAATTACGACAGATTTGGCGTCTATTTTTGAAGAGTTCCATTGTATATTTCCGAAGATCAGCACCAGATCTTCACCAAAAAAAAATGGGACCACCTCAGGAGTATACTTTTTCAAATAAAAAAAGAATTTTGATGATCGGTCCACAAATGGGGGAGAAATCAGGTAACATACATAAAAAAAATAAAAAAAAATACATACACACGAACATAGTAACCTCCTTTTTTGAAGTCGGTTAAAAAACTTTCCGAATGGGATCAGACCGATGGGATGGGAGTTCCGCAGATTACGTCCTACAAATTCACAAATTTTACTTTTAAATTATATTAGTACAGTCTAAATGCATATTTAGTTTTAACTACTACGTTTAGTTAGCATGTGTGTTTTAAATAATAGAACACAGATAACATAAATCATTAGCAGATTAATTCGTTAAAAAATGAGTGAAACTCAGACGTTACTTGCTGGCTGCAAGTCTTAGTGCTTGGCCAGACTGGCAGCGCGGCGCGGGGAGCGGCGCGGGTGCGGGAACGCGCGCGATTTGCCTGTCCGCACTGGACCGCGATTTCGTTCCGAGCGTTGTCGCGTTCAACTGTTCGTCCAGTGTTTGTCAAAATATAATATGGATGACGAAGACTTGTTTTTATTGGAAAATTCTTACTAAATGGCAAATGCTAAAAGTGAAAAATGGAGTTAATAAAATTAATTTAACCAGAGAAAATGAAGGAGAATTTTACACACTTTAAGAAAGATTGCGAGAGCAACCTCGAAAGTTTTTTGAATATATACAAGAATGTCAATGGATACGTTTGACTACATATTACAAAATAATATAGAAAATTATATTATAAAAAAAAAATAACAACTTTCGCCGAAGCATTCCACCTATTGAAAAGTTATTCATTCGAGATTACATCATTTCAAAATTGCACACAGGTTGTGCATCTCTGACTCGCTGTGACGTCACACTCAGCGCAGAGTATGAGCATTAGGTCCCCAAAAAAAATTTTTTTTTGGTAAGAATTTTAAAATTCGGTTATTTTAATTAATTGGATACTTCTATAAATAATTATAAATAATTGAATTAATTTCTTAAGCTTTAACTTATAAAAGTTAAAGCTAAATAAATAAATCCAATTTATCTGGTTATCTGGCGCAGACTAAAGTTTGAGATACGCCGCTCCCGCGCGGTTTATCGCTTGCCGCCCCGCGCACTCACTGCGGCCACTTGTATGAACGAGCTATGGCACGAGTTGCCCGCGCGCTCCCCGCGGAAAGTAGCCCGCGCCGCTTCCCGCGCCCGCGTGCCCACTACGGACACTCAAAGGAAGTTCCATACGTTTAAGTTTGTCGCGCCGCGCCCGCCCCGCGCCCGCGTTTGCAGTCTGGCCAAGCACTTAAGCACACGCTAACATTAGCATTGTTTCTATCCTACCGCCACTTATGACTATTTATGAGTTACGACGTCTATGTCATGCGTGTTTCGACAGTAATTGACGTGCTTGACTGTACCAAGTGTTGTCATCGGAAGTGGATGCTCGAGTAATTATTATGTAAGCTGTGAAGGACGGCAATAAGTAAATCGACTCACGCGACTATCACATTCTGAAGGCAATCGAAATCTAGGTTTCCCTTTACAATGTGTAGAGAAACCTCTGCCTAAGATAAAAAAAAATATTCACAGCTGAATGATTTATATGAAAATCTGCATAATGCGGGCAGTGCTAGGTTGAAAAACAAAGTCGGTATTCACAGTGAATGGTTACACAAATATTACTCACGTACCTAGATATTAACATGAGTACAAATCTCAAGGTTGTCGACATTGATATTGAAAAGCTTTGACGCAAGCATTTAGAACTGCTGAACCAATTCTCAGCTGCACTGGATCTATATCGTTTCAAAATTTTCCACCTGCTGACATTTTTTTTTTGAAATATATTTTCTTACTTGGTAAAAAAAACGGCAGATACACTCACAGTTTAAATTCTATCTAAGCTCTATCTAGTATGTGGATATACAGGATGTTATGTGGTGGAAGAGACATCAACGCGCAAACAATAAATTACCACATGTTCATTACAACATTCCAAATACTTACGAACCCTAATAAAAAAACATCGATTATTTAAATAAAAAAGATATTTCCTATAAGACCATGGGATATAATATATCCCACGGGCAAAATATATAGAATAGCAGTTTAAATAAAATATTATCTAGGGTGGGGGGGGGGGGGGGGGGGCGAAGCATGATGTACTCAACAACACGTGGTAACCATTTGTGCACCCTTCCACCCTGTATAATATCACAGAAACGAATTAACACATTGTAGGCAAACTCGGAAAACAGTCATATGGGAAAATGGAAACACAATTAAGTACTCGTATTCCACGATTGTTATGGGTCACACATTTTTATACAGTTCCGTTTGGAGAACGTACTTTAAATATTACATGAAATAATTTCAATAATTTACGAATATCGTAGATATATATCGTCAATAAGCGGATCAGTCAAGACGGAAAGTGAGCAAAAAGTTAATACGCGCAAACCGGTAACAGCACATGTACCTATCAGCTGATGACGCGTTTCGACACATTGGAAGTTGGAACCACAACAAACCACTTTCACTAGGGCTGTGACTAAACTGTATCACTTGGAGAGTTTAAATAACGAAACAATGGACTAGGCATAGATGTTTAAGCGTTTACTGCATTACGTAACTACATAGATGTGGCTAACAATCATTTGTTTACTCATTTAGATATGTATTTATGTCCGTGTTTGACTTAACTATTTGTTATTTGGGTAACTAAAGATTACATACGCATACCATGCTTTCTTACAAATTATTAGCGTCTTATTATAATGGAAATTAAATAACAATAAAAGTAATTAATATTTATGTGAAATTCAGAAACATTGACACAATCAAACTGTTGTGTACCTCACAAAAAGCTATGAAAAAATACTTGAAAAACCAAACTAATATAATTAAGTATTTTATTATTTGCTGCTAACCCTATATACATATGCAACAATTAGCTGACCACTGATTGCTATGCGTGAAGTTCAGTATCGGAAAGATCCGCATCACGAAATATGGGTATTATATTCAGAAAACATAATACTAATATTTCGTGATGCGGATCTATACGTTTATTACCGATACCAGGATCTTTTACTTCAAACTTCCACTATGCTGCAATGACTCGGTACACTACCGTGACTCGAAATTAACATAGTAGGTTAGACACGTAAGTAGGTATCCTAAAATATGAACATGAATGTTACTCGCTAAAGAATAAGCAACGGTTTTAATAATAATTGATCAGAATCAAGGAAACTGGCTCTAAATTATGTTAGAATTGGAATTGAAAACTTGACTTACATAATTGCGCAAATAATTAATACCACATAGTTTACTGACGTTATATGAGACACAAGCATGCATTCAATTTCCGTCGGCACTACTAAAATACAAATGATTCTTGAAGGATTAATGAAAGGTTATGTCTCTACCTTAGCTGCCTCCAATCTTCTGGTTCCCATGTTTTCTATTAGAATATCAAGAGATTGTTGGTTACAAGACATTAATAGCCCTAATTATTCCGAAACCTCTAAATCGGATTAAACGATCTATTGTTGGTGTCGAGATATGCGATCGAACGCCGCACGCTTTTGCAAAACGGTTCCAAGGATACGTTGTGCACTTACAACATAATTGTACCTAAATATAAATAGACATTGAACTAAAGAGTTAACTTGTTTGTTAAATTAAAATATATGTAATGCATTTTTTCTTTGAGTAGAACTTGTTTAACATTGTAATATCCTGTCAAATACTACGTGCTTCGTACAATATGTTCTACGTAAGTAAGTACCTAGGTATAGTAGGTTTCAGATCTACAATTTTTTTTTAACAAAAATATGTTTTACGAAGGGATTGGAAAGGGATAAGTGGAAAGAGGGAAGGGAGGCCTTTGCCCTGCAGTGGGACACAAATGGCTGATAATAATAATAATAAAAATAATGTTACGAAGAATTCAGAAAGTGGCGCTTAAGGTGACGGAAAAGTTGTTTTTTTATCGGGGTCGTGATTTTGGTATGTGATGCGGATGAAAGAGGAAAATGTCGTGAGGAAAGTTTTAAGTGAATGTGGATGACTATAGGAGTAGATAAAGACCAACGAACTGACGTATGAACTGTGTAAAGGATGATATGGCAAGAAAGGAGGCCGCGTCTGATGAGATGACGAGTAACAGAGATGTATGGACGAAGAAGACATACTGCGCCGACCCCAAAAGAACTGGGATTAGAGCAAGAGAATGATGATAATGTTTTTTTATCAGATTCTGTTATTTAAAGCTTATGTCAATATTTAAGAATCTCCCTATTGTCCCCGGATGTTGAATTAGGCTGCGTAACAATGAGATACTTAATTGTTTGTTGAATAAGCTTATTGCTATGTGCACAACAACATACGGTCATCATGGTATCTGCAATCCTAAACAAATCAATAGAACTCATAACACGTTTCTAGGAACCGTGAAATTCAATTGTAGAATCCGTGAAATTCAATTGTAACCACAGAAAGTAGGCCAACTGAACTATGATCTACTATAAACTAATTCCATGCTTATTTAAAAATATAGATCACCGCATCAACTGATTTTAGAGAAACTATCAATTGGAGCAGCCAAGTCAGTGACGAAAAGGGTGCGGATTAAGGTATTGGAACACTTGTCACAGTTACACTTTTGCAATCCTTAAAGGCAATGGATTTTCTCACGATGTATGACCTCTGGTGTTATTAACACACCTCGAGCGATGCATGCCTATAACTACTTCTGAAAAAGGAGAATATCAGAATACCAGCCGCAAGGAAACTACGCAGCTATAGGCTGAAAAACCTTAATGCACTTTGGTTTTTGTGTAATTATCATCATTACTCGTTGATATAGTCGTTAGTGTTATTACTTACCTACCATAAAAAATCTCTAAATTGTTCTCAAAATTATAAAGAGTCGAGTAAAAGTTTTCAAGTCTCTTTTGACTCTGGGTATCTCGAGATAAACAGTGACAAGTAACAGATTCAGAATACCATCACCAGTAATCACCACAGTACCACCACCAAACAATCACACCACACCAAAACTAGTCTAACCCATCACAGAGAATTTTGAAAACCGTTTTGAGAGCTCATAGAAGCGCAAATGTGTAAACAATTGAATGTTATGATAACAGCCTATGATTTCATTAGTTTAGTGTTTAGTGTCTGTTGATTACCCATTACTAAACACTACCAGAGAGTTGCAATAATTATCTGAACTCCATATAATTCTTGGAACCAAAATAGTAAATACATTAACCTCAGATCATGATCTGAGACATTAACCATTACAATTATAAGGTATCATAGCATTTTCAGGTCGTAAGGCTACATTTCAAACTTTTCACAACTTAGCGAGGACTTGTAGTGATTATTTTACCAAAGCATTTAAGCAAACATCAAATGTTTTGATATAGTAGATGCACAATAGCAGCAAAAATCTAAATCCCTTTCGATGGTAATTCGAACCTCGATGGCTCTAAATGCGGTTGCTCATAATCTTGCCGATTTCGCTTCCCACGCGAAACCAAGCAATTTACGATTGAAATGCAAATATCAGTTATTGGGGCAACACCAAAATCCATTTTACATTCCAAACAGAAGCATGGTACAACAAAAGCTTATGATGTGAACCACACAGTTTCCTAGTAACGTTCGTGTATACTCACTTATGTTATGCTTAGAGTACCTACACTTTTTTCCAAAGCTATGTCGCCATGTCTCGATACACATCATGAAACAGAACCTATTCACACCGATTGTAATATTTACCCACTTACTTGAGAACAATATAAGCTAGCGTCCATGGGAACAGGCATTTATTGTCAATATTTTGACACATAGGCACGATAATGTCCCTAAAACATGTGAATAGCATAGGCAGCGATTGTTTTCGCTATACGGTGAAAATACGGCTTTATTGTCATTCTCGTACGTAATGTTGGTGCTTAAAGTTAGGGTTAATGTTTATATACTTGGATCCACACCATTGTTCTTAACGATGACAATATGCGGAGCTATAATGTTTCAACTTGCCGAGTGGCTCTATCTCTCTCTCTGTATACAAACTGTTATTTAGTACATTGCAGGTCAGGCAGGGACTGAATAGTGGTTTACACCAGACCAAACCTGATTTGTGCGGAAAATTATATATGGATATAACAACCTTTTCGGAAATTCAGTACTGTATAGTACATAGAATATAGATATACCATCAGGCGCGGATCCAGGGGGGGGTCAGGGGGGTCATGACCCCCCCCCTGGGCCGGGTCCAGGACCTAAGTGGACCACTAATTAAAATTGTTGACCGTAATGTTTTTATTATATATTTTACACAACAGCCCAAAAAATAGTGTTTTTAGGGTTCATGTTTATTTGTGAGTTTCTTTAATCCACCATATAACGTGTTTACGTTTTATAGTTATGTAAATCTTTACGTATCGTAGTGTTAACGGATTTATCCCTTACAAGGTTGGGTCAGAATGATACACTTTTAATAGACCACAAAAACAAAGTACACACCAATAATTTTTTTCGTAAGAATAATCGTTAATCATTGTCGAGTCAGTCACTTCTTCCGAACCTCTGTCTTAGGGTCAACTCACACCGAAAGAGCGGCGAAGGGCAGCGAAGCGAAGCGCAGTTTCAGTTTCACATGAATTTTAACTTTATTATCATTACCATAATACTTATTATCGCATGAGAAACTCGAACGAGTCGCGCGGATGCCCGCGGCGCCGCAGGAATTCCGGGGAATTCCATAAACGGAGCCGTGCGACTGCGTGAGAAGTTGCGGGAAGTCCCGAGAATATTCGAGCAGTCGCGAGCGGCCGCTGGCAATTTAAAAATTTAAATCTTTCCCTCCTTATCTCTTCGGCCTCTTCCTCTTCCTCTTCAATTATATGTGCAATAATAATTAAATCCAAAATACCCATTTTCAATGCTTAAACACAAGTTTCCTCGAGTTTTGTTGAAATTGAACTGCGCATAGGAGAGCGACCCATGAATTCATCGCGGGTGGGCTCGGGAAGGCGCGCGGATTCCCGCGACTGCTCGAGAAGTCGCTGGAATGCTCGAGAAGTCGCGGGACTCCGTGACTCCGCGCTTCGCTGCCCTTCGCCGCTCTTTCGGTGTGAGTTGACCCTTAGGCGCTTGGTTCAGGAAGTGGAGGATTGATGTCTACCAAGATAAGAGTAAGCGGATCTCTTCTCGAATCAAGTAAAACAGTATTTTATACTCTTTCCTCCCAATGACAATATCTTTGCCACCCCCCAAAATCTTTAAAAAATTTCGCGCTCGCTCCGCTCGCGCCTCCCTCCTGCTCTTCTTCCATTCTGTTTCGCTTGAGACGCTCATCTACTTCAATTCTCATTTCTGATTCTAAGTCGTCTATCCACCGAAAAATTTTTCAACGCTTTATCCCCCTGGATAAGGGTTATAGCACTTTGAAGAATCAAATCGTGGCTAAGAGCTTCAATGGTTGAAGAACGTCTAACCAGACTGGCACTTCTCCACACTAAAAAATCGTACCCATTGAAGTAGGTAGGTAGATGAAGTGGTAACGCGTTTCAGAAGAAGACGTAAAAGAAAAATTGATTTTGTTATATTAATAAAACACCTATTTTTTACTTGTATACATGATTATAAAAATTAAATTGTAACTTCTTGTGACTTGACCACGACTCTTTGTGACCCCCCCCCCCTGGCACCAAAGCTGGATCCGCCCTTGTATACCATAATCAGAAACAGAAACGCAGCTTGCCCAAATTACCTAAATATAATTTTTTAAATGAAATATCAGAACACTAAATTAACTTGGTTAAACCTATAAAATACAAATGATATAGGTTAACAGTTGGTAATTAACTAGGCATTTATAAAATGCACAATATTCAGATCTAGATACGTACGTAAATTATCAACAAGAAATACGATCAGCAACAAAAACAAATTACATATATAAACACTGCTACGTTAATATTTCAAATAAATAGATAATTAATATACCTAAGATGCACAGTTTTTAAGCATTTCATATAAAAATTAAGAGGTATAATATGTATTGTTTAATTTTACATTAATTAGGTACATAGTATCTACTACGTACGCGTACTTACGTAGTAACTTTCGATGATATTGTATCCTAAGTGCGTAAATTACAATCTGCGTAGCTTTCCCAGCTATGTAAGAATCGCTTTCCAGTATAACCAGATGCTGAATACCAGGTTTAATGACCTTATGTGCGAATAAATAAATAATAAAATCGTCCAAGGTACAAGATAGCCGGACAGCTACAACAACTTCCTTCGCTTGTTAGACGTCCAGTCATTGTCTCTCTGTTTGTAAACACATACCGGCTAATTTATCACACAATGAACTATTGTTTACCTCAGATTATTTGGTACTGATTGCCTAAACTCAATTACATCATTTATTGTATGTATCAATCTATTTATGAAGGCTATATGCAAAGATTTTTCAGCAATTAATTGATTTTGATGATCGCATGCCTGAATCTTGCTGTGATTTGTGTTTATTATCGCGAAAATATAGTTATCAGGGACTCACATCAAATTCTTATCGGTAAGTGTCGATACTTGACTAATACACATACATAAACTCACGCCCTTTTCCCATGGGGGTAGGCAGTAACCACAGAACGCCACCTGCTACGATCCTTACATACTCCTTTTGCGTCGTCCACATTCATACATCTGGTCATACTTGACTAATCTGAAACTTAAAACTACGTAGATGCCTTGTTAATCTCCAATTTAGTGTTTTAACAAATTCCTAGGTACTTGATAAGTAGGTATATAAACTAAGTAGAGGTACCTTACTTAGTTTCTTACTATCAGTAAGTAGTTTTAGGAAGGCAAAACAAAAGTGAAAACTTATAAACAAAGCACCGCTAAGTTTCTTCAGCTTGACATAAGCGATACTATTAGGTACCTATTAATGAATGAAAGAGTTAATGATATTGAACATAATTACTATAATTTATAACTACCGTGTGTGTTTAAAACACTACAAAAACCAAATTAAGTATAGTCTTTCATATTTTTACTGTATAGTAGAATATAGAGATATAGATATACCATAATCAGAAACGCAGCTTGCCCAAATTACCTAAATACTAGAGCAGTAGTGGCCCAGTGGTGGCGGCCCCGACTTACGAACAGTGAGTCGTGGGTTCGAACCCCGTCAGGCGCATTACTTTGTTTAATTTATTTCATCACCACTGCTCTCAAAACGGTGAAGGAAAACATCGTGAGGAAACCGGCATGTCTTAGAACCAAAAAATTCGAAGACATGTGACATCTACCAATCCGCACTGGGCCCGCATGGTAGATTATAGCCCACCCCTGTCCTAGAGAGGAGGCCTGAGTCCCTGGTGGGAACATTATAGGCTGATGATGATATTTTTACTGATAAAAAATAATAATTAGGTACTATTTGCAATTGTTTTCGAGTAACAAAGTTAACAATTGCTAAATTCAGTACTGCCGTATGTTTCTGTACGACGCACGCAATTTACTAACTTTACATAACTTTATTATGTTATTAACAAACCACTGCACGAATATTCAACGCTAGTATGAAATAGCACTGCACTGTGTACCTGTATTGCGGAGCGTGGCGATGGCGGTGCCGGTAGCCGGGGACGCGTACGATCGCTCGCGGCACGTGTTCAATCACAAATTCGCGAGCTACGCAGGGAGGCGAAGCGTGTCACGGTGCGCTACGACCTATACTGGAAGAGAACCTTCGCACTCGCACCGATATTACTCGCCCCTCTACACAACATAACACCTTAAAAGTAAAAGTGGTCGATCCCGAAGGCGTGGCAGTCGGCCAGCCAGCAGCCGTGACTCGGCATTGCCCACATCATTATTTTATTATCAAGGTGCGTGATTGCCATTTGTGATAGCTGCTATCACGCTTTAGCCAGTCGCGCACTTTAATCAGGAAATGTCAAGATCATATTATATTTGGCAGCCTGAGTCTCGTAAGATCTAAGCTTAAACAATTATACAAGTAAACCATTATAAACCGGCCTTGCTTACTTTTAATTATCTAGGCCGCATGTCTATTGTATATGCTGTTATAATAATAGGCTTTAATCGGTCTCAATTTCATGAACCCTGTGTAGAGTCATAATAAGTTAAATAAGAACAAAAGTACCTACATTTTATACGTCAACATAAGCCAAGAGACTTAAACCGTCTATTTCCTGTGATATAGCCAATTGTTTTAAATTAAAATGTTGTCTAGAGATGATGCCAACAATAAGCCATATTAATAACTCCGACAGTCTAATTAGGTACTAATAAAGTAAGTATATCCGCTCTTAATGAAAAATTCGTTATCAGCCTCCACGCTAAACTGAACACGAAAATTAATCGGCAATAGGGCAATTAAACAGGTATCAATAATGATGGAAGGTAATGAAATAAGTGATTATTACGGCGCCGGACCCGGAGTAACATTGGGTACATAGGTACCGAGGTAATTGCCGCAACTACAGTGGTAGCTAGCTGGTTCCCAGGCAGCGCACAATTGCCGCTTTTTGTCCTCGATCGATATAATGCCACGGTATTGGAGACTGTGAGAGCAACAGGAAACATGAGCCCAACCCTATGTGTCGGAAGAGTTAGCTCATGTTCCTGCAAAAACAATTAGAGCGAAACGGAATTCGGGTCCTATCGATTTACATTTATCTCGGTTTTGTAACTCTATCTAACGTGTTGAAAAAACATGTAGGTATCATGTGTTTGCAATAGGTATTACAAATTAAGTCAATCAAAATGTCGAACAATAAAATTATTTTAACTAAGTAGGTACGAGTTATGAGTATGACTAATTAAAACAATGCAAAAAATTACGTTTCTCTGAAACGAAACTTTCTACGTTAGCGATTTAATTCAATTCGCGAGGCACCAAGTCTTTGGAATCATTTATTTAGCTCTCAGTGACAAGAATATTCGGAACCGCGCTACATTTTTTAATAAACCGCAAGAAAATGGTGAAAATTTTCTTAAAAGCGCTTGTACTTATTATGAGTCTAATAGCGATGGTGAATAGTCACTTGAAGAATTTAGCTTGGAACGGAGGACCGTTGCACCTGCAATGTGAATTTGGAGCTGATTTATGGATGAGTAGTGAATACGTAAAGGAAAACGTGATCGCTATCAAGACATTACCATATCAAAATGAGATATACGTCATCACACCAAGGTACGAAGGGTCAATTAGCTATTTAACCTTGGGTCAAAAAGTTTCAGAGCTGGTTGAGCGCCCAGAACAGAAAAGGTAGGTTATATTAATGATTATTTATTTATTATTATTATTATAATGACACAAAATAAATATAGTATCGGAACGGCAACAGAATTGTATATTGTGCTGAACTTCGTTCTGAGTATAGTTAATCAGAATTTAATTCCTAGAAGACTTAATAATAACCTTGAAAAACAACCAGGTTCGGGAAGTTACACAAATTTCTTAGCAAAACACCCACTAGCTTTACTAAAATAATAATTAGTGTTGTTGATAACTTAGTACTTAACCTAACCGGTTATTTGTCCAATTATCACATGAATAATGTTTCATATTAGAGTCATGTCTTTCTACACGTACTGCCAAATGTATTGCAGTTTTTTTTTTTTATTCTGATCTTATTCTAAATGTCACAATAATTTAATTTGTTGATGTAAATGTAGTTCTCCTTACAGAATGAAGCAAGGCGTTCTGGCGACAGTTTGGCTGATTATTCGTGAAAAGAACGGTGTGGAGCTCCAACCGTACCCTGAACTACGTGACCACAAACTTAGTGACTGTAACGCCATTCAGAATGCTGTAGACTTCTATCTGGATCATCTTGTAAGTATGTTCGCTGAAATAGAGTCGTCTATCGTTTAGGGAGAATCATTTTTAAAATTTTCAATAGTTTTTATTTATTGTCAGATATCAATGCTCCACTTATTGTTAGTACCAATTATTGGAACTTATGTTAGTAGCTACAAAAAGCAATCACAAAATATAATTACAAGCTACATTTCTGTGGAAACTTAGGACGAAAGAAACATAGGCACCTAGGTTATTATACAAAGGTACCTAGGTACGGTCAAACAAGGTAATAAATATACAGCCATCTAACTTGCATTTACTTTTAAGTTTACACAGATAAGTACATTTAGAGACTGATGTCAAAAATGCATTTGGCATCAGTCGCTTAATGCTAAACGCTCTATAGAACCAATTTGCATTAAATATTGTCAGTGTACTACAATTTTATAGATTTCTGCGTGTATACTTAACAGCTTGTTTGACTGTATACCCTCACATCCTTCATCAGCTAGTTAATGATGATAGATTGGATATAATTCCTCGTTTTTGCTTTGAACGGGAAACAGCGTAGCACTTTGTCCCGCGCTACGACCACCGGAATCTAGGTATTATTGTGCTGCATTATTTAATTGTATTGACGGCCTAACTGCAACTTCGTAACCAATTGCATTCATTATTTAAATCTACATCCTCTTGAGATTTAATCACTTCGATTAATATAAAACATGTGATCGTGACGGGATACCGTCGACAATAAGTGCTTGGCCAGACTGCAAACGCGGGCGCGGGGCGGGCGCGGCGCGACAAACTTAAACGTATGGAACTTCATTTGAGTGTCCGTAGTGGGCACGCGGGCGCGGGAAGCGGCGCGGGCTACTTTCCGCGGGGAGCGCGCGGGCAACTCGTGCCATAGCTCGTTCATACAAGTGGCCGCAGTGACTGCGCGGGGCGGCAAGCGATAAACCGCGCGGGAGCGGCGTATCTCAAACTTTAGTCTGCGCCAGAGATAAATTGGATTTATTTATTTAGCTTTAACTTTTATAAGTTAAAGCTTAAGAAATTAATCCAATTATTTATAATTATTTATAGAAGTATCCAATTAATTAAAATAACCGAATTTTAAAATTCTTACCAAAAAAATTTTTGCTTTTTTTTTGCTTCGGCGTAAGTTGTTATTTTTTTTATAATATAATTTTCTATATTTTGTAATATGTAGTCAAACGTACCCATTGACATTCTTGTATATTCAAAAAACTTTTGAGGTTGCTCTCGCAATCTTTCATACAGTGTGTAAAATTCTCCTTCATTTTCTCTGGTTAAATTAATTTTATTAACTCCATTTTTCACTTTTAGCATTTGCCATTTAAAGTAAGAATTTTCCAATAAAAACAAGTCTTCGTCATCCATATTATATTTTGACAAACACTGGACGAACAGTTGAACGCGACAACGCTCGGAACGAAATCGCGGTCCAGTGCGGACAGGCAAATCGCGCGCGTTGCCGCACCCGCGCCGCTCCCCGCGCCGCGCTGCCAGTCTGGCCAAGCACTTAGCCTAACGTAAAATCACGTAAAATAGACATCCCAATTGCAAATATCCTTACATTCATAAATGCCATCCATCCTGACATTTCAGGCATTGGCATGGCATATTTTATCTTTTGTTATTACGATGGTAATGTATTTTCTACTAATTTAAAAATCTTTTTATGACTCAATTTTCGTTCATGAAATAATATTTTCATGAGAATTATGCTCTCATCGATTCATCTTTGTTAACGTACTTGTCATTTGTATTGACCCGCGCGCGCGGACTGTCGCCAACGATGATAGACACATTTGAACTCCGAAATATACATTTTCGGAGTTCAAATGAGTCTCAGTAGATACAGCCAGTACCTAACCATTGAAGTTGCAGGTAGTGTCAAAAGTCTGTATCTAGGCTTGCAATCAGATAGGCAGTCGCTCTATAAAAAATACTGGTATTCAGCATCCGGTTAGGAATCTGACTCTAACTTACGTAGTTGGGAAAAGGCTAGGCAGATGATGTTTATGACAAAGTGTATTATTGAATTTCATTTTCAATTCAACCATTGTTATTGTAACTATTGTTGTTGTTGATCAACTATAGTTTCATAGAAATAAAGGCATGTAGGTACATGAGGTTTTGCATCAACAATGGGGACTGCAAGAGCGCGCGCTATGCGGTTTAGACGTGAGGAGTGTAAATCGATCCAACAATTTTTTATACGTTAGTAATTTTATTGCTTCATTGAAAGCCAATAAATCGATCTATTTCATTTGATCAAGTACCTACATGTGTATATATACATAATCTTTCAAATGGTATTCAGATTACGCTTCAGGCTATTTTGCATATATATTTAGAGGCTGCATAAACTATATTTTGACATTGTTAATAATGCCTTAATAAAGTTAAGGACACTAACAGAGATACTCCAACGTATTGTGTGAATTTGTGTGGACATGTGTAAATCGTACAGGCACTCTATAGCACAGGCATAGACCGCGTAACCTAAGTCCTTCTACCGCAGGCTCCGTAACACAGGTCCCGTAGCACAGGCCGCGTAGCGCTGGCCCCACAGAACATAAAATACAGGCTGGCCCCGTACACCAGGCCGCGTAGCACAGGCAGCGTAGCGCTGGCCGCGTAGCACAGGCCGCGTAGCACTGGGCGCGTAGCACAGGCTGCGTAGCACAGGCTTCGTAGCACAGGCCCCGTAGCATAGGCCACATAGGACATGCAACGTAGTAAAGGTACCTGTACCAGGCTTAGCCTGGTTACGAGTCGTAACAAAGGACCGTAACACAGAACCAGTAGCAAAACCCGATAGCACAATCCCCGTAGCGCTGTACACTGTATTTGATTGGCTGGAAAAGTGTTCCAAACGCACATTTTCGATTCAATCACTAACAGTGTCTGCCACAATACCTCATGCTGGAATCATTATGATTGTATAAAATTAAAGTCCTGCAGTTGTATCTTTCCTGCGTTTGACCCAGTCTATAAAAAAGGTGGCTGAAATTGCGCGCCAACACTAATAGGTAACATTAAATTCCGCTTTTGTTGTTCCATAATTGCGAAGCGTGATAAATTGATGATTATACACAGAAGCCATAGACATATTATTATGTACTTGATTCGGTACTTAGTTTGTTTAGTCCTGTGTTTCAAAACTTAATTTGCTCCACAGGGAAAGCTCTGGGTATTGGACACCGGCGTAATCGATACGTTGACGAATCCAAAATGTACGTGTCCTCCGAAAGTGGTAGTCATCAACTTAATCCTAGGAAAACTGATCAAGCGCATCGATATCTCCTCTCTCTTAGAAGCAAACTCCTTGCTACAGAACATCGTTGTTGAATATGGTTTAGGAGGCAAGACTTTCATGTAAGTACCTCTTTACCAACCTACCTTTATCTTTTAGTTAGCAAAATTAGGTTAGGGACGACGTTACGGAAAATACAATATCAAAAAGAATAACAAAAAAAAATCATGAATCAATCATGAATCAAAATAAATCATGAATAATAAGTCATGAATCATGAAGATGATGATGATAACGATAAAAAATATTTTGTTGATTTCATTGTTTACGGAGTACCTATCGCCAGCTAATTTAAATTAACCTTGTATTTATCAGTTACTACTTATCAAAAAAGAAATGGTAATTGCCTATATCTACTATGTAACGAGCAAAAGCTATTAATAATTATGAATTTATTTATGAGTCAATATAAAACCAATTAAAACTGAATTTATATTTAGACCTAAAAATAGATTCGCTTTCTACCTGGGCACTCAATTGTGTAACTTAAGCCACCCAACATAAATTATAACCTAAAATAGATGCTATAAGCTACCTGACCTACCTCTCTAGGTTTTACATTTTGCCTACCAACATTAATAAAGTCGGATCCAATATTTCAAAATCTATCTATCTAGATGATAATGACAGGATTGATATTTTGAAAGTAGCAGGTTCGTCGTGTCAGATGATTACGATAATCATTTAGGTAAAACTATAAAATGATTTATCGCAAAGTTGTGAGGTGTTGTGTTTAAACTAAGCAATAGTTAACTACTCTGATTAAGGTGACGTCTATCAGATTACCTACTCATATTTTTGGTACTTTCGTAACTCTCAATCTTGTATCAAATATCCGTTGGGAAAGATGGCTATTTATTACTGTGTTATGTTGTAACTGGAGAATCAGAACCCGAGACGTTCTAGCAGTATTCTATATAACGTCAACAGACGTTGTACTCACCTACTTACCGAACAATGTCTGATGATACCGAACAACGTCTGATGAAACTGAACAACGTCTGATAACACCGAACAACGTCTCATGACACCGAACAACGTTTGATGACACCGAACAACGTCTGATGACACCGAACAACGTTTGAAGACACCGAACAACATCTGATGACATCGCACAACGTCTGATGACACCGAACAACGTTTGAAGACACCGAACAATATCTGATGACATCACAACGTCTGATGACACCGAACAACGTTTGAAGATACCGAACAGCGTCTGATGACACCGAACAACGTCTGAAGATACCGAACAACGTCTGATGACACCGAACAACGTTTGAAGATACCGAACAACGTCTGATGACACCGAACAACGTTTGAAGATACCGAACAACGTCTGATGACACCGAACAACGTTTGAAGACACCGAACAACATCTGATGACATCGCACAACGTCTGATGATACCGAACAACGTCAGATGACACCGAACAACGTTTGATGATACCGAACAACGCGACGTCTGATGATACCGAACAACGTCTGATGATACCGAACAACGTTTGATGATACCAAACAACGGCTGATGATACCGAACAACGTCTGATGATACCGAACAACGTCTGATGATACCGAACAACGTTTGATGATACCGAACAACGTCTGATGATACCGAACAACGTTTGATGACACTGAACAACGTCTGATGACACCGAAAATCGTCTGATGATAGATGACACCGAAAATCGTCTGATATCAGATGATACCGAACAACGTCTGATAATACCGAACAACGTCTGATGACACCGAACAAGTTGTGATGAAATTGAATTGATTTTGAATGTTTCTAAATACATGAATTGACCTTTTAAACCCTCTGGACAGACATCTCCAGACATATTTTGTACCTATACACGTCGCTCGATTTCGTTCGGCATCTCTATCTACACATGTTATCACATGTGGGACATAATATAATAATATTGTTTTACTGTGAATACGATATTGCATTTGTTTTATGACGACCATCCTCTAGATATGCATCGGACGCGTCGCGTGGTGCAATCCTTGTGCACGAGATCTCATCGGGGGCTGGGTGGTCGGTGGTAGCGAGTGGTCCTTCAACTGGCCTCCAGATCGCGCTGGTGAAGCGGATGGCGCACACCGTCCTGATATTGGTCAGACTTCACTACCCTGGCATCATTGAGTTAGATACTACTGCGTTGCGAAGAAGGGATTCGCTTGCGCCGCTCACTGGTATGTAGATCATTCCCGGAGTCCCAGAATTTACCTAGATACGTTATACCTTACCAAAAAAACATAGGCTTTGGCCAGGACAGCTTTTCTATCTTTTCTGAGACCTTGATGCTGAATGTAGATACAATCAAGTCTGAAAACACTTTTTATTACGCCCGTAAAATACTAGGTAAATATAATAAAATGATCTAGGTTGATGATGGGCTTAGTACCCGTGGTCCCTCTCAGTAGTCCCCTTGAAGGGACCACGGGCACAAAAGTACCCGTGGTCCCTTTTTCAGATATAACCATACCAAATTAAGAAGGCGATCAGTCACAAACTACCAGGAGGGCAGAAGCATCGGGAATAATGTAGCTTACCTTTACCCCTCTGCTCGTAAAGCCTAAAATCTATAGCCGCACGTAAAACCGATTTCTGGCGTGGCGACGCATGCCGTGGCGATGCGATGGTACCTATATAATATCATAGATAACAGAAACAACAGGAGATATGCCATTAGCCGAAAATGTATAGGAACAAGAAGAAGATAAAGAAAAGAAAAAAAAAAACCTTACAATGTAGAAAATGAAAAGAAAAAAAAGATAAAAAAAAGAAAAAAGAAGAAAAAAAAAAAAAACTTTTCACATTAACTTTTTTCATTATGACATATTTAGTTCCTATCACAATTTATGTTCTTTCCCCCCCCACCCCCCCCCCCCTTAACAGGAAGCTACATTATTCCCGATGCTTCTGACCTCCTGGTAGTTTGTGACTGATCGCCTTCTTAATTTGGTATGGTTATATCTGAAAAAGGGACCACGGGTACTTTTGTGCCCGTGGTCCCTTCAAGGGGACTACGAGAGGGACCACGGGTACTAAGCCGGTTGATGTAGATGACTGCCCCGTTGGTACCTATAGTTGTCACAAGCGCGCTTACTGAGCATGAGGTCCTGGGTTCGATTCCCGGGTCGGGCAAAGTGTTATTGGGTTTTTCTATCTGTAATTTCTCAGTAGCAGCCGCGGAGTTTTAGTTAAATGTGTACCCGGTTGATGGCAATAGGCTTAACCATCAACTTTCGAACACAATTAGTAGGGAACCCTACAGGGGGTTCCCTACTTGTGTTCGAAAGTTGATGGTTCGATTTTTATTATATCGAACACGGTGTGTCGATAATTCAGTTGTACGATGTTTTATTCCATCGATGCTTTATTGGTGCGATGTAACGTTAGTGCGAAAAATCCTGTTTCGAAAAACCCTACAGCGATTGCTCATTAGTTCGGTAATTTATTAGTTCGATAGTATGTCGGTTCGAAACGCCTACTGCTGCCCGTGATATTTAGTTAATTAATTAGTAATCTTTTATTCTTACTAAATAATAATTAATTAACTATTAATAATTAATAAATAAATAATAATTAATTATTAATTATTATTATATATATCATTTCAGCCAAAAGACGTCCACTGCTGAACATAGGCATATATTATATATATATATATATTCATAATTAATTAAATAATAATAATTAATTATTATTATTATAATTAATTTATAATTATTAATTATTATTATTATAATTAATTTATAATTATTAATAATAATATTATTATTATTTAATTATTATTATTATTTAATTATTATATTTATTATAATTATTAATAATAATAATTAATAAAAAATAATAATAATTAATTATTATTATTTATTTATTAATTATTAATAGTTAATTAATTATTATTATTAATAATAATATTATTATTATTTAATTATTATTATTTAATTATTATATTTATTATAATTATTAATAATAATAATTAATTATTATTATTTATTTATTAATTATTAATAGTTAATTAATTATTATTTAGTAAGAATAAAAGATTACTAATTAATTAACTAAATATCACGGGCAGCAGTAGGCGTTTCGAACCGACATACTATCGAACTAATAAATTACCGAACTAATGAGCAATCGCTGTAGGGTTTTTCGAAACAGGATTTTTCGCACTAACGTTACATCGCACCAATAAAGCATCGATGGAATAAAACATCGTACAACTGAATTATCGACACACCGTGTTCGATATAATAAAAATCGAACCATCAACTTTCGAACACAAGTAGGGAACCCATTACAGGGGACTTAAACTTAACTAGCGAAATGTGGGTGATTATAAGCATTAATTGCATGTGAGTTACCTACCTATATCTTGCCTACATCATTCAAACTTTTTGTTGCCAGTATTCGGCGAGCACAGTAAGCCAGTGGTGCTGCTGGGTGCAGACGGCTCCCACGTGTATCTCCGCCACACCGAATGCTCCGACGTGCTAGTATGGAACTCACGGGACGCGTACAACTCGTCCCGGCTCGACAACATACACTCCGCGGGCCCGAGGTTGACCACCACTGCTGTAGCTGCAGATTCCTTAAAACATGTACTACTAGTTCTTGATTCTAACTATCTAGACACTCTTCAGGGAAATACGCCTACTTATCATAAGATTAGTTTCATTAACAAAAAATATTAAGCGGGCTCAAAACCTGGATGTTTGTATGGCCGGCGGTAGTTTAAGGTATTATGTAGGTAGTCCAGTGAACCGTTACTGGTCATCCTCTTAACATAACATTAGGTACCTAAGTATGTATTATTAGGTACGGTATATTACGAATCGTAAATAAACCAAAAAAAAATTACGGCTTGTAACTAAGTGCAGTAGGTAAGTACAGACACCAAGCACATCATACCTACTCAGTGATAAAACTGAAAATCTGAAATTTGTCAGATTGTAGTAGCGTGTAATAGTTGACGTGCTAGCATCTGTACCTAAACTTCGCGTTTGTAATATTTTTGTCGATGGACTAGTGTACCAAACTACCAACACCTGTTGAACCTGTTGCTGTTATTTGGAATTTAGATGATTGCACACTGAATTTAATTGCCCGATATGGTTTGATTGCTAAATGATCCGAAAATAAAGACTTATTTGTAGCACTAGCTTCATTTTATCCAATTAAAAAACGCATGTTTTTTTAGAGAGTTATATGGCGGATAAGGTCAAATACATGCATAGCGCGAAATAACTAACGCGACCTAGTGTACCTACCTATAACCTAATAATAGCTCTCCGGAATCAATTTGGGTGTGCAGCATATTACATGCACAGACTAACCATTTACAAAGTTAGTTCAAGGTAGGCACCTTTCGATACCGTTGTCTGCTATTTGACGTGCTCGGCTTAAGTTATGCCGTGTCAGTGATCAAACAAGGTGTTGATTTAGTTAAGATCCTTAATGTTAGTGTGAGCGATGTGGTTCACTTCTATGAACAAAAAAACTTAATGGAAAGATCCTTGGTGGTCCTTTTACGGTGATTCTCACGCTTACTGGTATTATATACCTACCTAACAATAGCACAGAGCTGTTGAAAAACTAACAGAACATTACGGCTGTTATCCTCGAAGGGTAAAGCAGAGGAATACCAAATAGTGCGCGTAAAAATCTAATACCAGTTTGTTCCGGGAATTGAACCCAGACTTTATGCTCAGCAGTCTAGCTTAAGACTACTCGATCAACGAGGCAGTATCTAATGTATTTGAGAAAGTAAATGCGATTAGTTAGGGCATTAAACATTTAGTCTTTTTCCAGCATTTTCTTAGTCGCAACACATGGTATATAGGGATCAAATCAAACTACTGTATTGTGGACATAACGCTTATATTTTAACATAACATGGTGAAATTAAAATAAACATCTTTAAATTAAAACAACGAACATAATACAAATATTCGGAGGTCGACCCATGGTCTATATAATATTCAAAAATGCCATAATAGGTATTGCATATTTTTATGTTTCTTGGTGGTTTAGAAAACTGTCTTTTTTGCATATTACACTGTTTTTTTTTTCTAAAAAGCTTTGGCTTCGAAGTTACAAGAAAAACAAGAATACAATTAAATCATTTTAGTGTCATTCTTTATTAATATTTTTTTCATAAAACGATTTATGTATTCACACTAACGATTTAGTGTGAACACATACTTCGCTTTATACAATGACATATTTCACGGGTCCGAACTCCGAAGACTTATAAATAAATAAATCTGCGATCAAAGTTGAGAGCCAGACATTTAAACTTAGGATTAATAACATAATCAACGTTCCAATACAACAAAATTAGCATAATCTTTTAAATTAAGCACTTCGGCATATATATCCAGAAACATTTCAGCATTGAACCAATTTTATCACAATAAAGATTGATCTTCAATTTTTGAACGTCTTTTATCAGTTATAAAAATAAATAAGGGAAGGTAAGTAAATCGAGAAGACTTCTGCCTTTTTCTAATCAATGCTGGAAATGCCACTGAACTATTTCATAATAAGTATCCTGATAAATAAACGGATCACAGGTACATTGTTTAGGCCACGTTACACTACAGGCTTACAGATACCGCACTAGCTGGACGATAGCTGCTCATAGCCAGTCCGGCACACCAAGCCCCTTCGTAATGCGATATCTGTCTCATTGACTGTGATAATATAACAAAAAATGTCTTTTAATAAAAATCAATTTAGATAAAATAAATTAATTCAAAATCATCATGGTAAAATGCATAAACAAATTCTAAATTATGTGCATTTACAA
Source organism: Diarsia mendica (assembly GCA_949316265.1). Taxonomy (NCBI): domain Eukaryota; kingdom Metazoa; phylum Arthropoda; class Insecta; order Lepidoptera; family Noctuidae; genus Diarsia; species Diarsia mendica. Next base: position 12,290,939 of record OX438892.1, read on the forward strand.
AAAAATAATGATATTTCTTTTTATATTTACAAAAAGTCATTTTAATCCAAATTCAAATATCAGTTTAGGTAAACAATAGCAAATCACATCTGAAATCATACATAAATCCCACGTTATATGTACAATATTTGTGAATAGAAAATATTTAATAAATCACAATGATCCCACGAACTCCTTGCAAGTGGCATTATTATTAATCACGGTAGACAATGAATGTCTATCATAAATCTCATCGAACACGCTATCTTCAGTTATTCAGGTTTTACTTATACACGTAATATTTCGCTTACACATATGTATATCGTAATAGCTGTACAAATATTAAACTTTAGTCACAGTGTACACAGCATAAAGTATTTATTTATGTTCAATTTTAAAATCACAACATCTCTAGGGCCAAGGCACAAATGTGATTTACTTAAAACGCCCTCTAGCTACATTCATATAATTCAAGTTATTGGTTTTTATCTACAGATTGTACGTTACATAATATAGGTACATGATGATTATTATTTAATATCAGAAAAGAAATGAAACATAAAAATCTAAATGTAAAGAGGGCATGATTGGTCCTATTTGTTCAACAAATATTTTGTGAACTATTAATTGAATATAGTCAATCTCTGATCTAAATAAAATCTGTAAGGCCTCATTTTATCGTTAGACGCCTGAAAGATAATATTATCCCGATGTAGAGTGTAGTATACAGAATAGTGCCGCTACCCTACGTTACTAGCATTACTACCGTACTTACGAAGCAAGTAGTGCGTCTAAGTTATTAAAGAATAATTGACAAAAGCAATTTAAGATAAGACCAATAGCAGTACATTTATTAACAGCAGTACGTACTTATTTTTTTTTTAAATACGTCTAAATAATCAGTTTCACCTCAATGGAAAACGATATTTATTTAATAGACTATCAGCGCTACTGCGCCGTTCGCTTACTTCGGGATATAACCTTAACATAGACAATCATCGGAATAAGTTTATTAGTGTTAGTCGATCATGAATGAACTCGCGGATGTAAGGAAATAAATTAACTACAGAAACTATATTAAAAGCCTCTGCTATAAAAAAAATAATTTATTGCCCTATTAAAAAATTGCGTTTTTTTTTACCTATACACAAATGAACTGTCAACTGCACGAAATCTTCAGATCTAAGTTTGAATAAAAAATAAATAAAGAACAGGTGTATAAAGTATGGTATTCTGCTGACCTCATCAGTTGCTCTCATGTGGATATTCGAGTTTTCCAAACAGCGGACTTCTCTCCTGTAAATATGATGTAGTTATGTAGATACATGGCATATGTACATTATAATCGAATGCATTCAGTACCCTGATGTCCCGATAATATAATAAAAATGTTTTATCACAAGTGTCATAATAATCATTATAAAAAAAGCAATCATAACAAAACAGATATATACAATGTGGCATTGTGGGTCATGAATTACTAACCTGTCCTATGAGATTCCCCTGCGACATGAGTTGTATGTCTAGGAACAATGAACTTTGACTCCTGGAACATTGACAACATTAAATCTTCTGTGGTGGGATGATATTCGACTTCGTTTATACTAGCTACTAATGGAGAACTCTCATAGTTCCTGTTTGTGTCTCTGGTGGTGGGCGTGGGCCCAGTAGACCGAGTCGGGTAGTCCACGGAGCGCGGCCGGCGCGTGTCCACTGGAGTCATCTTAGGGTTCACGTGGACGTCTTTGTGGATATACGGCTCCAGAGACACGCTCGTTTCGTTTTCGTGGTCGCTTATCTCATCTGTGGCACTATTCCTATTAGAACTATTCCCGTTCACTTGGACTATCAGTGGCCGCTGAAGTGCCGGCGAATGCACCACAGAAGTCGTGTTGTGTATAACTGTCACACACACCGTGTGCGTCACTTCACTAACGCTATCATCGGGAAGACTGGCAACACTTCGGGACAGTGAGGGGCTGTGCGTGAGAGCTGTGATGTCAGATTCTGAATCCGGCTCGTTGGCAGGTGGTTCTATTTTAACTTCTTCAATAACGCTCTCTTCTTTAACCTCAGTTAGTTCGTTTACAGTTTCGGTCGTTCGTTTCACGTATTTAGGCATACGTAACGCCCAATGGCCGTTGTGGTCGTCAGAGGAACATGAATGTGTAACAATTGGCTTTTTGCGCTTATAAAAAAGCATATAAGCGGTATTATTAACTAATTCACTGTATGCATTTTCATCATCGACTGGTGTAACTTTAGAATCATCGAATTTGTACCAATGTCCGTCATATGGATTTTTACAAGCTGCCGTGTAGTGGCCAGTCTCCAGATCGTCACCGTGGTGGTAGCAGATGGCGTAGAGGTCGTACATGTTCTCGTGTGCGTTGGTCGCGGGCGTCTTCGAGTGTCGTCGCCGGGGAGACCGCGAGTGGCCGGGCGACTCTGTCGCTTGTGCGTTCCTTCTTACAAGATGCGGCGTCATATCCAAATCATTCAAAGGAAACTCTACCATTGCTGTTAACTTTGTGCTCGTACGACCTTTCGCTTGCCTGAAAATATTTCATTTTTAGAATCCATTCACAAATCCAGTACTAAAGTAAATTAATCAAATTATACTTACTGCCGAAACCGCTTCAGATGTATTACTAAAACATCAGGAAGAGACCAAAGACCAAGGGTTTTCACCACAGGCATGTATCGCTGACACTGCGGACATCTAAGTAAAAAACAAAAAATATGTTGATTACAACGCAAGTATTTATTTTTCTATCAAACAACCGCTGCTTTATGAGATACAGTCTTGTAACATCGATTTTACCGTTACATTATTAAAACGTAGCTGATAAACTTTTCATCACTAAGAACGGCGACAACTTTTATTGGGTACGCCTTCCGGGTAACGTTTATAAATGTATTGGACCACAAAACATTCCTGCATGTTTTGTGGTCCAATACATTTCCTTCAATTTGGCTATAAGTCGGGAAAAGACACTGTATCAAAGGCCTTCGTAGAGTCTAAGAAAAAACAAGTGCAAGTCAGATTTGCACATGAAGGGTTTGGTACCATTGTAGTAGATATTGAGAGATTTTCCATGTTATTTTAGCACCATAGACTTCTTATAGGTTTTCATGTAATCTATAAATGTTGAACTAATTTCTGTATATATTATAGACGGACAGACAAACGAGTGATCCTATAAGAATTGCGTTTTTTCCTTTGGAGGTACGGAACCCTATAAAAGCTGTAAAAGGTGTGTAGTAGTAGTTACCTCCAGGCGTCTTCCTGCGCGAGATGTTCAGCTCGCGTGTAGTGCGCGAGACACGCGTGCAACGTCAGCGGCGCGGCCGAGCCTACCGCCGACATGTGCACCTCGCACGACTCGCTCGGAGACCGGATTATACTGTGGGAGGGACAATATTATGTCTGACTTTGATGATGAGGAATGATGATGAATGCAAGAGAATGAGCGGGATCATCATGCACCTACTCTTGAGCAAATTATACACTTAAAGGTGCAAGTGTGTTTGCATAAACGCTGCGTAAACGCGTAGTGACTATGCTTTTACGCAGCGTCGCTGTAAATGTATCGGGCAAAAAAATGTGATCTTGGCAAGCCCGCCACACTATTCCCAAACCACTGTAACTCCTGTTAACCAGAATCAACAGTGGCGACCACAAGAAAAGCGCCGAGACAATGAAGCTCGACGAAGTCCCAGAGAAGCGATTTAACTGTCTTGGATCCCGCAACGAAATTAATCAGAAAAGAATAGCGGAGGAGTAGGAAAAAACATAATTTCCACTTCCCTCCATATCAGCGGGAGACAGAACAGAACAAGGCCAATAGGCACACAGGGACGTATACAACTGGGATAAGCCCAGTTGCCTAGAGTCTGTCAAGCGAGTCGTGTCCCATGAATAAGGCGGCAAATTCAAAAATCACTGATATAAAACACTGTTATAGCACGCTGAAAACTTATTGATAGAAGTCTGTCAAGCGAGTCGAGTCCACAACCCTTTTACTTTAAAATTCAAGTATCAATAAGTTTTCAGCGTGCTTTAACAGTGTTTTATATCAGTGATTTTTGAATTTGCCGCCTTTTTCATGGGACACGACTCGCTTGACAGACTCTAGCACCACGGATATTATTGTCATTAATATTACTGGGTCCTAAGTTGTGAGCTGTTATATTTGATTCCAATAATAGGTATGACAAAAATGCTTGAACGCACGGAAATTTGTTACATACATGCATATATACCGATAACGTATCGTGAGTTTAGCAGTAGCTAATCTTGGTTGGACCAGCGCCCTACTGGTATTCAATCGAAAATAACGGTACCCCAATGTTTCGAACGTCATATTCCTTGATTTTTCCCAAATATTTTAGGTTAGGCTTCAAATCAATAACTAATTCCAGAAGAGTTAGGCAGAGAGAGCGGCGTCTGTACTATAGGTACACCCTGTAACTGTAGTACAGACGCCAGCTCATCAAGCTACCTGAAACTGTAATTTTTTTCCGATAAACCTTGGACCTAATGATTTAACGTTGTAGGTTAAAAATCTATTAAATAAATCTGACGGATTGTAGTAGAAACTTGCTTGTACATCCACATTTGCAAACTCGATGCCGTAGTTTTTCGTGGAAAATACAGTTGAATATTGCATGAAATATTGAAAGCAGGATAGTTGTCATTTATTCGCAGTTTGATATCGCGTCCTACTCAGTCGGAAGGTCAAGGCTACGTTATCACGTTGTGTGCATCGGGAAGTGGGATGCGACGATACTGTGTGGTATTTGCGATACTGATTTGAACTTCCTGTTAAATGCAATGTCAACTTTAATAAAATTAGACTAAACAAAAACCTAGAATACACATGAACCTGCTGGGAATAAATGTGAAGTTTGCGAATGGGCTAACTTCGTCGTAGGGGTATCAGTAGCTACGCTTGAGTTTGAAAACAGACCTATTTAGATCTCTTTTATTTTCTCATACATAATCATTTTGTTGATTATCATAAGTTCAAAATATTTTCAAGACATGACTACATTCAATAGCAGTACCTACCCAGAGGCGTTAATTTCTGCCGTCGGGGCTGCGGGCTGTTCGAAAGAGATACCGCGGCCTCAACACAAAGGGCTAAGAAGGAACATGGGTGGTTTTTAGTCAGTAGAAGTCTGACACTCCCTACCGCTCTGCCCAGAGCGGGAGGAGTCATTTCATGATTTCCCACCCTCCAAAAACAAGGCGATAGTTTCTGTATGTATGTAAATAATATTTACCTGTCCCTGTGCGCGGCATCCCAAAGCAGCTCGAGTCGTAGATGTGGATGTTTGTCGTGTGAGCACAGCGCCTGCTCCACGTCCAGAGAGAACAGCGGGTGAGGGAGCTGTGGGGCAATGGTAACTTGGGTAAAAAGAGATCATGTTTTTGAAACACGTTTCAACAAATACGCAATCGCATTTTTTTATGTTATCAGTACTATTTTAGCCGTCATATAGGCAGTAGCCACTGTCTTCTATGAAAGGAAAAATTAAATTAGCTAGCGAAACTTCACAGGTGTGATGCGTATCGATATCCAACGACGATACATCAAAATTCAAGTAACTACTCTTTCAGCAGAAAAAACCTCATATTTTTTTTAAGCAATTATCATCTGCTTTTTCATAAAAATAAGAGGTTTTTAAGTTTCCAGTCGAAACAGGATTTGCAGCTGAAATTGTTATCGGACTTTCGCCCTTGGCGGTTTCGGCCAGTAACTACCTGTTTTACACCACCAGGATACCTTAAAAAAATGCAATTGTTTTACCCCAGTGATATAATACTTACCTCTGGCTGCAAATACGCGGGATCTCTAGGGCGGTGCGCCTCAGCGATCCTCGCGCGGAAGATATCGGCGCCCTGTGCGTTCTCCAGCACTCGCTCGGCCACTACCTGGCACATCTCCTTCAACATCAGCTTCTGCAGGTCCTCGTATGAGATCTCACGAGGAACTTGCATAGCGTAAGGTGATCCTGTAACATAATTATAATAAGAATGAATAATTAATAATAAAAAAGTAATGCTAATGTCTCAATAAAAATAAAATATAAAAAACGGAAAAGAGACAAATTGAATAGGTATACATACTATTTTCCATAATAGGGAATATGCATAAAATTTGAAATGACCTAAAATATTTTTTTCTCGAATACTTATTATTATCGTAATATTATAATGAAAAGGATTTTTTTTTATTTACTTAATATTTAAACCCTTCAAATAATATTCAAAAAGTGCAATATACGGGAGCGAAATTCAAACTTCCAAAACGCGCCACCATTGGTCGAACGAAATGTGACGTCATCTGACACGACTATCCCGTTATGGTGTAAGTTCTGTGAAACACCCACTGGACGTGTCATGTGACGTCACGCAAAGCGCGCGCAAAATGGCGGCGTTTGAACTGCTTAAAAGTTTTAAATTTCATTTTTAAAAATATCAAGAGTATTTTGAAGCCCATTAATATTTTTTTCGACGTTATAAAATAGTAAACTATTAATTTAAGACAAAAAAGAAAAACATGAATATTCCCTATTGTTACACAACTATTAACAGATACATACATAGTGATGTTACGCGAATAATTCCGAGTGCAGCTCAGTCATTATTTTAACTATTAAGTACACATAATTTAACATTCCTTCTGTCTTTACGGAATGATAATTAATAATACTAACCGAATCTCTCTCCTTCCAATAGATTGACCCACAAGATAAGGAGATAAGGAGTTGTGGGTGTCTGTAGTAAAGGCGGTGCTTCCATACAGTACAGGGCGCCGAAGTCAATGCCTGCCGCCTCCCAGCCTGCTCGGGCGTTGCACCATCCTGGTCAAACAGAATGCGTTCAGAAAATAAAGAAACCTAGGAAACAAAAAGCTAACTCAGCATCGAAGGTAGGATGGCTGTCACAACGCGATGAGGCTGTGACTAGCCAATGACGATTAGATACCGCGGCCTCGACACAAAGGGCTAAGAAGGAACATGGGTGGTTTTTAGTCAGTAGAAGTCTGACACTCCCTTTCGCTCTGCTCTGAGCAAATTTGAAATAACCCCTTTATTTGATAATTTCACAACCCCAAAAAAAAGGAGAATGATGATGATGACTCTATACCGCAGAAGCCGCCGGCGAGAATTCTGTCTAACAAAAACTTCGTTTATAGGTGCCATCTTTCTCTCTATTCGCCAATCACTGGCGATTGCCTTATGGGCTGGTTTTGTTAGTCATACGAAACTTGCAATAAATGGAATAAATATCTTTCTTTCCTAATTGACTTCGCGGCTTGCGCAGTGGCTGAGCTATTGGCTGCTGCGCTGCGTGTCGAGGGTTATTACTGCACGGAACAAATATTTATTTGGCCTACAGTTAGTTATTCTGGGTCTGGTTGTTTATGTGAGTATAAATGTTTGTAAACTATACAGGAGATTGCAGTGAGGGGCAACAAATTTTAATATAAAAACTTACCCATTTCGTTGATTTCCGCCATAATGATATGATCCCTATCAATTCCCGTGTCGTTGTGTAGCGTTGTCCGTAGGTCTTCCATGGTTGAGTTCGGAGTCAGTTCTACTCCGATACGCACTTGGCGAGGCTGCTGGTTCACATACACTACCTGAAAGTCATTAGACAGATTTGCATATTTAAAAATCGTTAAAAGGTTTCAAAAGCGTAATAATGCCAGAACCATAACATTGAACGTTATCTATGCCTCAAAACAGATGATTTAATAATACGATGCTATTTTAACAAAAGCATGATAACAAACTACTATTTTGCATGAAAGCAATATCAAGTAACACGTGACGCAGTCAAGCAAGCCTACTGAGACGGTATGGCGGCTGACCCCAATTATGCGTCGTCATCGACGCATAATTGGGGAGGACAACAGATGTATTAGTTCTTACAAATCTATACTAATATTATAAAGCTGAAGAGTTTGTTTGTTTGTTTGTTTGTTTGTTTGAACGCGATAAACTCTGGAACTACTGGTTGGATTTGAAAAATTCTTTTTGTGTTGGATAGTACATTTATCGAGGAAGGTTATAGGCTATATAACATCACGCTACTACCAATAGGAGCGGAGCATAAATGAGAAATGTTGCAAAAACGGGAAAAGAAAATTCCTTTCTGAGAGCTTCCGTTGCGTGCGCTGCGAAAACGGTTTAAGTTACGAGAATATCATGTATGAAGTAATTATTCGTCTTTAAAAGTTCAAAAAAAAAGTCCGCGACAGCATCTGTCTATCTTTTAAGATTGACTCACTGTAACCATTTTTTATTATTAAAATGTTAGGTTAAAAAGAATTATTTTTTGCGAAGCTTATTTAACCCATATAGTATTAATCTATATCTAAATAAATGTGTTCGTTAGAACGGAAATTTAATATAGAATATTTGTGCTCTTTACTCTATACAGTTTAAACAAATATCTTAGAAGATATCGCAATGTAAAAATACCCGCGCGGAAAAATAATTACGCGGGTTGCGTCGCAATGTAGGTACGGGGGATTCTGGCTGGCCTCCGGGAAATTCAAATTCAAAATATTCACTGCATCATAATGTTTACAAGTACAGAGTGTTATATAGTATATTTAACAGTAAGAGATAGATTTTATAGTAATTCACACTTTAATATAATCTAAGCTAATCTAAACCATCTAAACTATTGTAATAAAGAGAAAAGATAAGATTTTTGTTTGTTACGATTTAGCTTAGTTAATGTCGGATAGTCGATATATCGAGAAAGGTTATAGCTATATTTATGTGACGCAGACGAAGTTGCGCGGGTCAGCTAGTTGAATATAAAGTACTAGCTTCTGCCCGCGATTTCACCCGCGTGGTCTGGTTTTCGGGTTAATATTAGCCTATAACACTCATGGTTAATATATAGCCTATCTATAACAACCATGTCAGAGGCTCTTGAGGCGGTTTAGAAACTCTGACAATAGGGTGTGTGGTCGTTAGACCTTACTGCCCACACAATAAAAAGAACACTCACAAATAATGTAGCTTTCCATTGGTAACAAAAATTCAAAACCGGTTCAGTAGATCCAAAGATTACCCTCTAAAACCTCACAAACTTTACCTTAAAGAGGTAAAGTTTGTGAGGTTTTAGAGGGTAATCTTTGGTATAGATCAATAAACAAGTACCGAAGACTTACATTGACAGGTAGCGGTGAGGGCTGGGTAGTGGCCAGTCGTGAAGGTAGCTGCACACTCACACAGTGGAATGGGTCAAATGTACATGATGTGCGCTCACATTTTGCACATGTCAATGCTGACCTGTAATATAAATAGATAGCAGATTTTTGGTATGTTGATGTAAGTGATTCAACTAAAAGAAATCGTATTTGAAAGCTGGGTGAAACAAGTGTGGGACGAAAATGTTTGTCGCTTTTACCAAGCAGAGTAGATCTATGTTTTTACACTGATATGGTCACCAAAAATGTCATAAACATTGAAAACGGGATATTTATCAAGTTTACTTTTTGTTCAAGTTCCTAATATTATAAAACGGAAACTTTTTGTTTTGAGTTTGGAACTTGAAACAAAATAAATATCCTTTTTCAAGTTTTTATGATAGTGAAGCAGTCGATCAAGCATGAATTATGGGCTATGGTAGTGATTAGCATTTCTGTTACCTGTACTGAGCTTGAAATACAGCCTGTACAAATGAACTGTTTCTTCTGGCATGATTGGCTAGTGTTTCAGCTGCAACTACTTCATCAGGCTTACCACATGTATTCTGAAATAAAACATATTATATCAATAACACCAACCGAAACCAAACTATGAGTAAACCAAAACCGCATACCTGAGAGATTTCTCAACCACATGTAATCTCAGGACATCATAAAATACATAGACTGCCAAAATCATTACCCTTCCTTTTGGCTTCGCCGTAGTCGGGTAAAAAGAAAGCCAACAGTGTTCTAAATAAGTTCTAAAAACTAGGTCAAATTGATATACTGCTCACCTTAATTGTTTTATATTTTTTCTTAGTAGCTGTATTCAAATCTTCATGCACTTTATCTAGTAACCAAAATAAAAATTCCTGTGCATCATGTTGACTATTCCCTCTGTATTGTGTTCCATGTCTTTCAACTGCACCCTAAAAATAGAAAATATTTAAAACTTTCAATAATAAATGCAAAACTTGTAAGTATGGATGTTTGTTAGTCTTTCATGCAAAAACTACTGAATGGATTTTAATAAAATTTGGTACACAAATAGTTTATAACCTGGATTAACACATAGGTTTGTTTTATAATGATTTTATTTCCCATGTGATAATTTTCGAGTTGTAGCGGGCGAAGGCAACACCTAGTAAGTATTGAAAAAGGCAGTAGTAACCAAAACCTGTTGAAGTAGGAAGCATGAAAAAAACTACCAATATCAACATAATATGAATATTGTGAACAAATTACTTATATACTGAGAATTGGCTACAATTAGTAGCCAATTCTCAAGACAAAATCAAGATTTATTAAACCTGTCAAGGTTGACATTGAATTCAAACAATGATTATAACTGCGCCATTCCACTCTTTTAAAAGCTTGATTACTTGCTGACTGAGCTTGCTGTTATTGGAGTGACTGTACAATTAAGTGCTGTCTCTTGTGAGTTTGATTCCCGCATGGAACAAATATTTGTATGGCCTACAGGTAGTTAAGCGGGTTAAGCTGTTTATGTATAAGTTTCAATGTTTGCAAAAAAAAAACCCTGTGATGGAAAAAAAAGGTAAATTGAATCAGAGAAAATTTGCCACACAGGTGACCTAGATTGGACCATGCAATGCTTTTAAATCTTGTCAGTACGGTCCTGAAGGATAATTTCTAGATTATATTGTAGTTGAAGTCATTGTAATTTTGGATATTAGTAGTAGCAGTATAATGTTGTCGTAAACATTTACCTTAAAAGTAGTACTCATGTCAGGAGTATAATGGCAAGCCCAGAGAGCTTTCAGAATTGCTGCCAATTGCTCAGTCACTTCACCACGGGTACCATACTTCTTTGAATTTATTTTATTTCTCTTTTGCAGATCCACCTGAAACAAATAGTAATTTGAAAAGTCATAACAAAAATGAATTTATTTAAATATAAGAAAATTAATAATTAACTACTGTAATTTTACAAAAGAATTTACTCACTTTGTAATGGTCCAAAACAAAATATTCGGAAATAACATCAGTATGTGAGAGACACTGTAAGACGGCATTCATATAGCAAGTGTTGCCATGGTTTTTTATTCCTGTAGCCGCAGGTGTTGAACCTGGTGGCCATGGAGGATCACCACTGCATGGAACACGCTCACCATTCATCAGCGCAGGTGCAGATTTAACCTATATAAAAAGATATAGTATAATAATTATGATTTCAGTTCGACTCAACCCAACTACTGATAAAAATTAAGTACTTATATGTAATGTTGACATGGAATTTCAGCTATTATTGCATTGATGATAAAAAAAAAATACGAGTGTCATCATGCCAATAGGTACTGTAAATTACCGATTAACCACAAATAAACCTCCTAGTTCCTGTCTGATTCACCAGAAAACAATGACAATAGAGAAAAAAAATAATTCAATAAATACCATACAAGGGAATTTAATGGCAAAACTAGTTTTCGGCATAAATGTAAAGTGTGATCATGTAATACTTACGCCTGATACGTGAACAGTGCTCATGTGTTGCGCTATCTTATTTAGGAATCTTTTCCATGATGGCCTTCTAAACAACTTCCTTTCTATACCATTTTCGTCTTTAGGAGTCTCTACAAGGATGGAACTGGCACTTGCGGGTTTGCTTTCATTCTCGTTGCTCTTATTCTTACTGGATCCAGGCTTTGTAGTTCCGAAGGGATTGCGAGGCAGAGTAAATGTACGTTTTAATCGGGATCCTTCCACCTGCTTCTGTGTCATACTGTTATCGGACACTTCATTAATCAACTCACTCTCTGAACAAGACTTTAAAACCGAAGATAAATTATTGGTAGACATATTAAAGAAACAGTTGCTGCAATTTTACATTTAAAACTTAATCTTACACAAAAAAATCCAATAGAAAACATTGATATGTCACTGACGTAAACGCCATTTTGATTATTTTTTGCCAAGTGCTCCTGATTTGTCTATGATTAATAGTGCTTTGACTTTCAATTACTAAAACTACTAATAAAAACTCACCATTTTTTAAAATCTAATAATTTGTGAGTTACTAGTAAAATACTAACGAGTGTATCGATAGTTCGATACACCAGCTTTATGGTTTGTAAATGGGTGCGTGATAATGGTAAACTTAAAACTTGTTTGGAAATTAAGAATTAAGAGCGTAGACGGGCTTCGTATAATATACGTATATATAACTATTGCCGTCGCACTGCGCTCTAGCAACCGGACGGTATCAATATGTGAGTGCGATAGAGACAACTGCAGCTCAGAACGATTTTACCTATAAAAAACCTTGACCGATCGACGTTTCGTATTCTCCTGTTTTCTCCTCGAAACCTAAGCCAATTAAATTATCCCACTAAAAACAAAATTTGTAAAAAAAGCCAAGCCGCGCAACTCAGTTCTTCTACCGTAAAAAGTAGTGAGATCCATGTAATACCAAGTCAGTTAATTTATTCAGTCCCTACTCCCTACTTACAAATATGTGATGTTTTAAATAAATAGATTGACTTGGCCACTGCATCACATTGGCCAATGCGATGGCGATTAACCATTAGAATGGCCTGTTTAACATTGGCAAATGCGATGCGATGGCCAAGTTGTCGCGAAACATGAAATCGCGATGTTCCAAACACTTACTAAATGTAAATATATGTGCACAGCACTATTGTAATAGCAACACTAAATCAGTACTGACAACCTGACAAATTTCCGCTGCTCAACGCGCCGCCATTTTTCCCGCTTAGATAGTCGCTATGACATATTCAGTCTGTGTAACTAATATTATTTTAAGTAAAGTAAATTCAGTGCGAGAAGATCCTGTGTAGATTCTCGTCACCTGGGATACGTGCCACCTGGACAGCTAAGTATTATTTATCTGTTTGTCTAATCATTAAAGCTAATGAACATTATATTATGTGTGAGGGTACCGGTATGTACCTGTTCTAACAACCCATGACACCTTGAACTAAATATGCAGGTCGCGCCTTCAGCGTGGGCTGAGGGCAGAAAAGCGACTGTATACAAGTTGCCGTCCGGACATAGCGCGCTTGGGATTTATAGCGAAGAGGGGGCCCTGGCAAGCCTCTCTTATAAATCCACCCCATCGCCATGAAGTCGTGTACCCTACATACACGCAGCGTCGACGGACGTTCATTACTCTATATCGCCCATATATAGGTAATACCACAAGGGGAGCGATTCAGACGGAGAGGCAATTCGTCTGAGACGCATGCTTTAACAGATATGGAAAGAATCCAATCTGATTAGCACTAAAGTATCACAAAACCTGGGATGAGGGGGGCCTTGGGTAAGCCCTCAAACAAACTTCATCATAGGTATTGTGATTGGATAAATGTCATAAAAGGTTTTATCAATTAAGACAGATAGGTAATACTTAGCCCTGAGATTCATGGGTACTTAAATTTACAGATATCATAATCACTCCGGAGAAGCTGGATGAATAACACTTCGGTGCCCTCGCGGACCGAAGATATAAGAGGCTGGATTGAGAGATACTTGCAAGCCGGAGGGGGTTCCGTAGCGGTGAGTGTCTCTAATGTATCGTCAAGGCGTTGGGAGCTATGCGAAGCTAAATGTATGGTTACTGTAAAGTCAATCTCATTGTAAACTTTGAGATAACTAGAATATAATAATAAGTATAAAAGAAATAAAACCTAACGCCTTCGCGACATGGTAGAGATACTAGCTGGGATTTCAAAGACACTAACATTTAAAACATTTAAAGCATTCCAAGGCAGAAAATCAATCCAGACTCTTATTGTTAAATTATTATTGAACTTGTTGTGTAAAATTCAGGTTGGCAGCGACATCTATATATTTCGATTGTAATTAACCCATACTCTTATCGTTAAATTATTATTGAACTTGTGTAAAATCCAGGTGGCAGCGACATCTATATAATCCGATGGGAACTAACGTTCATAAACGGATATCCATAAAAATTCATGTAAATAATAATATTTGTGTATTAAATCAGGTTGGCAGCGACCTCTATATAATCCGATGGGAACTAACGTTCATAAGCGGATGTCCATAATAATTCACCTGTAGGCGCCAAATTTGGAACGTCAAGGCGATAATGAGTAAACGTTCATTTATCTAAGTTCATTGAGATGAACGGCAGGCCGAGATGAAAGATTCTCGAAGTTACTGCAAATTGAATCGGTACGTAGCGTGTGTACGTGTAATGTGCAACGTTATGAACCAATTAAACATTCTAAATTTGAATTTGGCGCGGGTTGGGTAATAAAGTCAAAACTTGCCACGAGTTTGGCAGAATGAATATATGACTGATGCTCTCTTTGAACGGAAGCAGGAAGTAATGTGCTTCGGGTTCGAATAAACATACGATTATCTTACTTTTAACGAGTTACAACTAATAACTCTTATATATGGTTCATGTAAAATCCAAAATTAATTTACTGAATAGCATAATATACACTTTCACACTAAACAAGTGACAAAAAATTGAATTGCGAAATTCGACTGTGAAAATGTTCCTTGCATTCAAAATGGCGATGGTAAACAAAACGTTGACGTCTCGTGTGTCATACTGATTAGTGATAAAACTAAAACTTACTTATTTCTTAGTTCGTTGCATTCTTATAAAAGAATTAAAACAATAGAAACCTGTTACGTATTGTGTGTATAGTAAACGTAATACGTTCAACTGTGAAAAAAGTGCACCTGTCATAAAGTTGTTTTGACGAAATAATTACAAGAAAGTTATATTATCTACCTATAAAAGTGAATGGAAAGAAACTCAATATAACTTAGGAATAACTAAGAAGATTAACAGGTAAACTATTTTACTATATAAAAGCTATAACGTAGACCTAAAGAGGAAATTACCTAATGTAAGACTTTGATACAACAACACAGACTCTTGGCTCCTAAGACATCACAAAGAGATCTGTATTGATGGTTTTTTGATTGTGGCTATAATATGGCGTATGAGCTCATAGGCGCTCAAGTACATACGTGCCAAAGTCAGCACGGATATCATTGTGTACTATTCTAACCAAATCAAGTCATTTATTTGCAATGAATGCAGGTTAAATTAAAAAACGGGTGGTGTAAAAGGAAATGAGCCATGTACACTCATTGTGATACTGTTACATTGTATTATCTAATAATTAAGTAACTGAAGAGTGACTTAGGTATGTAAGTTGTGATGAGAACACCTGATGTGTTAAAACTCACCTAAATACAACATGGTATGTATGAGTTAGCATAAAACTGTTTATTTATACCAAATATTCTCCATACAGATGGACAAATAAAGGCAGATGTGTGACACTGACTCTTCACACCTAATATCTCATGTATAGATCACTACTACTATAAAAGGAAAAGTACATCAACACTCATTGTAAGTTATTTAACAGTTACTTTAAAAGAACTAATCATAAAAGTGATATGTTCTCATAAAACTAATTAAATACACTGGCGGAGAAAAACTGGATTGTATATTAATAATTATGTCTCAACTTCTGTCATGTTATACACATCATCCCTGACTGACTGCATCGTCTCATGTTGACTGCTAAAGTATACCAAGTAACTAAGTACTAAGTTGATGTAAGTAGGTAAACTCTAATATCATTTGTGGATGCATACACAAACGATGTTAGTACCTAATATGTTTTTGAATAAGTAATGAAACAACTGATAGAACATCAACCATATAAATGTTGACTGATGAAGAGTGAAATGAAAACCAAAGGAACGATGAATGGATTGTGGGAGTAATGGTATGAAGGAAAAGGTGCAAATAATTGTGTTGTGGTTAACAGGGGAGAATGAAAGAGGGGTCGGGAGGGGATGATAGGGTGACATGGATACTCTAAATAAATTAAGGAAAATTTAAAAATAATGAAACAAACCAGTTTTACCCGTTGAACAACATCAGTAATGTGAATATATTCTGAGTTAATAATAAAACTTCATAGGTACAAGGGAATTTTCCTTGCACATATAATTCAGTAACTGAGTTTATTATAGAAAATATAGTATCCTATAGATTTGATAGATAGTGAAATATTCCTTGCTTTTAACTTGGAAAAAATTTCTGTTCTATACAGGGGAAAATATTTCTGTTCTATACAGGATGACAATAATTTTTTTCCGATTTATACAGGGTGACCATAAATCTTTTCTAATCTATACAGGGTGACCGTAAATCCTTTCTAATCTATACAGGGTGGCCATAAATTTTTTTTTGACTTATACAGAGGGTCAATAAAAATTTTCTGTTTCAAACAGGATGTCAATTGAAACTTTGTTACATACACATAAAGTTCCTTGTTCATAGGAAGTTAAGATAAACTTTTGGTCATACAGGATATTAACCAAATTTATTTTCTTTCGTTTTTATTATATTGCGAACACTACGCAATTTGGAAATTTAACGATACGTGATGTAAATCCTTAACCTAAGATACAGGGTGTAAAATTATAAAATGTTATTTCAGAATTCAAAATGGAACAAATTCTCATAAGACGACTTGAGTCTATATCAACGGCTATCTCTAAACTCGCTGAAGAAGCTCTCACTTATAAAGATAATGTTAATATAGAAAATTCTGAAAATTTAGAAATAGTGCTAGGTAAGCTGGAGGTAACGGTAAAAAAGTTCGGAACTGAGTTAAACAGTAGTCTATCAATAAACGAAATGCAATATTATGTGGAAGAGGTCACTTACTTTAGTGACATACAACTACACGGTGAGGAGGTTCTAGCGGAGATGAATATCAAACTGAAAAGGATAAAGGCAAAAACCGAGCCAATAGAAGAAATTCGTCAACATCTGGAAACCATAATAGCTGCTAGGGAAGACGCAAATGGGATCATCTCCGAAAATCTGGAAGAATATACCACTCGGACGTTACACAGTCATGAAAAGGAAAAGGAAACTTCAATATATTTTTTGCCAAGGACCACACTTCAATGATCAATGCGATATTGTTAAAACTGTGGAAGAAAGGAAAGAAAAACTTAAGGATCGTTGCTTTGCCTGCCTAGGCGAAGATCATCAAGCAAGAAATTGTAAAAAATCAATCAAATGTGTACACTGTAACAAATTTGGCCATCATAACAGAGCACTTTGTTATAGGAAATTGCATAAATAAGACCGAGGAAGTCAAGCACAAAATTACCTAAAGTTGTTATACCCAAGTTCAAAATATCAACTTTTATTACACTTTAGTTTATTATATTTACGTTAAAATTACCTACTAGTTACAGAAATGTTTTCACCATTGTCTAATTGACTAGTCATAGGCAGACTGTATGATTCGTCATTGTAGACTGTAGGAAATAGGTTAAATTAGGTTGAAACTGTGACCAACGCTATTTCCAAGTTGCTTTCACAATTATTGTCTAGTTATCCGATAAAAATAAAGTTCTAGTGATTCCGTCGATAACTTAAGTTTTAGCACAACATGTAAATAATTTTCGATATTTAGGTCATTAGATGCTCTGAACTTCTATATTTAAGCCTTTTGATGACACGACAGTAGTATCTACGTACTATTAGTGGCTGTTAAATAATATTTGATGACAATTTTAATTGAATTTTGATACTCAGTGAATGTGACATGAGTAATTACAACTTAAACGTACTGACTTAGCAATTTAGAAGGCAATGTAGAATTTTAGATGCAAATAATGCTATTAAAAGGAAGCCGATTTAATTAGCACTCAATGCCTAATGGAACTAGAATCATCAATCATAATCAATCATATTGGAATATGCGATTCACCAAAATTGACTAGGGACGAAGAAGTAATCAACCAATTCAATGATACAATAGAACTAGTAAATGATAGATACACTGTTAGTTGGCCATGGATAGATTACCTACCTAATTTAGAGACTAATTACGGCCTAGCCATAGGCAGACTAGTCAATCTACTCAAACGATTAGATTTCAATTCACTAACAGCGTATGACACTACATTAAAGGAACAATTAGCAAAATAAATAATTGAAAGGGTACCAGACAATGAAAAGGGAGTCGAAGATGTAAATTATCTTATACACTACCTAACACATCACGGTGTTAGCCATCCGGGTAAACCAACTCGCATAGTCTACGACGTTTCGGCGAAGACCAAACATAGCAAAAGTTTAATTGAATGCTTACATTGCGGACCACTTATGCTAGAAGACTTGACCGGAATGTTGTTAAGGTTTAGATCGCGACAAATAGGAATAACAGCAGACGTAGAAAAGGCTTTACTACAAATAGCCCTACACGAAAAGGACAAAGACGTAACTCGATTCTCATGGTTGAAAGACATAAAAGGAGCGGCCACGGAAGATAACATCCTACACTTACGATTTGTCGTGTACCATTTGGAGTAATATCAAGTCCATTTCTTCTAAACGCTACTTTGAAACATCATCTACTGCGTTCCAAGGAGGAAATTCTAAAGCGCATTGTGAATGACATCTACGTCGATAACCTTGTCACAGGAGTAGATTCCGTACAAGAAGCAACAGAGATGTATGAGTCGTGTAAGATCACATTTGACGAGATTTCAATGAATCTCAGAGAATGGAGTTCAAATTCCAAACGATTCTCAGAAAGCATTTCTTCATCGGATGTCTGCAGAGACGTAGAAGTTAAAGTATTAGGACTGAATTGGAACACAGGAGAAGATACGATCAGATTAAGACCAAGAAAGACTACAGAAGCCACTACCAAGAGAGAAATATTGAAAAACATAGCGTCAATTTACGATCCATCCAAGCGGATATGCTGCACCAGATTTGTTACCAGCAAAACTTTTACTACAAAATCTTTGGATACATAAATTCAAATGGGATACCCCATTACCAGAAGAATTGACTAATGAGTGGCAAATTAGAGAACAGCTAGAAGACACAAAAAAAAAAAAAAAAAAAAAAAAAAAAAAAAAAAAAAAAAAAAAAAAAAAAAAAACATTGTTTTACCAAGAAAATACTTCAATCAAGCTGGTGATGACAGTATCAGGCTGCACGTTTTTACAGATGCATCAACCAAAACTTATGCTGCAGTTGTATACATTTCTAATGGAAAAGAAGTGAGCTTCGTGATAGGAAAATCACGAGTGGTACCCATCAAGGATCAATTAATTATAACAATGATTAATAATTAATTAATAAATAATTATCAATTTATTATGACAATTCAAAAATCCCAAGACTTGAGCTATTAGGTACTCTAATAGGTAGCCGGTTGCTGAAGTACGTAATCAAGTTCCTAGACTTTGAATTTACAGATAACACTATACGGACAGATAGTCAAATAGTGACTGATTGGTATTACGGAAACAAGCTACTACCACCATTCGCTGCAAGAAGGATAGAAGAAATAAAGGGATATACACCAGTAACTGTAAGATATGTTCCAACAAGTTTGAATCCGGCAGACGTGGCTACTAAACCCACAAGTTCTGTGGAAGACAAGCAGAAATGGCTATCCGGACCAAGTTTTCGACTGGAAGACTGCAGAACTTGGCCGAAAGGTCGTAGAGCCGAAATTTCTTTACTTAATGAAACCAAAGTTGCAGTTAATCCCACATGTTCTTCTGTGGAACATTCTTTTTCGTTTCCTGTTGGGGAGGGTCTCACGAGTGGAGAAAAGATCTCATAAGAACAGGAACGGAGAAATCAAGTAGATGAGGAATCACGAAACAGCTCCACAGAACACTGTGAGGACAATACGCTATCACATACACAAAAGATCAAAAGGATTCAAAAGGAACATTCCCCTGAGGAAGTAGAGGGTAAAGATATTAACTAATTCTAGATCTTAAGAAGTGTGAGAGTGAATTAGAATTATGTAGGTCAAATGAGACCGACACTCAAAACCTTCAGGATGAACTGTTTGTAAGGGAACATGCACTAAAGGATATCTTTAGTAAATATGAGGCTTCTCAACGGGACCTGAGTGGGCGCGTGCAGGAGGCCAATGAGCTGGTGGACCTGATCACGTACGATGCGGAGAGGTATGAGTCTCGGACCAATAACCTTTCTTGTAGCTGTGCATGTACAGTTATTCCACAGCCTCAGCAAGTCAGCACCAGTCAGCTACTCCCTCGGTGGCTCGACCAGTCGGCAGTATTGATGATGGAAGTAAGAATAATAATATTTTAACAGATACTACTTACTTATTTTCTGATAAAATTGGTCAAGGTTTTGGTACCTTATTTAATCAATGTTCCCAACACTATGTAATAAATAATTGTTTACACGGTGCCAACTGCCAGTGTTATCCAAATAAGTAGTGGAATTAAACTGACTGAAGTGGATCCCAATTTTACTGTTGTTTTGTTAAATGGGAATAATTTAAATGTAGGGAAGGGTGACATAGTTGAATGTGTCCATTTGATGTTACATCTCAATGAGACCATTAATTATTGTAAATTCAACTTTTGTGCTTTGCATTATTCTCAATATTTGTCCATTGAGCAAAATGGATGAGTTTGTGGTTTGGATTTGTTAATTTATAATTGGGACGTGTCATCGCGGTGACGCTATTTACCCGACTACGGCGAAGCCCAAAAGGAGTGTTATTTGTGTTTTAGCTGTAATCAATTTATTTCTGATTGCTCACTAACTTCTCAATGTTTTTGCCACCTAGTTCTGGGCGACATATTGCTAACCTTTTAACATACAATGTACACAGCGACACTGGTGTGCATTTGCCAACGTTTTCTGTTGGTAGTAATGTTAATGTTGTTTTTGTTACTAGCACTTGTACAGATGCTAACACTTTTATTGATACACCTTGTAGCTTAAGCTGTTAGGTGCGACAACAGGTAGGCTTCATATATGTTGAAATGCTGTTCATGAAAATATGGTTAAAGGTTATCTGGCAAATAATTAGAGTTAAGTTTGTTTATAGAGAATTATGATGTTCAGGTTTTGTGTCTAACTGAACATTGGTTGAAGAAAAACACTGTTTCAAGAGAACTCTGACTAAAAGTTTACTGTCAGATAATCAACTAAATACAATCATAAAAGAGATAGAAGCAATTTTAAACACACGCCCACTGACGTGTGTAGGTTCTAATTTAGAGGATATTCTCAAACCCTCAGATTTTCTAACCTTGAATAAATACATCGTGACAACACCTTCAGATGCAAATTTTCCACAAGAAGGCACAGTAACAAAACAGAACCTAGTGGAAGGTTGGAAACGTGGACAGAACATGCTGAAAGAGTTTAAGAGAATGTTCGTCGACCAGTACCTGCCAAGTCTAAGGGAGAGGTACCGACACTCTCTTAAAGAACCAAGGATAACAAAAATGGAAATTCCAAAACTAGGAGATATCGTCCAAATTAAAGGAGATACGAAGAACCGAGAAAACTGGAAAGTTGGAAAATTTATATCTTTGTTGAAAGGAGCCGACGGTCAATGCAGAATAGCACGAGTAAAGGTGAATGATACGGAATTCACTAATTCCATCGCACATCTTTATCCATTGGAGGTTGAAGAAGATATATCTGGAAAAGAAAGGGTTATGTTTGAGTTTGAAAGAGAAGATGTTACACCAGCATGGGATAACTTACCTCTACTAGAAGAACTCGACTCAACCATTCTTACCGAAGAAATATCCACAACTTCACAAACCGCAGAACCCGTTGACAAACCTGAAACAGAAGAACACATAAATAGGGAAGAGATAGAAAAGAAAGTAACTCAGAGAACACTTACCACAGAAAATGATGATCCAATAATTCCTGATGAAAACCACAGTAATGATAGCATACCTAAAAGCACCGATACAAATGAAAAAACTCAAGCTCCTGAAGTGAGAGAAGTGAGAGACGCGTCCCTGAAGGCTCGAGAGAAGATCCGAGAGTGGACGCGAGACTTAATGGAACGCATGTAATTTATGTCGTCGTCGGGAGTGTCGCGAAACATGAAATCGCGATGTTCCAAACACTTACTAAATGTAAATATATGTGCACAGCACTATTGTAATAGCAACACTAAATCAGTACTGACAACCTGACAAATTTCCGCTGCTCAACGCGCCGCCATTTTTCCCGCTTAGATAGTCGCTATGACATATTCAGTCTGTGTAACTAATATTATTTTAAGTAAAGTAAATTCAGTGCGAGAAGATCCTGTGTAGATTCTCGTCACCTGGGATACGTGCCACCTGGACAGCTAAGTATTATTTATCTGTTTGTCTAATCATTAAAGCTAATGAACATTATATTATGTGTGAGGGTACCGGTATGTACCTGTTCTAACAACCCATGACACCTTGAACTAAATATGCAGGTCGCGCCTTCAGCGTGGGCTGAGGGCAGAAAAGCGACTGTATACAAGTTGCCGTCCGGACATAGCGCGCTTGGGATTTATAGCGAAGAGGGGGCCCTGGCAAGCCTCTCTTATAAATCCACCCCATCGCCATGAAGTCGTGTACCCTACATACACGCAGCGTCGACGGACGTTCATTACTCTATATCGCCCATATATAGGTAATACCACAAGGGGAGCGATTCAGACGGAGAGGCAATTCGTCTGAGACGCATGCTTTAACAGATATGGAAAGAATCCAATCTGATTAGCACTAAAGTATCACAAAACCTGGGATGAGGGGGGCCTTGGGTAAGCCCTCAAACAAACTTCATCATAGGTATTGTGATTGGATAAATGTCATAAAAGGTTTTATCAATTAAGACAGATAGGTAATACTTAGCCCTGAGATTCATGGGTACTTAAATTTACAGATATCATAATCACTCCGGAGAAGCTGGATGAATAACACTTCGGTGCCCTCGCGGACCGAAGATATAAGAGGCTGGATTGAGAGATACTTGCAAGCCGGAGGGGGTTCCGTAGCGGTGAGTGTCTCTAATGTATCGTCAAGGCGTTGGGAGCTATGCGAAGCTAAATGTATGGTTACTGTAAAGTCAATCTCATTGTAAACTTTGAGATAACTAGAATATAATAATAAGTATAAAAGAAATAAAACCTAACGCCTTCGCGACACAAGTCAATCTATTTATTTAAAACATCACATATTTGTAAGTAGGGAGTAGGGACTGAATAAATTAACTGACTTGGTATTACATGGATCTCACTACTTTTTACGGTAGAAGAACTGAGTTGCGCGGCTTGGCTTTTTTTACAAGTTTTGTTTTTAGTGGGATCTCATTTCTTTTTGTAGCGTCCTTCATTCTATCTATTTCGTTCAATGAATCAACAATACATAGGTTTATTCGAACTTGCAGCAGTCTTATTCATCGATTGCAGCAGTCTTATTCATCGATTTGATGAACTGCTAAAGTACCTAAGTACTCGACAAGCTGAATTAAACGAGTCCAAACTCGACAGGGTCAAGTCGTTATATAACGGAATTCCTATGGCCACCTTCCAGCTCCATCATCAGACCCTGAACATCATCCAAAGACAGAGTACTCATCAAGACAAATCAAACGAGCCCAAACTCGATGGGGTTATGACATTTTAAAATGGAGTTCCTATGGCCAACTTCCAGCTCCATCATCAGATCAGTTCCATGTCATCATAATATTGAATCGTTAGGTGATATACATATACGTGCAAAATTTCAGATCAATCGGTAACCAGGAAGTGTGTTAAATGTAACTCGTAAAATTCATTCACTGAAAATGTAACTTTAACTTTGTAATCCTATATAATTATATGGGATTACAAAGTTATTTATGCAGTTAGTGTATCTTGAAAACTAGACTGAAATTTCAAAATATTTTAATTTTTCCTTGATTTATACACTAAACGCTAATTGTAATCTGAATTTGAAGCTTCTATGTCAGCTAGAAGTGCCTTAGACTTTTGATGATCGGTCAGTCAGTCAGTCAGTCAGTGAGTGAGTGACAAAACTAAGACATTTTGAATAGTTATAATTCCTAAACTACTGGTTCAAATTGAATGAAATTTGAAATATACCGTGTTTATACAATGACTAATTAGTTACTAAAAATTCAGGCTTCTAGTTTTATCCAGAACGAAGTTATAAGAGGTCGAAAATGGCCTGAACTGCTTCGAGAAAAGGATGGTACGGCCGTGCCGCTTTATTGCTCGACTTGGCGGGGGCACTGCCGTGCCCCCAGATATTTGGTATCAAAATTTAAAGGATGAATAGATCTATGCCCCTATTACTTGTTTTTATTTTAAAAACTTTTCAATTTTCTTTGGTAGTCATCTGATTCCGTAGGTAAAAACGGGGTATTTTTTAGGTTTTTGGTAAGTCATATTTATTTTTGTAATAAATTTTTTGAAAAAAAAAAATGACAGGGGCATGCCTTCAATAGACCTGGATTTTTATAAATAAAAACGATTACTCTAGAGGCATTATCCAGGAAGAGAATAGGGGAATACATTTGTATGGAAAAATGCAGCCCGTCTATGCTCTTAAATAACGGGATTAAAGACTATTGGACCACTAACTAATTCCATGGCTATGTATCTGTGCGTCAATCGCTTGATGTCATTTCTCCTCTGCTGGCTCCTTAACAAAATATTATCTGTGTATTTCAGACTTGACATTGACATGTGACAGTTGTGACACTGACAAAATTCTCAAGTTTCTCACCACTGTGGAAGGGAAAGGGAGGTTCGGCTTGGTTCGGCTCGTCCGGCTCCTTTAGAATGGTTTGTTTCGTTCTCAGTCCCTATTGACCTTATAAATTCTTATTTAATTAAATCGTGTTTAATTGTGGTTTAACACCGGCCAGTGTGAGTGTGTGAAAAAAAATCTGTGAGGATTATGATGAATTCGTAAAGTGCAGGTAAGATTTAAAATAATTTATTTCTCGGGTTAGTGATTACTGCGACGAAAATAATAAAAATTGCCACTATAAATAGTACAGACACGACACCAACGATGGATTGAAGAAATTAATTATGAATGAAAGTGAAATGATGGTGTTCCTAATCATTACAGAAAGCCTTTTTGTCATGCTGAAGGCTCCGAATATTACGTTTAACTTTACTTTAGGAAGCGTAATTTATTTTAGGTGTAAAAGATTCATTTATGCAGTCTATATAGTAAAATTAAAAACCGATTTTTTTAAATCTAAAATTGTTTTCTGTTGATAACTTCAATGGTTTATTTTTACTATGTAAATCTACAATACCTAAGGATTATAATGGCATGTTTCTGTAGGGCTGTAGGAAAAAACCCTTTTTGGGTTTTAGATAAATCAAAAAACCATAACTATCACTAACAATGGTCAGTGGGTCGTCTTAGGGGCGGATTTCAATAAATGTTGTCCATTTATCAGAGCTTTTACATAATTAAACTAGCTCTTAAAATATGTAGGTACCCTTGTGGGATTTAAATACGATATTATGATCTATGCTAAAAATTCAATCAAATTTTAAAATGGAATGGAAAAATTAATAATTTATGCCTGCTAAACAAACTGGCTTTTTGAAAAAAATACTGTGTGATTATTATCACTTCTTCCAGTGTATCCTATAAATTGTTGTAACATACATTTTTATTTTTTCACAACAAAAACAAATGATTGAGTTACAATTTTCTAAATTAAATTAGATAATATTTCTATAACAATATTAATACTCCCACCCACCAACTGACCAAGTAATGAAATGTTTTCTGGAGTAACAATCCATGTTTGTTAAATTGTGTTAAAATCAGACCTCATGGGTTGAAGAGGCACAACATCAAGAGAAGTAGAATTAATGGGGGACTGGGGGAGGTCTTTGTCCATGTGGTTGGGACAGTATTATTATATTATTATTATTATAGCTAGCCTATGTTGTCCCACTGCTGAGCAAAGGCCTCCCTCCATTCCTTCCAACGGTCGCGATTCTGTGCAACGTCTCTCCAATTCTCAAAGAAGACATCCATTATAGGCTAACAAAATAAAAGAAGAAGATATTTAATTTCTTTTTAGTACTTATAAGCTTTCATTCAACTTGTTGTGTTAGTTTGTTAGCATATTTTAAGAATCCTGCAAGTGTTTTTTTTTTTATTTTAGATAACCATCTCCTGGAACAATGTCGGCCTTCAATAAGTTAAAACTTCTTATCTGGAAAAACTTTCTTCTACAAAGACGGCACAAATGGCAAACTGCATTCGAGATTGCATCACCTGTGATATTTTCTATGTTTTTAATACTTGTAAGACTCCTAGTGGATCCAAAATCAAAACCAGAAATAAGTTATCCACCTTTTCTCCCAACTTATTTTAATATTAGTGGACGAAGTTTGTAAGTATATTTTCTTAAAATTCTTGTTTATCAAATAGGTACTAAAATCACAAAAAAATGCATTGCTAACATTTTATATTTTTGTTCAGAGGCAATCTCACCACAACAAAAACAGGAACTCTGGCATTCTCACCTGAAAACCCACTCACTAGAAGTGTAACTAAAGATGCCATAGCAAAGGTAGCTGAAGACAACTTCAGCATACTTTTTACTCTTCTGTTTGACTCGAATATTCTACCTCAACCTAAAGGCTATAAGAATGCAAAAGAACTGGAGTTAGCCCTTACCCAACCCAATGCCATGAACCAAATTCTTGTTGGCATACAGTTTGATGACAAAATGGCAGGTAAGGAACACCTTCCTACTGTAACTTCAGCTTATATTGTATTCTATTATGAAGGTATGGAGTAGACAGAATCTGTAAGCTCATAAATATTACAGATGCCAAAGAATGGCCAGACGACATAAACCTAACGCTTCGATTCCCGGCTGTGATGCGAACACCAATGGTTGAGCACCCAATAAGAGCCAGTTGGCGGACAAATTTATTGTATCCGCTGTTCCCGCGACCTGGGCCCCGCGATCCGGATGACATGTACGGCGGGAAAACTCCAGGTTCTGTTGACATTACTTTACATGTTTTCTTCAAGTTTAATGTATCACCCCTAGACAGTAGGTACCTACCTAACGGTACGGTACTTAATTATTTGTTCAGCGATCGATCGGAACTTAACTTTATTTGATTAAAAATATTCAAATGTCATTGCTACGATCGTAGAGTAATCAAGAATATTATAATGTAGCTCAAACTATATTTCTAACTTCATACTGTTGCTTTAAAGTTGCCTTAGTTACTTAGTTGCGTCACTACACGTAAACGTCACCACTTGAAGGCCGACTCAATGTAGTCGATTTGAAGGATCCGACCTTCGCATCGTCAATACTGAGTCAGCCGGTTTAAAGACTGAGGGCTGACAAAAACTGTAACTCCTGAAATGGCTAATTACTTCATTCTGAGAACCTCCTTATGTAAGAGTTACATTAATCGGTCAGTTTGATCATAGTAGATAGGTACTTTTTTCACATAAATTGTGGTACCATCAATTACGTTTGTAGTCGCCAATAATACCTACCGAAATAATGGAAATATCCTAGCATCATGACCTTTAACCACTGAGCTTTATGAAGGTTTAATCCTCTTTTTACGAACGATATATCTACTCAGCTTCAAGGCTACATAAACATAGAAAGTTAAAAAAGGTTTAAACTTATCAGCATCATTGTCTTAAGTAAAGTCGCGAGATTCATAAATGTGCACAAAAACGCTGACTAAAAATAGTATCGTTTAACAAGACAGTGACGCAAAATAACCAGAAACGTGCTGGAAATAAACAAATCTATTAATATCTATGATACGAGTAAACTAATAAATAGGGTTTTCATTTTAGGGTATTCACCGGAAATGTTCTTAGCAGTCCAGCATGCTGTATCACAAGAAATCATAAAGCAGAAAACCGGAAAACCGGTTGGCACCAAGGTGTACTTACAACGACTACCTCAGCTTGCATACAGGGAAGATCAACTACTAGTCGCGCTAGAAAGATTTATATCTATGATAATCATGCTCTGCTTTGCGTATTCCTTCGTGAACACCGTCAGGGTTGTCACTTTTGAGAAAGAGTTACAATTAAAGGTAAAATAAAAATATTACGTAAATATTATAAATGATAAATGCTCTGAAAAATTAGTACTTAAAGCAGTAATTAATAGAAGGATTTTCGAATTTAATTGCCTCTATATTCGCATATTCGCTTAAAGAGGTTCAAGGTAAATACAATATTGTAAAACGATTTCTAACTTGTGTGTTAACAGGAAACAATGACAATAATGGGCCTTCCATCGTGGTTGCATTGGCTGGCGTGGTTCATCAAACAGTTCTCGTTCCTATTGATATCAGTAATACTTATAGTGATACTGGTTAAGGTAAGGTTATTATGTCAATCAATTTAATGGTCGTTCTATCGTTACCTATCCTCGTTTTTATAGTCTCGGTACAAACAAGAACACACAGATCACTAGTGATGTTTTGATTTCCAATAGCTAGGAAACTAGGGTAAGGCACACAAATCAATAATATCCAGCTACAGTATCTACTGTAAATGAGAAATTCCTGATCAAATTAAACCACGAAACCGGGAAATACTAGGAATCCTACAAGCCGGTTTAATTATTATCAATTACGATGGCGCTGTTTTCTCGGAAAGCCTTGAATGCATTACTTATTTATTTATTGAAAATGCGTTGTATTCATTTAGTCTCTCCATGTAAAATACTGGTATTCACTATGCAGCTATCTTTTCTGGTTAGTTTAGAACTCGGCTCAAACATAGTTGTGAAATAGATTGGGTGTTGATGTGATGCTGGAACTTTAATTTCCTACCCAAACTCCATTCCTGGTAAAAATAATTTCCAAAAAAAATATTGATCACCCGGCCATCGAGCGAAGTTCGCAGAAAGCTTTTGCAGACAAGTTGACCACTATTGCTGCTTTAAACATAATTTCGGCCTAGTTAGTGAAATACGGGAACAGTACCATCTGGCGTTCTGGTATTGATTGAATTGTTTAAAGGTCGTATTGGTTTTGTATTACAATGATTAAGCACTAGGACTTCGCCCGCTACTTCGTCCGCAAAATTGTGATAGCTCGGCTAATAACCATGAATAATTTATAGCCTAAAGCACTCACAAATAACGTAGGTAGCTTTTTGCCTGTGAAAAATTTTCCGAATCTTATTATTAATTCCGGAGCGTACCCCCCCCCCACTCCTACACCCCTACCTACATACAAAGTAACAAACAAATGTATAAAATAGTTTCTTTATTATATTAGTACTAGCTGATGCCCGCGGCTTCACCCGCGTGGATGTCGTTCAAATTATATACTAAAACCTTCCTCTTGAATCACTCTATCTATTAAAAAAAACCGCATCAAAATCCGTTGCGTAGTTTTAAAGATTTAAGCATACAGACAAACAAACAAACAGACGCGACTTTGTTTTATACTATGTAAGGATACACTCGAGAGCAATGAATCCGGGTCACTTAAAGAATGTTAAAAATCTCGGAAACTAAAAATGATAGGTTAATGCAATAAATTGTATTTAATAGACAATGTAATACTCCTTAAATGAAGGTATTAAAACTTCTTAGTTATTGTAAAGTTATATCATAAAAAAATCAAATTTGAAAAAGGGCCACTTTCGAAGATGGAACTACGTAATTACAGCATTTGGTTTTGCTTTTGTTTGTAATCTGTCATTTATGTGGGTACATAAACCATGTTGATAGTGCTCTATATTCATTATTCAAGCTGAAATTATGTCGCTTACGCCTGAAGAATGCACCAGAATACTTACAATGCTGGAAACCGCTGGCTGGAGTCAGCGCGATACAGCCAGGACTGTCGGTGTGTCGCTGTCAACAGTACAAAGAGTTCTCCGACGTTACGAAGAAACTGGTTCTAACCTACGCAGACCAGGAACGGGCAGAACCAGGTGTACCACAGCACGAGAAGACCGATACTTGGTGAACACCATGCTTCGAAATCGCTTTCTCACAGGAACTGAACTCACAAATCAGTTTCGACGCCTCGGAGGAAGTAACCCAAGTGCATGGACAGTAAGACGTCGGCTTGCTGAATCTAACTTAAAACCCCTTAGACCTCACCTTAGACCTGCAAACGGCCCTAAACTGGAGCGTGGGCATCGTATTTCAAGACTAAGATATGCCCAGAGCCACGTAAATTGGAGTATTGAAGAGTGGTCAAAAGTTATGTTCTCCGACGAATCAAAATTTATGCTCTACAAGCACGATGGAAGACACAGAGTGTATCGAAGACCAGGGGAAAGATTCAAGCAAGCATGCATCGAAGAAAAAGTAGCCTACGGTGGTGGGTCTGTACTTGTGTCGGCCGGAATTTCTTCTGAAAGTCGCACAGAGCTGGTGATCATAGAAAACGGCTCTTTAACTAGCGAAAGATATGTGGAAGAAATCCTCAATGATCACGTTGGTCCATTTATGGTCAATTTAGGTGAGGATGCTATATTTATGCATGACAATGCCCGACTTCATACAGGTAGGATTGTGAATGACTACCTTCAAGAGATGAACATTACTCGTATGGAGTGGCCAGCGCGCAGCCCGGATATCAACCCGATCGAGCATGCTTGGGACGAGCTAGGCAGATGCGTAAAACAACGAAACCCTCCCCCAATCACGCTTCGTGAGCTCAAAATTGCTCTCACAGAGGAATGGGAGAATATTCCCCAAAATCGTATAAGGAACTTGGTGTACAGCATGCCAAACCGCGTAAACGCAGTAATGGAAGCACGAGGAGGCAATACGAAGTATTAAAATTCAAGAACATCTTAATAAAGTTCAAAAATTTCATGTTTCCTATTTTTGTTTTAAGGCAGCAGTTTTTTTCTTTATGTAATTTTGTGTTAATAAAATGTATGGTGACTCATATTTTTTTAACTTTCATTTAAGGAGTATTACATTGTCTATTAAATACAATTTATTGCATTAACCTATCATTTTTAGTTTCCGAGATTTTTAACATTCTTTAAGTGACCCGGATTCATTGCTCTCGAGTGTAGATTATGCATTAAATATTACTTATAGAAATCGGCTCTGTAAACCTCCAACTGAAATCTAAGCATATTTACGAGTCTCTTAGAATCACTCTATTCCCAATTTACAAAGTATGAATTATTTCGTTTAGTATTTTTGAATAAATATTTCTTTATTATGAATTACATTGTTATTAGATACCATTCAACCGGACGGAAGATGGTGACGGATACGCTGTACTTACATTCACACCGTGGAGCATTATTTTCTTCTTCATGATCCTGTTCGTCATAGCCTCGATAGCATTCGCTTTCATGATCAGCGTCTTCTTTTCTCGAGGTAAGACACAAATAAGTTATTTCGGTACTTACTTACATCTGTGTCAACCATTTTGCATGAAAGCGTATAATTATCAAAACCGACATTAAGTTAATTAGTTCCAAACACAGATACAGATTTATCTAGATAACGCAAGTATCACGATCCGTATGTAAAACCACTCGTGCCATTTTTAACTACGAGACATACTATAACGTCATACAATAAGCATTATTTGAGTATTTACTATACAAAATAGACTACGCTTTTTTTCTTTAGATGTCTACAATTAAGTTCTTGAATTATAACGGTGGAACGTCGTAGTTTTATACAAATTAGCTTGCTTGGCTGTAACCTCGTTAAGTTTTAAATACTTAAGCCGGACGCGCGAAGTAGGTGCTTATCCAGGTATCCATCTGTAGTTTCAGAGCACAATATTGCAACGAAAATAAATAGAGATCGTGTCGTCATCGGCAATATTAATAAGCCTATGTTATCACACTGTAACGATAATGTTACTTTCAGCTAATACCGCCGCATCCTTTATGGGCCTGGCATGGTTCGCAGCCTACTCTGTATTTATGCTAACCCAAGTACTCTACGAAGATATAAGTCTGAGAACAAAGTTACTACTTAGTCTGATATCCAACACCGCTATGGGATATGCATTTCAAATTATCGTCATGTGCGAAGGAACCTCAAAAGGTATGTGCTGAAATTTTGTATTAACAATTTCGTTATTTCTCCGATTTCGATTCGTTTTATTAGTAATTTTAGCTCTGACTTGACGAACTGAAACAACTAGACAGATTAAAGAATACTAACACATCACACACACACACAGACATCTTAGTGACCGGTCAGTGATTGAAAAAAAGTTAGCAATTGGTTACAACCAGTTTTCTGCAAATTAGATAGGCAGCCAGGTCATAAGAAGGTGTATCTTTAGGTCGAGACTAGTAATAGCCGACCATGATGGTGAATTAAAGTACACACAAAAATCGGCCTCCTTAGTCTAGTTGTCGCAAGCCCTACTGCTGAATATCATCCTGGGTTCGATTCCCAGGAGATAAACAGTTGGCGAAGTGGGAGTATACTATAAGTTTAGATTTACCTCATCCTAATATATCACATTTTAGATTGTGTTGTGTTACTTGGGTTATAAAAAATATACTTCTATTCCATTTACTAATTTCACAGCAAAACTTACAACTCTGCTCATCTCATCGTTGACGTTCGTGCTCACATTTTTTTGTTAAACGTAGGCAATTATACTATGTCATAACTTTGAACACAATTTTATATCGCTAGACAAAGAACTAAAATATTCATCCTGAACTTCGACCGAACGCCTACGTCTACACATTTCTTTTAACAGACAATAGATGAGTAATACTACTATAAAGTAAAGTATTATTATTATTTATATTTGTTGTTATCTAGTGTTGTTTTTTTAATTAAAAATCGGATTATAATGCAAAAGTTTATTTTAATATTATGGCTGCAATATAAAGATAATGCATATTATACCGATTTTAGCGAAAAGCGGAAAATAGTGCATTTTTTTTTAATTATTAAAGAAAATAAATTCATTATTTTCCGCTGGTTGGGTTAGTAATATTAACATGATAATTTTCGACTCAAACTACTTTATTTTTGTAATGCACACGAATTCATTTCGAACAGGGTGTTTATTTTTCAGTATTATCGTAGTTCTATGATTCTGATCCCTTATAGTGAAATAGCAACAATAAACCTAAGAAAAAAGGTAAAAAAAAAACATTTTTTATAAAAACACATTTTTATTTTACTTGTTTGGAATTCTGGATACGCGTGTAAGCGGCAAAATCATGTTCGGATAAAAGCGAAGTGACATTGATATGATTTTTGTTAGTACAATTCGAGATAACTGTCACTCCAAACCTTGTAATAACTTGTAATAACCGTATCTAGCAGGAAAAAAGCAAAAATGTGCCAGATTTGAAACCAAAATATTTCAAGGGTCAACCGAATTGTTTTGTAGCACATACTTGAATTTTATGCTGCATGTCCTAGCACGGTTTTTCAATTCAAGTAGTATGATTATGATACGTACGTATTTCGACGATTTTAAGCTGCATAAAATTCGGTCACAAGTATGTTATACATTTTCATCCTGCACGCTCATAGCCAGAAGTGTTCAATTACGACACCTTATTTGGAACTACTTGTTTAATTATTACATTCATTTTTAGACTAAACAAAAAAAAAGTAATTTGAACAAAAAAAACACTTTAACACAACTGATAACCCATTTTAGAACAAGACTGAAGAATTAATTCATACCACTACTCACAAATATGCGCAAGCAAAGCGAGCGCGGAAATTTTTGTACATAATTATAGTTTAGGGGGGGGGGGGGCAAATTTATTGTCATCGGGAGGAAAGAGGATGAAGGACTGTTTTACGTTTTACTTGGTTTCAAGAAGAGAACTGCTTACTCTTATTATAATTGACATTAATCCTCTACTTTCGGAACCACAGAACATAAAGAACAGGTAGAAGTGCTAAGTGACGAAATCTGTATCGGAACCAGTGTCGCCAAACTAACACAATCAAACCATTAATCATACAGTGCACTACAACTACACAATTTGTTTGATTGGTCGTTTCAATTTCAATCACAACTAGCGTAACTCACAGATTCTACATTTTAAAAATATACCTTCGTGGTAATACGATAGCATTTATTTTGCTTCACTCAGAAATAAAAGACGACGTTTTGTAATCAGCAATCATACTAGAAATTATTGCAAAGTAAATTCCGCTACTCGTCCATAGATGGCAGTATTTTCAATGGACGCAATAATACACTTAAAAACTGCAGTAGTAAGGATTATATTCGCGTCACAGGTCTGTATTTTTTGCTACTCGGCCAAGGAAGAGACACATTAAGCTTTTATCTATATTATCGATATCGATAGATAACCAATTTATTTTGAAAAAAAGTTTGTAGGTATTTTAACAAATAATTGTACCTATTAATAATTGTAAATAATAAAACAAAATAAAATACAATATTTTATTACTTACCTACATAAAACTATTTACAACAAACCCAAACAAATAAATACTAACAGAGTTTTTCTATGAGAAAATTCTAAGGACTTAACATAAAAGAGAAACTTCTTCCTTGGGAAACCTAAAACATATGATTAATGAATGATAGATATACTTTACTTGCTTGCTTGCTTTGCTTTACTTTAGAGATACTTTTATTTAAACTGCTTCCAACTTATAGCCAATACAAATGTTGTAATCGTAATTATTGCACTGCAGCTTAAGGACGCATTTACGATTGATAAGTCAAATCATTACTTTTTTAAACAAAAGTATGTTTATTAAATACAATGCTTTGTATTTTTACCCGACTGCGGCGAAGCCCAAAAGGAGGGTTATGTGTTTGACGTGTATGTATGTAAGTATGTATGTATGTATGTCCGTTTCTTTGTTCCCTCATAACTCCTAAACGGATGAAGGGATTTGAATGAAATATACATCGTTAGATTCGTCTTGATGGCGCGAGTGGTTATAGGCTACATTAAAATTAAAAAACAAAGAAAAATTGCGGATTTTGGGGGCCAAATCGCGGAGTTCAAAAAAATTTTTTTTTCCTATACCATCGAGTGGGGTATCAAAATAAAGGGTTTTAAAGGGAGATTACAAAAATATATAACACTTATATGTTTAAAAGAAATTTTAAGTGACAAATCCTATAAACAAGCACAAAAGTTAAATCATTTGCGAAGAATTTTACACGACCAACGAAAGAACAAACACAAAAGAACTAAAAAGTTGGAAATAAAAAAAAGTACCTAGTTAAAAAACTAAAAAACCCGACTGAAAAAACTGAAAACAAAAAACAAGCACATTTTAAATTAAACAAAACTTGGAACCAGGCGGGGTTCATTTGAATATTAAATTATGAAATGAAAAACATAGAACTAAGAAATAGAACCCCGCCTGGTTCCAAGTTTTGTTTAATTTAAAATGTGCTTGTTTTTTGT
This sequence comes from Diarsia mendica, assembly GCA_949316265.1. Lineage (NCBI taxonomy): Eukaryota > Metazoa > Arthropoda > Insecta > Lepidoptera > Noctuidae > Diarsia > Diarsia mendica. The sequence goes on from OX438892.1 coordinate 12,326,383, forward strand.
TTTCAGTTTTTTCAGTCGGGTTTTTTAGTTTTTTAACTAGGTACTTTTTTTTTTAAATGTTTTTGCTACTTATTGTAGGTAGATGTGCAAGGTACAATTCTTAACTATAAATATAATTTTAGATATGTCCAGTTTCTCAATAAATGTACCGAAGTAAAATTTTTTCAATTCGGTACATTTATTGAGAAACTGGACATATCTAAAATTATATTTATAGTTAAGAATTGTACCTTGCACATCTACCTACAATAAGTAGCAAAAACATTTTAAAAATACAAAGCATTGTATTTAATAAACATACTTTTGTTTAAAAAAGTAATGATTTGACTTATCAATCGTAAATGCGTCCTTAATACTATTTACTAGTGAACATTTTGGATTTCATTTAAACTAATATTATAAATGCGAAAGTTTCTCGATGTCTGTCGCGCTATCACGCCAAAACTACCGATTGAATGAAATTTGGTACACAGATAGTCTAGAGCCTGAAAAAGGACATAGGCTACTTTTTAAGGTTGTGGAATCTTGTGGAATCAGTATACCTACAGGATTTAGAAAATACGGATGGTTCGGCGCGGATAGGTGCGTGATGCCATATACTATTTCATATAAAGATTTATAAAATGCGATGACTGCGGCGATTGCGGCGCGGTCAGGTGCGCGTTCACTTTTGGTGCGAAAATAGGGTTGAAAGGGAGGGATGAAGACATTACTTTTGGTCGCGATAACCGACATCGGTCGCGGTAACCGACATTCACACGGACGAAGCCGCGGGCATCAGCTAGTATCTTTATAATAATAATCACTTTATTATTATGGTTTGGTGGTCTCTATGGTCCTTACATTCATACTTTATTTAAACAGGTATATTTCGGTGGTAAAGATGCCATCATACAAAAGAAAAACATAACTTGTCAATATTATTGTGTCGGTTTTTACGTAAAATGTCAATGCAATTCTCAATCATTATTAAAATTTGTAAAAGTTTGATTCTATATTAGCTACAAAACATTTTTTTTTTTTTCTTTTATCCTTTATTAAAAAGAACCAGGTTCTTAATAATTAATTACAATCTAGCCTACAAGACTAATAAGCAATTTTAATCTAACTTAACTTTTTACGTGGTAATTATTTTAAAACAGAATAGTGCTGATTGTATATAAACAAGTCCGTTCCACTTTCTTAGAGTCTAATATTATAATATAAACACTTTGTTCATGTGTTATATGAGTGTCATTGTCACCATTATTTCTACATTACACTTTACACTACACTAATTCAAAAGGTTTTGTTCGTTTTAGCCTTCGCACTATATTTGTCTGGTCTAGCAGCTGAATTGCCTCGATGTTCACATGTTGGTGGAGTCGGTGTTCATGGGCCTCAGCAAATTTTTGGATTATTTTGGTGACGGGTTCCACTTTTAGGTCACGATGGAGGTCGTCATTTCTTATATACCAGGACGCATTAGCAATACTCCTGAGTACCTTATTCTGGAATGTTTGTATAATTTTGATGTTGGTCGGTTTAGTACAGCCCCACAGTTGGATGCCATATGTCCATATTGGCATTAGAATATGCTTATATAATAATATTTTATTATGTATCGATAGGCAGGAATTTCGTCCAATCAACCAATACATGTTTTTAAATCGCATGTCCAGTTCCTGTCTTTTCTTTTTAACGTGCGCTTTCCAGCGCAATTTCGCATCAAGCGTTATGCCAAGATATTTCGCTGTATTTGCGTATGGCACTTGTTGGCCATTTATGAAAATTGGGTGGTAATCACAATTCCTGTTGGTAAAATCAATGTGAAGTGACTTTGATTCATTCAATTTGATTTTCCATTTTTGTGCCCAGTCATGAACTTCATTTACAGCAATTTGTACCTTTCTGATTGCTTCCGCATGGCATGACCCTGTAGCCATAATGGCAGTGTCGTCCGCAAAGGTTGCAATGGTATTATTTTCCAGCTCTGGTATATCATACGTGTACAATAGGTAGAGGATTGGACCTAGCACGCTTCCTTGAGGGACGCCAGCTTTAATATTTTTTAACTCAGAAAAGGCTCCCTCGTGCCTTACTCGAAACATTCTATCTGTAATATATGATTGCAAGATATCGGCAAAATCATTGGGCAGCATTAGTCTTAGCTTGTATATCAAACCCTTATGCCAAACTTTATCAAAAGCTTGTGCTACATCTAAAAAAACGGTGGAGCAGACTTTTTTATCTTCAAGCGTTCTCTCGATGATGTTGGTAATTCTGCACTACAGCTACAAAACATGTAACTTTAATGTTGTACAGGTACACCTTTCAAAATAAATTTTATGTGATAATTAGGATCTTTGTATTGAAATGTTAAACAGTAAGTATAACATTGTTTTATTTTATCGATATCTATCGATCAAATCTGCAACCGATCTTAACCACATCACTAATTGAGTAGCATGGAACTTTCGAGAACAAAAAAGATCCTTGTTCAAAATATAACAATCGACATTCGATCTAAAATAAACTTTATTTCAATGGGAAAAGGTTGATTATAATTTTCTAATAATGTGACAGATTGTCACATTTTTAGGAAATTTTAGAAAATTGATATTAACTACGACTTTATTAGAAAACAAATAAAATCGTATCTACCGATGATAGGAAACACCTCCGTTTTTTAAGTTTTTTTTTTTCTACCGTCATTTTTACGCTCCAAAATCGCACAATACGTGACAGTAAGGCATATTAATGCAAAAATTAAATAGGCGGGAGACTAGCGACTCGAAGTGATGTCAAAACACGACTAAGTCAAAAATTTGAGAGTTTGCAATACAGTGCAAAGATATGACAGCCGTGCTACGCCTACTTTGCATTTCCACTGTTCTTTCTGTTCCGTGTGTTGGCGACAGATCTCGTACCTAGTATAACTCAATAGTATGTAGCTTAAGATGTAATTTAGACTCGTATTGTACCTATTATTTAATTTCATAATGTCCTAAATTGTACCTACCTTTTGATGTCTAATGTTGTATTTTCCCATAGATAATAAACTAAAAAACTATCCCCGGCAAGTGAGTTGCGCAGCCCTAAAATAGTAAGCTTTTTCCCATCCCTACGCGTCCTAACGTGCAAATGCACTAGCAGTTGACTTCCGCCCACGGCCGCGAAATGTACGGTGCGCTGCGCTGCGCACACGACGGGATAGTTTTCCTTAACTCCGAGTAAACCGTGGTTTTTCTCCCCTCCGCGACTCCTATCCCCTACAAAGTTGGTCCATCGAGCCGGACCTCGGGAATTTCGGTCTGATTTAAGTAATCAGTGTTTCACTCTCGACCACGTGCGTCGAACCAAAACCTGTGTGCAGGGATGTCGCTGCTTCGCACACCCCCGAAGGGTGTTATAACGCGTAGTAAACACGCGATGGAGCAGCCGACTACTACAAAAAGTGAACAATTACTCATAAAATCAGCACCCAGTGAAAAAACCGCGAGTTCGTCGGCAGCGGCCCGTAAAAGGCTAGAGTTCGAAGCGGCTCAACTTAAAGCTAAAATCGACCTCGATCTAGCACAGAAATGTGCTCAAATTCAAAAGGATTTGCTCGAAAAAAAGCTAGAAATCGAGGTAGCAGAAATAGCGAGCTCGAAAAGTTCCAGAATGGTCGAGTCGTGGCTGGACAAACAAGATGGCGTCGCATCCATCGCAAACAGCGATTGTTCAAAACATGGTTGCCAAATAAATCCAGCACCGACGTGTAACATGCATCAACAAGACTTCGGAGGCGAACGCCCTCAACCACGTGGCGACAGCATCAGCCAGCTAACGGAGACATTGCAACAAGTTCTGACAAGATGCAACGTGCGCAGTGACAACAAAGAACTCTTTGCGCGCCTAGCTATATCGAAAGATTTACCGGTGTTCGACGGAGACCCAATGCAGTGGCTGCAGTTCAAGGAGTCATATAACGAGTCGTCACACATATGCAGTTATAGCGATGCAGAAAATTTATGGCGGTTACGAAAATGTCTTCGCGGTGAAGCAAAAGAAGCCGTATCTTCCCTTCTTATCGACAACACAACACCGCAAGCTATAATCGATACTTTGGAATTACGATTCGGCAGACCAGAGTGTATAATTTATAAAATATCCACTCAACTTAAGAAAATTCACCCACTTCCGGCTGCATATCACACCGAGATCGTGAACTTTGCAATCAAAGTAAAAAACTACGTCACAGCTGTTAAAGCTATCAAGCTGCAGGAATACCTACAAAGTCCGGAAACAACGGCAACAATCCTGTCAAAATTACCGCCCGCTCTTATCAATAAGTGGGCCGAATATGCTTACGCCAGACAAGATAGCGCCATACCTAAATTGGAATTATTGTCAGAATTTTTATATAAAGAAGCAACTATCATTTCAACGTCAGGTGTGAGTTTCATACATAGTCAGAACGACGTGAAAAAGAAATACGAGCATAACAAAACGCATTCAGTGTTATCGTGCACTACTACTTCATCCGATAAAAAGTGTATATTTTGTCACACTTCTCCAACGCACGCTTTAGAAAAGTGCCGAAAATTCAAACACGCTATGAGACGTGACCGCTGGCGATTTGTACGCGCCAAACATATGTGCTACAAGTGCTTGAGCGCGCGGCACGATGACCCCGCCTCGTGCAGCGCTCCTAACTGCAGCGAGTGTGGACATCCACATCATCATCTCCTTCATTGGACGAAGCCTGCCTCGACGGAGACATCAGCCGCGCGACCGGCGGTGGCCGTCGCGCAACCAGAGACCGCGCGCCCCGCGCCTGACGCAGCCCGCGTGAACCCACCGGCGACACCCGACGAGTCGCGACGCGAGCGCGAGGATACCGTCGCTCACGCCCACTCAAGTGCATCTAGTGTTAGTGAATCGTCAGTGCCTAAAGTGTTGTTAAAAATAGTGCCGGTAACCGTTCATGGACCTAAAGACAATATCCACACACACGCGTTACTCGACGACGGTGCCACCGTGACACTGATCTCTGCTGACCTCGCCGAGCAGGCGGGTCTACACGGTAAGACTGTGACTATGCGAGCCCGCAGTGCATGGGACTCCGGTGAGCTCGTGTGTCAAACAGAAACCGTAAGTTTTGACATTTCTAATAATACAGGTGAACGTTTTAACTTGTGTGCTCGTAAAATGAAAGAACTTAATTTACCTACTCAACGTTTATCTTGTATGGACTTTAGTAATTATTCGAACTATATTAACCATGACTTGTGCAAATGTGATGCACAACCTAAATTATTAATCGGACAGGATAATTACGATCTCATTGCTCCTATCTTGTGTTTAAAAGGTAATAGGAAAAATGAACCTTATGTTACAAAGACACCGCTAGGTTGGTGTATACATGGAGTTGTAAACAACATAACTTTATTAAACATGTCAGCTGATCGTAATAGTAGTGGCGAGAGCGCGCAACATTGTTGTGATTCTGAGTTGAACGAGTTTGTAAGAAAATCATTTGCGTTAGAGTCAATAGGTATATCAAAACAGCCGCGACAAAATGCGGACGAGTTGCGTGCTATCACCATACTAAATAACACTTGTGAATTAGTTGATAACCAATGGTATGTGGAACTGCCTTGGAAACAGGATAACTTTGTCATGCCTGATTCTTATAAAAATGCCTATAATCGTTTAAAATCTGTTGAGAAAAAAATGTCAGCCGACAGCACTTACGCGTCTCGTTATCGCGAACGTATTCAGCATTTATTTTCAAATAATTATGCCAGGAGGCTAAACGAGGGGGAGTCTAGCGACCACGTTTGGTACCTACCGCATTTCGGGGTCGATAACCCCAATAAGAAGAAGTTACGTTTAGTCTTCGACGCGGCTGCGAAAACACAGGGATGTTCGCTCAATGATTATTTATTGACAGGCCCGGACCTGTTACAATCGTTGTTTGGAATTATGTTTAGGTTCAGAGAAAATCAAATTGGAATTATTGGAGATATTAAAGATATGTTTCTTCGAATTAAAATTAAAGAAAAGGATCAACATGCATTAAGGTTTTTATTTACAGATGAAACTACTAAGGTCGTTAATAAATATGCCATGACGTCATTAATATTTGGCGCAAACTGCTCGCCTTTTATCGCGCAACATATTAAAAACAAAAATGCATTACGTTTTACGGATACTTACCCGACGGCTGTCGATGCTGTATGCAAGCAACATTATATGGACGACTACATCGACAGTTTACCCGAAGTCGACCTTACAAAACAAATGATTAAGGAAATCTCTTTGATTCACCAGGAGGGTGGATTTGAAATACGCAACTGGGCTAGCAACGTACCGGACGTTCTGGAAAGCGTACCGAAGGAAGCTTTGAGTGATAGTGTATGTTATGCCTTAGATAAAGATCAATCGGAAAGAACACTCGGTTTATTATGGTACCATGCTAGCGACGAGTTAGGATTCGATTTGACCTTGAAGCGTATACCAGTTGATGTTGTAAATTTAAAAAGAAGACCAACGAAACGCGAACTCTTATGTATTGTTATGTCTATTTTTGACATCCATGGTTATCTGATACCATTTACAATTAAAGGAAAAATAATAATGCGCGAAACTTGGAAAACAAATATAAAATGGGACGAGGAACTGAATGATGAGTTAAATAATTTATTTCAAAGTTGGATATCTCAAGCTAAAAAGATTAATAATATTAGGATCCCGCGTTGGTATTTTTGTGATAGTGATAAGAGCGCGAGTTACGAGAACTTGGAACTACACGTATTTTGCGATGCATCGCCGAGCGCCTATGCGACTGTCGCGTACTGGCGTATGGAAACGAGCAGTGGACATATCGTTGTAGCGTTTATCGCTAGTAAATCTAAAGTTACACCTACGAAATTGGTTTCTATACCGCGATTAGAACTACAGGGGGCGTTATTAGGATGTAAATTAGCAAATAATATTAAAACACAACATCGTTTAAAACCAAGTTCAGTTTATTATTGGACAGATTCAACTACTGTTTTACACTGGATAAGGAACAATTGTAGAACATATAAAGTGTTTATAGCTAATCGTCTAGGAGAAATTGACGATCTAAGTAAGTCTGACGAGTGGCACTATGTGCCGACTGACGTCAACGTGGCAGATTTAGGAACTAAAAGTACCGACTACGTACTTAGTAGCAACTCATCCTGGTTTACCGGTCCGTCCTTCTTACATAAATCACGCTCTTACTGGCCTCAGGAACCTGAAAATAAAACAAAAATTAATGAAGAAATATTAGAACAAATAAATGTAGTAAATGAAAATAATAGTGTAAATTACTTACCTGTACCGGAGCCGACCCGCTTCTCCAGTTGGTTGCGATTGCTTCGAACTACTGCAACTGTCTTGTTGTTCATAGACAAATGCAAGAGGATAAAAACAAATGGACTTACCGACGAGTTGATGAAACGGGCTGAAACATTATTACTTCAGCACACGCAGGCCACAGCTTTCTCCAGTGACATCTCGCTGTTGAAACAAAATAAAGAAATAAAACGCGATAGTAGACTACGCGCCTTAACACCCATATTGGATGACACCGGACTACTACGTGTTGGTGGAAGAATTGGAGCAGCTAAGGAAGTAACGATGGACACAAAATCACCAGTGATCCTGGATGGAAATGACCACATAGCTCGACTCATTGTCAAGTATTATCACATCCGCGCAGGCCACGGGTGCAACGAGTTGGTGGTGAATGAACTGCGTCAAAAATATTGGTTGTTACGTTTACGCCCTACGGTCCGTACAGTTGCGACGCAGTGCTTGTTCTGTCGCATCAGGAAAGCTAATCCAAAGCCGCCACGACTTGGTGACCTGCCCGAAGGTAGACTCACGCATCACCAAAGACCGTTTACTATCACCGGAGTCGATTTGTTTGGACCAATAGAGGTCACCGTTGGAAGATCAAGACCAAAACGCTATGGTGTCTTGTTCACGTGTATGACAGTACGCGCCGTACATATTGAGATCGTACCATCACTCACTGCAGATTCATTGATAATGGCTTTACGTAGAATGGCCGCACGTAGAGGCTGGCCATCGAAGATCTATTCTGATAACGGGACCAATATGCGCGGCGCAGAAATTGAACTAAAGAAAGCCTACGACGCCATAGACAGAAGTACTGTCATGAACGAAGCCCTAAACAATGGAGTTTCTTGGAGCTTCATTCCGCCAGCTAGTCCGCACATGGGAGGATCTTGGGAGCGTCTTGTACGCAGTGTCAAGACCGCCCTCAAGGTGGTACTAAAAGAGAGAGCTCCGCACGAAGAGACTCTGATTACTCTCCTAGCTGAAGTGGAGAATATCGTAAACAGTCGGCCCCTCGGTCATGTATCCGTGGACCCTCGGGACGACGAGACATTAACGCCGAACCACTTCCTCATTGGTTCGTCGTCTAATTTGCCTATCGCAGGAGTGTTTACAGACAAAGATCTATGTCTACGTAAGCAATGGCGTATATCGCAGCGCCTGGCTGACCAATTTTGGGCCAGATGGGTGAAGGAAGTTCTCCCCGATCTAGTGCCGCGCCGAAAATGGAGAGAAGAGGGCGCACAATTGAAGATCGGTGATGTGGTAGTAATAGTTGACCCTAACTCCCCCCGTAACTGCTGGCCTAAAGGTATCGTACAATCCGTGTACCCCGGTGCTGACGGACGCGTAAGAGTTGTTGACGTTAAAACAAAAAATGGTTTATTTAAACGCCCTGCAGCTAGGTTAGCTATATTTTAGATTTAGTTTATGCTTGTATAACATCTTAAGTTAGTTTACTTTAATATAATATTTTAACTAAGGTTATCGTTTTGAGTGTCGTGTCGACACTGAGGGGGAGAATGTTGGCGACAGATCTCGTACCTAGTATAACTCAATAGTATGTAGCTTAAGATGTAATTTAGACTCGTATTGTACCTATTATTTAATTTCATAATGTCCTAAATTGTACCTACCTTTTGATGTCTAATGTTGTATTTTCCCATAGATAATAAACTAAAAAACTATCCCCGGCAAGTGAGTTGCGCAGCCCTAAAATAGTAAGCTTTTTCCCATCCCTACGCGTCCTAACGTGCAAATGCACTAGCAGTTGACTTCCGCCCACGGCCGCGAAATGTACGGTGCGCTGCGCTGCGCACACGACGGGATAGTTTTCCTTAACTCCGAGTAAACCGTGGTTTTTCTCCCCTCCGCGACTCCTATCCCCTACACCGTGTTCGGAACTAAGGGCCTACGAAGGAGGTTTAGAAGATGCGACTGATACCTTCTCGGACAGTCGTTACACTCGATAATCGATTAATCGGTAATAATAGGTAACTTAGTTATACCGCTCGCCTCTCATTATTTTAATATTATTAATGTTAATATCTTAACTTTTCGGGGGGGGGGGGGGGGGGGGATCCCCCGAACCCTCCCCCTGGCTACGCCCGTGACTCACATATTTCATAAGGTAATGTGCACAACGAAAAGATAAACATCAACCAAAATCCATCCCGCGTGTTGCGTTTATCTACTTGCACTTAAACCCGAATGCCATACTGACATTCACAAGTCTAACGTAACTAGCAGTTACAAATAAAGAACTTTTGCTAAAATTGAGAAAATGTTGCGTACCTAGGTCTACAATGGAACGAGTTATTCAAACCCATCTCGTACCAGGATCCGCTTCAGCCGGGCCACATCGCTCTAATGCTGGTCCTCGATACGATACTGTACATGCTGATCGCCATGTACGTGGAGAAGATTCGCCCGGGCCTCTACGGGGTTCCGTTGCCCTGGTACTTTCCCTTCACTAAGAGCTTCTGGATACCGAATAAACATAGAGTTGCAGGTTAGTTTTATGCACTTTCTTTGTATTCTGCATTTGCAATTTCCCTACTTTCTAAATACCTATGTTTAATTACGTTCAAAAAAAATAAAAAAAAATCCAGCACATTTTAATCAGTGTGTGCTACCAACATTGTATCACTTTTTCGATAGGACAAGTCATCAACATAATTAACACTAGCATAAAGTTGAATCTGTTTTAAACGCCTACTAGGTATGTAATACTTGATAGATTTTCCTTCAGTTGTCTTTTAATCTCATGCAAGTTTCAAGTTGACGCTTTTTAAAGTGACATTAATTCTGGTTTGTGTCTCCGAACACTAGGATTACGTAGTCGTAGTGTAAGTAGGTACCTACTCTGCTGATGAAACTTTTGTAACGAATCAATCAATCGCTTATGATCATCAATTGATTGACGACCTTGAGGTCATTGTCATTGCAGTTATTCAAAATCTGAAACCGGTCTAATGATGCAGCCGTCATAAATTAAACGTGCGGCTTTGCACTAAATATTATGCACAGTCGATATCTAACGTAAACGTACTGTTTAAATTAATTAGGATTAGTTAGAATGGAGTTCTTTATCGCACGTAGTCGTTCAGATTTGTTTGCGGGCTGAAGGGCTAGAACGAAAAATATCTATATAAATAAAAAGAGAAGTCCTGACTGACTGACTGACTGACTGACTCATCAACGCCCAGCCCAAACCCTTGGACCTAGAAAACTGAAATTTTGCACAGAGGTTCCCTTTATAACGTAGACAAGGGATAAGGAAGGATTTTTCGCAATTCAAACCCTAAGGGATTTAAATAGGGGATGAAAGTTTTTTTGGAAAATCGACATTTTCACGCGGGCGAAGCCGCTGGCAAAAGCTAGTGTAAAAATAAAAACGATACCAAAAACCGACGAAAGATTTTTGAGGCACATTCACTTTTTGAGAAACTAATAATTTTTCAATCGATTCAGCTTGCCGTCAATTTTGAAAGTATCCTAAAATATTCTATGATTTTCACGTTTATCATACCCTTTGTATTAATAAAACTCCGTTCCAACTAGGTGTCCATAAGGCATCTCTTTTTTTATTTATAAAAAAATATTAATACGATTTTCTTAGTTATCTTAATGTTTTAGAGCTTTGACATCAAATAAGATCGCCCTATATACTTGCGGATTAAGAAAGCAGTTAAAAGTTTATTTTAAAGGCTCATCTCTATCTGTAGTACCTAGTATGGGCTACCCATAATGATCAATCTTTTCAGCGCGCATGATCCTGTTCTTATCGTACCCAAATGCACATTTAAGTTGACGATATGAATGATTTATGAAACTGCAAAAAGCGAATCATATAAATAAATCAAATCAAACACAGTAATGGGAACTTTAAACCTAGAACAGCTATTATCTTCTATGACTAACAAAGCACTATTGATTCCGTTATCAATTGCACATTGCTATGAAACGTAATGTTTTCAGAGATGAATATGAAGGATACGCGTGACCTGGAGTATAATGATACACTGTTGAAGGTCGTTCATGACCAGGACGAGGAGCCGAAGGGCGTGCCCGCAGGCGTCGACATTCAGGTAAGTCACGCATCACGTGCCGCCAAATATGTTATTATTACGTAAGTTTGGCATTGACTTTCAACTTCCTCAATTTTCAGACGCATTTACCCTTATTAAAGCAAATCAATCGATTCAGTGGAATCATTATAGGATTATAATATTGTTTGATAAATAACGCTCATCATCAGCCTATAATGTTCCCACTGCAGGGACTCATGCATGCCTGCTCTCTAAGAAAGGGATGGGCTAAAATCCACCAAATAACGTTACAATTTGTGAAATCATCACAATGTGACAATTTTTTTTTCCTTCTGTGACCATTTTAAGAATTTCAACGTGACTAAGATTTATTATCCTAATATGATTCTGCTAAAACGGCCGTTTCAGACCCTCTGCTCTACATTATAAGTACCTTTTTAACAATTATTTACTAGAACGCAATCAAGAGAATTGAAATATACATTTGTACAATGCTACTATCAGGGATGATGTGATTTAAATCATTTGATTAAAATCAGTGATTTAAATCGCGATTAAAATCAAATGATTTATTTAAAAAAATCGATGATTTAAATCAGTTCTTTTTTACTGCAACCAAAACAGCCAAAACGTGTCAAAGGACTTCCCCCGACATAAACTGCTGCGCACACATACGTGTGTGCATCGCTAATATGCCCATACCATTATACTGAAAGAACGAAATTAAACAAACAAGTTGAATTAGGTGACTGCGACTGTGGTGAAACCCAAATGGTTCTATGTTCATTTTTAAATGTTGTGTTTTTAGGGTTCCGTAGTCAACTAGGAACCCTTATAGTTTCGCCATGTCTGTCTGTCTGTCTGTCTGTCTGTCCGTCTGTCCGTCCTCGCTTAATCTCTGTGACCGTTAGCACTAGAAAGCTGAAATTTGGTACCAATATGTGTATCAATCACGCCGACAAAGTGCTAAAATAAAAATTGGAAAAAAATGTTTTATTAGGGTAGCCCCCCTATATGTAAAGTGGGAAGTGATTTTTTTTTTAATTTTAACCCTAACGTGTGATATATTGTTAGAAAGGTATTTAAAAATGAATAGGGGTTTACTAAAATCATTTTTTGATAATGTCAATAATTTCGGAAATAATTGCTCCAAAAGTTAAAAACAAAGCGTCCCCCCCCCTCTAACTTTTGAACCATAAGTTTAGAAAATACGAAAAAAATCTGAAAAGTAGAACTTTATAAGGACTTTCTAGGAAAATTATTTTGAACTTGGATGGAAACAACAGATGGAAACTGCAGTTAACCAATATAATTTGGTCCCTGAATCGTATGAGCGCCTATACAATCCAGAGGTCAAGTTTCATTGGCCCGTATTTCAAACAAAAAAAGAATTATTACTACGGAACCCTACATTGAGCGTGGCCCGACACGCTCTTGGCCGGTTTTTTATTTTAATTATTATTTTTTGTTATATATTGCAAAATGGAAGTGTTTTTTTTTAAATTACCTTTAGAAGAATATAATATTTATTATGTTTGTCGATTTTCGTTAATGTATTTTTTTTCAATATTTTGGTTAACTATGCAAATAAATATGCTACTTCGTTTTTTTAATAAAATAATGACTTAATAAAAGAACTAAATGTTGATTTAACAAAAATATGTTAGTTTTTTTAAAATAAATAACTGACTTTCATACTGAAGCCGATCAGATAATTAAAAAAATCAAATAAATCTGATTAAAATCAAATAAATCCGATTTAAATCAAATTAATCCGATTTTTTTGATTTTTTTATAAAAATCATGATTTTTATCAACCCTGGCTACTATTAATATCATAAACGGGATATTAACATGGTAAATATCCCGTTTATGATATTAATAGTAGTGTCAGTGACCATGTCAGTTTAAAAACTTATATTTGTACAATGTACCTATATAAATATCATGTTATGGAGCGTAAGGTTTATATGGCAAACAAAAGGTTCGAATGAATTCCTCAAATAGTACTTTAGCCGTTTCATTGAAGGCGTTACATAACTGTCGTATCGTGTTCCTTTTGCAAACATTCGAAGAAAGAGCTAACAGACTAAACATACAAAATTATTTTAGGGTTTCTCATTGAAACATTAAATATGAAAAAAACTAGATGCACATCAGCGAAATGTCGATAATTAATAATTTCGAACAGTTACAAAATGCTGAGTCGAACTCATAATTTGCTCATAGTTTATACCTACGCCTTTTTGTTTTAGACATAAGTATAGTAAACCAATAATAGTAATGTTATACAACTCTATAATAGCTACAACTACGTGCAATATAAACTTCAATAATATGATGTTAGTTCAAACGAAGGGACGCCATGTTTATTCAGTACCTTAGAAAAACTAACCGACCTTGTCCCTTCACCTCGTCCAAATACCCTAGGCGTTCTTGTTTTACTTGATATTGCCCATATAGGTACCTATAGGTATAGAAATGATTCAGCAAATGACTTATTATGTATGTAATGTCTAATTTATGTTCTACATATAATAGCTACGTAGATGGAAACGATCGATATTCAAAGAACCGATTCAATTATATTACTATAATTGTATATTTTTTTTTTTTGCTAGGCTGCATCGTGTCCTACTGCTGAGCAAAGGCTTCCCCTTTCTCCTTCCATACCTTTCTATCCTGTGCGATCTCTGGCCATGTTAGCCCCGTAAACATAATTAGATCGTCACGCCACCTTCATGTCAAGTTTATTTACTAGTTTAAAAACCTAATAAATGAATTTTCTTTCAGAATCTTTCAAAAATATATAAGGGTCGTAAAAAAGCCGTAGACAATTTGAACCTGAGGATGTATGAGAACGAAATCACCGTGTTACTAGGTCATAATGGTGCCGGGAAAACAACCACTATCTCCATGCTTACAGGTGATTATTGAAATATTGTAACACTTTGTTTAAAAGCTTACTATTCTATTAACGACTACTTAGATGATAAGAATAGTTGGTCGCTGAGTTGAACACAAGACAATGTTTGTTATTTGTGTTCTTTCTCCAAAATTAGTTTACTGTTATGTTATGTATTTATTATTTTATTTTTACACTGTTTATTGTTATATACTTTTGTTTAATAATGATTGTGTCTGTAGTAAATCTTAAATTTAACTGACACTTTGCTATTGTATCGAGTCTGGTTCTTCTAACCAACCTAACAGACAGATGTGTGCTGGGGAGTTTGTTCCGCCACTTCTTCTTTCCAGCTAAACACTAGGAAGTGTCGATGGGTGGGCGTTTTTGGGGGACTGTCTTATAAAAATGTAAATACAGTGAAACCTGGTTAAATGTGTCTCAGATATCCAAATTTGTCTCATGTCTCAGTATGAGTTCCAGTAAAGTTATAGAAGTTTCTCACTTATCCAAGTCCCAGTTAGCCAAATTTCACTGTAGTAAAGTAAAGTAAAGTAAATTTTGACCTTCGAAAAGTGCTGATTATCAGCCTAGTTTGAATAAATGAATTTTGACTTTTGACTTTTTGACTGGCAATTTTTCTAGCTTTTCGCAGTGAGTGTTTTAAATTCGGGAGGGAAGGGACACCGACGCGAAAACTGTTACCACGTACTCATTACATATTATCATTCTAAACCCCCCAACATCGAAATTTTTCAACGCTAGTTTTAAAAAATCTTCTGCTTTTTCAAACAAATTGACCGTTAGTTAATTAACACTTTTATAGGAAACAGCAATTTTTTTTAATAATATTACCGAGCTTACCTTAACTTACAATGCAACCATAGCCTAGGGAAATAACCAATATTTACCAACCACTAATAGATAAATTGTTTGGTAAATATTAATTTATATAAGGAAAATGTTATAATTGCGAAACCATCACAGTTAAAGGAAAATCATGGCTTAATTAAAAAGAAGTAAAATATTAAAAGTACCGGCCCATTGAAGTTTTAAACGGAATATCTTGATAATTGGAGCAGTCCATTACAATGGCTACAGCTATTAATACCTTTGATTCACGGTAAATTGTACCTTATGCTCATTAGACTCGTTCCAAATTGTAGCGTTGAATTTTTTCAACTTAACTTTATTACAAGAAAAACTACTAAAACATTGACCTTTTGAAAAAGCAAATAAAAAGATTCAAAATAGTATCTTGAAGGAGATCGATTAAATTGTATAGGTAAAAATTGTACCTACTTAGTATAAAAAAGGATTTCCCGTAATTGCTATTACGATAATACTATAGAGTATCTACATGTATATTTTCTCAAAAATGGTATGTAATGTTGCCATAACATCTCTAAAAAGTATCCAGAAAGTGAACTTTACCGGAGACTTATTCACAACTGTCCAGTAAGAAGCGAGATTTTAAATTTGGAATCTCCTACTGTCCAGTAAGTAAGTATGTAATTTACTTACTGGACACTATAGTGCGCGCGGAACTAGTTGGCCGCGCCTTAGGTGGCGACAGGGGTGAGGGGGCGGGTTGCCTACAGCTCGCAATGCACAGGAGACTATAATAATTAGACAGTGATGACCAATCTCGAGATATCGTGAACAATAATTGTTCAATTTATTGAAAATAATACAAATAAAAAACAAAAACATGCCAAATGGGCCTACTACACGCACGCACTTCCCCACAGTTTTCGTTCACACTTCACAGTACATCGCGCGTATGGTTGGTAAAACTGTATTACCATTACAAACCACACGCGCGATGTACTGTGTGCACCGTGTAATCCCGCAGGCAAAACTGTGGGGAAGTGCGTGCGTGTAGTAGGCCCATAAGGCGCGGCCAACTAGTTCCGCGCGCACTATAGGTCATCCTCTTTAGATCTGCTTAGAAAAAAAAACAGTACCAGACACAGATTAGAGTTTAGCCATTATAACATGGTTATAGAAGGGAGGTTCCAAATATATCTATCTCTCTTTTTGGTATGACATTTTATGAGATACCTACATATATTTTTGGAACCTTAAACAGCCATTTTATACATTGCGTTTTGTACTTAGTAATGTTGTAGAAGTATAGTGTGGGATTTTATGATTGTATTTAGTAATTTCAGTTTAAGTAAAGTTTTTTCTAAAGTTGTTTCCTAAACTGCCTCGTTGGTCTAGTGGTCGCAAGCTCGACTGCAGAGCGTGAGGTCCTGGGTTCGATTCCCGGGTCGGCCAAAAAGTGCTATTGTGTTTTTCACATATGAATGTATCCTTCAATATTAATTAAACGAATTTGTTGTTAAACTTTCTTTAATTTTTGAGAAAAGCATTATACAAACCTCAACCAGTAAGAAAGCCATCCTGGCCTCGTATATAACCAGACCTCACCTGCGGTTCGGTCCGGTTAACTCATACTTGGCCAGGAAGGCTTACTTACTGGATTCTGCAGTAATGTACTATTGTATAATATTGTCGTCGTAAAATACAATGCGTACATATGATCGCATTCATAACATACAATAATCATGAGTAGGTCCTAGAAAATAATATCGAGCTTGATAACGACCACTGACATATCTACACACTGTAATTTTGTACGATTCGGGTCATAGTAATTTGACGATGCTGGGATGGTAGTCTCCGCGTGAATACATGTCATAACATAATAATAGTAGCAGCTTGTTACTCTTTCAGTACAGAGCAAATGCCTCTTCCTTCTTAAGGCACGAGTATTAATCACCACGCTTTCTCGAATCGAATTAGTGATATCAGACTTATTATAGTTAGTATATTAATTACTAGCTTCTGCACGCGACTTCGTCTGCGTGACATCAATCATTAAACTAGATAAGTCATTTACATGAAAAGTATCTTGTATGTAGGTATGTGAATCCAGGTTATAAAAGAACTGTATGACAAACATCTAAATCCGTTCAACCGTTTTTGCGTATGTAATTGTAACAAACATACAAACTTTCACACTTGTGTAAGTTTTAAGTAGAAAAAGTCCAGTTTTCCTCGACTGATGTCAGGCATGTTTAAGTGACAGTAAAAATATTGAAGAATGAAAGAGTTAACAACGTTCCTCTAAACATATGGCGGTAGTAACACCAGTAAGTCAGCACTCGCGTGTTAAACAACTGCCCAATTACAACCACTTGACTGTAATTTAGCTGTTCCGATTACCACCTTCAATTGTTTGCTGGTTCAAACTAATAATTAATGAAAATGTTGAATACTTTTAAACTTATTCTTTTTTTGACAACGTTGCCATACGACTGTTTAAAGCTTTCATACGTCGACCGTAATTTGAATGCGAAGCTGATTTTGGCAAAGCTTTGTTAACTTATAAAATCAACCTAGAGCAATCCACTACTGGATCTTTCTTCGAATGAAGGCCTGAAATCGCTCGCCACTCGGCTCGATTCTCAGCAACTATCATCCCCTTGTAGTTGGTACAGTCAAACAAGCTCATAAGTATACAGCCAGCTATACTTGTATTAACTTTTAAGATTATACAGATACATTTAGAGACTGATGTCAAACGATACAGCGTTTGACATTCGCTTAACGCAAAATACTATATAAAACAAAATTGCAGTCAATATTTCCCGTGTTCTAGAATTATAAAGAACTCTACCCTGTATACTTATTAGCTTGTTTTACTGTACCAGCCACCCTTCGAAGATCGACGCACATAACACTTATCTTCATTCTTATATCTGCCCAGGCATCGTCCCACCGTCATCTGGGAAAGCATTCATCAACGGCTTCAACATAGTAACCGAAACTGGGCAAGCTCGCAAGTCATTGGGCATATGTCCGCAACACAACGTGCTTTTCCCAGACCTCACGGTCGCCGAACACATCATATTTTATTCAAGGCTAAAAGGTGTGCCGGATACTGAATTAAAGGAAGAAGTTAATCATTTTGTTAAACTGCTGGAATTGGAACAAAAGGTTAGTGTATTCTTATTAAGTGGAAATCCTAAATGTTTTTTTTATTCTTCTATATAGGGGTATGACGTTAGTGTATAGTTTTTGCTTCCATTGCTGACCTTTGGACTCGCCTACACGATGACTTAGCAGGAATTTATGAAGCAGTTGTGCATGAAATTTATCAAATATTTATGACTAAAATAGATATTGATCTTTGTTGAGCCATATTCTGTGACGAGTTATTTATTGAACATGGTTAATGTAAATCACATGGCGAAAACTTAATCTAAAATCGTTTTTCTGAAGAAGCTTTATAATTAGGCAGCGAGTGGTCGCAAACACTAATTCTGAGCATAAGGTCTTGGGTTCGGTTCCCAGATCCTGCAAAGAGTCAAGTACTGGGATAAACCAGGAATTTATCAGAAGCAGCCAGAAAGTCGGAATCTGTGCCCATGTCCCAGATGGCAATAGGATCGCCACTTATCTTTAACTAAAAATATGAGTGTACGGATAAACCTGACCCTTCAGCGATTGCAATCGTGATGTTATGTTATGTTATCAGCGCGACGTGACATCGAGCAAGTTGTCGGGGGGTCAGAAGCGGCGTCTGTCGGTGGGCGCGGCGATGTGCGGCAACTCGCGCGTCGTGCTGCTGGACGAGCCTACTTCCGGCCTCGACCCAGCCGCGCGCCGCGCACTCTGGGATCTGCTACAGAAAGAAAAGAAAGGTATATACCACGATGTACCATGATACCACTTTGTATTTGGTAACACGCATAGCCCACTATCTATAATCTTCGACAGACTTACACAGGGTGAACTTTTCAAGTGGGCTCAGAAGGCCAAATCTAAAATTATGAGAAATAGCGAAAAACACTCAAAGGAGCCTCCTGTCCGATATTGATGAAATTTGAAAATGCATCATTGTAATTTTGTAAGGTTGTAGATACCCGTAGCGTGGTCATCTTTACAGCACTCTAATAAAAAAGTCATTATATTCTAATAAAAAAAGCAGTGCGTGAAAGAAAAAAAACAATAATTGTGAGTGAGTTGGCGCCAATTTATAGTGATTTTGTTGAACGCGACGTTTCGTTTATTACTACAAGTACTAACTGTAGCATCCTGTTACGCACTTTACTGACGACTGGCCAAGTGCGAGTCGGACTCGCGCATGACGAGTACGACGAGACGTAGTAAAAATACAAATTAATGCGGGCTACCCGCCCGCATTAATTTGTATTTTTTTATTATTTGTTGTTATAGCGGCAACAGAAATACACTCTGTGAATATTTTAACTGACTACTGATTACGGATCATGAGATACAGCCCGCTGATAGACAGATGAACTGACAGCGGAGGCCTGCGTTGGTTGGGAGGGTTCCCTTGGTTACCCTTCCGATACTGAACTCTTTCCTTTCTAGTGTGTGCATGAGTTTGTTATTTCAAAATCTGTGGTTTCTAGAGTAATTATGTCGTTTTTCATCCGTGAATTTTTTTGACAACAATGATAAAGTTTCATTTCTGAATGTAGGTAAGTACCGTACGTACGGTTTTTGAAATATCGAATGCTAGAATTGTTATTAAGTATTTATTACTATTGCCATCGTATTTATCACACCAAATAGGTGGCTACTTACAACTAAATTACTCCATATGAGAAGATTTTGCCATTGATCATACTTAAAAATGTTCAGGTCAACAATTTCAAAGCATTATGTACCTTTTTTGCGTAACGTAGAGGACGTTGTAAGATCCAACTGTTTGGACTTAAAACAGGTCTGAATACCATCCTTAATTAATCATATACCATTAAAAAACACTATCGAAACGGCAGTGCAAGTACGAACTTTGCATCGATAAGACATCGAGATCGTTACCTATCGTTGTCAGTTTTATCGAGCTTGTTATCGAATTTGGAAGTACGTAACACGCGTCGACAAGATTTATCGTGGGCGGAATGTCAAACTGTCAAAATGTCGTTTCGTACTTGCATTTTCGATAAAATCGTTTAAATTTTAGAGTTATCTACCGATCGTTAAAATATTATTTACGTACTTGCGACATCGATTCGATTCGATAAAAGCTCATTTTATCGAGAATAACTGTCAGATTTATCGAATCGAAGCGAATCGAGTGCTACGTACTTGCACTGCGGGTCTTATCGCGATATTCTTTTTAACGAGGTAAACAGGTACCTACTTGTTTCCCGACGTTTCGACCGCCTTGCAGCGATCGTGGTCACGGGAGGACTGATGACAGCTCAGCGACGTCTTCGTAAAGTGCGGGTCTGTGCATCTACCCTCACTTGGTCTTCACAATTTTTATAAATGTCACTGTCGGTACTTCTACACACAACACTAAGGACGTCTACACACTGGCGGACCTCGTCGGACGACCGGCGTTGCTTGCACTTGCTAATGACTGGATTCCAAGTTGTAGGCAGTCGGTATCCATCCTCTCTGTTGAAATTTTTATATTTCCTGATTTCAACCGCTTCACGTACTATTCTGGAGTAATAGTAACGATCAGAGGAAAGAACCTGTGGCTTGTGTAGTTGAATCCAGTGGTTTGGACCAGCCTCCAGCAAATGCTCAGCTATCGCGGACTTGTTGGTTTGACGGTTTTTTACAGCTGCAATATGTTCTTTGATCCTTTCGGCGATTGTTCGTTTTGTCTGCCCTATATATGAACTACCACAGCTGCAATCCACCTTGTATACGCCAGGTGTCTGAAGGGGAATTACGTCTTTCGGAGAACGCAGGCACTTCGAAATGCTGGAGAGTGGACTATATACAGTCTTGATGGAGTATTTCTTAAGTACTGTTCCAACGTTGTCCGTCACTCCTTTCAAATACGGCAAGAACGCTGCCGCTCTGCTAACTCCTATCTGACCTGCCTTCTTCTTTGGACGTCTGGTATCTCCTTTCTTCCGTTTGTATCCGTTCTCCTTAAGTACCTCCTGAACATGTGCGAGCTCACTGTCTAAGTGTTCAGGGTCACAGAGGTCATATGCTCTGCTCGTAAGAGAGGTTACAACGGATTGCAAATGCCGCGGATGATGCAACGTCGGGAAACAAGTAGGTACCTGTTTACCTCGTTAAAAAGAATATCGCGATAAGACCCGTTTCGATAGTGTTTTATAATGTGTACAAATCGCGAAAGTTTAAAAAGTTTAATCATATACCAGTTTGACTGCTTCTCTATGCACCGAAGGTTTCACCAAACCTGTTTTAACAACCTTACTAAGAATGCGATTGCTCTATGCAGAGATTCACCAAGCATAACCGCGAATGTTAAACTTGAATAACCTCAAAGTTCCTAAACATCCTTCATCAGATCGGTCATTCACGTCTGTCTATAAAACTACTATACGATCGATGTATTGAAATGTCAGGCAATATATTATTTTGTCGTCTCGGCTGAGTCATTAGAGTGAAACATCCCATTATCATAATTGTAGGCAATGACTAGCAGAAAATATCTGACCTACACACGATGTGGACTTTTAAAACGTTCTTTGTAAGTATAGAAGTTACAACTTCTACTTATGTATTTTATACAACATAACATTGTTACTGCTTCCTATTGAACATCGTAACGCGAATCAAACGAAGCGATGATCATAAAGCTCAGAAAACTCACCAGTTTTTGTGTAATTTATTTCATCACTACTGCTCTCAAAACTGTGAAAGAAATCATCGTAAGGAAACCGTCATGTCTTAGACCCACCAAAAATTCAAAGACATGTGACATCCACCAACCCGCACTGGGCCCGCGTGGTGATGGATTATAGCCCATTCCCTATGATAGACACGAGACCTGAGTCCCAGCAGTGGGAACATTATAAGCTGATGATGTTGAAAATATTTGTGTGATTTGATTATAGTTCGGTTTGAGTTTGCCAATAAAGTCTGAAATGAAAATGAATCTATGAAAATCGAATCATTACTTAGTATTAGAATACAGGGCTTGACATTTAAGGAAACTGTCGATATAAAAATGTTGACAAAGCCGCATGTTTATCAAATAAGGGGTTCATCACATCATCAGCCTATGATGTTCCCACTGCTGGGACTCAGGCCTCCTCTCTAGGAGAGGGATGGGCTATAATCCACCACGCGGGCCCAGTGCGGATTGACAGATGTCACATGTCTTCGAATTTTTTGGTTCTAAGACATGCCGGTTTCCTCACGATGTTTTCCTTCACCGTTTTTGAGAGCAGCGGTGATGAAATAAATTACACAAAGTAATGCGCCTGCCTGGGTTCGAACCTACGGCCTACTGTTCGTAAGTCGGGGCCGACACCACTGGGCCACCGCTGCTCTCAGAGAATAAGGGGTTATTTCGTTAGAAAGAACAGAATTATTCATATACGTGAGAACGAGCCAGGTAGGTACCTAACCTATACTTTTGTATACGTTCCCGATCATTTTCTCAGAGTCAGGACATAATATGATATCACAATATATTATGTCTTTTAAATGTTACTTGTTACTCTCATTTGCTCCATGCTCTCATTACATTACTTTACAACCGTCATTATTTTTATCTTGATTCACATTCATTAATTTTTTTTTTACTTACAAGGTCTCAATTTCCTTTAAAAACGTTACCTTTATGAAAACATAATTCACTAAAGGTATTATTTTGTTTAGGTCGAACAATGATACTCACGACACATTTCATGGATGAAGCAGATATTCTGGGCGACCGAATAGCTATCATGTCCGGGGGCCGCCTGCAGTGTATCGGAACACCCTACTTCCTGAAGAAACATTACGGGATAGGCTATAAAATGACCATTGTGAAGGGGGAAAACTGTGTCACCGATGACGTAACCAAATTTTTCAGAAATTACGTGCCTGACATCAAAGAAAATACTAACATAGGTAAGAAAATAATATGACAAAATTAAACCTTATGTCTGTGACAAAAAAAAACGTATTTCAATTCTGCCTAGTTAAAACATAGGTAACCGTTAATTACTTAATTCATATCCGTAACCTAATATTAGCCATTTCGTTTCAACAATAGTTCATTGCCCGTGTTATGTATTACCTCTGTCCAAGGTCACTTCGTGTAATTTGACTTTATGATTTGCTTGTATACAGCAGGAATTCTTTTCAGGTTCGGAATTAACATACATCTTGCCGAGTGACAATGTTAGTAAATTCCCAGAAATGCTCAAATTATTTGAAGCTAAACGGGAGGCATTGTGTGTATCTAGCTATGGACTATCTGTTACTAGTTTGGAAGAAGTTTTTATGAAGTACGTATGGACAATGTTAACATCAACTTCTTAAACAACAAGGAGTAAATAATTGAAGTTGAAGTTAATGAGTTAATTGTTAATAGGGCAGGCGCAGAAGATGTAGAAATCTCATCAGCGGAAAAGAACAGTAGATCTGCAGCGTACAATGACTGTGCAATAGCACCTCTGGCTATTACTCAAAACTCAGGTTTAGTATAACGACGTAGTCTTTTTTATGAATACGTAAACACATTAGATTTTTACAATAGTTCTTTTATTTTCAGCGGACAATGAACCGATACAAAAAGTGCGCGGTTTCAAACTACTCAGGAGCCACATTAAAGCGATGTTTTTGAAACTGGCCTACAACGCGATAAGGAATAAATTGACTGCCATAATACAGTTCGTGACTCCTATAGTTAACATATCTATATCTGTGGCTATAGCAAGATCTTGGAGGTTTCTGTCCCAACTGCCACCATTGACTTTAAGTCTAGAGAGTGGTTTTCCGAAGACGCAGACTTTGATGTCTCAAGCAAACTTAATTGACGGAAGTGTCGAAGCTAAGGCTATGAATGCGTATAAGAATTACTTCAAAAGTTCTACGCACTCAGAACTGTCGTTGACTGATTTAGGCACATCTAATTTAGGGAAATTTTATTTAAAACTGGTAAGTATTTAGTGTACCTATATCAAAAACCACTATGAAACTGCTGAACTCATCACTTGAATATGAAATCTTTGCGGCAGTTGTATACCTACTGTAGTTCTAATAAGTTAAAAAAATAATGACAGTGGAGAGGCTATTAACACATTCGACAGTGACTAACTCTCTGCTCTAAAACAATGAACTTTTTGTTAGAGCGAGACTGACAACAGCAGAGTGAGAAACGAAATCCCAATTGGTGCAACGTTTGGGGAGCACACCATCACGGCTTGGTTCAGCAACTACGGGTACCATGACTCGGCGATATCTCTGGCACATGTCAACAACGCTATCATGGGCGCTCTGTCGCCGGGCAGCACCTTGACGGTCGTCAACCAGCCGTTGCCGTACTCTATCGAAAATTTGGTAAGTGATATTACTGAAGCCATAGTAATACATACAGTTGTTTCCTAATTATTTTATTTTGCACTAACTGTTACCCGGGACTAACGTCCGCGTGAAAATGTTATTCAATTATTCCTTCTGCATTTGAATCGGATTTTGTTAACAATTTCAAAAGTTAAAATTTTCTTACCACGGAACCCTACTCCTTAAGAATAAAAGTGTCCTTTGTTACTCCTTATAACATCAGCTGTCTATCAGTAAAAGCGCCAAAAAAATCATTCCTTGCCATTTTGCAGACACTTCAATTTATTGTCTAGATTACTGTACAAATCACAGTGATGTTTGCTTCAATATGGTTTCTGTTGCTGCCACTAACATTGATTTTCCACGCCGGATTAAAGAAGAAGAGTTAAAAGTAAAGCCAAAATTAAAT
The DNA here is from genome assembly GCA_949316265.1 of Diarsia mendica. NCBI lineage: Eukaryota > Metazoa > Arthropoda > Insecta > Lepidoptera > Noctuidae > Diarsia > Diarsia mendica. Next base: position 12,351,425 of record OX438892.1, read on the forward strand.
AAGTTGTACTTTTAAAATCCAAACCAAAATAGTTGTAGGTACTTTTTTTACTATAGAATTTCGAGAGTATCTTCTCCGTGTGACACTGATAAACCTTGTAATGCCATAATTTATTGTGCATGCAATACACCAATTGTCGTCAAATGGGACGCGTGTTCAATACACTGGACTGGATTGTAAACGTAAAAAGCGGCGCAATAGGAGCCACTTCTCGATCAATTGTGTTGAAATAAAACTACACACCCATTCCCTATTGAATGTATTTGGGTCAGACTTTAATAAAACGTCATTCTATTGTCTCAATATTGGTGTAGTATCACTATCACTACATAGTATAAAACAAAGCCGCTTCCCGCTGTCTGTCCCTATGTACCTATGCTTAGGTCTTTAAAACTACTCAACGGGTTTTGATGCGGGTTTTTTTAATAGATAGAGTGATTCAAGAGGATAGTTTTAAAATCGTTTTTCCACCCGTGCGATGCCGGGGCGGGTCACTAGTAATTTCATAAACAAAATAAGCACATGTTTAGATCAATTTGTAAATGTTAGCAATACAAGTTCTGTATGATTGGTTTCAGGTCAAGGTGATGGCTTCCGGCAGCAGTATGGGATTTCAGTTTGCATTTAACATCGGATTTTGTATGGCTTTCGTCACTGCCTTCCTCGTACTTTTTGTTATTAAGGTAAAGTCGATATTGATTATTAATTACCAAACATACAAGTAATTTAATTATATTATACTTACGTAAAACCACAGCGTAAAACCGTATTTCTTGAAAGGTCAATTTCGATCGATTAAATCTGTCCTAGTTGTAACTGTCATCACCGCCAATTAAGAACAGTTGAAATCACACGATAATTGCCTACAAGGTCTTCTAGGACTTCTAGACCGAATTCTAAAATTATTAGGTACTATGTTAGAACTGTTCACGGTATCACAATGTTTTATTGACGCAGGACCTCCTATATTCTGCTTAATTTATGTATATATATTTTCATCATCATCAGCCTCTAATGTTCCCACTGCAGGGACTCGGCCTCCTCTCTAGGAGAGGGATGGGCTGGGTTTTTATATATCAATGGCTATAATCCACCACGCGTGCGGGTTGGTGTATATTTTATTAGTATTTATTAAGGGACATTTGTAATCGCAATGAATATGTCAGTCCTATCGTATAACCCCACCGGAGTGTTCCCCCGTTGCCGTCGTGGTGGGGCTTGCGTGTCTCAATGACCCTTGGGGCTCTGCCGGTAGATATACTCATGCCGGAAAGGTCCAAGGCGAGAGACCAGACAAAGAGGGACACGCGGGGGGCGCACCGCCCGGAGACGTGAACAGTGTTCGGGTCCTCGGGCGGTGTGCCTGTCGCAGGAGGAAACCCTACTCGCTGCTCTCTGGTTCGCGTCTGCTCATCAGACGTGACTGTGAGGGCAGCGAGTAGGCGGAGGGAGAGACGATGGGAGGTGAAAGGGACCATACCCTCTAAAAGGAAAAAAAAAAAAACAAAAATGAACGGGACTTTCGAAAAAGTATTACCCCAGGGCGGTACCAGCTGCACAGCAGCTGGAGAATCCGCCACGGTTCCTAGTGGACCGTCAAGCCCCTCGTATTCTGGGGGGGGCAACGAATGTTCTTCGTCTTCGACGACACCGCTTGCCAGTGGCAACAAGAGCCGAGGAGGCTCCCGGTCCGGAAGTGTTGGGACCGGCAATAGTGATGAGGTTGGCGCGCCTGACAAGATGTCGGGTGAGTGCCGGGAGAAGGCTCTCGGCAAACTTTGGGAGGGGAGTCGCTTGAGCGACTCGGGGTCGGATTCTGACTCCGGGTCGGGCGCTAGCTTGGCGGGCTCCATACGCGAGGTTTCGGGGGCTGCCACGGAAAACGCAGAGCGTTTCCTTAAGCGGCCCAGAGCCGGAGCTAGAGCCGAGGAGTCGTCGTCCGGTGGAACGGACCGACTGACCCCAGCCCGAAAAATCCCTCGGGGAAGGCGTGCCGCTTCCCTGGAGGCTGCCCGGCGAGCCAAGGGGGACGCCGGGGAAGGGCTCCATCTCGGCAGAAGGGTCATCTCGTCGTCGTCTTCTGGCGACGAGATGGAGACTGGTGGAGCGGTGGAACGCGGTGAGCCTGGTGAGCCAGAGACCGGTGTTGAGGCCAACACTGGTGGAGACCAGGTCACCGGCGGCGGCTCCGTTGGTGAGCGCCTGGCCGGGTTTGCGGAGATCGTGGGGGCCGCATTACGGGACGTCTCTCTGAAGAGGGCGAACCTATCAAAGAAGGCCGCGATCGCCGCGGCCTCGACCTCCATTTTGGCGGCAGCGGAGGCGCTGTGTGGTGACTGGTGGACCTTCGTCGGACGAGGTGTCCGAATTGCGGGCGGAGGTCATCCGCTTGGCGGCCGCCACGGAGCGTCTGGAGCGTCTGGAGAGGGAGAATGCGAGGCTCCGGGCAAACCTGGCCGAGCTCCAAGGAGCTGGCCCTAGCGAGGTGCCTCAGGAGGGACGCGGGAAAAGTCAGCCTCTGGCCGCCGGGGACCGAGACCTGAACCTGGTTCTGCAGAAGCTGGCTGACCTTGAAAAGAGGCACTCGCTCTTGGAGGGCATTGTTCTGCGCCCCTCCCTGAGGGCAAAGACATTTGCGGGTGCGGCAGCCGGCAACCCTAAGGCAGGGCCATCCAGCCAGCCTGAAGGCGGGGCTCAGCCGGGTGGGAAGCCGGCCCCAGCACCACCGCCTAGGGCGAGTGCCCCTCAGAAGGGCAAGGCGGGACCCCCCCCTCCGAAGGGTAAGGTGCCTCCCCAGGCGAAGGGTAAGGCCGCCCAGGAGAAGGGCAAGCCACCCGCCCCCCCGAAGGGCAAGGAGCCTGCCCCTCCAAAGAGCAAGGCCCCTGCCCAGAAAAATGGCAAGGCGCCTGCCCAGAAGAAGGGCAAGGCACCCACACCTCCTCCGCCCCCTGAGCCTCCCGAGGGCGAGTCAGGTTGGGAGGTGGCAGGTGAGAGACAGAGGGAGCGAAAGGCGTCCCAAAAGGCCAGGCGGGCTGAGCGGAAGCGCCGGCGGAAGAAGCGGAGCGCCGCGGCGAGGCTTCGTGCCCCGAAGACCGCGGTTGTAGTCATCACGCTACAGCCGGACGCGGTAAAGAGGGGCGCGACGTACAGCGAGACGCTCCGCCAAGCCAAGTTGACGTTGGCGCTCGAAGAGTTTGGGATCCTCGGGGGCCTCGTAATCCGACCCACCGCTACAGGTGCTCGGAAGATAGAGGTTCCCGGGGAATCGAGCGCCTCGACCGCAGACGCTCTAGCTGAAAACCTCAGAGCGTCCCTAAACGCGGACGAGGTTCGAGTGTCCAGGCCAGTGAAGTGCGCAAGCCTGCGCATCCTGGGTCTGGACGACTCGGTCTCCGAGGAGGAGGTGGTAGCCGCCGTCACTGCGGCCGGGGGGTGCTCTGCCGAGCAGATCAAGGCGGGCAACCTACGCCCGGATCGCGAGGGCATGCAGACCGTAACGGTTAGCTGCCCTGTGACGGTGGCGACGAAAATTGCGGAGGGCCGCACCCTCAAGGTGGGCTGGTCCAGGGCGCAGGTGAAGCTTCTGGAGCCCAAACCTTTGAGGTGCTTCCGGTGTCATGTGGGGCACCACGTAGGCTGCCGATGCACCTCGGAGGTGGACCGCAGCGACTTATGTTTCCGCTGCGGTCAGCCCGGTCACAAGGCCGCGGCTTGCCTGGCCACGCCTCACTGCAGTGCATGTGCGGCGGCTGGGAAGCCGGCTGAGCACCGGGCAGGGAGCAAGGCCTGCGCTCCACCCGCCAAGGCCAAGGGGAAGGGAAGGCCCTCCGCCACCAACCCCACCGTCGTCGCCAATAACGCAGCCGCCGATGCCGCTGCGGAAACCGCCACCACCGCAACTCCCACTGCGGTGGTGCTACAGGAGGTCCCGGAGGGGGCTGAAATGGAGTGTCATTAATGGCCCCACTAAGCTTCCTCCAGGCAAATATCAACCACTGCGCCTGCGCTCAGGACCTGTTGCTCCAGAGCATGGCGCAGTGGTCGATCAACATCGCCGTGGTCTCCGAGCCGTATTTCGTCCCGCCCAGGCCAGACTGGGTGGAGGACCTAAGCGGCACGGTGGCCATCATTGCGTCGGCCGCCGCCGGCACCCCGGCCCTTGAGATGGTCAGGAAGGGTCAGGGGTGCGTAGCAGCACGGTTCGGGGAGATCGTAGTAGTGGGAGTCTACTTCTCTCCGAGCCGAACTCTCGCCGAGTTCCAAAACTCCCTAGGGGAGTTAAGTGTCGTCATCGGAGGCTATTCCCTTCCCGTACTTGTACTCGGGGACTTCAACGCCAAGAGCTTGGCCTGGGGTTCCCGTTACACGGATGTGCGGGGTGGGATGGTCGAGTGCTGGGCTCTGGAAACAGGCCTGGACATCCTGAACCGGGGTTCTGTGGCCACGTGTGTGCGGATGCGGGGCGAGTCGGTGGTGGACATTTCGTTCGCCAGCCCCGCTCTGTCACAACGCGTCGTCGACTGGCGCGTTATGGAGGGGGAGGAGACCTACTCCGACCACCGGTATATCCGGTTTGAGGTCTCTCCCCAGTCCTCGAGCGCGCTGGTCCCACAGACCCCAAGTGGTCCGCGCTGGGCGCTGAAGAAGCTGGACCGGGAGCTCCTCCTGGAAGCTGCGATCGTGCAGGCCTGGGTGTCATCACCGGTCAGGCCCGCCGACGTTAACACCGAGGCAGGTTGGTTCCAGGAGGCCATGACCGAGGTTTGCGACACGGCAATGCCCCGAGTCCGGCCAGGAAGCGCCCGGCGTCACGTGTACTGGTGGTCGCAAGAGCTGTCGCACCTGCGGCAGCAGTGTGTTGCGGCGCGGCGCCAGTACGCCAGGCATCGCAGGCGCCGCATTCGTCCTCCGAATGCGGAAGCCATCGAGGCGGAGCTTTATGAAGGGTACAGAGCGGCGAAGAAAGTCCTCTCAGAGGCTCGTCTGCGGGCCAAGGATCAGGCCCGCGAGGAGATGCTGGAGACTCTCAACAGAGATCCGTGGGGGCGCCCTTATAAGATGGTGCGGAATCAACTCCGCACCCGGGGCCCCCCGCTGACGCAGAGTCTCCGGCCCGAGCTCGTGGAGGACGTAGTGAGCGCTCTGTTCCCTTCGCGAGGGGAGCATCGTCCCCCGCCAATGGCTCCGCCACCAGCGGTGCCGGAAGCGGACGGTTCAGGAACCGATGACGACATTCCGGAGGTGACTGGGGTAGACCTGAGAGTGGCGGTACGGAGGCTTAAAGCCAAAAATACCGCCCCGGGGCCCGATGGCTTGCCTGGCAAAGCCTGGGCCCTGGCCTTAGACCCAGAGGCTCTTGGGCCCCGACTGGAGAGGCTCTTTAGCGCGTGCATGGAAAGAGGCCAGTTCCCGCGTCGTTGGAAGACGGGGAAGCTGGTCCTCATCCAGAAGCCGGGGCGCCCTGCGGACTCGCCGTCTGCATACCGGCCCATTGTGCTGCTCGACGAGGTGGGCAAGCTCTTTGAAAGAGTAATTGCAAACCGCCTCGCCGAGCACCTTGAGGGAATGGGTCCGGATCTTGCGGATCAGCAGTTCGGCTTCCGCAAGAGGCGCTCGACGGTGGACGCCATCATGCGCGTGAGAGCCCTCACGACGGGGGATGCGGTCTCTCGGGGCGGTGTGGTCTTGGCGGTGTCTCTGGACATCGCCAACGCCTTCAACACCATGCCCTGGAGCTGCATCAGGGAGGCACTCCGGTATCACCGGGTGCCAGCCTACCTTCGTCGTGTAGTCGGGGACTACCTGTCCGACAGGACGGTAATCTACCCTGGTCAAAACGGAGAATGGAACCGGCGAGAGATGTCGTGCGGTGTTCCACAGGGTTCGGTTCTAGGGCCGCCCCTGTGGAACATCGGTTACGACTGGGTGCTGCGTGCCGACCTCCCTGACGGCGTCAGCGTCGTCTGCTACGCGGACGATACGTTGGTGCTGGCACGGGGGGAATCGCACGAGGCGGCGGCCGCGAATATGACACGCGGGGTTGAAACAGTCGTGGAGAGGATCCGGCAGCTGGGTCTCGAGGTGGCACTTCACAAGTCCGAGGCCATGTGCTTCCATGGGCGTGGGAATGTGCCACCGTCGGGATCCCAGCTATCGGTGGGAGGGGTTTCCATCGGTGTCGAGTGTACTTTAAAGTACCTCGGACTTGTCCTCGACAGCCGGTGGAACTTCGTGGAGCACTTCCGACGTTTGGCTCCCAGACTGGAGCGGGCCGCGGCTGCCTTTAGGTGGCTCCTGCCCAATCTGGGGGGGCCAAACGCCTCCTGCCGTAGGCTCTATGCGGGGATCGTGCGGTCCATGGCCCTTTACGGGGCCCCGGTGTGGGCGCGTGCCGTGAAGAAGCGGGCCGTCCACTACCTGAACGCGCCCCAAAAGGTCATGGCCGTAAGGCTAGTCCGCGGGTACCGCACGATCTCCCGCGAGGCGGCGAATCTCCTTGCCGGATTGCCGCCGTGGGATCTGGAGGCGATAGTCCTCGCGCGCCTACATGAGTGGCGCGCGGAGGCGCTACACCGGGGGGTCAGTCTGCTGCCGCGGCACATTGCTGCGCGGCGGACAGACCTCCGGTGCGATCTCATGGCGGCATGGAGACAGCGACTGTCGCAACCCCGTGCAGGGCACGCCACGATAGCGGCGGTAAGTCCCCTCTTTGAGGAGTGGCTAGAGAGGAGCCACGGCACCCTCACCTTCCGTCTGACGCAGGTCCTCACCGGACACGGATGTTTCGGGAGGTACCTGCACCGAATCAGGCGGGAGGAAACGCCCGGATGCTTCCACTGCGAGGATCGACCGGAGGACACGGTGGAGCACACTGTGGAGGTGTGCCCTGCCTGGGCGGAGCCCCGCCGTGTTCTCGTAGCGGCGATCGGCGGCGGTGACCTCTCGCGTCCGGCCCCGGTGCAAGCCATGGTCCGGGGCGAGGAGGAATGGGACGCCGTCGCCTCCTTCTGCGAAGCAGTGATGCTAGCGAAGGAGGTGGCGGAACGAGAGAGGGAGCGATCCTCTCAACGTCCCAGCCGCCGCGGAAGGCGCGGAAGGCGCTCCGGGCGTCGGGGGCCACGTGATGGCTTCCGGCCACCGTAGACGCGGGCCTGTGGACGGTGAGTAATGGGCTAGCTTGCCGTCCGGCCGTCGTCATGACGGCAACAGACCGTGTCGGCGGCGCGTTCGTGTTCCACGCGCGCCTCAAAGAGATGTCAGCAAGGAGGGGCCCGCAAGGGCCGACGCCCGTCGGGGCCGCGGTATTTGTACTAGATTACGTGGCCTCGGCGCAAGGGCAAAGAAGGAACATGGGTTCGGTTTTTAGTCAGTAGAAGTCTGACACTCCCCTTCGCTCTGCCCAAGAGCGGGGGGGGTCATTCGATGATTTTCCACCCACCAAAAAAAAAAAAAAAAAAAAAGTCCTATCGTATAAAATATTATTGGATGGACTATCACGACCATGACCATAGGCTAACCAAAGTAGGCGTACCACATAATCGTGTTAGCACAACGAACATTGTTATTTTATTTTGCTTGATTTGAATAGTCTTATATCCAGATCCTGAGAGACAATATTCAGCGAAGCCCTAAGAATATCGGTCATGTTTTCCATTTATGCCAGTGTCTAATTCAAACTATATCGATAACTGTAGTGCTGCGTGGTTAAACCGCCTTATTGTTTTCTCAAAAACAATCCACAAACAATTTCACAATTAAAACATCATCGGAAACATCGCCGTCTTGACCATGCCAGTCATCTATATAAATAAAAAGAGAAGTCCTGTCTGACTGACTGACTGACTCATCAACGCCCAGCCCAAACCCTTGGACCTAGAAAGCTGAAATTTTGCACAGAGGTTCCCTTTATAATGTAGACAAGGAATAAGGAAGGATTTTTCGAAATTCAACCCCTAAGGGAGTTAAATAGGGGATGAAAGTTTGTATGGAAAATCGACATTTTTGTAGTTAAACCGACATCCACGCGGGCGAAGCCGTGGGCAAAAGCTAGTATGCTATAAAAACATGCCGCACTATATCATCATTTAGCCCCCCAACGTTATTGAGGCTTCCACTCTTACCGGATCCAACTGAATACCAGTATTCTACCATGTCGCACTTTGTCATCTTTTTTCTTTTCTAGCCTAGATTATCCCACTGCTGGGCAAAGTACTCAACACTTCTCTCGGTGCACGTTATGTTATCTATTTAATTTGCTTTACATCTCTCATATTCGGTAAGTAGGTCCTTATTACCCCCAAATGGGGCTTGTAGGTGACCAATTAGCGCTCTAGGGTAATAATGTAGCAAGAAAAGCCCTAGGGCGTTAAGTAATTAAAAAAAAACACTTCTCTCTTTCAAAAAGTTCGCGTACATCTAACCATCATACTGGCAATATACATCATGCATTCAGCCCAATGACAAAACAGGTCGCTTCGCTATTCAGCCTTGTCTTCGATGAGTATATATGTTATGGACCAGGTGATTAATGCGGGCATTATTAATAATGCACGAGCATTATGAATAATGTCTAGCTTTATCGGGCTAAGTGATTAATTACTATCTTAACGTCATTATTTATCACATTGCACGGTCATTATTATATTGCTACATGACAATTGGGCAATTTGATAATAAAGCTATATTTGACGCGGTGCGAGGGCGGGGAGGGAAGTACGCGTGGCGTGACATGCTTTGACCAATCAGAGACCGCCATTCAGCGTGCGGCTCGTGCGGCGGACTTCAAGCGCTATTGTTTTTGTGGTTTTAAAAAAAAATAACCTAACCTAACCTGTCCGTGTCGGGGTGCCCCAAGTCCCGAGCTCGCTTCGCTCGCTCTTGCATCCAAGTTTTCCTAGTTACGTGTTCGGTACCCTACAAACCGATTATTTAAGTTGTTTAATATTTAGTTTATTTTAAGTTAAATGATAATAACAATAAAAAAATAGTAATTAAATGTGTTTGTATTACTCTGCCCAAAAGGTGATGGGCAATATGTATAATGCCCAGTCAATTTGATTATTTGAATAATTATTATCAAATTGCACTTTCATATTGGGCATTTTTCATAATGACCGGGCATTATGTATACTGCCCAATTTATCACTTGGTCCATAACATATAAACGCCTCCCACAGGAGCGTTTTTGCGTTTTCGCGTTTCTGCGTCCCAATACTAAATGTTCTAAGAACTCATATCTGTTGATATGAGTTCTTAGAACATTTGGGGTGCGTTCCGAGTTACGCTGTAATCGATTTGAGCGTCCATAAACCCGTACCGAATTACTGTGAGAGCGCGATATCAATGTCCCTTGAATCGTCATAGATGACGTCATGACATGCGCCATCTTCGCCACGCAGAAACGCGAAAACGCGCCTGTGTGGGGGAGGCTTAATAGTCATCAATTTTAAATATCGAACGGCGAAGCTCAATTTCGTTCTTAAAAAAAAAAATTAAAAAAAGGCGGTAATATAAAACTTTTACTTTAAATATTGTTTGTTTTTGGGATTTTTTTTATAATTACGTGCTAATTAGCAAAAAAACATGAGTTCTGCAAGTGATGAAGATATAAGCTGCACTCCCGATTCAATGAAAATGAAAGCTGAAGCAGCAATTAACAATATTTTGCCTGAAAGTTCTAAAGAGAGATATTTGAAAACTTTATTCTTGTAATGCCGGTTTTTTTCTTCTTACCTCATAATCGAGATGTAAAGCAGAGTAGTTAGCTCGGGTGTAAGCATCAATTGCACCCTCGAACTATTGGCGCCCTCGCTGCGCTCGTGCGCCTAAATATCTCTGGCTGCAATTGATGCCTTACAGCCCTTGGCTACTAATCTACTATTATTCTCATACGTAAGAGATTTAGTTGTACCTATATCATAATACCATAATTTTATACATTGTTGTCAAACTGTGTTACCAGGAGCGCATAAGCGGCGCGAAGCTTCTTCAGCGCGTGTCGGGCGTGCGGCCCGCGGTCATGTGGGTCTCGGCGTTCGTCTGGGACTGGCTGTGGCTGCTACTGATCTACCTCTGTATTGTGTTCACTCTCGCTTGCTTTCAGGAAAGCACCCTATCTACGCCTTCCGAATTAGGTCAGTTCGATGAAAGTATTCGATTCCCAACTCGGAGTAAATGTGTCTCAGAGTAAAATCAATTTGTGTAATGGTTCATTCAGACTACTTTAATTGACCATTTCTCGATTACAGGCAGAGTACTTCTAGTCTTAATGGTGTTCTCGGTATCGACGATACCCCTTCATTATCTCGCATCATTCTATTTCGAAGCCTCCGCAACGGGTTTCTCGAAAATGTGTTTCATGAATATATTTACGGGTGAGTCGATAAAATATTTGTAAAAAAGTAAAGCCAAAACATGAACAGCTTAAACCGATCTTGAAAATCATTCTTGTATTTTGGGAATGGCACAAATATCACAAGCTGTTTTAATTTTCAAGCGAATAATATACTCATGGTTTTTATTTCATCAGGTTGCATGCCATTTTTAATCACCGAATTATTGAGATTACCAGAAGTAGGCAGTCCGTTTTACGCTCATCTGTTCGACTGGGTTTTTGCTCCGTTACCCATTTACTGCATCAGTAGAAGTTTCAGGTAATCAATTTGATATATTAGTGTTAATAAGTGTTATGTTCATTCACTTACAGGTGTAAACGCTTCCAACAGTCCAAAACACGCTTTATTCACGCTGTATGAAAGCTCAAATAAAAGTAGCAGCTGTTTATCGCACTGCACCGGTAGTAAAATTCTAACATAAAGATTTACTTGTGCACAGCTATTGTTTAATTGCCTTGCACTTGGTCGCTTATGCGCGTTAAACATCAATTATTTTATAAATTAATTATGACTATCAAAAAACTAACAACAGAAGTGTAAATATGCTTCACGAAGCAAGTTCAGTGTGTCTCATTCTATCAAACTGTAGTTTTAAGCTGCAGATCCGTTTCACTTGTGTCGTTATTGTTCAGGGACATGAGTGTGTCTGCGTTTCAATCGCTGGCTTGCGACGGACTGTGCGACCAACTCCACATCACCAACTGTACGCGCGACACGATATGTCGGCAACTGAACCTCTCCGTGTGTTGTAGTAAGTGAGTCTTGTGGGTGCGTGTTATGTACTGTAGTTCTTAAATTAGCTTACAACTATATTGTCGTTTTCTTATGCTTCTCTCTAAAGACACAGGCGTGAAAAGTGATTTTTCGGACGGTTTTTCTATGACTCGACACGAATCTGTCTGTATCATGTATTTTGATAGCAAACTAGACAAATCCCAAACTTGTAGCTACTGCAATAGCGGGATATAATATCCTTGAAAATTCTTTCCCGGGAAATCCTTGGGCTTTGTTCCCGGGAAATCGAGCTCGAGAAAAGTCGAGAACTCGAGAAATCATGTACCTACATAATTATGAAATTAAATAGCAGTTTGTTGTGTTACGTGGCAATATTATGTTTTGAATATAATCAATATTTTTTTTATAATTAACTAGCTGACCCACGCAACTTAGATTACCTTAGATTATATATATTATTAAAGTGAGAATTACTATAGGTATCTCTTACTGTTAAAATTAAATATACAATAACACCTTGTAAACATTATGGTGCAATGAATATTTTGTATGTGAATTTCACGGAGGCCAGAATCTCCACGTATCTACATTGGGACGCGAGGGCCGGGTGGACCGCGTAATTATTTTGTCGCACGGATATTTTCATATTGAAAGAAAGAAAGAAAAATATTTATTCGGGCGATATCTTCTAAAGAGGAACAATTCCTTCGTACATGATATTTGCATAACTTAAACCATTTTCGCAGCGCACGCAACGGTAGCCCTCAAAAAGGTGCCAAAATATCTTTTCCCGTTTTTGCACTATTTTTCATTTATGCTCCACTCCTATTGGTCGTAGCGTGATGTTATATAGCCTAAATCCGGATCATTCCCACTAGTTCTACTGCACAGTTCTACGATAGAACTAGTGGGAACTTTTTTTTAAATATTTTTCCCACTAGTTCTACGATTCAAGGTGGTACGAAATCGTAGAACTAATGGGAATGAAAAGTCAATGAATTTTTTCGTTCCCACTAGTTCTACGCTATAAGGGTGTTACAAAATCGTAAAAGCAGCGGGACTCAAGTTTCTCATTCGTTCTATCACACAGTTTAGGGTACAACTGTATGGGTGTAATTTATCTATAATATGTATGTATTTAGAAATATATGAGTATGTTTATCAGTTGTCTAGTACCCATAACACAAGCTCTGCTTAGCTTGGGACTAGATGGCGTTGTGTGATAGTTGTGGAATATTATTATTATTATTATAACTACGGCACAAACTACCAGGAGAATAGAAGTAGGCAGAAAACATTTTATTTTTGAAATGCAAAAAAAAGATGGAGGTAGTAAAGTCCCACAAACTACCAGGAGAACAGAAGTAGGAAGGAGGTATTGAATCTTTTTTCTTCTTTTTTTTCTATATTTAAAAAAGAACTATTAAAGCAAATAATATTATATTAAGGAATAATTTAGATTTGAATAAAAGATTCCAATACCTCCTTCCTACTTCTGTTCTTCTGGTAGTTTGTGGGACTTTACTATCTATCATTTTTTTTTCATCTCCAAAAAATATGTTTTAAATACCTCCTGCCTACTTCTATTCTCCTGGTACTTTGTCAGACTTTACTATCCTGGTTTACTACCTCCAACAAAAAAAAAAGTGCATGTTATTAGAAAGAATAATTTAGATTTGATTCAAAGATTCCAATACCTCCTGCCTACTTCTATTCCCTTGGTAGTTTGTCCCGTAGTCGTACCCTAAACTGTGTGATAGAACGAATGAGAAACTTGAGTCCCGCTGGTTTTACGATTTTGTAACACCCATAAAGCGTAGAACTAGTGGGAAAAATATTTTAAAAAAGTTCCCACTAGTTCTATCGTAGAACTGTGCAGTAGAACTAGTGGGAATGATCCCTAAATCCTTCCTCGATAAATGGACTATCCAACACAACCAGAATTTTTCAATTCCAACCATTAGTCTCTGAGTTTATCGCGTTCAAACAAACAAACAAACTCTTCAGCTTCATAATATTAGTATAGATTTGATACTTTTATTTGAGAGGAAAACCACTGAATTTGTTAACGTTATTGGAACCAAATAATATGAGAAAACGTACGTAAATGTAAATTTCTCGACAACCCGAGAAGACCCGAGAAATTAGCCTCGAGAATTCTCGAGACCCGAGAAATTGAAAAGCTCGAGAAATCATGAACCCTAGTACCTACTCTAATAGTATTTTTATTGAATACATTTAGCGCTAATAAAAACATACCTGGTTATTAATGTGCAAACTCAGCTTCAGGAGGTTTAAATGATAAACCGAATTCCTTACAGAAAAATTAATGAAATTACTTCTTCGCAGTTTGGCTTGAATGATGCTTTGTATGTTGTCACTTCGTCGTAACTTCTTGCTTATAGACAGTACAACATACTCAAGTTAATGTATAAATGTGAATTTACTCGTATTTCTCAGTCGAAGGCGACCCTTACATGCAGTGGAGTGAGCCTGGCATCGGACGATATCTATTCATGATGAGCATGGTTGGCATCATATCGTTCACCTTGCTGATGATCAAGGAATACGAGCTTGTGAATAAGGTTTGTACGCTGACTCAACTTACAATGACCTGTATATTATTTCTCAATACACGTCTTCGGACACTATCTCTTATCACTCTACGATTAGGTTCAACATGCAATGTATGTCAAAGGCGTGCGCACGTCGCCGCGACGGCTCGTTTGTTAATTCCGCTTCGGATGCAATAACAAACTTTCCCCACTTATACCAAAATTTACTATTCCAACCTTTTTCAAGTTATGCCCGGAGCCGAAATTGGTATAGGCAATAATACGTTCGCCTCCTATTAAATGGAATTACAAAAAAAACTGACGTAGAGATCCTTATTTACAATTTATCGAGTAGAAATAATGTTGCTGCTAGCGATAAAAATGAAGTTCTGTTCCACTCAGGTATTCTACTCATCAAAGGAGCAACCGACGCGACCTCTAGCCGAGGAAGACAGCGATGTGGCCGCGGAACGCCGCACCGTTGAAGCGTGGACCAGAGCAGAGATATCGCAGCAGAGCCTCGTGACCAGGGACCTCACCAAGTTCTATAACAACTTCCTTGCTGTCAATAGACTCACGTTTGGTAAGTAAAATGGAAAGGGAGAAATACCTACACGATAATAACCTATGAAATTTTTGCCATAATAATGTCCCAAAACAGGAAGTTGCGTTGCGTTCCAATTTTGCACACCAATTTTGGGTACGACATTGTCTAAAGCTCTATTGTTTGGATTTTTTCATCCGTATGTGTACCCATATGTCCCATATTTCTTGCTAATACATGATTGATTTGAATAATCTATAAGAAGAATAGAGCTTACAAGGCTAAATCGCACCTTTGAAACACGGAGCAGTCGATGGACCGTCTATCCGCCTGACAGATATGACAACTCTTTTCTGGCTTGATTTCCATTGGTATCGTGGTTTTCATCGCTTTATTGACGACGTTGCCGTTGGTTCAAGTTGTACTGAGGTAAATTGTCCATCATCTGCTCAGCGCCTTATGGACATTCATTTAACAGATTACCACTTTCGTAATGACTCTTCATCATCATCATTCTCTTGCCTTTTTTTGGGGTTGGCGCAGCATATCTTCTTCTTCCATACTTTCCTGTGTCTTCTCTGTCTCATTCTCTCTTTCGTAATTACTAACAGTTAGTTTTCTTGTTCCAGCGGTCCACAAGGCCGAATGCTTCGGGCTGCTGGGTATAAACGGCGCGGGCAAGACGACGACGTTTCGTATGCTGACCGGCGACACACACATCTCCGCCGGCGACGCGTACGTTCACGGACTCTCCATCAAAACGCGTCTGCGAGACGTGCATGCGCAGATCGGTCAGTCGAACTTTATTATTAACTACTTATTGCCCGCGACTATGTCCTTATAGAATATAATCTAAAGCCTTCCTTGATAAATGTACTATCTAACATAAAACTAAATTTACAATTCCAACCAGTACTTCCTGAGATTAGCGCGTTCAACCAAACAAATAAACTCTTCACTCTAACTTGAATATTTTTATGAGCTTTCAATAGTTAGCGTACTTTTGAAA
This sequence comes from Diarsia mendica, assembly GCA_949316265.1. Classification (NCBI taxonomy): domain Eukaryota; kingdom Metazoa; phylum Arthropoda; class Insecta; order Lepidoptera; family Noctuidae; genus Diarsia; species Diarsia mendica. The sequence goes on from OX438892.1 coordinate 12,366,662, forward strand.
CCAACTCACTACTTAAAAACACGTATATAAAGTTAAAATTTGTTTATTGTGGTACAGGCTACTGCCCGCAGTTCGACGCGTTGTTCGACAACCTGACAGGTCGCGAGACACTGCGTATCTTCTGCCTACTGCGCGGCATCCCGGCCGCCGTCGGCAGCGCGCGCGCACTACACCTCGCTACTTCTCTCGGCTTCCTGAGGCACTATGATAAAAAGGTCAGTCGTACTCGTAAACAATATTAACATTCGTTTCTACTCAACAACATCTCGCTTCCCATCCCGACATATTTTGGTCCTTCGAGCCGGATCACGCGTCACCCAAACATAACGCTATAGTGCGCGCGGAACTAGTTGGCCGCTCCTTATGTGGCGAAAGGGGTGAGGGGGCGGGTTGCCTACAGCTCGCAATGCACAGGAGACTATAATTAGACAGTGATGACCAATCTCGAGATATCCTGAACATTAATTGTTCAATTTATTGAAAAGAATACTTATTATAATACAAAAACTTGCCTAAGGCGCGGTCAACTAGTTCCGCGCGCACTATAACTTGGAAACACTGAGAAATCTGCTTAGAAAATACATAGACTGACTTCATTGGTGATGTTCTTCAGGAAAATGAATATTGCATGCATGCCGCATGAGTGTATGATCGTGGACGAAGGAAAAGGAATATGCTAGGATCGTAGCAGATGGCATACTGTAGATTCTGCTTACCCCCATGGGAAGAAGGATTCTGTTTTAGACCTTAATTATACATTTTGGATTTCTTCTTTTACCTGGCCCAGTCTCACGTCACTTAAAGTTGTAACAACATGTTAATTTGTAGTTCTTTTTTTTACAGGTATATGAATGCAGTGGTGGAACTAAAAGAAAAATCAGCACGGCTGTTTCGTTGCTCGGAGATTCCTCGCTGGTGTTTCTTGATGAACCGACTACAGGTAAAATTTATCAAATACCTTTAAAGATAATAATCCTATAAATAAAATTGTTTTACGATCAACCAGTATACATGAAGATCTAAACATCTTCCAGAGTTCCCTTAGCATCTGTTGTTGATCCGTTGTACACGCACATCAAACGTTTTCGCAGCGCAGATGTTGCACCATCGCGATGTATTTTCGGTACACTCACGCATATTCGTAGTGCTCATATAGAAACAACTTTTGCTGGTATATCGATATAAAAAAAAAAGAAGCTGCTCCGTACATTTTTTTATCGGAAGTAGATGCGCCCATAAATATGTGTAGCGGCTGTTTTTTTTGTGATTTCGGGTTTTGTCCCTTATTAAAACCTATATAATTAATCATTTTAGTAGTTCATAACTTTCACGAACCTTCTTTACGCTCAATATTGAAAAATTCTAGGGTTATTCTCGAATCTTCTAATCAGTTCTTAGTGGTTCCAGACTCGTAATCTAGAATATTCTCATAAAACCACCGACTTAACAATATTCTAACACAAGTTAATTTGAGCAGGTATGGACCCCGCATCGAAGCGCCTGGTGTGGTCGTGTATCAGTGACGCAGTGATCTCCGGTCGTAGTGTGGTGCTGACGTCACACAGTATGGAGGAGTGCGAGGCGTTATGCTCGAGACTCACCATCATGGTCAACGGACGGCTCTACTGTATCGGACCGCTGCAGCATTTGAAGAATAAGTTCTCACAAGGTAAAGCTCAGTTCTACTTTCGAAACGATGAAGGGAAATATCGTGAACAAGGAGGCATGTCCTAGAACCAAAACTTCGAACTCATATGACATCTACAACCTTGTCTGGGCTCGCGTCGTGGACAACAGTGTAGTCTTGGAGAGGAGATCCGTGTTCCGGCAGTAGTAACATTATATACCGCTTATGCTAGGATGAGGTTTTGCTCGTATGGCTACTGTACGTAAGTCGATTGATTACATCCACCGCAAAGATCGATAAAGTGGTACATAGCAACCAGATTTTGCTCGATCGGTTTCTTCTAGTTTTATTCGATTTCGGCACATCGGTTGATGTCTTCTGCACTTATTCTACGTCGACCCAGCTTACCATGCGTAAGGTGAGCCCATATCGATCGATGGCTGTTGTATTTTTTCTGATATTATGATCAATATCGACAGGTCGACATCGATAGACCAACATCTAGTTGCACATGTTTATTGTTCAGCAAAAACGCAATATCATCGGAAAGTTCAATATTGTTTTATAACTTTCAGGTTACACCTTAATAGTCAAGAGCAAATCCGGTCCAGACAGAGATAACGGCGTGCTTAAAATACATATTTACGTTGCTGAACAATTCAGGGAATCGCGAATTATGTGAGTACTTTTTACCCCCATAAATCACCTTCAGCTAAATATTGGCACTTCTTCTAACTCCAGGGGAGTTAGGCGTAATAAGAATTTTAAATATTGACATTAATCCGTGTTTGCAGTGAATCATATATGGGTATCAGTACATATTACATCAATGACATCGGGTTGCCGTGGTGGCGCATTTTCGACGTAATGGAAGATGCCCGGAAGATGTACCCCATCGAAGATTACTCCGTCACACAAACCACACTTGAACAGGTATTTTTACAATTTACGAGAGCGCAAGGCAACGCTGAGGCTTAAACATCCTTGAAATTGAACATTAACTTAAGCATCAGGGTTAACTACGGATTAAAAAAAATAGATATTAATCGAATTTCTAGACGCCTAATCGAACATAAACACTCATTGTTGTTTCTGTGAAATATGCCTACAACCCTGTTGTATGGTATTATTGTCTGACACTTATAACTGAATATACAAATAACTATTGTTAACTAATACTGATTATTATACTTAAGCGTACATTTCTACTTAACAAGTTGTTCGCGTTTTGATCTGTCGTCCGTAAAAGGAAACGATCTGAATGGTCCAAAATCCAAAGGTTTTGTAAGATAATTTGGATATATGAGACTCAATTTAGTACTTAAAATAAGTAGTTCTATGCGTAGTTAAAAAACAACACAACCATTTTGAATGTTTAATATTTTACATGTGAAAATAAACTTATAAATTAATATTAAGATATAGTTAGTGTATTGCAACTGTATCGTTAAATGTTGTTGTTGATGTGTTTGACCGTGTATTCAATGCATACAAATTAAATGTATACGTAATGCATCAGTTCTGCTAGGAACAGCCTTTACAGTTTAAAACTTTCCGTATGCGTCACAAATTATGCTTTAATATCTTTTGAGATTTAAGCACGCTCTTGATATTATAAATCAAACGGAAAACATTGTACTTATCTTCTCATTCGAGAAGCCCAATATATCGCTGTAAATTACATCTCGCATTTAGTTAGTACATATTGTTTTTGTAAGGTTTTTTTAAACGAAATCTCAGTACGAAATTGTTCAAAGAACAGTAGAATTTTCATGTTGCCATTCCATATGAGTTTCTTATAATAAATAGTACAGATAGATCTGAAGTGATCTGAACATTCACAAACATAATCTCAAGATGTATGACATTATTACTGTTTAGTTTTGTTACTGTTGTTTTTTTAAGTTAATATCAAATACCTTCTAAAAAAATCATGACTTAGGCTATTGCAAACACCATTTATTGTTTTAGAAGAAAATCTTACTCGAACGAAACTGCAGTATTTCAAATAACGTGCCTATTCAGTACTTATTTAAGTGAGATAATTAAAATGGTGCTTGTTCTTTTAGAGAAGAGGTCGTGTATAATTGTGTGAAATAATCGAGTGAAACTTTTATGAAGATGATCGTATAGCTCTTTTTGCTCAATAATGAACTATAAACAAATGGAAAAATGTAAAGTCGTTATTTTGAAATACGAATATCTTATTAGCATCCCGATGTCCGCTCGCCGCCCTTAACAAAACTCTCAAATACAACATCACGCCTTGACACCCACATTTTGCCAGTTATGTTTTAGGTCCATGTAATAGGGAGCGAGTCCATTGACACCAACCGGACACTAATCCCGATTCCTTGGCAGCTACTAAGTTTTTTTTTAATATGGGATGGGCCTTCTCTTGACATCAATCTTGTCCTAAGGGCAGAGATGAGGTCGACGATGGAACGAGCTAACCCAGAAGAAGCCTATTCCTATTGAAATAACCCAATAACACTTTACCCGGCTCTTGATTCGAACCCAGCCAGACCCATATCCTCAGCTCTCTTAACTTTTAGAAATAGCTGTTGAAATGTGGAATGTAGGCTTACCTATATGGTAATACGGGTGTGATTTTATACTATACCTACAATATTATGTTTTAAATAGTTCAAATTATAGAGCAGTAACACGACCTAAAATTATGTATTTTATGTATGTATTATTAATTTATTCATATAAAACTTAATACCAAATGTATCTTCAGCTTAAAAATAGATGATTTTCAAACTATGTAGAATCTTGCAACAAATAGAATCAGTCAGCCTAACAAATCGGGTAAGACAAAGCATTACATACAAAATAATCCTCGAACTATACGCGCATACTATTTTGGATGTCCCAGCGACGCCCAGTGACGCCCAGTGATCGTCGCGATAGCCGCGTTGTCTTGTGGTAATATTAAACAAGTCCTTGCTTTGTTACGTGACTCTTTGTCTTTCCCTTCGAAGTGCTGTATTGATCGTTGTACAAAATAAGATTCGACGTCGCATGCGTGACAATTCTCAGTATTGCAAAGAGTGTTTACTCACTTTTTTCATCGGTAGCTAGGTCTAAGATACGCCCTCTTATTTATCAAAGTTTTTTTTTAATAGCTGTAATTATGGCAACTCCGATATTACTATTGTTGGCTATGTCATGAGAAGGGCGACACAATTGCTATTATTTATTAAGAAATACATTGTACAATGTGTGAATTTGTGTGATATGATTTGTGATCTATTGTGATTTGATTGTTTTATTGCCATTAGCAAAATATACACTTGTTTAAGAATACGCGCCATGCTGTTATAGCTGATGCCATTCTAAAATCATGGCTAGTTTAAATTTTTATTTTATTTTAACAAGTGTCTTTGAACATAAGTATTATTATAGATCTTCTTTCGTGCAGGTTACAATGACTGCTTAATGATTACGCTTCATAAATATACATAACTACTTATAATTTAGGCAACATACTGGCTTTAAAGTATTGCTGTACCTCTCGATGTTTTGAATATTATAGTCGTAAGAACGGTGTTTGTATGTGTAGTGTTTATAGACAATTTTTAATAAAAACTAAGGATATTTTATCACTATTTGTTTTTATTTAACTGTGCATCATCAAAATCCTACCACCCGCGCCCGTGTCCCAGCGTGGTATGTGTTGTAATTCCGGAGGTGATTCTGGACATTAGAAGGAACTAATGCTCTAAGTGAGAACGAAGCAAGCTCAAAAATTTTAATACGCTACTTTGGACCTGTCCAGTTTCGCATCTGTAAAAGACAGCTGAGTTTTTAATTTACAAAATTATTACTAGTGATCAATGTGTCGTACATAATTATAAAACGTGTAATGAATGAAAACCTACTGGAGGTTTTACCAAAATCATATTTTGTAGATGGAGAAGTTACCTACTCATCACCATTTACCTACATACTCGTGAAATGTTTGAAGATGACAAAACCGGAATGTAAAAAAAAAGTTCGCCGTCCATGTAATCTTAGTGCCGCTACGGCGTAGCTCGGATCGTGCTACGCGCTACGGGAGGAGCGTGGGGGCGCGCAACGGGGTATCAGGACATTTGCGCGAAAAGCCATTTGCGCACATGGACTTTTGCGCGAACTGACACTTCCGTGACTGGACACTTGCGTGATATACATTTGTGTGCATTCACTTGAACGTAAGCCACTTGCGTGACTTACCTAATAGCCTTGGTGACCTTACAAAAAAAACATCACGCCTGATATTACTTGAACACATTTCTAGGTACAGTAAAGCTGCACTTTATAAAGTTCATAATGGTTACATTCGTAATTTCGTTTTTACCATAATATGTACATACCTACAGATAGCGCGCGAGTTGAATGCAGTCGGGGTCTGAGGTAAAGAGGGGGAGCAGTGTAGTGCTGTGCTATTCACACTAGTGTAATGCGGTAGTGCTGTCACGCACTACCGCATTCCTAAGCTCTGCATTCAACTCGCGCGCTATCTGTACCTAATAAAGTTTCTCATACTGTAAGAAGCATACCATCATTAAAAAAAACTTACACAAACTAGATTTCCTATCTTATATATGAATGCCTAATATGGGAATACGTACGACCTAGAGCTGACTCCAAGTTTCCAACTCATGCAGAATGCTTCGAGAGCCATCGTTTTACTGCATTGCTGATATCGATAAATAAACAAATTCGATATCGGCCGACGCAAATACGTCAATAACAGCGATAAAGTGGACACTAATCATGTTTTATCGTCTCATATCTGATGAAAAGTGTTTACTTTAGGGTTTTCCATCAAACTAAATAAAAAACGATGTACGCATATGCACGTTATTAAGTAATTAGGTGAATCAGCCTGTTTTTTACGCACCACATCTCAACTATTTCGTGATCACTAATTATATATTGTAAGTAGCGATAGTAAAATCGTTCGAAATTACTAATCTAGCTAAAGTTAGTCATCACAATTCTGGGTAGGGTTTTTAATAAATAACAATAGTGTATATTTTAAAATATTTTAATGGACTCCTTAACTTCTTGATCACACATGTAGGTAGGTAACTCTTATGAAATATACCTTAGTACCTAGTGGTGACAAAGTACCTATGTACATCATTATTACACAATTAAATGCTAAATAAAGCTTTTTGGTATTAAAGTAAAAAATATGTTTTGGTTAATAAATCACATAAATAATAATTAAATATTACAAAATACCTAGTATTTTCACTAATTTTCATTATTTACATCTAAATTATAAACGAATAAAAACAGGCGCGTGCGAAGCGCTTGAGCATGTGTACAAATAAATAAAATTATAAACCTTAACATAAGATAAATAAATACGTGGACGTCATTTCTTTTCAATTTTTGCTTTTAAGCAGATGCCAGATGTCGTTTAAAGAATGCAAAAAAAAAATGATGAAATCTCTATAATGCATTGTTCCATTAATCTATAAGCTTTCAAATGAATAAAAGTCATGGAATGTCGCTATAATTAAAACAATGCCTATACTTTACGCGCATTTGTAGGTACCTAAATAGTTCGTTATATACAAGGTACCCAAGTAACACAGTCTCGGAGGTTTAAAACAAATCTGTCTATTGACAGTCTATTCATGGTTAATCTTCAGATAGGGGCTTTCTAAAGATGGTTGCAATAAAGAAAATGTATTCTTATAGAGTTATTTTTCTCAAGCTGCATTATTTTTAGGGCATTTGTTCTATAGCACACTTATTCTAAGTACGTTTATAGGTATATTGAATGTTTTAAGATAATATGCTCTACAAATAGTGAATAAAGCCTAAAGGTACCTAACTTGAACTAAGTTTATAGATAAGTTGATATATTTTAAGATAAAACATTCTATTTTAGCTATTGGTACTCTTATCTTTGTTTCCAAAGAGACTTACGTCTAGAAAAAATACTTTAATAGATATTTTTAAGTTTGTCTAATTATATGATAGTGAAAACGTGGCTTTAGTGGACTTTTTCTTAAAAATGGCTAAGTTAGGTGCATTTGTATTAAATATTTGAATTGGATGAGTTTATGCAATGGGGACAGTGAAAAAAAATAAAATATCTGGTGGCGTTCGTCAAAAATCGGTAAATATTTAAAAAGGAAGCAAGATGAAGAAGAGTTGCAAAATAATTCAGATTCAGAATCGAAACTTGTAACTTATTCGGATGAAAACAATACAAATGAGGAAGACGAAAGTCGATCCAATCGCCTCAAAAGGGATCTGCGTCAGTGGTCAGCAACTCATGCTATACCTAACTCACATAGTCTTGAACTTATTCCAAATCGCACTTCGCACTAATATTATAAAGGCGAAAGTTTGTGAGTGTGTGAGTGTGTATGTTTATTACTTTTTCACGCAAGAACTACTGAATGGATTTGGATAAATTTTGGTACACAGATAGTTTGTAACCTGGATTAACATATAGGATAGTTTTATCCCGCTTTTATCTTCCCGTGGGATAATTTTCATGTTGTAGCGGGTGAAGCCGCGGGCAACAGCTAGTAATAAATAATTTTCAACCCGTTACTCTACCAAAGGGTCCGAGAACATTGCTGCAGAGTCCAAGAACGATTTAAATTTAAAAAAAAACTAGCATCACGGGCTGAAGAATAATGTCACTAGATATTTTCAAAATTTGAGAGAACCAAAAAGTGACAATCGATGTTAAAATTGATGGACTACCTACGGTTCTGTGTACCCTACGTATTGATTAATTGAATTGCTCTGTTACTGCATAAAATCGTCTTTCGTTTACAACACATCAAATTACCTATTTACTGATGAATGTCTAGAAATACTGTGAGAAGATAAAAAGGAATACAGAGATGACAGTTACTAGGTAATCTTAAACCACTCATAAATTTGTTTATTCTTTCACTAGATAGTTTAGTATGTAGCAAGTGAAATTATTCTTGTCATGGAGCTAGAGCCATACTACAGAAAATTCTCTAGTGTGTTTGTTCTATTAGATTCGTTTTTCTAGTAAATTTTATCTTGACGCCATTTTTATTACCTATTTTCGCTTCAAATGATTTTCGTTACATATTTTAATGCTTATTTTTATGTTTTTATCATTAAATTATGTCTAGTTAAATATTTAATATGTTTTCAATTGCTTTATTTTATATAAAATGAGTATTTTAGACATTAAAATGAAATTAAAAAAAAATACTTATTATAATTAATATTCATTTTTGGTAATAAAAATATTAAATCTTACATTTACAGCGGGCGCTCTTATTTTATGACAGTTGCACATAATATTCACCGATAGAATTTCAATCGCATATAGATTTGCTTGTTTACCCATTATTATCTAGCTAAAACAGTAATGTAAAAAATAAGTACGCCATGATGCAATACAATAATAAGTTTAAATAACTCTTGTAAGTTCTGCGCCATTATGTGTCGTTGTCTATTACAAATCAAATATAACTTAAAGTTGTTAGTCTTCAGTTAATTTGGTTTAAAAACTTGACAAATAAAGACTTCTTTAAAGGTCTCAACTTTATCTATAAACTATCTACTAGTAAAATTTGTGATCTATACACAGTTTAGTGAGACACTAGAAAAATCTCTACAGACAATTTGAAAATTTACAACTCTTATCTCTATCTATTGATGTTTTCTTAACTCATTCTTATGAGAAGGGATAAGGTTGTGCCCACTTTTACTAAACTGTGTCTATAAGCGTTCTTGAATATTACTTGGGACATATTTTACTCTTAAGGTAGACAATCAAATTAAAGTCTATTAGATATCTAATAGTCCGTTTTTAGACGCGATTGTGTTACTTGGGTAGGTACAATAAGAAACATTGTTCTCAAGTAGGTAACGACTTCTAACGTAACAAAGGCTAAAGTGACCATTGCAAGCTAGGCTACAGCATCATTTACTTAAAAAATATCACATTGAGAAAGCATAAAAACATGTTTTTTTGCGATCCGACTCGCGTGTTCTTCTTTAGTAAACAAAACAAAAATATCCTGAAATTCTCCCTTAGCTTCAATCGTTTTCCAGACACGAAATTGGTAGGAAAATACAGAATATCTTTTGAATGTCAAATTCTAATGACATCAAGACCAGTCAGGTACAAGCAAGAAAAACTTCCCCGACGTAACATTTTAACCGAGATTAGCAATTTTCTATCTAAACTACTAATGAACTATTCGCTATAGTGGGGCGCCTTGTCTCTGGTACTTTGTGAACTGCAGGAATATTTGTTCAAGGGTCGTTTGCGATATGCTGTAGTCTTCGATCTCCAGGTCCTGCTTGCCTCGCTCCATGATGCCGAACATGCGTGACCACGCCACGGTTCGGTCCGGAAGGTAGTACGTCAAGAGACCCTCATACTCCTCCCTGAAAAACCAACAGCGAAATTTAGGAAGGTCGAAGTAAACCCTATATTTGCGATGGAGAAGACTAACTAGGCTTTAAGAGGCCGTTTCAGGGCAATAATTATTGTGCATGTAGGTACTTTGCACAAGAGCAGCGGTGGCCCAGTGGTGGCGGCCCCGACTTACGAACAGTAGGTCGTGGGTTCAAACCCCGACAGGCGCATTACTTTGTGTAATTTATTTCATCACCGTTGCTCTCAAAACGGTGAAGGAAAACATCGTGAGGAAACCGGCATGTCTTAGAACCAAAAAATTCGAAGACATGTGACATCTACCAATCCGCACTGGGCCCGCGTGGTAGATTATAGCCCATCCCCTCAAAGAGAGGAGGCCTGAGTCCCTGCAGTGGGAACATTAATAGGCTTACAAGTGCGAGCCCATTGCTAAATCCTAAGCACAGTGTAATCAGCCGTTAACACAGGCTTCTGTAGTCAGATAGTTTTAAAAGTAGACATTGGGTGAAGATTATTTTATAAAACTTACATGATCCGTGGATTCACGAAATTATTATTAACGTATTCTTTGACCAAGTCAGTCACACTGCTTGTGCTTCTTATGGAAGCTGTTTCACTATCTCCCTCTTCTAGTTTAATTTTGATTATTAACGTGAAACCTGAAACAAAATTGTATATAAGTACATTTAAAACATTAGGTAGGTACAGAAAAAAATATAAATAGTAGCTACATCAGATTGTGAAAACGAGGGCTAAATGAAGCCGAAATTGCAATGACAAATGCTCACGTAGTATATCAAACAATTTTCGGCACACTTACAAACACACAATATTTTGAATATTCGATTAGTATCTGATCTATCTCTTAAGTGATCGATTAAGTAGGTATTATCATGATGTCACTCACGAGAATCGACGTACCTAATACTTAATGATTGTAATTCGAGAACAGCTTAAGATAACGACGATCGGATAGATAACATAATATAAAAATCTATGTTCTGTTCAATAGAAGGAAAAACCAATTTTAGGGTAAACGAGTATCAGCGTTCAGGAAGGATTACGACTTCAAGGGGATAAAAAATTGTTAATACCTTCAGAAAATTTATTCTTGAGATGTTGTGGTGTTCCGAGGCACTGGAAGCGCCCGTTAACCATGATGGTGAGTCGTGAGCAAAGGGCCTCGCACTCCTCCATGCTGTGTGACGTCAGCACCACGCCGCGTCCCGCCCGCTGCACGCCCCGTGTCGCACGCCACACCTGCACAAAACAAAATCTTACTAACTCGGCGCGATAGATGGGAAGCATTTGCCGGTTGCAAAATTCGCGCAGATGCGGCTGCTGGAGCACGATCACATACAACCCTAAACAAACAAGAAATGGTTATTAAATGGTCTTAGACCCTAACCTAGTCTTGCTTACAGTTTTTGTAATCCGAAAGCCCTGTTTAATGAAGATCTATGAAAGAAAAAGTATCAACTATTTTGCTATCTAATTCAGGTACCTACATACAAAACTTAAATACAACATGAACATGTAAGTATTTTACTCTTCTTCCCAACTGAGATCTGCATTAAATAGCTATAAATACACAGTTACATAAGTATTTAAATACTTACATGTCGTTTGGCGGCGGGATCAACACCGGTAGTAGGCTCATCGACGAACACGAGCCGCGTTCGTCCCATGAAAGCTATAGCCGTGTTCAGCTTGCGTTTCGTGCCACCCGAATACTGGTGTACCTGAGACCGAAATAGTACATTGTTACCTTAGTAGGGGTGAAAGGAACTTATTTAGTTCCCGAGACGAGGTTTGGCGCCTGAGCGCAGCGAGGGCGCTAATAGTTCGAGGGACTAAATAAGTCTTTAAAACGAGGTAAACAATGTGCTTTTCATTACGAATACAAGGACAGTTGATGGGAATAGGCTTGCGCCCAATTACCTAAATCGAAAGAATGAAGAAAGAAAAGGTATTTATTGGTTTCACAAAGGATAAAAAAAATTGACAAAAAAATTAAAAAGTATAAGAGAAACACTTAAAATAGGTTAAAATAATCAGGATGGAGTGAATGGGTGGATGACAATTGGCTTGCTCCTAATTACATCGGTTGATGGCAATAGGATTGCTCCTAATTACATCAGTTGATGGCAATAGGCTTGCTCCCAATTACTCAAATCGGTGGATGGCAATAGGTTGCTCCTAATTACATCGGTTGATGGCAATAGGCTTGCTCCTAATTAGATTGGTTGATGGCAATAGGCGCACTCCTAATTACATCGGTTGATGGCAATAGGCTTGCTCCTAATTAAATTGTTTGATGACAATAGGGTGGACCCCAATTACATCAGTTGATGGCAATAGACTTGCTCCTAATTAAATTGGTTGATGGCAATAGACTTGCCCCCAATTACCTAAACCGGTTGATGGAAATATGCTTGCTCCTAACTACATTGGTTGATGCCAATAGGCTTGCCCCTAATTACATCGGTTGATGGTAATAGGCTTGCCCCCAATTACATCAGTTGATGGTAATAGGCTTGCTCCTAATTACATTGGTTGATGGCAATAGGCCTGGTCCCAATTAGGTACATTAGTTGATGGCAATGGGCTTGCTCCTAATTAAATTTGTTGATGGCAATAGGCTTGCACCTAATCACATTAGTTGGTGGCAATAGGCTTGCTCCCAATTAGGTACATCAAATAATTTGACAGCTGTCAGTAGAAAGCGATTGTCCCTAGGGCTGAAAAGTAGTACTTTGAACCCGCTCCGCAGGCATGTTATGACCTACTTTCAGAGTATGAGTAATGAAAAACTGTAGTGTGGTAGTAGCAGGTCAGGCTAAGACGATCCATTGACCACAATATAATTTTTTCTCATTTCTTACTCACATCTGCTTCATGATTATTAATAACACAAAAAAAAGGAAAAATATTAAAATTTTACCTTTTTGTCAAGATGTTTGAAGAAGCCAAGTGCATTTGCGAGTGTTTCTGCTGTAGGCGCGGCGGCCCGCATTCGCAGACCTCGCATCAAAGCGAACATGTGCAACGTCTCGCGACCCGTCAGCTCACCGAATAACGCGTCAAACTGCGGACAGTAGCCTGAAACATACCAATGTGAACATGAAGTACCAACCAATAACAAAATCCGGAAAGAATCATCAAAAACTGCATATAAAACATTCAGAAACTGATTGAAAAAACAAGCTATGAAATAGTCACCAGGATTCCGAGCAACTAACCAATATTCTCGTGTACTTTGTCGAGGTTCCTCTGCACGGAGTGCCCGCTGACATACGCCTCGCCACTTGAAATAGATTCGTCACCCATCAGCATCTTGAAAGTGGTAGTCTTGCCGGCGCCGTTCACACCCAGTAGACCGAAGCATTCACCATCGGAAACACCTTAAAAAGGAGGTTTAGTTTAGCTATATTTTGTGCTGAACTTGTCAGTAGTTACTAGAGAGAAGTAGGTTCCTACTTGAGCACTCATAGTCAGCTACATTGATATTTTAGAATATCTACCAAAGTAGGTAAAACTAATGTCTACCTACCTGTGCCTGGGGTACCTACTTATTTCGTTCCATACAATTCACCACCTGCTTAGTATTTTCACAACTATGTTGGGGTCAGCTTTCAGTCTACCCGGATGCAGCAGCATACTAGTATTTTACATAGAGCGACCGCTTTTCAGACCTCCACAATCCAGTTAGTATCTGGGTAATACGATACCCTTTGGTAAGACCGCTTGTCAGACTTTCGGGGCACTGACTACCTATAACGACTGTTAAAGCAGCGGAGGAAACTCGGTGTGTAATGGATGGTAACCTATTCACTGACTAACCTAGGCATGCACGGCTAAAGATCGACCCGAGCAGCTGTTATTATTTAGTTCGTTCCATACAATTATTGTATAAAATTTAAACACTTACTAAATGAGACCTGGTCCACGGCGAGATGATTCCCGTAGTACTTGGAGAGACCGTTGGCGAATAATGCCTGTTCGAACCCGTGTGTCTTGGCCCGCTCCGCTTCACGCCGCACGTCTTCGTCTAACGTGCTCTCGTCCAATGGAGGCGGGACCTTTTTCCACGTTGAGAGCTACAGAGAAAAGTCAAAAGTTAATTGACGTAAGAAGGGCTAGCCAGCTAAAGAAATTAACAAAAATCATAAACTTGGGCAGGGTAGGTAGGTATTCGTAATAGCTATCGATGTAGATCAAAATAATCTACGCACAATTTGTGATATTGCGGGTCAATCTTCCAAACTAACGACGGAGGTACCTACACATCAATTACTATTCTACTGGTGCAATACACACAGTCACTGACGCCTAAACACAAATGCAAGAGAATCTTTATCTATAACAGCTGTTAGAGAACTCAGCCCGCGCCAATACTGTTCTGCAGAGGAGTGTTACCTCTTTGTAATGAAATTCGAAAATGGTCAATAGAAAACAGAAATAGGTTGTAGTTAAAATTCCAAATATTACCTTCTGTAGCAGTCTGTACTCGATGGCCATGAGAATAGCCCAGAATACTACGCAGGATAAGCACATACTGAGCATATACCGCATAATACCGGGGGGTTTCCACATAAAGTGTGGATTTTCTTCCACTGCAAACAAAAACCACGAATAAATAATAATAATAATAATAATATTCCACAACTATCACACAACGCCATCTAGTCCCAAGCTAAGCAGAGCTTGTGTTATGGGTAGTAGACAACTGATAAACATACTTATATATTTAAATATTAACACTGAAACCTAGAGTTACCTCAAGTTGTTACGGAACAATGAATAGCACTTACTGCAGCAGCTCTCAGTTTGAAGGCACAAGTTCGCCATGGTGCATTCGAAGTTGGGGTAGACCGCCTGCAAGTAGTCGCAGCCTTGGAGGCAAGTGTACTCGCGTAAGCCGTTCTGATTCAAAAACCTGCACAACAAACACGTTTCATGTTGCAATTATGTAGGGTATTGTAGCGTATAAGTATTTATATGCTTTATTATGTAATTGTTTGTGGTTCCAAATAAAAAAAAAAATAAGCGTAGCCATAATACTTATGGAATGCCAAACTTGGAAGATTTAGGCCGTTTCCCAATATATAACGACTGTCGCACCAATACGTGCATCGTGGCATTGATACGTTTGGGTTCGATGTTCCCTTGTATTGGGACATTTTAACTTATTCTGATTTGTATTCTGTTTGTTTACGTAAAAATGATTCCTACCTGACTCCAGTGACGAGGCTATATAGCGGGAAGAACTGCAGTATGTAGTCAAGAACAATGGCAGCTTGCTCTGTGTCCAGCATAGGATTTGATAACGCCTCCACCACCTGCGCGCCCATCATACCTGCCATATACAATGAACGACATACAGTGAATAGAACTACAATATTGACATTATTACATAGCAATGAAGGTCAGTCTAAGTCCAGTTAGTTGGTTTACGTATGGAATGATTACTAGCTGTCCTCACATAAAACTTTTAGCATATAAATAGACCAGTCGAAATATATGGGTATGTACTTAGATAATTTATGTTCTCATATTATCGCTTTACATGGGAAACCTATTTACTGATTCTTCTGCGTCTCGAATCGATGTCTCAGATTTGGCCCGACCAGTATATACGTAGCGACCTGGACAGCTCTGTCATTTGCCTCATTCAAGTCCAGGGGCCCTACTATGACGTCTTAAAACAGTCCTGACTTACTCCTAATCCATTCTGGAAACGTGACAGAACTATACAGGGTGTCTAGCGCCATCTCTTTTCCACACTGGATTAAGAATAAGTTAGGACTGTTTTAAGACGTCATAGTAGCCCCCCTGGAGGTTGCAATTGTTTTGAAGCAAGAGTGAGGCATGCCCTGTGTTGGGGCTCCACACTCGCATGTGTCCGAGATGGGTCGATCATACCCAATTTATGGAAATTGCATCGCGGTTGAGGGCTGCCGAGTACACGGCCCTCAACCGTCATCTGAGTCACTCAATTCACTGATGAACATTGAGGATATTTAATTATTATTCTTACCGAAAAGTACATTTATGAAGTAGAAGCCAACGAAGCCAACAGCAGGCCCCTTGAACACTAGCGACATTAGGTATGTCAACGGTAACATCGCAGCACCGTACAGCATGATCACCAAGTACATTCGTCCTGAAACAAAACACGGAAACTGTGTAAGAATTTAATAAACCTAACCTACATCGTTATAAATGACGATTTGTGACCGAGATAGAAAGAAGACTGAAATGTAGAATAAGTACCTAATTCTACGGCAGTGGACAATCCGATGACTTGGAAGGCGGCGCACGAGACGACGATGGAGACGCTCGTGATGAGGAACCAAACCCAGTTGAAGGTGGCGGCGCCGCCCCACAGCACGGCCGGCTGCACGCCCGCTGCGTTCTGAAGCAGCTTTGCTCCGGACATGCGCTCCTGTAACAAACCCCATCTGTAATATCTGTAGTCTTTTGAGGCAGTATATGCAGCAAACGTTTGCAAAACTATAGTATCGAGTTAGTCGTGGCTTTCGCCATGAAGATAAAGACGTTCAAAGCTCTGCAGATATTTACATAATTACTTACTTTGATATAGAACATGATGAACACAGCGCTAACGATGCTAACACTGCTGCCGATACCCGATGACAATTGCATGGACAGCATGGTTATCATCATTTGCATGTCGGTCTGAAATAAATTTAAATACTTTTAACATAATGTTTTACTTTGAAAACATAGTGTATAAGTCATTGATTTCTTGCAAAAACTTCAAGTGTTTGCAAGATATAAATGAAAATAAAATCGTAGGAATTGTGTTTTCGAATTTCCTAAAACTAAATAAAAATAAAACTTACTTGATCCGTGTAAGTGGCCTCTAAAGGATGGTTGAACACTTTGAGTTCGGCAGTAGAGTTTCTGGTTCTGAGAATAGCTGCGTGGACGGCGGCCAGAGACGTGGCAACGTCGTGAAAACCGAAGTTACTGAACCAGGCTGTCGCAGAGTTGTCGTCAAACGTGGAACCGATCAACATTTGGTGACGCATTGTCCCCATCGCTGTTGATGTTGCTTGTGACTAAGAAAATACATATAATCAATTTAAAATATAAGTACCTATTCCTGTCCAAACTAGAAGGGTGGTCATACAAGAGTCAGATTAATGAATGAGGGTGAAGATGTTTTGACTTCGTCAAATCTAACTTCTCTTTCTACTTTATCTTAACAACTGTATAACTTAATACATGTCAACCGCTTAACTTGGTCTGGTCAAATTTTCGTACATACTGTTTTTAATATTAACAGAAGTCATTAAAATTATGTAAGCTAAGATTAGTTGGGAACGAAACACTGGATGGATTTTTTTAACACATGCAATCAGACACGCCATTTAGGATAATGTTAATCACGTTCTTTATGACGTCAGGAAAATATGATAAGCTAACAACTTTCCGATAATCGACTTCCTAACATTTAATTACAAAAATGTTTATACATAGGTATCATAATGATCATGAAATCACCTGGAGAAGACAATATTACGAATAAGTTATTAAAATGTTTATTTGAACCTCTACAGAGACCACTACAAACTTTGTTCAACAACGTTCTGGAAAAAAGAACGACTCCTAATCAATGGTCCAGAGCTACAACGACTCTACTACATAAAAAAGGGGATAGAAATAACCTAAACAATTACAGGCCAATTAGCCTAATGAGCAATGTTTACAAAGTTTTTTCAAAAATCGTTCTGAACAGGCTCTCCGAAATCTTAGACGAGAATCAACCACGTGAGCAAACAGGATTCAGAAAACACTTTTCAACGATCGACCATATCCACGTCATGTCACAGTTAATAGAGAAAAGTAAAGAATATGGAAAGACTCTGTACATATGCTTCATTGATTTCTCCAAAGCTTTCGACTCTTTGGAACACACTGCCATCTGGAAAGCACTAATACAACAAAGCTTAGACATAGAGTACATTGAGCTCCTTTACAGCATATACTCTAAGAGTTTGGCTAAAATACGTCTGATGGAAAGAGAGGGACCGGAATTCCGCATAGGAAAAGGCGTGAGACTAGGCGACCCCCTCTCACCCAAAATATTCTCAGCAGTTCTGGAAATGGTTTTTAGAAATATCAACTGGGAAAAACAAGGCATCAAAATAGATGGCGAATACCTAAGCCACCTACGGTTCGCGGGCGATATCGCTATATTTGCTGAGGAGAGTACCGAGTTAGAAAGCATGGTAAATGATCTTGTGAGGGAGAGCAGCAAGGTTGGTTTATCGCTGAACGCCTCAAAAACAAAATTTATCACAAATGGTACTGTTCCAACCATTAGAGAGAACGGAGAAAGCATCGAGTGTGTAACGGAATATATCTACCTAGGTCAGTCAATTTCATTCCAAGATCTCACAGAAAAAGAAATAAATCGACGAATTGCAATGGCGTGGAAAAAGTACTGGAGCTTGAAGGAAATCATGAAAAATAGAGATATAAAAATTGAAATAAAAAGGAAACTGTATGACACAACAATCCTGCCATGCCTAACATATGGTTGCCAAACATGGTCGTTGAGGAAGATAGACGAACACAAATTAGCCATACACCAACGGAAAATGGAGAGAAGCAGGTTAGGAATAAAACTATCAGATAAAATCAAAAACGAAACAATAAGAAAGAAAACTAAAGTAACTGACATACTCGAAAAAATTAGGAATTTAAAATGGAAATGGGCGGGCCATGTGTATAGGATGACCAACGACAGATGGACCAAGAAACTCACAGAATGGTTACCAAGAGAAGGGCAAAGAAGTAGAGGTAGACCGAAAAAACGATGGGAGGACATATGGTGCGTATAACCTGCAGAAGTTGTAAATTTCCGCTAAAATCACACGCGGATTGAGCCTAGATTATTAGAGCAATCTAGGCTATAATTGCTGATTCTGTCATAAGAAGTTGAAGGCAAAAAAATACGCAATCGGGAAGAAAGGCACAGGAGATCGTTCAATTCATTAATTGTACCACATACCTTGACCAGCGATCCCAAGCGCGCGCAGGCGACGGCAACGTGTCCGCTTTCGGGATGAACAGCTCACAGGTCTTTTGCTGGATACACTATGCTGGCCAGCAATACACAACACACTATCATAGGTCTGGGGTAGGCTGATAACAGTTTATACAGGTTCAGTTCAGGGGTTTTAGGGCGCGATGGGACTAATTAGTGTCACACATAGCGTGCGCATCCACGCGATCCCAAGGTTAGAGCGAGACTGCCCATGACGGCGCGGCGCGGCATTGCGCGCGCGCTGCAAGGCACGAGGAAATCACCTAATCAACGATATATGGCACAGATTAAATAAATTAGAACAGTAAACCAATGCCTTTCAATCATCATTAGGTGATGTAGAAAAATATAAGAAAAACTATAAGTTACGAAGCGTAACCATTTTCCCCGGCTTGAAAGTTCCTACTTTCGAAACACAAAGGAGAAGTAAATAAAATTGCATATCATCACAACTCCACAAAAAGCTATAAGAACTCTAGAGTTGCGACTCTATATAAGAAATAAGAATACTTAACTAACTATTCTACGCGGTAACTAAATCTAATACTGCACATTGGTGCAAGGTAAGAATTAATATTAAGGTAACTAAACTTATTGCGTTGGCAAAGGGCACAACTTTACTACCGGGCGACTCTGAAGGATCCCGCTTTGAGTCTTGACAGATGCGACTCTACAAACTCCGTTTTTATCTGGAAATATTTCGTGAATTACTCCTAACGGCCAATGCAGAGGCATCACATTGTCCTGCATGGAGACGACAACCATACCGACCCGTATTGGATTGGAAGGAGTGTTCCATTTTTGTTTGGATTGTAGGGTGTGCAAGTACTCTTGGCGCCACCGCTTCCAAAAAGATTGAACCATCTGATCAGTCAATTCATATCGCGAAATAAGATGTAAGCGCGTTTCATTGACTTCGCGAGCGGGCAGAAATAAAAGAGGTTTCGTATGCAAGAAGTGCGCCGGTGATAATGAAGTGGGCTCTGACGGATCTGAGCTGATCGCGTACAGAGGCCTCGAGTTTAGTAAAGCTTCTACTTGAGTTAGCATAGTGTTAAACTCTTCAAAGCTAAGAATTTGCTGACCGATGACTTTGTAGAGATGCGTTTTGACACTCTTCACTTCACTTTCCCAACAACCACCAAAATGTGGAGCTCTACAGGGGATGTTTTTGAGTGTGATTCGATGCTCTGCAAGTTCTCTTTCCCACAAGGGGTGATACTCTTTAGCCAAGAATTGGTAGAGATCTCGGAGATAGGATTTGGCTCCAATAAAATTGGTAGCATTATCCGTGTACAGACACTGAACCGGACCTCTACGCGCCAGGAAGCGTTTCAACGCAGACAGGAAGCTCGCAGTGCTAAGATCTGAGGCAATCTCAAGATGCAGAGCGCGAGTTGTCAAGCATGTAAAAAGGCAGATGTACGCTTTCCTGGCCCTCTGGCCTCTAGCACGCACCGGCGTGACCAAGAAGGGTCCCGCGTAGTCGCAACCTGTATGAGTGAAAGCCTTAGGAGCCGACTCAACGCGACAACGTGGTAAATCCGCCATTATAGGAAAGGTAGGTCGTGGCTTTGCTCGAAAGCAAATGTTACATTTAAAGGTAATGTGACGTGCAATACGTCGCGCGGACAGGATCCAATACTTTTGTCGCAAGAGCGATACGAGCAAGGTTGGACCTGTGTGGAAATTTGTCACATGATAGTGGGAAACTAAAAGTTCCACTATGTGATCTTGACGCGGAAGGAGGATCTGATGACGAGAGTCAAAATCTAGCTCAGAGTTTGCTAGGCGACCTCCATTGTGGATAAGTCCTTCGTGAAGGAATGGACTTAACCGTTGTACTGGCTTAGAGCACAACTCATTGCGGGCTAAACGATCGAGATCAGATTCAAAGTAAATCCTCTGCACAGATCGCCACACAATAGATTCAGCGAACTCTAAATCAGACGCGGTAACGGGCCCTCGAGGAAGCCGTTTGATCAACTTATAAACTAAGCAAATAGTTTTTAAATATTTAAACCAGGACGAGAACCTGGTAGCGCGAACGTACAAAATGTTGTCAGAAGGAGGACTTCTGTCAGAGCATTCGTGCAAGAGAGCAGGTAAAGCCACGGGCTTCATTTCTGGAAGCTCTTGCGACTCGCCTGAAACGAATGGTTTTATCGGCCATTAAGCGCGGGGAAGTTTAAGCCATGGCGGCCCATTTAGCCACAACGGATGATGCACTAATTGGGCAGGCGTTAAACCGCGAGAGAGGCAGTCACTGGGATTTTCAGACCCTTTCACATGGAAGAAGTGATCTGCCGAAAGATTCTCATGAATCTTAGCAATACGATTGGCTACGAAGGTGTGCCATCGATGCGGTGCGGAATGAATCCAACTCAAAGTTACAGTTGAATCCGAAAAAGCTACGACTACCTCAATGGCGTGTCGAGCTGCGAAAAGATTATATACTCGCTTTATCACAGTTGATAAGAGGAGTGCGGCGCATAACTCGAGACGAGCTAGCGAAACGACTTTCAGTGGCGCGACTTTAGATTTCGCACACACCAGCGAGACCACGACACTACCGTCAGGTCTGACAACGTGGGCATAAACCGAACCACCGTAAGCCTTCTCACTAGCGTCGGCAAAACCGACGAGTGAGAGTCTACAGCGTTCTACGACGCCAACATGTCTCAAAAATCTCAATTCAGAGATAATTGGCAGTTCAGATTGAAACTGTTCCCACAGACGAACAATGCGAGGTGGTGGGACGTCATCCCATCCAAGTTTGACAAGCCAAAGCTCTTTGATGAGAAGCTTGGCGTATAAAATTATCGGTGCAACGAGGCCTAAAACGTCGAAAAGACGTGCGATGGAAGAAAGAATATTCCGTTTAGTGCAAGTGCGAACATCAGGGTTAACCTGGAATACGAAACAATCCTCGTCAGGGAACCAACGAAGTCCCAGTATTTTCTGGTTCGGATCTTTACTTAGGTCCACGCTCTGTGAAAGTCGTAATGACTCTGGAATAGTCCGAAGAACATCGACACTGTTGCTAGACCACTTCGTCAGCTGAAAATCGCCGAGAGAGAATATTTTTATTAGTTCACGAGCCGAGCCTATAGCGAGAGCAGTGCTAGGTACAGAACTAACTATGTCATCCATATAAATATCTCGCTGCAAAATGTCCCTGGCGAGAGGTAACTGTGTTCCTTCCTCCTGACATAACTGTTGGATAGTGCGAATCGCTATAAAAGGACTACACTTTAAACCAAAGGGAAGCACTGAAAACTGATAAATTTGAAGTTCTTCTTCCTCGTTAAACCGATATAAGATACGTTGTAGTGAACGATCTTGTGAGCGTATACCTATACGTAGGTACATAGATTTGACATCTGCGGAAATAGCGACACTAAAAAGCCTAAAATTTAATAAAATGTTAAAAAGGTCAGCCTGAAGGACTGGACCTGCGTACAGGATATCATTTAGCGAGGTACCGTTATCTGTACATGCACTGGCGTCTAGGACTACACGCAATTTGGTGGTCACCTTATCCTCTCGAATGACAGCATGGTGAGGAATATAGTATTCCATTTCTCGCTCCTTACAATTTCGTTTGGGCAACATACATTCAGGTAAGATATTCTGCACCAAAGAAATATAATTGTTTTTAAGATAATCCCGTATGACGTCATCGTAAAGAAGTTTGACGTTAGGAAGTGACTTAAGTTTACGTTCAAGACTATAGAACCTCTTGCGAGCCATATTAAAAGAATTTCCTAAAGCTGACGCGTCTGTTTTCAGTGGTAAAGCTGCAACATACTTGCCATTTGGAGCGCGGGTAATTGTGCTACAATAAAACTCTTCACAATGTTTATCATCCACACTCCCAATGGATGAAGCAGTAACATCTTCAATCTCCCAAAACTTACGAAGATCGAAGTTATCGAACGAACTCGCAAAGAAAGACAGAGTGTCAGTTGGAGGTTCGATGACAGGTGCTTCTCCTAGAAGTATGTAGCCGAGCACAGTCTCCAATGCGTCGGGACAACCGGGTACGCTGGTCACGTGACCGGGTCGCAATAACTTAGCGAACAGCTTGACCCCAAGTAACATGTCAATATTACCTGGCACACCCCAGCTGTCATCCGCGAGTAGTTTAGGATCAATATGATTTAATACGGACGTGTTTATAGAACCCAGTGGAAGCTGTCCGGTTATTTGATCCAAAACTAAAGCGTCTATTTCATACCTAGGCTGCGAGCAAAACCGGGAGCTGAACGTAAGATTCACCGAGCCGCGAACGGGCTGCGACGTGCCACCAATACCACGAACGGTAGTTATCGAGTCAGTATGTATAGTTAGACCGAGCATACGGCAGCAACGCGATGTCATATAATTCTTTTGCGACCCAGGGTCCAAGAGACATCTAACCACCACGGCCTTACCCTTCCTACCCGCCACCAACACCTTGGCAGTAGCCAGCACTTCCGTACTACGTGTGGCCTGGACTTGAGCAGAAGAATGCGTACACAAAGCCACACCATCGGAAGTAGCTGGGTCGGCCGCAGAAGCGGAGGCGGGGGCGCTAGCGGGCGTCGGCGCAGGGGCTTGCGTCGATTGCTCAAAATGCAATAAGGAATGATGCTTACCGTTGCATTTCCTGCATGTTGACTTCGATAGGCACTTAGAGACAGTATGTTGGCTACTTAGGCAATTACCACATCTGTTATTGTCTTTTATAAACTTAAATCTATTATCAACGCTTAACTTTTGAAACGCTTTGCACATAAACAAGTTTTTATGTGTAGAATGACAAAGCGAACATTTAGATTCAGTAGCCACAAACACCTGCGATTCCTTAGATGAGGCGCGGGGGCTACCTGTTGGGGCGGACTTACTAGCCGCAGGAGAGGTGCGATACAAGATTTTTACTTGTTCACGAACAAACTTTACGAAATAATCATAATCTAACTCCTGTTGATTACGAAGCGACATTTCAAAATGTTTTGCGGTATCAGAGTCTATTAACTTAAGACCCCAATGAATAAATATAAAATTATCTAAGTTATGTATTTTCAATTGTTTGAGTCCCGCAACCGTAGAAGTTAATTTATCGAAACCCTTTTCAATATTAGCGGGAGTCGATCCGAACGATTTCAATGAGAACAGCTGATTTAGATAATTAGTAGCGAGCGCGCGAGTGTCTAGGTACTTGGCGATAAGCGCCTCCCAAACAACAAGGTAATTATCGCCAGAAGGTACAATACCTTCGGCCACATTCCTAGCCTTTCCCGTCAAACAACTCAACAGATAATGAATGCGATCCGAATCTGATAGATCTGCGTTAGTATGTATAATACGTTTAAACGTCTCATAAAAGAACGGAAAGCTCTGAATATCACCGTCAAAGGTAGGCAGCTCGATTTTAGGAACCTGTATATGGTGAGCATTAGGGCTCGCTGACGGGCTAGGTTTCTGGAAATCACTTGACTCAGTTAATGAAGATAAACTAAACTTTATTTCGCCGACCAATTCATCAAATGAATGCAATGCGCCATAGCTTACTTCACAGGTTGGATTCAATGTCAAATTGAGCATATTTATCTCGTCCATTAGTCCATTGAATTCACTACGCAATCCATCAATTTGTTTTGCCTGAGCGATGAAAGCGTTGCGTAATCTTTCGGTAGTTAAAGATTCAGTTGAATCCAAAATCCTTTGAACCCGTGCAAAATATGCGTCACGTTTACTTTCTAATAACCTAAGTTTAACCTTGTCACTCATGGTGAACAGAAGTTAAATATGACACAAAAATAATAATAATAAATCAACCTTTATCTTCTACGGAACCCCAGTGAGTGAGGTTAGGGGCAAATTAAACCGATAACTCAATTAAAGATATTATAACTTAAGATAATAGTACGGAACGAACTTTCCGTACACGCGAAACCCTAACAATATTAAATTGAAAGGTAAACAAATATAAACTACCAACGCTTTAACCGAGTGCACGTAACAAACCTAATATAAATTAAAATAGTAAGCACGCCAAATATCTTATGAACGTACCCATCTATATACTATGTTTATGATTAGCTCAGATATACCTACAAGTACAACCCGATAAAAACATTTATGTCGGCTGCGACGCGATTAACTTGTCTGCACTAACTTCTACTTGAATGAGATTAACTTACTCAATACAAGTAATAAGAAGGTACAGATTCTTAACTAATAATAAGTTAAGTGTTGAACTTAGAAAAAAGTATAAACTTATTTTCGTAAGCGATGCGAGTGTATTCTTAACGAAATAACTTCGTAAGAAACAGTAAATTTCCTCACGAGTAGACGCGTAGATGACTGTTTGAAATAAGTTATCTAGTAAGTACATACTACGTTTGCAAACGTGAAGTGCGGGTGTGATATGTATAAATATACGGCTGTTTCCATTGAGGAGAATTAACGCGTAAAGTTTATACACATCTGTTATTTTACCTGAAGGTTTCTGTCAAGAAATCAAGTTACCTTACAAAACAAAACAACAAGCGACGCGATGATAATATGGTTAATTGCAATAACTAATCATATGCGGTTGAGTCTCGCTATATAAAGCATACCTGCTCGTGCAATACGAATATAACAGGCGTAAACCTAACGAACCTATACAAGTGTATCATACAATAACAATCAATGTTATTCATTTAGCACTTTCGATTAGTACCAACATAATAAGTATGTAAAAGTTTCTAATGCGTAACTAAATATAACCGTGGGTACGCGAACAAAGTTCAGAACTAGAACATTCCACAGTCAACGTACGACGATATAATTATGTATACCCACTACCCACAATTTTTACAACCGAACAAAAAAATATGTATTACGCCGAAAACTAGCTGATTAATTAAATAAACTTATTTAGCGATATGAATTAACGTTGATATTCAATTAAATGTATTCTTCGGAGCTTTAACTAGTGAATTTAAAGATTTAAATTAAGAATTAATTTGACGGTTGACCTATTGCAAACGCAAGGCAGTTTAAACCTTATTGCTATAGCAATAGAGTTGAGAGTTGTGTGATGATATGCAATTAACATTGAAAATTCCTAAGTTTTTTTTCTCAAAATCAGACTTTTAGGACTTAAAAATAGGCCGTAAAAAGGCCCAAAATTAATTTGTCCGGGACGAAGGACCAAAATGGTGCGTATAACCTGCAGAAGTTGTAAATTTCCGCTAAAATCACACGCGGATTGAGCCTAGATTATTAGAGCAATCTAGGCTATAATTGCTGATTCTGTCATAAGAAGTTGAAGGCAAAAAAATACGCAATCGGGAAGAAAGGCACAGGAGATCGTTCAATTCATTAATTGTACCACATACCTTGACCAGCGATCCCAAGCGCGCGCAGGCGACGGCAACGTGTCCGCTTTCGGGATGAACAGCTCACAGGTCTTTTGCTGGATACACTATGCTGGCCAGCAATACACAACACACTATCATAGGTCTGGGGTAGGCTGATAACAGTTTATACAGGTTCAGTTCAGGGGTTTTAGGGCGCGATGGGACTAATTAGTGTCACACATAGCGTGCGCATCCACGCGATCCCAAGGTTAGAGCGAGACTGCCCATGACGGCGCGGCGCGGCATTGCGCGCGCGCTGCAAGGCACGAGGAAATCACCTAATCAACGATATATGGCACAGATTAAATAAATTAGAACAGTAAACCAATGCCTTTCAATCATCATTAGGTGATGTAGAAAAATATAAGAAAAACTATAAGTTACGAAGCGTAACCAAAGATGTGGACCAGACTGGAGAAGACAGACTAGGGACAGAGACAACTGGAGGAAGCTGTGGGAGGCCTACGCCAAAGAGGCGACTTTCACAATTATTTAAAAGACAAATAAATAATAATTATAATTCTTAATGCACGAATATGATAATTTATATTTTAATCAATAATAATAATAATTTATGCATGGAAATGATAATTTATAATTTTTTATTCAATAATGATATTAATAATTATTAAGTATACAACTTAAATTCACCTAAACTAAATTTATTAATTAATTGTGATTATTTATTTCAAAAGTTCTATTTAAATAATTGTTAGATTGTGGTAGAATAAAGGCTATTTTTATTTTATTTTATTTTATTATCATAATGATAATATATATGAACTATCGTCAACAATTCGTATATGGTGTTCGTTATTGCAAATTACTTACTCTATTTAGGTAATATGTTTCAACAGGTGTACGGCCAATGTCGTTAAGAACCATGTGGGCAGCATCGGAATCCCTGAACAGCTCTTGATATGCGGACATCGCGAGAGCGCCCAGTGACGATGTTAGAGTGCCGTTAAAGCTTACCAGAGTTTCTGTACTCGAATATCTGAAACAATAATGTTGTTCTTAATGCTTTTGATAGACTAGACTCCATCGCACCATGACCTTCCGTTTGTTAGAGTGCTCCTATAAAAATAATAAAATATTATATAATATTTTTCGACCAACTCACATGAGGCATGTCAGTCACCCAATAAGTAAACAATGTTAAAAAAAACTTTTTTGCAAAAAAAACAACCGTCTTCAAAAACACCAAAAAGAGAAAAATAAACTTAAGAAGAAAAATCAGCTTCTGAAGTCGGTGGCAAAAACATGAAGTCAAACAAACAAAAGTCACCGACTTCAGAAGCTGATTTTTCTTCGTGTTTTTGAAGTCGGTTGTTTTTTTTTGCAAAAAACTTTTTTTATTTTTTCATTTTTAGTTGTAATAAGTACCTATAAATATATATATCCTATACAAATATTTACTATGCATTTAACATTCAACCAAGAAACCTAACCCTTAACCTTCAAGATTCAACTATTTTTGCTTTCAACTCTTAACCGTTGAGGAGTGGTACTACTCCTCTACTTCTGAGGAGTGGTACTACTCCTCAACGGTTAAGAGCATGAAGACAAGTGATGACTGCTAGATGCGAATACTTGAATAGCGTCAGAAAAAAGCACGAAACACGTCATACGTGTCTATGTAAGTAATTCATATAAAACAACTAAAAAAAAGTGTATTGTACACATCTGCATACCCCCTCAGAGCATACAGGCGTGATGTTACGTCATGATAATGTATGTTCATTAAACATTCAAGCGATTCCAGCAATTACGACAGATTTGCCGTCTATTTTTGAAGAGTTCCATTGTATATCTCCGAAGATCAGAACCAGATCTTCACCAAATTAAAATGGGACCACCTCAGGAGTATACTCTTTCAAATAAAAAAAGAATTTTGTGAATCGGTCCACAAATGCGGGAGAAATCAGGTAACATACAGAAAAATAAAAAAAATAAAAACATACACACGAACATAACCTCCTCCTTTTTCGAAGTCGGTTAAAAAGAAAACGTCTATATATCAGGGGAGTATTCATCATTTATTCTCCAAGTACCTATCTAATGCAAACCGTATTCAAAGGCACTCCCTCACTCAAACCGTGCCTGAACCAGTATTTAATGTAGGTAGAGGTACTGACGCCAGCACATCGAAACTGTCAAATTACGATTCAGAAAATGTAGAGCTAGGTATAAGTGATGTCGGAAAATAAATACTCTCTGTATTCACTAGAATGAAGTGTGTTTGTTGTAGGAAGCAAGTCGTCTCTAAACTTGTAAAAGTATTTGACTTACCCTTCAGTTAGCATCAAGAGCCTCGCGCGTATGGTTGGTGTTAAAGACAAGACGTATTCGAGTACTCCGAGAGTGGCGTTGATGAGTACGATGGGCGCACAGAACTGCAGTATCAGGAGCCAGGGCGAGCGGATCAGCGTCAGCCACTGCTTCATCCACACCGCTATGACCTGCCGCCACAGCAGGCGGAAACCCTTCACGCTGCTTTCGTCTCTGTCCACTAGGAAATAAAGCCTTATATCAGTTGGTTCGTCGATGAAATAAGGGGAACTAGCCTTTATTAAAATGAAACGAATACGTTACCTATGGCTTATTAGAAAGTAATAGAAGAAATAAGTTCTGTTCTGTAAAAGTATTTTCTATACTCTAGCCAAGTTTTACTGTTCATTAGAGCAAAACTGGGTGTGTCTCAGATCAAGGATCCATTTAAATCGTGATTTATAAAGAAAAACTAAAAATTTGACCTTTTAACAACACAGACGTAACATTGAGGGCAGATGTTATTTTTTGATACTTAAAGAAATAATTAAACTTACATTCTTCTAAAGACGAATCAAGTTCGTTTTTCAACGTATCGTCTATAGTTGATTCCGTCGTGATCGTTATGGTGTCATCCGATTCTGAAGCTATAGGTGACAGGTCCGAACCGACACTGTAATACACAACATTAGGATTTTATATCTTTTTCACTATTTAGGAAATTAAAAACCAAAAAAGGTCTCTTTATGATTACCTACTTATATTCAATTTACATTATTTACTTACGACATAAAAACATCTTCTAATGTAGTAGCGACCAATCCATAGTTCTTGAATTTAATTCTATCAATATTCTTCTCCAAGTCGTTTAGCATCTGTTCAAATTCATGTGAATAGTCATTGAGTAAATTATACGTGACTTCCGTGCCTATAAAACAAATATTTTTTATTAAAAAAACTTTTTTTGAATACACAACTTTTATGCTTACATTAAGTAGCAACAACTTACCGCGATCTTCCTTCATTGTAGTGCCAGGAATATAGTTATTTATAAGTATAGTGCATTCATGGTAATCAAAGTCATCTTCTTTAACAATCACAAGAGTGTATCCAACGCCGTAGTGACGTTTGAGGAAGTACGGAGAGCCCACGCACTGCAGACGACCGTGTGCCATTATAGCCACTCTGTCACCCAGAATGTCTGCCTCGTCCATGAAATGAGTTGTCAGGATCATGGAACGACCTGGATGAAGTAAAAGGATTATTAATAGTTTTAAAACAATCGTAAATTAAATAACATCATGTAGGTAAGTGACCTAACGTTAATAAATGTAATCGAATAATAGGAGATACTTAAATATTCAAAATTATTTTTTTAATAAAAAAGGTACCTTTCTTTTCTTTCTGCAGGAGTTCCCATAGAGCCCGGCGAGAAGAAGGATCCATGCCAGACGTCGGTTCATCTAGTAATACCACACGTGCTCCTCCGCTAAGAGCAATGCCGACACACAACCGTCTCTTTTGACCTCCAGAAAGACCCTTTGAAGGATAGTTACGCTGAAAAAAAATACAAATGAGTACAAAAATGCAAATAAACAGTCTGTGCATTATGAATTAGGTACACAAGTCAATTAGCCAACCTTATCTTGTAGTTCTAATTTTACAATGAGTTCATCTATTTCATTATAAAGTTCTTTTCCTTTATATCCTTTCAGCCTGGCGAAAAATTCCAAATGTTCCTTGACTGTGAGTTCGTTAAATAGCACATTATGCTGCGGACATAACCCGATATGAGAACGAGCCGAGGAGCCTTGAGTGGTCATGTCAAATCCTGCCACGCTCACGGAGCCGCTGGTTACCTTCACGTTGCCTGTAAAACAGAAATCACCATCAGGCTAGACAAAATATGATTTAGATTCTCGATAAACATGCTCGACAGTCGTACCTAATCATCTAATTGAATAATTTCCGCATACCTCTGAAACTACATTTGTTTAGCCGTTTATCAGAGGAATGTTTGAAGAACCTTCAACTCTTATTTAGATAGATTATTATCACATTGCTTGCATCATTATATTGAAGTCAGTAGCCCACTTGACAATAACATAATTGCACCAGTTCCGTTGCCTACCAGAAGACGAGTGCATGTTACAATTGAGCTACTGCACCCACTCGTCAACGTCATTTTACTATTAACTATTATATCCTGCTTCCTATTCGTAACCGCAAAATAATTCGTAATTCTTCAATCTTTGTGAAAACTGTTTTTTTTGAAGATCTCAACATGTAAAATAGCAGATCAGGAAAGTATGTTCTGATCATTTATTACATACCTATTCAATTATAATTAAAATAAATCATCACCTATCTTGATTGAAAATAGATAGTTAAATAAATATAAGTACAAACCCGTCATCATAGATATTGTGGTAGATTTCCCTGCACCATTATGCCCAAGTAAGACTGTTATTTGATCATCATATATATTCAAAGATAAATTATTAACTGCTATATTATTCTTAAAGACTTTTGTTAATTTCTGTAAGTAAAAACATCCAGTTAGGTCCTGATAAGAATTATACCTAGGTAATAAACACTTACATGCATTTATAAAGTTAGTCAGTATTTTGAAAAATCTAAATATGTTATCAATTATATGGCACTTACATGCATTTGCACACCAACCAAGCGGTCTGTAGGATCCTTTTCTTTTATGATATCATCATTTTCACTATTTTCCAAACTGACAACAGATCCTGGGAAAAAAATCAGAAATATAATCAAGTGCCTGTTCGAGTAGCCGTTACTGTTTATTTTAAATAGTGAACAAAATTTGCTGTCTGTGAATTTATTTACAAGTTACAAAACTTGACAATAAATTCACAGAGTCAGGTTCTTTTCCAAATTAGTTTCGCAAAATTAGAAACTTGTTGAATTAAAAAAAGAGTAATTGAGGAACGAGTTCATTTTTGATGAAGAGCTGTATAATATGTGGATGGTCACTATTTTTTTGTATTCTCTATTTGGCACCGCTTTTTTGCAGCGTTTCATAAAAAATCCTACAGTCTAATATTAATATAGTTGCACATACTGCCGGACACACACACGGACAGTATTAATATATAAAGGGTTTCGTTCAAAGGCACGGAACCATAAAAAGTAATCGTAATGACGTGACGAACACTTGCCTTTCATCTTCGTTCATGATGCTTTATAATTACCTGATTTATAATTTGGGAACCAGAATCGCACCTGGAACGGAAAGTACCAGGGTTTGGGTGTGCCATAGGGTCCTGGCAGCACTTGTTCAAGGTAGAGAGTGACCAGCATGTATAGGAAGCAGTCCACTGCCAGCATGAGGACCACGTGCCCGAACACAAAGCGATTCGTCTCCGTTTCGGGTGACGACATGAAGTCGCCCCACTGCAAGCCTAATTGAAGGAATACCATTAGTGAATCAATTTAGCATTTAGGCGGTCGCTATGTAAGAATTTATTCTCCTACGCTCTTGTGTTACGTCGACTTCAATTAGCTACGGGGAGTACCTAATTGAAGTGGTCGTAGTACGTCGCTATTCTATTTTGAGTATTTATGAGAAGTGTGTTCTAACTTAGCACAAATCGAAAACACTCAACTCAACTAGCAGTTTAAATAATTTACCTCCAGTGCTTTCCTTCGCCAACATCAGTTGGAAACCATAAGACATCGCTGAGTTAATACTCAGACATGTGACGACCTGCACTGCAGTGGACATGTTGACGTCCACGGCCAGGAGGAAAGCAGGTATGTAAGTCAGGAACCAGGCCACCGCCGTAAACAAAGCAGCTGTACTACCTAAATTACGAAAAACAAAACGAAATTTAGATAAAAGGTAAACCGGAATTGTAAGCAAATAAACAAATAGGAAGGAAGCATACCTTTTGAAAATATACTGCTTATCATGAAAGCGAAAAATATCGTGCAAGTTAAGTACAGTACCAAAAAAAATAGGAGGACTGTCCAAGGCGTATTAGTAAATACAGCGAAATCACTGAAGCCAGCTTCGGTAGTAAACCAATTTACCTAAAATAATATAAAGGTTTAATAAGATTAAAACGCACAGTAACCAATAATTACAATAAATTAAATATAACACTTATTCTGTGTGACCTTACCTTTAAAAGTACAACAGTTAGAATTGCAGTGACTAGTAGAAAAAGAAACTGCTTGCAAAACCACGCAGTCCAGTGTAGCCATGTAGGGAGACCCATAATTTTCATTGTTTCCTGAAATTGGATAAACACAACACATAGTAATAAAGTTCTTACCACGGTATTGTTTTACGGGAACATTCTAAATTACATTAGAGTCTAGAATGTGCCACTATTGGAATTATAATTGACGACATTTATTAGCTGTTGTATTTGAGGAATCTGATTTAGGAGATACAATGAAGCGAATAGAAGTGATCAACAAGTGAAATGAGTTCATCACCGGTCACTGTGATTAGTTATGAATTTGTGATTAAATTATAAATAGATCTTTGAGTTACATAAAGATATTTGCTGTTTAATCGGTAGTGTTTAATTTTTCTCATACACGGGATTGTCTCCACCGATCCTGGGACCCATAATTATTATAACACCTATTGTACCATATTCTTGCAAATAAACATTTTTGATTTTGATTTGATTTGATCCGATTTGATTTAACACGGATCCCGGCGACAGCTCGTTACAGTATGTAAAAGTAGACAGAGGACAAAAAAATACCTTTAATTGTAATTCCTTTTCTACGGCAACTGCTCTTGCAATGTTGACAGCAGTGTAACTGAAGCTTAACATGATGAACATGGGGAACATGAACTGCAGAAGGTCTACTGCCATGTCCCTAATGTAGGGCGGGTGGGGATACCTCTGTATGTTCATCCTGAACGACGTCAAGTTTAATCCAGTTACCCTTGTTATCAACTCAGTTGAAATAACATGTTGTAATGCTACAAACATTTCGTTCACATAACCTGTACAAAAAAAAAATAGGTAATAAAAAAATGAATATAAAAAACAATACGTGAAAAAATCTGTGCACAGATGTGCGAGCACGAGCAAGTTGGCTTGTTTTGTCAAATGCACTGGGGGTCTAAAACGGCCACTTTGGCAGGTCATAATTATGAATTGCGTTAAAAAGCGTAAAATGGACCTTTCATTATAATAACTGCGTCTGTAACAATTTAGTAAAATACATCATAATAGGAAAATAATATGAATTGCGTTAACATTCGAAAAATAGTCACAGACGCAGTTTTTATTATGAAAGGTCCATTTTACGCTTTTAAACGCAATTCACATTATGATCTGCAAAAGTGGCCATTTTAGACCCCCTGACCTCTGTGCATAAGAGAATCGCAACATTTGGTCTCACATATTATTTTCCATTTTATGACACTATCAACACGAACTGGCTGTAGCCATTTATTAAAATCGGTCGTTAGCAACTGCCTAGTCTTTTTCCAACTATGTTGGAGCGGCTTCCAGTGTGATCACTACTTTACATGGAGCAACTGCGTATCCTCCATAACACAGTTTGTACACTTTGTAGGTACCGGGCAATACGTTATCCCTTGGTAAAGCTGACAATTATTGACCATTCATTAAATTGGTACAAAATAAATGTTTTAAGAAACAAATCAATAGTGATTAGCTGTAAGATACCTGGGTCATTGCCACCTTCCCAAGAGTTTGAAAATCTAGGTCCTGGCGTCTCAAACCCAGGAAATATCGCATCAGTTTTCCAAGTACGCCCTCCCAATTGGTAAAATGAATTAAGGCGAGGCCTCTCAGGAAAACGTAGCGAATATGATAAGTTATTCGTCAATTGCTGTGCTCCTGAAATAAAGAAATAACCATTCTCACTGATACAGAATAGCGGTTTAAAGACAAATTATAACAATCTTTTTGCGTTTAATTATAAGCCCTTTCAGTTATCATACCAAACAAATTCTTGTCAAGAAACAATTTTACATTTTAACTATAATTTTTTATTTAAGAATGATCCTTAATAGCAACTTCTTCCGACCTATTTGTCATAGGTCAAGAAAAAACAAAAAGTATTTTTGTTCAAATCGATTTAAACACTAATTAAATACTGACCATAAAGCTTATCGTCAAACTCGACTCCAGCAATAACCTTACGAGTAGTTGCCTCATCAATGTAAATTCCTCTCATTAGAGTACTGTTCTTATAAGGAACTATCCTTATGCGAGACTTTACGAAGTCTATAATTTCTGTCGAATTTAAATCAAAATCTGGTAAGTTTACTGGTAATTCTAAGCCTTCTGTTTCTTCTATTTTTTCAATGAAAATCGGAATCAGGTCTCTCATGTTCTGAACCATCAAATTTGTAACAGCAGATCTCATAACGTCATCCAACACTTCACTTTCAGGCGAGTACGCAACAGCTAATTCACTTATATTCATGCCTCCTCTGAAACAAATAAGCCCAACATGTAAAAATGTAATTAAATGGTAATTCTTATTATCACAACAATTTGTCTAACCTTGGTTTAACGGGAAGCTGAAGTATGACAAATAATTGAATTGATTAAAAAAAAAATTAAGTTCAAAAATCTAAAACCCGACTACTAACAAAATCGCGGTCTTAAAAGTAGAAAACAAGAAAATAATTCTTGTCTGATATTCTTCGTAGTCGCATGCCACTGATACCTGATGCTCCTTCATGGCGTTCTCATTGATACAAGGTGGCATGCGACTACGAAGAATATCAGACAAGAATTATTTTCTTGTTTTCTACTTTTAAGACCGCGATTTTGTTAGTAGTCGGGTTTTAGATTTTTGAACTTAATTTTTTATTTGAATTTTTTTTTTGTGTGTACTTAAACTATAATATAATACATATTTGTATTGTGCTCGCCAAGACCTTTCATTTGATACCAAACTTGCTATGGTTATCTCAATTTAATATTTTTTTAGGTAAGTTTTTGACATTTAAATTCCGTCAGAAAAAGAATTTATGAAATTTATATAGCCTATGTCACCCGGGCTATTCTTACGAATCTATTGACACCTAATTTATTAAAATCCGTTCAGTAGATTAGGCGCTACGGTGGAACATACATACATACATACATACATACATAGACTGCCAAAATCATTACCCTTCCTTTTGGCTTCGCCGTAGTCGGGTAATAAGGTGAAAGTGCGATAGACCGCAACAGGTTCTTTGCAAGTTAATGGTCAGTGTCATGATATGTTGTATATATGTTTTATGATATAATTTATATTAAAACACGATTCGCTACAGTAACACGTATGAATTTAAAGAATTATAAATATTAATATCAATATCCCTAATCTAATATAATCCTTATATTCAATTCAACCCTCTAAGTTCATTTATTCACATTGAATGACTTCTTCATAAAACGCCTTTGTAGAGTTTCCTAAACAAACACAATGTTTAATGAAAAATCATTATTGATCCGGTAATCTACAGGTGCAGGTAATTATAATACTTATAATCACCAGTTGTTGACGTAAAAAATGTCTACTGATAAATAGTACCTACAATTTATAGTAAATAGTTTTTGTCAGAAACTTACACCTAAACCGAACACGAGGGTGTGGAGCTGAGAAATGCAATGACACAATACACTAACGAAGAAATAACACAACATCACATCTTATAATCCCCGAAGGGTTAAGCCCGCCACACTATTTCTAAACCACGGTAACTCCTAAAAGCCAGAATCAATAGTGGCGACAACCAGAAAAGCGCCGAAGCAATGAAGCTCGATGGAGTCCTAGAGAAACAATTTAGCTGTCTTCGATTCAGAAAATTATAGCAAAGTAGTAGGAAAAACATAGTTTGTCTTGTCCCCGAATGGTTAGGCAGTGGTGTAGGTACCTATAACAAGTACCTACACACACATTTCATCAGTTATGTATAAGTCCCATGTAATAGGACGCGAGCCTATTGCCATCAACCGGGTGATTATTTGAACATGTGCGTCACGCGGCCCTCCCCGAATAACTACTTAGTTAGATATAAAGTTATGTTTTTTTTTTTAATTTCACGTAAAACATAGTTCGAGCACTATATACAGATGTACATAATATATTCCTATGTTTTTAAACAACTAAGTTATGTTCATAAACGTTTCTCAAATCTCATCACCATTCGTGTCCCAATTTCCAAATGTTAGCAGTTCATGCTCTAAAAGTTATAAAAATACCCTAAAGATCGTATTTTTAAGAAGTAATTTAGATAGTACACAACATGCTTTACTAATTAGCAAAAATATACACATTAAAGAACACTTTTAGGTAATTTGTAACGACTTTGAAAATTGTCCCAACACTTTATACTCACTACCATTTGTTCACACAGTCGCAGGGTAACTTTTTTCTGCGTAGTGTATTGCTATCTGTAAGAGTAACTCGGCGGTCGCGCTCAGTTTTGCGTCTCGTCTCGTGCGGGTCACACGTCAAAAAGTGTTTTGGCGTCAACTCTAGCCTACCTTAATCGCCCAGAAATCGTGTTTGTCAAACAAAAATCTCCTTACCGTTCGAGTTTCCCCTGGCTTGTCTAACATTTTTATTTATGATTTTTATGTATTGTAATAGTCGCCATAGGATACTCTTTGGTTTGATTATGTTCCCATTTTTTTAAATTCAACAAAGAACGTATAATGTGAAAAAGTGTACAAATACCTAATTACCATTTATATAATTACCATTTTTACCGTTCGTATTTTGGCGAACGGTAATGAGCAATTTGAAATGGTAATTAGTACCAGCTTAAGAGGACCTCTTATTATATTGAAACTCCTTACTCCGCTAGGCCAGCCCAAGATCGAATTGTTACTACCAACGCCTGATCGATTGTTGATCGTTCGGTGTGAACTGGCACTTCCGCAACAAAATAAACCTACATACCTAGAAAAAAAAAGAAAAAGACAGAAAACAAAAAGAAAAAAAAACAGATAGAAAAAAAAATAGAAATTTAAAAAAATATTATTATTTAAAATTTAAATTTTATAATTTATATTTAATTTAAAAAATTAGAAATTTTAAAAATTATTATTATTTAAAATTTAAATTTTATAAAGAAGAACGGTCACGTCCCATATAAAAAAAACCCAGACCCGACAGAAAAGTGACATATCTCAGTTTTTTTGTTATTATTTATATAATCATAATATATAGTTTTTATATTCGAAATCAATGGCTAACACCAAAATATTGCCTTATGTTTTTGTTCAGGGTTTACACTAAAAAAATACAAAATGCCTACTTATCTACAAAATTCGTAATGTATGTAACTAAATGACGATAAATTGTTATGGGATGTATCCAGGAGACCTGGAGATACAGCTGTATTATATAATTTTTGAACTCCGAGTACAACATTCAACTTAGGTTTTTTTTTTTAAGGTGGTTTAAAATCATCTAATGATATCTCTCACCCTTGGGTGGAGCGAGAGGGCGTGTCAGACTCTTACTGACTAAAAAATTCCACCCCGTTCCTTTTTGCCTCTGGTACTGGGGTCAGAGCATGCCCTTCTGGATTCGCCCTCAACTTAGGATTAATTAAAATCGTCATATTCGATGATTCAGATCGGATTATTCCACTAATTCGTTGACGCCAGTTCGAGCTTATTATTATTATTATTATTTTTAGTGTAAAGCCTGAACAAAAACATAAGGCAATATTTTGGCGTTAGCCATTGATTTCGAATATAAAAACTATATAATATGATTATATAAATAATAACAAAAAAACTGAGGTATGTTACTTTTCTGTCGGGTCTGGGTTTTTTTTGCCTGTTCTTCTTTATTTTATAGAAACAGCAAATCTTTTGTATTTTTCTGTTTATCATTTGCCGATTGATGATTTTGCAGATCTTCTTAAGATTAAATTATTTTATGATTTAGTACAGACGCCAGCACATCGAGCTACCCGAAACTGTCAAATTTTCTCAATCAACTTTGAACCTAATGCTTTAGCGATAAAGTTGAAAATCTATTAAAGAAATCACGAAGCATAATTACCATTTTTTAAATGCTAATTACCGTACGTTTCATATCTCATCACCGTTCGACGAAAATTTTCAGCTGTAAATTCAGACCTATAGAGCAGTTCAAATACTGTGCGTTTGATTTATTTGGTTAAGCTACGCTATAAACTTTAGGTTAAATCCATAAAAGTTGTAATTGGAAGCATTATTTGACCTTTTTTTTTTTTTTTTTTTTGGTGGGTGGAAAATCATCGAATGACCCCCCCCGCTCTTGGGCAGAGCGAAGGGGAGTGTCAGACTTCTACTGACTAAAAACCGAACCCATGTTCCTTCTTTGCCCTTGCGCCGAGGCCACGTAATCTAGTACAAAATACCGCGGCCCCGACGGGCGTCGGCCCTTGCGGGCCCCTCCTTGCTGACATCTCTTTGAGGCGCGCGTGGAACACGAACGCGCCGCCGACACGGTCTGTTGCCGTCATGACGACGGCCGGACGGCGAGCTAGCCCATTACTCACCGTCCACAGGCCCGCGTCTACGGTGGCCGGAAGCCATCACGTGGCCCCCGACGCCCGGAGCGCCTTCCGCGCCTTCCGCGGCGGCTGGGACGTTGAGAGGATCGCTCCCTCTCTCGTTCCGCCTCCTCCTTCGCTAGCATCACTGCTTCGCAGAAGGAGGCGACGGCGTCCCATTCCTCCTCGCCCCGGACCATGGCTTGCACCAGGGCCGGACGCGAGAGGTCGCCGCCGCCGATCGCCGCTGCGAGAACACGGCGGGGCTCCGCCCAAGCAGGGCACACCTCCACAGTGTGCTCCACCGTGTCCAGCATTATTTGACCTTAATTTACGAATCCTGAATATGCTTATCTTCAAATATTCACCCAACCGTGTCCAAATTCAGACTCCGTGACTGCTACTTAAGTAAGAAATTCCTGATGGAAAAATTCTACAACGCTTTGTCTGACCCGGGAATCGAACTCAAACAAAATCATAGAAGGATTTTTTTTTCTTATTATATTAGTAGGATGATGTTTCTAGAATGATATAATTCTCTTTATTTCCGCACTTTGCCTTTGCAGGTTGAAGAAGAGCAAAAGTATGAAACCGCAAAACAAACTAACATTAAAAATATAAAATTTTAATTTTTTTTTTTAATTTTAAAGGCGTGAATTCCGTCTCGTTTGCAATCACAAAGTTTGGCCACTTCTAAGATAAGTACTGTTTGCCAAGAAAATACTGTCTATTTTGCCAGGTTTTCACAACTTCAACTTCGTGGAGTACCTATGGCTTAAAATGAAAAAAGCCGAGATTGAACTTTTCTCAAACTGATCCTAACGTTCCCGGTTCCCACTATAGTACGAGAGGTACCATTGATCTGACGAAGTCTTTTTAAACCGGCTGGATATCATATCAAATAATAGATAAAAGATAAATGTAATAAGGAAGATGAAACGAACTTAACGTAAAAGTAAAATTTTATGAAAACTCACAGTACTCTTATAGAATAATTGAGTGTGTGGGCAGGCAATGCAGGGTACGTGAGTGTGTCGCGTTCGACAGGTTCAATCTGCCATCGAAGAATGAGGACCAGGGTCATGGTGATAACTGGCAGCAGTAGCTCAGCGGCAGTCTGCAGGCGATGCCTCCATTGCTGTAGGAAGTTCTTCCACATCAGCAGCCGGAACTTAGTGGCGGCGCCAGCGTGCCGCACTTCTAACTTCATCTTCATCTTGGTGGTGATGGGCGTCCTGCGCGTTACAAAATACACGTATACTTAATATTATATTCACATTGTTTAATGACGGAACATTTTTATTTGATTCGTTCTTTCATTGTTAGCCAAATCCGATAAGCTTAATTTTCTCCCCGATCAAGAATTAAATTAAAGATAAAAAATGAAGACAGATATAGCTAAGTACAATTCTATAGCTTTCAAACAGTTGTTATTTAGATTCACGTGTTTTAAAGTGGTCATAACATAACGTGGTGTGAGATAAAGGCTGAGTGAGAGCTACGTCAAAAATATCATGTTTATCTAATTATCTTTACACAGTATAAAAAAGTTTAGTTTTTGTGCCTATCTATGTGACCGTTTACTTCTCCTTCGTTTACTTTCCATGAATTTTGATTCGGTTACAATTTGATAGGGTGTCGACTACAATGGAAGTTCAGACGTAATTTTCTATTAGATAGGTAATATGTCTGATAGCAATAGCATATAGCAATATTAGAAAAGTCCAATTATCATAGCTAAATAAACCTAAACATTATTATTTGTTTTACAGATATAAGCCTAAATTAATGAATGAAAACTTAAAACATCTTT
Organism: Diarsia mendica; assembly: GCA_949316265.1. Classification (NCBI taxonomy): domain Eukaryota; kingdom Metazoa; phylum Arthropoda; class Insecta; order Lepidoptera; family Noctuidae; genus Diarsia; species Diarsia mendica. Next base: position 12,407,769 of record OX438892.1, read on the forward strand.
GGTAAAAACCGTTTTGAGTTCTAATTGTACCGTACCTTACTGCTCTACTTGTTTTTATACAGACGGACATCAAAGTAGGTAATCGTATAAGGCGTCCGGTTCTTTCCTTGAGATACAGAACCCTAACACATGTGGACCGATTTCAGTGACCATGCAGTGTACATAGTCCCACGAAAGAAAACTAAAATATCGTGGAATATTTATGAGGCTTCATGCAACACAATCTTCGGTCATTGTCGTAATTATTAAAGATTGCACCCACAATGCACCGAGCAAAAACAATAGTATCACTTCACGGAGCAATGAGTGCAAACTAGTGAGTATATCGCTGTTCGAAGTGAAGTGGCAATGTGTTCATAAATATAATAAACACTTATAACTTACTAACGAAAACGTGACATTTATTTAGGAACTTCTTATTTATCCTACTTCATAAGTACTGCTCGCAAGTGGTGTATTGTTTTACTAAGAGTACAATTGACCAACTGGTATATTTTTAGCCCTCCTAGTCTTTACTAACCTATCTTTGTCTCTCATTTTCATTTTTTTGTGGACGTTTCTCTCACATATTATAATTATTTTCATTAACGAATAATTTTCTAGCATCCCGATCAGTAATTTTAGGATACGTTGATTAAAATGGCAGACGTCTTTTTGAAGACGTCTGCCATTTTAATCAACGTATCGTTCTTTGGAACGTCAGTGAAGAATAATAATAGATTGAAGATCTTAATGGTACGTAATTCGTAGGAAAAAGTTTCAAACTGATGCATTAAGGCTGTACACTTCGAAAATAAGCATCGTCTGACTTAGTTACATATGATAGAGCCGAAATTAATTTAACTTTATATAAGTTTAACAATTTAATAAAAACAAGTAATAAAAATCAGTGTTAACATAACTAAAGGAAGTCACCGGCTAAAAAGAATCTTCAATCAAAACTTTCAATGATCCATGAAAGGACAACACATTCCTATTTTAAGTGTCCAAATCTTGGTTCTATTAGCAAAAACATGGGCCTAAAACCCCTGAACCAATTGTGAGTCCTCAACTAGATAATCGTGAGGAGTGGTACAGAACACATATCGAACTATCTATAACGACTAGCATGCGTCAGACTTGTTCGTGGGTGCATACAGAATTAACGTTTGACTCTAATTAAAATTCGACATGAACATTACACTACGTGACATTATTCACTAGCAGACAAGGAAAGTGCTGCTCGATTCATAGCCTAAATGATTTATGTCCAGCCAGGGTTCACATTCTTAAATACAATCGTTTGTTACAGTAGCTAATCAATCTGTCATACGGCACATTGTACGTTGATCGCTGGTGTAAATCTTTATGACTCAGAACCCTGAGGCCTGTCAAAGTACGGGGCGTTCGGTACACAAAAAGTTTCGATAAAACTGTCCAATTTTCCTATCAGAAAATATTAGTTTTCTGATAGGCATAATCCCCGAATTTAAATCGTGCCCGATAAATAGTAATAAATGACGAAGCATTATTATTGATTGTTTATTAAGTCATGCTCATACTCAAAGCATCAGCGCTGTTTTATCAAAAGAGTATAATAACCGTGGAGATTCTTGCCGACTCTTCTCTATGAAACGACCAATTGTTTTACATACATCATTTGACAACTAATCGTTTTCATGATCTCTCCATCCCTTCTTCCAATTAAATTGAACCGAAGAGCATCGACCAATATCCTTTGAACTTTCGTGACAAGTACAATGAGGAGATATTATTAAAGTATTGATTAAATTAATTTAGTCATGAATAAGTACCTGATTTAATTAAGCTTATTGCTATCAATTAGATAATGCAGATTAATTTATACGTGATTCGGATACGATGGGACTCCTTTTGACAGGGTCTAGTCCTTATGACTTAACGTTTAACTTTAGAAAAGTATTAACTGCCGCACTCGGAGATGTTTAATGATTATTTACTTAAGCCATCACTTAGTAAAGATTTTGACTCCTTACTAAGTGATGGCTTAAGTAATCTTTAAACGTCTCTGAGTGCGGCAGTAAGTGTAGCACTTATCACATGTTCAAAAATAGAATACCTACTAATACGGACTGTAGAGGCGGTTAGCTTGGAGTTCTGGTCTTGTGGTAGATGGAGTATAGGTAACAATATGTTATTAGTATTAAGTTATAGTCATAGTCAACCTCTGTGTTAAATAAGTGTGTTTAGTTATAAGTAAAAGTATCGTGTGATTGATGTTAAACTACCAACAAGATGTTACATGTATTAAAAAGAATTGTTAAGGGAGCTACATCTGCCAACAAACTGTTTTACAGTTTGGCAGAAGTATTAAGCTATGTAACACATTTTATGTAACCATGAATAAACGATTTTTCATTTTTTTTTTTTTTTTTTCATATGATGTATATGATTTTAGGTGATGTGAGGGTGAGGCATGATCCGATAGGTGTCCCGTAAGTTTCCTTCTACATAAGTTGTATGCTTGTTTGTCTGTAAAAACTACACTTTTAACGTTGGGCTTTGGATTTTATTACCCGAAGTGCAAAATTCCTTGGAATCGAATAATTCGTCTACCTGTTCAAGACATTAGTAAGTAGAACACTGGGGGACCGAGCTGGATGGCTGCTCTTCGGGTAAATAAACGAATATCAATAATTTAAGCGTGACTAAGAATGCTGTTAAACAAAGACATGAAAGAAAAGTTTATTACTATTACGAAGCAGTATTTCTGACAAGTTAGTAGTTAGGTGAACAAGTAGCGTAGCTTAATTGATAAGAATTACTATTTAAACCGATTTGCCAGAATCGGTTAGTAATAATTTTCATGGCGAATTTCTAATTCTAATAGTCTTTTATCTACTGAAGCATCCTTATAGTATTTATTAGTTCAATCTATTGTTTCTATTATTTTTTTATTAAGGCTGCTCGTCATCGCAAAGTCATAGAAAAATTGCGTCATAGAAGCTTTCAATACATTACCTAATTGTGACGAAAACTAACACTTGCACAATATTTTTATTTAATAATTAGAATTGTAATTTTAAAGTACTTAAACTCATAATATTGAACACAGTCTTACCTATTTATGTTTATAAATCTATATAACTACAATCAATAAGTAAATTATCACTATTTAATATTACAACTGTAACTCCATGTTCACTCATCAAAACTGTACTGGCATGGAAGTATAATATACCTGATATCTACATAAAAGATAAGGAATCTGCTAAAAGATAATGGCCCCCTAATCAATACCTACGCGTAGCATGCGTACCGACGTATTGCTATTATTTCGATTATTAAGTAGATACTTTATCGTTTGTGCCAAAATTGTTTACTTTAAAAAACGAGTGATTAGAAATAACTTGTTATGTTTTCTTTTAATGTTTATGTACCTTAGTTGTATTCACAGTAAACAATTCATAAAGTGGACTGTAGCATGAAGTCATGAACAATTTAATGTGAATGACTTCATTCCGTAGGTACATTATGTAATTTAGTGCTGAGCTACGGTACGATTACGGTAGGAATTTATTTCGAGTCTTGTCGAACAAATAGGTACTTGACTGTTGTTTGAACAGTAGTTTGTGATGACAAACTACTGTGCAGCAACTGCAACAGTGTTTTAGGGCTACTAGGGTAGGGTTTAAAAAGAAACCTACGATACAATTTAATATTTTCACGAAGCAGGTTATACCAACATATATATTAGAAATTAACTAGACATTGTTTCATGTGAAAGAGAGTACGGGCCGTCATCGACGAAAATCTTGAAAATTGACGATTTAAACATAAAGGTAGCCGACTGCACGCAGCAGCAGCAGACGACATGTCGTCGCGACACGTCGTCGCGTCATGTCGCTGCAGTCATGATTTCGAACCCGACTGCAGACGGCAACTGCAGATGGCATCCAGTTGGTGTAAACTGAAGACACAGGTTCCGATACATTTTCGGCTAAAGGACATATCTCCTGTTGTTTCTGTTATCTATGGGCACTACTGATCTGCGGTCGGACGACACGTGCGTCTGCCGCTCGACGACGCGTCGCTATATAGCTTCATGTCGCTAACTACGGAGGGAATTTCATAGAAATACATAGAAACCAGTCGTGTCGCCGCGACACGTCGCCGCGTCGTCTGCTGCGGCTTCGTGTCGCCCGCTACCAACTTGTACCTTAACATAACATGACGTCTGTAATCCCCGAAGGGTTAAACAGAGTTGTACCCATTAGTACACCTGCATTTTGGCAGTTATGTTGAAGTCCCATGTAATCTGAGACGATCCTACTGCCACCAACCGGGCACAAATACAGACTCCGTAGCTGCTACTAAGAAATTCTTGATGGAAAAACCCAATACCTCTTTGGCTGACCTGGGATTTGAACCCAGGTCCTCATGCAAAGCAGTTGCACTTGCAACCACTAAACCAAGACGCAGTCGAGATATTTTCGGTGATGTCTAAGACTTTTGCGGCATGAAAAAAATACTAACAAAATCATTCAAAAGTATGTTAATTGTGGTTAAATTACATAGGGATGCTGTCGAAACCAAGCTTGATAAAGAATATATCGAATGAATAACCCTCTATATAGCTTCTCGACCTTTGACTACGATATAAAGATCTAAACGTATAAAATAGAATAATGGACAGGTGACTAGTTATGAGCTTCATTAAAAACTCGACACGTTCTCTGAAATGATTCTCATGCTCATTTGAATAGGTGAGTGCGCAGGTACTTTGATATTATACTCACGTAGGTATAGGTTATTATCATTTTTATCAAAGTAAAAGTTAAGTTTAAGTTTTTTTTAGTATTCACTTAGTACGTCATCAGCGCACGTTCCGGTTTCAGTAAAACAATTTAGTGATCGATCTAATAATAATTTCATAAACTTTCTCAGGAAGGGGTTTGGGTTAAACTGTTAACAACAACTAAAAGCCAAGGATTTCGTATAAACTAGCGAGGGCCCTTAGTTCAGGCTGTCACAAAAAAATGTTTACTTAGCTAATGTCTCCCACTCTTAAACTCTACCCTTCCTACCCTAAATTTCAAATAACAAATCATAACTTTCATACAAACATGCGAGAGCCCTCTAAATCCGTTTTTAGCGGACGTCCACTAACTACAAAAACACAAAAAAGTGAAAAATAAAAAATCAGCTTCTGAAGTCGGTGACTTTTGTTTGTTTGATTTCATGTTTTTGCCACCGAAGCTGATTTCTGAACTTTCTGACTTCTGAAGCTGATTTTTTATTTTTCACTTTTTTGTGTTTTTTTTTTTGTCGAAGTCGGTTTTATTTTTTGTAAAAAAGTTTTTATTTTTCACTTTTTAGTGGTTCACATGTGCTTACCCCTTCACAACGTACTGGCGTGATGTTATGTTATGAACTGGTGTAAACAATAGACAGTCAAGAGATTTCAGCAATCCCAGTCCATTTGCTATCATTAATTGAGGAGTTCCGTTGCCTATCTTCGAAGTTCTTCATCAGATCTTCACCAAATAGTTTTTATAACCTTTGTAGTGAGTACAGGCGTGATATTATGTTGTGTGATGGCGTTAACAATGCTTAGATATGCTATAGCAACAATCGCGGTTAATCTGCTGTTATTTATTGAAGAGTTCCCCCGATTTCTACAAGATCCCATCATCAGATATTGAAATGGTGACAATGGGACCACACGGGAAGCACCAGCTTTCAAATGAAAAAAGAATCATGAAAATCAGTTCACCCAGTCGCAAGCTATGAGCTACGCTAAACATTAAAAAAAAAAGTCGAATTGATAACCTCCTCCTTTTTTTGAAGTCGGTTAAAAATAGTTTCCTTCCAAAATTCAAGTTTGTAGCACAAAAAATTAAGGACTTTCATACAAACTCACGAATCACGATAGCCCTTCGACATCCCTATCCGGCCCAGTCGCAAAATCCGTTCTTAACTGCATGCCTACGTCATACAAAGATCACACCGTCCAATTTAGTTTCAGCTCTTTACGATCAGCGGTTTAGGCTGTGTGTAAATCCGTCAGTCAGTCATTCAGGACAAAGCATTTTATATGATTACAGAAGATAAATATTATGGTAGGTGGGTGATTATTTGAACATGTGCATATCACGCGGCCCTCCCCGAATAACTACTTAGTTAGATATAAAGTTATGTTTTTTTTTTTAATTTCACGTAAAACATAGTTCGAGCACTATATACAGATGTACATAATATATTCCTATGATTTTAAACAACTAAGTTATGTTCATAAACGTTTCTCAAATCTCATCACCATTCGTGTCCCAATTCCCAAATGTTAGCAGTTCATGCTCTAAAAGTTATAAAAATACCCTAAAGATCGTATTTTTAAGAAGTAATTTAGATAGTACACAACATGCTTTACTAATTAGCAAAAATATACACATTAAAGAACACTTTTAGGTAATTTGTAACGACTTTGAAAATTGTCCCAACACTTTATACTCACTACCATTTGTTGACACAGTCGCAGGGTTACTTTTTTCTGCGTAGTGTATTGCTATCTGTAAGAGTAACTCGGCGGTCGCGCTCAGTTCTGCGTCTCGACTCGTGCGGGTCACACGTCAAAAAGTGTTTTGGCGTCAACTCTAGCCTACCTTAATCGCCCAGAAATCGTGTTTGTCAAACAAAAATCTCCTTACCGTTCGAGTTTCCCCTGGCTTGTCTAAGATTTTTATTTATCATTTTTATGTATTGTAATAGTCGCCATAGGACACTCTTTGGTTTGATTATGTTCCCAATTTTTTAAGTTCAACAAAGAACGTATAATGTGAAAAAGTGTACAAATACCTAATTACCATTTATACAATTACCATTTTTCCCGTTCGTATTTTGGCGAACGGTAATGAGCAATTTGAAATGGTAATTAGTACCAGTTTAAGCGGACCTCTTATTATATTGAAACTCCTTACTCCGCTAGGCCAGCCCAAGATCAAATTGTTACTACCAACGCCTGATCGATTGTTGATCGTTCGGTGTGAACTGGCACTTCCGCAACCAAATAAACCTACTTATCTAGAAAAAAAAATTTATATATATATATAAAAACAAATAGAAAAAAAATAGAAATTTAAGAAAAATATTATTATTTAAAATTGCCGATTGATGATTTTGCAGATCTTCTTAAGACCAAATTATTTTATGATTTAGTACAGACGCCAGCACCCGAAACAAATTTTCTCAATCAACTTTGAACCTAATGCTTTAGCGATAAAGTTGAAAATCTATTAAAGAAATTTTCATTGATTTTTTGGAAAACCGGTTGATTTTTGAGTTATTTTTTTTATTCAATCACGTCGCTAAATAGCTAAGTTTGATGTCATATAATGTCACCTAAATCATTAATATGTCGGAGTTGGTTGTCGATTACAATGTGGGTAATTCGAAATTTTGCTGCCAGTTGATTTTGTTATTTTTAATTTAAGTGATTTTTTTACTGTTAATTAGTTTCTGATAAATCATAACATAATTTATTAAGTACCTAGTGTACACTCTAATGATTTTTGGCTACTTATTTCGATAAGTGTGATTATTAGTTTTGTTCAAAACAAATGTTGACCTTGCTTTTATTTTAAATGATTTACTTTGTGTAATTCACAGTTATTTATTTACAATAATTATTCTTGTAATATTTGATTATTGTATAACGTAAAATCTTATTAGATTTAGCACATTTTGTGTCTTGTAAACACGTGACGTACTTCCGTGCGTCAACGGACAGAGTTGTTGTTGGCGGGAACTTTTTAGAAAGCTAGCGGCGTCGTCTTATAAAAGGTCGAGCGCTCGGTAAGCTAGTCAGTCGGTCTTCGGATTCGACTCAGAAAAGAGCTCCTCGCTCCCGACAAAACTGTCGGTTTACCTGCACATGTGCATTAGGGTGGCTAGACCACTGTACGAACTTCGACCTTAAAAAGTCTGTTCGCCTTATTGTCTTTATTTTCTATTGTGTTTCATTGTGTATTGTGTACCAGTGTGTTTTAAGTGACTTTTAAGTATCGTGTTGTGTGCCCACTGTGAATAAAACTCTGTAAATTCATATACAGACTTGTTTATCCCAAAATGGGGACTCCAAACCCTGACGACATACCGCTCGGCAATCCTGATCCTACATCAGAAGTGGGATTAGGTTTAGCCCGGGAATCGGAAGGTGTTGGTGATCCATGGCGAGCTATGTTAGAGCTTCAGAATCAAAATATGATTCAATTGATTGAAGCAATTAAGACGCAGTCTTCCTCGTCTGCTGTCATTTCTTTGCCCGTTTTTGACCCAGACCTACCCGATTCCGATGCTCAAGCTTGGAGTGCAACGGTGGATATTTGTCTATCGGGAAAACCTCTTCAGGGTGGCACTCTTATTATTGCCCTCACCAAAGCCTTAAAGGGCAGTGCCAATGTATGGCTTTCCCAAGTCTCATACGCAGGGATGACCTGGACAGACTTTAAGAGTCTCTTCCTCTCTCTCTTTGCCATTTCGGAAACTGTGGCTGCTACCCTCATTAATCTCCATAGTAGTCAGCCAAAAGAAGGAGAATCTCTAGCCGCATATGCCAGTCGGCAAGTCACTTCACTGACCTCCAAGTGGAATAGCCTGGATGTCGAACACATTGCTGTTTCCACTGTACTGGCCCATGTCTCCAAATTTGATTCTCGTGCTCATCGACTAGCATTCACTACCGACCGAAGTACATACAAGGAATAAACTTCAACAAGAATTGAGTGTCTTGTCTCACCTTAAGAGAAAGTCTGTCTTCCTCTGATCAGCAAGATTCTTCTGAACCTAAGAAGTCCAAACCAGGTGCAATAGTTTGTCACTTTTGTGGTATAGTGGGACATAAATCTACCAACTGTCGCAAGAAGGTCGAGAATACAAAAAAGCCTTCTGGATCAGTCAGCTCGTCTCATAAGGAGACTTCAAAGAAGATTGTCTGTTACCGCTGTGGCGACTTAGGACATGTCGCTCCTCGTTGCCCAAAAGAATCTGGAAGGCAGCCGGGAGGTTCCAGTGAAGATACCGGGAGTCAGCCTTCGAGCAGCCAACCAGCCGTGAAGCGAGTTGAAGCTTGTGATGTTCGACCTATCACCGGTGTTCTATAGCAATCTGGTGAGTCGCTTTCATTTTGTTATGACTCTGGGGGTGAATGTTCTCTTATTATCTTTGCACACAGTGCATGTAGATGTTACAGGGAAACTTAGTTTATAGAGTGATCTCAAGGAGTACCTACATCATTGTTTCAATTGATTCTTTTACAAAGTATTCTTTACTATACCATACCACCCAGATTGGCGCATCAAATTGCGGGTTACTAAATCTAGTCCTTTAGACTTATTGATTGGTCGAGTTGCTAGACCTTTGGGTTTGATGTCTGTTGCCAGTGATGAGATAGAAGTAAAAGGTCCCTATAGAATTTTGGAAGTATTAGATGGTGTCAGATATTTGTTAAAAGCTTTGAATAGCAATAGAATTTACAAATATGCCCATGATCGTGTACGAAAAATGCCTGAATGTCCTGTTACTGTTAGTGATGATGTCAATACTGACACTGATGATGATTCATCTGCTGCTGACATAGTATAGCTGAATTTACAAGATGTTCTATGTTGACTCTTGTTCGGATGTCTATGTTGACTCCTGGATTTGGTTGTTGAACTTGACGCTTATGCGGGTTGTCTATGTTGACGCCTATGCGGGTTGTCTATTCTACTCCAGATTACTTGTCGAATCCCATGGTGTGATTTCGACTGGGAGACTATGTCTCTACTTTAGTTGAGCTATGTATTGTCAGTAACAGTTTGATGATTTTAATGGTTGCGATGCAACTACTTTTGATAATAGTTTTATTTGACTAATTCAGGATTTTTCATTTCAATATCCATTTTGTTATGGCTTTTTGTTTGTCAGAAAGGCCGATCGACACTCACATGAGATTTTCTTTTTCAGAATCACACGAGGTCGTGTAGAACGTCAGTTCTGGCCGTGTCGGAGTTGGTTGTCGATTACAATGTGGGTAATTCGAAATTTTGCTGCCAGTTGATTTTGTTATTTTTAATTTAAGTGATTTTTTTACTGTTAATTAGTTTCTGATAAATCATAACATAATTTATTAAGTACCTAGTGTACACTCTAATGATTTTTGGCTACTTATTTCGATAAGTGTGATTATTAGTTTTGTTCAAAACAAATGTTGACCTTGCTTTTATTTTAAATGATTTACTTTGTGTAATTCACAGTTATTTATTTACAATAATTATTCTTGTAATATTTGATTATTGTATAACGTAAAATCTTATTAGATTTAGCACATTTTGTGTCTTGTAAACACGTGACGTACTTCCGTGCGTCAACGGACAGAGTTGTTGTTGGCGGGAACTTTTTAGAAAGCTAGCGGCGTCGTCTTATAAAAGGTCGAGCGCTCGGTAAGCTAGTCAGTCGGTCTTCGGATTCGACTCAGAAAAGAGCTCCTCGCTCCCGACAAAACTGTCGGTTTACCTGCACATGTGCATTAGGGTGGCTAGACCACTGTACGAACTTCGACCTTAAAAAGTCTGTTCGCCTTATTGTCTTTATTTTCTATTGTGTTTCATTGTGTATTGTGTACCAGTGTGTTTTAAGTGACTTTTAAGTATCGTGTTGTGTGCCCACTGTGAATAAAACTCTGTAAATTCATATACAGACTTGTTTATCCCAAAATGGGGACTCCAAACCCTGACGACATACCGCTCGGCAATCCTGATCCTACAAATAAATATGTGATTCAAGTATATTGTTCATTTTATTTCTAATTACCAATCACGAAGCATAATTACCATTTTTTAAATGCTAATTACCGTACGTTTCATATCTCATCACCGTTCGACGAAAAATTTCAGCTGTAAATTTAGACCTATAGAGCAGTTCAAATACAGTGCGTTTGATTTATTTGGTTAAGCTACACTATAAACTTTAGGTTAAATCCATAAAAGTTCTAATTGGAAGCATTATTTGACCTTAATTTACGAATCCTGAATATGCTTATCTTCAAATATTCACCCAGGTATTGTAATAGAGACATCCAACATTATACAAAATGTATACAAATTATTAAATTCTTCCAGTGACAAAAATAAGTACCTATACAGGTAGGTACTTATTTTTGTCACTGGAAGAATTTAATAATTTGTATACATTTTACTATAGCTAATATTGTATTTATTAATTGATAGTAATCAATACTCCATCTCTAAAATTAGCAATGTAATCGTACGGTTCATATGTTTGATGATTCGTATGGTTAGGTACTTTTATCTCACAAAATAGGTACTATGACTAACGCACTTTTGATATAACTGCAGGGGTACTTGAAACTATGTATAGACACAAGACAAGTATTTACTAAGATTACAAAGGTAGCTTGAAGTATGAATCATCTGTAAGGGTAACTGGGCATTATTTGATTTTCGTAAGATTATCTCACATATTATTTTGATAACATTATATCTTTTGATAACCCGTACACCTAAACAGTTACGCACGAAATATAGGTAATATGGGGATTTGGCGGTTGAGATTAGGTGCACCACCACCTTTAAAATAGTAGAACTGAACAAAATAATAATATAGTTTACACATGTCATGTACTTACTCACTTTCCTGGCCCCTCCTGACCGAAGTACCACAACACTATCCAATAAAGCAAAAATGTATCAGGCAAATACTTGTGAAGTCGCAAAATATTAACGGCGCGTGAATTCCACTCGGTACAATGATAATACAATGATAAGCCGCCGTTTGAGAGGTACCTACATACACTAATAGTCGCTATTATTCATCAACAACACTGCTGTTACGCGGACACGTCCAACAGAAGTGTTCTATCTAAAGTAATAATGTAAACGCTCTAACACAGTTCTGAGTCCTGCCGATTTCTGTCTGCCAGTTAAGATGCACTAGGAAGGAAATATTAACGACGAGGTGTAGTTTTACTCGCGGTCAAGTAAATTCATTACGCCTAAACACACTTATGATAATGGGTCACCTGTGAATAAATGTAGAGCTACATAGACAGCATTCAAATCTTATTTCTTTTAACTTATCTTACTAATAATTTTAACCCGAAAGTTAGTAAGGATGGATGGATGTTTGTTAGTTACTCTTTCTTGCAAAAGCAACTGCATGGATTTCGATAAAACAAAGGTACGAGTAATGTGCTAAAAAAAAACAAAAAAATAAAGCGGGCGCAGCTGCGTGCGGAAGCAAATAAAAACTTATTTTTCCGAAGACCTTGATATTGATGAATTTCAGATGGTTTTTCCGTCATGGCTGAAAATTTTATCTAAGAGTACAAAATGATTGTCGATTACGAGTTACGACATTTTTGATAGTCATATAAACAGATAATAAGCCATCCCAAGGATGAAGGATAGATAGAAAGAAGGTAAAATAATTCTATGTAGTTTAAATTTTTCTGGTTCTACACCATGCGGTCTAGATGCTTTGCCGTGAGAAATAATAGTAGGTACATTTTGACAAAAAAATGGGGAAACTTTTTGCAGCACTTGCAGTGGAGGCAGTACTTAGTTTACTGTTTATAGTGTCTTCGTACGTTGGCTTCCCCTTCCCTAGCAAAATTAAAGCGCAGAGAAAAAAAAATAAGTTCCAAAATCTAAAACCCGACTACTTTTTTTTTTTTTTTTTTTATTATAAATGGGCTTGCTCTTGACTTCAATCTTGCCCTAAGGGCTCGTACACATAGCGATCCGTTTTACAGGTCCGTTATTTGATGGCGTATGGAGTTGCATGAGCGAGTTCACACACAAAACAGTATTCCGGATTCAGTAATCATGTCGCTCCGGTCCAATTCTGATCCGTTAAAACGGATCCAGTAAAAACGGACCTATATGTGTACGAGCCCTAAGGGCATAGATGATGTCGACGATGGAACGAGCTTACCCAGTAGAAGCCTGTTTACTCGCGACTTAAACAGATTAGGGTTATATGAACTCGGAAAAACCGACGCAGGCAGGGAATTCCACTCCTTGGCTGTGCGCATAATAAAGGACCCAGCAAAGCGCTTCGTTCGAATGTGTGGAAAAAAAATAAACAAAATCGCAGTCTTAAGAGTAGAAAACAAGAAAATAATTCTTGTCTGATATTCTTCGTAGTCGCATGCCACTGATACCTGATAACCTGATGCTCCTTCATGGCGTTCTCATTGATACAGAAGTCAGCTGCTAATTGCCAAGGCAATGTGGCATGCGTAAGATGAAGAAGATGCATAAGACCGCGATTTTGTTAGTATTCGGGTTTTAGATTTTTGAACTTATTTTTTTTATTTTAATTTTATTTTGGTGTGTACTTAAACTATAATATAATACATATTTGTAATGTGCTCGCCAAGACCTTTCATTTGATACCAAATTTGCTATGATTATCTCAATTTAATATTTTTTGAGGTAAGTTTTTGACATTTAAATTCCGTCATAAAAAGAATTTATAAAATTTATATAGCCTACGTCACCCGGGCTATTCTTACGAATCTACTGACACCTAATTTATTAAAATCCGTTCAGCAGTTTAGGCGCTACGGTGGAACATACATACATAAACTGCCAAAATCATTACCCTTCCTTTTAGCTTCGCCGTAATCGGGTAAAAAGGAATTGAAATCATAGTTTCATTAATAATATCAACAAATATGTTCTATTATTTTATTTCTTCGTAAGTGTATTGAAAATCGTCGTTCGATACACGTGAGCAATTGCCACGTGTGAAGTTCTTAGTTCCTTAACACGAAATTCGGCTACCCAAACAAAGTTTGCTAACTAAACAAAAGTACGTTTTGATATAGGTGGGGAAACTTTGTTGTTGCATTCGAGGTAGAATTCACAACCGAGCCGCAAGTAAAGTTGTTATGGAGCCAAGAACTGTACACGGAGATTTAAAAAAACAAACAATCACCGTCAACTCTTGGAATTGAACTAATTTGAACTTTGTGTAAGTTTAGTTATCAGTGATTTTTTTTTCCGTCCTAATTGTGATAAATGTAAAAATACATTGCATATTGAACCCAATCGTAGTTCGATAAGAGCCAGTTTTCGAGGAAGTATATTGAAAAAATTATTATTTTAAAACGAGGGTTGAGTCAGGTTAGTAACGACAAAATTTAGCGATAGCCACTCAGTATCGTTCATGTTCAATCAATAGATAATAAAGTAGTTCTATTTATCTACAACAAATACTAACCTTTACAGTGGGATTCCCGGCTGACCAAGGTTTTCAGTGGTTCAATCTTGGTTCCATGTATTATTACTTAACATAACCAATGAAAAATTATTACGTATATTACCCAAGACTTAATCTGAGTATTTATAACAATCATTTACATAATACACTACACAGACTTCATTGAAATTTTCTTTATTGTGAGCAGTAAGGGGAACGCTTCATCGAGGCGTCAAGGCCAAACCAACAAAAATTCATCAATTATTGTAAGTACTACATTATGTTATTAACGACAATAAAGTAACACTTCCATGTAGCACACATCAGTCACCTAACAACACTGTTGTTTGACTTTTTCTGCTATCACAACCAAAATGTTTTTCTGCTACGTTATCGCAGGTTAAGGGGTGAAAGTGGTTTTTACCCGACTACGGCGAAGCCAAAAGGAAAGGTAATGATTTTGGCAGTCTATGTATGTTTATATGTTCCAACATAGCGCCTAAACTACTAAACGGATTATAATGAATGAGGTGTCAGTAGATTCGTTAAAATACCCAGGGTAACAAAGGCTATATACATTTTATAATTATTACATAAAACACAAAAATAAATTTCAAATAAAACAATAAGTTTAAAACACTAAAACCCGATTATTAGCAAGGTGGCATGCGATGCGACTACGACTGATCTCTATAATAATTTATCTTATAATACGTTTAATTGAAATATATATATAATTATATATACAAATTATCTACTTACTAGACGATTTTTCTTGTTTTCTACTTTTAAGACCGCGGTTTTATTAGTCTGCGATTTTATTCGTAGTCGGGTTTTAGTTTTTATAACTTATTTTTTTTACAACTAGATATCCATCAATATCTTAATAATCCAGGCTATATATCTTATTTAAAGTGGGGTAAATGACTGATAAACTAAAACTTTCGGGGTACCGTACAATTGGAAAAGAAAGAGGGGTGTCTTTCTTTTGATTTTACGGTATCATTTTTGCATTCAGTATTTTAATTACTTTTAAAATGATAAGAAGGTCGCTGAGTTGAACACAAGACAATGTTTATGTTATAAGTTCTTTCTCCAAAATGAGTTTACAGATATGTTATGTATTTTTATTATTATATTCTTTTTTTTTTATTGATTTGTGTCTGTAGTAACTAACACCTCTCCATTGTATTGAGTCTGGTTCTTCTAACGGTTAGAAGAACCAGACTGAATCTATCCTAACAGACAGATGTGTTGCTGGGGAGTTTGTTCCGCCACTTCTTCTTCCCAGCTAAAAACACTAGGAAGTGTCGAAAGGGTGGGCGTTTTGGGGGACTGTCTCTTGTAAATAAATTTTGACGTTCGAAACGTTATCAGCCTAGTTTGAATAAATAACTTTTGATTTTGAATTTAGGCGCTTTGCACATGGAGCAACTTAAGTTGAGGTAACTATCAACATTTTAAAAGTTTCCTGTAACTAGTTGATAATTTACTACAACGTTTACGGTTGCTGCAATTTTATGGCAATCTGTGCGCAACTTTCTTAGCCGAGTTGCTCAATCTACGCAGCGAACAGCGTTCAGTGTGACGATGAATATCGAAGAAGCAGCAATTGCTCTAATTTTATTACGTCTTTGCCGTCGACGTTAACTTCAAAATCGGTATAATAGGTATTTAACAGTTGCTAGTTGCGACAATTAGGAAGTAACTTAGTCATCGATTGCAGCAACTGAAAACTGTTGACGATCACCGGAACTCGAAACTCGAGTTGCTATGTGTGCACATTCCAATTGAAATACATATAATATGTAAACAGCTAGTTGCTAGTTGCCAGTTGCTGCAGTAGTTGCTCCATGTGCAAAGCGCCTAAAGTTCAATATTCATTTGCATAAACTGACAAAATTAAATTTTTGGCAATGTTTCTAATCTATCCGAGGTGTGGTAAGTACCTGGTGTTTTAGAAACTGATATGAAGTCTTTTAATGTGATATTCATCAACAAATACAGAGCTGTTACAAGCATTTGCCTATTCTGTACTAAAACCATAAGTATATAAAAACAGACAATAAATAATTAAAGGGCGTCAAAGTATTCGTCCACATCATTTTCAATGGTTTTGCCCAGAAGGCTGACAGCATTTGTATGCCACGTTAAATGTCATTGCTGATTATTTTCGACTCTTCCCATGATTATATGGCTAACTTAGTACAGTCTCGAAGGCTCGCATGTCCCAAGTCTTGTGATTTAACCCCAAATGGCTCAACTACCCATAAAATTACTATATTTGCGGCATTCCAAATTTTCAGCACCTGCAGCAACCGCCCCTGCAAGGAAACGACGGGCCAAGAAGTTGGCCCGTTATATCCTATAAAACATTTAATGAGGTGATTTGTTTGAGTAAAATGATCTCTATTTCAACTTAGTCTCTGGAATGGCGTAACTCTGTCTTACATAAAAAAATTAAGTTCAAAAATCTAAAACCCGACTACTAACAAAATCGCGGTCTTAAAAGTGGAAAACAAGAAAATAATTCTTGTCTGATATTCTTCGTAGTCGCATGCCACTGATACCTGATGCTCCTTCATGGCGTTCTCATTGATACAGAAGTCAGCTGCTAATTGCCAAGGCAATGTGGCATGCGACTACGAAGAATATCAGACAAGAATTATTTTCTTGTTTTCCACTTTTAAGACCGCGATTTTGTTAGTAGTCGGGTTTTAGATTTTTGAACTTAATTTTTTTATTTGAATTTTATTTTTGTGTGTACTTAAACTATAATATAATACATATTTTTAATGTGCTCGCCAAGACCTTTCATTTGATACCAAACTTGCTATGATTATTTCAATTTAATATTTTTTGAGGTAAGTTTTTGACGTTTAAATTCCGTCATAAAAAGAATTTATAAAATTTATATAGCCTATGTCACCCGGGCTATTCTTACGAATCTATTGACACCTAATTTATTAAAATCCGTTCAGTGGTTTAGGCGCTACGGGTGAACATACATACTTACATACATAGACTGCCAAAATCATTACCCTTCCTTTTGGCTTCGCCGTAGTCGGGTAAAAATAATGTTCTAAAGCTGTGAGTAAGTAACGTATGCGTGCCTTACTACCGGTGCGGTTATACTTGTAAATATAACCGCACCGGTAATAGTAAGGCACGATACATTCTAGTAATCTTATTATGATAATAATTTTGATTAGGTATCAGCATATTATGACATTCGTTCAACGCAATAATAGATAAGTAGTAATTATGTTTTTTTGCAAATAATCGTGACAAAGGGATTAAACTTCTACTAACTTACTCCCTAATGCTATTTTATCTAGTAGGTACCTATCGCAATATACTTCTCTTAGTTCTAGTCTTCTCTTAGTCTTCGTTCTTAGTTTAGTATTTTTGTAGTAAGACCCGTCATTAACATTTAACCATTTTTAGGGTTCCGTAGTCAACTGGGAACCCTTATAGTTTCGCCATGTCTGTCTGTCCGTCCGTCCGTCCTCGCTTAATCTCTGTGACCGTTATCACTAGAAAGCTGAAATTTGGTACCAATATGTCTATCAATCACGCCGACAAAGTGGTAAAAAAAAATTGGAAAAAAATGTTTTATTAGGGTAGCCCCCCTATATGTAAAGTGGGAAGTGTTTTTTTTATTAATTGTAACCCTACCGTGTGATATATTGTTGGAAAGGTATTTAAAAATGAATAGGGGTTTACTAAAATCATTTTTTGATAATGTCAATAATTTCGGAAATAATCGCTCCAAAAGTAAAAACAATGTGTGTGTCCCCCCTCTAACTTTTGAACCATAAGTTTAGAAAATATGAAAAAAATCTGAAAAGTAGAACTTTATGAGGACTTTCTAGGAAAATCATTTTGAACTTGGATGGAAACAGTTTTTGTACAAAAAAGACAAAAAGTTGTACAAAATTGTTTCTGCACTAAGTTTGTAGTATAATCGATATGCATTTTTTTTAACTTCGTTTACATGTTTTATTATCCTGAACGTATCTTTTTTCAAACTAAAAAATAATTATTACTACGGAACCCTACACTGAGCGTGGCCCGACACGCTCTTGGCCGGTTTTTTTATAGATCTTGGATCTACCTTTGGGTAAAGTATCAAGAGATGACAAATGGATTCATCACATTTAACATAATATTAATATCTACCATTTAAAATTATTTAAAGTGTGTTTGTGAGTCACGCACTTATCTTATCCTGTCACAAACATCTTATCAAGAAAGACAAGTTCAGGTTGCCTGAGTCATGTTTATCTAGTATTTTAATACAAAAATGTCTCATTTTTATAGTGTTTGCATGCGCTACTGATCAGCATGAGGTCTCCAGGTCAATTTGAAGATCGAGCCACGTGTAATTGGGTTTTTTAACTGGTTTTTCTATCAGGAATTGGCTTCCTGATAGAAAAACCAGTAACAGAAGATAATTTGGATATTATACTTAGTTGATGGGAATGGGCTTTTCTAGATTTTTTCAAAATGGTGGCGCGAGCGTTAAAGATACGAAGTGGCATCTTTGGCAGTCGTTACAGGTAGTCGGTGACCTGAAAGTCTGACACCCAGACCAAAGGGTATCGTATTACCCATAGATATATAATTCCGTAGATTGGGCTTGAGAGTGAATGAGAGCTCCCGCTTTAGCGGAACTTTGCTGTGTTAGAAAGAGAGAGAAAGTGACGCTGATAACAGGGCCAAAACACGTATTTGCTACCGGCCCATACCGGCCCCGGTAACTGTTTACGCGAGCGTTTCGGCAATTATTTAAGTGAACTACAGTGATAACCCGTGATTGAATTACCATAATACGATGGTTTCTTGTGCAGTACCAGGATGTGAATCTTCCAAAAAGAAAAATCCCCAGGATTACTCGTTTCACCAGTAAGTTTACAAGTTGTTTACATCGTTATTTCTGCAATAACAATGCACCTAATAAGCCGGCTTTAAGCAAAATATTATGAGAACATTATTTTATTTACGATCTAGATGAATTAGCATGCCTAAAACCGACGTATTTGAGAAATAACAAATAGAGAAATACGAAGGAGTTATAGCCTCACTTTTTAGTGAAGCGATGGCCTAATTTTTGTTGATATCGACAGCTAAGATAGCGTCTTACAAATGCATAGTCTTAGAAAAATAAATTTTATGTAGGTACATATTGTAACAAACAAAATAAAATATAGATACACAGACTTAGATCAATGGTTTTTGGTCTCGTTTGATTGTTGACATTACCAATCTACGGAATTCTATATCTATGGTATTACCCATTGCACATGCCCAGTATCAACTAGGTTGTGGAGGTATGATAGGCAGTCGCTCCATGTAAAATACAGTGTAGTTGGGAAAAAGGCTTTAGAGGCAGATGATGATTCCTAGAAATGGACAATTGCAATTAGAATTTTTCTTAAACTTGGCAATCCCCATAGGAAAACCGAAATTTCCTGTGAACTTTTCTGCAACAGGCAGGCGCCAATTTCGAATTTTCTATAACATACTACTTTCCAACTTTATTCATTCTAGTCACTCCACACCCCATCTCCATATTCTCGTCGTCACTGCATGCAGTCTTTCTTGATCTGGTCTCATCTTCACAGGTCAAGGCACTGCAGCGTCGTCCAAATAACGATGTTGCATATATTTTGATTTGTTGCGTTCGTGGTACGAGTCCCAACCCAGCATCTACAGACCTGCATGAAGGAGGACTTTTGGCCGAAAGGTGTCTTGTATCGACGTTTCCGGGGACGATTACGTGACACCTCGCAGCGCAACACGACGCCGCCAACGATACGTGTGAAGTTATAGTTTATAGGTAACTAAGTTTTTTTTTTTTTATCAGCCCACGCTGTCCCACTGCTGGGCAAAGGCCTCCCCCATGGCTTTCCAAGTTTGTTTGTTATTTGCTTTCTCCGTCCAATCTGTCAAGAATGAGTCCAGATCGTCACGCCAGCGTTTCTTGGGCCTGCCTCGGTTACGACGGCCGTCTTCAGGCACCCACTGAGTGACTATCTTTGCCCATCTGTCCTGCTTCATCCTGGAAACGTGATCCGCGAAAAGATTTTTTCATATGACGTATTAGTTTGTTGTTACATTTTATTGAAATAAAATGTTTATTATTATTTCTAAAGTAAGGGGGGGGGGGGTGTAACTTATCCGGGATAATATATAATAAATAGTATAACAATATAGTATAATAATAGAGATAAACTAATAAATAGTCCTAACTAAAATCATGGTCTAACAGTGAATCGAAATCCGATCCGCTTGTCTCTTGTGTTTGTGAGTTCATGACTTCGACACGTGCGACGTGATTCGATACTTACGAAACACACTCGAGCAAAAACTACAAATATTGATAAACGTTTCGCTACTTAAAAATATTATAATTAATACAATGTAGAAGGTACGCCATGACACTCGAGGGATTAATGAAATATCCGGCTATGACTCCTCATGCTAATTACCGTAAAATTATAGATTATTACATTGATTAGAGCGCCGTGCAAACTGATTGTTGACCTGGTATCAATGCTTATTTATCATAATAAACATTTTTGGGGACTCCGCGGAAGTTACTTCACTTCGTTTTTAACCGACTTCAAAAAAAGGAGGAGGTTATCAATTCGACAATTTTTTTTTGTTTATGTTTGTTACCTCATCATAACTTGCGACTGGGTGAACCGATTTTCATGATTCTTTTTATTTGAAAACTGGTGCTTCCCGTGTGGTCCCATTGTCACCATTTCAATATCTGATGATGGGATCTTGTAGAAATCGGGGGAACTCTTCAATAAATAACAGCAGATTAACCGTGATTGTTGCTATAGCATATCTAAGCATTGTTTACGCCATCACACAACATAATATCACGCCTGTACTCACTACAAAGGTTATAATAGTACATTACTGCAGCGGCCAGCAACAGAGGCATTGATGGACGAACGTGTAAATGTGGGCCGAGGCGAAGCCGAGGCACACATACGTAAGTCCATCAATGCCTAGTTGTGGCCAAGGCTTGTATAGTACTTTTCTCAAATAATGCGAGGAAATTAAATACAATTTACTTTTCAAAATCACATAAACAACAATAATTTTTCACGCGTTGAAGAGTTCAGCCAATTCGAAATTTAAATAAAACCTTTAATAAAACACGACAGATATGAGTTTAGTATGTAATTTATTTGGCCGCTAAACACGACAGATATGGATTTTCATACAACTTTTGCCGGCCGCCGGTCGCATTTACCTGGCCATTACAGCAATTTCGATTTATCTCGAAGAAGGTTGTCGAAATAATGCTCAAATTTCCAAGCATGTTTGAGAAAAAACTATTTGGTGAAGATCTGATGAAGAACTTCGGAGCTAGGATATCCTCAATAAATGATAGCAAATGGACTGGGATTGCTGAAATCTCATGTCTGTCTATTGTTTACACCGTTCATAACATAACATCACGCCGGTACGTTGTGAAGGGCTAAGCACATGTGAACCACTAAAAAGTGAAAAATAAAAACTTTTTGACAAAAAATAGAACCGACTTCGACAAAAATAAAACACAAAAAAGTGAAAAATAAACTTAAGAAGAAAAATCAGCTTCTGAACTCAGTTGCAAAAACATGAAATCAAACAAACAAAAGTCACCGACTTCAGAAGCAGATTTTTCTTCTTAAGTTTTTTTTTAAATTTTTTGTGTTTTATTTTTGTCGAAGTCGGTTTTATTTTTAAGCTATTGCATAGCTTCTATCGCGGGCCTTGAACGTGGAGAGCGAATCCAGAAATTCCGTAACGAAAATTAATATTTTCAACCAGGTTGCTATGGTTACGGAAAATAACAAGGTTGTCAAATTAAATAATTAATTATTTGCACGTTGATAAAAAATGCTATGCAATCATTCAATAGCAGTTCAATAGCTTTACCGCGGCAGTCTCTGAGTGCCACATTTAGTTTTTTTTTTTCTTTTTGTGTTCGTACGCATCTATTGAAAGAGTGACAGAGATATAATGTCACATACGTAGTCACCATTGATATATATGTAGTCACGGTAGAAGTTGTAGTGCTTAAGCACCAGCACACCAGCATATTATATAACGTTACTACAGCTGGGCCACGTGACAGGTCTCCTCTCTGCAGTGAACGGAAATAAACACTCTCTGTGGGAGACTGTGGGCTGCTAGAAGTTACAACAATTCATAATTATTAGAACCGATAAAGGTGGTAATGGTCTTTACGAGTGAGGCAGGTGCCCGACGTCGCAGCATGTACAATGCGGTGCCGCAACGCAACGGGGACAGTCCGTAGAGTGTCTGCCCCGTTGCAATAGACTGTTTTGTAACTGTCTGCATGAAAGAAGCAGCGTTTGTAGGCACAATTTATTCAATGAGGATATTGCGATGAAATAAAACGTGGCGCTTGGCCACATCGCAGACGATGACCCATCTCCTGCTGTCCTGGTACGTGTGTAACTTCATCTGCACCTCGAGGATCCTGTCGGAGACCACTTCTAACGCTATTGATATTATATAGTACTAGCTGACCCGTGCCCACTTCGTTGGGCATAATTAGTCAAAAGTGTGCCAATTACGTTTCGAAAAATTCAATTTCGGGAACGTCCGCTGCGTAAGGAGCCGACCACGCGACTGAGCCGCGCGGGTACCTACCTCTCAGATCAGATGTAAAAGGCCACGCCCCTTTCTCCCGAAGTGGGCACGAACGCGAATTAAACCCGAAACCATCCCGCGCCCGCCGCAGCTTTGCTTTTTTCTCCGATTCACTTTGCAAAACGGACTACCACGTAAAAGCCTTTTTATTTTTTGGTTTTTTATATACCCTATGACACTCAGCAATAATGTAGCTTTCTATTGGTGAAAGAATTTTTAAAATCGGTTCAGTAGATCTCGAGATTACCCCTTACAATTTAACAAATATACACACAAACTTTACCTCTTTATAATATTATTATTATTATTATAGTATATAGTACAATAGTATAAGTATATATAGTATAGAGTATAGATATAGAAGTATAGATATAGATGTAACTACTTTGTATTCGAGGTGAGAGCTTGGGGATCCGTCACACAGGGTATCCTAGTATGGACGCCAGTCTCTCACAAGGGACCATTATCATATATGTTATTCTTACAATATTTTTTTTATCTAATAAAAGGAGAACTGACTGGGTGACATATCAACGGACAGCCGAAACTACTGGGGCTAGGAATGTGAAATTTTACACACGGCTTCCTATTATAATGTAGGGGAGCACTAAGAAGGGGTTTTTGGAAATTTAACCTTTAAGGGGTTGAAAAGGGGGATGAAAGTTTGTATGGAAAATCTTATTACTTGTGTTTAGGAATGTGAAATTTTGCACACGGCTTCCTATTATAATGTAGGGGAGCACTAAGAACGGGTTTTTGGAAATTTAACCTTTAAGGGGGTGAAAAGGGGGATGAAAGTTTGTATGGAAAATCTTATTACTTACTTGTGTTTAGGAATGATAAATTTTGCACACGGCTTCTTATTATAATGTAGGGGAGCACTAAGAAGGGGTTTTTGGAAATTTAACCTTTAAGGGGGTGAAAAGGGGGATGAAAGTTTGTATGGAAAATCTTATTACTTGTGTTTAGGAATGTGAAATGGGAGCACTAAGAAGGGGTTTTTGGAAATTTAACTTTTAAGACCAAAGCTTTTGACCACGTGCACCATCCAACGCTTTTGGTCAAACTTGAAGCTTACGGGATACGAGGGAATGCTCTGCGTCTCATAAAGTCGTATCTGAGTGGTCGTCTCCAATATACAGAAATCTCTAAAATATGTGTCAAATCAAAACGTGAGGTTAAATATTTATCTAGTCCTAGGAAAATTAAATATGGTGTTCCGCAGGGCAGCGTTCTAGGACCATTACTATTCCTGCTATATATTAATGATCTGCCCCGACACATCCCTCACCCTTGTGTGTTATTTGCCGATGACAGCACGATCCTAATAGACTGCCTCAACAAAGAGCTCTATGAAAGGGAAATAAATAATTCTCTAAAATTAATAATAAAGTGGCTCACCGAAAATAACCTTATCATAAACCTAAATAAAACTAATATAATGCATTTCTATCAAAAAATCCTTCCCTTAAACCTACAAATTAATTATATGGGACAAACGATTGATAGAGTTAATGTGGCTAAATTTTTGGGTATTTTGATAGACAGTCAATTAACTTGGAAACCGCAGGCTGAAGAAGTTTGCAAAAGATTAAGCACGTCCGCGTATGCTCTCTTCAATCTGTCCAAGAAAGTTAACGTGGATACTTTAATGGTTGCATATCATGGTTTGGTGGTCTCTATTCTAAGATTTGGTGTAGTATTCTGGGGTAATTGTTCCGAAAGGGAGTCTATATTTAAAGCCCAAAAACGTTGTATAAGGTCTATTTTCAATCTCAAGGTTACAGATAGTTGCATTCCTTTTTTCAAGAAACATAAAATATTAAATATTATTATTAGGTATATCCATTAAAAAATGTTAAAACTACATACATTAAATAATGTGTAGACATTATTTGTATGCCTTGCAAGGCAGCACATAGTGAACTATATATTCTTTTGATAACACCTGATAACTCTTTTACCTATGTGTCACAAATAAAGATATTTGAATTTGAATTTAACTTTTCCTAGCATATACATTCTCGAAATAGCTATCTTCGTTAAAACTAACAAGCATCTATTTCCTGCATTAAATGACACAAGGATGCGAACTACTGCCTTGAGATCCAAATATCAAAATCTACTAAGTACTGGTGGATATAACACTGCTTTGCTTAAAAAAAACGTAATTGGTATGGCACCTGTTATATTTAATAAATTGCCAAATTGTATTAAGGATAAGCCCTTAGTAACATTTAAGAAACTCCTGTCGTCATTGCTAACAGAGAAATGTTATTACTCTGTTACTGATTTTTTAAATGATGAATTGTAATATTAATTGTTTTATTTTATGTCATACTTATACTTTTCATGTAAATTTTTGTATGCCAACAGGCAGAATGTACTGGGATTAAACCTAAAACTAACACCACTATTGTAGCACCTGCATTCTATACAAATAAATTATTATTATTATTATTATTATTAAAGAGGGTGAAAAGGGGGATGAAAGTTTGTATGGAAAATCGTCACTTTTGTAGTTGAACCGACATCCACGCGGGCGAAGCCGTGGGCAAAGTGCTAGTAACTACATATGTATGTGAACCTTGTAAAGAGAACCTTGTGTATTGTGGTGGCAAAGTTCAGCTATGCTATTCTCTAAGGATTACAGCCTTGTTGGCAGCGCTGCCGCAGCGGTGAGACTTAAGTTGGTATTCACTAAGCTGAATGAAGGAGTTAGTTACCGTGCTGCCGAGTCGCGTTATCGAAATAGGCAAAGGAATAGTCATTCAGCCTTAAAATGTAGGTAATAAGAAATATGGAATAAACTTATAAAATTATGAAATATGTTTAGAGTTTTGCTCTATTCCTGTAAAGCAAGTATTTTACTTCAAGATATACCTTCAATATGTCGGATCTTTGATGAGTATGCACTTAAATTTAAACACAAGCGCCTTTGTTTGGCGTTGTGCGGAGTCTGGATGTAGGTGTCGGATACGGACCTCAGTCCCATGGATCGCCAGCCAGTGATCGTTCGGGCATGGTCGCGACACATACTATCTAGGAACTGCACTGTGTTTCCTTTTAAGTTCAGTGTATACAGTAGTGTTAGTAATTGACTGTACAATAGCTGTGTACAATTTAAAGGAGTTATTTCTCTCATTTACCCGTATCCCTTTCTGTGCCCACAACTGTTTGACACTATCTATGTCATTTAGTACTTCCTGACGAGCGTCCTATGTACCTGGATGCGACATCAGAAGTGGGATATGTGCGGGTTGAGAAATCTCCTAAAAGTGAAAACTGTGTGTGTGTGAAAACTGTTCGATAAACAGAGCTGCAACATAGTTGCTTTGATTTGATAGCTATTCGCGCACGAAACAACTGGCCGAACCGTTGTTTTGATTCATTGGGTTCGATTCCCTTAGACAGATGTGCACGATGCACAGTTCTGTGATGATGATGGTCTTGATAGCACGAGGTGACTATCCACCGTCATGATACCTGTCTGTCAGAGACGACATGAAACAGAGTGTTTGAGTGAGAACGAGTAAAGGTGTTATATCCGGTGAGTAGTTACCATTTTGTAAGCGAGTGAAGAGAGTTGTTTTGAAAAGACCTCTTGCTACTCCACTTGGTTGTTGTGTGATCATGTTTTATTGTGATTTAGCCCGTTGGGTTATCGCGGTCGCGAGCGCGGCTGCTGGACGATTCTGGGATCGATTTCCGAGTCGAAATGTGAATTCGAATTTGTGATTGATGTGCTAGAATGATTAGTTTGTGTTTACACGGTTTATGTTTGGTTCATGTATCCCAACTGAAAGATATTTTAACCATGACTACCGAGTTGTAAATGTAAACAGAAACATACTTAAACTGAAATTGAGAATCCCGAAGGTTCTTAAGGTAGCGGAACGCTGTATTGATGGTTTTAGTAAAAGATGGGTGTGCTTAGCACCTCTGTGTGCCCCTTTGGGCATTGTGACCGTTAAGTTTAATTTTACGTGCTTTTCCGATGAAAGCGAAAAACGTACCAATGGAGATACGACGTCAGTGCGAGGTGTCGATGTTTTCCGAATGATTGAAATTAAAGTATTTCGGATATGAAAAAATTAGAGGACACTAATAAACTTAAAAGTCGTCATTTGCGTAGCCTGTTCCCAACTGTGTGGGGTTGGTATCCGGTCGGTGCGGCCGGTGCGGCTGAGAGCCGGTGTTGTGCCTGTGGCGGCAGCTTGTCTGGCCACTGTAGCCCGCTTGGTGCTGGGTGATGTGGTACCCCTTGGGGGAATGGGTTGTCAGACTGTCGAGTCACTGACTGCCACTGACTGCCAGTGACGGCTGTCGGGGGTCTGCTGGAGCCAGTCGGGACTGGCGGCTTGACGAGTTTTTCTTAGCGCGGAGAAGGATTGCTGGGTGATGGATGGTCGCACATCTATGGACCGATCTAGGCGGATAACATAGCCTTGAGGTTCCACCCGTGTGGCTGTGATTGTTTGGCCATGAACTCCTCCTCGGTTAAATTCAATGAATTCCAACGTAATGCAAGCTAAACATGAGATAAGGTTAACAACGGTTACAGTAGAGCAACGAGTATCCAACTGTTTGGAGCTTGAAACTAGCAGTAGCATAATAATTATGGCGTACCTACTGGTGTACCTACAGGATGGATGTAACGAGTTGAGCTCCGAAGAGCAAACCGTGTATCGCTCTAATAAGATTGTGATTTAGTCTTCATACTATATCAAGGCAAATCCTATCCATCCATCCAACTAAAATACTACTCAGATGTGATTTGTTGACTGATGAAACATAGTTTAGTTTAGTGCTTTGGGCAGAAAGCCTTATTGTGACTTGTAAAATTCACAGAACAGATTTAATTGTGAGCACTGCGCATAATATCACTAACGTAAAGTCATTAATGTCATAGTGTGATACAATATCATGATTGGTCATGAAAACAACCAATGTTCATCATTGTTTCTTAAGACTAAATAGCTGAACCATTGAGAACTTGTAACTCAATCTTAACAAAGCTTTACAAAGCTTGATTATTGAAGCGGTTTCATTAAAGTCTGTAATGTAGAGACGATTGACGATTACTCTTAGCCTTATAACACAGGATAAGCAACATGAGTGCCAAATTATAACAATCGGGACTGTGTGTGTAACGCGATCACCGAATATAAGAGAGCCATTGTTAGTGCTTTATGCTGAATCGCACTTGACTTCGTCAATGTTTACGTCGAAGACGCCGCGTTACTGTCGGCATCGATAGAGCAAAGTTGAAACCTAAACATTGGTCTCGACAAACTCACTAGTCATCCATTTCTGATAGCATGGTTGGCGCAGTGGTTGAGCGATTGACTGCTGTGCTGCGTGTCGTGGGTTCGATCCCCACAATATTTGTATGGCCTGCAGATGGTTGTTCTAGAACTGGGTGTTTGAGTGTCTGAGTTTGAATATTTGTGGACGCACCCACGATACAGGAGGGACTCCTAGTGTGGGGCAACGCTTAAAAAGAAACGAAAAGAAATGTATTCGGTTTACCAAATAAAATGATCTTGGATTAGTTCACACTAGTGAATCGGTAACGAACTAACAATGTCTTGATTGATGAAGTGATGATACTCAAGTGACATCAATGCAAGGCTGTGTTGTTGACATTAGTGTGGTAGACACTAAAGTAGAAACTGTAAGTCACTATAGAAAACATAGCGCACAATATAAGCTCTGTATGATAACAACAGGAACAGGATTGTTAGAAGTTACCAGCTAAGATGGCTTAGTTGGTTTTCAAATTGGTGAATTTGTTTTGATAAATAATGAAAGGCAATAATCAAATGAAATCTTCTTCTTAGCGTGTCGATGGCGGTCTGAATTGTGTTGGCCTGGAACTGAGCTACTAATTTGGCGCTTTAGGTAGTGTGCATTGGTTCTTGTTGTGAACAAACAATGGGACATGCAGGATACAATATTAAGTGCCACATTTGTGGAACAGCAACTTAATTAAACTCCATGGCAGAGTAATTATTCAGGTTTTCCTTGCTGCGACCAGCCTGGGGCCGGAGTCTATTTAAAGGCTTCCAGGTGGGAGAGTAGCAGACGATGACACGAATGGGTTAGGCAAGGAGCTAGTTAGCTACCTTTCCTCAACTTTAATCTTTAGACTATTCACCAGTGAGTGGGGTGAATGACACTCCTCAGAAAACTGTTTTGTGCCTTTGCGATACAAGGGTGTTTAAGTGTAAAGGGTGTCGTGTGACTGAAGCCATTTCGGCTCTTTCGCGAAAGCTTGCCACTGTACTGTGAGCTTCTGGTGGCGTTATTCCTGCCAGTGGGTACATCATCTGTACCGAGGCCGGTTTAGAGCAACCAGTAGTCCACAAGACATGCGGCGAAGCACACACTTAGATTAGTCGCCGAAAGATACTATAGTCGCCATAAGATACTATAGTCGCCATAAGAGACAAGCAAGTTCGCATCTTCTGCTTGATGTTAATTATGCAGTACTGTTTTTACTATTTTATTATTACAGTTACTGACAGTCAATGATCTGTCCAGAGAAACTTAAAGATACTTTGAGAGTAACTGTGCGGGATAGACACTCCACCCCAGACAATGTTAAGTCTGGGTCCAGCCTCTTGTTTCGAAGGGGAATAATGCAAGATTGTGTTTGCTATGGCTGGGTTAGAGTGAATTAGCAATGAAATATGTGGCTTATTTATAATCACTAAGAACATTATCGAACCTCAATCTCCTCAACCTAAAGCTGTAGCTTGGGAGGTGAGGACAAGGTCAATTGCATAGAAGAACCGGGACGTGTACTAAAATAAAACCGAAGTAAGGTTACTTTTTATGTTAGCGAGTAATAATTTAATGGTGATGCTATGAGCTAAAAAGTCTACAGTGAAAAACGTCTTATTGGTGCGTTCGGAATAGAGTTATGAGAACGCTGGAAAGTCAAGTACCTTTAACGTAAAACTGAGTCAAATGTGTTGATGTTGTAATTAAATCTAGTAATGGTGTGGTCGCTGAGTGTGTATGGTCATAAGGATGACTATACGATTGTAATCACTGGGATGATTACGGGGCCCAGTCACTAAGATGCATTTGGGCGGTAGTGGTCACTAAGATGACTACTGATGTAGCCACAAAAAGGATGGCTAAGGCACCTGGTCACTGGGATGACTATGGTCGGTAGTGGTCACTGTGAGGTTTACCGCGTAGCCCCCGCAAGGATGGTTACGTAGCCTGGTCACTATAATGACTATGGTTGGTAGAGATCACGGGGATAACTACTGAGGTAGCCACAGGGATGGTTACGGGACCTGGTCACTCGAATGACAATGGTCGTGATGGTTACAGGGATAACTATCGGAAGCCACAAAGATGGCTGTAAGAGCAACCACCATTCCTTGAATTCGATTTTAGAGACTGATTTTTGAGAAATTGAGAGATTTTGAGATTTATTGGTTCTAGTTAAAGAGTACTTGCACTTTGTTGGGCTGACTTTTCTAAGTCGTAATGTTTGAACGAAAAAGACTATGTAAACAAATGATGTGACTTTGAGGTTGACGTCTCATGTTATTGAGATAATCTAGCTAGAGTGATAATATTGTAACAAGAGAAGTTTGAGAGTTCCTCTTGGTTAAGTCAGAATGACCGAACGGTGTCCTGCGATGGGAATCTCTGGTATTGCAGGTTTACACACGAGGACGTGTGTCATGCAGGATGGCCGTGTCGGATCTTTGATGAGTATGCACTTAAATTTAAACACAAGCGCCTTTGTTTGGCGTTGTGCGGAGTCTGGATGTAGGTGTCGGATACGGACCTCAGTCCCATGGATCGCCAGCCAGTGATCGTTCGGGCATGGTCGCGACACATACTATCTAGGAACTGCACTGTGTTTCCTTTTAAGTTCAGAGTATACAGTAGTGTTAGTAATTGACTGTACAATAGCTGTGTACAATTTAAAGGAGTTATTTCTCTCATTTACCCGTATCCCTTTCTGTGCCCACAACTGTTTGACACTATCTATGTCATTTAGTACTTCCTGACGAGCGTCCTATGTACCTGGATGCGACAAATATATATCTAAACCCTTATAACTCTCAGTCGAGATTGATCGATTATGATTTAAAGAATTTGTAGCAAGCCCTAATTCGTCTACGAAACAGCGGCGCCGGCGGGAGGAAACAGCCTAGAGTTCGCCGACGACCACAGCTACGTGAGTGAATACAGTTATAATCAGCGCTACACGCTCGATCGATGTCAAGGCTGTCTCGACGACGAGCTCGTCACAGCTTACAGCCATGAAATTGTCTTTTAGAAATCGTCTCTCATATAACTTTCAACTAATAATTTGACGGCACGGTTGGCGCAGTGGCTGAGAGATTAGACTGCTGCGCTGGGTGTCGCGGGTTCGATCCCCGCACGGAACAAGTATTTGTTTGTGTATGTGAGTTTAAATGTTTGTGAACGCACCCACGATACAGGAGAAATTCCTAGTGTGGGACATCGTTTTAAAAAAAAAAAAAAACGACACGACGAAGAAGACGTTATTAGTCTTAATATTATGCATAATACCTGAATCTCGTAAAAACTAAGGCACCTTTGGCATGTAGTATAACTATTAAAGAGAAATGTAGCGCAACATAAAACTACACAGTAGCATAGCAAGCAAGCAATAAAGGAGAAATAACGACATCAATACAAGAAAAAACGGCTACAGAAACTTACAGGGTCAGAATGTAATAAACAATTTGGGAACGTTGCCCACACACGATACCGTGTTTATGCAAGTGTCTGTACCTGGCGATTGACCATGCCCTGCGTTTAAACGAACACATTAAATAATTAGATCTATAATTATTGTTCTATCGAAATATGCATAATACTTCATTCGATCCGTTTTAGTTTAAAAAAAAAATACTTCTTCTTTAACAGTTAGCCAGCGATGTACCTACTTTTAAATTACGCACTTTAAAAATCAAAACCTAGATAGGCAATTAGTTCTACATTAACTCTAATTACTTATCTACTTTTTACTTATAAAATTCATAACTTTAAATTAAAAAAAGACAATACAAAGGAAACCTAGCGATGCACTTCTAAGTAAATTAAATTTTTTCGCTTATAATGTGTGATAGTTTTGTCTTCATTAAAATTCAAATTGGATTTTATTAATATTTACTACTTTTTTTTAATTTTATTGGATTTCTCAAAAAAAAAATTTTTTTTTGATAAATTGCGTAATGCATATTTCGATAGAACAAATGTGTCGCTTAACTTCAAACTCGGATAAATCCAATCTACCATGTTAGGAGATATTTGACAAAAGTGATTACAGTCTGAATTCCATGAAACAGTATTGAATAAAACGATTCTGTTTAGTAAATTCAGTATTTAAACCACTAATTCTTTCAAAAATGTAATATTTTGATTGGATTTACCTTCATTTGATCGAAAGGCATGCAATTTAGTTTAGCCATATTGAACAAACGCAATAAGCTGATTGGCTCCCCGAAACTGTCTCATGGATCTACATATCTACCTATCTGACTTAGATAAAATATTACAACTTGGACGGTTTATTTCTCAAGAACGATGCGGATTTATACACAACTGATGAAATTGTTTAAAAGCATTTTTTCACTTGATTTTTGACACCAAAATCTTAAAAATTCTTCAAATTGGATTTATCCGAGATTGAAGTTAAGCGACACAAAAATAGATCTAATTATTTAATGTATTCGTTAATACGCAGGGCATGGTCAATCGCCACAGACACATCGTTTATGCGACGTGTGCGTATTATCCAGGCAGAGTATGTAATGCACACAGCCTCTACACATCGGCTACGCGAGTGTAAAGCGTCTGCTAAGCACCTGGTACACGAAGTTTTCACAAGCGCTACGCCTCTGTCACAGCTCAGGTAAGTCTACTGCGTATATTGATACGCGTCTCCTAAGTGTATCGATATGAGTCTGCTACTCTATTGCTCTACTATAAGAGTCTACTATGCGTTCTGCTACGAGCCTGCTCCGAGCCTGCTACGCGTCCAGCTACGGGTAGGCTACGCGTACTGTTACGAGGCCACTACGCTTCCTGCTACGAGTCTGCTACGCCTCCTGCTACGAGCCGCTACGCTTACTGCTACGTATCTACTACGCGTTCTGCTACGTGTCCTGCTACGTGTCCAGGGTGTGCTACGCGTCCTGCTACGAGCCTACTACACGATCTACTACGGGTTTGCTACGCGCCATGCTACTAGGCCGCTACGCGTCCTGCTACGGTTTGGTATGCGTATTGTTACGAGTCTATTACGAGTCCTGGTACTATTTAGCTACGCTGCCTGCTACGAGTCTACTACGCGTCCTGCTACAAGTTTGGTACGTGACCTGCTATCGGTGTGCTACGCGTCCCACTATGAGATTGCTACGCATCCCGCTACGAGTCTGCTACAGGTCCTGCTACGAAATTGCTACGTTTCCTGCTACGTGTTTGCTACACGTCCTGCTACCAGTTTGCTACGCGCCCTGCTACGAGACCGCTACGAGTTACGAGTGCAAGCAGCAGCGGCCCAGTTGTGGCGGCCCCTTTTTACGAACAGTAAGTCGTGGGTTCGAACCCGGCAGGCGCATTACTTTGTGTTATTTATTTCATCAGCACTGCTCTCAAAAACGGTGAAGGAAAACATCGTGAGGAAACTGGCATGTACTAGAACTAAAAATTCGAAAACCAATCCGCACTGGGCCTGCGTGGTAGATTATAGCCCATTCCCTCTCAAAGAGAGGAGGCCTGTGTCCCAGCAGTGGGAACATTAATAGGTTGATGATGATGATGATGGTTACGAGTCTGCTGCACGTCCTGGTACAAGTTTGCTACATGACCTGCTACGGGTCTGCTACGCGTCCTGCTACGAGTTTGCTACGCATCCCGCTACGAGTCTGTTACGCGTCCTGCTACGAAATTGCTACGCGTCTTGCTACGAGTCTGCTACGCGTCCTACTACGAGTTTGCTACGCATCCCGCTACAAGTCCTGCTACGAAATTGCTACACGACCTGCTACGAGTTTGCTACGCCTATTGTTACGAGTCTACTGCGCGACCTGCTACGAGTTTGCTACGCGCATTGTTAAGAGTTCAACTACGCGTCCTGCTACGAGTCTGCTACGCGTCCTACTACGAGTTTGCTATGCATCCCGCTACAAGTCCTGTTACGAAATTGCTACACGACCTGCTACGAGTTTGCTACGCCTATTGTTACGAGTCAGTTACGCGTCCTGCTACCAGTTTGCTACGCGGCCTGCGACGAGTCTGTTGCGCGTCTTGCTAGGAGTTTGCTACGCCTATTGTCACGAGTCTACTGCGCGACCTGCTACGAGTTTGCTACGCGCATTGTTAAGAGTTCAACTACGAGTCCTGCTACGAGTCTGCTACGCGTCCAACTACGAGTTTGCTATGCATCCCGCTACAAGTCCTGCTACGAAATTGCTACACGACCTGCTACGAGTTTGCTACGCCTATTGTTACGAGTCAGTTACGCGTCCTGCTACCAGTTTGCTACGCGGCCTGCGACGAGTCTATTGGGCGTCCTGCTAGGAGTTTGCTACGCCTATTGTCACGAGTCTACTGCGCGACCTGCTACGAGTTTGCTACGCGCATTGTTAAGAGTCGAACTACGCGTCCTGCTACGAGTCTGCTACACGACCTGCTACGAGTTTGCTACGCCTATTGTAAGGGCGCCTTCAAATTAGGGCGTTAGCAGCGCGGCAGTCGCGCGGTAGCAGTACATTTTTATAAGAACAGCCGTAACAACCCGTTGATAATTGTTTATAGTCGCGCGACTGCCGCGCTGCTCACGCCCTAATTTGAAGGCGCCCTTACGAGTCAGTTACGCGTCCTGCTACCAGTTTGCTACGCGGCCTGCGACGAGTCTGTTGGGCGTCCTGCTAGGAGTTTGCTACGCCCATTGTCACGAGTCTACTGCGCGACCTGCTACGAGTTTGCTACGCGCATTGTTAAGAGTTGAACTACGCGTCCTGCTACGAGTCTGCTACGCATCCCGCTACAAGTCCTGCTACGAAATTGCTACACGACCTGCTACGAGCGTCCTGCTACCAGTTTGCTACGCGGCCTGCGACGAGTCTGTAGGGCGTCCTGCTAGGAGTTTGCTACGCCTATTGTCACGAGTCTACTGCGCGACCTGCTACGAGTTTACTACGCGCATTGTTAAGAGTTCAACTACGCACCCTGCTACGAGTTTGCTACGCGTCCTGCTACGAGTCTGCTACGCGTATTGGTTCCTCGAGTTTGCTATACATCGCAGGTTTTAGAAAAATGGCCAACACTGTTCCATTATTTTTGTACCAAAACGACACCCCTATTTGTAAACTACGTGTGTGCCACGCATATGTTATACAACCGCCAGTTGGTGCTATGAGTTTTCTACGTATGCACCACGTCCGTTTTCTTCAAACCTGTCATCTGCGTTGCTCCACCACAAGGCTAACGCCTGATTTTGCTTTTTATACTCTGCTCGATCCTAGACCAGTTCTGCCTAGCGAAGGATATGGAGATGCCCCGGGCGTCAGGCAGCCACGTGGTGGCTCCCAGCCACCTTAGGCGTAGGCATGGCGTAGGCCTATGGACGTCGAGTAATGGGCTAGCTCACCGTACGTCCGTGTTATGATGACAGGCCGTGTCGGCGGCGCGTTCATGTTCCACGTGCACCTCAAAGTCTGTTACCGAGATAAAGAGATACCGCGGCCCTTGAAAACAAAGAGTATAAAAGAAACATGGGTAGTATAAATAGTCAGTATAATTCAAACACTCTCTTCCGCTCCGCCCAGATCGGGAAATGTCATTTGAAAAATATAAAAAGAATCATTACCTTCCCGCCCTTATCCCATTCTATTTGGAGTCGGCGCAACACGTTTTCTTCTCATCTACGCCTGAATATTGCTGCCTACTCCATCGATAAGCAGCATAAGACATAAGAGTCTTCAAGGCTGAGCTACAGAAGACCAGGCAGTAGGTATTGTTTCAATCTTACTTCAGTGTTTGGACATGATGCTGTACATCCTGTCATGTGTAGCGTAGCTCTTTGTGAAACCAAAGTAAGTTTATGCTATTATACATAAAACGTGGTGGTGATTCAGTGAGGGATGTAAAGATAGGGAGAATGTACATGCCCATTAATTAATTTACGTTTATTATGGCAAATTGCAATCTCCTATCATGAGGTTTTTATTATCGACCAATCTTACAGGCGGTTTGCTTGCGGGAAGCCACTTCTTTTTCCTGTTTTGCCTGGAATTATTTTTCTCGACACTTTATGTTTGTCTGGGGTGATGATTGGCCTCTCTGATTGACCTGGGTGCTTGCAAAGTCTTGAAATAGTCCCCTGAATATCTTAGATAAAGATCAAGACTGAGAATGTGAGTATTTATATGTCTTAAATCTCTTTGCTTTTACCTGCCTTTAGCAGTGGTACCTGACACCTGGTCACTGCCAGGCTAGCAGGTATGCATACACGCAAAGTACCTACATACTAACACTACATTATCCCATAAATTTTATTTCTGAGAAAATAAGCAGTGTCTGGGGGCTCTGGGATTTTGCTCTATTAATGGGTGTACCTATGCATAGATATTGACAGTGGAATATATAGAAAGTCTAGTAATCTTGTTGGCGCTTCCTACTTAGGGTGCTTTTCCACCAGAGATGTGCTATGCTACGTTGCTATGGATGCGTTTGATATCCACCAATCATTTTCATTGGTGCACATAGCTTAGTACTGGTGGAAATGGATTCAGCTAAGCTGTTTTTTATATGAAAGGATGCGTGCTATGGATGTGTGCTATGCTTTCCTACTATCAATACATTGCATAGCTCGAGCTGTGTATTTTCCTTGTGCACTTTGCGGAGGTGCATCTTCATAGCACATCTTAATCGCATAGCTACATAGCTTAGTACCAGTGGAAACAGTCACATAGTTTCACAGTTTAGCTATTACATCCTCGCAGCATAGCTGCATAAGCATAGCACATCTCTGGTGGAAAAAGTACCTACATAATATATTCAAAAATTCTTCATATGATAGTAGGCTATCCTACTATCATGTGAAGAAGTTTGGCTAAACTTATGTATGAATTAGCCTGTCAATCATAGACTTACTGCTAATTGTGTGAAGCTGGGGCAGGATATTTGAAATAAAAAAAATACAATTATGTAATCTACAATGTAATACTTATGACCAAAATATTTTATTACTGCACAATAGGTACACATCATTTACTAAACATAAAAAACAACTGATAACTAATTTTAAGCAGATTAGTAATTATATTTATTGCCACCTATAGTGCGCATATGCTCGGTTCGCTTCACACAGACGATGTAAATCCTGTTTCCTTTTAACAACTTTCCCAGTATTGTTGGCAGCATCAAGAACCTCCCATGCAAATTGTTTTGGGAAATGGACTGTTCTTTCCTTTTCATATGTAGCGTCTAACAGCCATTTAATTGCCAAGAACAAAGATCTCTTCTCAGTAATGGGGCCTGGAACCTGAAAAGCAAATACAAATTCAAATTAAAAGAAACTTAAACAAAATCATGCAACCCTGAGTAAGAGTTGCAATCATGAGTCAAACAGTACAACTCAATCCTGTTGTCACAATTTTCTTGACACTATTCCATAAAAGCTTCATTTTTATTTGGCATAACAAAATGTTCTAACAATGTTTACCTGATATGTAATACCTCCTCTCTTAATAGGTTGAAGCTGCAGAAGAGGCTTTGAGTTCTCGATAGCTTTGTGTAGGATTTTCTTTGGATCTAGCTCAATGCTAGCCTTTGCTTCAGATGTTGTTGCCAAATGGTAGCGTTCAATCTGTGACCTCTTGATATTTTCAAATGCTTTCTCAACAAGAGTGCGAGCCAACTGTTTCTTTCCCATTTCCATGACATGGTTGATAAGTTTGCTGAAATAAACAGACAATATCTATTAGCAGATTAAGTAAGTTTTGATAGAATTAAATCTTTGCATAAACATTACTGGAAATGTATGAATAATACCACAAATACTTACTTTACCAATGGATCATGGTACACAGAACTGGTTTCATATGCAGCTGGTGGCCTCACAGGTAAGGCAGCTATCTTACTCAACTCTGAACTTTCTATAAGTTTTGCCTGATCTTCTTTCCTAAAGACTGGATTTTGAAAAAAGTCTGGGAATGAGGTGGGTCTTGAATATTCTCTTGATTGCAGTATCCCTGAAATTCTACAGGTCATGGATGAATATAGTGATGAACTGATGTTAAAGGTTAGAGTACAGACTCATTTTATATTACAGAGTTGTTATTATGTGATAAATCATTTGCCTACCTAGGAAGCAAATAAGAAGACGGGTACCATGACACACATTTATATAAAATTCTTATATTATTAGCCATCTTTTTTATATTTTGTCTAAAAATACAAATAATAATTCAGATGACTTCGGAATCATAACCCTACTTTTGGTGAAGTTTTTCGAACTGACTTGACACTGACAGTACAGTAGAGCTGTCAAAGTCAAGTTTAAAAAACAAGTTTTACTTCGTGAGATCTGGTCTTTTGAGCCTCAAATAATTAAGGCTAATTATTATGCCTTTTCATGATAATGAATTTTGGGCAGTAAGTGGCTGCGATATCACCTATATACACTAGATAGTTATCTCCATCTTTTATATATTTATTTAGGTAATATCCTACAACTTATTGTTGAACCTACGTTGCTCCCCCGTAACTAAGTAATAATGCTGTAACATGAAAATATTGATAAACCAAACCATTTAAAAGTAACCATGAAGTTTCTTGTCGGTTCTTCTCCATAGGAAACGAACAACCCGGACTGCGTACCTTATTGTCGACGTTTATAAATGCCCATGTAGGCCTATTGCGAAATATTGTTTTTGATTAATTTAGATTAATTTATTTTCTTTTAAAATTAGACTTTTAGATGACGACGGTTTGTCCCTCCGCTTTAGTTAGTCCATACGGGTTGCCTATCCTAGTAAGTTTATCACACACACACACACACATTCCCTTACACACATACATTACATTTTCTCTGGGAAGTTTTATTAACAAATAATTACTTTTACACCTACACCACCTAAGATTACTAAGTATTGAGAAAATAACTTTTAAATTAAAAAAAAAATTATGAAAGTCAAAAGCAATCAATTAAACTAACCCTGTACAATAAATTATTATACAGTAATCAGTTTGTTTCAAAAGAAAAGGGAATTGATTAAATTAATATACAAAATGAATTCATTTTAATTGTATAATAAAATCATATAAGTAATCTGAAATGTTAAAATTCTCTCTAAGTCATTGTATATCTCGTTTGTGCTTTTTGGATGGTTTAGCGACGGGAGCCTCTGGTCGCTTTGGCTCAGACTCAAAACTTCTACTCTGCCTCTTAATTTTGTTTTTTTCTGACACAATAGTTTCACTTTCAACATTCTTTGTTTTTGCTAAACCAGATTTTCCATTTACTGCCTGTGCGTGAATGTCTGCCACTCCAGTATTGTGCTGTAGCTGACTAGGTGGTTTTGAATTATTTTTTGAAGATGATTTTGGAAGCCCATCGCCGATTTGTTTCTGACTGTATGGTTTAGTCTTGTCAAAATCAACGTATGATACAGTCATTGCAAGTGCTGATTTTTTTTCCACATCTTCGTCATCATCCCCATCAGGACCCAACTTGGCACATCTAAAACGAAAATAAATAAAGAAGTCAATCAAACCTTTTTGAATATAAAATAGAAGAGAATAAATGCTTATCATAATTTCAGCAGGGCTATTGGCTATCTCTGTTGACAGTTGTTTTGATTATCACTTTCGCTCTGTGTGCTTTCATTAACTGTCAAAAGGTTAATTTGGTATCGGCTATGACCAGTAGTACAACGCGTATGACGTCATCGGAGACCATTGTCGTTGATAGTCACTTTAACTCATTTTGACAGAAGTTTCTGTATCGATATTTTTAAAATTGCGATTGTCTAAGCTTATTTGACATTACATTGTTTATACACAGAGTTTAAAGTGACTTTCGTGAAAGACGCTTCTCAAGGGTAGTGTTTTATGATGATTTATGACGGTTGATACTGGTACTAGTTTCTATAAGTCCCGTATTGTTGGAGCTACTAAAGATTTTATAACTATAAACTCAATCTCCTTAATATTATATATTCCTTGATATAATTGCATAGCTCATATTGTGTGAATACTATGTACAATATAGAAACCTGTCTTTTCTTGAATTTGGATTTTGTTTTTACAATGATGGTTTTTTGAGACAATCTGTAATATTCTTTAGGTAGTTGGTGAAGTGTAATAATGGGTACACCTCTGTCTAACCCTTCGGGGAATATAATATTTTCCTACCTTTGTATAGATTCATTTCACGTATTGTTTTGTGAATATGTGAACATTGTGGCCTTTTGTGTCGTGCCCTGCAATGTTCTGAGTAATAATTAGGGTTTATTTCATCAAAATCGTCTTACATAAGCAATAGACATTAATTTTTAAAACTTAATTAGTAATCTCGAGCAAAATATTTTATTTTATTTTCCTTTTGTCTTACTTCTTCCATGCAAAACATGAAAGTAATTAGTACTACGTACAACAGCAATTTCTTACTGGCTGACAACAAAAATGACATTCAAATATTACTTTTAAATCTCTTTGACAATAACCATTTGACATGTCAGGTGCCATAAAGAGGCTAAATCTAAAATATATCCTCAATCAAGTATTGTAACGTTCAAGCAGTACCTGCTTTACTTGGCCGTATAATAGTCGATAAAAAATAGAGGTGTCAATTGCTGGGATGTTAGTCACCCTATAATCACTGTCACGTGTTATCCACACAATGAGATACGCAATACCAATTTTATGACATTAGCAGTTAACACCAAAGTTCTGTGGACAACTGGTGCTTGTTATTCACTGACTTTTGAAAAGATAGACAATAGCCCTGCAGGTCATTGACCATGCTCTCCTTAGGTTAATGACCTACTAGTCTATTCCCATTCCTTCCAATAGTCTACTTCCTATAAGCTTTCCTTATCTCTCAATAAAATTACTAATTGATATTTTCATGTAACATAGGGATGTCCTTTAATCAAATGAGGTTTTTAAGGCCTCATTTATAATCTTCTCTGCGGGGGTGACAAAGAAACTTTAAAAGGACTTTTTACGCAAATTTGCTTTCATGTTTTTATGTAATCATCACACAATAAAAATCAATTCTTTATTCAATTCAAAAACAATTAAAAATTAATTCTCTATT
Source organism: Diarsia mendica (assembly GCA_949316265.1). Classification (NCBI taxonomy): domain Eukaryota; kingdom Metazoa; phylum Arthropoda; class Insecta; order Lepidoptera; family Noctuidae; genus Diarsia; species Diarsia mendica. Next base: position 12,449,014 of record OX438892.1, read on the forward strand.
ATTTAATCATCCCCTTCAATAAATATTGACCTGGTCTACATAACGGATAACTAAGTAACATACCTTTCATCCAGCTCTCCTCTAATATATGGCAGGGCTCCATAAAGATCTAACACAACTATACTGAATGTCACCTCTTGTCCTTCCTGGATATTTGAGCCAACCCACTTATTTCCTGGTTCTTCTGTTGGTCTTGGTATCACAACATTAAACACCCTGGAACATAAATATTGCAAAACATTTTATTACACCTTAGACAGGTATTTGTTTACTAATGATTGCACAACTTTTTACATGAGTAGTAAATGTACTTCACAATATTTTGATGAAATCAGAATTATGTTAAAACATTAAAGATTTTTGTTACTGTAAGAGAAATAATTAATCGAGCCACAGTTTTTTTAATTGGCCACAGGATCAAACTTCTAATTTTATAACTAAGCCACGGGAAAATTATATAGCCTCTAATATACTAATTCGTCTTCTTTACAACGCCCACTAAATATTCTATAGAAAGCATCAAGTGACGATCAACATTTATATTAACTTGTCCTTGTTATTTATACATAGGCACCTAATTTACTAATTCAGCCACGGAATTTATATCTCACCACCATTTTACATTTTACAGCTTCAACACAAGGCCCTCAAAAAAATATAAATGAAGCGACCGTAGTCAACATCATTTATTATAACTTAGCATGTAAAATAATACATCACATTCTTTTATCGTGAAAATAGCAACAGAAAGAAATGGCGCGAGCGCGCGAGACGACAGCGACCGGCCATTTGCACCAATCAGAGAGCGCCAACGTATAATACATATGAAATGTCAACTTTTGATACACCTTAGATTATTATATTTACGTTAAAAATACCTATTAGTTACAGAAATGTTTTTACCATTGTCTAATTGACTAGTCACAGGCAGACTGTATGATTCGTTATTGTAAACTGAGGGAAATAGGTTAGGTTAGAACTGTGACCAAACGCGCGCGAACCGAGCGAGCGAAGCGAGCGGTGCCGCGGCAGCGGCCGGCGAGCGCTACTTCGGAGTTGCTTGCAGAAATGTTTTCACAATTTATTGTCTAGTTTTCCGATAAAAATGAAGTTCTGAAGCGATTCTGTCGATAACTTTTGTAGCACAACATATACATAAAATCGATCTTTAGGACATTCGATACTCTGAACTTCAATATTTAGGTCATTAAGTGCTCTGAACTTCTATATTTAAGCCTTTCGATGACACGACAAGAGTTTATACATACTATTAGTGGCTATAATATAATATTTGATGACAATTTTAATTAAATTTTGATGCTCAGTTAATGTGGCATGAGTTATAATTTAATCGTGCTGAGTTAATAAATTAGAAGCTAATTGAATATTTTTTTGATGCCATATAATAATATTTTAGAAGTTTACTGTTTGAATTCATGTTACAAATTTAGATGCTAAAAAATAATCGCGATGCTGAGTTGTATTTAGAGTGGCTTTAAAAAAGATAACTTGTGGCTAAGATAGTATTATTTAGATGCTCGTTAATTGTGGCTGACTTAGTAATTTAGAAGGCAAGTTAGATTTTTAGATGCAAATAATGCTATTAAAAAGAAGCCGGTTTAATTAGCACCCTTACTGTAATAGCCAAATTTATAATTAATGTAAATTATTATGACATTCTTACCTATGCACAAGAATGCTTAAATGTGTGTTACTTTTTTTATTAACAATTCCTGTCAATGTAGCTCCCACAAAAGGCCGAAAAATGAAATAGTCTGCCTGAACTTGAAAGTGGATATCTGCATTATCATTTCTGATGGTTCCAACATTCTGCAAGATTCTGAGGTTTTTGTAACATAAAAGGATTCCATTGAACCTGTAATATAGGATTAATTTATATATTGAGAATATTGTGGTGATCAACTTAGGGTCATCTGATTTCGATAACCAGGTTTTACTTAGGCTGAATTAACTCTAAAAAACTAGAAATAGAAGTACATGACATAGAGATAAATAAATAATGTTTAGTAGAAAGACTTCTGCATTGACTAAACTGGACTTACTTACTCTTTATCAAACTTTCCTATTTTGTAGTCCAACAAGTTTCTAATAGATTTTTTGAGGTTTCCTAGGCACCAGGGTTGTAGAGCTAGGTTCTGTGTCACTTTTTTTTCAATAATACATGAATTCTTATCATTAGCAAATTTTTTTAATTCTTTTATATCAAATTTTATAATAGTTGACATTTTATCACCCGCTTACATAAATTTTACTTTAATATACGAATACTAAGGTCTAAATAAAGTAAATACTATTTTGGAGGAAGCTGTTTTGACATCACAAAATCCCATTGGGAACCAGCAATGCCCAACACAGGAATGCACGACACGAGAACGCGCGACATAGGAATCGAAGTGTTTTGAATTCCAATGTTGTACATTATCATGTCGTGCATTCTCGGCCCGAACCTCGATTGTCCGGGCAAGAATGTACAGCACGAGAATTGGAATCAAAACAAACAGTGACGTCACATTAAAAAAGTAAAAAGCCATGTGACAATAGGGACGGGTGGTAGACAGATTTTATTGATTTTGATTGAGTATGGATTGATTTTGTTTCATTTGACGTATGGTTGACGTTCAATCAATTATTATTGTAGTATTCTGTGAATTATTCGTTTCTAGGTTATGTTTTGTGTTGTAATGGTCCTGTTATGAGATTTAAGAAAACAAAAGATAATGAAATAGGTACTTAGTAATAATAACATCAGCAACGTGCAAGCGTTTTCAACAAGAAATGATATTTCATTGATGATCTTTGAGATGTTGCAACATGTTTGTCAAGTAAGTACTCTAAGATAAATATTACAAGTACTTATTAAGGAAGTTTGAATCAGCATAGCAACAATTTCTCCATGAGCAACCAGGGCTCATAAATAATTAGAACTCCTTACTATTACTAACCCACCTCAATAGCATTATTCTCAATCCGTAACTTGAAAATCGTCTCAATTATGATACCTTAGGATTATCAGTGTGTAAGTTATTAGAGCTCTGTGTGTTGGTGTGTATCTGGTGGGTCAAAGTGTCGTCTTAGGGGCACTATGAAAAAATGAACTCGCTTCGCTCGTTGGTCAGTGGTCACGGTTCTAACCTAACCTAACCTATGGATCCCTTCGACATCGTTTTTACGACAAACGGTTGGTCGGAGACAAAAACACCAAGACACTTTTAGCCTTTTATGTTTCACTTTTAGTGTTTTAAACAACAGAATCGAGAAAATAAACGATTTGCGAAAATAACACTTTTTTGGCCACCGTAGCGCCCTTACCTACCTTTAGCTGCCATCATAATAACTTTCTAATTACTTAATCTTATTTATTTTAGATTTTCACTGCGATCGTAAGCGCGACTCACACTCTTGATGGAGATAATTATAAAAGCAATGAAATATTTGCCCCGAACATAGTCCATACCACTATTGTGTTGCTGCTTGCTGCTCAAGAGGACCGCAAGCCTGACATAGAATTTCATTACATTATATAAATGGTTTCATCGCAGAAGAAAAGAACACTTTAGTAAAAAGTTAATTGGTTATACCTAGTCAAAGCTGCCCTGAATTACGTACCTACATAACTGCTTATGCAAAAGAAATACCTACTATGAAATAAATTCAAGAATAAGATCAGCAATCAGGACCAAAATAGAAATTGGATAAACTAAATTAAGGGTGCAACCAGAGGTAAGAAGATTAAGTGTGGAGACAGTATGAAAGTGGCAATGTAAATTATTATCCAGATAGCATTAAAGTTACTGCTCAATAAATGCTATAGCTTATTTTCCTAATTTCGATCAAAGTATCAACGTTATAGACAATAACATTTAAATTGACGGCACGGTTGGCACAGTGGCCGAGTGATTGGACTGCTGCGCTGCGTGTCGCGGGTTCGATCCCTGCACCGAACAAATATTATCAAAACATTATTTTAGTAAACCCCTATTCATTTTAAATACCTTTCCAACACACCCTTCCTTCCTTCCTTCCTTTTCACACGTTAGGGTTGAAATTAAAAAAAAAAACACTTCCCACTTTACATTATAGGCCATAGGGGGGCTACCCTAATAAAACATTTTTTTCCAATTTTTATTTTACCACTTTGTCGGCGTGATTGATACACATATTAACGAGTAGTGTTTTAAAATCAGAATAGTAATACCAGCTGTTTGTGTTTTCAGACCGTAATGCCGAGGACGTGGAATCTACGCCTGAGCTGCCAGACACAGTGATGTGCCATCTGGTGAGATGATGCCAGAACCTGTGTCAAGCACCTCCAGTGCTGCCGAAGCCCTGCCACCTGAGATATAGGAGTACGAGGACGTCCTCCGGTCAGGAGAGGCCGTGTTAGCAGAAAAGACACCGTCACGACGATGCGTGAAGAGGAACGCACACTCCAGCCAACACGCGGCTATATAAACCGCTGCACGACGCATTTCGTCCCTTTTCTCCATCGAGTCAACAAGCTACGAGGAATCTGTTAAATTGAATTGTTTAAAATATAAAACCGTTGGTTGATACTTAGTTGTTTTTATTTTTATCTGTTTAATGCTAGTTTTCTTATAATACCTAGTCTATACTTATTAAATAAGTAAGAAAGACCAATTTAACCACTAGACCTTGTGGTGCACCTTGGCGGAGAGGCCTATGTCAGGCAGTGAAGATGAACCATTAGCTATTTTTATTAGATCATCAACAAATTAACAGCCTCCATTGTCTAGTGATCCGAGGTTCTGGGTTCGATTCCGGTGGGGTCTGTCTCACAAAAATATCCTAATGGGACTGTTCCAAGTTTAGTTAAAAGGCATTGCAGGTTAAAATCACTTGATTGTTTAGAAAGTAAGATGATTCTGTGCTTCAGATTCGGAGGACACGTTACTGTCGGTCCTGGTTATTTTCTACGCGGCACCTAGACGAAACAGCCTAGTTTTGTACAGTTGGTCGTTATGGGATGTACGTTTGCCCCGCACGGCCCCCCAGAATTTGCGTTTTAGGTCTGCACCAATGCAATGTACTCGCCTCTAGGAATACTTCTAAGTACCTACCCGTTTCTTTTTCAATGTACCTCTGTAGGTATATACTTTTGAAGATACTACTTGCTTTGCTACGACTAGCTTGTCCGTGGCTTCCTTCAGCAAGTGATTTTTCCTGGATAGTACATATTTTGTAGGAAAGTCAGAATTAACACTTGTTAGTTCTGTGAATGTTAAATGGTAGGTATGTAATAAATGCGGTTTCCAGCCCATAGTGATAATTAAATAAAAGTAAAAAACTAAGTATATATTAACATAGATTAACATGTTATAATTTATTACTTTACATTGTTACAATAAAAGTAAATTATTATTTAAAAATGTCGGCAGGTACTTTTGGCTATAAAGCAGGCAGGCCGTCTGTGCTACGTACTGCTGCTTCCAGGATTGGGAACCATGGTTTTCAGAATTCTGTAACGCATAAACAACAAATTGTATTACAAAAACATTATCTAGCTTTGTGCGTTCGAGTAGATCTGATACATACGGGCTGGCTCACACTTATGGGGTAATCGCCGTGATTGCAATAATAAAACTAGGAGCTTTTTTTCTTCGTGGTCCGTAGAATACTGGAAAATTCCGTGGTTCCTTCTTTTTTTCTTTGTGTTCCTCTAATACGACCGTCTCGCGACAGTAAATAAATAAATAAGTGTTTATAGGTTTAATTCGTTGCTAAATTTGCTAAAGGTAAATAAAAAACTTAAATAAAATACTGAATTTTATTATCGAATTACATCTCTGACATTTTAAACAATAATGGATAGATCTGGGTTTCCCAAAATATCACTAGTTTCCATTAAAGATTTGACAATTATGCTTCGTCGTATTCTACACATATAATTTCAACTTGTGAGTAAAAGTTTTTTGTTGGCTTTCCATTTTGTATGTAGTTTTTATAAGTTTCTTCACTAAATGGACATTATGGACATTTAATTTCAATAATAAAATCCTGACCTATTACATCTGGTGAACCAGCAATCATGAAAAACTTTTACTTATAAAAAGGCCACATCTCTGAATTTTTTTATTTAGCTTTGTCTGTAGTACCTCAAGCACTTTATTTTCCAACACTCTGCCTCTTTTAATAGCTGGTGTATCAGGCACTTTACCACCCATGATCAGTACCGTCTTTACCATAAGGGCACAAGGGGCACTTGCCCAGGGCCCCCATCCTCAGAGGGCCCCGAAGGGCCGACAATTACTCTCACATTTAATCTCAAAAAACTCATTACACTTTTCTCAATGCCCGAATATCGATTATTTTCAGATTTATTCGAATCAATATATTTATATGAATTTGAGTGACATCAAGCCTACAGGGTCTCGGTTGTGTGCGGTATATAGACACTGTAGCTTCTTGCTTAATTTAAACTTAGTGCGCTTTTTGGCTGTACTAAAGGGCTGTTTTTGGTCTGATATAACTTACCAGACATTTACTTGAGTTTATAAATTTTATAATCTAGAGTCTATAATGTCTATTTTCAAGTTACGTATCATTTGATTTTTTATTCAGTTATTCAGTAATTTAAAAGTATTTCTGAACGCATCCTACCTAATTTACTAAGAACACCATCTAGCGATCATCCATGCAAACCGCTCCAATGCCAAATTCAAGCGACCATAAAAAATGTCGACTTTGTCTATGGTTGGGGCTTGGGGGAATCCCCGGATAAATTATGAAAAACTTTCAGTCGGAACTTTTTACCTAAAGTTATTACTTATTATATCACTTATTTTCACAGAAGTGTCGTGATTTAATTTTGTTTAATGTAATTTGGGTAAATTCCAAAAGGGCCCCAAATTCTTGTGTGCCAAAGGGCCCCAAATTCTTGTGTGCCCAAGGGCCCCAGCACAGTCTAAGACGGCTCTGCCCATGATCAGCCCGACTAATGCCCCATCACTAGTCTGACATTTACTGACTTCATAAGATTTTGATGCCGTTATTCGAGCAAACCTTAGCTCATGCTGTATGTGGCTTTCGGCTTGATCCCTTGAACTTTGATCTGCCTTTACTAAAATATCTCTATTAAATGCTGAACATATTTTTTTTTTAATTCTTCACAACTTTGATCTCTATACATGAGAGATATCTGATACATTGATATTGTATCAAAATCCTTTGGATTATTTTGCACATGTCTTAGTAGCTCACAGTTTTTGATGCCTTTGTATCTTCAGATGTTGACGCTATTCCTGATCCCATTTCCAAGGCCGTTACATATTTTATTGACGAACCAACTTTGGATAAAGTTGACTTGTGTGCAAGAAGGTTCTTCACTTCTCCGATGTAACCACATCAAAAAAGCAACGGCATGCTTGCAACCGCCTGCCGATGCCGCACAATCATGGCATTTAGAACTCACGACAGCACCATTCTTTTCGTCCACAATAACAGTGACTGCGTAAGGCGTAGAGCGAACTTTGTGCTCAGGGCATACACGACACTTAATAGTACACACATTTAGGTCTCTTTTTATTTGGACATATCCAACAGCATCATCGCCATAAGATTCTCTTGAAGATCTGAAACAATCAAACAAACGAGCTGTTACAAACTTATTATTTTACGCACATAACCTAACTTTGTAAACAATGATTTAAACGAAGTTCTAAACACGATAAAATAGATATAAAAAGCAGAAAATCATCTATTGCATATGTACTTGAATGTTTTTTATGTATTTGTAGATAGATAAATAGAATTAAACATAAAACTGTACTTACAAAGATGTTTTCACGTTCCTGAATTCTGAACCACAAAAGTCTTTGTTTCTTGCAAAAAAGTTTGCCACCATCAAAGAATCTATCTTTGGTAAGTTGGAACTATTCCCTTTAATGAATCTAGATTTCATCGTAGTATTAATATTAAGTAGTTCACAGATTAATTCGTCGGTAAGATCGCAAAATAAGAAAATTTAATAGGTAAACTCAATGGAAAATAAAGAGAAGTACAAACAAGTTGCGTTGTTAGGTACCTTGTTTGTTGTAAACGTCAACGACAGCTTGTTTTGAGATCTGTGACATACGGCAAGCGTTTGCAACATAGTTTGCAATCACGTGACAACAGATTAAAAATATAGGATTTGAAATCATTTTTAATTTTACTAACTATTAAATTATAAAAATGTGATTTTTGGCATTATATTAATACAAACTATTATAAAATTAACACTAAACATTGATTTGTGATTAGTGTTAACATCCCATCGTTTATCATATTATTATGATTTTAATTATTATACATAACTCCTGTTATTTGATCTGAGACTTAACTCTTTATAGTCATATTTGTTACGACTGCAAATCATATTTTGATCTAGATACAACCTGACAATAACGTAAGAAAATTTGAATACCCTGGCGCTTCCGCCATAATGGCGCACCCTCACCACTTGTAATATAACAATCCAGATTTTGAGCACTATGATACAAATAGACGCTCCCGGTGGTGAGAGAACATTTGAATCATATAGAAGCAAACCTAACAATATCCATGTTTAATTGGTTTGTGATTTTTGGGAATTTAAATAAAACTAATTTTGATATAACCCGGTTCATTAAAGAAAGGAATCTAAAATGGCAACACATGGCATGTCCTCTCGCTCGCTCACTATAGTGTGCGAGCGTGAGGACATGATAAAAACCGCCATTTTAGATTCCTTTCTTTAATGAACCGGGTTATAATCATACCCATGTTTTTTGAACAAAATTGTATTTTAGTGCAATGGGGATTGTATTGTATTGTATTGTATTTTTTATTGTAAAACATGAGTACCTATACATCAAATAATATGTGCAAGGTCTTAAAATAAACAGGTTGATCTGCATGTTTTGCCATTTAAGGCGTACAAAATAACATATTTTTTGGTTTAGAATAAACCATAAAACAAATAAGAAATGACTTGACTCAACACAGCAAACAATGAAATTAATAAAAAAAAAGATTGCTAATGCTAATTACATAAAAAATAAAACGAAGTAAGTACTGTTTGTGACTCAAATTGTGAAGAATGTCGTAATTATAGGAATCTCGTTAATTAATTGCGTTCATTTAAAAATTCTGATATGTTAAAGTAGCACTTGTTTATGAGGTATTTTTTTAAATGTATTTTAAACAGAGCAGTCGGCATTTGTCTAATAGGTTTTGGGATTTTATTATAAATGAGTGGTGCCAAACAAAAAATACTTTTACGCATCAATGCTGTGGTTGATCTTGGTACGCAAAGTTTATTATTATCCCGTCGATTACGAATATAAACGTCCGATCGTTTCTTAAATAGGTTAGGATTGGTTTTTATAAAATTAGCTATTTCATAAATAAATAAGCAAGGCAGACTTAAAATGTTATATTTAATAAAATACTGTTTGCAACAGGATGTTAAAATACACATGCACAATCGAATAATTAAACGATGACGTTTGAAAAAATTACTGGATATTGCTGTTTTTGTTCATGACAGTAGGATAATGCTGTATTTGAACCTCCTACTTTGGGATTTTGCTGGATTTGCACCCATAAAACCGTTGCCGCCATACCTACTGAATAACGCTCCGTGATTGGCTAGTTGGGACTTTGCTGCATTTGGTTTTGACAGTCTTTTGGATTTTGCTATTTTTACACCGAACATTAAAATTGAAACTACTTTTTACACGGGATATTGCTGTTTTAGCAGCGCTATTACTTTAAAAAAAACGTTTGAAATTTTACTTAGATGGCGGCGCCATCATCAGGCTCATTTGAGAAAAAAGTGGATATTGCTGTAATAAAGGATTCATTTGGTCAGTGGGGTGGATTTACCTATTCAATGGAACAATCAAACATCCAAGATTCAATTTTGCGTTTGCATGGAAAGAAGTTACAAGCTGTGTAGTGCGCATGAATGGTGTGGTGCGCAACCTGTAATCCATCTGGGATTAGGATTACAGGTTGCGCACCACAGAATCATCATCGTCAACAGCCTATTAATGTTCCCACTTCTGGGACACAGGCCTCCTCTCTTTTGAGAGGGAATGGGCTATAATCTACCACGCGGGCTCAATGCGGATTGGTAGATGTCACATGTCTTCGAATTTTTTGGTTCTAAGACATGCCGGTTTCCTTACGATGTTTTCCTTCACCGTTTTGAGAGAAGCGGTGTTGAAATAAATTACACAAAGTAATGTGCCTGCCTGGGTTCGAACCCACGACCTACTGTTCGTAAGTCGGGCCGCCACCACTGGGCCACCGCTGCTCTCACCACAGAATACTTTTATTATAATACACACAACACTGTCTAGGGATATAAAAATACTGGCCATTTTTTAATTCTTTTGAAGAAAGTTTATTTTGTAAACCTTTTTGAATGAATAAATTAAATTAAAAACAAAATATTTTTTACGCGGTTTAATGGTAGAGTAGTCCGAAGGTTTCATTTACCTACAGTAGGAGTCGTTCTCGTTACCCGTGGTCCCGGTGGGTCAACCCATAACCGGGTCCATGGGTAATTTTAATTACCCGTGGTTCCATGGCATTAGGGATTGTTTCCTGGACTTCTGAATAATTATATCGATAGAAAATACAAATCCTTAGTAACAGCATATTTATTAAGTACCTACCTTATTTACGAGTGCGGTGCCTTTCGTCTAACTAAATAATATAATGGGTTCCCAACGAGTCACACCCAATCGTGTCACACTGACTCGGTGGGATTCTTGCCGGCCGCGAGGCCGAACCTCGCGGCCTAAATGCCGCGCGGCATCTAATGGGGACGCGGCTTGACGTTTGTCAGTCTCTTGTTTATATTTTTCGGAGGAGCAATTAACACCTCTCTTCGGACTTCAGAGAGAGCCACTCTTGCGAGTTTGATATAAAGCAGTAAGCAGCCAGTGATGATTCTGCATGTTTCATTAGAGGTCCCTACTCAAAGCACTGCCTGCCTGGAGTGACACTGTCAACTGTCAGTCGTATTGTATGTATGTATGCAGGGCCAATATTTTAATTGTTCACCCTACCGCAAGGCCGCAGTGTCGTTCTGCTAGCCCAATGCACGATCTCCCCATCCCAAATACTGCAAGCTGTGCAGCATCTCTGAGATGGACTACTTACACAAAATATCGAAGCTTTGTGGAGCAACACCCTCTTTGGCAGTAACTGCAAGCAGGCCCTGCAGGCAGTGCTTTGTGTACGCTCGGGCATGATGCATACAAGGCAAGTAAATTCGCCAGCATAGGTTATGGATTTTCTTTTTGTGAATCGAGTCATGTTGTTTTTATTTTATTCTACATTAATGTATGTGTTTGTTTTTTATTTTGATTATTTTAGAAACCATTCAGATGTAGGAGCTCAGCGAAGTGGCGCTCCGTTGACCGGGACTCCCTCAACTTGGATGCAAGAGCGAGCGATTCAAATTATCACGCCCTAGCCGGTGCACAGCACGAGTAGATAATGTGATGTGGTGTAAAGTGCAAAAAATTACTGATCATAATAATAATGCTGCTTCAACATGTTCGGAATTGTTTGCGATGGCGGAGCCAAAAAGACACTAGCGCGAGAAGGTCATGTTTTCTTGAAAAACATCGATAGGTAGTTGTTTTTCCAGGACCAACTCGCGCCAATGTCATTTTGTCTCTCGCCATCCCGAACATTACTGACCTATAGACGCAGCTTACGGTAGATCTTATGCTATATTCGCCACGGTTTATAACAAGCCAGCTGGGGGTACAGCGCTGCTTTACAATCTTGTGACGTGAGTTCGATCCCAGCGAAAGTGAATCGAGTTTTTTTTGTTTGTTTTTTTATTTCATGCATTTAAAATTTGGTCCCAAAAGTCATACTTTGGGACATGAGGAGCGTAGGACGAAGGCCATGGCTGACGAGGTATAGGGTGGCAGCTTTTTTTTTTCGTTCCCGTTCCGACCATCTGTTGAGCGTCGGCTACGCTTTTTAAACCCATCAATCAACCTCAAGGCAATAAACAAACAAATTTCTGTGTACATTTGCTCCAAAGCAAAGACCTCAAACGCATACTTTTTACGAGCTTATTTTTTTTTAGCACGTCTGAGTGACATTATCTTAAGCCGCGTCCCCACTAGAGCCGTGCGACCGTGCCTCGTGAGTGTGGACGTACGCGAGGTCTGAGCCGCGTGGCCTAATCGAAACGTTTGGCCACATCCCCACTTGCGTCGCGCGGCTCCGTGAGGCCGAGCCGCGCGCCACAGGAACGTTTCGGGTGACTTTAGTGAGGACGCGGCTTTATTACGACGACCGCACGGCTACTGGCTGATGACGTGACTTTGATCAAACAATAATATAAATATCGCTGGACATTACACACTTAAAATCGAACGTGTTTTAACGGTCAATGGCTGATCGAGTCCCTATTAATTTTTCAATCACGCAATCAATCGTCTTTCGGACAGCACTACCTAGCTCAATTACCTAGTATCCAAGTCCCAAAATTTCGAGTTGCCCAACTAGTCGGCCAACCAATCGCGCGATGTCGCCGATTCCTGTGTCGTACACTCCTGTGTTGTACATTCTTGGGCCGGACCAGCAAGGTACACCCAAAGAGTAAAGTAAGTATAGAGAGAAAGAGTGACAACTCTGTGGTAAAATTTGTATGTATGGAAAGTGCTGCCGCCTCGAGTTTGGTCTGCAAACTAAAGCGCTGATATACACACACATACATCTATGTATTTGTATGGTATGTGTGTGTATTAGAGCTCTATTGGTATGATCTTGCATACTTAGGTACTATAGCTGTTGCACGAAGCTTCGCTCGCGTACAACAGCTATGAACTAAAAACGAAACTTAACAAAACAAATAACAGTAACAAGCAACAATTTTAATAGAATTAGCTGAGTTTATGAATTAAACTCGGGAAGCGCATCAACAACCTCGGGAAATCCGAAGTCGATTGACAATTCTATGACATTTGTTTGACAATTTGACGTTTTGTTTGCAGACCAAACTCCAGGTGTCGCTGTCGTCCATCAAAATTGATGACAGTACTAAGTGTGCCCCCCCTGGGTACACCCCAGTAATTGGCGACATCGCGATGTCGCCAATTACAGTGTCGTACATTCCTGTGTTGTACATTCCAGTGTCGTGCACTGCTGCTACGTGCATTACTGTGACGGGCATTATAGGGACTCATCCCATTTTTATTTGTTTTTTTATCACCAACCATCGAGATCGAAAAATAGCAATAAACAAAAGATTTCACCCTAACCCTTGTAGTGGAACACAAATTATTAGTCGATTATCGATTTAGTTCCCATGGGCGATTAAAATCTGCCGGACATAGGTGTGAATGCAACAAACAAGGTAGCCCGCAAAGAAATTCGCGACCGCAAGAAATGTAACTTTATCTGTAATCTATTATACTATATCTTTAAATATAAAAATGAATTGCTGTTCGTTAGTCTCGCTAAAACTCGAGAACGACTGAACCGATTTCGATAATTTTAGTCTTGAAATATTCGTGAAAGTCCAGGGAAGGTTTAAACGGTGAGAAAGTGGTAGGTAGGTAGGTAGGGTAGTAGGTAGGGTAGTAGGTAGGGTAGTAGGTAGGGTAGTAGGTAGGGTAGTAGGTAGAGTAGTAGGTAGAAGGTAGGTAGGGTAGTAGGTAGGTAGGGTAGGAAAAAGCGCATTGCAACGCATGCCGGGAACAGCTAGTTGAGTAATAAATAATGATTAAAATCACCAATACAACCATCTCAGTTCATGTTACTTCCTTGAGTGATTATTTGATGAAAATGGCATGAATACAGCTCCTAAGGTTCATTTGATCGTATTCAACAACTATCATTCAATTAGTTTGAAGAAGAGATTATTTGATAACTCTGTAAACTGGTTTATGAGTTTTTGCACAGACGTTTAAAGAGTAGATACGTCAGTGGGTTTATATTTATTTTGAACGTTTGATCAAAATAAACGTATATTTTAATATCCATGAGTTTTATTCTGAATATCGCGTCTGCGTATCGCCATTTAAAAATCGGCGAAGTAGTTTTTGAGTTTTTGAAGCGTACACAAACCAACATAACATTTTTATATATATATATAAATAGATAGGCTGATAAACACATTACCCTCCTTTGCGTGGTGCAGTCGGGTAATAAAAAAAATATTGACCACAGACAGAGCCGTCCCACAGACTATAGTTACAGGTTTACAACTACAAGGTAGAAAAAAAAGCGCGGGAAACTTCCAACTTGGTGGACGCGTCCTTTTTGAACTTTTCATAAAAAATAATTTTTAATTGTATTATAGTATCAGTAGTCGTAGTTTTAGTGTCATAGTTTCTATATATTATATTTTAGTTGTGTTTATTCTTCGGTAGGGTAAGTTTTTTTACTATTCAGTAGTCGCTAACAATGAATGATCCGCCTGATCCGGGGGGCTTAGTCCCCCCGGTAGGCTGCAATGTAACAATATCCAACGAATCGGGCATGGATACCGATGGGTCTTCTACGACCAGATCATTGAAAAGAAGTCGTGTGCATGTGTGCAAGCACTGCAACAAACGTCGTCGTACCCGCAAAGGCCACGGATCCGAATCTTCGGGTTGTGGTTGTGTTGTAGACTCCACTATAAGTGCTGAAAAAATAACTTCCATCATTGATAATTCGACCTGCGCGCCTATCACTGCTAACATATCACCGATAACTCCAGCTCCATCAGTTCCCGCTCAAATTGGGCGAAAAGTTTATGAAAAGTCGGACATCGCGCAATTCATAATTCATATTACAAAAAATTCTTTTTCTGAAAACGATGGAACCACATTGCATCCCATCACTTTTGGGAAGTTTTTAAAACTAAATGCCTTCCATAACATTATAAATGGCAGTGTTAAGAAAATCGGACGGAACAAAATCAGCATTTCTTTTTCCAATTTCCTGGACGCAAATTCATTTCTCATTAGTAGCAGTCTTGAAAAATATAATTATAAAGCTTACATTCCCACTTACAATGTTACCAGAATGGGCTTAGTGCGTGGAGTTCCTGCGGAATGGTCTCCGGAGGAAATTATTGAGAATATCTCAGTACCAATTGGTTGTGGGCCTATTTTAAAGGTGAGGCGCCTTAACTTTAAAACGGTTGTGGATGGCAGTACTGTATGGAAACCTTCCCAATCCATTGTGGTTACATTTGATGGGCAGATTTTACCCAAAAGAATTTTTATGTGTTACAATGCATTACCCGTAGATTTGTATATTTTCCCCACCGTACAGTGTTTCAACTGCTGCCGTTTTGGACACACAAGACTCCAATGTAGGTCGAAGCCTAAATGTTATAAATGTGGTCAAGGACACACTGGCGATAGTTGTGAAACTGTTCCAGATAATGCATCTTGCTGCCTTTGTTCTGGGTATCATTTTGCAACAAATAAGTCTTGCCCAGAATTTAATAGACAAAAATTAATTAAAACATATATGGCGCAAAGCGCTGTATCATATGCTGAAGCAGCAAAAATCCATCCTCCAGTTACAAAATCTTATGCAGACACACTTTTATCTCCACCATCCAAAAACTTGCCTGATACTCCATCAATGTCTTTACCTAATAAACTGTCAGCAAGTTATAAAAAGACTGTCTTCTCCAAACCACATTCCCCTCCCAAATCTGTACCAGGATATAATAAAGAAGCTCACAATACTATTATTAAAGATTTTAATATTCCTCAACCATTAGATGGTTGTGCTTTTTCTAAAAAACACAATATTGAAGATGGAGATGTAAATTTTTCAATCAATGATTTTCTTTCTGCATTACAGTCTTCTCTCTAAGTTCAACATTTCACCGTCCAACGTTGCCTCTTCTTTTAATGTACCTCAATTCAATCATAATGGACCACACATCCAAAATAATCCAGTGGAACTGCCGCAGTCTAATAAACAAAAAGAGTGATGTTATATATTTGTTAAATAAATTTGAACCTATTGTCTTTGCTTTAGCAGAGACATGGCTCAAAGCTGATCATATTTTTAAAATCAATGGTTATTTAACCATTAGAGAGGATAGATCTGATGGGTATGGTGGAGTAGCTATACTTATCAAGAATTCTATCCCTTTTTCCATCATTACATTACCACCTCATAATGAGGAAATTTCAATTGTTGCTATAAAAGTGTATAATACTTGTTTTGTCTCTATATACATTCCTCACCCTTCTTCTTCTGTACTTCAAGAGATGAATAATCTCCTTTCTTTTCTACCAAAGCCATTCTTAATACTGGGGGACTTTAATTGCCATCACCAATCATGGGGTTGTTCAATTTCTAATAGTTATGGGGATGAATTACTTGATATAATAGATGTTCATAACTTATGCATCCTTAATTCTGGTGCACCCACTCGACGTTCCAATCCTAACCAAAACCAAAGCGCAATTGACCTTTCTATCTGTTCTCCTAACCTTGCCTCTTCCCTAACTTGGTACACTCTGTCCTCTACTTTTGGTAGTGACCATTTCCCAATAGTCATCTCTTATCCTCTTTGTAAACCAAATGCACCAATTAGGAGATCAAATCTAAAACATAAATTACCCCAAAGTACTAGTAGTGACTGGGATAAATTCAAGGACATTGTTGACAGAAAGCTTTGTTCTTTACCAGTTCTTTCTGATGGTAATGAAAACAGTTGTGCTGAAGCTTTAGCACGCTTATTAATTGCAGCGGCGGATGAGGTTTTTCCTGTAAAAAAGAACAGTATTAGTTCAATTCCGTCGCCTCCCTGGTGGGACTCAGAGTGCACAGAAGTGATTAATAAACGTAAAGCAGCTGAATACAATTATAACGTTGAAATGTCGGATATTAACTACGAAATTCTTACTAACATAATTTTAAAAACTCGCAAACTATTTAAAAAGAAAAAATTTGAATCTTGGCGTAACTTTTGTTTATCTATTTCACCGAATACTCACCCTACGATTGTCTGGCGCAACATTCGTAGATTTAGATCCATCTATAATAACCATTCTACTATCCCTGATTCGTTAGCCAGCGACTTTTTAGATAAATTAGCTCCACCATGGGTTCCCGAGGCTAACCTAGCTCTCATACCCAATACCCAAAATATTCATTCCTCGCTAGATCGTCCCTTCACTCTCAATGAATTGAAAGTTGTTATTAATAAGACACAGGATTCAGCCCCAGGCTTTGATGGCATACCGTATTCCTTTTTTGTTCATTTAAATGACGACGTTCTCAGTTATTATGTAGAGCTTATTAATTCTATTATGATGACAGGAAACGTTCCTGGTGAGTGGAAACGCCAAATGGTGTTGCCAATCCTTAAACCAAATAAAACTCCTTCTGATGTTTCTTCATACCGTCCCATTGTTTTGTCGTCAATTCTGATGAAATTAGCAGAACACTTAATTAAAAATCGCCTAGAATGGTTTGTTGAAAGTAAGGGTCTCCTGGCAGAATCACAATATGGCTTTAGAAAAGGTAGAAGTACCAGTGACTGTTTAAGCATTTTAACATCGGATATTCGGATTTCATTTTCTAGTAATCAATCCACGGTCGCGGTTTTCCTCGACATTAATTCAGCTTATGATAATGTTGTATTATCAGTTTTGCAAAATAAATTAAAAGCCTCACAAGTTCCAATGAACTTGTTGAATTTCATAATTAATATCCTGACTGAACGCTCTGTTAACATGTTAATAGGGGATCACAAGGTATCGCATACAGTATGGAGAGGTCTCCCACAAGGTTCTGTGCTCAGCCCCCTTTTATACAATATTTACACTTTTGATTTAGACTCCTCCTTGCCTAATCCTGTTAAAGTCCTTCAATATGCCGATGATTTATTATTATATGCTACAAGTCAGTCTATCGAGCAAGCTAGCTGTTCTATTAATTCTGCTTTATCAGCTTTGGATTCATGGTTACATTTGAACGGTTTGGAGTTATCCACTTCTAAAAGCGCAGCTGTTTTATTCACCCGGAAGAGAAACATTCCCGGAGTTAATCTTTATTATAAAGATTCACCTATTCCAGTCAAAGACAATTTCCGATATTTGGGTGTAATTTTAGACTCTAAATTAAGCAGTGTTCCCCATTGCGATTTTATTGTTAATAAATGCGAAAATCATTTAAACATGCTTAGATGCTTGTCAGGTGTGTGGTGGGGTGCACATCCTTTTTCTTTAAAATTAATCTACAATGCTATAATCAGAAGCACATTAGATTATGGATTATTTATTCTTGAGCCGGGTAGTGTGATGGCTTTTAAAAAATTGGACCGCATCCAGTCTAAAGCATTACGAATTATTGCGGGTGCTATGAAGTCGAGCCCCATAAATGCCTTACAGGTTGAATGCGGGGAAGCTCCTTTATATCTTAGAAGACAGTTCCTTTCTGATAATTATTTGTTCCGAATTATTCAGTTCTCATCTCATCCTCTCATTCCTAAACTGAACTCTTTAGTGGCGCTGATTGATTCTTCAGATTACTGGTCCCATAAACGTGCTCCTTGTTTGGTTATAAGTTATAAAAAATTCCTTTCTCTATCTTCTCCAATTCACCGTTCCAACAAACTTCCCATATTTAGCAGTAGTTATGACAGTTTACATTTCGATCCCATCATAAAATTTAACAGTACTAGTAAATCTGACCCTGTTTGTCATTTAAGTTTCAACAATTTTCTGGCCGAACATCCGGAATATCACCACATTTTTACGGATGCTTCTAAACGTTCTCCAACGGGTTGTGTCGGGATTGGCACATACCACTCGCAATTTAATATTGTTCAAAAAATAAAACTTCCTCCGGAGACTTCCGTTTTTACTGGAGAGTGTTTTGGCATTTTAAAAGCCATTGAATATAGTCGGGTTTGTAAGCTTAAGAAAGCTATAATTTTTTCAGATTGCCAAAGTGCTCTTCTAGCCATCAACAAATCTCCACTTACACATAAATCCCAGTCTCCAATTATTTGTTTAATAAGAGAATTTGCATACAGAACCATATCTGAGGGCAATGCCTTGCAATTCGCGTGGGTTCCAGCCCATGCTGGAATTGAGGGCAATGAAGTGGCGAATTCTCTCGCTGGTGAGGCGGTGCAGTGTGGGGACATAGTTCCATACATTAATTTCGGCTCGGATATTGTAAATTTACCTAAAACTTTTCTTTTGGACACCTGGAAGGAGGCCTGGGAAATCAGCAGTAGACAAAAGGGCCATTATTTTTCTTTGATCCACCCCGATGTTTCGGAAAAACCGTGGTTTCGCAGGGCTAAATTTGGCAAGATGGAGACCTCCAGTCTCATACGAATGCGAATTGGTCACGTCTGTTCTCCTGCTCATCTTGCCAAACTTAAAATTATAAATGATCCCAGTTGTTCGTGTGGCACAGATGTGGGCGACTTGAACCACATTATTTTCTCCTGTCCTCTGTATGACCGTTCTTCCTTTTTCAATGATCTATTGTCTCTCCGTATTCCTTTCCCTACTTCTGTTCTTTCTTTATTATGTACAAATAGCTTACCTGTATATAAATGTATAGCTTTATTCATTTCCATTAATAATATTAAATTGTAATTATATTTTTTTTTTTCACCAATTTATTTAATCTCATCATTCATTATTATTATTGTTAGTAATTACTGATCCTATATCCCAAATTCCGTCTTAAATAATTTTACTAAATTCCAGTTTCCCTACCTTTTATCGTACACTAAAATAACAAAACTTGACATTGGCTAAATGCACAAACCGTGCGAAGCCAGAAAAAAAAAAAAAAAAAAAAAAAAAAAAAAAAAAAAAAAAAAACTACAAGGTACAAGGCAGCTGTCAAACGTTTGCCATCGTTGAACGAGTCAACGAATCGTATGTTGTCGATTGGTACGAAATACGATGCTTAAATTCGACAATATATTTACATGGCATATTATGAAAACGTGACCAATTTTTCGTAATATAAACCTTCAAATGGAGAATTTGGAAGCTGTAATTTGCACCAAAGAATAGTGAAAAGATTATAGTTATCACTTTCGTTTATGATAAAAATGTCGAAGAATGGCGAAGTGTCATCAAATCAAGGCAAGCAAATTTAATCGTTGAAATACGTTTATTTTACTGTTTTAGATGATAATATTTGTGATAATTTATAAATCAACATGTTATAATTCTTTAGGCCCAAGTAGACCGACAATGCCGAAGCCCGAGTTGAATTTATTTGGTTTGGACAAGCGCAAAGGTTTAAACCTGCAGATAGCCGGAGGTCCATCGGGTGATGGGGCAGCATTTATGCCGTTTCCTGCCAATCCTCCTCCAGTGCAGAGACCTCGAGTCCCGTCACGTACTATAAGAGATGCAGTATTGCCTGAAAATGCGAGGTAATTGTGTTTATTGATTGTACATTATCTAATAATATTTTAACATCATTAATAATTGGTTAATAATAATATGTGACTAGTCAGTTAAGTATAAATATTGGTTTTAAATTAAGGTTGTATGCTGATGTTTTTATTATTTAGTCAACATAATATCTCTCAATATTTCAGAGACAGATGTAGAATATATCCGTCCATGCAATCATCAGGAAAGTTGCAGTTTTCTGCATCAGAAGTGTATGACTTCACATCTGATGACCTGCAGGATCTTGGTGAAATAGGCAGAGGTGCATTTGGAGCTGTAAACAAAATGGTCCACAGAAAGTAAGACTATCAGCATTACATTAAAATATCCTTATTCAATCTCACAAAAACACCTCATAATCTACATTATGTTGTTAAGATACAATTTGTAACATTCCCTAATTACAGCTACAAAATAATCAATTTAATCAATACACACTTTCGAGATTATCATATAATTATGATAATTTTTTGTTCTAACACTACTGCATGATTATAGATACAATGTCATTATTTATAAACATGTCAAGACATATTAAAAGCATTGCATGGCTTACTGTTTTTCCCTATAGTCCCCAGTAAAACTGGGTATATAAAAAAAAACTGCACTCCACCTGTATAATTAGCATGTCCTCTAAGTTTCTACACACTTTAATGGTTCACAAAATTGCAGAACAAGCCGTGTGATGGCTGTGAAGCGTATCCGCTCTACTGTTGATGAGAAGGAACAGAAACAACTGCTGATGGATCTCGAGGTTGTCATGAAGAGCAATGACTGTGTTTATATTGTACAGTTCTATGGAGCACTTTTTAAAGAGGTAAATTCGTTACTTATATAGTAATAGTAAAGTATTGTAAATATACCATCCAAATTAACTATTGTAAATTGTAATATTATTGTATTTTACTACTTACTTGACCTAAAAATGTAGTAAGTATTTATTAACTTTTTAACTAGCTCATACACATTATCAATTTACTGTGATTGTGCTCATTTTGTTTTGCACTCTACCATTCTACCAACCTAAATGAATGATTCTGTATCCTTAGGACCTTGTTTCTGAATTAAGAATTTAAAGTCTCCTAATGTCTCATGTACACATACTGCACAAGTAGTTGACAGGTTCTCAACTTCCAATCTCTATAGATAAAAATAAATGGTTGTTCTCTATGCATTCCTAAACCATTGATCTGATTGTGATGCAACTTTGGTGGATCCCTCTGTGAACAGCCTCCAAATCTTTATATTTACGTGGCATTGCAATGCATGCTCGGTACAGCCAGTTCATAATACAATTCAGAACTGACATAATATGGGACCACAATTCTAGGCTGCTATTATATGTGCTAGCATATTGTCTAAACATTTTGCCTAGTTCTTGTTTCTGTATTTTATATTGTAGCTGCATGTTGTTCCTTTTGAAAAAATAAAAGAAATGCAATTTTGATTGAAATAAATATAGTAAAATATTTGAGCAACTATGAAATTTGAACTAGAAAGTTTATCCAAGAGTCTGATTTAATTGTTATTATTTAAACATTTCAGGGTGACTGCTGGATTTGTATGGAGTTAATGGACACTTCATTAGACAAATATTATAAGTTTATATGTGAACGGATGCAAACTCGAATACCTGAAACCATTTTAGCTAAAATAACTCTTGCAACAGTGAAAGCTTTAAATTATTTAAAAGAAAAATTAAAAATAATACACAGGTGAGGTTTAAAATGCCATTCTTCAATTGCCTATCTTCTTTATCTGATTCAATAGTATAACAATATTAACATTTGTTTTCAGAGATGTGAAACCATCTAATATTTTATTGGACCGAAGAGGAAACATAAAACTTTGTGATTTTGGTATATCTGGGAAGCTAGTGGACTCAATAGCGCGCACGCGCGATGCTGGATGCAGACCATATATGGCGGTGAGTTCTCCTTCGTATATTTTAGTTCCATTCCACATTATTCTGTTGCAGCAGTGCTTTCTTATGTTATAGCATGTCTTCGATTTGTTCTACGTGACTTACGTCTTTGTAATACTGCGTCATGTATCGTGCGTGTGGTATAAAAACGTCACGCCATACATACCGTTACGTCAAATGCAACCTTACCTAAAAACATTAAAATCTGTTAATTATAATTGACTGCCAAACAATTGAAAAAGCCTAGCTTGTAATAGTACATTTGCCTGCCTTGCACGCAGCCGGAGCGCATTGATCCTGGTCGAGCTCGGGGCTACGACGTGCGGTCAGACGTGTGGTCGCTTGGCATCACGCTCATGGAGGTCGCTACCGGCGCCTTCCCCTACCCACGTTGGGGCTCGGTGTTCGAGCAGTTGCAGCAGGTCGTGCAGGGCGACCCACCGCGACTCACTAATACCAACAATGCATTCTCCAATAACTTCGTTAACTTCGTCAATACTTGGTAAGTCATTCAAAATTTTTGTGCAACCTCAGAATGTAGTTCCATTAGCGAAACCTAACGCCATTTTTTATTTTTTTACAGTCTCATTAAAGAAGAAAATCAGCGACCCAAATATAACCGGTTATTGGAACACCCGTTTATCAAAGGTATTGATCAGAATCGGGCAGAAGTTGCTGAACATGTTGGCGAAATTTTAGAAGCCATGGAGCGCAATGGTGTCAGTCCTTTCACAACAGACCAACCTGCACAAGCTTGGGTCGATTAAATATCTAAAAGGAATTTGTGGGATATTTGCTTAATATAAACTTAATAACACCAATACACACTTGCAATAATTTACCATAAATCTTTATAAATCCGAAATCTGCTCAAGGGACATATAAATTATTTGTTAGGAAGATACTAAATTGATGCAGCCCTAACATTGGTTATGTTTCTATCAGCGGGATCTAAAAAGAAAGAGTTCAAAATAGAATATGAGTGCAAAGTTTGACAGTGCACTTGAGGGCAGACTGCAGCCAAAGAGTGCAATGACAAACTTTGCTTGATAATTTT
Organism: Diarsia mendica; assembly: GCA_949316265.1. NCBI lineage: Eukaryota > Metazoa > Arthropoda > Insecta > Lepidoptera > Noctuidae > Diarsia > Diarsia mendica. The sequence goes on from OX438892.1 coordinate 12,472,430, forward strand.
CAATGCACTTGGAAGGATAAAATAAAAAACATTTGTAAAAAAACGGCTGGCGGTTTGTATTTCGTGCACCGTGCCTTCACCTATTGAAAAATAAAGCACACCCGCAAGCCGCCAAACAGCCTAATTAAAAAATATATTTTTAAATTTATTATAACAGTAATGCTTAATTGGTGACAAAAAAAATACTTTCCTGCAATAGTGTGGAAATGAAAGGTTATAGCGTTTACGTTACGCGTTTTCACTGTTCAATACAATGCTTTGTAAACTTAAAAGCAGTGCAACAAGACCTACTTTTCGAGTGTGTTGAAAATATCTTTAGCAAAATGTTGATAATGTATTGAGGAAGTCAACACTATTGTACGTGATACAATTGTTGTTTCGCCATGATATAGTATCTTTTTAACAATAAGCTTTGAAATTTTAGCAAAATATTAGTCACTTTCAGGTAAACTTGCACTGCTAGTATGGTGTTTTTTAACTCATGTTATAAGACCCTGCCTTCAGTATCATGTTCAGGAGTCAAGACAAGACTGAATGTGACTAAAATAATAGGCACCAAAACAGTTACTGTGTAGTACATTAGGGCAACTAGGAAAATTGTTAATTGCCAGTGATTTGTCATGATTAATAAAATGTGATTGTGTTTTTTAGAAGTGTAACTATGATAATATAAACTTTGCAAAATTTGTGTAATATCTAAATATGAATACTGCCATGAATGCTGAACCGGTAGATGTTGAGGTGAGCGGCGAGGTTGTTATTGAACCAAGACACTATCGGCAACAAGAGATAGGCTACGGAATTTACGGTCTCAACATTTATGGTGGTGTCATTATAATTTTCTTTAATTTCAAGTAAGCATTCTATAATGTACGTAGGTACACACTCACCTAATGCATGAGCACATCACATAAAGACAGCTGTTTTTTTTTTTATGTGTTCTGATTGTTTTCTTGCAATAATAGGGTTATATCAGGAGCGATTACTTTTGCAAGTAATAACGGTAGAGTTGTATAAGCCAGAATAGAAAAGTTTTTGATTCAAAAACACAAAGAGATGTTGGTGGTGACAATAATTTCTCAAAAATAATTTAACAGTTGATCTAGATTTTAATTCAACTGCTGATGTTAGGTAGATATAAAGTTTGATCTAAATCCAAGTTGAAATTTATATTAGTACTGAAATCATTTATAAAGCTAGTTATTTTATATCTACATATTGCCACTAACACTGTTGCTTCTGCATTTAAATTTGTCTTATTTTATACAATGAAATGGCTTTATGTTTCCATTTTAAAATGTACATGCAAAAGTATGTTACCAGCTCATGATATGAAATACGGTCAAATGTTCATATTTATAAAATATTGTACTCTTTTATCGTTTTGTTTAAAACTATCATAAACACTAACACGGAATATTTACCATGTTAACAAAACATACAAAAAAAAAGGAAAAGTTAAAGTAAACATAGTAAATATCTCGTTATCAGTGATTCTGATAGTGTAAGTGACCATGTCAGTAAAAACTAATCGTTTTGTTTAAGTCTCAATCATAAGTGTTAAATCTTGTAATTTCAATTCCTTTTCACAATTTATAAATTCATGTACCTATTGTAATATTGAAAGCTCCTTTAGCTTTATCCTTGCAATGGGAAATATAAGGTAAATTAGTTGAAAAATAAGACGCTCTTCGCAGTTAAGTCGAAATCCTGCACTAAATATCTTACTTTGTTTATGTTGCAGGCGTTAGGACTAGTTTGTTAGAAAATATACAGGGTGTACCGGGTCACATACCTACGCGTTCATACAGGATGGAAGGGACATCGATGTACTAACAGCTACCGAGATCGGGGGGTTCAGATTAGAGATGTGCCGTTGCCGGCAATTGACCCGGCAAATTTGGCAATATTGCCAATGCTGCTGGCAATTTTGGTATTTTACCGGCAGTGGCAATATTGCCACGAGGCACATCACTAGTTCAGCTACATCATTATTATAACATTATTCCGCACCTCAGCACATGCACGCTTAGCATGACCACCGTAAAAACGGGTTTTGTCGACGGAGGAATCAACAAAATGACAGATTGTAGAAAGATTTCATGTCGATTTGTATTGAAAGAGTTTTGTCTATTCTTGGTAGTAGAGATAGAATCGCCATGCTACGCTGGTGGGGTTCGGACACGCGGCAAGCGTTTGTGCGTCGATATCCCTACCATCCTGTATATAAACGCATACCCCCTTATTAATAAAAAAAAGTTAAGCCTGCTTAAACTTACGCTTGGTTTATCTCGCATGCCGTCCCTTTCTTTTGAATATTTTTGAAGTGAGACGGCATGCGAGATAAACTAAGCGTAAGTTTAAGCAGGCTTAACTTTTTTTTATTAATAAGGCCGATAGGTTTTTGACGCGGGGGATCTCAAATGATTAACAACTTGGGTCAAAGTTTCATTCTTGTGGGAGTATTTAATAGTAAATTATTATTGTGCAAACTGCAATTCGTCGATGAACCATTCATAATTCAAATAAATAAAATATTTATTATTAATTACTAGACTTTTTGTTCAAATACTACTCATAATGTTATTCTATATGTCTGCAACATTTACAAAAAGCGATTAAACGGTCGCGTCAGCAGTTAAGTTACACTTGAGCTGACCTTGCGTAATATCATCGCGTGAATGTTTTGTGTAACATCCAGTTGACTGTACCCACATTTTACAGCAATCTTCTTTCGGCTGGCTGAGTAAGACGTTTGGGCTAGGAATGGATCATGAAATATATACATACAGGTGATTTTATAAATTTGTAAATACAAACTAAATAATGATTATGAATTTTATAATTGTATGTTGTTGTTGACCATAGCTGGGTTAAATATTGCCGACAAGTTGGATAATATTTGATTGATTATTATAAGTTGTTGCTTCTCTGCTTAATAATTATTTATGCCAAAATTAAGAGCTTATGGTTTGCTTCTTCACTGGAGTTGAAATCATAATTTTATAAAAGGCAACTTGGACTGCCACAAATCTATGGCATGTGTTCTTTTAATTTAATTTATGAGTCTACACTTAATTGAAAATGATGCTAAAGAATTTTATTCACTATTTTAGATACACGTGGATGAGAATTGTTTAAAAATCTAAGAAAAAAGTCACTTGCAAATTGTTTAACAGTGTATTTAATCTAAATTCACCTATTTATAAGATTTGGTTCTCAATACTACTGTATGTTTAAGAAGTAGATTGGTAACATTATGAATTTGTTGTTTCTTTTACACACTCCCAACTTTACCATAGTTATAATTAAATAATAAGTTACATTATTACACTATCATTCCAACACTTGGCCCATTTTTTTTGCATTTAAAACATTACCAAACTTAAGAAACAATTTGTACTTAGTTCCATCTGCCAGTATTGGTGTTAGATATAAAGCATCTGTAGTTTTTGTGGGCATATCAAGTAATGGAAACCAATCATCCACTTTCACTATTTTATCTTTTCTTTTCCCCCAGTAATCTACTGAAGATATCTTCACTTTCTGATCATCTACTCTTATGTATAAATATCCAATAATGTTCCTGAATGGTAAACTAGCTAGTGACAGGAGAGCTGTGCCAGTGAAACCTGTAACAGATAAAATAAGAAAGTTACAGAAATATAACACCTTGGAAATCACAATGTATCTTCAAAATCATGGAAGGCGGCTTCAAAATGTTATATTGGTTAACCCTCTGCAACCGAGTTGACTTGCTGTTAACATCTGGCTAAGATGGTGTTAGTCATCTTTTAAAATGGGTTCAATTTTATAGATTTTGAAGTTAATGCATAATTTATTTTTTTAAGTGTCACAAGACAGTTTAGTCTAGTTTAACGGGGCTTTTATCCGCACTTAGCCTCTTGATTGGGCCATTGTGCGTGATGTTTAAAGCATCCAATGCAGAAAATGAACTTTCTAAGTTACTTTTCTAATAATACTATAAACGGGATATTTACCATGTTTTCTTATTCTTTCGAGTTCCCGATATTAAAACGAACGAGAAAGAGGGTAGACCGATTTGTCTGCTCATAAACATCCACCCGCAATGACTTCAGTTTATCCGTGATCATGGTGCTTGTAACAGCGCCGAAATATCGGGAACTCGAAACAATAAGAAAACATGGTAAATATCCTGTATACAGTATTAATAGTAATGTCAGTGACCATGTCAGTTTAAAAACTTATATTACTTTTCTAATGTAAGTATATGATAAGCAAAAACCATTTTTCTTTGCACTAAAGCTTTGCCAGTGTTTATAGAAATGCAACAGTTTACTTAATACAGAAAAATATGGATTCAAATCAAAATCAATCAAGTCATCAGGACTTTTTGAGCTTCCGTGCTGTTGTTATGCTAAGAAATTCCTGATGGAAAACCCTTATAGCTGTCCAATCTTAGAATTATCATTACTGTTTATTTATTAGACATCACACTCTCAAAAAAAAAGACTGATTAAATAGATGGCTCACCTATGTATGCCGCCGTAAATACAGCACCTTGTGGGAGGACATCTAATACTTCCATTAGAGCACAACCAGGGACAGCTAAAGATGTTCCTGCTAATTGGTACACTTTAAGTCTATTAAATGTTGCAATATATTTTACAAAAGGAAACGAAAATACAGTTTCGTATATACTGGAACTTGGTCCCGATTCGGATTGTATTACATTTTCCTTTGCAGTTGAACAACATCTTCCATGGCTGATATTGCACTTTTTGCTGCTTAAAATGCCCAATAACTTCAACATTTCTATAGATAATAGCTGCTTCAATTCTCTACATAAACTAATTGAATGAGTTTTATTTTGAATAGGTAAATAACCCAGAAAGTAAGAAATTTAAAAACATCAGAATCAATCAGATGTTTCTGACATTAGTCTGACGTAACAGGTTGACATTGACAATTGACATCAATTTATCCATTTCATCCAACGCGTTCGGGGTGAGCCATGAAGAAATAGATAAATATGGAGGCCACACTTAGAACAAAAGTTTGAGTCAAATACCTACGATTCTCTATCTCACTCTCTGTGGGCTTACCTCTCTTTCTAAGGTGGACGATAGTATTGCTATCTCGTTATTAAAATCTCCTTATTCATTTTTAAAAAGAGTCACCACACAAATGTAATGAGAAGTTAAATACTGTCAAATAATGTGCTAATAAATAAAAAGCTAAACTAAGATTACTGAAATTAAAATTCCAAAATAGTATGTCACGAATGCTTGACAAGGTTGGCGAATCAGTGAATTATTTTCCCGTTTCCTAAGGATGTGGTAATGTGGCAACATTGGCCCCACATGTCAACATAAATCGTACCAATATGGCGGTTGTTTACTTTGCGGTTCACAGTTTCGTTTGAGATATTTGCCTGTAATCAAAGTTATAATTGAGAAAATGGTGCAAACTTGTGTAGTGCGTGGTTGTGGTAGTACGTGGTGTCCAGGAGGTGATATAAGATTTCACGCGTAAGTGTTTAAATCGGGATTTTTGACACTGAATAATTGTAAACATATTTCTGCATATTTCTTTGTATTTTCAATTAATTACTTCATAAAAGCTTGACCTATGATTTAGTCAATGATAACTTAGATAACTATGTAAAGACCAAACAGTTTTACATTGAATTTCATGGACTTTCTGCAATTTTATGTTTTTGTTTTTAAGGAGTCATACTGAAGTGGTGTGACCATATTGGGGATATATCTGGGACTTTCCGTGGGACCTTCATTAATTATATAGTCATTATCATACTCGCTTTATTACATTTTATTACTTTTTTCACACACCGTGTTATTTCTGTTAGTTCTTTGGACTAACATAACATTTTCGTGAATTTTTAACAGTAGTCAAATAGCCAATTACTATTTAAATAATACAGTAAATGTAATGAATAATAAAAAAATATGTTCTGATTTCACACTCTTCTGGTTTTAGGTCAACAGCGAAGCCCAGGTCTCTACGAAGATTGATAGGGGCGTACAGGTGTAAATAAAATCAACTGAAGAAAAAATACTGCAGAAGAAATCTAAGATTCTTAAGCAAAGAGTTTTACGACAGACTAAAAAAATCAGGACATGTCTTCGTAATATAATAAAATGATTTTAATTTAGAAAGTGTTTTTGTTTCTTTTTGAGGTTTTATACATAGCCCCGTATTTAGATGAAAATACATAATATTAAAAATTCCACAGTGGTAAAAAACCTTAACACTGACTTACCCAGAAATCTTAAAAAAAAATCATCTTAGATGTATCATTTTCATTAGTCTGCAAAATAAAAGAAACATCTAATTTATTTTTTGTGATTTCATGATTTTCATGATTTAGAGTTGTACTGGGCAAAAATCTCTCCCAAATCCTTCCAGATTCATTATCTTGAGCCACCCCACCAGCCCTTGCGGTAGGCAACCACCGTGGTCGTGTCACCACCTCTTCTGTCATTATGATTTACTAGCTTTTGCCAGCGGCTTCGCCCACGTGAAAATGGCGATTTTCCATACAAACTTTCATCCCCTATTTAACTCCCTTAGGGGTTGAATTTCAAAAAATCCTTCCTTATTCCTTGTCTAGATTATAAAGGGAACGTCTGTGCAAAATTTTAGCTTTCTAGGTCCAAGGGTTTGGGCTGGGCGTTGATGAGTCAGTCTGTCAGGACTTCTCTTTTTATTTATATAGATAGATAGAAGATCATTAATTTCGTATTGCTACAGGAACTAAAGTTTTATACTGGCCATGGTCTATATTCTATTTCTGTGCGAAATTACGTAAGACTTTTTTGCGTGATTGAAAATGACAAACTGCCAAAAAAAATCAGGAACTTTCACACTGTAAGCAAACAGCTTCTTTCGTAATTTATCATTGGCATCTTTCATCAATCTAGAAGTGAACAGAGATGTGGATATATTAATTTAATCAAACACAAGTTATGAAAAGGAACTACGTAATGTCCTAGGTAAAATAAAATAAAGGTTACCCTACTTAGAAAGAGAGGGTCAGCCCACAGAGAGCGAGATAGCGATGCATAAGTTTTGCTTCAAGTAGGTATTCGAAGTGTGGTCTCCATATTTATCTATAACTTCATGGGGTGAGCCCCTACCAAGGAACACAGACCGCCTAATAAAAATAGTTAATCTGGTTTAACTTACGCTTGGTTTATAATCTCGCATGCCGTCACTTTCTTTTGAATATTTAATTTGAATTTTAATTAAAAAAAAAAAAAAAAATATTTCAATGTCAAAGTCACAGAGCATCAAAGGTTGAAAGAAAAAAGCGCGGGAAACTCGTAACGAAAGGGCGCCTTTTTTAAAACAAATTTTCAATTAATTGTTTTATTAATTCTTAAGTTCGTTTGCTTGCTTTTCTCACGATGGGGAAGAAAGGGAATCCCAAGAAAAGAAAAAAAGAAGATAGTTCGTCTTCTGCTCCACCATTGGTGTCCTCTGAAGACGACGGTGGAGCCTCAAGTTCTTCAGAGGAATCTATTACTGTTGAAAAGGATAAGTATCGGGAATTCAGGATTCCTGACTACATTAGGTCATATCCTGAAACCGGAGGCAATTTCGAATATATTGTATTTTTAGAAAGCAATGAATCAGTCCCGATTGGTGATAGAGACATGATGTCTCTTTCAACTAGTATAAAAAAATACAACAAGGGCATAAAACAATTATTACGCATGAACCGCTACAAAATTGGCGTTATATTTGAACGTCCTGGTTTAGCCAATGCAGCGCTAATGAATAGAAAATTTCTGGATAGCTATAAATTAAAAGCCAGTATTCCTGCAGCCGCTACGGAAAATACGGGTGTTATCATGCATGTTCCAATTGAGCTGAGCAACGAACATATTTATAATGCAATAACCAGCACAAAGAATATAATATCGATCAGAAGATTTATGCGTCGCACTATTTCAGAAGGAGGGGGGGTGTCCTTTCAGCCTACGAAGACGGTGTCCATCACATTCTCGTGTGCAGCGATACCCGATAGTGTGGACCTGAATAGCTGGCGATTCGAAGTTCGTCCGTACATTCCGCCGGTAAAACAATGTCTGAAGTGTCTAAGGTATGGTCATATAGCCAAATTTTGTAAGAACTCCCAAAGATGTTCCATATGTACAAAGGACCATAATTATAAAGAATGCCCAATACCTTCAACTGAGGCAACATGTTGCCACTGTCAAGGTAAACATGTAGCTATTTCGTCGCAGTGCCCTGTCAAACAACAAAAAGTGGAAGAAAACAAAAACAAAATTAATAAAAAATCATATGCAGATTTATTCAATGAAAAGTCATTTCCATCTCTTTCAAAGTCCAGCCCTGCTAAACAATTACAATCACTAATTGAAACAGAACCAATTTTAAATATTTTAATACAGACAATAGTAACATTAATTTCTCAAAATAAAAATAACGAAAAGAGTATTTGCACTCAAAGCATAAAAGATGTTCTATTAACAAAAATTCAGAATAATATAAATAAACCTTAATTTTATGGATCAGCTGAATATTGTACAGTGGAATGCTCAGAGCATCAATAGTAACAAACATGCTTTTTCGTATTTTTTACATGAGTTTAACATACATGTAGCTCTATTGTGTGAGACTTGGCTCAAGCCTCACATGAGATTTAGTATTAAAGGATATAACATATTAAGATTAGATTCAGGTAATACACACAATGGTGTAGCTATTTTAATACATAACAGTTTACAATTTAGTAAAATAAATACTTCCTATGATGATTCCATACAAAATATAGCAATTCGTTTAAAATATGGCAATAATAAAGAAATTTCATTGGTCAGTTTTTATAGTCCTGGAAACACTTCATTTACTAAGTTTAAGTTTGATAATTTAATTCGCAGTATTCCTGGTCCCCTCTTGGTGGGTGGAGATTTCAATGCACATCATTCGGCTTGGGGATGTAACAGTGTGAACATTCGCGGCCGAGAGGTGCTTGAAATCATTAATAACTATAATTTGGTTCTATTAAATGATGGAGAAATGACAACTGTAGGCTCTGATAGATGGCAAAGAAATGCACTTGATTTAACTGTAGTATCAGCTTCAATTTCATTGTCTTGTAACTGGTCTGTCCATGACGATCCTTTAGGTAGTTACCATTTGCCTGTAATTACAAGGGTACTAGTTAATAACAATTATAATATCCCACATGGTACAGAAATTTCAAATTTGCCTAAACATTTTAATTTTAACTTGGTTGATTGGAAAATATATAAGAAGAGTGTTGATAGTCTGGTAACCGATTTTAAAATTAATCAAGATAACCCAATAAAGTCATATAATGACTTAATAGAGTTACTAAATTTAGCTATTAGTAAATCATTACCATCAACTGTAAGACCTGCTACATCTTTTGATACAACATTAGTAAATAATAACCGTAAAAAACGCATTCCATTACCATGGTGGAATTTGAATTGCACTAAAGCAGTAGAAGTCTCTAGGAACGCCTATAAAGAATTTAAGTACAATCCCACATTAGAAAAATATATTGAGTTTAAAAAATTACAAGCTCTTAAAAAGTTAGTGTTAAAAAGAGAAAGATATCTAAGTTGGATTTCTCTATGTGAGTCATTTAATAGAACTACTCCATTATCTAGAGTTTGGCAAATTTCAAAAAGATTTAATAAAACATTTACACCTCCAAGTAATAATATCTCTTCTTGGGTATTCGATTTTCTTAAAAAATATACTCCAGATACTGTTGAGGGGCCATTTCAATCAATTTCTCATGAAGTAAAAGCTTCAGGACATTATGAATATCTAATTAATCCATTTTCTCTTCAGGAATTAAAATCTGCCATATCATCTAGGCGTGATTCAGCTTTTGGCCTTGATGGAATACCTTATAAAATGTTGAAAAATGTATCAATCAAGGCACTTTCTGACATACTAAGTGTTTATAATTTACTCTGGCAGGAAATGATCATCCCCAATGAATGGAAAATAGATTGCCTCATTCCAGTACTCAAACCTAACAAAGTAAGACACAAAGCAGAATCATATAGACCAGTAGCATTAACATCATGCATGGGAAAAATCTTTGAACAATTAATTAAACAAAGGCTAGAATTTTATATAGAAAGTAATAGTTTATTACCATCCAATCAATTTGGCTTTCGACGTGGTTGCTCCACTCGTGATAGTATTTCTCATTTGCAATTAGATATATACAATTCTAATAAAATAGACAATTATTTTGTTGGTGTCTTCTTTGATGTAGTGGGTGCATTCAACAACATCAATCTGCACATTTTGTGTAGTGAACTTCGTGCCCTTGGTATTCCTGAAAAAGTTATAATATGGATCTTTAACTTTTTACATGGTAGAGAAGTATATGTCAAAGTGAATAAACGTTTAATAGGGCCACGTTTTTCATACAAAGGGGTATGTCAAGGTGGCATCCTTAGTCCATTGATTTATCTTCTTTATTTACATAGACTAAACATTGTTCTTGGTCTTGAAGTGGCAAATTTGCAGTTTGCAGATGATTTGGTTATCTATGCTTCAGGTTCAGACATAAGTTCTGTTGAAAGTATTTTAAATACAGCTTTAATTCAGCTAAAGAACTATTTTCATTATTTAAACTTGGATATTAGTCCAGAAAAATCTAAAGTTATAGTATTTGGAGAGTGTGAAACAGACCTGCATATTTTTTACAACAATAGTGTTCTTCCAATAGTGAATGAAGTGAAGTTTCTGGGTATAATTTTTACAAGCAACCTCTCATGGACTAAGTATGTTGATTATCTGTTAGGTAGAGCTAATAAGGCATTTAATTTTGTAAAGTCACTGTCAATTGCAGCTGATCCTAAAATTTTGCTTATGCTGTATAAATCATTAGTACGTAGTCATTTTGAATATGGATTTTTATGCTTTGGGTCTGATCAGAGATTGGTTCACAAATTGGAGATTCTTCAAAACCACAATCTTAGATGTGTAACTGGTGCAATGAAGACAACCCCAATTAATTCACTTCAAATTGAGTGTAACACTCCTCCTATGAATATAAGATTTCAGTTTTTAAAATCCAAATACATTCTCAAGCTTTTATCTTTCGAAAATCATCCTTTATTAAAGAAAATATTATTTTACCATAGAGTATACAATCCCTCTAATTCCGTAAAAGTCCCCTATATATTTCATGACTTTTCTAATGTAATCAGTATTGATGATCAATATCAAATTGAGAAATCTAAAGACAGATGGCCATGTTACTCTGGTAATTTTATCAGCAAATTCTGGCCCATGGACATTTACATTAACCGTGACCTGCGGAGTAAGGAAGATGTATATCAGTTGATTGCAGAGTTCCCTGGGTACAGGCAGATATTTACTGATGGCTCTAAAAACAATAGAAATGTTTCGCTAGCTATTTACCTACCTCATATTACTGTTGGACATGGAGTTCGGTTATCTGGAGCCATGTCTATATTTACAGCAGAATCTTTAGCCATTTTAACAGCTTTGCAGTATATAAATGAAAAGAATCTTGGGCACACAACTTGGCTTATAGTGACTGACTGCATGAGTGTTCTCATGGCCTTACAAAACCCGAAACTGGACGCCAATACCGGAAATATTTTATATGAGATTCGGACTTTATACGCTGATCTTTGTTCAAGAGGATTTACGATAAGTTTAATATGGACACCCTCTCACATAGGAGTAGCAGGAAATGAAAACGCAGACTATCTTGCAAGAGTTATTGTTGACATTGACATCCCAGAATTCCCAGAGACGAGAAATGTTGCCATACCAAGTTCCGACCTGCTTACCAAATTACATGAACAAAACACCTGTATTTGGCATGAGAACTGGCAAGAAACACTAAGAACTAAAGGAAAATGGTATGCGAAGGTAAATCAAAACATTGGTTCTGCGCCATGGTTCACCAGATCAGTTCTTCATAGAAGCAGAAAATTCTATACTACTTTAAATCGACTTAGATTTGGACATGGAAGATTTAATGCACATTTGGCCAGGATGAAGATCATAACGTCGCCTGTTTGTGTCAATTGTGACTTGGGAAGTGATCAGACCCTTGATCATATAATTTTTGAATGCCCTGCTTATGACTCACAAAGAATTCCTTTATTTGAGAAATTATTGGAAATATATAAAACGCCAGCAAGCATCCCGCGCGACACTCAAGGTTTGCTGGAAAATTACAGTACATATTTATCACTGTATAAATTTATTGACAGCACTGGATGGGCAATTTGACCGTCTGGGGCGTCGAATATGAAGAATTTAAAGAAGAATATGACCCGGATATGACTACAAATGATAACCGATGAACACACGGATATGACACCCTAATATGATTTTGACTATAATTATAATAATGAAAACTGAAGACGTGGCTCAGGCCTAAAATTAATTCTAAACAAGATAATTAAAAGTTACTGAAGACGAGGCTTTGGCCTTACTTTTATATATGCAAGCTAAAATTACTGAAGACGAGGCGGTATGGTCCAAGACTTTAGCCTGCCCGAGTAGGGCGAAAGGGAAAAAAAAAAAAAAAAAAATCAAAGGTTGAAAGGTCCAAGCATGGAATTGTTTTTATTTTTCATATAAATGAATGAAAGAGACAAGGGGATTTAATCGTTTTTTTCCGGCGAGTACGTCTAGTATTTGGCAATAAGGAATAACTTGGTTCAACTCCTGTAGTTTTCAATCTAATTAAATATTCGTAGAAAACAATTGATAGGTTAAGTACTGCAGTGTTGGATTAATAAACAATAAGATGACCAGTTCATTGAAAGAAATGTGAGTATCAGCTATCAGTACAAATATTTAAATAATATATTTTTGAAGTAATTCAGGTTAGTTGCCAATTTTGCAGGTTTTACTAGTCATGTTTGTACTGTACCTACCTAACTATAGAAATCTACTTTTGGCCGCGAATTTGTCGCGATTTGTGTATTACTGTTACTTTTTTATTAGACTGCGTCATCCCACCGCTAGCAAAAGGCCGCTCCCCATGACTTCCAGTTCTTTCGAGTCCTTGGTCATGATTGCAGACCAAGTCTTTGGGTTTGAAATAAACACATGTTACCTTAGGGGCAGGATATTTAAAAACAAATGTAGGTTACAATACAGCTTAGGACTACAGTACTACTCCTATTTATTGGATGTATAGCGAGAGAGGTCTGCCAAATTTTAAATAAATATAATATAAAATTAATTGCCCCTTAATTTCATATAATAATTGTATTACTAAGTATTGAAATTATTCTTTCCATTACAGATATGAGAAAACTGCGGAATATACTGCATTTTACACTGGTGGGGATGTCCAATGGACAACAGACGGAGTGCATCTCTTGTGCCAGTGTGACGATGTAATTAAAGTGGTTGACGTCAACACATTCTCTACAACTTACACTATTGGACAGACTGAAGAAGATGCAGAACCAGATCAGATTTATACTTTTCAAATGTCACATAACAATAAAATGGTTGTTACTGCACACAAAAGTGGATTGATGAAATTGTGGGACCAAGAAACTGGCATACAACAGAAGATTTGGAGAAGTGGTCATAAAGGACCTGTAGCCAAATTAGCCTTTGAGTACACAGATGAAAATATTGCTTCAGGTGGTTCTGATGGCAACATCAGATTATGGGATTTAGCACACAATACATGTACAAGTAGTCTAAGAGGTGCAATGGGTGTCTTCTCTGTTTTGAAGTATCACCCAGATTCCAACAAACAGTTGATATTTGGAGCAGCTGATGACACCAAAATAAGATCATGGAACTCCAAAACTGGCAAAGAACATTTAATCTATTCAGGACATTTCAGTAAAATCACTTCTTTGCAATTTACTTCTGATGGTGAACATATGATCAGTTCTGGTAGAGACAGTGTGTTAATCTTGTGGAACTTAAATGAGAGTAAGGCCCTTCGAGTAGTTCCTGTATATGAAAGCATAGAATCCACAATTTTATTACCTGCAACATTTAGAATACCAAATTTTAAGAAGAAACTAGAAACAGAAGGAATATATGTTGCTTGCGCTGGTGAGAAGGGTGTTGTCAAAGTGTGGAATGTATTGATGAGCAGGCTTATGTATGAGCAGAACAACAGTCTTGTGTCGCCTGCATCAGAGGAAGGTGGCTTAGCTGTAACACATTTGATTTTTAACGAATTAAGGAATGTTCTATCTGTAGTTACAGCAGACCACAACATTATTATAAATGATCTTGAAACATTTGAATGCAAAAAGCAGTTAATTGGTTTTACAGACGAAGTGCTAGATATTATATTTGTAGGAAAAGAAGAAAAGCACCTGGCAGTAGCTACAAATAGCCCAGATTTGAAATACTATGAAATTGAAAGTATGAATTGTCAGATAATTAAAGGACACACAGATATAGTATTAGCTTTAGCTTGCTTCCCAACAAAACCTGAAATGTTTGTATCTTCAGGCAAAGATAACTCTGTAAGAATTTGGCTACAAAACACTGATCATACAATATCTTGTGTTGGAGTAGGAGCTAGGCACACGGCATCTGTTGGGTCAGTGTTTGCTTCTCAAACATCAAATGATTTCTTTGCTTCTGTTAGTCAAGACAGCTGCTTAAAAGTCTGGAGTGTTCCTAAAGAGCTCACACCAAGTGATCAAAAGATCAAATCTACTTACACTGAGTTAGCCCACCAGATGGATATAAACTGTGTATCTGTTTCACCTAATGATAAAATGATTGCTACTGGCTCTCAGGATAAAACTGCCAAACTGTGGTCAGAAGAACTTACATTATTGGGTATACTGAAAGGGCACAGAAGAGGTGTGTGGTGTGTGAGATTTTCGCCTGTGGATCAAGTTGTATTGACTTCATCAGCAGACAGCACAATAAAGTTATGGTCTATAGCAGACTTGAGCTGCTTAAAGAGCTTTGAAGGACATGAGAGCTCAGTTCTGAAAATTGAATTTGTGAGCAGAGGTCAACAAATACTCTCTAGTGGAGCAGATGGACTTCTCAAACTATGGAATATCAAAACATCTGAGAGCAAAATGTCTCTAGATAATCATGAGGGTAAAGTGTGGTCCTTAACAGTTAATAAGGACGAATCTATCGTAATTACTGGTGGTTCTGATTCCAAGTTAGTAAAACTGAAGGATGTTACAACAGAAAGAAGAGAACAGTTAGCAAAAGAAAGAGAAGAAATGATTTTACAAGAACAAGAATTGATGAATTTGTTGCATGATAAGCAACTGATTAAAGCTCTGAAATTAGCGTTGCGGATGCAAAGACCAATGCATGTGTTAAGAATAGTTAATGAAGTACTAGCTGGTGGCAATGAAAAACTTTATGAAACACTCAAACAAATCAACCACACTCAAAAGGAGACATTATTAAAGTTTGCTGCAGAATGGAATACAAACAATAAGAACTGCCATGCAGCACAACTTGTATTTAACATATTAGCACCCGAAATTATAGCTGGTAATTTAAAAGTTCCTGCTTTAGCCAGTTTCATTGAAGGTGCTTTACCTTATACAGAAAGACATTTTGAAAGACTAACAAATCTCTTACAGGATCTTAACTTTATAACATACACTGTAAATTGCATGCAACCTCATGCTGTTAACAATGTTTGAATGAGAAATAAAGATCTATGCTCCAAATTCTAACATTTGTTTAAAAAGTGTTTAATTTGCCTTTGTGTACTCGCATAAACACCGGTGACCGTATTTATCTGGTTTAGACCATAACCAATGACGCATGTAAATATTTCTCCTCAAACAAAACTTGTGAAATGTTAATTTGCTTGTTCTGTGTGTAAAAGCTCAGATATTAGAGCGTCAGCGCCCGCGCAGCCTTTTTCCGCGGAGAGCAAGTTCAAGCTGCGTGCACGCAGTAGTAGTGAATCGAACACGCGAAGCGGACCGCTCGCGATTCGTGCTTCTATTTTCCGCGAGTCGCAAATGGTTAGTTGTTAAATCATGGATATAAAAATCTCAATTATTTTTACCTTACTTTTAATCATCTGCAATCATGCAGAAGGACAGAAATCGCAAGTGTAAGTTTTACTTATTATTTATTTTATTAGGTATTTTTACTTTTTAATTAAAAGTCATTACTATCTATTTATGATTAAATAAACTCGTTTTTCGAGTCTGTCTGTGTGACCGTTACTTTAGATCTTCTAAACATTCTAAGGATCTTGATAAGTTTTCTTCCGCATACTTTATAGCATTTAATTTTATTCCAGAAGGTTTGTGTTTCATAAATTGAAATTTTATTTAGTTTTCGCATTCAGGTCTGTAGTATTAAATACTTAACCAACCAAAAAATTAGTCACCGGGAGAGACCGGTACGTCAATTGGTTATTAAGTATGTGATTCAGGGATTTTATAAGTATTTAACTTGTTAGAGAAATGTTATAATATTATTGTATGACGTAAATGTTATGAATATGACAAAGAAACTCGCGATGAATATGACAAAAACCAAGGTGATGACGAACAGCACCAAGCGCATTATAGGAATTGGGGGTGCGATTATTGAATATGTCCATGAGTACATTTACCTCGGCCAAATAGTCTCCTTCAAGGCAAGACAAGACAAAGAAGTTGCCCGACGCACCGAGAACGCCTGGAAGAGCTATTGGTCGATGAAACAAATAATGAAAGGAGCTCTCCCTCTCTCCCTAAAGAGAAAACTCATGGACATGTGCATTCTTCCTACCCTCACCTATGGAGCGCAGACATGGTCATCAACCAAGCGTCAAAAGTCCGCACTCGGGGTCTGTCAGCGAGCAATGGAGCGTAGTATCCTTGGAGTCAAGCTTACTACCAAATAAGAAATTCGATACTGCGTTCCAAAACTCAAATTGCCGACATAGGTCACACGGCTGCCAAGCTTAAATGGAACTGGGCTGGCCACATCTGCCGCATGCCGGAGGAGCTATGGGCTAAATTAACCACACAATGGGTCCCAAACAGCAGTAAACGGCAACGCGGCAGGCCCAGAAGAAGATGGCGAGACGAACTCGACTCTTTTCGCAGGGATTGGCAATCAACAGCATTGGATAGGGATAAGTGGAAAGAGGGAAGGGAGGCCTTTGCCCTGCAGTGGGACACAAATGGCCAGTAATAATAATAAATAATAATAAAATAATAATAAATGTTATAAGCTGGGAGCATAGAGAATGTGCTTCATGGCTGGGAGGCATTACTATACACCAATTACCTGTAATAATTAAGACTTCGTAACGAGTAAACGAAGTCCTAAGTTAAGCTACATTTTACTTGTCTAACGAATAGTGGTAACGGAAATGTAATCCACATTGAAATAATTCGATCACCTCAACTTTCGAGTAGGTACTTCAGGACTATTGTGAACTACAATGACGTGCATGTTATAAGTGCCCACAACACTTCGGTATAATTAGGAGTAGCTGATGACGATTTCATTGATACAAGTGCCAAGATAATTTAATATGGGCCATACACAGCAAACACTGCCTGCCACCACGGTTTTTAACAATATTTCAATCATACGTATGTACTGGCTTACGTTACCTACGAAACTAATTTTAAATATGATATGAACAATGGGCTGTAGAAATACTTATAAGTAAGTATATCTGCAGTTACTAGTAACCCATGCTGATAATACAATGGCAAAATAATATGTTGTTATAATGTTATGTAGGTACTTATTGATTTGTAATGGTGCTCCAAAATTAAGATCAAACTACCCTGAAAGTTATTCATAGGAGCCATCCTTAATAATAAGTCTACCTACCTATGTACCTATACTACCTTACCTACCTAGGTATTTTTTTACGCAATAGCTACAGACGATTTTGATAAACAAAATAAGGTTCCGTTTAGGATTCCCGAGACGTAAAGACGTCGAAATGTCGTCAACCAGCCTTGGCCGCGGCCCTCAAATGCTTTCGACCTCGATTGAACGATTGAGCACTTACTAGTCGGAATAAGAAAAACTTATTAGCAGTAGCTTAAACAAGAGATAATTTACGTAGATACATTATCCGTACGAGGTGAATTAACCGAACGACTTCGTCGAAATAAGGTCAGCTCATCGCTGAGGGGTAGACAGGGTTACATAACCGACCGTCGACATTGTAATATTAAATATGTGTATTTAAGTTAGTGTTGTAAGGATTTGCAGAATTTACTTATCTTAACGTTTATTTAACACTTCAAGCACAAAGTACGGTGGACTTATGCCATATAAATTTTCTAACAACCTTCCAAGGGAAACTGACACCAGGTTAGTTAGGCACTGACCACACGATCAAGAAAAGAAAGACTAGTCAACCTTTGGGTGATGTAGAGAAACAGTGGTAGGTAGCTCTGTACCTCTAACTGAAAATAATTTTAATTTATACAAGTATTACAAAAGTATAAAATTAA
The DNA here is from genome assembly GCA_949316265.1 of Diarsia mendica. Taxonomy (NCBI): domain Eukaryota; kingdom Metazoa; phylum Arthropoda; class Insecta; order Lepidoptera; family Noctuidae; genus Diarsia; species Diarsia mendica. The sequence continues at coordinate 12,490,900 of OX438892.1, forward strand.
AATTACGAACTTATATACTTAGGTATCAATTGATTATAATTAGGTATACTTCCTATATCAAAATATATATTAAATTAACATATTATTACGGATATAATATACTAAAATATAAAGATAAACAATGGAGAAAACATTAACGTTCGATAGGTACTGCCAGCTTTTTCCGAATGTAGGGTACTCGCGAACTTTAATTTGAAAGGAAAAACGGTTGGTTGCCATCCTGATTTCCTGGGGAAGTTCATTCCATAGAGAAATAGACTGGACGAAGAATGATCGGTCAGTGAACTCAGTGCGGCTGGACATTGAAGAACACGTTTTTTGCGATGAGCGCAGATTCCTTTTATGGTTGGCAGAAATGTACCTACTGAAAGTGGCGAGGGCGACCAAGGTAACTAAGGGAAGTGGAAGAAACAAGAAACGAAAAAAAGGTGGTTAGTGCCCTTTGTATAGGTACCTACATACCTATCTTCATGCTTAACATTGTGTGTACCTATCTTAGTGGGTAAGGAGTTTGCCTGTAGTGCCTTCTGGTTTTCAACTATTCTAGATACCTACCTACTATTCTGAAGAGGTTTAAGTACTTACCTATCTTTGTAGGACATCCCAATTATGATTATAATTTCGAGACAACAGAAAAGGTACTATGTTAAATTCCTAAAACACAAATGTACCTACGTATACAGGGTCAGGGTGGTGCCGACAAGACGACAATAAATGAAACCAAAATAAATGTTTAAAAATGTTCATATTATTATGAGCTAGAACTACTTATCAGTGGTTTCATTTATTTTCGTAGGTATTGTCGGCACCACCCTGTATAATATAACATCAAGAATTCAAGATGAAAAAGCTTGTAATACTGAAAGTCGTGCAAGTAGGTAGGTAGGTATTCGGCGTGCATCTACTTATCTAGAAATAATGGGTCTGAATAGGTACTCTGAATCATCGATATACTTTACAATAAATAAATGGGTATGAAAGATCGTACGGTCTATGTGAATGTAAGAGTCTACATGTGATACCGACAGTATTTAACTTCACCATACTTAAACATATTCCTAGGTACCGCATGGGCATAATTTACCTAGATATAGTCTACCTCATAGCAACTTCTAAAGAGGATAACCTCCCGTCCGCTAATAAATCTCCAGGAGATTTATAACAATGGCTTTTTAATTGTGTCTCTTATAAGGCGTATAATATGAGCTCTTATGGATAGGATAGAATGTTATACAAATACAAGGTATACAAATTGCACCTACGTAGGTACAGTCGTCAGCACGTCAAGCTAAACTCTATACATAACTATAACTACGACGCGGCATGGCATGTTAGAATGAAAGTATCCTTAGCGTGATTGGTGGATTTTTCAACGTTTCTGAAATTGCCCAATGGTTGCGCATACTAACAATTAGGAGCCAATAATCATGTCTCACTAATAATAGGCCACACCTCCTTGCCCCTGCGCAACCGTCCCTACTCCCGAGTATTTTTAGTCTTTAATAGATTTTCAACTTTATGTTCTAGAGTTTAAAGTTGAAAATCTATTAAAAACAAACTGTAGTTTCGTCGACGAGCTCGTCAATGACAACTTTTTTTTACTTTTTAAGCGGAACAATGCCGTTATAATGATTGTTGCGTAACTTTAGCCGTTTACGCAGCGCACGCAACTAAAGCTCTCAAAAGGAATAAATTCCCTCGCTTTTAGAACACCAGAAGGAGCTTCTTTCTTTCTGGTCATAGCGTGATGTTAAGGTGGATCCACACTTGAAACCTAACATGTTATAAAACATTGTTACTTAACAATATTCAATAGAAAAATTAGCAATGTTATGTAATGTAGACGTGTTATATACTTAACACAAGTTTTGTAAAATGTTACTTAAATCTGGACACACCTTTTAACCTGTAGCCAAGTAAAGATTTTTTCAATTGGAACCGGTTCCTGTGATTAGCGCATTCAACCACAAAAAAAAACCCTTCAGCTTTATAATAATACTAGCGACCCGCCCCGGCTTCGCACGGGTGCATATTATATACATATAAACCTTCCTCTTGAATCACTCTATCTATTAAAAAACCGCATCAAAATCCATTGCGTAGTTTTAAGGATTTAAGCATACTTACATAGGGATATAGGGACAGAGAAAGCGATTTTATTTTATACTACCTATGTAGTGATAAGTATAGATTATTATTATAACTAAAGTAAAAATAAACTCGTATTTTTCTTTATTTCACTCCATATTTCGTCAGAGGTTTATTCATTTATATATTTCTCTCTTCGATAGTTGAATTACCACGTTTGTTTTCGCTAATGCGATCATTCATGCTCCTTATCTGTAAGTCTACGGAACAATTTCAAATGCAAGTATTTTTATTTATTAAAGGCGATTGTGCTCCTTATTTATAGCACGGCACGGGTCAATTTCCTATGCAACTATGTTTTCTTCCAACTGGGCTTGGAATAGAAGTAGGAACTTAGAAAGTTTAATCGTCTGTAAGTAGATATTTATTTGTAAACGCGATTGTGGTCCTTATTTATACAAAGTCACGGGTCAATTTCCTGTAAAAGAATTTTTGAATTTTTAAGACGCATGCAGTGGCGACGCGGCGCTACACCAACAGTCGGTCTAACCCGCCGCTATAATTATGTAAAATTAAATGTTTCACATCAAAAATACGCGTGTATTCAATATTTTTCGATAATCTAACTGACGGACCAAATAGAATCGTATTTATTTTGCTCAGGAATCATCCCTTTTCTAATATTATTAATAATGTTTCACATCTGCCTGGCCACCTGTGACGGCCAACCTATTTTTATTACCATGCCATTCTTTCAATTCATTTCAAGTATTCAACCTGCTAAACTAGTTTTTGTGGATAGTTATTCAACACAAAGACGCGAATACGCACACATCCTCACGGACGCACCGCAGCACCAAACATTACAAGCAAGAACACACAAAAAGATATCTATCTCTTTCGCTCGATTCTCGCTGTTGCTGCTCATAACGCGTTCAAGGTCAATGTGGGGTAGCTTGATGCGCTGGCGACTGTACATGCAACCAGACGTTACTAAACATTTATTTTTATTCCCATTCATAAAATTCAAATAGCACGTTAAACCTGTCCTTATCCAAGTAAATAAGCATCGTTTGGAACTTTATTATTCCATTTTCCTTATTCTTATAACCGCACTTGAGAAGTGGCATAGGTACCTACATATCTACCCATTGTACCTACAGACGTCAGCTCATCAAGGTATTACAGTCTGTCAAATTTCTAGATTTTCAACTTTGTGCTAAGCAAAAAAAAAACAATAATAATTAGTAGGTACCTACATAAAAAAAAAACAGAAAATAACGGAACTTACAGCCAGCGCATCAAGCCACACGAAACTGTCAGTTTTTCTCAATTTATTTACCTTGGACCTAATGATTTAGCTCTAAAGTTGAAAACCTATGAAAGGAATGTGACAGATTCTTGTTGGTCTGTATGTAAAAATAATGAAAAAAAAAAATTGCATGCTCGTAATAAGTAATGGCGGAAAGTGTACCAGCTCTATAATATTTTTAAATATAACATCCTGTATACACCACTTGTATGCAAATAAATGCATATACATTAGGTAGGTACCTACTTACTTACGTTCTTACTCTGTTATAATATAGTTTAGTCCCTCAAGCAGGTGAGGACAATATCTGCCTAAACTCGGTCGGCCTTATTAATAAAAAAAAGTTAAGCCTGCTTAAACTTACGCTTGGTTTATCTCGCATGCCGTCTCACTTCAAAAATATTCAAATGAAAGGGACGGCATGCGAGATAAACCAAGCGTAAGTTTAAGCAGGCTTAACTTTTTTTTATTAATAAGGGGGGGTAAGTTTAGGCAGACACCTCTCACTGGATTACAGGCGAGATGTTTTGTATTCATTTCAGTCAGTCTTTGTGGCCCATAAAAGAACTAGTAGTAGTTAGTAAAAGCTTAGGTAGGTAGTAGGTACTAAGCTTTTACTAAATTAGCTATTTATTATTATACCTACACTAATTAGATGACAATTTTTTTTTGACAGTTGTCGAACATACCTACATCAATCACAATTGTCGGTAGATATAGGTACCTATTACTTTATAGATACATAAGGGTTGCGATGCATTTGTTCATGTCAGCCAAAATGTCAGCCATATTCAAACCTGACCCAAACGTGTACCTTACTACACATATAAATCTTACTCGTGCCGATCGCGCGATCGACAAACTCCACAGCATCTACCTTTGCTGAACTTTGATTGTTCGGATCGGGCTTCTTACCCGAATATTAAGATGCATAGGAAAGGGTATATTTTTAAGGGAGTAGTGCACTGTACAGGGTGTCTAGAATGGCCACTTTAGCAGATCATTATATCGCACCCCCCCCCCCCCCCCCCCCCCGGTGCGAGACTGTCACTTTTGTAAAAAATGCAAAGAGTTAAATATCTAAAAATGATCCTAAAGCACCCCTTTACTTGGTGCGATAACGTTACTTTTCTAGTACGCATAGTTTCCGTATAAGGGCGCGAGTGTCATTGCCGTTTTGGCGCGAATCACGCGTCGCTGGGAGCAACATCGTTTTATTGGTCAGTAGTGCCCGCTAGTGCAAGTGCGTCTTGGAGCTACACTGTTACTAAGGTAATTGTGACATAATATTTTTTTTTATTCTGGAGCAATAGTGACCTAACATCACTTCTGAGGGGGTTGGAAGGCTTAAAATTAATGGTATAGTATATTTTTTACAATATAAAGTAATTCATATTTATTCAAAAGTAAAGTTAAAAGTTGACGTTGTAGTATAAGCTGTTAATCTCATCTATATATTCTTAAGTCATTGTTTTGTGAGGTGTCAAAGTTTTAAATGCTTCTCCTGAAAAACTACATTTTTGCTTAAGGTTGAACAAGCCAGTCATTCTTCCATACAAACTTACGAAAGTGATTACTCCTCTGTTTGACGGTGTAGGTTCAAAATTAAAAATTGTATCAACTGGTCTTATCATTATCTAGGTCTGTATGGAAGCAGAATTGGAAAAAAAATATTGATTTGGAAGTTATGAACGTCAAAACTTTCATATTTTAGCACTAATTTAACTCATCTTTGGGCGTAAATAAGTAACGTATATAGTATGAAAAAGAAAAAAGTGAAACCATACGGACATAGATTAGTTATTAAAAAATTTAAATAATTTGATTTTGAACAGATACATTCAATAGATTTATCATGAAACCAAATATACCAAAGGTCTGCATAGAAACAATCGCGCGCCCGTTTTAGTTGTGTCTCTTTCGCTCTATGCATTTCGCTCGTGATGTCGGGTGAAATAGCATGCATTTTAGCCCCGCCCACCAACTAGTTCGTGCCGTTGGCTTGTTTACCCTTAAGTGACAGTGTTGCACTGGGGGGGGGGGGTGCGATATGAACCATTTAGGAATAGAAAAATAATATGAATTGTGTTAAAATTCGTAAAATGATCACAGAGTGCTAAAGTGGCCATTTTCCATCAAACTGAATTTTAACGTGTCTCCATTCCCGAAAAAATCATGAATCTCTCTGAAACATGATTTGTTTTTTTTTTGCCTATTTTTTTTATTGTGATTGCCCATTAAAACTATGAAACAATCAGCTTTCATTCATAGGAAACCTATACAATTATTAGTCCAGTAGTATAGGTAGCGACCGATAGACATCCACTTATTGAGCAAAAGCCTTCCCCTAGCGACGACCATTGACCTACTACAGGCTAGAGATGAAGGGGCTCATAAGAAACAGTAGGTTTATAGATGATAATTACCTCATAATACCTGCGTCTTGGTACCTGTACCTACTCGCAAATTGACCATTCTACGCAAATCGATATCACTTTATAGAAACACAACAACATTTTTCCTTCCTTTCCGTCATGCACCTACAGACAAAGACACCTATAGACACCTGCTAGGTACACCTACATAACTAAGTATTATGGTGTAACTAGCTGATGCCCGCGGCTTCACCCGCGTGGATGTCGTTCAAATTATATACTAAAACCTTCCTCTTGAATCACTCTATCTATTAAAAAAAGCCGCATCAAAATCCGTTGCGTAGTTTTAAAGATTTAAGCATACAAACAAACAGACAAAAAAGCGACTTTGTTTTACCTATACCTACTATGTAAAGGATATAAATCGCTGATAATCTGAAAAGCGGTAATGTACCTACAGCAGTTTTCAATCTTGGTCTTCTTACGTAGGTACTTAGATACAGTTGTTTCTATAAATAACTGAAGGGGTGACCTTTTCAGGCATTCAGTTACCCATAGATATGTAGGTAGTAAGTAGTATTTCATGAAAGCTCAAAGCTAATCGCATTAACTTATTTTTGCCTGAAGGCGGTACTAAACTGTCTTACGCATTTGTTCTGGTCGGGCTGTGTTCCGCGTGAGCATTCTCAATAACTTCCCGATTTTTGGCTTTTAACCCGGTGAATTTGTTTGAGTACTGAAGTTAAAGGAAGGTTGTAGTGTAAGTTGTAGGTACCTAATCGTTTCATCTACCTATAACTACGTCCAAACAGTTTGTAGGACCTACGACCAACGTTCTTTGAGCTACATGTAAGCACTATTAGCAAGTATATAATGACTGTTTTACACAAACGGCTTAGCTAACAACACTACCTCTATCCTAGGGGATGGCCTTCGTATAAAGTGGCCGAGCGACATTGTCTACAGATATCTGCACCACTCGAGCGCAGGAAAAGCGCCTGTCTTCTGTCGTGCCGGCTATCTGTGTTTGTTTCTATTGTAATAATAATGATCCGTGGTCACGAAGGTTACCCTACTCATTAACAGATTCATAATGAACGGCAATTATTACTATACCAACAAAATAAAACTATCTAGACGATGATCTTTACGTTTTCCTTAATTGCTAAATAGATTTTAAACTCATCATAACAACTCATTGAAATGAATATCTCTACTGTTTGTAAGGTGAAATTCTTTTTGTTGGAACTTTATCCTCGGATTAATTTCCTCACTTGATAATCAGATTATCTGTACCGACATCATGAGGTGCACTAAGCTCTTAATTACGTATATCTCTACTAACGTTGCCGACGTCCCCTAATGACCGCAATGTTTTATTAACCGATGGTTAATTACGAACTGAGAAAACTGTCTCGTATTGCTGTTGTTTATGAAGACAAGCGAAAAGTTAGAGTCACTCAATCAGAAGAAATTGCTTGTTAGTAACAGCATAACTAATGTGTTTCGACTTTGAAATTGACAAGAACAGTCTATTTTTTCGAGTCGAGCCGAATAAAAAAAAAACCTTTACTGAAATTACTTCAAGGCAAAGAGGCAATTTTAGTCTACCTACCTATCTTGATTTGTAAGTGTTCTTTCCAAGTTTTCTTAAAAGTAGTAGGTAGCGTCCGAATTCCGATCAAATGAAATGAAGGAAGTATAGGTACCTACTTAACTAATTTTGAGAAGCGTTAAACAACAAACAGAGTTGTGAACTCCCTATATAAATATAGCTTAGCTGAATACGACAGTTCAAATTACTGAGTACCTCCCTATATTGTGTAATAACGATCACCGACACAATTAGCATTATTTTGAAGATGATGTTTATAATGCACCTGCATTTCTTGGGTACTGTTACAACAGCCTACTGACAGTCATCTGACAGCCACCTGACAGCGAGCCATGCCAACGACAGCCATGCCAACCTCTGAGCCAAGCCATAACTACCGGACGCCTCCGGTGGGGATAAAGCTTTATAATGCCCTGCAAGCTCATTTTTAGCGATCTTGTCGCACTCGATTGTAGTAGTTGTAAGGGGAAGCTCTGCCCGAATAAAGTTATAAATCAGTTCCTGTTTATTTTTTACCACTGCCGTTACACTCAGAAGTGGTATCGAAAACAATAAACCTACGATTAAACGACGCTCTGATACATTTAAAAGTCAACGGTCACCAAGTACAAAGGACGAGGTCTGAAAATTCAAACGAAGAACGTTGATGCACACCGCCTACAAGGAAAATATTGAAGAGTCGCCCATCCCAGAATCACAAGGCACAAATTGAAAAAGCAGTCTACGATCTGGATGGAACACGAAGCGCCTGCCCTCAGTACCGCATCATTGATTCCATAATTTGACCCTGAAAACGAAGACTGCGGCCAGTAACCACCTGTGAGACACTTCGAGTTACAAGAAGTATCCATTTCTCTGCCAGTAACGCTGCTACGGTAAATGAAGGCTACCTCAAGGTCGTCAACAGCGAGCCCAAGGACATGGAAGGGAGGAACCGTCCTACTTCACGCTGAGAGCTGCCAGGAACCATGCATAAATAACAAGGTCAGTTAACATGCCAGTTAACAGATATTTGCAAAATATTAGCCAAATGCCATTAGCCAAATATATTAGCCAAATGTGTTTTACAATGAAGTGCCCTATGTGTTGATAATAATTATGCCAATCGTAGACAAAATTAGGTAATTTGGTAGGCCCGATAAGTAAATCTAATCATAGTCAGGTAATCAGTATATTATCTCGGTACAAAAATGGTTTTACTAGTTGTGTACTAAGGAATTGAGAACTTAAGATGTACATATTTTATTTAGTTCAAGTGCGCATCAGATTATCCAACAACTCCAAAGTAAATCTTTAGATATAAATAGCTACAATAATTTCATCAAACTATTGTCAGTGGTTTATAGCATTCCTAGGCAATCTCTTGCTACCGTCAGTCGATATTCAAACAGGTATAAACTTATTGCATAAAGTTCTTGACAAATTGCAAACGAGGATCTTAAAATTAAATATGAGAAACCGTTAATTTTTACATATTTCATAGGTAAAATAAGCATGTGATGGCATTCAACCGGTTGAATTTAAGTTGATACATGTGTCTTAATTTCCCGTCTCGAGTAAGGTAAACGAAGTGCGTCAATTTATTCCATCTAGTTCTATGTAGTTATTTATGAGGCCAACAGGAGTAAAACGCGAGTTTTATAATGCGTAAAAGTATATGATTCACTGCAGTAAACAAAATCAGTGTTTTACTTTTTTTTTTAGTCCAATCAATAGTTTTGTTGTAAATCGCAAAATACCACTAATTTCGCACTATTCGGCCGCAGCGAAAGACGTAACAACCGCTTTGTAGTGCAAGCTGATTAGAACTTTATTTTAACAGTATTTCAATCGAAGTTTGAACCACCACAAATAGTGTTGCTAATTTGAGGTAGTATAGGCTCCTACGACAGTTCAATAGTAACTTTGCAATAATAGCTCGATTGTTTATCAAACTAACAAAAAATAATACGATGTGGGTATGACATAAGCGGCAAGTCACATAAATCTTGTTAAGGAAGTAAAAAAAAAAAAAATGTGATTATTATAATAAACGATCCTAGTTTCCCAACAGAAATTCACACGTATGCAGCAAGGTATCTTTTATAAAAGCAGATTGACGGTAGTTTGCGCCCAGTCCTTTAGTTTAGTCGCGTTACTAGTCGGAAAGAGTGTTAATCATGATTTTGGGCTTTAATCCCTTGCAGTATAATGAAGTTGTTGCGAAGATATTATCGTATACTTAAATGTGTTATGTAAAAATGTCCATGTAATTTCGGACTGTACTGCAGTGCGCGATATAATGACTAAACGTGATCTTATGCTATGCATTGCTCGATATTACAAACAAAAGCCAAGCAAAATCCAGCAAGCCAAAACCGAAGCTAAAGTTAAATTCTATGCCTGCCTTTGCTTCAGCCTTATGTAAGTAGATCGTTTGATGAATGCCGTTTAATGTGTACCATTTAGAGGTTAACGATTAGTTCAGTACAGTGCAATGACAAGATGAAAAGCCAAAAAGTTGTATTGTTTTGCTATAGTGAATAATTGTAGTATAACTATAGTGAATAATTGTAGTATTGATAGTAGCCTGTAACGTAAACAAACCTTTACGGTACCCGATTAGTTGTGTCAAACTTCGCGCGATGGAAAATATTACAAAATGCATCATGACGATGTTGGCCAAGGCGTAAAGTGCGTAAAGAACGAAGTTCTGAACTTATAAATAAGAGCAACATTTCTGGTTTCCATATATAAATTACCCGATTTATACTTAAACATTATTATGTGACATCATGTTTACATTGTGCTTACGGGAAAGCGGTACGGTAGGAAGGAGGGCCAATGACATTCAATTTCTAAATCTACTGAACCAATGAAAATGGTAGGTAAATATCGATAGTTTGAGCCCTTCTGGCTAAACAAAAAAAGGAGTACTAGTGGGTACATATTGTTTATATTGATACATGCTTTCACTAAATTCGTTGTTTCTGAACCAACGCCTAATGTCAATAATTCTGTGGTGACAATTAGTTTAGATCGCAATTATTTATTCAGATCACATTGTTTCCGACCATGGCAAGGTCTTTACGAGTAGATATTTCAAGAAGTTTGTAACGGAACAGCAGTTACCTAGGTTTGCTAAGAAGAATAATATTAATTAAGTCTATTTACAATCATTTTTGTTAATCTAACTTAGCGCTAATATAATAGATGTAGCAAGTTTAATTTTAATTTGAAAATGGTGATAAAACCGAGGTCTCGAAACTAGGCTACGCCTGTAGGTATCTTGGGGGCCAGAGTAGCATTATCTTAGCGTTGATGAGTTGAGCAATATCTAGTGTTGATGGGGTTAAATGGTGTTGTGTGTAAAAGTAATGAAGTTTTGCCATCGACACGCTAAGAAGCATGTGTGTTAGTACCAACATGTGTGTGTGCGTGTGTCATATTGGTATGGTTTATAGTTAACTTAAATTGTTTCTTCAGTTTCTTTATACGATAGGTTGGCAAACTTAGCGCCGGTTTCACCACTTGCTGATAAGTCCCTGATAGCCTGTCCGGAACTTATCTGCCAGATAAACTACAACTTTTGATAGCATTATCTGTCAGATAACTGTCAGATAACTATCTGACACTTTATCCGTAACCGGTGAAACTGGCCCTTAGTTTTTTTTGTTATCTTTTCTTATATGAAAAGTGTTTCATGTTTTTAATGTCTCTGATTCTACGTTTAATGAGTAGGTCGAAGTGTGGGAGGCACTAATCGCACAATTCACGGAACATAAGGAAGCAACTCAATATGGGGACAATAGGTTACCAAACATAATTTGGAGTTTTAATAATACTGTTAATAATACAACAGGGTACCTATAAGCCTTACGATTTATCCTAGACAGGGTTTCTGTACCAGTGCAATTTAGAAGCGATAGAGTTATCTACTACTGGAATTTGAATAGCTGGAAAGAAAATGGGACGTAGCTTAGATACAAGGCGAAAAATAATAATAGCTGATAATAGTGTGATTTACAAATTACAAAAAACGGTGATTACGCACATTTACGCCAGGCGCTGACTACTAGCGGCAACAAGGTCAATGCTAATAACATCACGCTTGTAATGCCCGAAGGGTTAGGTAGAGGTGTACCCATGAGTACACACACATAGTAGTATACAGTAAAGTTTAAGTCCCATGCAATAGGGGGCGAGCCTGTTGCTAAGTTAATTCTTGTATGTTAGAGGATTTATATTCTGGCCAGTTAGGTAATGATTGACATAAACTAAGAAGTACAAAAGGTCATAAAATAATTATGATACAACGGGTTTACAGGCTTAGTATCCGTTGATTCCTTATGACTATATCGTAGTGATGCTTATATGTCTGATAGCACCAGTAGTGTGGATGAACAATTGAACACCGAAGATTTCATAAATCTTCTTGAGAGATCAAAGTTTATTGTCCCATTTTAACTTGGTTTTTTTGAGCTGACTTGTAATCGTTGTTTTCTGGTTCCCATTGCGGGAGCAATTGTTTCAGGACGGCCGAATGTTACAACAGCCTACTGACAGTCATCTGACAGCCACCTGACAGCGAGCCATGCCAACGACAGCCATGCCAACCTCTGAGCCAAGCCATAACTACCGGACGCCTCCGGTGGGGATAAAGCTTTATAATGCCCTGCAAGCTCATTTTTAGCGATCTTGTCGCACTCGATTGTAGTAGTTGTAAGGGGAAGCTCTGCCCGAATAAAGTTATAAATCAGTTCCTGTTTATTTTTTACCACTGCCGTTACAGTACATATGTGACGACAGAGATAACGTTTTGAAGTATTCTGACAGACAGATGGTACTATCAAGATTGTAGAACTAAGTAATCATTGTAAGAAGTCAATAAAATTATAATTAGCCCACATGATGAAACAACTACATAATGTAAAAAAGGGTCGGATGTCTAGGACCTATAAACTGTATTGAAGTCCATCACCATTTTTTTTTTGATAATGGCTAATCATCAAAGATCCTTCCCACTTTTGGCGGAGCGGAGGGGGTGTAAGACTTGTACTGACTGTAAGTGACATGACAGACATGTTCCTTCTAAGCCATTTGTGTTCCGGGACTGCTCGAAAGAGATATCTTTCGAACGGCGCCGGCGGCGGAGGGACCATGCCCGGGGCGCGTATTTCCATATCCGTGTTCACTGTGAGGCAGTACTGCCTTGAAACACGCACGGGTTTGTCGCGCTAACTGCCTTTACAAACTCGTGGTCAATTCAGAGTACGCGTCCTCCAATCGCGCACGGATTTGCAAGGAGCATGCGCCTTGATTAAGCACCACAAATTCGTGTTTGTTTGAAGGCACCAAATATTTTATATTATCACTAAATAGATGTCACCAATATTGTATTTCACGACTTTCAATTCATCTCCATGACGCGCGCTCGCTTCGCTCGCATATTAAATAACACTAATATCTTCTGTCCCCGAAGTGCCGGGCCTCCGCCGGCCTCCTTCGTCGGCCTACGGCCCGGTGCCCATGCCGCCCATAAAGGATACTGTCTCGAGACGATCGTATTATAATTTTGGTTAATTTATCCATTTTGGTAGTTCATGCACCATTCGCCTTGAACACGTGTTTAGAAGAACAGTTAGCGCGACAAACCCGTGCGTGTTTCATGGCAGTACTGCCTCCTAATGAACACGGAAATGGAAATACGCGCCCGGGGCTCCGTCTCTCGGTCGTATGAACAAATCCTAAATAAATGTTAACCTTCCACACACGGGGTGCTAAATAGTCTTGCCCTTTCTCCTAAAGCGAGGAGCGATGGTCGCCGATTGTGTTGAATCCTCCGCTTGGTGAAAGACAACATCATGTTCAGTGACCTTAGAATGACATGCTTCACGAGTACCACTGCACTTTTTTCAGATGAACCTTAACCAGTCTAAGTGGGAACTACCGACAGTTAGACGGTAGAACAGTGCAGCCTTGGGTTCACATAAAATGTGTACAGATATTTTATGTGTGCCCGAGTTACTGAGACTTTCATGGAGAAATTAGGTTGTCCACTGTAAGAGGTGAGCCAAAAGATTTTTATTTTAACACAAATTTTAAAGCAGGTGTAAAAAGAGGCAACATATAAAAACTACTTACTTTTCAGCCCTTTTCGACTTTGATTTACACGCACTACATTGAATTATGTCGTGTAAAGTCCAAGAGCGTCATCGATACATTATAGAAGAACAAACTAACAATACCCAGACTATTTACTTTAACTCAAAGACGATATTTTGATCATTACCTATTATTTGCTTGATAAAAAGTTTCAATAAGTTACAAGAACGGCTCTATGACACGGTCCGATAATTGACCGTGACCGCGCGTTAGCCATTGTCTATAAATTCCGTGTTTAGATAAAATATAACAGGTTACCTACAATATTGTTATAGGTACTTCCTAAACAAACATTACCTACTGTGATCTTCATTATACAAATATTTTTTTACAATACAACGGCCAATACCAAATTATTTATTTCCCTGTAGAGTCCATATTTTTAGCTCCGTGCCTATCGTTGATAAATTGATAATATCGGAGGGGGATAAATGAATTATCATATACGTACATACATAAATTCACGACTTTTTCCCATGGGGGTAAGCACAAACCACAGAGCGCCACCTGCTACGATACTTACATACTCCTTTTGCCTCGTCCACATTCATTCACTTGGTCATACACGCACGCCGCGCTGGTTGCAAGTACAGTGTTCTTTCTGAAGAATATCACCAATAAAGTCAGTGATAATAAACAATAACATATAAGTTACCTTAACTTAACCCTCACCGGAAACTTCAACAAAGTGACTAAACAATAGAGTAGAGTAGTAGACATTCTGTGATGTAGTTTCGTGTGCTCTGCTGCGTACACAACAACGCGTTCGCGTCGCGTTCTCTCTTTACACGCAAGAGAGAATTTCAGATAAGTTAAGAAAAAATCTGTAAAATAATATCAATCTAATAGAAAACCATAAATTATCATCACAGGAAGTCCAAGCGCGGATCCAGGGGGGGGTCAGGGGGGTCATGACCCCCCCCTGGGCTGGGTCCAGGACGCGAATTTACAAAACCTATACCATTAGAGTCAAAGTGCGAACTGAACTGGCTTAGCTTTTGTTTGTGTGACAAAAACTTGAACAAACCCTAATCTATTCTAGTCATTGATATAATAAAACCCAAGATACACACTCCGCGTCTCAAAACCGTCCGCTTAAAATGAGTTCACAATGAACTCATTTCAAATAGTCTCGCGTCGCTCGCGTCTCTGCACGGTCGTACAAAATACTTTTTATATTGCTTTTTATAACTGCATTGTAAAAGGAATCTGCGTAAGGTTGAATTTGCCAAAAAAAAAATGTTAATAGTGACGATAACTACATGTAGTAGTGCGTGTATTGGTGAGTGTTTGGCGACAGTTTCGACTGTTTGTTTTGTTCGTGACTGTGCATCTAGGGTTTTATTATATCAATGATTCTAGTACAGAAATTGACCGAAATCGACTAGACTTTGTTAGATAAATTCGTTCTAACATTGCAGCAACAAATGCTATACCATTAGAGTGAAAGTGGAAACTGAACTGGTTTAGCTTTTGTGTGACATTGCGAGTACAAATAATAAAGCTTTTTATATGTAGGTAAGTAAATAAAATACAAAACGCAGATAATTATTATTATAAACATGATTTGCTTAGCATTTTTACAATTTAAACTTTTAAGTATGGCACATACAGAGTCAAAATATTATCTATAGAATAACTCTTTTGCTTCCACACTACACCTTAATTAATAGATTAAACGCTTGAGCAACTTTTATTCGATGATATTGATCATAGTTAATGGTGATCACCACGCTCTTTCCTTCTCTTAATAAAGTCGATCTTTTTTGAGTTACTGGCGTAACTTTTAGAAACTTTATACTCGCCGAACAATTAAAGTTTCTATTGCATCCATTTTTTTTATCATCCTTTTTATTTTTCTTCGATAGTTGACTTAAGTTACATAACTTACGAAATTCGTGTTAAAGTTTTGTTAACAATCCAATTAGTATTTGTACTACGAGAAAAAGCTGTGATACGGTGCAAGTGTCACCATTTGTAAGTTTACACTGAACTTGTGCCTGAACATTATCGTGACTCTTCTCCTCCAACTTTAAATAGCAGATATTATCGCCCAAGATATCACTTAAAACGGCTTTTATCATGGTTTTCGTACTATAATTATTGCACTGTACATAGCCTCAAAACAATGCAACAGCGGCAACAACAAATATTATGATCATAATCATAACAGAAGTGAATGCATGAACAAGTCGACGCCGCCGAATCGTGTTCGCGATAAACAAATATTTCGGTGAGACTGTACTCGACTAGGTTTTGTTCGTACGTAATGTTTGATAATATCTCAACAAAAGCTCATCTATTTCAGTAAATATGTATCATACAGTACTAGGTTTTGTCCGTGCATTTTCTTTGAAAATATCAAGGCAAAAAGCTAATCCATTTGAGTCACTTATTTTACTGAGTTAGATTAGGTTTTGTTGAGTAATATGCATAAACAAAAGCTCATCTATTAGAGTCTGGCTCGTGACTCAAATAGTATAGGTTTTGTAAATTCGCGTCCAGGACCTAGGTGGACCACTAATTAAAATTGTAAAAAACGTAATGTTTTTATTATATATTCACAACAGCCCAAAAAATAGAGTGTTGTTAGGGTTCATGTGTGTTTATTTGTGAGTTTCTATAATCCACCATAACTTCTAAACGCCTGAACCGATTTTGATAGGTACTATCCTTAGATTGTTTGCATTATCCCTAGTGTTATAGGCTGGTGAAAAATTTAAAAGATCCACATATGTTATCCCAACTACGAGTATGTTGTAGTCGGCTTCCAGTCTAACTGGATGCAGGTAAAAACCGGAATTTTACATGGAACGACTGCTTTCTTGGCCTGCACACAGTGCACACTGCACAACCCAGTTAGTACTGGGTACAACGAGATATCCCTTAGTATGACTTCACTGACTGGTTGTCAGACTTTCGGGCTTTGGCTGTTTCCGAGGCAATGAAAAACCTGAGTACATACTACCATATTTTACGTTTTATAGTTAAGTAAATCTTTACGTATCGTAATGTTAATCGAGTTATCCCTTACAAGGTTGGGACAGAATGGTGTACCATTCTGTCCTTTTTATTAAAAGTGGTGGTGTGGTCTATTGACCACAAAAACTCAGTAGCCAATATAAACAAAGTACACACCAATATTTTTTTTGTAACAATAATCGTTTATCATTGTCGAGTCAGTCACATCTTCCGAACCTCTGTCTTAGGCGCTTGGTTCAGGAAGTGGAGGATTGATGTCTACCAAGATGAGAGTAAGCGGATCTCTTCTCGAATCAAGTAAAACAGTATTTTATACTCTTTCCTCCCAATGATAATATCTTTGCCACCCTCCAAAATCTTGAAAAAAATTCGCGCTCGCTTCGCTCGCGCCGCCCTACTGCTCTTTCGCTATTCTGTCTCGCTTGAGACGCTCATCTACTTCAATTCTCATTTCTGATTCTAAGTCGTCCATCCACCGAAAATTATTCAACGCTTTATCCCTCTGGATATGGGTTATAGCACTTCGAAGAATCAAATCGTGGCTAAGAGCTTCAATGGTTGAAGAACGTCTAACCAGACTGACACTTCTCCACACTAAAAAACGTACCCATTGAAGTAGGTAGATGAAGTGGTAACGCGTTTCGGGAGAAGACTTAAAAGAAAATGTGATTTTGTTATTTAAATATAGGTATTTTTAAGTACCTACGTACATAAATTAATAAAACAACTATTTTTTACTTGTATCCATGATTATAAAAATTAAATTATAACTTCTTGTGACTGACCACGACTCTGTGACCCCCCCCTGGCACCAAAGCTGGATCCGCCCTTGACAGGAACCCATTATTACCCATCTGTGCTCTGCAATCCGTAGACTACCAGTACTTAGCTTATGCCCGCGGTTTCACCCGCGGGGGTGCTACGCTGTTTTTGTATTATCGGAAAGAAAAGTATTATCTGTGTTAATTCAGGTTATGACTATCTGTGCGCTAAATTAAATTTAAATCCGTTCAGCAGTTTTTTCGTAAAAGAGTAACAAAACAAACATCATCACAAACTTTGTAGTGTAGAGAAATTCAGTTCTATATTTAAATTGAAGTAAATTGAATTTTACCTTTTTTTTAAACTTTTCAATTTAAAAATAACGTTGACTGAGTAAAAATAAATTTTCGAAATGATCAACACAATTTGTCAAAAATAGTAGGTAACACCTGAAATGTGTGAAGCAGAGATACTTATATGGTGTGAAACCTGCCACTTGCGACACGTGTCGCCTCAACCATCGCGCATATTTTGTAAGGAACAGTTTTATTTTTTAAAAGAACCATTTCGGCACTTACTAGAAACCAGCATATTCTAGAAGTTCCAGGTGGCTGAAGCCAAGACTTCGATAGGACACTACAAAGTAACTCGTAGCGTCAACCGCGCTGGCGATAGAAAATATCTCACATGATACCGGGAAAAAAAAACAAATATTTTGTGTCCTCCTCTTAATTCAGGACCATGCATGACCTATAATAAAGGCCTGAAAACGTAACGTATAATAATATGTGCTCAACATTAGATGACAAATTAATCAACTTGTAGTCCTATGATTATCTAAATGTCAACCTTTTTTCCGATTTGAAGTCAGTCGAAGGATCTTTTAGTTTCAAAGCGTTGGGTAACTGAATAATAAGTATTTATTTTGCCTTCACCCACCTAGGAAAGTAAAACATAAAATCTAAATCAGCTCATTAAAGTGTACCTACCTATCCTTGATGAAGACATGATATATGGTCCTATGGTCCCATCCGAATCACCAGCCCAGCCTTAGCCCGCATGATAAGTAATTAATGACACTATTCGACACTTGTGCATTTTTGTAACCCACTTCTAAAAAAGGGCGAGGTTACTAGGAACCGTTATAGTTTCGCCATGTCTGTCTGTCCGTCTGTCCGTCCTCGCTTAATCTCTGTGACCGTTAGCACTAGAAAGCTGAAATTTGGTACCAATATGTGTATCAATCACGCCGACAAAGTGGTAAAATAAAAATTTGAAAAAAATGTTTAATTAGGGTAGCCCCCCTATTTGTAAAGTGGGAAGTGATTTTTTTTTTAATTTCAACCCTAACGTGTGATATATTGTTGGAAAGGTATTTAAAAATGAATAGGGGTTTACTAAAATCATTTTTTGATAATGTCAATAGTTTCGGAAATAATCGTTCCAAAAGTAAAAAACAATGTGTCCCCCCCTCTAACTTTTGGACCATAAGTTTAGAAAATATGAAAAAAATCTGAAAAGTAGAACTTTATAAGGACTTTCTAGGAAAATCATTTTGAACTTGGATCGAAACAGTTTTTGTACAAAAAAAAAAAAACAAAAAGTTGTACAAAATAATTTCTGGACTAAGTTTTAATATAAACTTCTAATCGTATATGCAAGCATTTTTTTTTAACTTCGTTTACATATTTTACTATCCTGAACGTATCTTTTTTCAAACAAAAAAAGAATTATCAATACTATTAACCCTACACTGAGCATGGCCCGACACGCTCTTGGCCGGTTTTTTTTTGTTTTTGTTTTATTTACACCGATTTCTCCGTGATAACTTGTCCAATTAAGTGATTCTCTTTGCATTTGTGCATCAGAATGCAGAATGCTTTCAGTCATAATATGCATTTTCTTCTTTATTTTTCTTGGATGATGTACAAATAACTTGTAGTTACTCAATACTTGTACAATGTAAAAAAAAACCTTGACTAGGAATTGTGTTACCACTAAAAAGGGTAAAAAAGCATAATAAGTAGGTACTTCTTTTGTTTTTGTTTTATGTAGGTACCTTTCTATTCAACTGGTGACATTTTTTAAGGCTAGAGCATTAGAAAAAAAAACAGCTAAATATATACCTAATTATACTACTTACTTGACTAGTTACTAGCCAATCTCTATTTTTTTGCTGAAAACAAATTTTAACCAAACACTTTCACGTATTTATGTCAATAATAGTTTTTATGGGTGATAAAACCAATTACAACCTAACTAATTGTTCAGACAGAGCGAGGAAGCGGTGGTTTGACCTTTTTCCAAGTTTTTTTATCGCTCAAGGCACCGAGGTAATGGATCACTATAGTTTAACACTGCTATCCATCAAATATTATCACATTCTAAGTAGGTAGGTACGTAAAAATAAAATGTTAAAAAGTTTTTCATCAAGTCAAAAACCTCGCATCATTATAAGTCAATTAAAACAATCTAGAATTTGAGGATTAAGAGCACATTTTACAGTAGAATAAGCACGTCGTTCCATCTGCTAAGTCATGATCTGTTGATGATTCAATTGAACATTTTACTTACGGTCTGTAAGTAGGTAGGTACCTACTTAGATTGATGAATCGATCAAGTTCTTTGAAAATTTGTGTGGCGGTTGGGAATCCCACGGGAACGCATACCGGGATAGTAACTATCCTTTGGCCTAACCCAAGTCAGGTTCTAGCCCTGTGTGCCAAATACATCGCAACTGCAGGTTCAACTGATAACGCGTGAAACGGCGACACGCTGATAGAGTTATACGATATAGGTACCCTTTTAAGAATAGTCCGGTTGTCATTGCGATGTAGATACACTGATGGTGGTTGATATGTCAAAACCATTTTAACCATATTAAGTATCTTCTTTACTATTACTTATTCTTACCTTCTTTAGTTTCATTTGGAAAAAGTTAGCCCAAAAAGCTCGTTATTTTGTGAATATAAGTTAGATAATTATTTATCTAACTTTTAAAACTCTTAGCATCTATGTGGTTATATCGAAGGATTATAATCCTTCGATATAGCCACATAGATGCCAAGAGTTTTCGAAGAGAATATTCTATTTTAACTTCGAGATTGAACATTTAAGTTAGTACCTAAATCAAAATAACTACTAAGTACATTTCGGTTCAGATAGGTAGGCAGTTAGGCACTGGACCTTAAGTCCTCGAATTAGTGGGAGAACTAGAGGTAGGTACAATGTCAAACAACGCATTATGCAAAATATGTGTATGTCCATATATCTGATTATTACTGGTGATTATATGCCATTATGTCGCCTAACCTTACTTGCACAACCCTTGTGCTTAAGGACCTAACTGACACTGACCTTTTATTATGATCTTAGTTGTAGTTTTAATAATAGGTGTTAAAACGGTGTATATGATAATATGCATGTGAATATATAATCATTTTAGTTCTAGTTCCTACATACAGAGATAAGTCCCTTTGTATGAAATAAGTGTTTATGTGAGGCAGACAGAGTAAAACTAGTAGTTTAACTATCTAATAAATTGAGGTCCAAACATACATCAGGCAATTATTTTGTCTTTTTTAGGGTTCCGTAGTCAACTAGGAACCCTTATAGTTTCGCCATGTCTGTCTGTCCGTCCTCGCTTATTCTCTGTGACCGTTAGCACTAGAAAGCTGAAATTTGGTACCAATATGTGTATCAATCACGCCGACAAAGTGGTAAAATAAAAATTGGAAAAAAGGTTTTATTAGGGTAGCCCCCCTATATGTAAAGTGGGAAGTGATTTTTTTTTAATTTCAACCCTAACGCACACGTTAGGGTTGAAATTAAAAACAATGGGTCCCCCCCCTCTAACTTTTGAACCATAAGTTTACAAAATATGAAAAAAATCTGAAAAGTAGAACTTTATAAGGACTTTCTAGGAAAATCATTTTGAACGATGGATACCCACACTTATTGTGACGGACGGGAAACTACGGAACCCTACACTGAGCGTGGCCCGACATGCTCTTGGCCGGTTTTTATTAACCTATTTCACTTGTACCACTGTTCCAAAATCTAGTTTGGATATATTTATGTTTAAATATAATAAATAAGGGAATAGGTGCTGTGCAGTACAATTGGAAATTGTGAGTTTGTGAGAATGTTTAGGGAAACATGTCTTCATTCCGACAGTACAAAAAATCGTGACCTCGTCTGTCAGCTGTTAATAGTTTTTCACACCACCTGCTCGAAAATGTCAAATTATATGTCAAGCAACCTTAACCTAAAGTGAGTCATTAGTAGCCGGGGGAACAGCCGGTCAATAATGTTGTACTGGATTTCATTATGACCCGCTGGTCAATAATGTGATTTGAATTTGGAATCTCACATGCTCAGCAAATTGGCAGTATAGTACCTACACTATAGTGCGCGCGGAACTAGGTGGCCGCGCCTTATGCATGTTTTTGTTTTTTATTTGTATTCTTTTCAATAAATTGAACAATTATTCATATAACCCCAATCTATTTAAGTCGCGAGTAAATAGGCTTCTTCTGGGTAAGCTCGTTCCATCGTCGACCTCATCTCTGCCCTTAGGGCAAGATTGAGGTCAAGAGTAAGCCCATATATAATAAAAAAAAAAAAAAAAAAAAAATATTATTGTTCACGATATCTCGAGATTGGTCATCACTGTATAATTATAGTAATTATAGTCTCCTGTGCATTGCGAGCTGTAGGCAACCCGCCTCCTCACCCCTGTCGCCACCTAAGGCGCGGCCAACTAGTTCCGCGCGCACTATAACAAACACCCTTTGGTGCCAGAAAGAGGAAAGCTATTCTCGATACCCTTACTACGCGTGGATGATATTCTCGATTTCCTACAAAATCATAACGACTGCTTCTTCATATCGTTGCCATGTTTTCGAAGACATAATAATTTTTAAGAATAATTAGATAACTACGAACCATTTTTTAAAAGGAATGGAATAACATTAAAACTGGCATTAATAATAACAAATACCGTACCGCGCCGTAATACCGTAATAGTAGGTAATTGGCTGTAACATTAGTTAATTTATTTTAAGTAAACTGCGCTAAGATAATATTGCTGTGGAATTTGTGAATAAATAAATAAATAATAAAACCTATATATGTATACTACAGTCGAATATCACATTTTATCAAAAATACTATAATTTCACGAGCGTCTCCAATGACGTTCTAAATTCAAAATGCATACAGCCAATCATCCAAAACCATTCTACCATTTCTTTCTTATAATTATTTCTATTTCATTATTTATAATACCTATGTTATTCTTACTGTTTGTTTATTTAATAAATACTTTGTTTTTCGTACTTTTTTTTATTTTCTCACAGTAGGTGTAAAAAGTAGAGTATCCTCCTCTGGGCTAAAGATGTCTTTGCCTTGGGCTAGCTTGAATCCCTCGCTGCATTCAGGATTCTTGTATTAACTCCCTCGCTTCGCTCGTGAGTTAAACTCTTAACTCCCTCCCTGCGGTCGGGAGTTAAATCCCGAATCCTTCATTGCGCTCGAGATTCAATATGACGCCCGTGACATAAGACACAACTTTAGCCCCTTGGTGCATAATCTACTATAATAGTCTCAAGTATTGTGCAATTAATACAATTGAAGCAATCCGGTTGTACCTATTCTAGACTTGTTGAAGGAACAGGAAAATACAATTAAATAAGCCCAATGCACTCAACACAAGTTTTGCAATTCTCCTCATTGATAAACACTGCTTTTGACTTCAGCCACTTGACTCTAAAAGTACATAAGTAAGTAGGAACCTAAACTGCAGTTAATTCTGATTATTTGCTAATTTTATCAACAGCATAAATTTGAGTCAGGAAGGAAACTTCGGAATGTACCTACTTGCTTATCAAATAGGTAATAAATAAATAATACGTAAACATAATACTATCTATAATGGTATTATGTTTAAGTATGTCATTCAAAGTGGTCAACCCAATTATTAACTATCACGAAAACCTCCTGAAACGTTCAGCGCAAAGTGTTTTTTAATTAAGATAATCGTATCATAATCATAACTAGCTTAACCACCGTTGCTGCGTTGAAAGACAAAAATAAAATAATTATATATGTATTTGACGTGTAAGATTTCTTCAATGCGATAGGGATTAGGTACTGATTGGCTGTAATTGGATTGCAATTGCAAAAATAAACCAGTGACTCTTTGCGTAGTATAGCGATAGAAGTAACCATAGTCGATTCACCAGAACCTAGTTGAGATTTACAACTCGAAAAGTGAAAAGTGGAGTCGAACGAGATCCTGAAAAAAATAAAACCACTTCAAAAAAAAAAAACACAAAAAAGTGAAACATAAACTTTAGAAGAAACAGTTTCTGAAGTCGGTGACATTTGTTTTTTGATTTCATTTTTTTGCCACCGACTTCAGAAACTGTTTCTTCTAAAGTTTATTTTTCACTTTTTTGTTTTTTTTTTTGAAGTCGGTTTTGTTTTTAACCGACTTCCCAAAAAGGAGGAGGTTCTCAATTCGATCGGTATGTTTTTTTTTTTCTATGTATGTACACCGATTACGCTGCGATTTATGATCCGATTTACGTGATTCTTTTTTAGTTTGATGCGGAATAGGTAGTTGCCATTTGGTCCCATAAAAATTTAGCATGGTTTGGCCCAGTACTTTTTATTTTATGACCATTTTTTTTTATTTATGAACATTTTTCGTTCGTTTTTTTTTATGTGTGTTCGCGAATAACTTCGTCGTTTATGAACCAATTTTGATGATTCTTTTTTTTATTGGAACAGAGATATGGAAACCAGATCCTGGTGATGAAATCCCAGAGAAATCGAGGGCAACCCTCAAACATAGGCACGTATTACGTGTTTCGTGCTTTTTCTGACGCTATACAAGCATAGGTTTCATAGTAAATATTTCTATAAGATACATAACTAAAAATGAAAAAAAAAATAAAAAACATTTTTGCAAAAAAAAACAACCGACTTCAAAAACACCAAAAAGTGAACAATAAACTTTAAAAGAAAAATCAGCTTCTGAAGTCGGTGGCAAAAAAGCCAAATCAAACAAACAAATGCCACCGACTTCAGAAGCTGATTTTTCTTTTGAAGTTTATTGTTCACGTTTTGGTGTTTTTGAAGTCGGTTGTTTGGTTAAAAAACTTTTATTTTTCACTTTTTAGTGGTTCACATGTAAGTTCACATACTTCACATGTTCATGGGTCATAATGTGGACAATGTAGTTTTGTTGATTTTTCAAAAACCGCTGGTTCGATTTCAATAAAAAATATATGGGACCATTTGGGAAGTATACCCTTTCCAACAAAAAAAGAATTTTTCAAATCGGTTAGCAAGTGACGGAGTTATGCCCGAACAACATAAAAAAAAAACATCCGAATTGAGAACCTCCTTCTTTTTTTAGAAGTGGGTTAAAAACTGGGGTCATGGGACACATCTTACATGAATACAAACTCTACTTAAGAATGTCTTCTGTGAAACATATTGCTCGAATATTTGTGATTTTCTTGCTCAGATCATCTCAGGTTAAAATTCACTTCCCAGAGCGGGAGGAGTCATTTGATGATTTAAATCACACTCCAAAAAAAAAGGTTAAAATTCACCTAATGTCACCATCCATCAGGTAGCAATCTTCGGTTCTGCATTCCCCAGGATAAGGCTCATTCAAAAATATGAAATTAAAGCATTTAGTATCTCTTTACATATTTTTGTGTGATACGTGATTACCATCTGATTATTATGTAAATTTCAAAATACACCAATTTTGCGAACCAGCATTCTAATGTCGTGATAAAAATGTTGGTTATGCAAACGTTTTCCTCCATTAGTTTACGAACGATGATCTTTTCAATACGTTTACAAAGCTAGGTCGTCACGTGATAAACTTGTTTTTTTAGTTGTTATAAATGAAATAGTAGCTTATCAAGTAGACATCTAGGTATATTCGAAAGGAAGTTACCTACTTACTCATTGAATGGGAAGCGACGTAATTGACGCGCTCTTGGTCATCAGTCACATGACTTAGATTCAAGGTGGACCGACCATTGCCAATTAAACTTGCCGAAACAACATATTTCTATTGCCTAATTACCATATTTGATGTAAAATTGTGACGAATGTATCAGTAATAAATAATAAATATTTTCAAACAAGTTCTTAATGCAGTTTTTGGATAGGTATACGTACTTATTCAAAAAGAGTGGTCGCGGGAAATTCAAAGATTAAGTACAGATTATAAGTGATACTCATATCGTATAATTCATTCATACATCATTACTTTTAAACAGATAAGTTTGACGAGGATGTACACCTACACGTAAGTTATTTTCGTGATTTTAACTCACGACTCTAAACGTGGCTACTGAATAATAATGACAAGAGGAAGCTGCAGTATCATTTATAATTATTGACATCTGTTATCTGCTTGACAATGAGCGTGGCGAAGTGCCGTCTATTCTGATGCAGATGGACGCGCGTGCGCCGGCACTGGCGCCTCACTAGCCCGACCTTACGCCGCGCGCCGCGCCGCGAACCCTCACTGCAGCATTGTTATAGACTACATGAAATGTAAATAAATGAATGCTATTTCCGAATCGAATTTCCTCTATTGTGTCCGTAACCTTAGGGTTGAGGTAAATGTGCTGCACAGATCATCTTATTGACAACCGATTTAGCAATGTAGGTTTAAGTTGGAGGTTTGAAGTGGTGCTGGCCACCAGCGTATCCAATCAACTATATATCTACGCTCCAAGTACCTACTATAATTTCTGTAATGTGCCTGATACTAGAATACTTAACTTTGACTAAATTAGAAAATAGTAGTAGGTACAGGTATTTACCGATAGTTTTGAGTATGATTCATGAAATGGAACAAGAATGAAATGATGAATGTGATGGATGAAATGGAAGAAACAATGAATGACCCGGGTGAAAGATGACTGATAGAGAAGTACCTACTCAATTGATGATGAAAGTAAAACTATCGAACAAACATTGGTATATTCCCTGGAGTATCGAAATTCGATAAATACCTGAGCCTGAAACATACTACTAGGTGTAGATACTGTGTCATACATGTTACATGTTAGATAGTAGTAGAGCATCTTTGTGTATCGTATTCTAATAGAACCTACTTAACTACTTAGTTATATAATATGTGAAGGTATTCACCTTTGTCAGTTTCTGTGAAGTGTGAATAATAATGTGAATCAGTGTAGGTACAACAAATAAACTAATATTTTTTGAGTTAACTTGTTTCAAGACTCAGTTCAGTTTTCAGTGATAACTATTATTAACCTAATTATAATTAAGTATGTGCTTGATGTCACGTAGCATAGAACGTAATAGGTAGGGGAGACCTGTACAAAACCGTATACCGGGGTAAAACAGTACAGCATGTCTATTCTTGTCAATAATTCAAAGTTCCCGCGCGCAAACTGCTCAGCGGCGTCAACCAATGGGAGCTATTAGTCAACAAACACTTGTCGCTGCATGCACGCGCGTTATCAAAATATTCGATTTGATTGATTTTCGGCGTATTTGATCTTATTTTTGTGAAAATTCAATCAATAATAGTGAAATTTACGCATATAATAGGTAAGTGCCAATCAACTATGTTAAAGTGCATGTATTTTAAAGTGCAGAGAAAGTGACGGAAAAAGTTACGGAAAATGTAAACTGCATATTGGAAGATAAGTTTAGACTATTCAATGAAAAATACGAACATCTTAGGGAAAAATGTGAAAACCAAGATAAACGACTATATTTTCTAGAAAAACAGGCAAGAAAAAACAACATAGTGTTTTTCGGAATAAAAGAAATAGAAACATCATATTCCAACCTAGAAAATCTCATAGTGAAATTTATCAAAGAACACTTTTCTCAAGAACTGGATCAGAGGGATATTCAAGAAGTTAAAAGAATAGGCAAGAAAGGGGAAAGACCTCGACCAATAATTGTCACTTTTTGTACACTCGGCACAAAAATTAATTTGTTTAAAAATAGAAATGCATTAAAAAATTCCGGTTACTATATAACAGAAGATTTTCCACAAAATATTTTAGAAAAGAGGAAAGAGCTTCAGGAACAAGCTAGAATCGAAAGGGAAAAGGGTAACCTAGTAAAAATAAAATACGACAAGCTTGTCATAAGTGAAAAAACCAAAACAGTTGCAAATAACAAAAGAATGCTCTCAACTTCACCTGAAACCAATATTACAAAAGGCGCCGAAACAAATACACAGGCTAACAAGAAAAATAAATCACAAATAAGAAGAACTTCAAGCCTATCAGAAGGTATTATAAAACCGGGCATGCTGAACTACTTGATTAACAAGAACACGAGCACCTCATCAGATCAGCAGCAAAATAATATTGTTAATACATAGCAATTACCGCCCCCCTCTCGCAACGACAACACGCAACCACTATCAAAATATCACACTCATCTTCCAAGCCGGCTGGTCACCGTGGAAGATTATGACCGAAACCCTCCAAACAACCCTCTGAAAAACGAAACAACTCTACAAGGAACGTTATACATCCTGACATACAATGTTAAAACACTTTCATCATATGAGCGTCTGTTAGAGCTAAGCGAAGCCCTCAAAGAATTAAAATACGACATACTAGGATTAGCTGAAACAAGACGCATTGGAAACAATATCGAAGAGTACGAAAACTTCATTTTCTGCTACACAGGTCACACACCTGGAAGACATGGCGTAGGTTTTATAGTTAAATGCCATCTCAAAAATAATATAGAGAGCTACCTCGGCCTCTCTGAAAGAGTAGCCATATTGAACCTGAAATTTGAGAATAC
This sequence comes from Diarsia mendica, assembly GCA_949316265.1. Taxonomy (NCBI): domain Eukaryota; kingdom Metazoa; phylum Arthropoda; class Insecta; order Lepidoptera; family Noctuidae; genus Diarsia; species Diarsia mendica. The sequence goes on from OX438892.1 coordinate 12,519,020, forward strand.
TAGCCTATCCCTCATTCAAGTCTACGCCCCTACTGCACAAGCAAGCGATAATGAAATCGATAACTTTTATGCGACAGTAAACAGGGCTATAGAAACTGCACACAAAGACTTCATACTGATGGGCGACCTAAATGCTAAAATTGGAATACCAAAACACGAGGAACAGTCAATCATGAAAACACACGGATTTGGAATCAGAAACGAGAGAGGACAAAGACTAATCGAATACGCCAGTGAAAACAAGTTGTCAATTATGAACACTTTCTTCAAAAAAAAAACAAAAAAAAAATGGACCTGGCGATCACCGGATGGAGTCACCAAAAATGAAATAGACTTTGTGCTGTCGAATCGACCTCGTCTGTTTAAAAACATAGAAGTACTGAATATCAACTACCCTTCAGATCACAGGCCTGTGAGAGCTACAATATCATATGACACACATTTCAAAAAAAGTAGAACAAAGTTTTCAAACTGTCAACAAAGCACAATAACAAGCGAAGAAGAAATTACCAAGTTCAAAGAATACTTAAACTCCTACATGTCAAAAGATCAAATGTTCGGTGAGACTATTGTCCCAGTCCAGAAAGGCTACGATAACTTAATCAGAATCATCTCCACAAGCTTGCAAAATGCCCGAGTAGCACAAAGCCCAAAGAATGGCCACAAAATATTCTCAGAGCGTACATTAAAACTTTTCAAAAGAAGACAAGACCTGCAAAAAAGTTTAAATAAAACCAGAGCAATAAGAAACGAAATCTCGGCGCTTTACAAGCTTGTCAACAAATACATAAAAAAAAGACTACGCCAACTACAGATATAAAACTATTGAAAAACACCTCTACAAAACTGGAAGCACAAAAAAGGCATACAAGGAACTTAAACCAAATAAAACTTGGATCGAAGAGCTAAAACAAGGCGTTACAACCAAAACCAACCGCGACGACATCATCGACATAGCGACAGAGTTCTACAGGAACTTATACAGCACAAAGGAGCCAGAAGACACAAACCACGAAAACCAAAATATTAGCAGCAACGGAAACTTAACAAAAAGACCGCAAATTGAAGAAAGTGACGTCGTCGAGGCTCTGAACAAACTAAAATTAGACAAAAGCCCGGGATCGGACAACCTAGCAAATGAGACTCTAAAGATAGCTACCCCAATACTATCTACACCCCTTACAACTTTATTCAACTCTATCCTCGAATCTGGAGAGACACCCACTCAATGGTCTGAATCTAACATAATTCTGTTATATAAAAAAGGTGACCCGAAAGATATCGGGAACTATAGACCTATAAGTCTGCTGTCGAGTGCATATAAGCTATTTTCTACAATCCTGACCAAAAAAATTAGCTCTACATTAGAAACAAGACAACCTGTCGAACAGGCAGGATTCAGGAAAGGCTTCTCCACCATCGACCATATTCACACACTCGAGCTTCTCATCGAGAAATATCAAGAAAGAAGTAGACCATTATACTTGGCATTTATCGACTACAGAAAAGCATTCGATTCGGTGTTACACAACTATATCTGGGAAACTCTAGCAACTCAGGATGTGGAAAACGAATATATAAGAGTAATTAAAAATATATACAGGAAGAGCAAAAGCAGAGTTAAACTAGAAAAAACTGGCCCTTGATTTCCTATAAAGAGAGGTTTAAGACAGGGGGACCCACTGTCACCCATACTATTTATAGCCATACTAGAGTCGACAATAAGCAAGCTTGACTGGAATGAACGTGGTATAAAAATAAAAACTAAGTATTTGAGCCACCTACGTTTCGCCGACGACTTAGTGCTGATAACAGAGAAAGGCGAAGAACTACAGCAGATGGTGGAGTCACTAAACCAAGCTAGCAAACTCGCCGGACTAGAAATGAACCTATCTAAAACTATGGTAATGACCAACAGCATCAAGGTACAAATATACGTCGATGACGAGCCGCTGCATTATACTGAAAAATACATTTACCTAGGCAAGCAAATAAGCTTCGACAGATCAAACAACTACCAGGAGATTGAGCGCAGGGCCCAGTTAACATGGAATAAATACTGGAGCTTCAAAGAAATATTTAAAAGCAACATGCCAATCAAATTGAAGACGAAAGTTATGAATTCTTGCCTTATACCATGCTTGACCTACGCTTGTCAGACGTGGAAATTTAACAAAAATGTCATAAATAAAATCATAACATGCCAACGGGGAATGGAGCGGAGCATGTTAAACATAAAAAGAATAAACAAAATAAGGCATACAAAAATACGCAACATAACAAAAGCTACAGATGGTTTAGCACAATCCCTTGCAATAAAATGGAAGTGGGCAGGACACATAGCACGCCTGCAAGATCAAAGGTGGACAAAAAGAGTGACAGTATGGAGGGGGCCAGTGGGCAAAAGAAAGAAAGGGAGACCCTGCAACAGATGGGAGGATGAAATCAAACACACAGCAGGTCCAAACTGGTTACAAATAGCGCAATCCAGAGAAAACTGGCTCAATTTGGAGGAGGCCTTTACCTGCAGAGGGGTTCTTACAGAATGATTTCGGAAACAGCAAATAACATTATATTTAATTATCAAGCAACTAACCTAAAAATAACATAAGTACATAAAATAAAAACAAACTAACATTAAATTATAACATTATATTTAAACTAACAAACAAAATCTTTTTCTTTTAACACTAACAAAACTTTGTAAATAGTATCCCTGTAAGAAATAAATGGCTTTTTTATTTTATTTTTATTTTTATTTATGTATTTTACTCGTAATTAACAATTATTTGAGTAGGCAAAATTGGTTTGCTTAGGTAGTAGTGAGCGATATATTTACATTGAGCCGTGGGTCAAAACCGTACGGGGTAAAATCGGCCACTATACGATTTTGACCCGCATGAATGAAAAACTGCTGTCATCACTTCCTCCCCCTATAAAAATGAGCTGATAACCATCTCACAAAATAGAACTCCTAAGCTTAATTTGAATCAACCGCCTAAGACCAAAAAACCAAAACAAAAAATAATAAATGATAACATTTGCTTGTACTGCCTCGAAGAATACGGTTCAAGCCGCTTGGATGAAGGTTGGGTGCGCTGTGGGGAGTGTGAAGGTTGGGCTCATGAAGGCTGTACAGGTTAAGACTCAGAGGATTTAGATAATTTTGTTTGTATGGGATGCGTTGCTTCTAGATAATCTCTGGGGCAGTATCGTATATAATATACGGTTTTGCCCATGTGTCGGGGCAAAATCGTAATTAGAAGAAGTTTAATAATTTTTGGTTTTTATTGTTAATATTTTGATTTTTCCAAATATGTACCAGTGATTATGTTCCTTATGAGACTGACTAATTATAATTGTTGAGTAGATAAATTAGTGTTTTGAAATTAAAGAACTACAACCCTAAACGCTTAGCTATACGATTTTGACCCGGTCTCCCCTACATCTCTGTAATTTCCTATTAAACAGCAAAGGAAAGATTTGAATTAGCGGTCTCTGTGTAAGTACTCACTCACTGAAAAGTCCGTGTAATGTCTTGTCTTTTCCTATAGGGTAAGCCCTTTTTTTTTTGGTGGGTGGAAAATCATCAAATGACCCCCCCCCCCCCCCCCCCGCTCTTTGGCAGAGCGAAGGGAAGTGTCAGACTTCTACTGACTAAAAACCCAACCCATGTTCCTTCTTTGCCCTTGCGCCGAGGCCACGTCATCTCGTCCTAAAATCCGCGGCCCTCTAGGGTAAGCTTTTTGTTTGCTTTTCGTCCGGGAAATCTGCATTCCCACTGACTACGATCTTAGCCTTTATGACTATCTGGCCCCATCCGTCTGTCCCCAGTCTTGGCAGATGCAACTATTTTCCCCATTTGCCATCTTAAGACCACCGCGACTGACTCTACCACGAAATGAGAGTGAGATTTAAACTGCATTCTGAGACGCTTCTATTAACCATTTCAGTCGCGAGCACTATTGAGCTATTGAGATGACTCTATGAGACGTAAGTAAGTTAGCCGAAACCGCCCCTGCAAAGATGCTTTGGGTTAAAAATGATCAAGATTAAGTATTTACAGCAGTTTATACCCCAAAACCAGCTTATCATGTTGCCTCTGCTAGGACACAGGTTCCGAGATTGAACATACTTTACATGATCTTGAATTCAAAAATGAAGCTATAATGGCTTATTCGTTAGCTTGAGAAAACTTCCGGTAGCTCTGATTTTCGAACGAGAAAAGGCGCAAAGCGTGCCCTTATAAAACAAAGGAAGAAGCTTTCAAGCATTCCACCTTTGTATCCTACGGCTATGCTTATCTCGCTAAAAATGGTACCTAGGTACAAAAATCAATCAACAAATATAAAAAATGCCGTCCATAGAAAATAATAACTACCGCATAATTACCACCTATTTACTTACGTATTTCATGAAATCTTAATTGTTCAGCAAACGTATGGTATGACAGTGGTCATAAACGTCTCCCGTATTGTAATGAACTGCTAATTATGTTAATCCGCGAGTTAATAACTAATAGACTTTTTCGTGACTAATAGAGCGTGACTCCTGGCTAATCCTTTGTGAATTATTTGCGAACTATATTATCGACAATTATTAGCGCACAAACAGGAAATATAATAACACACGTAGGCACTAAATTATATTTGTGTGATTTGCAATGATTTGTGTGAGATTCGTAACTGTTACTTACGTAGGCAAGCGAGGTAACGACATCATCACAATAGGTGTTCGTGAAGTGGACATTATCATCATCATCATTTCAGCCGAAAGACGTCCACTGCTGGACATAGGCCTCCCCTAAGTGTCGCCACATTGACCGGTCCCGTGCGTCTCGCATCCAGCGGATCCCCGCAACTTTCACCAGGTCATCGGTCCACCTAGTGGGAGGCCTTCCAACGCAACGTCTTCCGGTTCGCGGTCGCCACTCCAGAACTTTCCGGCCCCATCGGCCATCCGTTCTGCGTTTCTGAGTGGGCATTATATACTTACTGAATACCTATTAGGTACTATAACATAACAATTTGGACAACATCCTGTGATTTAATGATGCAGTAAGTCTTTGATGAGCAACAAACTTGGTAGATCAGTATTTTTCTTTTAGGGCAGCCTCGTTGACGTAGTGGTCGGAAGCTCAACTGCTGATCATGAGGCTATGAGTGTCCTAGATTTCGATCCCCAGATTAGGCTCTTAATTGTGCTTTTGAATTTCTGTTAGAAATTTTTCGGCAGTAGCCAGACGTCCTATGCCCGATGAATGGCAACAATCTTACCGTTTATTACCTATGAAACCGTAAATTAGTTGTCTGTTCTCTTTATGGATAATACAAGGGTGTCTTCCTCATCGGGGAACTTAATTTAAAAAAACCGAATGGGATATATTATTACTTAACAGAAAAAGTAGAGTATTTTCCTCGGAGAGTTTGGTGTCTACATCTTGTGCAAAGCGCTCGTCACATTCTAAAACTCAACTTTTTTAAGAAGTACCTGCAGCACAGTTCAAACAGCTGCAGAAGTTGACGTAGGCACATCTCTGCTAGGTACTAGACCGCTAATTTATAAGCCTACATACTATTTTATGGAGTTTTCGAGGTCAGCAACCGCGGTATCAGTGTCAATTTAACAAGTGAAGATAGATCACTATTAATTAATGTTAGCAAAAGGTCCCCGGAAAAATGCTGAAAATACTTAATCAAAAACTATGTTGAAAAATTGTGACTGAAATCTAACATTATTCCGGAATTTAATTGGTTGTTATCATTGTCGTTGTGGTTTAATAGCTTATCTATATTTATAACAAACATTACATGGATATCACTCTTCCTACATTTTGTAAACATAATTGGGTTAGTAGAGGGTTTTGGAAGTACGATGATTTTGGTACGTATGACATACATTATTACATAGATTATACCTACTTAGTAATTCTTTGTCTCTTTGACCTTATCTTATTATCCATATGCAGAAGCTGAGCTTTAGCTTTTTATTTCGGTAGGTACAACAAATCCGTTCTGTGTCTGAAAATGTGTTATTTTCAGCTGTTTTTTTTTTAAGAAAAATTAGGGATGCTCCTTGAGGGTAGGTGGGACCCTGTCAGGGCGACGGGTTCCCGTCGGGACTGCGGGTTGCTCGAAAGAGATACCGCGGCCTGGGCACAAGGGCTAAGAAGGAACATAGGAGATTTTCAGTAGAAGTCTGACACTCCCTTCCGCTCTACCCAGAGCCCCTGTTATTTGATGATTTCCCACCACCCAAAAAAAGGGTGGGTGGTACACCATGAAATAATAGTTAATGTTAAAGTATTCGGAGAATGGAATCGGGTGGCTAGGTCACGCAGAACTATGTATGAGAGTGGGTTCATAATAGGTTTACCTTCCTTAAAGAAAGTACATCTGACGGACCCAGCCTATTACCTATTGCTTCGAAGCTGCTGGAAACACTATTTCTTAAGCGACTCATGCCGATCCTAGTGGAAAGAAACCTTATTCCTGAACACCAATTTGGATTCAGGAAGGGCCACGGTACTTTAAAACAGGTACACAGACTGGTGGAAAAAATCAACACCTCATTCGAAAACAAAGAGTACTGCTCTGCAATATTTCTGGACATTTCGCAGGCTTTTGATCGTGTATGGCACCAGGGTCTACTGGCCAAAATAAAAACGTCTCTCCCAACAAATTTCTACCTGTTTCTGCGCTCCTACCTCAGTAAAAGATTCTTCTTAGTGAAGCAGGGAGATGAGGTCACAAATCTACGTGTGATTCAGGCCGGAGTACCCCAGGGCAGTGTCCTGGGTCCCACCTTGTACCTGTTATTTACTGCTGACCTGCCGCTGGATAGAAATGTCCTAACAGGCACTTTCGCCGATGATACGGCCATATTGACTACTGATGTCTGCCCGAGAGAGGCCTCTGCAAAACGACAAAACAGCCTCAAGCTGATCTCTGAATGGCGTAAAGATTGGAAGATAAAAGCTAACGAAATAAAATCAGTCCAGGTGACTTTCACTACACGCAAAGAAACTTGCCCACCTGTGACCTTAAACGATATAGAAGTACCCCAAGCAGAGGTCACTCGATTACCTTGGAATACACCTTGACAGACGCCTTACGTGGAGACACGACATATTTACTAAACGCAAAGCCTTAGGACAAAAACTCCGCAGCCTACACTGGATGCTCAACAAAAAGTCCCAAATGTCTCTGGAAAGCAAATTGCTTCTCTACAAATGCATACTCAAGCCCGTATGGTGCTATGGTATCCAGCTTTGGGGAACTGCAGCGAACTCAAACATTGAAATCCTTCAAAGGTTTCAATCTAAAATACTACGACAGATAGTAAATGCTCCCTGGTATGTCACAAACGAAAGAATTCACAAGGATTTAAAGATAAAGACTGTCAAAGAAGAAATCAAAGCTAATATCACCACATCATACTCCGCCAGCTTAAAAGTTCACCCAAACCAATTGGCAATTAAACTAATGTCAACCCTGTAACCTTCACAAGACTGAAAAAAAGGGCACCTCAAGACTTACTAACAACCAGCATGAATAAGCTGTAATGTCGATCGGATGAGGCAGTGGCTTCATACCACAGATGACAGAAACATTTCTGTCATCTGTGCTTCATACCGTGCAAGATAAAGAACCATCATCTACCTATTGCTGAATGTCCCAGGATAGATTGCAATAAAGAGAAGAAGATAAAAAAAAAGTTTTTTATTTTTTCATTTTTAGTTTTAATATCTTATAGAAATATTTACTATACATTCAAAATTCGACTAAGAAACCTAACATTCGACAAAAAACACGAAACACGTAATACGTGCCTATGAAATTTGAGGGTTGCCCTCGAGTTCTCTGGGATTCCATCACCAGGTCCTGGTTTCCATATCATAGTACCACCCTTAAAATATCTCCTTCACAATACAAAAATAATCATCAAAATTGGTTCATAAACGACGAAGTTATTCGCGAACACACATAAACGAAAAATGTTCTTATATTATGAAAAATGTCCAAAAAATGAAAAATACTAGGCCAAACTAAATTTTTATGGGACCAAATGGCAACTACTAACAACTATTAACTAACAATTATTCCGCATCGAACTAAAAAAAACACGTAAATCGCAGCGTAATCGATGTACATACATAGAAAAAAAAAAACATACCAATCGAATTGAGAAAATTTAACTGAGAAAGGTAATTAGGTCACAATCCCATCTTAATAACACCTGCACCAGTTTAGTCACTGTCTATTAACAGGCTCAGCTTAATTAAACTAACACCCGTTTATAAAAGGCTTTTCTCAGAAAGCAGCAACATTAGATGCACACTTAATGTTATTTACTTTGACTAATATACTGCGTTTGATAGTACACAGTAGTCCCTGATAAAATCTTAATTATGTTTGTTTATCGCTTTGTTATTATTCATGATAGTTGTGTTTGTTTAAATGTCTCACAAACTATTACGTACATATTCTGCTCAAGCAGAAACTGTTGCAAAAATACCAAATGCATTTCCTTGAAAACGATGCCACGTGAACGTCGTCGTCCGTCGGTGTAGGTCTTTCAGAGCGCCTACGCACATAGCCCGTAGCGCCGAGCAAACAATAATTAGGTATTTAATTATTTCATAAGTTTTCAACGTCATTAAAATTTACAACATACAACGTTTATGATGTGTCATAAGCCATAACTCAAAATCATGCCATAAGCTTCATGATTCCGTTAAACAGTGTGAAAAGATCGCGGTTTTTGTGTCATCGTGTTTTTATTGACTTAATCGATAGAGTCTACAATTACGATCGATCAATTGATTGGTAATTACGATCTTTATCGACTGATTCGCGTAATAACTTTGAACTTACAGGCAACTTAGTGTTAATACGCCTACCCATTAATATTTGTGCCGGAGAATCTAAATTAAAGCGAGGAGTAGCTCTAAAATTTAACAAACTAATGTGAAAGTCTTGCCCAGATTCCACACATTTTTTAAGCAAGTTTTTAATAGTTTGTACTGTCCGTTCGCTTTTCCCATTGGATTGTGGATAATGTGGAGAAGAAGTGACATGATGTATTTCCCACTCTCTCATGAACTTTTTGAACTCTAGGGAACCGTATGCTGGGCCGTTATCTGAAACAAGTTCCGCTGGAATCCCATGCCGCGCAAACTGGTCCTTCATAAAAGTTATTACCTGTTTACTACTCGTGCTCGTTAACTCCCCAACTTCCACATAATTTGAGAAATAATCAACTAATATGATAAATAATTTCTTCCTATATTGAAATATATCGGACGCTAGCTTCTGCCAAGGAAGTGACGGCACATGATGCTGCAAGAGTGGCTCGCGCCGCGGCGTCGGCGCATGCAGCGTGCAAGCGGGGCAGCGGCGCACCACGCGCTCCACGTCCTCGGCCATGCCCGGCCAGAACATCACCTCTCGCGCGCGACGCTTGCACCTCTCTATGCCCAAGTGCCCTTCATGCACTCTCGCTAGCATTTCTTCACGTAAGCCCCTTGGAATGAACACACAATCTCCTTTAAATATGATACCATTTATGTAACTCAATACTTCGCGATAAGGCCAGAACACGTTTACCTTTTCATGAACGTCACGTCTGTGTTTTGGCCAACCTTTGACTATATACTTCACTAACAAGTTACAGTCTTTATCTACTTTTGTTTCCTTCAAAATGAGGTCCATTTTTTGTTCGCTGAAAGGTACGTTTTCTATCATGAAACATGTTTGAATTTCTACCTCATCTGAAATTCGATCAAACAGCAAGTCTTTCAGTGGGGCCCGTGATAGGGTGTCGGCGATATACATGTACTTACCTGGCGTGTATACTACTTTGAATTCATACCCCTGTACCCTTAGCATCATACGCTGCAGCCGCGCCGGCACTGAAACTAAAGGTTTGTTGAACAGCGCCTCGAGGGGCTTGTGATCAGTGTGAATTGTTACATCTGACCTACCATAGATATACTGTCGAAATCGCTCCACTGCAAATACGATTGCCAGCATCTCTTTTTCTATTTGCGCATAGCGCGACTGCGTGTCGGTGAGCGTCATGGAAGCAAACTCGACGGGCCGGCCCTCCTGCAGCAGCACGGCACCCACCGCATGGCTGCTCGCGTCCACCGACAGCACTATCGGCGTTTCCAGCGAGTATAACGCCAACACTGGAGCGGTAGCCAATTTACTTTTTAGCTTGTCTATCGCATCCGTATGGTTTTGTTCCCAAACCCATTCCGAATCTTTTTTCAATAAAGATCTCAAGACGTTTACACAATCTGCATAGTTGTGTATAAACTTGGACAGGTAGTTGACCATACCTAAGAACCTTTCCAAGGATTTCCTATCATCAGGGTATGGCATTTCCATGACTGCTTTAACCTTTGACTCGTCAGCCCTCATTCCATTTTTGTCAAATTTATGACCTAGGTATGTTATCTCAGTAACACCAAACTTGCATTTATCACGATTAAACTTGATTCCTATTTCTTTTGCCCGTTTCAGTAAACGACGCAACCTCAATTCATGCTCCTCCCTAGTGCTACCCCA